>CM063178.1:60176808-61426808 GCA_031835075.1 Saguinus oedipus | reverse complement strand
GATACCACATGGGATAGTGTCATATCTAATTGTTCCAACTGTAGCCTCCAAGGCAATGCTTCAGTGATATTCTACAGCGTCAAAAGTCCCCAGGGTCCTTGGGGCATATATTTGTGACACAGTTTGGTGCTAGGACTTAGTTTCTAGATATGACCTTATTTCTGCTATCTCTGAGTTTTCTTAAGAGGTTGGGGATAAAAGTAACATTTAATTCTTCAATGAAATGTACTGTTGACACTTCTACAGTTGTTTCCATGTTTGTTTCTATTAAGTACTAAGGAGGAGCATTATTGGAGTTCATTAATTTCAGCCAAAGATCCTTCAGTAAATGAATCATTCAAATGCCTCTGTATTTAGGTGAGTTGATTTAGTGTTTTAAAATTTTATTTTAAAACAGGAAAATACTGAGTTCTGGTAATCTTAGTATAAGATAAACACAAGTGTAGGCCGAGGTGCCCCCAGATCCACTTAGTTCAAGGCATGGAGGTCCTATGTTGTTATATCCAGATTCCTTCTCTCCTTCAAATAGTATCAATTCTGGTTTTTGGTTCCCTCATTAGGCTCCCACCATGTACCCCTCAATAAAATCAATACTTTGGCAAATAAAAAGAAAAAAACAAAATTGGCATTATCTTTAAATTTCCTGTGCTTTCTGAGGAGATAAGTGAGACTAATAGCCAAATCTGATAAATGGTAGGATGCGGTTTACAGTAATTGTGAGTTATAAACACTAACGTTTGCAATGTATACAGAGGAGAAGAAACAATGTGTAATCTTTATAACAGTAGATGGTAAAATAAAGCATTATACTAGTGAGAATAGATAGAAAACAGACTTTAGGTAAATGGGCATGTGTTCCATAACAGCTTGATACATCTACCATGACTTTGAGAAGAATGTGTTAGTAGTAATGAGATTGAATATCTAGATCTAAGCAGTTTTTGAAATTTCAGGATCCACAGTGTGGTTTTAATGCATTCATCAAAAAACAGCATGTGGAATTATTAAAGTTGACGCTCAGGTGAAAGTAATTACAGAAAATTATGCTTGAAATGCTGTAAAAATATTTCAAATTGAGGCGCACAACTGAAAAAATACAGTCAGAATCCAGTTTCATAGTGTTAAGATTTTATGAATAATTGTTTCAGGGAAATTGCTGAGTCATCGGTCCCTTTGGAAGATAGCTTTCCTACAGACACAATCCCATGAGAACTAGAGAAAACTATTGTGTAATGGAAAAACATAAAGGAGAATGGGGAAAATATAGTTATGTGATTTAGACGAAAGCCACAAATGAAATTCTAGTACTTCCACTGTGTGGGTTCAGGAAAATGATTCTCTGCATTGTATTCACAAATGTGTCCACATGTTGACAGGTGCCCTACATAGGCCTAATTTCAATAACTCTTTAAGTTTTTTTGAAACCTCACTAATTAGCTATACTTCTAATAAATATAAAACCTTATATCTAATATGCTTCATATGATGTCTAATAATCATTATATCCATTAGCAATCCTTCTGCTTCCATAGTACTGATTTAAATTTCCAATCATGAATAAATTATTACATTTTACCATTGAGGAAATATCTAGTGCCATCAAGGCATGTTCAGAGAATATTATGTTGTTCTGTTTGAGATGGGTCTCCCTGACACTTATTCTTGGCAAAGCTTTAAACTTCAACCTAAATCAGAATGTATTTTTCCTAAAAACTAAAATTTATTTGCTGTATTCAGTACTTTCACATTTATTATTGTCTGTCACCTACCTATCTTTTGGGATTTGCCACACTGGAAAATGAAGAACTTCTCATGTAATATTGCTTCAATTACTTTATAACTACAGAAATATACATCACATATTTTGTTGAAATAACATCCTCGTAAGTGATATAATGGACCATGAAGAATAACATTAAACATTTTTCAAGTTTACTTCAACATGCATGAGAAAGATTAGCATATTAGTGCAACTCAGCTTCAGAATGTGTTGAGAGTATTGGATTACAAGAAAGTAAATAAAAATAACTTGTATTTTCAGTATTTTAGTAGTAAATGTATATTTTAATAACATATTTTAAAGTTTTTCTTATATACTTCAGTGTCCCTATAAAATAAAATTTTTGAAATAAAAAAAAGAAAGAAATCAGAAGGGCATTAAAAATAAAACCACCAATAAAATATTAAATTTACCATTTTCCAGGAATGTTAACATTGTACTGTTTGTTAAGAGTTGTAAGTTAACTGTCTCATAGCTTTACAAATCAGGCAGGAATGAAACTGTAGAAATGCATATATATCTTCCAACAGAAATATTCTCACTTATCTCAGATTCATGCAAAGTAAGAGTGGCCCTTCTCATGAAGCCTGCTGTCTATGATGATAGTGGGTCTTATTGTCTGAAATATAGGAAGGTATAGCCTGTTTTGTTGTTATTCCTGTCTTAATTTTGTTTTTTATTATTCCATTCACAAAATAATCCTAGTCAACTTGTATTTTTTATATAAGTACTCTACCTTTTGAAATAATGTAACAGGGGAAACCTGCAATTTTCAGCAACACTCTTAGTAAAGACCCACGTAGTCTCTCAATATTTCTTCCTTTCTGATTCCTGTTGCACTTATTGTTTCCTACTTCTCTGGTTCAACTTTCCTTTATTTATTATTATTATTTTTTTGATAGGATACAAAAAACTCAGACTGCTGGAGTCGCCTTCATCCTCTTGGGCTTCTCAGAATATCCAGACCTTCAGGTGCCCCTGTTCCTGGTCTTCCTGACCATCTACACAGTCACTGTGCTGGGAAACCTGGGCATGATCATGGTCATCAGGATCAACCCCAAACTCCACACCCCCATGTACTTTTTCCTCAGCCACTTGTCCTTTGTTGATTTCTGTTATTCCACCACAGTTACACCCAAACTGCTGGAGAACTTGGTTGTGGAAGACAGAAGCATCTCCTTCACAGGATGCATCATGCAATTCTCCTTTGCCTGCATATTTGTGGTGACAGAAACACTTATGCTGGCAGTGATGGCCTATGACAGATTTGTGGCGGTGTGTTACCCTCTACTCTATACAGTTGCAATGTCCCAGATGCTTTGCTCTTTGTTGGTGGCTGCATCATACTCCTGGGGGATAGTCTGTTCTCTGACACTTACCTACTTTCTCCTGGAATTATCCTTCAGAGGAAATAATATCATTAATAACTTTGTCTGTGAGCATGCTGCCATTGTTGCTGTTTCTTGTTCTGACTCCTATATGAGCCAGAAAATAATTTTAGTTTCTGCCACATTCAATGAAATAAGCAGCCTGTTGATCATTCTCACCTCCTATGCTTTCATTTTTATCACTGTCATGAAGATGCCTTCCACTGGGGGGCGCCAGAAGGCGTTCTCCACGTGTGCCTCCCACCTGACTGCCATTACCATTTTCCATGGGACCATCTTTTTTCTCTATTGTGTTCCTAACTCCAAAAGTTCGTGGCTCATGGTCAAGGTGGGCTCTGTCTTTTACACAGTGGTCATCCCCATGCTGAATCCCTTAATCTATAGCCTCAGGAACAAAGATGTGAAAGAGACAGTTAGGAAGTTAGTCATTATCAAATTATTATGTTATAGAATGTAAAATAACTTTAAAGTCTTAAATATTGTAAGGATGAAATCTCAGACCATTTAAACCAAATTGTTGATTCAGAATATTGTTATACAAAAGTTTCTGTGTTAGTATACAGTTACATGTGTATGCTCATCTCAACTTTCAGTTCAATTTAAATCTTGTAATATGTTAGATTTTGATATGATCTGAAGAATAATAGTTTACAATGAGGAAGTTTACCTAATAACATAAAACTATTATGATAAGAGCTGTTCAGTATAAAACACTAACTATCCAATAAATAAGTACAATTAATTCTACATGGGCAATTTTGACATTGGAAGATATGCATGCAAACAAAAATAAATAAGAATCATATCTGTCTTATGAAGTTCAGAAGCTGGTATAGTTAAATGATCATCATGCAATTCTTCTTGGCTTGTATATGTGCAGTGGCAGAAACATTCATGCTGGCAGTGATGGCGTATGATCAGTATGTGGCGGTGTGTAACCCTCTGCTCTTCACCGTTGTCATTTCCCAGAAGCTCTGTGCATCACTAGTGGTGGGGCCCTACACATGGGGTATAATCTCTCCCTGACACTTACCTGTTTCCTCTGGCCATTATCCTTTTGTGGGTCTAACATCATCAAAAATTTTGTCTGTGAGCACTCTGTCATCGTCTCTGTCTCCTGCTCTGACCCCTCCATCTGTCAAGTGCTTTGTTTTGTCATTGCAATATTCAATGAGGTGAGCAGCTTGGGAGTCATTCTCGCTACCTATAGTTTCATCTTTATTGCTGTTATAAAAATGCCTTCGGCTGTTGGGTGTCAAAAAGCTTTCTCTACCTGTGCTTCCCACCTGTCTGCCATCACCATTTTCCACGGAAATATCCTGTTCCTTTATTGTGTACCCAACTTCAAAAACTCACGTCTCATAGTCAAAGTAGGTTCTGTGCTGTATACAGTCATCATGCCCATGTTGAACCCTTTAATCTATAGCCTCAGGAACAAAGACGTGAAAGAGAGTGTTAGAAAGTTAATGAATCACTCAACACAATTTTGTTAAAGACTTAGGTTCCAAAAATAAATTCCATGTATATATTTAGGCTTGTTCAATGCTTTTAGTAAAGAAAAATTCAAATTATTTAATCGATTCACCCGTCAGATTTTTAAATCTATTTTAAGAAGCCAGTTATTTGATCATTTGATTTTTATTCACTTCTGTTTTTCAGCAAAAATATAACAAGTGCTATGGGTTGAATGTTGTCTTCCAAGCTATTTAAGTTCACCCAGAACCTCAGAAGTAATCTTTTTTTGGAAATAGGATCTTTGTCAATATAATAAGCTTAAGTGGATTAAAGTGGGAACTAAATCCAAGAACATCTAATGAAGATGTTCTTTTAAGAGACAATGAAGGACAACAGGAAGACACACAGGGAGGAAGGTCATGTGAAGATGGGGGAGATGGTGCTTTGCTGCTGCAAGCCAGGGAGCGAGGGAGGTTTCTCCTCCACTGCCTTCGGAGGCAGTATAGGCCTGCTAGCACCTTGATTCAGACTTCTGTCCAGAGAACTATAAGAAAGTAATTTTACTTGTTTTAAACTCCCAGTTTTTGGTAATTTTTTTGTGGCAGCCTTAAGGAATTTATATAACAAGTAAATATCAGATCATAAAACCTAGATCTCTTGTTTTATGTTTTGCCATCATAAATAGTTTTTTTAAAAACATTCTTCAATTCTAGTTTAGCAAGGAGAATGTCAGGGTTACAGAGGAAATCTTAAAAGCTGAATAGGAGTGTGCGGTTTTAAGAATAAGTAACGACAAACTGGGACATGGTCTCTAAGATCCTATCAAATCATTTGTTCGTTTCTCCCGAACATCCTCCTGTGCTTTCATAGGCAGTAATGAGAAACATGATGACTCTGAATATCAAGTAAAAATCTTCATTTTATATGAAGTTCCTGAAAGATTACCAAGAAGATGAAAATTTTTAAAAATGTTAATCTCACAATTCTCACAAATTTGTGTGTTAAATTGATTCTATAAATTCTATTTACTAAGCTATGATAAATTTCAGAAATAAGCATATAATCTATGTTTTGCTTTTTAAGACAAAATATTATCTCTATTTATCTCTTGCTAATCATGGTTTGTGTTACAAAAGTTTCCCCAGTATATGGACTGTGTGAGCCTGGTATTATTGCTTCATATCACCTTAGTGATTAAATAGCAATTGTTAACCCAGAGTTACCGTGTTCACATCAAACAAAGCTTTCAACTTCATCTTATACGATAAAGTATACCACCAAATAGACAACCATAAAATGTAAAATAAACTTTTTATTCTTAATTTTTCTTAGCTGTGCACCATGGATCACAGATAATTTTACCATAATTCTGAGCAATTACTCATTTATTGTATAACACAGTTTCCAGATAATGAGATCCAAAGTTTGTTCATTGTGGGAAATAAAATGAAAATTTTCAGTTTTTTTTTATTGCATTATAGGTTTTGGGGTACATGTGCAGAACGTGCAAGATAGTTGCATAGGTACACACATGGCAGTGTGTTTTGCTGCCTTCCTCCCCTTCACCCACACTTGGCATTCATCCCTAGGCTATCCCTTTCCAGACCCCCCCACTGTCCCTCCCCATACCCCCCAATAGACCCCAGTGTGTAGTAGACCCCTTCTCTGTGTCCATGTGTTCTCATTTTTCTCACCCACTTATGAGTGAGTATATGTGGTATTTCTTTTTCTGTTCTTGTGTCAGTTTGCTGAGAATGATGTTCTCCAGATTCATCCATGTCCTTACAAAAAACACAAACTCATCATTTTTGATTGCTGCATAATATTTCATGGTGTATATGTGCCACATTTTCCCAGTCCAGTCTATCATCGATGGGCATTTGGGTTGGTTCCAGTTCTTTGCTATTGTAAACAGTGCTGCAATGAACATTCTTGTGCATGTGTCCTTATAGTAGAAAGATTTATAGTCCTTTGGATATATACCCAGTAATGGGATTGCTGGGTCAAATGGAATTTCTATTTCTAGGTCCCTGAGGAATCGACACACTGTCTTCCACAATGGTTGAACTAATTTACACTCCCACCAACAGTGTAAGAGTGTTCCTATTTCTCCACATCCTCTCCAGCATCTGCTGTCTCCAGATTTTTTAATGATCGCCATTCTAACTGGCGTGAGATGCTATCTCAATGTGGTTTTGATTTGCATCTCTCTAATGACCAGTGATGATGAGCATTTTTTCATATGTTTGTTGGCCTCATGTATGTCTTCTTTTGTAAAGTGTCTGTTCATATCCTTTGCTCATTTTTGAATGGGCTTGTTTTTTTTTCCTGTAAATCTGTTTCAGTTCTTTGTAAATTCTGGATATCAGCCCTTTGTCAGATGCGTAAACTGCAAAGATTTTTTCCCATTCTGATGGTTGCCGATTCACTCTAGTGACTGTTTCTTTTGCCATGCAGAAGCTGTGGAGTTTGATTAGGTCCCATTTGTCTATTTTGGCTTTTGTCGCCAATGCTTTTGGTGTTTTGTTCATGAAGTCCTTGCCTACTCCTATGTCCTGAATGGTTTTGCCTAGATTTTCTTCTAGGGTTTTTATGGTGTCAGGTCTTATGTTTAAGTCTTTAATCCATCTGGAGTTAATTTTAGTGTAAGGTGTCAGGAAGGGGTCCAGTTTCTGCTTTCTGCACATGGCTAGCCAGTTTTCCCAACACCATTTATTAAACAGGGAATCCTTTTCCCATTGCTTGTTTTTGTCTGGTTTATCAAAGATAATATGGTTGTAGATATGTTGTGTTGCCTCCAATGCTTCTGTTCTGTTCCATTGGTCTATATCTCTGTTTTGGTACCAGTACCATGCTGTTTTGATTACTGTAGCCTTGTAGTATAGTTTGAAGTCTGGTAGCGTGATGCCTCCCGCTGTGTTCTTTTTGCTTAGAATTGACTTGGCTATGCGGGCTCTTTTTTGGTTCCATATGAAATTCATGGTGGTTTTTTCCAGTTCTGTGAAGAAATTCAATGGTAGTTTGATGGGGATAGCATTGATTGTGTAAATTACTTTGGGCAGTATAGCCATTTTCACGATATTGATTCTTCCTAACCAAGAACATGGAATGTTTCTCCATCTGTTTGTGTCCTCTCTTATTTCATTGAGCAGTGGTTTGTAGTTTACCTTGAAGAGGTCCCTTACGTTCCTTGTGAGTTGTATTCCTAGATATTTTATTTTCTTTGTAGCAATTGTGAATGGCAGTTCATTCTTGATTTGGTTCTCTTTAAGTCTGTTATTGGTGTATAGGAATGCTTGTGATTTTTGAACATTGATTTTATATCCTGAGACTTTGCTGAAGTTGCTTATCAGTTTCAGGAGCTTTTGGGCTGAGGTGATGGGGTCTTTTATGTATACTATCATGTCGTCTGCAAATAGAGACAATTTGGCTTCCACCTTTCCTATTTGAATACCCTTTATTTCTTTTTCTTGCCTGATTGCTCTGGCTAGAACTTCCAGTACTATGTTGAATAGGAGTGGTGAGAGAGGGCATCCTTGTCTAGTGCCGGATTTCAAAGGGAATTCTTCCAGTTTTTGCCCATTAAGTATGATATTGACTGTTGGTTTGTCGTAAATAGCTTTTATTACTTTGAGATATGTTCAATCAATACCAAGTTTATTGAGGGTTTTTAGCATAAAGGGCTGTTAAATTTTGTCAAATGCCTTCTCTGCATCGATTGAGATAATCATGTGGTTTTTGTTTTTGCTTCTGTTTATGTGGTGAATTACGTTTATAGACTTGTGTATGTTGAACCAGCCTTGCATCCCCAGAATGAATCCTACTTGATCATGATGGATAAGTTTTTTAATGTGCTGTTGCAATTGGTTTGCCAGTATTTTATTGAAGATTTTTGCATCTATGTTCATCATGGATATTGGCCTGAAGTTTTCTTTTCTTGTTGAGTCTCTGCCAGGTTATCAGGATGATGTTGGTCTCATAAAATGATTTGGGAAGAGTTCCCTCTTTTTGGATTATTTGGAATAGTTTCAGAAGGAATGGTACCAGATCCTCTTTGTGTGTCTGGTAGAATTCAGCTGTGAACCCATCTGGACCTGGGCTTTTTTTGTGTGGTAGGCTCTTAATTGCTGCCTCAACTTCAGACCTTGTTATTGGTCTATTCATAGTTTCGGCTTCCTCCTGGTTTAGGCTTGGGAGGACACAGGCATCCAGGAATTTATCCATTTCTTCCTGGTTTACTAGTTTATGTGCATAGAGTTGTTTGTAGTATTCTCTGATGATGGTTTGAATTTCTGTGGAATCTGTGGTGATTTCCCCATTATCGTTTTTTATTGCATCTATTTGGTTGTTCTCTCTCTTCTTTTTTATCAGTCTGGCTAGTGGTCTATTTTGTTCATCTTTTCGAAAAACCAGCTCTTGGATTTATTGATTTTTTGAAGGGTTTTTCGTGTCTCTATCTCCTTCAGTTCTGCTCTGATCTTAGTTATTTCTTGTCTTCTGCTAGGTTTTGAGCTTTTTTAATCTTGCTCCTCTAGCTCTTTCAGTTTTGATGATAGGGTGTCAATTTTGGATCTCTCCACTCTTCTCTTGTGGGCACTTATTGCTATATATTTTCCTCTACAGACTGCTTTGAATGTGTCCCAGAGATTCTGGTATGTTGTGTCTTCATTCTCGTTGGTTTCAAAGATCTTCTTTATTTCTGCCTTCATTTCACTGTTTATCCAATCAACATTCAAGAGCCAGTTGTTCAGTTTCCATGAAGCTGTGCAGTTCTGAGTTAGTTTCTGAATTCTGAGTTCTAGCTTGATTGCACTATGGTCTGAGAGACTGTTTGTTATGATTTCAGTTGTTTTGCATTTGTTGAGGAGTGCTTTACTTCCAATTATGTGGTCAATTTTGGAGTAGGTGTGATGTGGTGCTGAGAAGAATGTATATTCTGTGGATTTGGGGTGGAGAGTTCTGTAAATGTCTATCAGGTTTGCTTGTTCCAGGTCTGAGTTCAAGTCCTGGATATCCTTGTTAATTTTCTGACTGGTTGATCTGTCTGATATTGACATGGAGTGTTACAGTCTCCCACTATTATTGTGTGGGAGTCTAAGTCTCTTTGTAAGTCATTAAGAACTTGCCTTATATATCTGGGTGCTCCTGCATTGGGTCCATATATATTTAGGATCGTTAGCTGCTCTTGTTGTATCAATCCTTTTACCATTATGTAATGACCTTCTTTGTCTCTTTTGATCTTTGTTGCTTTAAAGTCTATTTTATCAGAGATGAGAATTGAAACTCCTGCTTTTTTTGCTCACCATTTGCTTGGTAAATCTTCCTCCATCCCTTGATTTTTAACCTTTGTGTATCCTTGCATGTGAGATGGGTTTCCTGGTTACAGCACACCGATGAGTTTTGGTTTTTTATCCAATTTGCCAGTCTGTGTCTTTTGATTGGTGCATTTAGCCCATTTACATTTAGGGTTAATATTGTTATGTGTGAATTTGATACTGCCATTTTGATGCTAGCTGGCTGTTTTGTCCATTGGTTCATGTAGATTCTTCATTTTGTTGATGCTTTTTAGCATTTGGTATGCTTTTAGGATGGCTGGTACCGGTTGTTTCTTTCTATGTGTAGTGCCTCTTTCAGGAGCTCTTGTAAAGCAGGCCGAGTGGTGACAAAATCTCTGAGTACTTGCTTGTTCACAAAGGATTTTATTTTTCCTTCACTTATGAAGCTCAGTTTGGCTGGATATGAAATTCTAGGTTGAAAGTTCTTTTCTTTAAGGATGTTGAATATTGGCCCCCACTCTCTTCTGGCTTGTAGAGTCTCTGCTGAGAGATCTGCTGTGAGTCTGATGGGCTTCCCTTTGTGGGTGACCCAACCTTTCTCTCTGGCTGCCCTTAGTATTTTCTCCTTCATTTCAACCCTGGTGAATCTGACAATTATTTCCCTTGGGGTTGCTCTTCTTGTGGAGTATCTTTGTGGTGTTCTCTGTATTTCCTGGACTTGAGTATTGGTCTGCCTTTCTAGGTTGGGGAAATTTTCCTGGATAATATCCTGAAGAGTATTTTCCAGCTTGGATTTATTCTCTTCATCACATTCTGGTACACCTATCAAATGTAGGTTGTGTCTCTTCACATAGTCCCACATTTCTTGGAGATTTTGTTCATTCCTTTTTGCACTTTTTTCTCTAATCTTGGTTTCTTGTTTTATTTCATTAAGTTGATCTTCGACTTCTGATATTCTTTCTTCTGCTTGGTCAATTCGGCTGTTGAAACTTGTGCATGCTTCATGAAGTTCTCATGTTGTGTTTTTCAGCTCCTTCAATTCATTCATATTCCTCTCTAAGTTGTCCATTCTTGTTATCGTTTCCTCGAATCTTTTTTTCAAATCTTTTTTCAAGGTTCTTAGTTTCTTTGCATTGATTTAGGACATGTTCTTTTAGCTCACTGAAGTTTCTCATTATCCACCTTCTGAAGTCTGATTCCGTCATTTCATCACACTCGTTCTCCGTCCAGCTTTGTTCCCTTGCTGGTGAGGAGTTTTGTTCCTTTGTAGAAGGTGTGGTGTTTTGGTTTCAGGTGTCTTCCTCCTTTTTGCACTGGTTTCTTCCCATCTTTATGGATTTATCCTCCTGTCATCTTAGTAGTTGCTGATTTTTTGATTGGGTCTCTGAGTGGATGCCCAGATTGTTGATGATGAAGTATTTCTGTTATTTAGTTTTCCTTCTAACAGTATAGCCCCTCTGCTGTACAGCTCCTGAGGTCCACTCCAGGCCGTGCTTGTCTGGGGTACACCTGTAGCAGCCTCTGCACCTTCACTGAGAGCTGCAATCCTGAGTTCTTTCTATGACGCGGTCTTGAAATCACCATTATCATTTTTTATTGCATCTATTGGTTGTTCTCTCTTTTCTTTTTTTATCAGTCTGGCTAGTGTTCTGTCTATTTTGTTGATCTTTTCGAAAAACCATCTCTTGGATTTATTGATATTTTGAAGGGTTTTTCTTGTCTCTATCTCCTTCAGTTCTGCTCTGATCTTAGTTATTTCTTGTCTTTGGCTAGGTTTTGAGCTTTTTTGATCTTGATCCTCTAGCTCTTTCAGTTTTGACGATAGGGTGTCAATTTTGGATCTCTATGCTCTTCTCATGTGGGCATTTATTGCTATATATTTTCCTCTACAGACTGCTTTAAATGTGTCCCAGAGATTCTGGTATGTTGTGTCTTCATTCTCGTTGGTTTCAAAGAACTTCTTTATTTCTGCCTTCATTTCATTGTTTATCCAATCAACATTCAAGAGCCAGTTGTTCAGTTTCCATGAAGCTGTGTGGTTCTGAGTTATTTTCTGAATTCTGAGTTCCAACTTGATTGCACTATGGTCTGAGAGACTGTTATGATTTCAGTTGTTTTGCATTTGTTGAGGAGTGCTTTACTTCCAATTATGTGGTCAATTTTGGAGTAGGTGTGCTGTGGTGCTGAGAAGAATGTATATTCTGTGGATTTGGGGTGGAGAGTTCTGTAAATGTCTATCAGGTTTGCTTGTTCCAGGTCTGAGTTCAAGTCCTGGATATCCTTGTTAATTTTCTGTCTGGTTGATCTGTCTGATACTGACAGAATGTTAAAGTCTCCCACTATTATTGTGTGGGAGTCTAAGTCTCTTTGTAAGTCATTAAGAACTTGCCTTGTGTATCTCGGTGCTCCTACATTGGGTCCATATATATTTAGAATCATTAGCTCTTCTTCTTGTATCAATCCTTTTACCATTATGTAATGACCTTCTTTGTCCCTTTTGATCTTTGTTGCTTTAAAGTCTGTTTTATCCAAGACGAGAATTGCAACTCCTGTTTTTTTTTGCTCTCCATTTGCCTGGTAAGTCTTCCTCCATCCCTTTATTTTGAGCCTTTGCGTATCCTTGCAGGTGAGATGGGTTTCCTGGATACAGCACACCGATGGGTTTTGCTTTTTTAACCAATTTGCCAGTCTGTGTCTTTTGATTGGTGCGTTTAGCCCATTTACATTTAGGGTTAATATTGTTATGTGTGAATTTGATACTGCCATTTTGATGCTAGCTGGCTGTTTTGCTTACTGGTTCATGTAGATTCTTCATTTTGTTGATGCTCTTTAGCATTTTGTATGCTTTTAGGATGGCTGGTACTGGTTGTTTCTTTCTATGTGCAGTGCCTCTTTCAGGAGCTCTTGTAAAGCAGGCCTAGTGGTGACAAAATCTCTGAGTACTTGCTTGTTCACAAAGGATTTTATTTTTCCTTCACTTATGAAGCTCAGTTTGGCTGGATATGAAATTCTGGGTTGAAAGTTCTTTTCTTTAAGGATGTTGAATATTGGCCCCCACTCTCTTCTGGCTTGTAGAGTCTCTGCTGAGAGATCTGCTGTGAGTCTGATGGGCTTCCCTTTGTGGGTGACCCGACCTTTCTCTCTGGCTGCCCTTAGTATTTTCTCCTTCATTTCAACCCTGGTGAATCTGACGATTATGTGCCTTGGGGTTGCTCTTCTTGCAGAGTATCTTTGTGGTGTCCTCTCTATTTCCTGGAGTTGAGTATTGACCTGTCTTGCTAGGTTCAGAAATTTTCCTGGATAATATCCTGAAGAGTATTTTCCAGCTTGGATTCATTCTCTTTATCACATTCTGGTACACCTATCAAACGTAAGTTGGGTCTCTTCACATAGTCCCACATTTCTTGGCGATTTTGTTCATTCCTTTTTGTGCATTTTTCTCTAATCTTTGTTTCTTGTTTTATTTCATTGAATTGATCTTCGGCTTCTGATATTCTTTCTTCTGCTTGGTCAATTCGGCTTTTGAAACTTGTGGATGCTTCACGAAGTTCTCATGTTGTGTTTTTCAGCTCCTTCAATTCATTCATATTCCTCTCTAAGTTGTCCATTCTTGTTATCAATTCCTCGAATCTTTTTTTCAAATCTTTTTTCAAGGTTCTTAGTTTCTTTGCATTGATTTAGGACATGTTCTTTTAGCTCACTGAAGTTTCTCATTATCCACTTTCTGAAGTCTGATTCCATCATTTTGTCACACTCATTCTCCGTCCAGCTTTGTTCCTTTGCTGGTGAGGAGTTTTGGTCCTTTGTAGGAGGTGAGGTGTTTTGGTTTTGGGTGTTTTTCTCCTTTTTGTGCTGGTTTCTTCCCATCTTTGTGGATTTATCCACCTGTCATCTTAGTAGTTGCTGATTTTTCAATTGGGTCTCTGAGTGGATGCCCAGATTGTTGATGATGAAGTATTTCTGTTACTTAGTTTTTCTTCTAATGGTCTAGCCCCTCTGCTTTATGAGTGCTGAGGTCCACTCCAGGCCCTGCTTGTCTGGGGTACAGCTGTAGCAGCTGTGGAACAGTGAGGGGTGATACCAGTTTCTTCTTCTGCTATCTTTGTTGCAGAATGATGCCTGCCAAATGTCAGTCTGATTAGTCCTTTTTTGGGGTGACTCTTTGGATATACAGGGGTCAGGGAGCTGCTTGAGGAGACGGTCTGTGCTTTATAGGAGCTCCAGTGCTGAGCTGTGAGCTCTGTTGTTCATTCAGGGTTGTTGGGAGGATATGTTTATGTCTGCTGCAACAGAAGTCATACCCCCCCTTTTTTCCCCCTTAGATGCTCTGTCTCAGGGAGTTGGGGCTTTCTTTATGAGTATCTGTTGCACTGTCCTGACTGGCTAGGAGGTATTTTATTCACTATTTGCCTGCCAAGGCTTTGCCCTGCTAGGTTGGGTCCGCCCTGTTGCCACGGGGCTCTGTTCTGCTGTGGTGCACTCCATCCTGCTGGGGGAGTCTCTCTGTTATGGTGGGTTTCCTCGGCAACAGCAGGCTGCATAAGCACTGGGCGGTACTTCAGTAGGGGCGGATTGCGTCGGTAGTGGTGGATGCCCCTCCCGCACCGGGCTGCACCATCCTAGATTCAAGATTCAACTGTGCTGGCAGCAAAACTCTCAGCCCCGAGCACCACCAATCACTGCCCTGCTTGTCCCCGTGAGGGTGGGACCCGCCAAGCCCGATCATCCAGCTCCCTGCCTCAGAGTCCCTCCTCTCTCTCTCTCTCTTTCTCTCCCCAAGCTGAATGGTCGACTCTCTCACTGGCGCCCCAGTAGCCTGCCGATAGGGTACTGGGATCTGTGCGATCTCCCATGCTGCTGTCCATTGCACCGGCTTAGATCACGTTTCACAGGAATCTCCTGATCTGGCTCATTGTCCAAGTCCCATTCAATCAGATGGACATGCCAATCTGCCCTTCCAAATCTCAGATTGCTGGTTTAACAGGGCACCCAGACCAGTGAGTTTTGTGCCGGGTGCTGCTGTGCTGTGGCGCTGGCCGAACCGGCCACGCGAGCCGGCTGCGGTGGCATCCCGTGTCTCTCCTACACCTGGGACTTTCAAAGTTCTGTGGGCAAAAAAGGTCCATCCGAGAATGCGGCTAGGACTCACCCTCTGCGCCTTCACTGAGAGCTGCAATCCTGAGTTGCCCCTACGACGCCATCTTGGAAGATCTTCCCATGCTTCTTTATATGAATGCTTGTGCTGCTAATTATTGCACTGTGGAAACATTTCTTTTTATGATTTTATGTATTCAGTTAAAGTTGGATACTCTCTAATTTTTTCACTGTTTTATATTTGTCAGCACTACAAAAACAGTACTTCCATTATTAACATCATGTCTCATAATTAGGTTTGGGATTAATTTTTAAAAACTGTTAAGTTCAATTTGGAAATCTTTCCCTTCAAACTTAATTTAGATTTCAGAAAACTTGAAAAGTTTCTTCAATATTGTAATTAACATTTCAGAATATTTTGGTTTATTTGGATAGCCTAATCTCAGAAATCCAAACATTAGCATTCTGTATGTAGTTATTAACAATATCTCTGGATTATACAGATTCTCGTTCATCATGATGGAAAAAAGTTTAGTGCAGCTGGGATTAAGTTTCAGAATACTTGTGGATAATTTTGTATACATCGGCAAAATTGTTTTTGGACATTGATCTATTAATAATTTTTGTTTATTGGAAATATTAAAATAATACAATGTTACCAGCATTTCTAGTATAATGCCTCAATATTTTTTAGGGTTCAGTAATAATTTTGCAAAATTCACAAGCAAAGGAATCAAAGATATGTAAAAACTTTGCAAAACATTAGTGGAAATATCTCTCTAAGCAATGTATTCTTGCCTTCCATATTAATGATTCCATAAAGAATTCTTATAAGAGTTGGCTTCTCTTAAGGCTATAAAGGAAAATATCTTTAGGATATTACAGTAGGCTAATATTTTGAAGATGTAGAAAGCAAAACAAATGGAACTTGATTAAAATTAAAACGTATGCCATTAGCGCATGGAAAAGAGAAATCTGAGGGTGAGAAAAATTTTGGAATATATTTAACTGACAAAGTATTAACATCCATAATATAAAGATAACTATAAAAGTTAATTAGAAAAATAAAGTAAATAAAATGGTGCTAAAATTTGAAAAAGAGAAAATTATTTTCAGTTTATCCTTATATATTATACAGTAATGTTTTCTGTGTAACCTATGACATGAAACATTGTGCCAAATAACTGCTCTGACGAAGCTCAAACACGTTCACATCAGAAGAGATGTTCAACAATGTTCAGTTTCATATTGCTTATAATAACCAAAGATGGAAACAGCCTAAATAGACATAAAATAAGCGAGTAAGATGAGTTACGGTCATAGAATCTAATTCCACTGGTACAGAAAGCAACTCTAAATGGTTCCATTGAACAAGATTCCATGATGCACAGAATGATTTATTGCTTTTCTTTAAAATCCTAAAGGTCTGACATGTAATTCATTATAGAGGCCTATCCAAAGTCCTGAACAACCCTATTTGATAAATATACTTCAAGGATAGTAATAATGCTGTGCCATATGGGACAAATGGCACAGCAGCTTGCTTGCTTAATGAATTTGTTACAAGTTTTCTCTTGTGGAATCCACTCCAAATGGATAAACATTTGGGTCATTTTGTAAGTAAGTTGGAGTAACTTGGCCAAAATCCAAGAGGCACACTTAATTTTGAAATAGATGAGGCAGTACTTAAAGTGTTATTCTAATTTTAATTATATGTAAGCAAAACCATAATTAATTAATGGTTAATTAGTTAATTTCATGATGCATTTTTTTGTGTGTGCATAATTTCAAAAAAATTCCAGTCAGTGACATAAGAGACTTGGCATTTGCCTTAATTGCCTGTTTTGATGCTTGGGAAGAGTAAGTTGTTAGTGATTCTCCAGAGTTTGAGTCCCTGGGCAATAAAGTTAAATGTAAGAGTCTTGGTACCTCAGGTATACTCAGGCTGCAGAGACAGGAGGGTGGCAGCCTGTTTCTTTGTATGTAGTAGGTAAGTTTATCTGGGTTTTCTATGAAACTGAAAATAGTGTCTTTCTGATGTGGTAACTGGGGCTTTTGATTTTTTAAATGTTAAATCACTGTGTTAGTCAATTCTGATCCCAATATCATTAAAAAATGAGGTCAACACTAATGAGAATATTTGTTCTCATATCCATTGACAATTATCTCATGGTGAATAGTATAAACTTGCTACTAAGAAATGGATATTTATCCATATTTCCTTTATATTCATATTAAATTAGTATGAAAACTTTTATACAATTGAAAACCAGTCAGGGTTGAGAGAAACTTCACCTGAAAAATCTTGAGACTCTTGCAAGATACTTATGCAATACCTGAGCTATAGTAGATGCTAACACTTAAGTCATAAACCCCAATAAAATGCACACTCCACTAAGAGGTCAAAAGTAGGCCATGTGCCTCTCAACTCCTCAGCAACTAAGATATTCAAGGAGAGAAGCAGCCTTTATAGAATAAAAGTTGGTAAAAAGTGGAATTAGTGTGCTCTTTTTCTAGATTTCTTCAACATTTTCGTTTATCCTTAGAACGGAGACATATCTAAATATTTTAATCTATTTGTCTATATAAACAAACACAGTATCAATGTGTGTTGTTGTTCGAAGTAAACATTTTCATTTTTCACAGAATCTTTATTAGTTTATATATATAATATATATATGTATAATAATTTCCTATAAGTTATGCCCATGTCATATGTCATGTTACTAGCTATTGTACGGATGGATACTACTGTATACACATACACACAGGCACACATATGTGTGTGTATATATATATATATATATGAAAACAGAAAGTGTAATAAAAATGCAGACACTTCAAAGACTCAGCTTGGTTTGGTATAGACGTAGCAGCTACCTGCATGAGGCATGTTCTTCTTAGATAAAACTAGAACCAATAACTGCTACTTCTCATTTTTTCTTTCAGTCATAGAAAGTCATGACATAATTATTACTCACCCATATTTTGCTTTGGCAGGAACAATTCCTCCCATTGAAAGGAATTATGGTGATGATTTTAAGAAATCTGAGCGTGGAGCCCACCTTTGCCCTCTTAGGTTTCACAGATTACCCAGAGCTTCAGATTCCTCTCTTCCTCGTGTTTCTGCTCATGTATGTGATCACCATAGTAGGAAACCTTGGGATGATAGTAATCATCAAGATTAACCCCAAATTTCACACTCCTATGTACTTTTTTCCTGAGTCACCTCTCTTTTGTTGATTTTTGTTACTCTTCCATTGTCACTCCCAAGCTGCTTGAGAACTTGGTAATGGCAGATAAAAGCATCTTCTACTTTAGCTGCATGATGCAATACTGCCTGTCCACAGCAGTGGACAGAGTGGTGTGGTGACAGCTGTGGTGACAGAGTCTTTCTTGCTGGCAGTGATGGCCTATGACCGCTTTGTGGCCATCTGCAATCCTCTACTTTATACAGTGGCCATGTCACAGAGGCTCTGTGCCCTGCTGGTGGCTGGGTCATATCTCTGGGGCATGTTTGGTCCCCTGATACTCCTTTGTTATGCTCTCCAGCTGAACTTTTCTGGACCTAATGTGATCAACCATTTTTTTTTGTGAGTATACCGCTCTCATCGCTGTCTCTAGCTCTGATACACTCATTCCTCACCTGCTGCTTTTTGGCTTTGCCACCTTCAATGAAGTGAGCACACTACTGATCATCCTCACTTCCTATGTTTTTATTTTTGTGACGGTACTAAAAATACGTTCTGCCAGTGGGCGCCACAAAGCATTTTCCACCTGCGCCTCCCACCTGACTGCTATCATCATCTTCCACGGGACTATCCCTTCCCTTTACTGTGTACCCAACTCCAAAAACCCTCTCGGCAAACAGTGAAAGTGGCCTCTGTATTTTACACAGTTGTCAACCCCATGCTAAACCCTCTGATCTACAGCCTAAGAAACAAAGACGTGAAGGATGCTTTCTGGAAATTAATACACACGAATGTTCCATTTCACCGAACCTATCTCAAAAGTTGTTTTCAATCGAAATGAACAACCCAGAGACTAAAATGTTTCTAAAATCCAGAGCATATATTTGTATGAGGTTTTTATGAAATTGTGACATGTGAATTGATAAATTCAAATCCTTTGAAGAAGCCAAGGAGTTTTAATTCTAGGATAAATTTTACATAATTTTGATCCACAAAGCATTGATTTCTTCAGGTTTTCTAAAAACAAATCCTCAAACATACTACAAAGCATAATAGATTATTCAACATGGAGATAAAGTTACTGGAAGAATGGTGATAATTCTCCAGAAAAAAGATGTTTTTTTCATTTGTTAATGTGTCTGGCAATAAATGCCTTGCCTTTGAAGTGATTTGTGTTATGTGTCACTGAAGCACTGTTTCTTTTTTAGGAGATACGTGTGGTTATAATGTGTGATATCAGGGGAATAATTCTTTTCTGACACCTCCAATCCTTGGGTTCTGTGAATTCTTTGACTAAGACGCCTTGCTCTTACAACAGCTCACTTATGTTGAGAAGTAAATAGGACAAGCACAATTATATCTATTCCATAGATGATCCATCAAAACTTAAAAGAAACTAGCCTAAAAAGGCTGAAATGGCTAATTTAAGACAGGAACTTAACTCTGTTGGCTCCAAATCTAGGATTCTCAAGTACTTCTGAGACTATTTGTAGGAGAGGTAACAGAAACTATTTGTGTCCTTTGGAAAGAATCAGGTCCAGAAATATCTACAAGTTTTGTCTAGTCCAGTTTATACAAAATGAATGAAAATAAACATTAAATCTGGGAACACTGAGAAACCATATTTCAAAATTTTTTTTCTAACTTTTATATGAATGACCAAATAAACACAAATATTTGGTAACAAATACTATAAAAATTCAAGCAACATTCCCCAAATTTTCTCTAAAAAGAAACCTTTTCCCTATAAACAAAACTAGGGCTTCTTGGAGAAATGGCTAATTTGAAGTCTAGGGTAGAAAATAGGCAAGATGAGCTTTGGGTAGTTTAATGCTCCAGAAAGCTAGAATGCTATCAGCAGCTAATCAGATTGTCTCAAAGAGGTATAGGAAGCAATTTGAAATGGCTGACGCTGGTTTGTAGTCAGAAAAAAATTTTTTAAACATATAAGTATTGATTACAATTGATTTAAAGTCTCATATATGTTTAAAGTTAGATACTAAAAAAGAAAAAAAATGAATAAACCATTGTTTAATATTAATGGTTATTAGGGTACGAATTCATTACTCTAAAAACAGATAACTAAATTATGTATATATATTCTGTTTTCTCCTATATGAATTGCATTTCAGCATCACCTACCAATTAATGAGGTGACATTCAGAAGAAATAAAAACATAAGGGCATAAGAATGAAATTAGACAATCACAATTATGGAACTCCACATTCAAAAAAATAAATAAAGGTAATGATTTCAACAGACAAGAAATCATTAGGCAAAATGTTTGTGGGTAATTTTAAAATTAACTAACTAAGTTGACACAACCTGAATCCAGAGATCAGAATGATCATCACTAAAAGTTGGACGAACAGTTATCATCAACCAGTTATGTGCTTCTCAACGGACTGCAACAAACAGTAGTCAAAACCTTCTATGAAAAATTTTTGCTTTGTTAAAAGAAACTAAAAGAATAAACCTAAGCTAATAAATATCATTGATCTCAACATTAGTTTAAAACAATTGATACAGATATAAATAAAATGACACAAAATGAAGGACCAAGCAAAATACAGAGTGCTGCATTATCATTATTTTCCCCCACAAAAAATTACCTAACATGCACATATGCGGGTACACACGTACACACACACAGACACAGACACAGACAGGCTCTCACACAAAGAATGGTCACATAATAAACTGGCTATAACACCTGTATCTGTTTGACTCTTGATCCAAACTAACTTGGAAAAATATGTTGTTGAGACAACTGGAGTAATTTAAACATGGATTGGGTAGTTAACGACATGAAGAATACAATGATGATTTTATTAGCTGCAGTTTTGGCATGAGTGTTGGGTTCAAAGAGTAAAAACACTCCAATCAAGGAATAAAAAACTACCTATCAGGTATTATGTTTACTAACTGGGTGATAAAACAATCTGTGCACCAAATTCCTGACCCCAATTTGCCTTTAAAACAAACTTGCACATGTACCCCTGAATGTAAAATAAAAGTTAAAAAATTAAAACACTCTAATCAGAAGTTGACTGTTTGGCCTGTTGGCTTCCACTGTACTGCAGAATCACCACGCTCTGAAGGCACTGACGGTTCACCAGAGAGGAAACTGTAAGATCACTGGAGAAAAATGCTGCTTCCAGGTGTTCAAACCAGAGGTCCAGAGATCCAGCAGATTTTCTGCTTGGTTAGGGACAGAGCTGGGAATCAAAAGGGATGTAAGTGGGTGGAGCAGGAGGACGTAGAGTGGAAGCAGATTTCAACTTTTGCTCTAGGTCTGCTGTTTGTTCTTTTATTTTGTTAAGAGATTTTTTTTTTTTTAGACTAGACATATACTCTTCTGAGCTCCTCATTCTATCTGATCTTCCCATAAATACCAATAGGCCAATTGTTTAAAATGAGAGTTCTCTACATTTTTTTAAAATATAGAAGTCTCTAATTCAGAATATCTGCCTTTTTTCCATTGATAATTAGGATCTTCCCTGGTGTGAATAGTCCAACAGTGACTCAATCCAACAAGCTTTTTTATGGAGAGACCCAGAGGTAACTGTCTGGGATTAGAATAAACCTTTACTAGGGATACAGGGGGTCTTCCTGGAGCGAGTGCAGAAAGCGCAGCCTCCATGATCCAAAAATTCACTCTCACGTCTCTCGTCTCTCACTGAATGTGAGACATCTTCCATCTTTGACCTGATAATCTGTGACACTGGGCGGACAACACTGGGATGGGAGTTTCCAAGCACAAATCCAAGGAACAAGGTTGAGATTCAAAACACCATGAGAGCTTGGAATGTTTGAACAAAGAAAATGCTGCCTAAAATCACGTGCCTCCATTCCTCAGTCTTTTCAGACTGACCTATATCTGTGTGTGCTACCTTATGCTTCCTCTCATTATGACAAATGAC
Organism: Saguinus oedipus; assembly: GCA_031835075.1. NCBI lineage: Eukaryota > Metazoa > Chordata > Mammalia > Primates > Cebidae > Saguinus > Saguinus oedipus. The sequence continues at coordinate 61,404,700 of CM063178.1, read as the reverse complement.
ACAAAGAGACAAAGACAAAAGAAAACAGACTATTTCTGAGATCAAAAGTATCAAATAGAAATGAAGAATATTCGCAAGAACATCAAAGGTCACTTTTTCTGGAAGAGCTAGTTCACAAATGTTTTCTCCTGCTGATTCCAATTTAGAGCGAGAAAAAGACAGGGTCTTATCACTCTTCTCAACCAGCCCCTACAGCAGAGATCCACCGAGCTGACAGGAAAAAAGCCGCCCTCCGTAGACCTTTCCTTAGCGGTCCAGGATCTCAGCTGCAGCAGTTCAGGAGATAGCAATGTTCCAGCCAGTAAAGGATGGCCCCATGTTGGGGCCAATTTCTATAGGGGATCCAGAGATCACCCTGAACCCTCTTAGCTTTTAGTGGGTTCTTCTTTAATACCATGCACTCTGACCGTATTTAAACACATGAAGTCACTCAATCAGTATCTGATAACAATTATCTTAAAATTACATATATTCTCATAAGTATAGAAATATATAGGAGTTATCAGAGAGCTGGGGACTTTTAAATATAAATTGTTTTATATGGAGTGTTCCTAATGCTCTTAGAGGTTTTTTTCTGCAGGTTTTGTAGTATATTAGAATTACATCAGATCAGAAATTGTGATTAATTTTAATTGTCTTTTTTTGTGATCTCAGAAGACTGAGGCAATAGGTAGTCTCTAGGGTTCATGTCTCCTAGGTTGTAAATGCAGATATAAGAATAGATGTTTCACTCACAGCCTGGAAACTTCCGACCTTTGCCATCAGCAGGTTTGCTCTGAGATTCTAAAGATCTATTGATATGAATTTTAATCTATATAACAACTTCGGAGGAGGAAAATGCACCCCGAGGACTTAACAGGTCTTGAAAACTATGTGTGAATGTGCAAAGAACAGAAAGTGCTCTCTTTCTGCAAAACATTGTATCAGAAGGCCTGACTCCTGAACAACCTCCCCATGAAAAACTGGTACCTGGGATGGGGAAATAGAACTTTGAGAATATTAGGAATGTGTATCACCTTGCTTCTGTTAAGTTTTGAAGGAAAAGTCAAGGTAGAATAGACAAGTATTTATGTAAATGGAAATAGAGATGAAATAGACTCTCTAGTGAAAAAAACAAGGGAAGGGACCAGCTTTAATTAAGATTGTATAACAGGAAATGCATGTCACCCTGAAGATCAAAAATTACACCTACATTTGAAGAGGGGGTGGAAACTAGATAAAAGAAGATTTCATCTGCCATATATCCTGGAATCAAATATTGAAACTTTTAATAGCTATTTAATAGTTGCATTTGGTACACAAAGATCATTGTGCAAAATGTAACATTAGTTTAAAATAAAATTTTAGATGCTTTGGAGAAGTGAAATGCCATATTGGGAAATGTGCTAATTAGAATATCTGGGTTTCTGATAGACTGTCTTTTGAGATTGTCTTTAATACTCAAATTCATGAGTATAGGAAGAGAGGACCATTGAGTGTCTTGGTCTTACACGTAACCTGACATATTTCTTGATGGTCTAAAACTTTCTTGGGTGTTGTGAACAGAGATAGTGTTTATTATGTTAGAGAAAGCGATTATAGAAATGATAGGTTCTGAGAGGTGTTGGACACTAAAATTAGAGTAATTTAATGATTTGGCTGGGTCCAGTGACTCATGCTTGTAATCCCAGCACTTTGGTAGGCTGAGGGGGAAGAATGTCTGAGGTCAGGAGTTTGAGACCAGCCCAGCCATTATGGTGAAAACACTTCTCTACTAAAAATACAAAAAAAAAAAAAAAAAAAAAAATTAGCCAGGCGTAGTGGCAGGCACCTATAATTCCAGCTACTGAGGAGGCTGAGGCAAGAGAATCACTTGAATCCAGGAGGTGGAGATTGCAGTGGGCCGACATCATGCCATCATTGCACTCCAGCCTGGGTGACAGAGCAACACTCTGTCTCAAAAAAAAAGTTACAATTCTTTCCTATTAATGTTTCGTGTTTTCTCATAAAATGTCTTGACACTGCAGCACTACCTCAAGTTTTTAGTCCTTCTCTTTCATAGGTAGTAGAAGGACACAATTAAAATCCAATGTGTCTTGAAGGGAGAGAAAATAAATAGAGATGGAGGTAGAGAGAGACAGAGAGGACCCTGAAGAAAAGGGAAGTCAGCAAGTCAGAGTCACTACAGTTATTATTGGGTGAGAAGATTTTCCTAAATCCCATTCTCATGTGTTTCATCTTGATGCTGCTTTCTAGTATATCTTTATGGCAATTAACTATTGTTGGGCTATTTCTCATACACGTAGAGTCTCTAGTTGGCTTATTAATGGAAATATAGTTATCAATGAAGGGAATATGTTAGTATCTATACTTAGATCATGGGGCAGATTTGGGGTCAGGTAAAGGGATACATGGCTAGGATTCTGAGGATCAGAGCTCTAGTCATGGATGGCTAGATTGATCTTTATATACTTATCAATGGAAAAGTCAAAGTTTTCCTTTTTTTTTTCTACTTTTTCACCTCCAGAATAAAGAATAAACTAGATTATCGTACAATCTGTTCTAATTTATTTCTCAGGCAAAGAAGAAGGATTGGTAATTAGCACACCCTGAGTTAAAGAGCATACTCTCTAAAAAATTAAGATGTATTTCAAAGTTATTTTTATGGAGTTAGACAAATTGTAAAGCACTATATGGAATTAACAATAAAGGCACAAATGTTAAGTGTTAGGGCTATTGATAGTTAATGTCACACTATGAACATATGATGTAAAAACTAATTTATTTTGAAAATTCTGATTTGTATTACTGATTACAGGATTTACATAATAAATCTTCATATTATGCCAGGAATATAGTTTATGAATTTTCAATATTCAAGGAAAGTTGAAAGTATTATGTAAATTTTTATATAAAATAATTACAAATACTTAACCTCATTTATGTTTATAAATATTAAAAATTACAGTTCATAATATATTACTCAATAATTATATTTTTCTCAAGAAAATTTAAAAAAATTACAATGTTTTAAACATTTAGGGATGGATCCAGCAAACAAACATGGCACGTATATACCTATGCAACACACCTGCATGATCTGCACATGTACCCCAGAACTTAAAATATATAATGAAAAAATATTTAAAAATTAGATACTTAGTAAATCTTGAACAATAAACACATATGTTCTGGAAGAGATGTTTTCTTTCATGTTTCTCAAATTCTGGGAAGGTTACCAGAATTTGAGAAGGCTTTGCACATAGTGTAGACTTCCCGTTTAATTATGTAATAATTGACTATCTTATGTTATTCCACATTGAGGAAACTTATTTAAAATAATAATAAAATTTGTTTTAAATTTAAAATTGTTGATTGTATTAAAACTTGGTAATTCTATATTTCATTCTTATGGCATTATCTTATGTTGTTTAAGTACGTGCCATCAAAAGCTTAATGCTTCTCATTTATATTATCAATTTATGGATAGTGACCATGACATTAATTACAACTATTTTAAATTTAAATCAACATTTAAAGACACCCCCTATTGCTCTAAGCATAAGGTAAATAGATAAGTTAAACAGCTTTCTTGTGAGTGGGTTTTTTATATGATATAAGGCAGTATTGCCAATGATTTTTTTTATAGACGCATTTTCAGCTTTTCTATCATGACTCTTTCTCAGGAAAGGTGCATTTTGTGATAATAGTTTGGTAGTATACTAAGAGCAAAATGAATAAGTATTTAACAAAAGTTTTCATTCCACCATATATCTGAGTGTATATAGTATACTATACATGTGTATTAGTTCATTTTTATGCTGCTAATAAAGATGTACCAGAGACTGGGCAATTCAAAAACGAAAGGGGTTTAATGGACTTACCATTCTACATGGTGGGGAGGCCTCACAATCATGTTGGAAGGCAAGGAGAAGCAAGAAGCAAGTCACACCTTACATAGATGGAGGCACGCAGAAAGAGAGCTTGTGCAGGGAAATTCCCCTTCTAGAACCATCGAATCTCAAGAAACTTCTCACTATCACCAGAACAGCATGGAAAAGACCAGCCCCCGTGATTCAATTATCTCCCACCTGGTTCCTCTCACAACACGTGTGAATACAAGATGAAATTTGGGTGGGGACACAGCCAAACCACATCATTTTGCCCCTGGCCCCTCCCAAATCTCATGTCCTCACATTTCAAAATCAAAAATGCCTTCCCAACAATCCTCCAAAGTCTTAACTCAATTCAGCATTCACTCAAAAGTCCACAGTCCAAAGTCTCATCCAAGAAAAAGCAAGTCCCTTCAGCCTATGAGTTTGTAAAATCAAAAGCACGTTAATTACTCCCTATATACAATGGGGGCACAGGCGTTGTGTAAAGACAGCCATTCCCAATGGGATAAATTGGGCAAAACAAAGGGGCTACAGGCCCTAGAAACATCCAAAGTCCAGCAAGGCAGTCAAATCTTAAAGCTCCAAAATCATCTCCTTTGACTCCAAGTCTCACATCCAGGTCATGCTGATGCAAGAGGTGCTTTCCCATGGTCTTGGGCAGCTCCATCCCTGTGGCTTTGAAGGGCATAGCACCCCTCCTGGCTGCTTTCATGGACTGGTGCTGAGTGTCTATGGCTTTTCCAGGAACATAGTACAATTGTTGGTGGATCTACCATTCTGGGGTCTGGGAGACAGTTGCCCTCTTCTTACAGCTCCACTAGGCAGTGCCACACTGTATAAAGGCTCTGACCCCACATTTTCCTTCCCCATTGCCCTAGCAGTGGTTCTTCATGAGGGCACCACCCCTACAGCAAACTTCTGTCTGGGCATCTAGGCATTTCCATATATCCTCTGAAATCTAAGTGGAGATTCCCAAACCTCAATTATTGACTTCTGTGCTCCTGCAGGCTCAACATCATATGGATGCTGCCAAAGCTTGGGGCTTCCACCCTGTGAAGCAACAGCCCAAGCTGTACCTTGGCCCTTTTTAGTCATGGCTGGAGAAACTGGCACTCAGGGCATGAAGTCCCTAGACTGCACACAGCAGAGGGAATCTGGGCCTGGCCCATGAAGCTATTTTTCCCTCCTAAACCTCTGAGCCTGTGATGGGAGGGGCTACCACAAAGGTCTTTGACATGCCCTAGAGACATTTCCCCAATTATCTTGGTGATTGGCATTCGGCTTCTTGTTACTTGTGCAAATTTCTGCAGTCGGTTTGAATTTCTCCTTAGAAAATGGGATTTTTCTTTTCTATTCCATTGTCAGAGTGCAAATTTTCCATACTTAAATGCTCTGTTTCCCTTTTGAAACTGAAAGTCTTTAACAGCACCCAAGTCACATCTTTTTTTTTTTTTTTTTTTTTTTTTTTTTTTAATTTTTATTGCATTATAGGTTTGGGGGTACATGTGCAGAACAAGCAAGATAGTTGCATAGGTACACACATGGCACTGTGCTTTGCTGCTTTCCTCCCCTTCACCCACACTTGGTATTCATCCCCAGGCTATCCCCCCCAGCCACCCCCTGCTGTCCCTCCCCCATTCCCCCCAACAGTCCCCAGTGTATAGTAGACCGCCTCTCTGTGTCCACGTGTTCTCATTTTTCTCACCCACCTATGAGTGAGTATATGCGGTATTTCTTTTTCTGTTCTTGTGTCAGTTTGCTGAGAATGATGTTCTCCAGATTCATCCATGTCCCTACAAAGGACACAAACTCATCATTTTTGATTGCTGCATAATATTCCATGGTGTATATGTGCCACATTTTCCCAGTCCAGTCTATCATCGTTGGGCATTTGGGTTGGTTCCAGGTCTTTGCTATTGTGAACAGTGCTGCAATGAACATTCGTGTGCATGTGTCCTTATAGTAGAACGATTTATAATCCTTTGGATAGATACCCAGTAATGGGATTGCTGGGTCAAATGGAATTTCTATTTCTAGGTCCCTGAGAAATCGCCACACTGTCTTCCACAATGGTTGAACTAATTTACACTCCCACCAACAGTGTAAGAGTGTTCCTATTTCTCCACATCCTCTCCAGCATCTGCTGTCTCCAGATTTTTTAATGATCGCCATTCTAACTGGTGTGAGATGGTATCTCAATGTGGTTTTGATTTGCATCTCTCTAATGACCAATGACGATGAGCACTTTTTCATATGTTTGCTGGCCTCATGTATGTCTGCTTTCGTAAAGTTTCTGTTCATATCCTTTGCCCATTTTTGAATGGGCTTGTTTGTTTTTTTCCTGTAAATCTGTTTGAGTTCTTTGTAAATTCTGGATATCAGCCCTTTGTCAGATGCGTAAACTGCAAAGATTTTTTCCCATTCTGATGGTTGCCGATTCACTCTAGTGACTGTTTGTTTTGCTGTGCAGAAGCTGTGGAGTTTGATTAGGTCCCATTTGTCTATTTTGGCTTTTGTTGCCAATGCTTTGGGAGTTTTGTTCATGAAGTCCTTGCCTACTCCTATGTCCTGAATGGTTTTGCCTAGATTTTCCTCTAGGGTTTTTATGGTGTCGGGTCTTACGTTTAAGTCTTTAATCCATCTGGAGTTAATTTTAGTGTAAGGTGTCAGGAAGGGGTCCAATTTCTGCTTTCTGCACATGGCTAGCCAGTTTTCCCAACACCATTTATTAAATAGGGAATCCTTTCCCCATTGCCTGTTTTTGTCTGGTTTATCAAAGATAATATGGTTGTAGATGTGTTGTGTTGCCTCCGATGCCTCTGTTCTGTTCCATTGGTCTATATCTCTGTTTTGGTACCAGTACCATGCTGTTTTGATTACTGTAGCCTTGTAGTATAGTTTGAAGTCTGGTAGTGTGATGCCTCCCGCTGTGTTCTTTTTGCTTAGAATTGACTTGGCTATGCGGGCTCTTTTTTGGTTCCATATGAAATTCATGGTGGTTTTTTCCAGTTCTGTGAAGAAATTCAATGGTAGTTTGATGGGGATAGCATTGATTGTGTAAATTACTTTGGGCAGTATAGCCATTTTCACGATATTGATTCTTCCTAACCACGAACATGGAATGTTTCTCCATCTGTTTGTGTCCTCTCTTATTTCATTGAGCAGTTGTTTGTAGTTTTCCTTAAAGAGGTCCCTTACATTCCTAGTGAGTTGTATTCCTAGGTATTTTATTTTCTTTGTAGCAATTGTGAATGGCAGTTCGTTCTTGATTTGGTTCTCTTTAAGTCTGTTATTGGTGTATAGGAATGCTTGTGATTTTTGCACATTGATTTTATATCCTGAGACTTTGCTGAAGTTGCTTATCAGTTGCAGGAGCTTTTGGGCTGAGGTGATGGGGTCTTCTAGGTATACTATCATGTCGTCTGCAAATAGAGACAATTTGGCTTCCACCTTTCCCATTTGAATACCCTTTATTTCTTTTTCTTGCCTGATTGCTCTGGCTAGAACTTCCAGTACTATGTTGAATAGAAGTGGTGAGAGAGGGCATCCTTGTCTAGTGCCAGATTTCAAAGGGAATGCTTCCAGTTTTTGCCCATTAAGTATGATATTGGCTGTTGGTTTGTCATAAATAGCTTTTATTACTTTGAGATATGTTCCATCAATACCAAGTTTATTGAGGGTTTTTAGCATAAAGGGCTGTTGAATTTTGTCAAATGCCTTCTCTGCATCAATTGAGATAATCATGTGGTTTTTGTTTTTGCTTCTGTTTATGTGGTGAATTACATTTATAGACTTGCGTATGTTGAACCAGCCTTGCATCCCCGGGATAAATCCTACTTGATCATGATGGATAAGTTTTTTAATGTGCTGTTGCAATCGGTTTGCCAGTATTTTATTGAAGATTTTTGCATCTATGTTCATCATGGATATTGGCCTGAAGTTTTCTTTTCTTGTTGAGTCTCTGCCAGGTTTTGGTATCAGGATGATGTTGGTCTCATAAAATGATTTGGGAAGGGTTCCCTCTTTTTGGATTATTTGGAATAGTTTCAGAAGGAATGGTACCAGATCCTCTTTGTGTGTCTGGTAGAATTCGGCTGTGAACCCATCTGGACCTGGGCTTTTTTTGTGTGGTAGGCTCTTAATTGCTGCCTCAACTTCAGACCTTGTTATTGGTCTATTCACAGTTTCGGCTTCCTCCTGGTTTAGGCTTGGGAGGACACAGGCATCCAGGAATTTATCCATTTCTTCCTGATTTACTGGTTTATGTGCATAGAGTTGTTTGTAGTATTCTCTGATGATGGTTTGAATTTCTGTGGAATCTGTGGTGATTTCCCCTTTATCGTTTTTTATTGCATCTATTTGGTTGTTCTCTCTCTTCTTTTTTATCAGTCTGGCTAGTGGTCTGTCTATTTTGTTGATCTTTTCGAAAAACCAGCTCTTAGATTTATTGATTTTTTGAAGGGTTTTTCTTGTCTCTATCTCCTTCAGTTCTGCTCTGATCTTAGTTATTTCTTGTCTTCGGCTAGGTTTTGAGCTTTTTTGATCTTGCTCCTCTAGCTCTTTCAATTTTGACGATAGGGTGTCAATTTTGGATCTCTCCATTCTTCTCATGTGGGCACTTATTGCTATATATTTTCCTCTACAGACTGCTTTAAATGTGTCCCAGAGATTCTGGTACGTTGTGTCTTCATTCTCATTGGTTTCAAAGAACTTCTTTATTTCTGCCTTCATTTCATTGTTTATCCAATCAACATTCAAGAGCCAATTGTTCAGTTTCCATGAAGCTGTGCGGTTCTGAGTTATTTTCTGAATTCTGAGTTCCAACTTGATTGCACTATGGTCTGAGAGACTGTTTGTTATGATTTCAGTTGTTTTGCATTTGCTGAGGAGTGCTTTACTTCCAATTATGTGGTCAATTTTGGAGTAGGTGTGATGTGGTGCTGAGAAGAATGTATATTCTGTGGATTTGGGGTGGAGAGTTCTGTAAATGTCTATCAGGTTTGCTTGTTCCAGGTCTGAGTTCAAGTCCTGGATATCCTTGTTAATTTTCTGTCTGGTTGATCTGTCTGCTATTGACAGTGGAGTGTTAAAGTCTCCCACTATTATTGTGTGGGAGTCTAAGTCCCTTTGTAAGTCATTAAGAACTTGCCTTATATATTTGGGTGCTCCTACATTGGGTCCATATATATTTAGAATCGTTATCTCTTCTTGTTGTATCGATCCTTTTACCATTATGTAATGACCTTCTTTGTCCCTTTTGATCTTTGTTACTTTAAAGTCTATTTTATCAGAGATGAGAATTGCAACTCCTGCTTTTTTTTGCTCTCCATTTGCTTGGTAAATCTTCCTCCATCCCTTTATTTTGAGCCTTTGTGTATCTTTGCATGTGAGGTGGGTTTCCTGGATACAGCACACCGATGGGTTTTGGTTTTTTATCCAATTTGCCAGCCTGTGTCTTTTGATTGGTGCATTTAGCCCATTTACATTCAGGGTTAATATTGTTATGTGTGAATTTGATACTGCCATTTTGATGCTAGCTGGCTGTTTTGCTCGTTGGTTCATGTACATTCTTCATTTTGTTGATGGTCTTTAGCATTTGGTATGCTTTTAGGATGGCTGGAACTGGTTGTTTCTTTCTATGTGTAGTGCCTCTTTCAGGAGCTCTTGTAAAGCAGGCCTAGTGGTGACAAAATCTCTGAGTACTTGCTTGTTGGTGAAGGATTTTATTTTTCCTTCACTTATGAAGCTCAGTTTGGCTGGATATGAAATTCTGGGTTGAAAGCTCTTTTCTTTAAGGATGTTGAATATTGGCCCCCACTCTCTTCTGGCTTGTAGAGTCTCTGCTGAGAGATCTGCTGTGAGTCTGATGGGCTTCCCTTTGTGGGTGACCCGACCTTTCTCTCTGGCTGCCCTTAGTATTTTCTCCTTCGTTTCAACCCTGGTGAATCTGACGATTATGTGCCTTGGGGTTGCTCTTCTTGCAGAGTATCTTTGTGGTGTTCTCTGTATTTCCTGGAGTTGAGTATTGACCTGTCTTGCTAGGTTGGGGAAATTTTCCTGGATAATATCCTGAAGAGTGTTTTCCAGCTTGGATTCATTCTCTTCATCACATTCTGGTACACCTATCAAACGTAGGTTGGGTCTCTTCACATAGTCCCACATTTCTTGGAGATTTTGTTCATTCCTTTTTGTGCTTTTTTCTTTAATCTTGGTTTCTCGTTTTATTTCATTGAGTTGATCTTCAACTTCTGATATTCTTTCTTCTGCTTGGTCAATTCGGCTGTTGAAACTTGTGCATGCTTCGCGAAGTTCTCGTGTTGAGTTTTTCAGCTCCTTCAATTCATTCATATTCCTCTCTAAGTTGTCCATTCTTGTTATCAATTCCTCGAATCTTTTTTCAAATCTTTTTTCAAGGTTCTTAGTTTCTTTGCACTGGTTTAGAACATGTTCCTTTAGCTCACTGAAGTTTCTCATTATCCACTTTCTGAAGTCTGATTCCGTCATTTCGTCACATTCATTCTCCGTCCAGCTTTGTTCCCTTGCTGGTGAGGAGTTTTGGTCCTTTTTTGGAGGTGAGGTGTTTTGGTTTCGGGTGCTTTCCTCCTTTTTGCGCTGGTTTCTTCCCATCTTTATGGATTTATCCGCCTGTTGTCTTAGTAGTGGCTGATTTTTCAATTGGGTCTCTGTGTGGACACTGAGATTGTTGATGATGAAGTATTTCTGTTACTTAGTTTTCCCTCTAATGATCTATCCTCTTTGCTGTATGAGTGCTGAGGTCCACTCCAGGCCCTGCTTGTCTGGGGTATACCTGCAGCAGCTGCAGAACAGTGAGGGATGATATCAGTTTCTTTTTCTGCTGCCCTTGTTCCAGAATGATGCCAGCCAAATGTCAGTCTGATTAGTCCTTTTCTGGGGTGACTCCTTGGATATACAGAGGTCAGGGAGCTGCTTGAGGAGACAGTCTGTGCTTTATAGGAGCTCCAGTGCTGAGCTGTGAGCTCCGTTGTTCATTCAGGGTTGTTGGGAGGTTATGTCTGCTGCAATAGAACTCATAAAACACCACTCTTTTTTTTTTTTCACCCTTAGATGCTCTGTCTCAGGGAGTTGGGGCTTTCTTTATGAGTATCTGTTGCACTGTCCTGCCCCACTAGGTGGCAGTCTATTCACTATTTGCTTGCCGGGGCTCTGACCTCCTAAGGCGGGTCCGCCCTGTTGCGGCCCGGCGGACTCTCTCTGTTATGGCAGGTTGCCTCGGCAACGGCAGGCTGCGTCAGTCCTGGGCGGTACTTAAGTGGGGGTGCACTTTGTCAGGAATGGTGGACGCCCCTCCCTGACCGGGCTGCACCGTCCTAAATGCCGGCAACAAAACTCTCAGCCCCAAGCGCCTCCAGTCGCCGCCCTGCTTGTCCCCGTGAGCGTGGGACCCGCCGAGCCCGATCACCCTGCTCCCTGCCTCAGAGTCCGTCCTCTCTCTCTCTCTCTTCCTCTCCCCAAGCTGAAAGGTCGACTCTCTCACTGGCGCCCCAGGAGCCTGCCGATAGGGCACTGGGATCCGTGCGATCTCCCGTGCCGCTGCCCACTACCCCGGCTCAGATCACGTTTCCCAGGAAACTCCTGGTCTGGCTCATTGTCCAAGTCCCGTTCAATCAGATGGACATGCCAATCTGCCCTTCCAAATCTCAGATTGCCGGTTTAACAGGGCACCCAGACCAGTGAGTTCCGCGCCGGGTCCCGCTGCGGCGCCGGCCGAAGAGGCGGCGGGAGCCGGTTGCGTTAGCCGGCTGCTAGCGTCCCGTGTCTCTCCCACACCTGGGACTTTCAACGCTCTGTGGGCATAAAAGGAACATCCGAGAATGCGGCTAGGACTCACCCTCTACGCCTTCACCGAGAGCTGCAATCCTGAGTCACCTCTACGACGCCATCTTGCCTCCCTCCCTCTCTGATTTCTTTTTAACAATAAAGTTGGGGGGACGAGCACGGTGACTAACTTTTCTGTATTTCTAGTAGAGGCAAGGGTTTCACTCCCAAGTCACATCTTGAACGCTTTGCTGCTTAGAAGTTTCTTCTCCCCAATACACTAAATCATCTCTCTCAAGTTCAAATTTCCACAAATCTCTAGGGCAGGGGCAAAATGCCACGAGTCTCCTTGCTAAAACATAACAAAAGTCATCTTTGCTCCAGTTCCTAACAAAATTTTCATCTCCATCTGAGACCACCTCAGCCTGGATTTCATTGTCTATATCATTATCAGTATTTTGGACAAATCCATTTAATAAGTCTCTAGGGAGTTCTAAACTTTCCCACATTTTCCTATCTAAACTGAGCCCTCCAAACTGTTCCAACATCTGTCTGTTACCTAGTTCAAAAGTTGCTTCTGGCTGGGCGCAGTGGCTCAAGCCTGTAATCCCAGCACTTTGGGAGGCTGAGAAGGGTGGATCACGAGGTCAATAGATCAAGACCATCCTGGTCAACATGGTGAAACCCCATCTCGACTACAAATACAAATAATTAGCTGGGCATGGTGGCACATGCCTGTAATCCCAGCTACTCAGGAGGCTGAGGCAGGAGAATTGCCTGAACCCAGGAGGCGGAGGTTGCAGTGAGCCGAGATTGCGCCATTGCACTCCAGCCTGGGTAACAAGAGTGAAACTCCATCTCAAAAAAAAAAAAAAAGTTGCTTCCACATTTTGGGTATCTCTTCAGCAGTGCCACACTCTACTGGTACCGATTTACTGTATTGGTTCATTTTCACACTGCTAATGAAGACATAACCAAGACTGGACAATTTACAAAAGAAAGAGGTTTAATGAACTCACAGTTGGTCCACATGGCTGGCAAGGCCTCACAGTCAGAGCAGAAAGCAAAGAGGAGCAAGTCACATCTTACATGGATGGCAGCAGGCAAATAGAGAGCTTGTGCAGGGAAACTCTCCCTTATAGAACCATCAGATCTCATGAGACTTATTTGCTACCGTGAAAACAGAACCAGAAAGAACTGCCATCATGATTCAATTACCTCCCACTGGGTCCCTCCCACAACACTTAGGAATTCAAGATGAGATTTGGGTGGGGACATATCCAAACCACATCAATATGTATATATTATGCATATACTAATACTCAATAGCCATTTTTTTTTTTTTTAATGAGACAGGATCTCTCTTGCCACCCAGGCTGGAGCACAGTGGTACAAATACAGCACACTGAAGCCTAGAACTCCTGGGCTCAAGCTATCTCTCATCTCATCTTCCAAGTAGCTGGAACTATAGGTTTATGACACTAGGCCTGTTTAATTTTTGTGTTTTTTGGTAGAGACAGGGTTTCACCATGTTTCCCTGGCTGTTCTCGAACTCCAAAGGTCAACAAGCAATCTGCTCACCTTGGCCTCCCAATGTTCTGGGATTACAGTTGCTAGTCATCGTACCTGGCCAAGGTTATACTGGCTAGAACACAGGTCAACTGCCTTTCTTTTCCATGAAAAGAAATTGAAAAACACCATAGAGAAACAAGTCTTATTATGAGTTTGAAGTGTTTTGATTAAAGACAACTTCAGCCCTCATGGATAGCGCATTTCAGGTTTAGGCTTTTCATTTTTGCTTTTGTTTTTCTCATCAGAGTGAGTCACATGGTAAGATGTGACTGGATTAAAGAAAGTCCTTGCTTTTAAAGAGTGAGAGAAAAGTGGTTGTGAGAATATTAGGTAAAAAAGGAGACCCAGATAGCCTCCTCCAATTCAGAGAATTCACAGATTAATTTTGGAAAGCACATATATATTGTAACTCATTGCATCCATGGAATGATCGAAATGTTTGGTTTCTCTAGGAGCATACAGACTGTGATTTGAACACTGTTTGATCAGGTTGACATTGCTGTATTAGTCAAGAAGGAAGCAGAGCTTGGGGAGATCCTTGAGGTATTCCCATATAATGACCACCAGCATTGAATAGGGAGTCTCCCACACTAGTATCATCCTGGAGCTCTGCTATTCCTTACAGATGCACAGATGGCACAAGCAAAAAGCCACATTTGGCCTGTCTCTACCAGAAATTCTATATGTGAGTGTGGGCAAATTACACCTGCTTTACCTCCATAACCTTATTTTTTTAATGGGAAATAACAACAGTACTGATGTTAACCATTTTTCTGAGAAAACTTGTGTTCACAGTTCTATTTACAATAGTACCTGGCACAGGGGAAGTACTCAGTAAATGTAACCCATTATTATTCTTAGTAAAAGAGATTCATTATTCCCACCCCTTTCTGGTATTTGGAGAATCTCTGGTGGGGTTTCAGACTCTATGCCCTGCAGGAAGAAGTTTTTGAGTATAATGAGACAAAGTTTATAAGACCTATTCATGTATTCCATAATGGCAATGTGACTGCTGGCTCACAGAGACAATGCTTGGATGTGGTATACAATGTTCTGCAATTCATCATGAACTTTGAATATAATTGTGTTAGATTACAATAATATGTACCAAATTGGATTTTTTTCTCACCCCATTTATATGCCATAGTGCTCAATAATTGTTGGAGTCCCAAGATATCATGGTTTCCTTGATATCTTGTTTATATCCCATAGAGATCATTGATTATTTTGGGAAAATTATGAATCATGGGCCCCAGGGACACACACACACACACACACACGTGCACACACACAAAATATAAAACATAGCATTTTACATCATAGCATCTTCAGAAATAGGAGAAGCAATGTTTGTCCAATAGGTTAGCTGGTTGAACTACATTTTGTATTTTTGAGAATGAACACAGTGATATTTTCTGGGAGCTAGAAGCCTGACTTTTGTTCCTCATGGAGGTAACTTACTATAATCATACATTGCTGAAGGAGGAATTCTAAAGAAAGAAAATAGTATTAGATAATTTTTAAAACCTGTGTTTTATTTTTTTCTTAATCAGAGAATATTTTTTAAAATGCTATGCTTGGAGCACTCCTTGATGAAAATATTTATCTCATTGTGTATTAAGGAACAATTTGGTGGGAAGTGAAACCTGTTTAATATCTTAAGTACTAAATATCTTAAAACAACTATTAGTGTGAGATGAAAAGCAGTGTGAACAAATTGGGATGAACGCTTGTTTTCTCTAGCTGCTTCTCTTTCCCCTCTATCACGCTAACTCTGTCCGTGGAACCTAATGCAGACAGCATGGAGATTATCTCCAAAGTCGCCTTTATGCTGAGGGTGACAGCAAGAGGCAACAGGAATAGGACTGTTCATAGAGGGACAGGGACATGAGAACCACCTCTGAAGCAGAAAGAAGAGGAATTACTTTGTCTTATTGAAAAGCATGTTGAAATGTCTCTCTATGACAGGTTTCTCAATGAAGGCAGCATTGAAATGTTGGTCCAGACAACGCTTTGTTGTGTGTGCTGCAGGCAGGGACCCTCATGTGCTTTGCAGAGGGCATCTTAGAGTGTTCAGCAGCATCCCGACTGTATGTCAATAACATTGCCTTTCTCCTGTAACAACCAAAAATGTCTGCAGACATTGACAAAAATGTCATTGGAATAAAAGTCACTCTTGACAAACAATCACTGCTCTATGTGCAATTAACAGCTTGATTATTTTCTTTAGATTTTAAAACAGGAAAGGGCTTTCAAAGTATGTACTAGTTTGAACTCAGGGAAAGATATGTAACTCACTTCTTCTGGTCATTTTAAGAGAGAAAATATCATCAGAACAGTTTTTTAAATTTTCGGTCTGGCATATAGTGATATGCATGCTGTCTATCTTTGAAATCACTTGAAGAATGGGAAAAATAGCTGGTTGGGTTGGTCTTTAGTCCAGAATTTTTTCTTTCTGGAGTGCTTGATTGGTGCCTGTACGATGATGTATGAATCTATCAAGGGTAAGGAAGTGAAAGAATGAGAGGATTCTCACTCTCACTTTGCACTTGCTGTGTGTCAAAGGTCTGAAAAGTGTGTATCCCTAATTTTAAAAATTTCACCCTCTTTCTCCATTTCACTCCATAATAATGACATTTTTGGAGAAGTCAGACGAGTTAATAAATTTTCTTAAAGAAATATTTATGTTATTGGATGTTGTAAGGATTAAATATATGATTCAACTTGTTTGTGTATATGGAACAAATGTATATATTTAATTTATACATTATTATAATATATACATTATTTTTTCTCTACACTCTGGCTGTTTTTTAAACTATTTTATCCCTTTTCAGAGTCATGTACTGACATCATTGAAATGATTGAATTATCATTTCCATAAAATGATTAAATTATCCTTTATATAACTGCATGCTTTTTTATTATATATACTACAATTGTGACAGTCTTTCTCTTATTTGATATTTTATTTCTAAGTTTTAGTATTACAAATAATACTGCAATGTGGTAGTGGGAATTTTTCTAAATAATTTCCTGTGCACATCTTTGATCAGGTCTTCAAACAGATTGAAAGAAGTAAATTTATTTAACACACAATTTTTTTAAGACTGAATAGTCATAGTTACAGTAAGTTGTCCTCAAGAGTACCAATTCCCCGAACCATGGCTGACATTGAAGAGTGTAATTAACCAAATCATGATGCTAATTTTATAGAGAAAATACCAATACAGATTATAAAGTGAGTTTCTTCATCTAAAATATATTAATAAAGT
Organism: Saguinus oedipus; assembly: GCA_031835075.1. Taxonomy (NCBI): domain Eukaryota; kingdom Metazoa; phylum Chordata; class Mammalia; order Primates; family Cebidae; genus Saguinus; species Saguinus oedipus. The sequence goes on along the minus strand of CM063178.1, from coordinate 61,388,181 downwards.
GTGAACCCTTGACTGTAAATACCTTAAATAGGTGTATTTCTCACCACTGTAGTGAAAAATTCGGAGAGGTATTATATATTCTAAACGTTATTTTCTAGTATCCCAATATTTGGAGTTGGCTAAGAAAATAGGATTTGAATTTGAAAGAGTAAGGAGACTAATTAAATAATAACCTGACCTCATTCCTAATTATTCAGTGCAAAGCTCTCAGTTGTGAAAGACTAATTAAAAGAACTATACAAGTTAATATAAATGCTAATATATTTGTTTGATCTTTGAAATAAACTGTACATTTTATGCACTTGTATTATACAATGACAGAACTTTTTAAAATTTCACAGAAGTTTTTCTGATAAAAATGTTTTTCTGATAAAAAAGTTATTTGCTGATAAAATTAACTATTCTACTTTTTCTGATACCTTTTTACAGGATAGAGCCAAAACTAAATTTTAGACTATATAATAGAGTATAACTTTTAAGTTTGTTTTTTCCTCCACTCTCAGATAAATTGGAGACATGGGTAAGGAAAACTGCACCACTGTGGATGAGTTCATTCTCCTTGGACTATCAGATGCCCTGGAGTTGAGAGTCTGTCTCTTCCTGCTGTTCCTTCTCATCTATGAAGTCACGGTGTTTGCCAACCTGGGCATGATTGCACTGATTCAGGTCAGCTCTCGGCTCCACACCCCCATGTACTTTTTCCTCAGCCACTTGTCCTTTGTAGATTTCTGCTACTCCTCAGTAATTGTGCCAAAGATGTTGGCTAATATCTTTAACAAAGACAAAGCCATCTCCTTCCTGGGGTGCATGGTACAATTCTACCTGTTTTGCACTTGTGTGATCACTGAAGTCTTCCTGCTGGCCGTAATGGCCTATGACCGCTTTGTGGCCATTTGTAATCCCCTGCTGTACATGGTTACCATGTCTCAGAAGCTGTGTGTAGAGCTGGTATCTTTCTGCTACTTCTGTGGGATGGTGTGTTCTCTGATTCACTTGTGCTTAGCTCTTAGGATCCCCTTCTATAGATCCAATGTGATTAACCACTTCTTCTGTGACCTACCCCCTCTCTTAAGTCTTGCTTGCTCTGATATTACTATAAATGAGGCGCTTCTGTTCCTGATGGCCACTTTCAATGAGAGTGTTACTATCATGATCGTCCTCACCTCCTACCTGCTAATTCTCGCCACCATCCTGAAGATGCGCTCTGCAGAGGGCAGGTGCAAAGCCTTCTCCACCTGTGCCTCCCACCTCACAGCCATCACTGTCTTCCACGGAACACTCCTTTCAGTTTATTGCAGGCCCAGTTCAGGCAACAGTGGAGATGCTGACAAGGTGGCCACCGTGTTCTACACGGTCATGATTCCCATGCTGAACCCCCTGATCTACAGCCTGAGGAATAATGATGTGAAAGAAGCTCTCAGAAAAGTGATTGGCTCCAAAATTCACTCCTAGGGAAGACTTTATTAGCAGATTCAGGATTCCCAATTAGTGGCAGGTGGGGGGTTCGCAGGAGGGATGCAGTGTTGGAGTGAAGAGAAGAAGGAACTCAGTGGTTATGAGCAAGCCTTTTTAAATTCAATTTGTGCTTCTTAAATTTTAAGGAGTAGAACTGAACACATTTCAAAATGTGCCACCAACTTTTAAAAAATAAATATGGAATGTTTTAAATGACTATGAGGAACAGTATTGTTAAGATAGAAACGTTTAGTTTTCTCTAAAATCATTACAAGTCTTCTAATTACAAGAACTTATTAGGGTTACACTTTATTTCAGTATCCATTATGGAAACTATGATTCTTTTCAAAATAAAATTTTGATTATTCTACATTGATGATTATACCATCATTGAAGTTTGCAGAATTACGTATATGTATATATGTGGAATATGTAGATAATATATATGTATTCCACATATATATTACATATATATACCTAAAATGTGTATATATTTATAATGTTTGACTTTTTGGTTTATTTTGTTTTATTCTTTATTATTTTGTTGCTGTTGTTTTGGTTTCCAGTATTGTTGGAACTTTGGATACTATGTTATCTGATAGATGAAGAAAATAATACTTTCACAGGATGCTAGGAAAATTTAATTAAAGAAGCTGGAATCATGTACAAGGAGCTTAGAATAATCCCTGAAACATAATTAGTAGTTCTCTCTCTTTCTCTCTATCTTTGCTACATACATAACATATATTATATATATAAACATGTGCACATAATCATTTAGAAGCATTATTATGAATTGCAGCATTTCTGAATTAACCGTCTTCTCTTACTTTATCATTATGTCTTATCTTCACACTAACTCTAAAATGCATTAAGAAAGAGATGCTTACTGAAACTTATAAAAGGAATTTTAATCTCTGTTCATGTTCTTTTCATGTGTTTTTGGTTTTGCTGAACTGCCTGTTATTTCACACTTTCCATATGTTCTCAAACCACATTTCTTATTCTGTATTGAATTATATGCATGATGATGTTTTCTTTGTGACTTCATTATGATTTATGTCAATTTTCTTATTGTATTTACTTATTTGACAAGATTCAAAAAAGTTTTATGGTATGGTAAGATATGTGAAAGAAGAAAGAAAGGCAAAACAAAAAGCAATAGGAAGGGATAGAAGCAAACTTAGTAGATAGTAAAGATATGTAATTATTTAAATGTTATTAAAACAAAGTTTGCCAGCATATGAGAAAAGAGTTACAGTTCTAAAGTTTGAAAAGGTAAATAAAAATCCTTTAATCTTAATTTGAATTAGAAATTTGCTTTGAAATAAAATTTTTCTCCTAATTACCAATAAAACCTATAACCTGGTTGCTGTGAACGTTCTTATTCCTCAAATTTTCTCTAAAAAGAAACTTTTTCCCTCTAAACAGAACTAGGGTTTCTTAGAGAAATGGCTAATTTGAAGTCTAGGATGGAAAATATGTAAGATGAGCCTTGGGCTGTTCAATGTTCCAGGAAGCTAGAATACCATCAACAGTTAATCAGATTGTCTCTGAGACACATAGGAAGCGATTTAAAATGGCTGCTGCTGGTTTATTGTTAGAACATTTTAACATAAAAATGAATATTGAGGCAATTGGTTTAAAAGCTTAATGTATGTTTATATCTAGATACTAAAAAAATAAAATATATAAGAAATCAGTGGTTACCATTAATGGTTTTTAGGGTATCATTACTCTGAAAACACATTATTAAAAAAAATTCATTCTAATTTTCATTCAAAATAACTGGAAAAAATACATCTTTAAGACAATTGGGATAATTTAAACATGGATTGAGTATTTAATGATTTTAAGAATATGATGATGATTTTGTTAGGTGCAGTTTTGGCATGGGTGTTTGGTTCAAACTTTAAAAACACTCTAATCGAAAAGTGACAAAGTACTTATCAGGTATTATGCTTATTACCTGAGTGATGAAATAATATGTATACCAAATCCCCATGACACCAATTTACATATATAACAAACTGTCATTTGTACTCCTGAACCTAAAACAAAAGCCATAAAATGAAGATACTTTAATCAGAAGTCGATAGTTTGGCCTCCATCATACTTCAGCATCACCATGCCCTAGAGGCACTGAAGACTCACCAGAGTATTCTGAAAGATTAATGGAGAAATACGCTGTTTCTAGGTGTTGAAACCAGAAGCCAAGAGATCCAATCGATTTTCTGGTTGTTCAGGGACACAGCAGGGAATCAAGTGGTATGTAAGTGGGTGGAGCAGGAGGGCTTAGAGTGAGCCTGGATTTCAACTTTTGCTCTATGTCTACTTTTAGTTCTTCAATTTTGTTAAGAAAAATCTTACCACAAGCCATAATACTTTCCTGAGTTCTTGATTTTATCTGATCTTCCCATACATCTCAATAGGCCAATTGTTTAGAATGAGTGTTCTCTAATTTTTGTTTTTTTAATATAGAAGTCTTGGGCTGGACATGGCGAGTCATGCCTGTAATTCTTGCACTTTAGAAGGCAGAGGCAGGCAGAACACCTGTGGTCAAGAGTTTGAGACCAGCCTGGCCAATATGGTGAAACTCTGTCTTTACTAAAAATATAAAAGTTAGACGGGCATAGTGATACATCCTGTAGTCCCAGCTAATGGGAAGGCTGAGGCAGAAGAATTGCTTGAACCTGGGAGGCAGAGGTTGTAGTGAGCTGAGATTGTGCTACTGTACTCCAGCCTGGGCAAGACACTGTCTCAAATATATATATATATATATATTCTCTCTAATTCAAATCTTTCAATTAATAATTAGTATCTTCACTGGTATATATAGTCGAATAGGACTTAATTCAACAAGGCTTTTGTGGAAAGACCACAGAAGATAACTTTCTAGAATTAAAATAAATCTTTGCTAGGGATGCAAGGGGTCTGTCTGGAGTGAGCACAGAAAATGCAGCCTCCATGATCCCAAAATTCACTCAGATTTCTCCTCTCTTACTGAATGTGAGACACCTTCTATCATTGATCTGATAATCTGTGACACTGGGCAGGCAACACTGGGATGGGAATTTCCCAGCACAAATCCAGGGAACAAGGCTGAGTGGCAAAAATCGTCAGAGGTTGGCATGTTAGGACAAAGAAAGTGCTGCTTAAAATCATGTGCCTCCATTCCTCAGTCTTTTGACACCGACCTGTACCTGTGTGCTGTACCTTATGTTTCCTCTCCTTATGACAAATGACACAAAAAGACAAGGATGAAGGAAGACAGATTATTTCTGAGATCAAAAGGATCAAATAGAAATGAAGAGTACTCACAAGACACCAAAAGGCATTTTTTAACCGAAATAACTAGTTTACAAGTATTTTCTTCTGCCAATTCCAATTTAGAGAGGGAAGAAGACTCTGAATCTTACCACTCTTGCCTCAACCTGCTTCCACAGCAGAGGTCCAAGAAGGTGACAGGAAGAAATCTGACCTCTGAAGGCCATTTGTCAGAGGTCTAAGATCTGAGATGCAGCAGTTCGGGAGTGAGCAATGTTCCAGCCAGTAAAGGATGGCCCCATGCTGGGGCCAACTTCCTTATGGGATCCAAACATCACCCTAAACCCCCTCTAAGCTCTTTGTGAGCTCTTCAGCTAGTAACCAAGTTGACAAGTGTCATAATTTTAAAAAGCTCAAGACCATTGGTGAATAGAGAAATGCAAATGAAAACTACAATCAGATACTATCTAACAACAGTCAGAATAGTTACTATTAAAAAGTCAAATTACCCATCTGACACAGGGATAGTATCCAGTATCTACAAAGAACTAAAGCAGATTTACAAGAAAAAAACCAACCTCATCTAAAAGTGGGCAAAGGATATGAACAGACACTTCAAAAGAAGTCATTTATGTGGCCAACAAACATATGAAAAAAATGCTCATCATCACTGGATAACAAAAAAAATGAAAAAAATGCTCATCATCACTGGTCATTAGAGAAAGGCATATCAAGACCACATTGAGATACCAACTCATGCTAGTTAGAATGGCAATCATTAAAAAATCTGGAAACAACAGATGCTGGAGAGGATGTGGAGAAATAGGAACTCTTTTACACTATTGGTGGGAGTGTAAATTAGTTCAACCATTGTGGAAGACAGTGTGGTGATTCCTCAAGGATCCAGAAATAGAAATACCATTTGACCCAGCAATCCCATTACTGGGCATATACCCAAAGGATTATAAATCATTCTATTATAAAGACACATGCACACGTATGTTCATTGTGGCACTGTCTACAGTAGCAAAGACATGGAACAAACCCAAATGCCCATCAATGATAAACTGGATAAAGAAAAGATGGCACACAAACACAATGGAATACTATGCAGCCATAAAAAAGGATGAGTTTATGTCCTTTGTAGGAACATAGATGAGCCTGGAAACCATCATTCTCAGCAAACTGACACAAGAACAGAAAACCAAACACACACCTTCTCACTCATAGGTGGGTGTTGAACAAAGAGAACACATGGACACAGGGAGGGAAACATCACACAATGGTGTCTGTTGGATTGTGGGGGCTGGGGAAGGATAGACAGGGGTGGGGAGGTTGGGGAGGGATAACACTGGGAGAAATGCTGGATGTAGGTGATGGGGGGATGGGCAAACTACCATGGCATATGTGTACCTATGCAACAATCCTGCAAGATCTTCACATGTACACCATGAAATACTATGCAGCTATAAAAAACAAACAATATCATGTATTTTGCAGGGACATGGATGGAGCTGGAGGCCATTATCCTTAGCAAACTAACACAGAAACAGAAAACCGAATACCACATGCTCTCAAGAGCTAAATGATGAGAACGCATGAACACATAGAGGGGAACAAAACACACTGTGACCCTTCAGAGGGTGCAGGGTGAGCAGAGAGAGATGATCAGGAAAAACAAGTAATGGGTACTAGGCTTAATGCCTGGGTGATGAAATAATCTGTACAACAACCCACCATGAAGCAAGTTTACCTTTCTTTGTAACAAACCTGCATATGTACTTTGGAACTGAAAATAAATTTTTTAAGGTACACTAATTTGATTAGTTTCACATATACATGATGATCGATCTTTACAAGTCAGTGATGTCTGAAGAAGTGGCCAAAGCAAGATGCTTTCACACTTTGTAGACAAAGAACAATAAATTTTAGAAGAATTACAGGACAAAGAAAATATGGCTAGAACAGTGAAATTTTCCAGGGGAGTCAGTAAGAGATAGATGAGGACGCTGTAAACCAGATGGAAGATAAGGGTTTCTCATTAAGCACATTTATTTAGGTCCCTTGCAGTCTCTAATTTCAAGTCTCTGGTGATAAGAGCCACTTTGTAGCCCTAAAATGGAGAAGGTGCCTATCCCAGAAGAACTTTTGGCACTTGCTGTATGCAGGAAGGGACAGATCAGTTCATCTTTTCTCAAACTACATTTTTCTCAATGTTTTTTACTCAAAATAATCAATATACAAATCTGAAACATTTTGGGGTGGCACATCTTTCACTCCATTAAAAGATTACAATAGTATATATTTACATTAAAAAAATTGTGTTTTCTGAAAACATACAGTTTGTGCACATGTCTCTCTCTCTCTCTCTCTCTCTCTCTCTGTGTACATCTCTGTTTTCTAATTTCCCATAGTTCTTGTAGGATTGACTCTATTTCCAGTTATATAAAAGGTCATATTAATCATTCAAGAAATATTCCTGGTACATATATTTTGTATTAGATCAGTTAGTGATCTAAGAGCATGGAACATGTCAGTAAAAAAAAAAATGAAAAATGAAAAGTCCCTGCTTTCCTGGAACTTTTTTTTTTTTGTATGATTTTTTTTTTTTTAAATTTTTATTGCATTATAGGTTTGGGGGTACATGTGCAGAACGAGCAAGATAGTTGCATAGGTACACACATGGCAGTGTGCTTTGCTGCTTTCCTCCCCTTCACCCACACTTGGTATTCATCCCCAGGCTATCCCCCCCAGCCCCCCCTGCTGTCCCTCCCCCATTCCCCCCAACAGTCCCCAGTGTATAGTAGACCGCCTCTCTGTGTCCACGTGTTCTCATTTTTCTCACCCACCTATGAGTGAGTATATGCGGTATTTCTTTTTCTGTTCTTGTGTCAGTTTGCTGAGAATGATGTTCTCCAGATTCATCCATGTCCCTACAAAGGACACAAACTCATCATTTTTGATTGCTGCATAATATTCCATGGTGTATATGTGCCACATTTTCCCAGTCCAGTCTATCATCGTTGGGCATTTGGGTTGGTTCCAGGTCTTTGCTATTGTAAACAGTGCTGCAATGAACATTCGTGTGCATGTGTCCTTATAGTAGAACGATTTATAGTCCTTTGTATAGATACCCAGTAATGGGATTGCTGGGTCAAATGGAATTTCTATTTCTAGGTCCCTGAGGAATCGCCACACTGTCTTCCACAATGGTTGAACTAATTTACACTCCCACCAACAGTGTAAGAGTGTTCCTATTTCTCCACATCCTCTCCAGCATCTGCTGTCTCCAGATTTTTTAATGATCGCCATTCTAACTGGTGTGAGATGCTATCTCAATGTGGTTTTGATTTGCATCTCTCTAATGACCAATGACGATGAGCACTTTTTCATATGTTTGCTGGCCTCATGTATGTCTGCTTTCGTAAAGTTTCTGTTCATATCCTTTGCCCATTTTTGAATGGGCTTGTTTGTTTTTTTCCTGTAAATCTGTTTGAGTTCTTTGTAAATTCTGGATATCAGCCCTTTGTCAGATGCGTAAACTGCAAAGATTTTTTCCCATTCTGATGGTTGCCGATTCACTCTAGTGACTGTTTGTTTTGCCATGCAGAAGCTGTGGAGTTTGATTAGGTCCCATTTGTCTATTTTGGCTTTTGTTGCCAATGCTTTTGGTGTTTTGTTCATGAAGTCCTTGCCTACTCCTATGTCCTGAATGGTTTTGCCTAGATTTTCTTCTAGGGTTTTTATGGTGTCAGGTCTTACGTTTAAGTCTTTAATCCATCTGGAGTTAGTTTTAGTGTAAGGTGTCAGGAAGGGGTCCAGTTTCTGCTTTCTGCACATGGCTAGCCAGTTTTCCCAACACCATTTATTAAATAGGGAATCCTTTCCCCATTTCCTGTTTTTGTCTGGTTTATCAAAGATAATATGGTTGTAGATATGTTGTGTTGCCTCTGATGCCTCTGTTCTGTTCCATTGGTCTATATCTCTGTTTTGGTACCAGTACCATGCTGTTTTGATTACTGTAGCCTTGTAGTATAGTTTGAAGTCTGGTAGCGTGATGCCTCCTGCTGTGTTCTTTTTGCTTAGAATTGACTTGGCTATGCGGGCTCTTTTTTGGTTCCATATGAAATTCATGGTGTTTTTTTTTTCCAGTTCTGTGAAGAAATTCAATGGTAGTTTGATGGGAATAGCATTGAATCTATAAATTACTTTGGGCAGTATAGCCATTTTCACAATATTGATTCTTCCTAACCATGAACATGGAATGTTTCTCCATCTGTTTGTGTACTCTCTAATTTTGTTGAGCAGTGGTTTGTAGTTTTCCTTGAAGAGTTCCCTTACGTTCCTTGTAAGTTGTATTCCTAGGTATTTTATTCTCTTTGTAGCAATAACAAGGATATCCAGGACTTGAACTCAGACCTGGAACAAGCAAACCTAATAGACATTTACAGAACTCTCCACCCCAAATCCACAGAATATACATTCTTTTCAGCACCACATTACACCTACTCTGAAATTGACCACATAATTGGAAGTAAATCAATCCTCAGCAATTGCAAAAGAATGGAAATCATAACAAACACTCTCTCAGACCACAGTGCAATCAAGTTAGAACTCAGAATTCAGAAACTAACTCAGAACTGCACAGCTTCATGGAAACTGAACAACTGGCTGCTGAATGTTGACTGGATAAACAATGAAATGAATGCAGAAATAAAGAAGTTATTTGAAACCAACGAGAATGAAGACACAACATACCAGAATCTCCGGGACACATTTAAAGCAGTATCTAGAGGAAAATATATAGCAATAAGTGCCCACATGAGAAGCAAGGAGAGATCCAAAATTGACACCCTAAAATCAAAATTGAAAGAGCTAGAGGAGCAAGATTAAAAAACCTCAAATCCTAGTAGAAGACAAGAAATAACTAAGATCAGAGCAGAACTGAAGGAGATAGAGACACAAAAAACCCTTCAAAAAAATCAATAAATCCAGGAGCTGTTGTTTTCGAAAAGATCAACAAAATAGACAACTAGCCAGATTAATAAAAAAGAAAAGAGAGAACAACCAAATAGATGCAATAAAAAACGATAAAGGGGAAATCATCACAGATTCCACACAAATTCAAACCATCATCAGAGAATATTACAAACAACTCTATGCACACAAACTAGTAAACCTGGAAGAAATGGATAAATTCCTGGACACTTGCCTCTTCCCAAGCCTAAACCAGGAAGAAGTTGAAACCCTGAATAGATTAATAACAAGATCTGAAGTTGAGGTAGCAATTAAGAGCCTACCACACCAAAGAAGCCCAGGTCCAGATGGGTTCACAGCTGAATTCTACCAGACACACAAAGAGGAGCTAGTACCATTCCTTCTGAAACTTTTCCAAATAATCCAAAAAGAGGGAATTCTTCCCAAATCATTTTATGAGACCAACATCAACCTCATACCAAAACCCAGCAGAGACTCAACAAGGAAAGAAAACTTTAGGCCAATATCAATGATGAACATAGACGCAAAAATCTTCAATAAAATACTGGCAAGCCGATTGCAACAGCACATCAAAAAGCTTATCCACCATGATCAAGTAGGATTCATTCCAGGGAGGCAAGGCTGGTTCAACATACGCAAGTCTATAAACGTAATTCACCACATATACAGAACCAAACACAGAAGGTTTAACCAAAAATTTTACATTTGAGCAAAAAGTAAGGGAATTCCAGGCAGAGAAACCTCCAGTAGAATAGTCTAAAGGAAGGAGCGTGCTATTGTTTGAACAAATTACAGAAGGCCAGAAAAGCTGGAGAAGACAGCAGGGAAAAGGAGTAATGACTAGGACAGAAATTCAACAGGGATGATAATATTCACCCAATTGAATATTTACTTTGTAATATTTCTAAATAAGTCAGGATGACCCGAAAGCTAGATCTTCATATTTTTCAATATAGTCCCAGTGTGTGGTGTGGAGGAAGAGGATTATGCCTGGCAAATAGTAGTCAGTGAATCAGCATCGGATACCAATGATCTTAAAATTACACACATTCTTATAATTGCAGAAATATCTGGAAGTGATCAGAGGGCCAAAGAAGATGACTTTCAAACATCAATTGTTTTATATGAAGTGTTCCTAATGCTATTATAGTTGTCTGCAGGTTTTCTAATATATTAGAATTACATCAGAAGATGATTAATTTTAATTGTCTTTTTTGTGACCTCAGGAGACTGAGGCAATAGGTAGTCTCTAGGGTTCATGTCTCCTATGTTGTAACTGTAGATATAAGAATGCCTGTGTCATTCTCAGCCTGGAAACATCCTACCTCTGCCATCAGCAGGTTTGCTTTAAGATTCTAAAGACAGATCGATATTAATTTCAATGTATATAACAAATTAGGAGGAGGAAAATGCACCCTTAGGACTCAGCAGGTCTTGAAAAATATGTGTGAATGTGAGAAGAACAGAAAATGCTCTCTTTCTACAAAGATTTTTTCAGAAGGTCTGACTCCTGAACCACAGCCCTTTGAAAAACTGGTACCTGGGATGGGGAAATAGAAGAGCCTTGAGAATTTTCAGAATATGTATTGCCTTGCTTCTGTTAAGTTTTGGAGGAAAAGTCAAGGTAGAATAGCAATATTTAAGTAAATTGAAATAAAGGTAGACTCTCTAGTGAAAAAAAAAAAATAGAAGCCACCACTGTAATTAAGATTATATAACAGGAAACACATGTCAGTCCTAAAAGCAAAAATAATAAATTTGAATGGAAAGAAATTATAGGTAAGAGGATTTTATCTGTCCTATTTCCTGGATTCAAATATGGAAACTTTTATTAGCTACTTAATGGTTTCATTGGGAACACAGAGGCCATTATATAAAATGTAACATTAATTTAAAATAAATATTCAAATGTCTTAGATAAATAAAACGCAGTATTAAGAAAAAATGTTCTGGCCAGGAGTGGTGGCTCACACATGTAATCTCAGCTCCTCAGAAGGCTGAGGCAGGATAATCACTTGAACCTGAGAGGCAGAGGTTATAGAGCCAAGATCACGCCACTGTACTTCAGCATGGGCAACAGAGAGAGACTCTGTCTCAAAAAACAAAACAAAACAAAACAAACAAAAACGAAAGAAAACAGAAAAAAAAATCCTAATTAGAGTATCTTGGTTTGTGATGGATTGTCTTTTGAGATGTTGTTAATACACAAACTCATGAGTGTAAGAAGAGAGGGCCCTTTGAATACCTTGGTCTTGCATGTAACCTAACATCTTTTTTGATGGGCTGTCTAAAGGCTTTCTTGGATTATGTGAATAGTGATAATGTCTATTATAATAGAGAAAGACATTACAGATATAATGGGATCTGAGAGGTGTTGGACAGTAATTAGAGCAATACAATGTTTCTTTCCTACTACTGATTTCTGTTTTCTTATGAACTGTCTTCAGGTTGCAGTATTACCTAGAGATTTTAGTCCTCCTTCATAGATAACAGTTGGACACAATGAATATACAATGTGTCCTGAAGGGAGAGAAGAGAAGTAGAGATGGAGACAGGGAGGACCAGGAGGAAAATGGAAGTTTGCAAGTCAGACTCAGAATAGTTAGTTCTGGGTGAGAAGATTTTCCTAAATCCCTTTCTCCTGTGTTTTATCTTGATGCTACTTTCTAATATATCTTTGTGGCAGTAACTGCCATTGGCCTACGAGTCTCTAGTTTGCTTACTAGTTGAAGGTACACTTATTACTGAAGGGAATATGTTAGGATCTAGATCTTGATAATGAAGCAGTTTGGTGTGAGTAAAGTATTCGTGGCTCAGAGTCTGAGGATTGGAACTCTAGCCATAGATGGGTAGATTGGTCTTCATATGCATATCTATAGGAAATCCAAAGTTTCTCTGGCTTCTACTTTGTCACCTCTAGAATAAAGAATGAGCTAGGTTATCTGCATTGCCTGTTCAAATTTTATTATTTCTCAAGCAGTGAGGAAAGATGGATAATTAGCACAGCCTGAATTGAGGAGCATATTCTCTGAAACAATTAGTTAAGGTGTATTTTGAAGTCAGATTTTCTGGGTCAGACAAAGATTAAAGTGCTAAATGGAATTAAAAATAAAGGCACAAATATTAAGTGTTAGGGCTATTGATAGTTAATGCCATTGTATAAACATAGGGTGTGAAAACTAATTTGTTTCTAACATTTTGATTCATATTATTGATTACAAGGTGTACATAATCTTGTAATTGGTAACTACAAGAGAGCATCATATTATGCTAAGATTATATATGTTTGATAAATTTATGATGCTCAAGGAGGCCTGAAATATTTGATTTAGAGTAATTACAAATATCTAATATATTTTTCCTATACTTATAAATGTTAAAAATTATAGTTAGTAACTTAATATTTTACTCAATAACTATATTTTTTCTAAAGAAATTAAAACACATTAAATATATTTTACATTTTAGACATTTAGTAAATCTTGAACAATAAAAGGCATAGATTCTGAAAGAGATATTTTGCTTCACCCTTCAGGATTCGTAAAGGTACTCAACTACGTTTCTATTTTCTTACTCTCCTTAACATTTTTGCTTTCAGAACTAACTTTCAGATTCTGAGAAACAGAAACGATGTTACGGGCAGATAGAAATACAAGTGGGACCACGTTTACCCTCTTGGGCTTCTCAGATTACCCAGAACTGCAAGTCCCACTCTTCCTGGTTTTTCTGGCCATCTACAGTGTGACTGTGGTAGGGAATATTGGGTTGATTTTAATCATCAAAATCAACCCCAAACTGCACACCCCCATGTACTTTTTCCTCAGCCACCTCTCCTTTGTGGATTTCTGCTATTCCTCCATCATTGCTCCCAAGATGTTGGTGAGCCTCGTTGTCCAAGACAGAACCATTTCATTTTTAGGATGTGTAGTACAATTCTTTTTCTTCTGTACCTTTGTGGTCACTGAATCTTTTTTATTAGCTGTGATGGCCTATGACCGCTTCATGGCCATTTGCAATCCTCTGGTCTACACAGTTGCCATGTCCCAGAAACTCTGCATGGTGCTGGTTGTGGGATCCTATGCCTGGGGAATCACATGTTCTTTGATACTGACGTACTCTGCTTTAAAGTTATCTTTTTATGGTTTCAACACAATCAATCACTTCTTCTGTGAATTATCTTCCCTGATATCACTCTCTTGCTCTAATACTTCCCTCAACCAGTGGCTGCTTTTCTTTTTTGCCACCTTTAATGAAGTCAGCACACTACTCATCATTCTCACATCTTATGTGTTCATCATTGTAACCATCCTCAAGATGCGTTACAGTGGGCGCCGCAAAGCCTTCTCCACCTGTGCCTCCCACCTGACCGCGATCACCATCTTCCATGGCACCATCCTCTTCCTCTACTGTGTGCCCAGCTCCAAAAACTCCAGGCACACAGTCAAAGTAGCCTCTGTATTTTACACAGTGGTGATCCCTATGTTGAATCCCCTGATCTACAGTTTGAGAAATAAAGATGTCAAGGATACAGTCACCAAGATACTGGACACCAAAGTCTTCTCTTGTTGAGCCTGTTACTTTAGGGAAGTTTGTCACATATATAAATAGTGTGTCCATATATATTGATCTCAAATCTATCTTTACAAGTACATAGAGTTATGAATGAAATGGATTTTGTTTTCAACAGACTAAACTTAACTCTGCCTCTGAGAAACAACAGTAATCTCTCTAATCATTGCTATTTCATTTATGAAATTAGTATAACATGGGTTAGATCATAGTTTGATTGTGAATGTTAAAATATAATGGACACCTTGTGTAAGTCAATGAACATTATTAATTCTATATCCCTTTCTTATAAAATACCAGGAATAGACTAAGTGCTCGATAAACATATGAATTTCTTTTATAAATGTGCAAAATAAGATGAGATAGTCCTTGTCCTCAAGGATGCAAAACTGTGTTGATAATAGGACAATGAAGAAGTGGCTATTGTATAAGGCAAAACCTGGTAAGTACCAAAGAGAGTTTGAGAGAAGAGAAAGCTCAAATCCATTTAGGAATTTCAGAAGGAGGTCTTCATGAAATAGGTATTGTTTGAAACTGGCTTTTGAAAAGGATATGGGTAGAGTTTAGGAGACACATTTCAGTGAGAAAAGAGTTTTATTCAGGAGAAAACAATGTGAGTGAAACTAAGGAGATAAGAATGTAATACACAGTCAAAGAGTCAAAGATCTAGTAGGTATTTTATTGAGCTAACATAACAATGTGTATGTGTTGTATTATGTATATAGGTACTTGACATGAATGACAATTTTAATGCAATACGGGCTATATCCTGACTGTTTTTAAAGAAGCTCTAGTGAGATAGTCTGATAAACTAAAATAGACTCTTCCAGAAGCTGAGAAATAATGGATCAGATCTTAGAAAATCTTATGTACCGAACTAGGGATGACAGACACCTGCCCAACCTGTATGTCACACTGTTAGACATCACAAACAGTATCAATCCATTATGACTTTTTTTTTTATGATAAGCATGGAAACAATCTCTAAATCCTTCTCAACAGAATTCCCAACCACCTTTATAAAAACGTTGTTGGAGTAGTCTTTAGTGTTGAAAGCTAATTGGCTACCTAACTTAATCAAAATAAAATAAAAATCAGGTAATTATTAACATCAAGACCTATTTAACATAGCAAATTAAAAATGCTTTTTCTTACCTTAATAACTCACTTTCATTTGAATAATTTGTATACCCTACTCCTTTTCAATGTGTTAAGATACAATCCCAAATCAATCAGCAATTTGGTGGAAGAATTAAATTTCTAGGTGTTTTGTTATGGAAGAAAAAATAATATCAGGAAAAATTTTATGTAAACTTCTTAAACTTATTTAAAATGTTCATATTATTTTAGCCTATGGTGATTATTAAAGTTATGATAATTATAGTGATTCATTTTATATTTATTATTTGATAAAAAATCAACTAAACAATGCTTGTATATGGAAATATTTTTTTAAATGTAAGGAACAGTGTTTTAGATAATGCATGCCTGAGGAGGGAACACTTTTTCTCTTGATATCTGTATCTTGAGTTATTAAACAACTTATTCTTTATATGCATCTGGTACTTATACAGTTTTTAATTTTCTCAAAAGTTGGGACATTGTTTTACTATTACATTGTATCCCAAATTTCACGGTCTTTTGAAATTCTGAAAAGCTGCCATGTGAACAGCATAAAATAGCATATTTGACAATGAGAAAAATTAAGCCATATGCCCGTCACAAGGGCTGTTGTCTGCCAACCTAGCAGAATTGAGTATGAAACCCTGTTAGATGATCGAACCTGCCAGCCGATAGCATACACACAAGCAAGACAAGCCAAGATCAGCCATGCCAGAGACAGATCAGCAGAACCACCTGGATGACCCATGCAATAGAGTCACAAGCAATAAGAGGTTGCTGTGTTCAGCCAATAGGTGTTGGAGTGGTTTGTTACAGTCATTAGAGTCACTCTCTTTCTCAAATTCTGAGAAGGCTACCAAAAACCTTCCCAAAGTTTTATAATGTAATAATTCACCATGTTATATTATTCCACATTGAGGAAACATTTTAAACTAATAAAATGGTTTTAAATTTAAAATTGTTGATTTTATTAATACTTGTTGATACAATGTTTGGCATCTTATGTGGTTTAAGTATATGTCATCAAAATTTAGTGCTTCACAATCCAATTTATGGATAATGACCATGAAATTAATCAAAACTATTTTAAATTTAAATCAACTTTTAAAAACACCTCCCACCCTTTTAAGCCTAAGATATATAAGTTATGTAGCTTTCTTGTGAGTGGGTTGCCTATATCACATAAGGCACCACAGGTAATGATGTTCTTTATAGAGGCATTTTCAGCTTTCTTTCATGACTCTCATCTTCAAGAGATGCATTTTGTGACAATAGTTTGGCATTATACTAAGAGCAAAATGAACAGATATTAAACAAATGTTATCATCATTCTACTATATATCTTAGTATGTATAGTATACTATGTATGTGTACATTCTGTATAAACCCATATTCAATAGCCAATAGGTAAATTTTATATATTTATATATATATATATAAAATTTAATATATATATAAAATTTATATATATATAAAAATTTATATATAAAATTTACCTATTAAATTTTATTTTATATATATATATGTGTAGATAGATAGATATATTTTGAGACATGTTCTCTCTTTGTCAGCCAGGATGGAGGGTAGTGGTCCAAACACAGCTCACTGCAGCCCGGAACTCCTGGGGTCAAATGATCCACCCATCTCAGAATCTCAAGTAGCTGGGAATATAGGTGCAAACCACCCATCCGGCTGACTTTTGTATTTTTGTAGAGACAGGGTTTTTCCATGATGCCCAAGGTGGTCTGTAACTCCTGTGATCAAGCGATCTGCCAACTTTGGCCCCCCTCCCAATGTGCTCGGATCAGAGGCACTAGCCACAACATCTGGCCAAGATTATATTGGCTAGAATACGTGTCAACTGCAATTCTTTTCGATAAAGAAATTTACAGACAACTTAGAGAAACAGGTCATGCCATGGGTTTGAAGTGTCAATTAAAGACAACTTCAGCCCTCATGGATAAACTTTCAAGTTTAGGATTTGGATGTTTGCTTTTGTTTTTCTCATCAGAGTGATTCATATGGTAAGATATGAATGGATTAGAGAAATCCCATGCTTTTTTAAAAGAGTGAGAGAAAAGAGGTTGTGAGAATGCTAGGTTAAAAGGAGACTCAGAAATTCTCCTCCAATCCAGAGAATTCTCAGATCTGTTATAGATTATAACTGATTACATCAATGGAATTATTGAAATGTTGGTTTCTCTTGGGGCA
Organism: Saguinus oedipus; assembly: GCA_031835075.1. Lineage (NCBI taxonomy): Eukaryota > Metazoa > Chordata > Mammalia > Primates > Cebidae > Saguinus > Saguinus oedipus. Next base: position 61,370,559 of record CM063178.1, on the reverse strand, counting down.
CATAGACTGATTTGAACATTGTTTATTCAGGTCGACATTGCTGTATTAGTTAAGAAGGAAGTGGAGCTTGGAGAGATCCTTGAGATATTCCCATTCAATGACCACCAGCATTGAAGAGGGAGTCTGCACCGCCAGTACCACTCTGGAGCTCTGTTATTCCTTACAGTTGCACAGATGGCACAAACCAAAAAGCCACACTTGGCCTGTCTCTAGCAGGGACTCTGTGTGTGACTGTGGGCGAGTTACACTTGCTCTGCCTCCAGAATCTCATTTTTAAATGGGAAATAACAACAGTACTGGTGTCAACCACTTTTGTGAGATAAAATGTGTTCATATAATTGTATTTAGAATAGCATCTGGCACATGAGAAGTACTCAGTAAATGTAAGCAATTATTAGTATTTTTGTATTCTTAGTAAAAGAGATTCATTATCCCCACCCCTTTCTGATATTTGGAGGAACTTTGGTATCGTTTCAGATTCTATGCCCTTTAGGTAGGAGCTTTTATGTATAATACAAAGTTTGTAAGACCTATTAATAAAATTTCATATTGTGAAATAGTAATGTGAGTACTGCCTTACAGAGGCAATGCTTGCATGTGGCATACAATGTTCTGCAATTTACATGAACTCTGAATGTAATTGTGTTAGATTACAAAAATATGTAACAAGTTGGATTTTTTCTCATTCTATTTATATTCCATAGTGGGCAATAATTTTTGGAGTCCCAGGATACTATGGTTTCCTTGATACGTAGTGGTATCCCACAGAGATCAATGATTGTTTTCGGAAGATTATGAAACATGAGCCCCAGGGATACACACACACACACACAAAAAAAAAAAAACCCCACATAATATTTCCATCATAGCATCTTCAGAAATAGGAAAAGCAATGTTTGTTCAATAGTTGGTTAGCTGAACTACATTTTGTATTTTTGAGAATGAGCATAAATTTTATTTTCTGGAAGCTCTCTGTCTGACGCTTTTACATCATGGAGGTAACTTATACATTGCAGAAGGGGGAATTCAAAAGGATGGTAATAGCATTAGATAATTTAAAAAATCTATGTTTTAACCCTCTCTTAATCAGAAAATGTTTTTTTAAATGCCATGGTTTGAACATTCCTTGATGACAATATTTTTCTTGTGTATTAAGGGCCAATTTTAATAGGAAGTGGAAACTATCTAATCTGCTGAACCACACAACTTATAACAAGTATTAGTGTGAGATGAAAAGCAGTGTGAACGAACTGGCATAAGCACTTGTTTTCTCGATTCTTCCCCCTTTCCCCTCTATTACACTAACTGTCCGTGTAACCTGGTAAAGGCTGCATAGAGACTTTCCCAACAGTCACCTTGATGCTGAGGGTGGCAGTGAGAGGTCCACAGGACTGTTCATGGAAGGGACATGGATATGAGAACCACCTCTGAAGCAGAAAGAAGAGGAATTATTTTCTTTTCGTGCCAAGCACTTTGAAATGTCTCTCTATGGCAGGTTTCTCAATGAAGGAACCATTAAAATTTGGTCCAGATAATGTTTTGTTGTGTGTGCTGCAGGCAGGGACCCTCATGTGCTTCGTAGAGGGCATTGTAGATTGTTTAGCTGTGTTCTCACTAGATGTCAATAGCATCCCCTTCCCCTTGTAATAATAAAAAATGTCTCTGGACATTGAAAAATATGCCACTGGGACTCAAGTCACTCTTGACAAAGAAACACTGCTCTATGGGCAATTAACAGCTAGATTTTTTTCTTTAGATCTGAAACCAAGAAAGGGTTTTCAAAGTATGTACTGGTTTGAACTTGGGAAAAGACTTGTAACTTACGTCTCCTGGTCATTTTAAGAGAGAAAACCATATTATCAGAACATTTGATTTATTTTCAATCTGGCATTTAGTAATATGTCTCTTGTATATCTGAAATCAGTAGAAGATTGGAAAAAATACCTGGCTGTGTTGGTCTCTAGTTGATTCTTTTCTCCCCGGAGTGCTCAGTTGGTGCCTCTACAATGATGTATGTATCTATCAAGGGTCAGGGAGAGAGAATGTGAGGCTTCTCACCTTCACGTTACACTTGCTGCATGTCAAGGATTCGGAAAGTGTGTCCCTATTTTAAAAAAATTTCATTCTTTTTCCTCATTTCACTCCATCATAATGATGTTTTGTGAGAAGTCAGACAACTTCATACATTTTTAAAATAAATATTTATGTTCATGAATGTTGTAAGGATTAAATATATGATGAAACGTGTATGTAGAATAAATACATTTATTTATATTATATATTATTATAATATGTATAATATTCTTTATGTGAATTTTGCTATATTATAACTTTCTATTTTATTACTTATCAGTCTTTTTTATATCATTAAATTGATACAAAATTATCATTTTTATAACTGCATGCTTTTCCATTATATAAAATACAATTGCAATCATATTTCTCTTTTTTTATGTTTATGTCTACCTTTTAATATTACACATAACACTTCAATGAAGCAGTGGGCGTTTTCTTAATAATTTTCTATGCACATCTTTGATCAGTTCTTCAAATAGATTGAAAACACTAAATATATTTAACAAATAAATGTTTTAAGATTGAAGGGTCATAGTTACGGTACATCATGCTCAAGTGTACCAATTCCCTGAATCATGGCCAACATTGAAGAGTGTAACTAACCAAATCACCATGTTAATTTTATAGAGAAAATGATAATACACTCTATAAAATAAATTTCTTAATCTAAAATATATCAGTACAATATGAATACTTGAGAGTTAACATCCTAAATAACTATATCTCTCATCGATGTAGTGGAAAATTCGGAGAGGGGTGCCATATATTCTAAACAGTATTTTCTAGGATCTCAATATTTGGAGTCTGCTGGGCAAATGAAATTTGAATTTGATAAGATAATAAGGCAAATTAAACAACTTTACCTCTTTACTAATAATTCAGTGCACTAATAATTCAGTGCCAAGCTCTCAATTGTGAAAGATTAATTAAAAGAATTCTATGAGGTTTTATAACTGCTAATGATTTTGTTTTATCTTTGACTTAAACTGCAAGTTTTATGCATTTGTGTTATACAATAACAGAAATTTTTAAAATTTCACAAAAGTTTTATTATTTGATGATAAAATTAACTCTTCTACTTCTTCTGATAATCTTTTTATAGGATAGAGCCAAAACTAAATTTTCGACTATATAATGGAGGACATTTTTGGTTTTGTTCTCATTTAATCCCGCATAAATTGGAGACATGGGCAAAGAAAACTGCACCACCATGGCAGAGTTCATTCTCCTTGGATTATCCCATGACCCAGAGTTGAGAGTTTGCCTCTTCCTGCTGTTCCTTCTCATCTATGGAGTCACGGTGTTTGCCAATCTGGGCATGATTGCACTGATTCAGGTCAGCTCTCGGCTCCACACTCCCATGTACTTTTTCCTCAGCCACTTGTCCTTTGTGGATTTCTGCTACTCCTCAGTAATTGTGCCAAAGATGTTGGCTAATATCTTTAACAAGGACAAAGCCATCTCCTTCCTGGGGTGCATGGTACAATTCTACTTGTTTTGCACTTGTGGGGTCACTGAAGTCTTCCTGCTGGCCGTGATGGCCTATGACCGCTTTGTGGCCATCTGTAATCCACTGCTGTACATGGTCACTATGTCTCAGAAGCTGTGTGTAGAGCTGGTATCTTTCTGCTACTTCTGTGGGATGGTGTGTTCTCTGATACACTTGTGCTTAGCTCTTAGGATCCCCATCTATAGATCCAATGTGATTAACCACTTCTTCTGTGACCTACCCCCTCTCTTAAGTCTTGCTTGCTCTGATGTCACTGTGAATGAGGTAATGCTGTTCATGGTGGCCACTTTCAATGAGAGTGTTGCAATCGTGATTATCCTCACCTCCTACCTGCTAATTCTCACCACCATCCTGAAGATGCGCTCTGTAGAGGGCAGGCGCAAATCCTTCTCCACCTGTGCCTCCCACCTCACAGCCATCACTGTCTTCCACGGAACACTCCTTTCAGTTTATTGCAGGCCCAGTTCAGGCAACAGTGGAGATGCTGACAAAGTGGCCACGGTGTTCTACACGGTCGTGATTCCCATGCTGAACCCCCTGATCTACAGCCTGAGGAATACAGATGTGAAAGAAGCTCTCAAAAAAGTGATCAGCTTCAAAATCTACTTCCAGGGAAGATTTTATTAGCACAATTCAGGATCCCCAAGTTGTGGCAGGCGATGGTTCACAGGAGTGGTGTAATGTTGGACTGAAGAGAAGGAACTCAGTAGCTATGAGTGAGTCTTTTTTTATTCACTTATCTTTGTGTCTCTTACATTTAAAGGAATGGGATTAAACATACTTCAAAATTTGCAGCCAATTTCTTTAAAATAAATTTGTATAGTTTTAAGTGGATACGAGCAACAGTATTATTAAAATACACACATTTAGTTTGCTGTAAAACCTTCACAAGTCTAGTGAAGAACGAGGAGGAGTTACACTTTATTTCCATACCCATTATGAAAACTATGATTTTTTTCAAAATTAAATTTCCATTATTTATAATGACATTTACACCATCATCAAAGTGTGTACAGAATGAGAATTCCATATATCTATGCATATATATATTTGTCAATTTTTAATTTTTTCTTCTTCCTGTTTATTTTGTTTTGTTCTTTATTATTCTGTTGCTGCTATTGCATTGTCCAATGTCATTGGAACTTTGGGTACTATGTCATCTGATAGATGATCAAAATAATGATTTCACAGGACTCTAGGGAAATTGCATTAAAGGAGCTGGAGTTATGTACAAGGAGCTTAAAATAATTCCTGGAACATAATTAGGAATTATATACATTTCACCATTACACATCTATATACATTTCACCATTACACACACACACACATACATACACACACACACACACACACACACACTATAAACATGTATAGGTAATAATTTAGAACCATTATTATGAATCACAGCCTTTCTAAATTAACCCTCTTCTCTCACTTTATTTTTACTGCTTATCTTCATACTAACCCTAAAATCCATTGAGGAATAGATGCTTACTGACACTTATAAGATGACTTTTAACTTCTGTTCATGTTCTTTGTATGTGTTTTTTGTTTGCTTAACTGCCTTTTATTTTATTCTTTTTTTAAATTTATTCTTTTCTTAATTCTGTATTGAATTATATGCATCATTGATGCTTTCTTTGTGTCACCATTATGATTTATGTCAATTTCCTCATTGTATTTACTTGTTTAAACTTCTCTCCTTGTGTCTGTAATAATACTAGAAAAGCAATAGGTTTGAGTTTTTCAAAACCGAGATTGGTGTTTTAACCCTGGCTTTTTAATTTGTCAATTAATTTAACTTTTTCAGTCCTTGGTTTCCTTCATTCTAATATTGGATAGTACTTTTAACCTCATGGACTTTTCTTGAGATTAAAAGTTCACAACGTATGTATGCTTAGTGACATCAGGAAGAGACTCACTGTTTATCTAAATGAAGTCATTGAGGCTTGGGGTTTATATAACTTTTTATCTATTTCATCATCAGTGGCATATGAGAAGTTTTTAAAAAAATTTTATTTTTATTAAATGCGTGGATAAGTAGATGCTGGTGAATTTATGGTATGCATATTGGGATTAACATGCTGATTTAGAGCACTTAGAGAACCTTCAAGAACTGTGAGTTGGTCCACATTGTCATGAGTGTTTAGCAGTCAGGATCCACTTAGGAAAATAAACGCTCTGCAAGATGTAATTTATGAAATGTTAGCGACTAGAGACCCAAAAGAGCACAGAGGTGATACTCTATTATTTAAAGATTGTTGACTTTAGGAAGCAGCTATTGCTCTAGATATTGGAGGACGATAGGGAAGAAACATTGTCCACAGAACCTCAGAGCTTTGTGGAAGCAGCTCAGTCAGTGCAGTGGTTAATCCCTTAAGGAAGAGACGTAACTCTCAGTGTGCCTGGGCCTCTGAGACTGGGTTAGGACTCAGCAGATATCCAATGTCCTGTGGCTCAAACTTGGTCCAAAGAAGCCTGTGCTAGACGGCTGCTCCTGCCTCAGAAGAATTTATCATGGAAAGCTGGAATACACTAAGTATCCATTGTGGCTAAATGTACACTAACAGAAATTGGAAAATCAAGAAGAGATTTTCTTCTTCTCTTTTTTTCCATTTCCTTCCCATACTTCCTTCTCCCCCTCCACTCCTTTACCCCCTTACTTTCTTTGGGAGAATCTAACAGGAAGACAGTTAGAAAGGACGTCTGGGGGATGCAGTCTGCAAGCCCCACCAGCAGGAGCACAGTGTAAGGACTAGGAGAGTGGACATGAAGATGACGCTAGGGTCAACAAACACAACTTCTGGGGACTTGCAAAGGGTACAAGGAAAATTCTCTTCTCATATTATCAAGAGTGTGTACCTCTTTCTATATCTGAGCACTTCAGTAAAAATCAGGATTCTCAGTTTTCATCTTTATATATTAATTACAAATGCAATTGATTCTTGTCAATATAAGTCAAATGTGACAGAAGGCGGTGGTCACCCTTTAAGATCTAGGGAACTAATTTTCATGGTGCCAAATCACATGCGGAATCTAATACTTTTCTCACAATTTCTGTATAGTAACGAGGCCTATATTTTTCCTGGCTATTTTTAGTGATGGTAACTAAGATGAGACTCTACTGGACAGCTTGTTTCAAAGGGAATGTCGGTCACCAATAACAAGCCCTCTTAGCAGTTGGCGACTTTATTGGCCTGCTAGAATGGAAAGGGTGATTCAGAATGAGGGAAGGGGTATAAGTGACTGAACCACATGCTGTAGATCTGGCATTTAACTTCATTTCTCTATCCATGTTTTGTATCCAGTGAAATGATATGTTCAAAGTGAATAAATCATCCAGACTATTGTGTAAATAAGCACTATCTCCGTAATAATACATTTTGGACATGATTAGCTTTGGAAAATATCCTAATGCTGAGTTATATAAGATAGGAGATTCATTTGTGTCCCAACCAGAAAATTAGGGACAGAAAAGAAAGAAACAGAGGAATTTGTAAAATATAAGCATCTAATTTTCAATGATATTTTCAACTATTTTCTGTGAGGTTTTTGTTCTATCATTTTCTCTTATTTCCACTGGATGTTAATGTTTTCCATAATGATTTATTAGATATTCCAAATTTTAAAATTATTACCTCCTAAGGATAAAATTTACAAAAAAAATAGTAATTTGGTAATGCCATTTAATTTTATATAGCAGAAAAACTTTTTAATAGTTTATATTTTCATGTTTTTAATACTCATATTTTAGGCAACTTAATAATAAATGCAGTAAAAATAAATCTTAAATATATCCTAAAATATATCCATTAAATATTGTCTCAACTTCATATGATTTGATGTCTTAAATTTGTTTGGTTTTATTTGGTTTGTACATGTTTGTTGAATGAATGGATGCTTACAAAATGAATGTCCAGCTTCCATTGCCAAACTATATAGCAATGTTTGCAACATCATTTACTGAGAGTGCTTTTTTCCCTATAGGTATCTAATATTCTATTAACCTATATACATTCCTCACTAAATTACATCTTTAGAATTGAAATGCTAAGAATATTAAGCCTTTCAGCCATGCCCTGAGTAATATTTCACAGTTGATACCTTAGCTTCTTTAATAAAGAGTATGGCCATATGGTTTTAGAATTCAATTTAATTTTCAAAATACAAGATTTTTTTCTGACAGATTCATTAACACTGTGCAAGACAGTAACATATACTACTTCTCTTCCATTAGTAACTGTCACTTTAACACATAGAAAAAACTATATTATGTCTCTAGTTGTGTACAGTAATTATTAGTGTGGGAAGGGCATTTTTACACATCACTTTTAATGGGAACAAATGATAGAGTTTCTTACAAATATCTTGGCATAACAGTTCATGTTTTTCAACATTCATACTCCAAGAAATCAACCATATGAGAAATTATTCATTGCAAACTAAAAATGTCTTCAACAGAAAAGTCAATAACAAGCAAAAAGTTATGCCAAATTTAAAAATCAATTAAACATGTCAACAAGCAATCTTCTTAAGAACACTGGAAATAAATTGTGGGGATAAACTAACCCATATTCTAAAATTTGTTCTGATCTACCAACTTTCACTCTTTTGGAACCACTTTTCATTATCATTATTATTATTATAGGCAATCCAAGCAGAACCATCTTTGAAAATGTGGAAATTAGAGCTAGTTCTGGATATTTTTGGCCTACAGCAAAACACATTTTATACTTCGAATGTTAAAAACATAAATATTAACTTAAAAACAAGTTTGTTTCTTTGTTTTTAATATTAGGTCACTAAGGAGTAATCTTAATATTTAGGTGGAGAAGATATACAACAAACCAACAGATAGATAACAACACTCCTGTTTTATAGCAGATTTTGCCTATGTCACTATCCGTGATTTAAGGCAAATCCACCTAAACTCTTTGGCCACAATTTCATCAGTAGCGTTTATTTTAAAAGACAATAATAGATTCTAATTACTTTCAAATTATGTCTCACGCCTATAATCCCAGGACTTTGGGAAGCCGAGGCGGGTGGATCACCAGGTCAAGAGATCGAGACCATCCTGGTCAACATAGTGAAACCCCGTCTCTACTAAAAATACAAAAATTAGCTGGGCATGGTGCTGCGTGCCTTGTAGTCCCAGCTACTCAGGAGGCTTAGGCAGGAGAATTGCTTGAACCCAGGAGGCAGAGGTTGCGGCGAGCTGAGATTGCGCCATTGCACTCCAGCCTGGGTAACAAGAGTGAAACTCAAAATAAAATAAAATAAAAATAATAATTATCCTGACTATATAGATGGTTACACACTTTCCAAGTCACAAAAATGCTATCTCTGAAATATTTCTCAACAAACTTCCTTCTTCTATGATCATTACCATTTCATAGTTCACATACTATTAAGATTTCCCATCATTAGACAATTCCACAAGAAATAAACTTTGATAATTAAACAACACAATTATTTCTTTACTATTAGTTGTAAGTTTTCTGTGAAAACTCCCTGTTATAGCCATTCAAGAGATCGCTTTTGGTGTTTTTTTGTTTGTTTGTTTTTGAGATGCTGTCTTGCTTTGTTGCTCAGGTTGGAGTCCAGTGACATGATCTCGGCTCACTGCAAACTCCATCTCCCAGGTTCAAGCAATTCTCTGCCTTAGCCTCCTGAGAAGCTGAGACTACAGGTGTCTGCCACCACACCTGGCTGTTTTTTGTATGTTTAGTAGACACGGGGTTTTCACCATCTTGGCCAGGCTGGTCTTGAACTCCTGAACTTGTGATCCACCAGTCTTGACCTCCCAAAGTGCTGGAATCACAGGCATGAGCCATGGCTCCCAGTCTCAAGAGATATCTTATAAAGATTTAAACAAATATACAAATACAAGCAGATTTCTTTGTAAAGAGTTATTTTAGTGGCAGTGTGACAGGCATATGTAAGAGGATACATTTATAGGTCTAAGGATCAATTTGGAGACTACTGAACAGTACAAATGTTAAATAATATAATGACCTAAAGAAATATCAGTGGTGATTTTTGCACATTAATCACAAGCATTCCTATACACCAATAACAGACCAACAGAGAGTCATATAATGAGCAAACTCCCATTCACAATTGCTACAAAGAGAATAAAATACCTAGAAATACAACTAACAAAAGATGTGAAGGACCTCTTCAAGGAGAACTACAAACCACTGCTCAATGAAATAAGAGAGGACACAAACAGATGGAAAAACATTCCATGCTCATGATTAGAAAGAATCAATATTGTAAAATTGTCCATACTGCCCAAAGTAATTTATAGATTCAATGCTATCCCCATCAAGCTACCATTGACATTGTTCACGGAACTGGAAAAAACCACCTTAAACTTCATGTGGATCTAAAAAAGAGCCTGCATACCCAAGGCAATCCTAAGCGAAAAGTACAAAGCTGGAGGCATCATGCTATCTGACTTCAAACTATACTACAAGGCTACAGTAATCAAAACAGCATGGTACTGGTACCAAAACAGAGATATAGATCAATGGAACAGAACAGAGGTCTCAGAAATAGTGCCACATATCTACAACCATCTGATCTTTGACAAACCTGACAAAAACAAACAATAGAAAAAGCATTCCCTGTTTAATAAATGCTATTGGGAAAACTGGCTATCCATGTGCAGAAAGCAGAAACTGGACCCCTTCCTTACACCTAACACACAAATTAACTCCAGATGGATTAAAGATTTAAACATAAGACCTAACACCATACAACCCCAGAAGAAAACCTAGGCAATAGAATTCAGGACATAGGCATAGGCAAGGACTTCATGACTAAAACACCAAAAGCAATGGCAACAAAAGCCAAAATAGACAAATGGGATCTAGTTAAACTTAAGAGATTCTGCACAGAAAAAGAAACAATCATTAGATAGAACTGGCAGCCAACAGAATGGGAAAAGATTTTTCCAAGCTACCCATTTGACAAAGGGCTAATACCCAGAATCTACAAAGAACTAAAACAGATTTACAACAAAAAAACAAACAACCCCATCCAAAAGTGGGTGAAGGGTATGAACAGATACTTTTTCAAAAGAAGGCATTTATGTGGCCAACAAACATGTGGAAAAAAATGCTCAATATTGCTGGTCATTAGAAAAATGCAAATCAAAACCACATTGAGATACCATCTCATGCCAGTTAGAATGGCGATCACTAAAATCTGGAGACAACAGATGCTGGAGAGGATGTGGAGAAATCAGAACACTTTTACACTGTTGGTGGGAGTGTAAATTAGTTCAACCATTGTGGAAGACAGTGTGGTGATTCCTCAAGGATCTCAAAATAGAAATGCCATTTGACCCAGCAATCCCATTACTGGGTATATACCCAAAGGATTATAAATCATTCTATTATAAAGACACACACACAGGTATGTTCATTGAGGCACTGTGTACAATAGCAAAGACTTGGAACCAACCCAAATGCCGATCAATAATAGACTGGACAAAGAGAATATGGCACATATATGCCATGGAATACTATGCAGCCATAAAAAAGGATGAGTTTATGTCCTTTTTAGGGACATGATGAATCCGGAAACCATCATTCTCAGCAAACTGACACAAGAACAGAAAACCAAACACCATATGTTCTCACTCATAGGTGGGTGTTGAACAAAGAGAACATATGGACACAGGGAGGGGAACATCACACACTGGGGACGGTTGGGGGTTGGGGGGTTAGCGGAGGGATAGTAGGGAGTGAGGAGTTTGGGAGGTATAACATTGAGAGAAATGCCTGATGTAGGTGATTGGGGGATGGAGGCAGTAAACCACCATGGCATGTATGTACCTTTGTAACCATCCTGCAAGATCTGCACATGTACTCCGTAACTTAAAGTATATATGTGTGTGTGTATGTGTGTGTGTATATATATATATATATATATATATATATATATATAAAGAAATCTTACCTGCCTATTGCACAAGCCTAGAATTAAGCAAGACCAGACAAAACATAGTTAATACCTTTCTGAGATTAATATGAGATTGAGTAGCTTCCAATAGATAACACTAAATTAAAGTTCAACATAGATCAAGGAAATGTGTCCACATACTTATTTTTTATGATGCATCAAGAGAAGAAAAGCATGTTGATAATGTCATTACAGGCCTATATTCCCTTATCCGGAATTGTTAAATCTTAAAAGCCCTGAAAATATAGCTTTCCAAATAGTTCTTAATAGTAAAATTGACCAGAAATAAACTGAAAAAAAAAAAAAAAGAAATATCAGTGGTGATGAAGATAATCAAGAATTTCATGGGAAGTGTGGGATTTGAAAAGATTTAAGAGTCTGAATGACTTGATGAAAGTTATATGATAAATCAGAACTAAAGAGGAGATGAACAGCAGATATTACTGGTATTATTATTGCTATTATAATATTTGTTTACTGATACGTGAAATGTTTGTAACAACATTAGATACCTTAATATATTGGGTGTAGCTACATATGATTTCTTGTGGGGACATTGAGGAACAAATTTCAAACATTTGCAGTCCTATCCTCTCTACACATGAATATATGCACTGCATCTAATATCCTTAGCAATAAATTAACTAAGTAAATGCGAGACCTGAAGGAAGGATCTCCCTGTATCTTTTGTGTGGTTAGTGTAACAGAGAGAACAGTTAAGATTTGCGAAGACCAGGGGCGTGGTATATATTTAAGAAATAATTGTTAGCTTTGCACAGTGACAGTATCATAGCCAATGAGATTTATCAGAGGCTCAATTATTGCTATATTTTTTAATAAAAGAAATAATTGTTGAGTAAATAAAACAGAAAACGCCTGCTATACTTCATCATTATACAAAAAAGAGACATGATAGGAATAATCTTGAACATGAGGAGATGACACTTGAACTTTTAAGTTAACTTTCATAAAAATGTTGCTAAAGCTGTGGTTATATCCTTCAGGTTTTCCATGAAGCCAGAATTACATCAGAAAAGAGTATTTAATTTTAATAGCTTGTTTTGAGTCTCCTGGGGATTAAGGCAACTAATTGTCTAGGTCATGATGCCAGTGAGAGTGGCAATAGAAATAAAAGTCTTAGCATCTCCCGCAGATAAGCTCTCCAGAGACAGGAGGGCTGCCTTTTCCACCAGCAGATTTGTTCACAAGTCTGAGAAAATGCGGATATTCTTTTCCATGTATAGTATCTAGAAGATGCTTTCAATTTTGTCTGTTTTTCCTTGTGAAACTAACTTGGGGGAAATTTCAAGTCACAACAGATATTATGTATCTGCATGTCTGGGGAATAGAAAGTACCCCTTTCTTACAGAGCTTTGTGTAGAGGGCTTGTCTTAGCTGATGTCTCTGATAGCAGTGTCTTGAACAACTGTTTCCTGGGAGTCAGAGAATAAAAGGGCATGGAGCATATTCAGGAATATATATGTATATCTTTGCTTCTATAAATTTTTAGAACTGAATAAGGGAAATAGGTATTTATATGAAATTAAATTTTTAAATGAATAAAATGAATCTTCTGTAGAAACATAATAAAGGCAACTTAATCTAAATATTTCAGAGGATGAAAAAAACAACAGTGGCTCACAAGGGCAAAAAGAAAAATAAAAGGAAGATATTACATGGAAGAAGATTTTGGACACCACGTTGCCCAGATTTAAAGATAATACAACAGTTTAATCCATGTAATAGTATAATTTGGGAGATAACAAACCATAATATTTAAATTGTAACTTAGTCTTAAACTGAATTCAATGGAAGATACATTACAATCTATTATAATCAAGGAAGCATGCACTTCCTATCTCCCACTTTCCTGATGGAAACACTTGGCAATGTCTGGAAATTGTTGATTTTCACATCTGGGTAAGGAGGTGAGGAAGTGAGATTTCCATCTAGTGGTTGGAAGCCGGAGATGCTGCCACACATGGACAATGCACAGGTTAGCTTCCTACAACAAAGAATAATCCAGCAGTGTCAGTACTGCTGAAGTTTATAAACCTTGACATAGGGCAATGATAATAGTGAGAAATGACTGGAAAATACTGTCTCCTTACTGGTGCTTAAAATCTTGGATATATGAACATATAGAACTATGGAGAATTCTTGGTGCTGCCCGAGACCCTGTTTGTTAGTGCCGGAACATTTAGAAGCTATTTATTGAATTGCAGAATTGATAATGTCATTACAGGCCTTATCTAAAAGGCCTGTAGATGACCTTACTAAAAATGACAGTCCTCATAAGTCTTAATTAAAAAGGAATATAATTGAGGGGATTTGGGTGTGAGTGGCTGACAGTACTAAAATGAAGAATGTGTCAGGTAAACTAGGGTGTGTTTCTTGCTATAAGATGCTGAGGTGTTTTGGATATAGGGTTGCAAGACTGAGCAGACAAAAATGCAGGACACTGAATTAAATTTCAAATTCAGATAAGCAAAAATGGTTTTTACTATAAGTATGTTCCATGCAACATTTGGACCATACATAGAGCAAACAATTTTTTATCCGTCTGAGATTCAAATTTGACTGGGATTCTGTATTTTATATGATAAACTTACCCCTATTCCCCAATTTGAGAACACCCCCATTCTCTCTGTATTGAAAACTAATTTCTCATGAATGTCTTTAGAGTGGGGTGACATCTTAAGAATTTCATCTATATTGTTCACAGGTTAAGAGAAGGACAGAATGAGTGTCCTAGCTGACATTAAGGGAAAGAAGAGGGAACCTAGAAAAAGAAAATGTGTTTGTCAATGTTTACAGGTTTTTATGATATTTGCTCCCGAATGGGGATATTTCTCTAACTTCTATTCTCTATGTCTCACTTTGATAAATATTCAGAAAATCTCTGAGTCCATCAACACTTTCACTGGGCTAATTTCTATAGTTTTATAATCTAAAGATTGTCTTAAATGGAGGTCAAAAGAATTAGCAAAATGATATATGAAAATGTGATCTTTACAAAGAAGAATGTTGAAATTTCTACCTGCAATGTAGATTAGATCCTGGCATAGAGAGATGAGTATATGACTGGGAGTCAAGAAAACTGGGTTCATTGCATCCAATTTGTACCTGTCTTGGTGAAGTCATGGCTTCTTCAAGCTTCTGTTTGTTCATCTGCAGAATTAAGCCATTCAACAGATGGTCTTCAATGAAAAACATAAAGTAATTACTGATTTGAATGTCTGACCTATTTAGTCCAAAAGAATAATAATTAAAATGCCAAACTAAAAATTAACTATGGATAGAAATGGTAACTCGAAGACTATAATTCAGTATATTACAATATATAGAAAATTGTTGCAATGATAGAAATTATATCAGACTCACTTTTTGTTAGAAATTATAGGACTGGGCCAGGCACGGTGGCTCAAGCCTGTAATCCCAGCACGATGGGAGGCCGAAGCAGGTGGATCACGAGGTCAAGAGATCTAGACCATCCTGGTCAACATGGTGAAACCCCGTCTCTACTAAAAATACAAAAAATTAGCTGGGCATGGTGGCGCATGCCTGTAATCCCAGCTGCTCAGGAGGCTGAGGCAGGAGAATTGCCTGAACCCAGGAGGTGGAGGTTGCGGTGAGCCGAGATCGCGCCATTGCACTCCAGCCTGGGTAACAAGAGTGAAACTCCATCTCAATAAATAAATAAATAAATAAATAAATAAAACAAAAAAATAAGAAATTATAGGACTGATATAATTAGTTATTTCCCTGGATTTTTATTTGCAGAACTTTTGAGGTTCAGTGAGATTCAAATGTTTTATATGAGAATTTTATTATATGTTATCACCTGAATTGCTTGAGTTAATAATGAC
This sequence comes from Saguinus oedipus, assembly GCA_031835075.1. NCBI lineage: Eukaryota > Metazoa > Chordata > Mammalia > Primates > Cebidae > Saguinus > Saguinus oedipus. The sequence goes on along the minus strand of CM063178.1, from coordinate 61,355,130 downwards.
AACTACATGTTTTTAAAAATTTAAGAACGTGAACAGAATTAATTTTTTAATTTGAAGAAAGTAACATTTAATGATAATTCTATTTTTGAAATTGTAATTACTCTTGTCTTGACACAGCACCTAACAGGATGTTAACAGATATCTATTTTGTCTCACCCTATATTCTACAGAGGAGATAGTTAAGCTGCTTTATTTGTCAATCACTTTCAATATTTTATTTCCACAACTGATTTTTGGATCACACCAAAGGAAAACATGTTTCTGACAGAAAGAAATATGACATCTGAGGCCACATTTGCCCTCTTGGGCTTCTCAGATTACCTGGAACTGCAAATTCCCCTCTTCTTTGTATTTCTGGCAGTCTATGGCTTCAGTGTGGTAGGGAATCTTGGGATGATAGTAATCATCAAAATTAACCCGAAATTGCACACCCCCATGTATTTTTTCCTCAGTCACCTCTCCTTTGTGGATTTCTGCTATTCCTCCATCATTGCTCCCAAGATGTTGGTGAACCTGGTTGTAGAAGATAGAACCATTTCATTCTCAGGGTGTATGGTGCAATTCTTTTTCTTTTGCACCTTTGTAGTGACTGAATTAATTCTGTTTGCAGTGATGGCCTATGATCGCTTTGTGGCCATTTGCAACCCTCTGCTCTACACAGTTGCCATGTCCCAGAAACTCTGTGCCATGCTGGTGGTTGGATCGTATGCATGGGGAGTAGCATGTTCCTTGACACTCACATGCTCTGCTTTAAAGTTATCTTTTCGTGGTTTCAACACAATCAATCACTTCTTCTGTGAGTTATCCTCTCTGATATCACTCTCTTGCTCTGACTCTTATCTCAGCCAGTTGCTTCTTTTCACTGTTGCCACTTTTAATGAGATAAGCACACTACTCATCATTCTGACATCTTATGTGTTCATCGTTGCCACCATCTTGAAGATGTCTTCAGCCAGTGGGCACCGCAAAGTCTTCTCCACCTGTGCCTCCCACTTGACTGCCATCACCATCTTCCATGGCACCATCCTCTTCCTCTACTGTGTGCCCAACTCCAAAAACTCCAGGCACACAGTCAAAGTGGCCTCTGTGTTTTACACAGTGGTGATCCCCATGTTGAATCCCCTGATCTACAGTCTGAGAAATAAAGATGTCAAGGATACAATCAGAAAAATAATAAACAAAGTATTTTCATATTAAACATACACCTTGGTATCCATTTAATTTGGTTACCGAACAACAACTTTTTTCTTTTTTTTTTTTTGAATGGACTTTGCATGAAGAGTTCACTAAAGAAATCACTTTAGATTAAAAACAAACTTTTTCACAACAAAATAATTATGAGATTTGGATCAGGAAGGCTATTACTGGCTCAGCTTGTATAAGCCAGATAAGACAGATTGACCTTGACTACAAAATAATAATTGTCTTTGCCTATAAAATATTTTGTATACAAAATAATTGTCTTTGTCTACAAAATAATATAATATAATATAATATTATTTATTTATTTATTTATTTATTTTGAGATGGAGTCTTGCTTTCTCACCCAGGCTGGAGTTCAGTGGTGCTATCTTAGCTCATTGCAAACTCCACCTCTTGGGTTCAAGCAATTCTCCCACCTCAGCCTCCCAAGCAGCTGGGATTACTGGTGCCCTCCACCATGCCCAGCTAATTCTTGTATTTTTTTAGTAGAGAAGGGGTTTCAGCATGTTGACCAGGCTGGTCTTGAACTCCTGACTTCAGGTGATCTGCTTGCCTTGGCCTCCCAGAGTGCTGGGATTATAGGCATGAACCACCTCACCCTGCCATATAATATTATTTAGTTTATAAGACGTTGTAGAAAGCAAATGAAAATGTAAACAATGTAGCTGGCCTATTACATATGTGTAGTTAAGGCTAATTATGTCATCCTTTCTTTCCTGATAGACTATAAGTGTTAATTGAACAAGCAATTGTGTATTATAAGTTTAGTGAAAAAATGGCATTCAGAAAATGATAGACCCACTTTCTAGGATTTCAAAATCCAGTAGTGTTGGTAAATATCTTAAAAGGAGTGGTGGAAATAGTTACTTCAAATCCATTTGGAGATGCAGGAAAGATTGTTTCAGAATTGCATGCTATTTTAATTTGGCCTTGAAGGATGATTAGGCTTTTAAGGAAAGCAAAAGGGCAAGACAGAAATTCTATTCAGTAGTAGAGAGAATGAATAATGTTCATAATCACCTCCTGAACATTATTCATGCTCTTTACTATATCATTATTGCAAATCTTAGTATACTTCAAAAATAATTCATTATAAATTTTAATTGAAAAAGAAAAAATATAATTTCATTGTATGCCATGGATACCCCATGTCTAACATGATTAATTCAAAATACATAGATTATCAGATTTCTTATCACTTCTTTTGTCCCTGAACTCACAGTGAAGTTCCATTTATTCTCCAGAATTGTATCTCTTACGATTCATATGAGTATATTACTTTGTAATTAATAAATGTAGGTAAGTTAAATGTTATTTCTTGTGGTAATAAGGTTCTATGTGATTTTTATTTACAACGAATATCACTACAAAAATCATCACCATAGTTCGACTCAAACATTACCATTGTTCTACTCAACAACTTAAATGTGTTACAAATTTTTATAAAATGTTGAAAGAGAAACTGTAAAATTACCAATGGAAATGCATCTTTTAATTATATTAATTGGGGTGAATTTTACTTTTTATTTTAATTATTAAAATTATGAGTAAATATGCTTATTTCTAGAACACAGGTTTCAGCATTCTTTATTTTTTCAAGTTTATTTTAGATTCAGGGAGTATGTGTGCAGATTTGTTACAAAGGTATATTCGTCAATGCTGCAGTTTGAACTATGATTGAATGTATCACTCAGGTAGTGAGCATAGTACCCAAAAGGTAGTTCCAACACTTCCCCCTCTTATATTCCCCAGTGTCTATTGTTTTCTTCTTTATGTCCATGGATGGGTACCTGATGTTTAGCTCCCACTTGTGAGTGAGAACATGCAATATTTAGTTTTCTTCTCTGTAATAATTTACTTAGGATAATGGCTTCTAGCTGCATCGATGTTGATACAAAGGACATGAGAGACAGAGAGACAGAGAGAGAGAGAGAGATAGAGAGAGAGAGAGAGAGAGAGAGAGAGAGAGAGAGAGAGAGAGAGAGAGAGAGAGACCATACAAGGGGAGAAGGAAAAAAGTAAAAGAGAAAATACTGAAAGGAAGAACCATTACACATCAAGAGGGGCTTTTCAACATCAGCATTATTAACATTTTTTACCGGAAAATGGTTAACGTTGGGGCACTATCCTGTGAATTGTAGGATGCTTGCCTGTCCCTAGCCTCTATGCATTAGATGTCATGAGTACCTCCTTCCAGTTGTGACAATCAAAATATCTCCACCTTTGCCAAATGATCCTTAGTGGTGGTGGAGACACAAATTCATCTCTACTTTAGAACAACACATCTAAAAAAAGAAAGCATTACAACAGATATCCTAGCAGTAACTACAAAAGTTAGTATAGAAGAAAAAAGATGAGAAATCGAAAATGTTGATGGGGAAACAACCAAACTGTCAACCCGGAATCATACACACAAAGGAAATCTCTTTCTAAAATTAATAAAAAATTTTAATCCAATAAAAACAGATAATTCATTGCTGGCAGGTATGTGCTAACAGAAAGATTAAAATAAGGTATCCAAGGAGAAGCAAAATCATATCAGATAGAAACTCAAAGCTACATAAAGAAATACAGAGCACAAGAAATTGTGTTAATGATCTATATTTAAAAGTTATTTTAAATTGCTCTAAAGTATATGAGTCTTAGGAAAAGACACCAATGAATAGCATTTATAGAGTCTGTAAAAGTAAAGTGTACAACAGTAGCATCATTGATAAGAAAGACTTAGATGTTTACTCTTTTAGAGTCTATAAAAAATCAATAATTTCAGCTACTCGGGAGGCTGAGGCAGGAGAACTGCTTGAACCTGGGAGGCGGAGGTTGCAGTGAGCCGAGGTCACGCCACTGCACTCCAGCCTGGTGCCTGGTGATGGAGTGAGACTGTCTCAAAAAAAAAAAAAAAATCAATAATTTACTAGTAAATATATTGTAAACTACTAGAAAACTATCCCAATTTTTAAGACTTAAAATAAGAAGTCAATGGAGCATGCAAAATAAATGGAATCATGAAAACAACCCAACTCAAAAAAATGTGAATGAAAGAAATGAGAAATACTTAAAGCAAGTAAAGATGAAGTATCAAGATGGTAAACTTAATTCAGCAGAATCAGTAGTAACATTAATTCCACCCATATGTTCATTAACCAGAAGGACTCTAGACACACAATTAGAAGACAGGCCGGGTGCGGTGGCTCACGCCTGTAATCCCAGCACTTTGGGAGGCCGAGGCGGGTGGATCACAAGGTCAAGAGATCTAGACCATTCTGGTCAACATGGTGAATGAAACTCCATCTCTACTAAAAATACAAAAAATTAGCTGGGCATGGTGGCGCATGCCTGTAATCCCAGCTACTCAGGAGGCTGAGGCAGGAGAATTGCCTGAACCCAGGAGGCGGAGGTTGCAGTGGGCCGAGATCGCGCCATTGCACTCCAGCCTGGGTAACAAGAGCGAAACTCCGTCTCAAAAAAAAAAAAAAAAAAAAAAAAAAAAAAAAAAAAAAAATTAGAAGACAAAGTGTGCCAGATTGAATAGAAAAGCAAACAAAACTCTGTGCTATCTAAAAATATCTTTTCTGTTATAAAGGCGTATTAAGTTAAATATAAAAGACTCACAAAATTTTACACAGTAAAAATTGAAAGAGCTCTAGAGAGGCTATATTAATATAAAACAAAATAGACTTTAAAAAAAAACTATCACTCACTGATACCACCTTAATTTTTCTGTAAGGATCCAAACTCTCCTTTTCTTTGTCTGTCTCTTCCTTTGCATGCAATGTATTTTGGGAAGCATTCATGGACCGTCATCAAGAGACCTGCTGATTTTTTTCTGAATAGGTACCGGTGAGCCAGTGACTCAGCTGTGGGATTTTTTAAGAATTATTGGAAAAAAAGAGCTTCTTCTTTATAAGGCTAATCCTCTGGGCAGGCAGAAACTGCATAAAACAGCTCGTAGCTTTCTTTGGTGAAAAGAGAGAATCTGCCTGAGAGTTTAGTCATCCAAAAGAGAAGGATAGCAGAGAGCTGGAGAATGGCAAATTTTTTGAACACCGTATCCTCTCTCAACTAATCTATGTCCAGATTTTTAAGTTATGTAAACAATAAATTCCCACTTTTGCTTAAGCCACTGAAAAATGTTATTCTGTCACATCCAACCAAAGATGACAAATACACCTACTTATAAATATTCTTTTTATAAACATTCTCTTTATTAATTGCATAATGTTCTAGTTTCTTGAAGTGGATTTCAAGAAATTTTAGCCATATATATGTGTATGTATGTATAGATAGATACGTATCCACATACACATATATTGGTGTGTGTGCATATAAAGATAAAGCTATAGGTATATACATACAGTTTTAAATTAACACATGTATGTCTCTATACACACACAGTTTTATTTTTTATTTATGTATTTATTTATTTTTTTAAAAATTTTTATTGCATTATAGGTTTTGGGGTACATGTGCAGAACGTGCAAGATAGTTGCATAGGTACACACATGGCAGTGTGTTTTGCTGCTTTCCTCCCCTTCACCCACACTTGGTATTCATCCCCAGGCTATCCCCCCCAGCCCCCCCGCCGCTGTCCCTCCCCCATTTCCCCCAACAGTCCCCAGTGTATAGTAGTAGACCGCCTCTCTGTGTCCATGTGTTCTCATTTTTCTCACCCACCTATGAGTGAGTATATGCAGTATTTCTTTTTCTGTTCTTGACACACACAGTTTTAAATTAACTTGTTTTATATGTCTTTCAGCTGGACTTCTCTTTCTCCATTAGACAACACATTCTCAATCTCATTTTCAAGTCTCCAAACATGCCATAGATTTTTAAATTTCCATGTAATTGTTTATGTGGTTTTCTTTACTGCATCTTTTCTTTCCTATTCTGTACTTGTCAAAATACCTAATGCTCATTTCAAGTTATTCTTCTCTTCTCCTTTTTGTACCTGCTACCTAGAACAGTACCTGGAAGAAAATACTCATAGAGTGAAGGTATTTTTTCAGTGACCTGAAACATCAGAAGACCTTTTGATGTTTTCTGACCTTGTGTTACCAGCATTTCATTTGAATGCAGATGTAAATCTATCATAGTACATATCAGACCTATTAAACTCATTTATAATTTTCTTTCTCAATCACTAGATATATTTTTGCTTCTTTTCAATTTATTGTACCGTCAATATGCATAGAATATTATAGTAGTTGTTTGATAAGTTGCTTTGAGCTGGTTAAATCAAATTAGACAATAAATATAATCAAATTTTTCATATAGTAACCTACCATTTCAAAAGTCAAAATGTTTCTTTGAGGCATTCTCATGATGTAGAAAAACATCTTACATCATTTCATTTTTGTTTAATCAATTCCCAAGTGGAACTGTTTAATTACTTACATATCTTTTCCCACTAGAGATTTGAATATCAGAGTTTGAATTCTAGGGATCTGAGGTGCGATCAAAAAGCGGATCTCAAAAACCTCAAAGCAAAATATAAAAAGCCTGTTTCTCCTAAGGAGCCACAGCCTTCTTAAGAAAGGCACAAATTTCTTCTATGAACACAGAATGTCTGCCCCAAATGGACTATACCAAATGTTACAATGGCACAGAGGCCATTTATTAAGAGTTTGCCATGACAAGATGGTTTGCACTATCTCTGGACATTAGTGGTAGATGAAAGAATTGAAGAAATTAAGAGTGAAGGTTATGTTTAGAGTTTCGCAACTGGCTTGATGGTCGTGCAGTATGATGCAGAAAACAATCACATTAAGAAATTGAGAAGGTAAAAGATTGATTTAATTAAAAATAATGAAATATAGTTGAAAATGGATGCATGCCTAGTTGTATCAGGATGCCTATGTGGTTTAAGAATCACTGTTTTATTAATTTTGATATTTTTATTTCTTTTTAAAAATTTTTCTTTCTTTTTTTAAATTTTTGCCAGTGTCCAGGTTATTATTAACATTTCTTTTGTCACTCTGTCACACCTCCAGAAAACCAGATTATTGCAGATAATGGACCCAGAGAATGGCACTGTGAAGACTGAGTTCTTTCTCCTGGGATTCAGTGACCATCTGGAATTTCAGAGTCTCCTTTTTGCAGTGTTTTTCTTCATCTACTGTGTTACTCTGATGGGGAACCTTGGAATGATTTTATTAATCACAATTAGTTCCCACTTGCACACTCCTATGTACTTTTTCCTCTGCATGCTGTCCTTCATAGATGCATGCTACTCTTCTGTCATTGCCCCCAAATTACTTGTGAACTTGGTTTCTGACAAGAAGACCATTTCTTATGATGGCTGTGTTGCACAGTTATATTTTTTCTGCTCTTTGGTTGACACAGAATCTTTCCTCTTGGCTGCCATGGCTTATGACCGGTACATAGCAATCTGCAGCCCACTGCTCTATATGGTGATTATGTCCAAGAAGGTTTGTTGCCAGCTTGCAACTGGAGCATTTTTGGGGGGCACTATAAGCTCAATTATTCACACCATGAACACTTTCCATCTGTCATTCTGCTCCAAAGACATTAACCATTTCTTTTGTGATATCTCCCCACTCTTCTCTCTGTCCTGCACTGACACTTACATACATGACATCATTCTGGTTGTCTCTGCCAGTTTTGTGGAAGCGATCTGTCTTTTAACAGTTCTCCTCTCTTATGTCTTCATTATGGCAGCTATTCTTAGAACAGCTTCTGTGGAAGGAAGAAGAAAAGGGTTCTCCACTTGTGCTTCCCATCTGACTGTGGTCATTATCTATCATGGTACCTTGATATTCATTTATTTGCGCCCCAGCACCAGCCATTCACTGGATATTGACAAAGTGACCTCTGTGTTCTATACTTTGATCATACCTATGTTGAACCCTCTAATTTACAGTCTAAGGAATAAAGACGTCAAAAATGCTTTTAGAAAAATGATTGGAAGAAAATTGCTTTCTTAAGATGAAACGGGGCCTGACAACTTTTCAAAAATACCTGCTCTCTGACTTTTGGTTCTAACTGTTGGAAAATTCAGTTTAATATTTAAAATCTGTGGGTAATGATCCTCAACCACAGAATAGGGCCACAGCCTAGCCTTAGAGATTGGCCCTCTCATATCACTTATATTATGTCTATTATTTTAAAGTTGAAATTTCTATTTATTTCAGGGGAAGATTTACCTTACACTTAATTTCCTGTATCTCATAGTCTTACTCCTTTTCTCTTTTCACAACAAACGTTTGAGACAGCCATGTGGGAAGGGCTCCCTGCCAAAACTCAAACTTATGTACTGGGAGAAGTGCACACTGAAGTGGAGCCACAGAAGTTCATGACGTGCACAGTGAGGAGGAGCCTAGCCCCTCCTCTTCCTGAATGGAACCTGGAAATTCAATCGGTGAAGCGGGAAGCCTACACTAGCAGGAACTCTGGCCTTGCTGTAGAGTTCCTGTTCTCTCTTTTATCCTTTTTGCAAAATAAATTCCGTTATTAGCACCCTTCAAATCATCTCCGAGCCTAATTTGTGGTCATATCATGAGGACCCAACTCTTAGCTGAACTAAGGAAAAAGTCCCTCAACATTTATGGTGCACAACGTGGAGGCTTGATAAGCAGTGAGTGAAATGGGGACTCAAAAACTCTCACTGTCATCTCTAAGCCTTTTTATGCTTGGACTTCTGAGGGAAGGGGAAACTGTGCTCCCACCTCCATCACTCCTGAAAAAACCAGGTGTCAGGAAAGACAGTTTTGAAACTGAAGTTTGATTATTACAAGATATTTTCAAGTGTAATGACTTTTTAAAAGACATTTTTCAAACATTGACTAAATTAAAACTTGTTTCATGAAAGTTTTCCTCTAGAATATGTTGAGTCTGAAATCTCTTGATGGCAAGCAAACAGCTAAAATTTCTGAGGTAAGCTATAGGAAGTAGAAAAGTTCTTCAGTTTCCTTTCTTGTTAAAGAATAACAATAGTAATAATAATACTAAATGTCACAAATAATAGTCTCTTTTAAAGACTAACTTTCTTCACAGCCTTCTTGCTTTTTACTAGTGACTATTAAGCCCTATCCTGCGTAGCTGTTAGACATCCTCACAGGCACATATGCATTCTATGCCTTTGTACTCTAACCAAGATATCTGTGCTAGATGTGCTCACGGGCATGTCCCATCTCCCAGCCTGTGCTCCTTCCTAATTTAGACTTCCTTTTTGTTCTCCATTGCTTTTACCTGTTTAGAAAAGTTTTAAGTTGTTAGCCAATCAAGTTTTAGTTTTAGATTGCAAAACCTAGCTCCAGCCAACAGAGATCAGACACAGCGGTAAAGATGATCCCAAATGCGTAAAAGATAAATATGTGTGCTTTTCCTTTGTTCACTGTACTGTCTTAGCAATACAGCTAACAAGAGCACTCTTTCTGTAGCAAGTACAGATTGTTTTGCTGAGAGATTCTTTGTCTCAGTGTTGATTTTTCTTTGTGACATCAAGCATCTGTTTCCAACAAAAGCTATTCTCTGAGAGCCAGGGATGAGAACCAGAGCCTACAGAAGATGGGCAAGAAGTTAGTTGGGCACTGGGGTATGATCTAGGGGAAGTTATGGCTGGAAAGCATGAAAACAGTGTTAAACTCAAAGGTGAGGATGAATGCTGGGATAGAGGATGAACTAGAGAGTAAAGCCTCTGATAGTGAAAATGTTTGCTGTGTTGTAAATCTAGAACACAGTTTCATTCACTGCAGTGGGATGCATTTTTAAAACAAGAAGGAATTTGTTTATACAGAACACTTTTGAGGAAGGACTCTGGCCAATGGGTGCTTTAAATAGTGAAGACTGGAATAGCATTCTGAAATTAATAAGAACCACGTGCTTCGTCCTAAACACTGAATAGGAAAATTTTTAAGTGCATCACAATGAATAGATATTGATTTTGTTTTTGTATCTACATGTGGCATGTCAGCCACAGCCCTTGGGATAAAGTTTCACAGTACAACATAAAATGAGGTACTCTGGGATTAATTAACTGATTTCTTGGGATTGTGGGGTCTGGGACTTAAATCAATAGTATAGTTTCAGTCTTCTGACCTAAACATGGGAATGGTGCAGCCAGCACTGGTAGCCATGAAGAAACCTCTACTCAGCTCTAACCAGGATCAGAAACAAAAAAGTCCTAAGGTGGCTGAGCAGCCAGTAGAAATATGACCTGAGGCCAGGATTTGTAACTGTAGTGTGACCAACGACGTGAGCAGGCTGTAAGGATACAAGAAGATGGAGTCTGCAGACTATTTCATAACATGATGCTGTGAACAATACCATCCTTTCTTTCAGCATTAGGAGTTTAGTACCTGAGAGTGGGTTCAGTATTTTCTTAAAGAGTCCCTTGACCAATATTAAGGGACAGACAGACAGGCAGATAGATAGATAGATAGATAGATAGATAGATAGATAGATAGATGGATATCCTTGATATGTATCTAATCCCTGAGATAAGGGAGTTTATGTTTGTGTGTGTGTGTGTATGTAGACACACATCTATACACATAAATACATATATATGTGTATATATATACACATACACACACATATATACACATAAGACATAATATACTTCTATATTTATAAAGATATGTAGCTTTAATTTTATTATGCACATATTAAACTCATGTTAACGAAATGAGGAAACTGAGACTAACAATGTAAAATGAGTATTTTAGGGGTTTTTGCTTTGTTTTGAGACAGATTTTCACTCTTTTGCCTAGGCTGGAGTGCAGTGGTGTAATGTCAGCTCACAGCAACCTTGACCTCCCAGGCTCAAGCCTGCAGCCTCAATCTCCCAGATTTAAGCAATCCTCCCACCTCAGCCTCCTGAGTAGTTGGGACCACAGGTGCATGCCAGCCACCACACCCAGATAATTTTTTGTTTAATGTTTTTGTAGAGATGGAGTTTTGCCATGTTGCCCAGGCTGGTCTTGAACTCCCAACCTCAAGTGAATTGACTGCCTTGGCTTCCCAAAGTGCTGGGTACAGGTATGAGCCACTGTATCTGCCTCAACTATTTTTCTTGTCTAGCATTATTGACTTATTGTGCTAACTTTCAGCATTTTGAATTCATTCTATTAGTACTTAGGAGAAATTTTCAATGGCCTGAATTTCTAGCCTTCTTTAGAAGTTGTGTCTGGAGGGTATGTTAACATATCAATTAATTTATTATCATAAAACTTATGACAGTCACTTCTTAAGTTATTTTAATTATTCTAAAATAACGCTAGGAATGACCATAGCTAATAGATACCAAATCACTTGTTTCAGTCATTAGTTGGCTAATTTTTTTTTTTTGTATTTGTGAAGACAGGCTCTGACTATTTTACTCAGGCTGGTCTCAAACTTCTGAGCTCAAGTGATTTGCCTGCCTCAGCCTCCCAAAGTGCTGGAAGTGACCATGGGCCACCATGACTGGCTGAAGTGTGTTTAGTTTTTTATAGATATGAATATAATTAATGTGCTTTTTAAAAACTACATTGAGTTAGGGAATAGTTTGTGAAGTGATGGAGAGATCCTAATAAGTAATATATTCTATGAACAGTCAATATGCTATTTAAAATTATAGAGAAAAATAGATATTTAAGAGACAGTAAAATATTCTTGTTTTAAAATTCTATTCAATTAGTAATGCAAAACAAATATCCTGCTAAAACTTTTGTGTTTTTAGTTAATAGTTTCACTTCTATGATGCTTTGAAGCATATAACAATCAGTGCAATTTATAACTAAAATGATATATACAGTTATAGAAGGCCCAAATGAAACCCTGTATAATTCATTACCTGTCCTCCTAGTACCAGAGAAGTGTGAATTCACATGTTTCCTTTATGACAATTTAAAATAAAATGAGAAATCCTTAGAATAAAAAATCGTGTTATGTTTTTCATAACTTGGCTAATTCCTAAATGATTTCAGTAGGACCAATATATGCAATTAATTAATTTATTGAAACATATTGTAGGATTACCTAATAGCCAATCACTTAGAGATGACCACTACTAATTTTTTTGTTTAGAATAGGATTCCAGTTTATTTCATAAATACACAAAGAAGCAATATAATTATTATAAATGACATACTAATGTAAATACAACTTGTCATTTGTGGGTTTTTTTTCCATTGAACACACTTTGCAACTTCACCCGTATCAATTGCATCTTCCATTTTTGAGATTTTAGTTCACATGAACCATTAACAGAGTATAATGGCATAAACTCATCAAAGGAGATTGAAGCTCCTTTTCCAGTAGCCTTTGGAGAAAGTGCAGATCCTTCATTCCATTTGTGCAGTCCTGTAGGTTTCCAATAGCACCATGCCTGTTCTCCAGAGTAAGGGCGGGTAAGTCTGGAGGCTGGTGCTGAGACTATGAGCTGCAATAAAAATCTGGGATTGGCGATCCTGGGAATAGAGGATCTGAGAAAAATTGTTCAGTATATCAAATGATCTCTGTTTGTGATAACTTAATTCAAATGTAGGTAAAAAGACAAGAGGTACAGATGGATTATATCCAAGGTCAACGTACTAGAATGAAATAGAAGGGACTTCTTTTTCTGGTAAATTTACAAAGCCCCCTTTTTGCATAAATTTTCAAGGAACATTGATTTGTGTATTGAATAACAGTTTATAAATGGGATCCTGGAGCCAAACATTAAAAATAACAAAGCAGAAATAATGGTGAACTAGGCAGGAAACATTACCTTTATGGCATTTTGTGTCTAGGGCAAAACACTTCTTATTTGGGCAGGAGATTTCTTATTTGCTTTTATTTATTTATTTACTGCTTATTTACTTATAAGTATATGCAGGACACCTATAGGATGATACTTGTACATAGAAAGAAAACAAACCAGACTTAATTTGATTCTCTAAAACTCCCTATGGCTGAGCAACACTTTTTATGAAGTTGGAAATGTAGGGAGGGTCTGTTGAATTGGTGTGGGAAGATGGTTCACTAGAATCCACAACAGTTCACTGGGGCATGTTCATGAACAGAGTGGGGAAATATAAAAGGACCGTCTCTGCAAAACAACCGAAGGAGTCTATTTCTACTCCTCCTTGGTTTAGAAGGAAGACTAAGAGAAATAATTCTCCCCAACACAATTTAAGCACAATGGTAAGTAATTAAAAATACCTTGAAGGCTGTATGGGTGACACTACAGAAACCTATGTCAAAGTACATGAACTTTAAGTCTTAGAAATTTATTATTTGTGAATGCAAATCAGTGTCATACAGACCATAATTTAGTGCTTATTGCTTTCTTCAGAGCACCTTTCACATCCCTATTCCTTAAGCTGTAGATCAGTGGATTTAACATAGGTATGACAACCGTGTAGAAAACAGAAGCCATTTTGTCTGTTTCCATTGAGTAACTTGAACTGGGTCGGAAATACATGAACAGAAGTGTGCCGTGAAATACAGCCACAGCCATCAAGTGGGAGGTGCAGGTAGAGAAGGCTTTAAGTCTGCCCTCAGCTGAGCTCATTTGCAGGATCGTAATTATAATGTAGCTGTAGGAGAGGAAGACAGTGACAACGCTGCACCCCACAACACAGCCAATGAGTGTGAACATCACTATCTCATTGATGAATGTGTCTGAGTAAGAGAGGGCTAGCAAGGGTGGGATGTCACAGAAAAAGTGATTGATGACATTAGAATTGCAGAATGACAACCTGAATGTGAAGCAGGTGTGGACTGCAGAATCCACCAAGCCTACAAAATAGGCCACAGCCACTAGTTGGGTGCAGAGCCTCCTGGACATAGTGACCGTATAAAGAAGTGGTTTGCAAATGGCAACATAACGATCATAGGCCATGACAGCCAACATGAGACATTCCACATCTGCAAAGGCGCCAAATAAATACATCTGAACGACACATAAATTATATGGAATCCGCTTTTGGTCAGTTAAGAAATCAGCCAGCATCTTGGGAGAGACAGTGGAAGAGTAGCAGACATCACAGAAAGACAAGTTGCTCAGGAAATAATACATGGGCGTGTGAAGTGTGAGATCCATCTTGATCAGTAGGATCATCCCTAGGTTGGCAATCACAGTTATGCCATAAATCAGGAAGAAAAGCACAAAGAGCCCCTGCTGCACATCCTGTGTACCTGAAAGTCCTAAGAATACAAAGTCAGTAAACACAGTGCAGTTCTCAAGTGTCTTCATTCAGATCTGGAAATCCCTGATTGTGAAAGAAGAAAACAGAAGTGAAGGGTTGACATTATCTTACTATGCTAATAGTCAAACTGATGGTCTTTTTTTAGTAACAAAAAAATAAAAGTATAAACAATCTACCGGAAAATATCCAATTTAATGTAAATCAACAAAATCAGCACCATAATATCTCTTATATTTCTGTGGCACTGTGCAGAGACTGTAGTATACTTTCATCCAAATTAAATCATGCTAATTCATGAAAACCTATGCATTATTTATTTGTGGTGATTTTTTGCTACTTCTTTTTTTATAGACTAGGAAATTGACGTCCTCAGAGTTCAAGGTAATTGTTCTTGTAATTAGTTCAACCAGATAACCCACATCTTATGACAGGATTATTGTTGCTGCTTTTGCTTTCATTTTTGTAGAAATGTTGTGCTATCTCATCATAGGCAAGCACAGTCAAGTGATAAGTGTGGGTAATGAATATATCCCGTTATGTTTCTCTCGTCATCCAAAAATGTGGAGCAGGCAGAGCAATGACAGGTTCTTACATACGACATTCCTCCATTTCCCAATAACCCCCCAGGTCCTATCCAGCATTAATAACCAAGCCTGCATCTCATTGTCACTGGGATGGAGACAGTCTGTGGTTCACAAATCACTGGAGTAAGAGGGGTGATGGTGGCATGAGAAGCGAGTAGAAGGGTCTCCATAATCAGTAAGCTAGAGTGGACAGACAGGAATCTGCCAGGGCTAACTAACTATGCCTTTGTCTGAAGCTGCTGTGGCTCACAGGAGATTATAAAGAACATTTTGAATCTAATTGCAGGGATGCTGCAGCACTGGTGATAGAGATGTAAGAAAGAGACTGTGGTTTACTATATGGGTCCCTCTTTGCTGATCAAGTGGAATCCGCATTATCCATTCACCAACAGATCAGACTTGCAAGAACATTCATACGTCCACAGTCCCATAACCTCAGACAAATTCATTCCTGAGCTGTGTTTCCCATCCCAATTACAAAGAAGTTGTAACAAATTTTAGTTTGTTTGTTTTCATTGATTCCTCTCTTCTACACCTCTGAAACCTGCTAGACTTCAGTTAAAAATAATTAGCTGTCTTTGGGGGGCCAATTTTGTTATTGATCCCATTGTTATATTTTTCCTAAACAAATTATATTTTGTGTAATATCATACATGTCTCCCTTTGCTCTGTGAGAGAGAAGAAAAGTAGACCTGAAGGTAGATGAAAAACAGAAAAAGGATGACATCTGAATAATGGTCTAATGATCAACATGCAGGTCTCTAAAATTTCAGTCTAAACTTATTAAAAAGCTGCCTTTATAGACATATCTTTAAAAATAATAATTTTCTTTTTAATATAACATTCAAATATATATGTAAGCACAGATATTAAAAATACTAATAATGTCTGAACATCTCTATTACTTATGCTAACATTTTATTCCCTTCCTTGCCATCTATGTATACATATTTAAAATAATAATTAAAGTGATTGATATAATGTTCACATTGTTTTATGTTCTCCTTTAGTTTTATACGATACTTTTAGTGGAAACTAATAAAAGAACTAAAGAAATATACAAAGAAAACCAGAAAATAAGAAAAAATTAGTACCTGATACAGAACTGCTGATTTCTTTACTGGAGCCAGTCCTCTCTTCACAAGGGTTCAGTATTTCTTCCTGACCTACCTAGATTATATAAGTAGCTCTGCTATGACTCTTGGGTATTGGATATTCATCTCTCAGGATTAAGTGGCAAGTTAAGAATGAGGTTTAACAATTAATCTTTTATATAGGTAGGGTAATTATTGAGAAAAAAATACAGACCATTTAAAATATTACTTTTTTTTTCTATCTAATGTTCAATATTATATTTAATTAGTAAAAGTAAAGTGACTCTAGTCAACCAGTATTGATTATTTCCAGTCCAGCAATCTCTACATAGGCATTTTCTTTTAATTGTATGTTATACAGAACAAATAATCCCCCTACAAATACACTTAAACATACATACAACACTTCTCCTTCAACACACTGAAAAATATAGATTTTTAGTAAAGAGAACAAAAGTAGGAATAATCACATTGCTTGAAGATAACCTGGTTCTGTTGTCTATGCTATTATATTTCTGCTTTTTAAACAAAATGATGTCAGAATAACACATTTTATATAGAAATAAATAATATGATTAGAGAAAATGCATTCACTTCTATTTATATATATTAATTTATTTGACCTACCCTCTACTAATGGTCATTTCGTTTATACGCAATTCTTCATATCACAAGAAGTCTGTTATACATACATAATTTATCATATCCAAGTGTTTCATTAAAATAAGTTTTTAAAAATGGCCTGTAAGGATAAAAGATTTGATCTTAAATAACGATAATTTTTCCTTCTTACCAATTCAGGTGTTTTATAATTATCTAATTATCACCACAAATTCTCATATATTTCATATATTGTCACATATGTTCTGAGTTGTCTCAAACAGCCTCATTATATGATGCAGAATCTGAAGCCCACAGCTGATAAGTAAACTTACAGTCTTATAGACATTGTTTGATTGAATCCATAGAAATTGCTCACAATAGATTTTTTAATTTTTTATTTATTTAATTTTTATTTTATTATTATATATATATTTTTAATTTTTTATTGCATTATAGGTTTTGGGGTACATGTGCAGAACGTGCAAGATAGTTGCATAGGTACACACATGTCAGTGTGCTTTGCTGCCTTCCTCCCCTTCACCCACAATAGATTTTTTAATAAAGTGCAATAAAACAGATTTCTCTTAAAAGATAATTTTTAAAATACTCCTATAGAATATTGTAATGTGTTTATGCTAAAGTGATGTTTGAAAATTCACAAAATTAGTGGCCCATAGACTCTCAGAGATCACTCAAGTCACTTCTCAGCCAGGACAGGAGGATTCTAGCAGTGACTGAAGATAGAGGAAGAAATAAGGTTTGCTAATGGAGTAATTTGTCTTGTTTGTATCACCTAGGCACTTAATCATTATCAATACTGGTGCAATAGAAAATGATGTGGTAGGTCATTGCACTGTAAAATTGCAGGAAACAAGTAGAAAATAAAGAAATCAGTGCCCGTCAAACTTGCGCAGCCTGACAACCTTTGGCTATGTCCTTTATATTGGCCATCTTCTGCGTGATACTTTATAATGCATTCATTATTACAGTGTACTTACAAGCACAGGTTACTATGTGATCTTTAAATGTCTAATGTTGATTGATATTTAAAGAATATGTACCATTATCATGTATATTAGCTGTAGCTCTTGAATTGTAATGTGGTTAATTACTATAAATTCTGTCTATGCAAATTTGTGCAAACAGAAATACAGTAAAATGAGCAAGACATACACAAGTTTATACACTTCGGTACTTCAGGTTCATTTCTGAAACCCCACCTGGAGTAAAAAGTCGCAGGTTTGTTGTTGTTATTTATATTTGTTTGTTTCTTGTCATAGTATTTCCCATTTGGTTTACATAAAGCTGGAATACTTAGGTGAAATTCATTGAAATTGATATAATTATAGTTTTTGGAAAGGTGGTTCTTAGTGACAGTTTTAAATTTTTTAGTATTTCATTGTTGTTTTTGTGAGCTAATTCTAATAGTAAAATTCCAAATATACTTTTGTAGGAGAGAATGTTGAAGCAAAGCTCATACCATCTAAGTAATTGCTAATAGTCTTCCATCAGGTAAACTCAGTAAAGTAATATTTTATTACCCAAGAGCTTTACCAACACTATCTGCTTCTCTGGCGCATATTTGGAGGATGTGGAAGTGTCTTTGGTCACCTTATTCTGATTTTTTTCCAAGCTTATGTTTATTCAGATACCAAATTTCTTTAAGCTACACTCTGTTTAGGCAGGATTAGAATTTTAACTTCAAAAGCTCAGCTGCCCCTCCAGACAACATAGTCCAACTCTCACTCCCCACTTGTATCAGAGCATGAATACCAATATATTGTGAACAATTGGATAATTTAAATTATCTCCCAAAGGGACTTGTGCCTTAAAAGAGAATGACTTTTTGAAAATCATGAGTGAAAAAAGGTAAAATTTAAGATTTCACAAACAATTGAGAAAAATAACAAAACTGTCTGTGTCTAAATGATGTCATGGGTGTTGCTAAACATATTACTACATGGTCAACTGTCTACTTATAAGTTCTTCCTTCAGTAGATCATTTCCTGGCAGTGAATCACGGGCCATTATCAAGTAAGTTCAGTGCGTGATGCTGGTACCAGGAAAACCAGGATCATTGATCTCTTTGTTGCTGAGATCAAGCATCGGCTGTGGGCTGCCAGCATCTGTTTTATAAGTAAGGCAGCACATTTTTAGTAACATAAAGAATAATTATTTAATAAAATATTCTATGAGGGTTGTGTGCTTTATTAGTTTTACAAGCATAATTTGAAAATGTATTGTGTCCTAGAAACTGCTAGAGACTTAAAAAGTGATTATGAAATCCTGCAGTTGCCTACAATCTGGCAGTAAATACCCTTTGGTTTTTGAAAAATGTCAAAAGTATGTATACATTTTAAAGTATGCATGTATATACGCACATATCTACATATGCGTGTGTATATAGATACATATTTTAAAGTAAATATCAAATAAACTTTCAGAAATGAGACGGTTATTGTATCTAAAAGCCAGAACGTTAATTAGAACACAACCAGCAATTCAGATTGTCCCTGGACCCTAACATAAATCGGCATCCAATGTGATAGGTTAGTTTTGCATTTTCAAAAACCATTTAGAAATGAAATAATTAAATTTTCTTCTATGCCTGGATTATTTCACTCATTTTATGAGCGATTCCTCCGTGCTGTTGCATGTAGTGGTAGTTTCTCCATTTTCATTGTTGTGTAGCCTCCTAATAAACAAACTGTATGTTATTCAACAAATTCCAGATAATGTTGCTGTGATTATCTTTGTACGGTCTTTAGATAGACATATTTACTCAATTCTATTGGATATCAAACAAGGAACAAAACACTGAAGTCATAAGGTATGCATGTTTCAGCTATAGCAGATACCGCCAACTAGTTTTCCAAAGGTTGCCAATCTGACTTTTACTAGCCATGTGTACAAGCTATGGTTGTTCCACATCCATGACAATACCTGACTTCAATATTATCAGTCACATTTATTTTCGTCGCGTTTTAGGTGAGTCATAGTACTGCACTAAGATTTTAGTTTTTATTTCCCGGAATACTAATAATTATGTAACCACTTCTATGATGTGTCTGTGAAAGTCTGAATGCAAAATGGAAGGCCATTTAAAGGGACTATGCTCCTTTACCGTCTCTCACCTTTCACAATTCACACACTCTAATACCATTGTCATTGCCATTTCAGGTCAAGTCAGTCTGGAGACACTGGTGGTCCTTTTGTGTAAAGATGAAGCCACTCAACATGTTTGTATTTGTTTGTTTGTTTTAAAATACTGCATCTCCAATAGAGGAAATAGATTTACATGTCAGTAGACTCATAGATACATAGAGAAAAAAAATATGGCAACTGAAAAGAGTCTTATAAATAAACTAGCATGAGGCTTTTTATTATGGGGGGTGATGGGATGGAACTCATTGCTGTGAGGAAGAGTCTTGTTAAATACCACGGCAATTTAAAGTTGCATCAGGTGTCTAGTTCATAACATGAGTCTAGAGAGAGATTTGAGGGAGGTTAAAAGTCACTGCCTCTGGTTTCAACATAGGACCTCCCACTTTCTGTCTCATTGAGCATCATTACTGCTCTATTTTAACAAGTGTAGTTATACAACCTATCATCATTATGTATCTGTCTGTTCATTGCATTACATGTATATGCAAATCTACCATTGTATTTCATTTTATGTTTAATTATTTCTGTGCCAAGGCTGAAGGAATGGATTCAAGATATAGAAATGTTCCTGTGTTAACCCACTACACAAAGTCATTGGTAATATCATATTTGGACAACACTACTTTTCATCAGTCACTGGTGACTGTGTCATTAGAGAGTGATTTAGAGAGACAGAGAGTGGAAGGAAATGGTAGGAATTGAGGTGGACAAGCTAGAATGGATCAAAGCCTTTTAAGAAATGTTTTGCCTATTTCTGTTGACTCCCAAGATGGAAGGGTTAGTTCAGGCTATCTGGCCCAAATCTTTATTTAAGTCATGAATCTTCTAAGCAATATTCCCAATAAGTGATTTGTCAACCTTTAATTGTAAACAAAAATCAGAGAAATAAAGATTACAATTAATTAATTTGATTTCTTCATTTTTAGACACACATTTATTGAGCTTAATATCCTGCCTTTGTTGGGGTTGAAATTTCCTTCTCTTTAGACAACACTCGTTGTATATAATTAAAGTAGGTAATAGGCAGACCAAATCAACTTTTTCATGACATAACTGTCATATGTTATATGGAAGGAGATGACAAGTTTATGTCTATATTTTAGCACCAATTTACTGACCTTCCAAACCATCTGGACTTAATAATATTTCAAAAGAGTTTCCCACTCTGCTGCCGCTCATAGAAAAGGTTAACAGAAGAGTATGAGTAAATTGAGAAAATATGCCACAAGTGGAAACTCTCAAAACCTGTTCCCCAAAATAATGCATTCCCCCATAGTTGTTTTTATCACCATACTTATCTATAACCTGTCACAGTGTGAAACCTTGCAAAGCAGAGGTGCTTTTGGTGCTTTACTTACATTCTGGAATGTTTTCACAGAAGGAAATTTTACAAAGACAGCAAGAAAACCCAACACATTCAATGTCTTTTAGCTTACACAGTCGTAAAGGCTAAATAAAATTGTAATTGAGTTTTGCATGATTTTGCAAATATGTGGCCACAACCATGTTGTCTCAACACGTTTCTTGTAGGGTTTTAGCATTATAAACTTGAGCAGAGCTGAATGAAAGTAGTTTAACATGAAGAAAGCACCCACATGAATGCTTGCAACTGCCTATATCATTAATATGCCTGTCTTTGTAGACTTATTACCTCAGTATCTATAACACCCATTTCATTTACTTGGAGCTAAATGATGAGAAAACATAAACACATAGAGGAGAACAGCACACACTGAGGTATTTTGGAGGGTGGAGGATGGGAGGAGGAAGAGGATTAGGAAGAAATAACTAATCGGTACTAAGCTTTTTACCTGGGTTCGGAAATAATCTGTACAACAAACACCCATGACATAAGCTTACCTATGTAATGAACCTTCACTTGCATGCCTGAACTTAAATGCTTTTTTAAAAACCTATAAAATATATATTCAAAGCACACATTATGCCCTCAGTTAACTATACTTAAATATCTCACAAACATTAAAAAACATTATACCGTGTATTGATTTTTATTATTTATTTATTTTTCCATTTGGTGACCCAGAAACCATGCAGATACTTTGGTTGGGATGACAGACATGCAGCCTTTGAGTAAAGAATGCTCGCAGTCTCATACTGGAGGCTACAGTTCAATAAACAGACGGATAGATAGAATAGTACCTTTGGGAGAGTATTATTTATGAACCACAAGAGAGACATTTAAACAGGACTAGAAAGAGGAAGAAAGGAAGAGAAGCAGAGTGGGAATGAATGAATTGAGAATATCAGCTCAACTAGATTTTACTGGGTGTATCACTCTGTCCTTCAATTCAATTCTTTCCTCTTGCCCTGTCTACCTCAGGATCTCTAATTTTCAGCCTCTCCATCTAGAATTCTTTCTTCTCTCCACTCACCCATTGTATCTCCACTCACGTTTATATCTAAAACCAAACGTCCTCATTTCAAAGAAACTTATTCTATGTACTCCAGTTAGACATTTTGTTTATGCTTAAAGTATCCTGCCTTTCGACTTCATGGCATTTTACAGTTTATTATGAATTATTTGTTAGTTTTCTTAATTAATGTTTCTAGTTTTCACTGCATTCGATGACTCATTAGCACAGAAAATAGTGGATTCAGCATGGAATGCAAAGTACACAGCAGTGCGAAAGGCATGTACAAAACACTCAATAGCTCTTAGAAAAAATACTGCCTATCACGCCTGAAATCCCAGCAGTTAGGGAGGCCAAGGGGGGTGGATCACCTGAGGTCAGGAGTTCAAGGCCAGCCTGGCAAACATAGTGAAACCCTGTCTGTACTGAAAATATAAAAATTAGCAGGACATGGTGGCAGGTGCCTGTAATCCCAGCTACTCAGGAGGCTGAAGTAGGAGAATCGCTTGAACCAGGGAGGTGGAGATTGTAGTGAGCTGAAATCGCAACACTGCACTCCAGCCTGGGTGACGTAGTGAGACTCCATCTCAGAAAAAAAATAAAAGAAAGAAAAATTACTGTCTGAAATATATATTAAACAAATGAAAATTTGCCCCACTAACTCAAAGACTGGAGCATTTTTCTAAAATAGAGATTACCTAAATTGAAAGCACATAAAGAAATATGGCATATTTGGTTACACATATTTAAAGAAACATAGTATATTTATATAGTTTTTTTTTCTTCCTGCAAGAGTTTATTTCTGGTAAAAGGCAAAAAAATTAGTTTTTCCACAAGGAAAATCTGCTTCTATATAATTTGAAAATCTTGATGTGTATTATATATTAAAAAAGACACACTAAAATAACAGAAAAGTGGGAATAACAGATTAGTCTATGCGATGTTTCTTTACATGTTTTCTATTTAGATAAGGTAGAATTGCTAGGTGATGGCTTAGTAAAATATGTATTATATTAAATTAAGTTATTTGAGACAACTTTGTGTTATAATATATAATTTGAAGAAAACACTAATTTGCATTTTCGTGTGTATAAATACATATTTGACGATTTTCTTAAAATAAAGTTTTATTTTTCAGTTTTTTCAGGGCCTCTTTCACATCCTTGTTCCTCAGGCTATAAATCAGGGGGTTCAACATGGGAACCACCAGGGTGTAAAACAATGAGGTCATTTTGTCTTGTTCTAGAGAGTAGCAAGAACTTGGCCGGAAATACATAAAGAGCATAGTTCCCTGGAAAATTGCAACCGCAGATAAGTGGGAAATGCATGTAGAGAAAGCTTTGAACCTCCCCTCAACAGAGTGTATCTCCAAGACCGATAGGATGATATAAAAATAAGAAATGAGAACTCCTGAAATGGTACTCAGTTCAATAAAACCAAAGACAATGAATATCACTAACTCATTGATGTGTGTATCTGAGCAAGAGAGTAGTAGGAGAGGAGGGATATCACAGAAGAAATGATTAATCTCATTAGACCCACAGAAGCACAGGCGGAATGCCAATGTAGTATGTATCAAAGCATCTGTGATTCCCACCAGATAAACCCCAGACAGGAGTAGATAGCACACTCTGCTGGACATGTTGACTGTATAGAGCAGGGGGTTGCTGATGGCCTTGTACCGATCAAAGGCCATCACTGCCAGCAGTAGACACTCAGAATCTGCAAAGATACAGAAGACCAAGAATTGCAGAGCACAGCAGTAGAAGGAAACTGACTTGTTCTTGGCAAGTAGATCTACCAGCATCTTGGGCCCAATTGCAGTGGAATAGCAGAGATCACAAAAAGATAGATGACTGAGGAAGAAGTACATTGGTGTGTGAAGTTGGTAATCCGTTCTAATTAAAATTATCATTCCAAGATTTGCTGAGAAATTAATGATATAAACAGCCAAGAATATGGCAAATAGGGTCACTTTCATCTCTGGGTTATTGGTAATTCCCAAGAGAAAAAATTCAGTTAATGAGGAGCAATTTTCCTGGTTCATTCTTTCTTGTTCTTGTTTCAAACTGTTACAGAAGTCATTATCAGAATGACAGATTTGAGTTTAACTTTCTCAGATGTCCAAAAGAAAAAAGATGTATCTGTAAACAGAACAAGATTTGTTTATGTAAATTATCTTTTTTTCCCTCAAAAAATATCCCAGGTGAGTGTCACTTTTAAAGAGGCATTACTATATGAAACAACAACAACAACAGCAAAAACAAAGTGTCCAGCAAAGGAAGTTGATCAACTTTGACTCTAAATTTATATGCAATTTCTGAGATATATCATTTGTCTTTGCTTCTATTGCACAATCTCAGGCAGTTAATTTGATTAAGCTGAAAGCTCAGTACAGATCCAAGAGGATGTAAAAGAAAAACCAAACTTAGAGTAACAAGGCCAGAAACATACAGGATTCAACATCTCATGTATTTGACAAAAAAGCATCACATTTATTGCATTATTCCGGAAATACATAGTTTTTCTGTCACTGACAGTGGTATTATATGTAAGTTAATAAGCAAAAAATTATTATGTAGTATTTTTTATGTGGTGCCTTTGGTGTTTACTGAAAAGGAAAAATGTTTTATTTAACTGTTACTCATTATCACTGGCTTGTCACAACATTTCTAATCCATTTGGATGACTTACTTGGTTTCAAAGGACAAAAGTCAAACATAAGTGGTAAAAGAAGCGTGAACAAAAGACTATTTACATTTGCTTATAGTTGACTTTTTAATTAAAATCAAAATGTGAAGAGGAACAATATATGTTTCTAAGATGTACAGGCTTCTGTTCCTTGTGTTATATGTGCATTTACTTTTGTGTGGGCATGTGTATGTCTGTGCATGTGTCTGTTAAATAAAAATTGAAATGTAGGGTGGGTCTGATTGTATTTCTTCTACACTTAAATATTATGGCATTTGGTCCATATGGACTTGAATTTTCCTAAATTATTATCTTTAATATGTTATCTCTATTATCTTTTGAGTTAATCTACAACCAATCTTAAATTTACATGTACAATAATATCACTTGCACAGTAATGTTTTCTTATGAATGTTGATTAAAATGTAAAAGGGTAAAATCTATACTATCCTCTTAGAAATGACAAGCAAGATTAGTCAAATTCACACAGATCCAATAAGAAAATATCATTATTTTGGCCATTAGATTGCAGGGGTGCTTCAACTGAGTAAGCATCTATAATGAAAATCATTCACTTGTAAATTCCTCAGTACATGATTCCTCATTCTTCAAAACTACCTTTTTCCTCTGTTCTTTAAATTGACCATTCAGAAACCTACCTGAGATGAGCAAGTCTTTCTGTCCTTACCTCTCGTCGTATGTGAACGATAGGCAGATCACATTTTATTTTTACCTGGTGACTGTTGGGACTTAAATCTCTCAAGCCTCTGCCTTTATCCTTTATGGTATTCAAACGTAATTAATTAGATTCCTAGTTTGGTATTTTCCCCCATGAATGCTGCAATGGATTTAGCAAAGGCTGAATTTTTAATTTTTCAACCTTATCACCAAATTGACCAATGTTAGAAATTGATCAGAATTCATTTAACAGTCTACTTCATGGTTATCATGAAATAAGACATCCAATAAAACTTGAATAGACTGTCTACTTAATGGCTTGTGTGTCCTTTTCATTGCCCATCCTGTTTCTTCTGCTTCTGAAATTCTCCTTCACCTCCCATTTAGAAATATGATAATTTTACATGATGCTTTTTTCATCAATCATTATCCCTAACTACATTGCCAACTACCCTCTTTTCAATTATTTTATGGCTGTGCAACATCCATCATACTGAAAATACTTTTTCTTAATTTATATTTCATTTGTCTGTTGGCGTATGTGTCTCTGTACATTTCCACAATCTGTAGCACAGACGTTTGCATCAGTAATGTGTGTTTTTAAATATGATTGTGTGATGTTAAATAATTTCCAGTTGTTAGGCTGGTAATGTTCAACAAAGAATAAACATAAACTACATTCAGGTCTGTTTCTCCTAACATAGTTGATACGTACAAGGATGATTCTTTAAAAGAAAAAGTGTGTTGAGGCCATCCTTTTTTATTTTTATTTTTTTAAAAGCTAAGTTATATTTATTTCCAGAATAAGCTTTGTGTACTATTATTCATGGCAGTCCTTTGATACTTGGAAGGTACTCAAAGTTTGAATTTTGTGTCTATCCCATTGACTCCCTATGGCTACTATGTATTGCTATTCTGTCCCTTTCTACTTCAGTCTACCATTTTAGCCTTTAACCTCACGGGACAGAGAGCTAAATCCTGCATCACGTTGCTTTGGCCATAAAGTTATCTCTACTCTCCCTTCTAAAAATGTGCTTTTAAAGCACCTCTTCATTCAGCCCTGGCCTTGTGCAGGAAAAGTATATGAATTTAATTAAATACATTCTACTATGACTCTTGTACTACATCCCATGTGTTTTCTATATACTAATGATGATATCTCCACATATCATATCATACATTTCAAATGTTATCTTATGTTTCCATCTCTAACAACTTCATTATACAAATACCAAAAGTGAAATCCAGAAGTAATGAGTAAACTTCTGGAGTCTCATAGGCATGAAGTTGTCCTTCTCCAAGCACCTGCTCTCAATATGTTTCTGACTACAGTGTAATGAAAAAAAATCTCTGTACTGGCCATGTTCTGAGTGATATTTTATAATATGTGAGTAATTGTTGGATATGTACACGTAGAGATTTCTATGTGTGCTTTAAAGTCTACTGTTGACTGTACTGTACAAAAATGTATTACCACTGACATTCTGTCTTAATGGAGTTAATCTATTTTTTACGACAAAAAAGTGAAAGAAAACTGTGTATGTATAAAAATAACATAGCAAGTGATAGACAATAGCCAGTTATGCATATACATACCGCAGGTGATTCTTGTATCTTCCCAAACCTTACCAGGGAGTAGACAGGGACATAGCCTTTTCTCAAAATTCCTATGAAGCTAGACTACACTTTAGGCTAAATTATTAAAATATTCTTGATTGGGGAAAAGGTAATTTTTAGTGTTAAATGTCAATGGTTTTTCATGCTTTATTGTCATTGCTTGGAAGATGGAGCTGTTACAAATATGCTAAACTTACAGCTATTGAAAATGTTGTTAAAGACAAGTCCAACAAAGTAGCTGTAATAATTTTCCACCCATTACACTAAAGACACTGATACATTTTTGTTGCCCAAGGGCTTTACTACCAACATCTACTTCTCTTGTCCATATTTAAAGCAATGGGAACTTACCATGATTCAAACTCATTTTCATATCATGTGATTCTCTGTTTACAGGAATGACAAAACTCTTCAGGTTATACTCTACTTAGGTAAGACATAAATTAGCTTCCTAAATTCGACTGTCTCTGGCCATGTAAGTGGCTACATTATTATTAAAGTTTGGATAAAGTTATCAGTATTTAATTACAGGTGATTTTTAAATTATGGAAGAAAATAACTTAGTTGGAATTTACATCACAAGTAAGCAACTGAGGAAAAGTATCTGCATGTAAATCTGGTCCCTGGTGCAACCAGTGCTCCTATACCTAATACTCTGTACATAGCTGCCTGCTTATAATCTTATTCCTTCAGAAAAACATGGCTGTTTGTCCCTAAGTCATGGGCAATTGTGAATAAGTTTCGTGTATGGTACGGTCCCAAGAAGAATCAGGCTCTCTTAGCTTCCCTTTTACAGGAAACAATACCAAAAGTGCTTAAGAGTTGAATAAAACATATTGTTTTATTTTTAAAAGATAATTTTTAATAAAAAAGGAATAATTATTGACTGAAATATTTTATGAAAGTTGCACATTTTCACAAAAATGGGTTGAACTTTATTGCATACAAGGCATTACTAGTAATACAAATTTATAGTAATAACATTCTGAAATTTCTTAGTCTAATGAACAGATTTTGCATTTAGAAAATCTTTTGATGTGTAACATATATACAGATTATACTTAAATGATAAATATACAACTAGATGAATTTTCAAAGCATAAAAATAAAATACTCTGGGGAGAAATGCCAAATGTGGGTTAAGGGGAGGAAGGCAGCAAAACACACTGCCATGTGTGTACCTATGCAACTATCTTGCATGTTCTGCACATGTACCCCAAAACCTAAAATGCAATAAAAAAATAAAATAAAATAAAATACTCATGTAACCAGGACCCAGACAAGAGAAAAAATAAAATAAAAGAAAGAAAGAACATTACCAATCCCTCAAAGTCTTCTACATGATTGCTCCTAAGTTTCTACCCTCCCACCCGCAAAGGGTAATCACTTTCTTGATGTTTATTAAAATAAATTACTTTCATATTTTTTGAACCATATATAAATGGATGCCTGTGTTTTACTCAACAACATGTTTGTGAAATATATCCAATTTGTTGAATACAGTTGTAGTACATTCATTCTTACTGTTGCATATAGGAGACTGACATCCAACTTCTCTTGGAGGTTATTCTGATTCAAACACACTTCTGCCATGGTGCTGTTCCAGATATATCTAGTGTGCAGGTAAAAATTCCAAAAGAAATGGGACTGACTGAGGAGACATAATGACCAAAGGAAGCAACCTCATTGATTTTTCTACTGCTATACTTCTCTACGTAGGTCTCAGACTCCCAGAAAGAATGTCACCCTAGAGAGCAGAGTATCATTGCTCAGCTTGAGATTTACAGGACTTCTAAAATGTTTTCACTCAAAGGCATTTTACAATGGCACCTAGCTAGCCTTTGATGTTGAATGATTTTTAGCTTGTGTAATTGCAGAAAACATTTGAGAGTCTGATTCTCATATGGTTCTTCAAATGCATATCTATGTCCCTGTTTACTACAAAAACCACTTGCAGTACTTTGATCATCAGAAAACCAGAGAAGAATCATGAAAGTTGTTAAATATCCTATAATAATCTAGATAAGTACTCTTTAATTATTTTTCAAATTATTTATACTTGTCTTTAATATGCCATTACCTTTAGCATCCACAACCACTTAAGTTCTTAATTATAAGATACAGAACATATATTTGAGATACATACTAGACAATCAATTATTTCTTTTTGCCTCATAAAGAACTTTCAATAAAAATTATTATTTTTTCTTATTTCTTTACTTATTGATTCAGACAGGCTCCTGGGTTGAAAGGGGTGTGTTGATGGTGAAACTCCACTTTCAAGCCAGTGACAGTCTGAAGACTGGGAGCTGGGTGGCCAGCTGTACCAACCAGATCAAAAACTTATGGTGCTTTTCTTGGGCCTGCCCATGGCCACCCATGGACCAATCAGCATGTACCTTCTCCCCTCTGAAGCCCATAAAACCCCAGGCTCAGCCAAACTCGGGCAGACAATGAGACAACCTGCCTGCAGAAAGGAGCTACTCACTGTGGATCTCTTCTCTGCTGAAAGTTGTACACTCCTGGGGATGACCTACCTGTGGATAGGAGCTACCCACTCTGGGTCTCCTGAGAGCTGTACTATAACTCAATAAAGCACCTCTTCACCTTGCTCACCCTTCAGTTTTCTGCATACCTCATTCTTCCTGGAGGCAGGACGAGAACTCAGAATCCCTAGAGTGGCAATACTGAAAGAAGTGTAACACAAACAGGGCTGAAATATATAAAATGTGCCACTCCCCACCACTTTCCACATTGCAAGTGACAAGGAGAGACGAGCTGTAGCCCTTCAGGGAGCCCAGACCTAAGGACTTCCTGAGCCAGGGCTGTGACACCTTCTTTGGGGTTCTGTGGTTTCTGGTGCCTCCAAGCTTTTGGGTGCTACCATGGTCCCCTCATCCAGACACAGGTGCCTACAGTGGAAGCTGCTTTTGGTACATCTGAGCCAGCCACAGGCTTCTACAGAGCTGGTATCTGGAGATGCCCATCCTGCTGCAGCTGCTAACATGTCTGGCAGTGTTCCTTGGCCAGTCTCCATGCTTGTAGACTCACCTATCCATTGCCACTTTGGCCTGGCTCAGTCTTGGCAGGATCCGGGCTGGTAGTGTGAGCTGAGTGCAGCCTGCCAGGCCAAGACAGTTGAAAAAGCCCAGCATGCCCAAGCAAAACTCAGGCAAAGGTACCACCAGCAACAGAGGTCTTGGCTGGGGAAGAAACACCGCAAGTATCCCATGACATAAAGACAGTTCATAAAATATTTACATATCTGTGGAGGACCAATCAGGGTGCTCACAAAAATATTAAGGGAAAAATATTAGAGATATCTATGGGAAATAGTCACAAAACCCTCTTGGAAGGCCAAGCAGTTTACATAGATTCAGCAAAGAATGGGCCAAAGGTGGCTAGTTCTTTTATCTTGAGGCTTGAAGCATAGGGTGGTTAACAGGGGAATGCAAAGGAATTTATCTAAATGGCTTGTCCTAAGACCAACCTTTGCCCATCTGTGCTTGACTGCCTTCTACTTAGGGGGTTGGCAGAAGTTTATTACCAACAAATGGTGTTTACTTTAGGCCTTGGAACCTGGCCTTTAATCTTTACTCTCTAGTGGTGTTGACTCAAAGCCTTTGCCATTGAATGTGTACTGAATAAAGGCCAGCAAAGCCAGGGAGTTGGGGCTGTTGGCTATGAACTCCTTTGGATGAATGACCACAGACACCCCTAGTGCACTCTTCCCCTGTATTCTGTGTCTGAGTAAATTTCTGCATCCGTCACGGAGTTGGGGTCTGCCTGTCGAACACACACTTAACTTTCGTACTTCAGAGACTATTTTGTCTTAATTGTTCTTCATCCTGTTTCCCAGTAGCTGTAATATTGATTTATTATTTTCATGTCATTTTTTTTGTTTATCTCTGAAATATGCTCGTTCTTGATTAAAAAGAGTTAGTGGACCTTGTGAGACAAATTGAATTCTATGTTTCACAATTATCTCTGACTAAAATCTATTATATCATATACAATATCATACAATTATATGATATGCAATATCTGTGTGTATATAAGAAAAATTGAGTTGCAGGTAGATGAAGAAAAATAAGAATGATATTTGAATAATGATCTAGTGATCAATAGGCAGGTCTTCAAAATCTTGGCCTAAAGTCATTTAAATCTCTGCCCCTATGAAAATATATTTTAAAATAATAGTTCTCTTATAGAAAAAGGACATTTCACATACATATGTAAAATATACAAAATATATGTACATATATGTAAAATATAACCCTGTATATACTATATATATATACATTAAGAGATTTAAAATAATCTAAAAGATTTTGACCATCTCTGCAATCATTGCTTGCATTTTATTTTACGACTTGTTCTTTGTGGAGGTTGTTACATGTAACTGAAATGAAAGGCAACCTTGGGGATGCTCTTTGTATTAGGCATGTTCTCAGTGATATTTTAAAATGTGTGAATCATGACAGTACACTTACAAGTGAAAATTGCTGTGTTCATTTAACATTCACTGCTGATTGACATTCCAAGTTAATATATGATAATCATGCTCATCAGGTATGCATTCTGAATCTTAATGCAGTAAATTTATTTGAAATTAAGCCAATAAATGCAAAATGTGAGGGCAAAAATGGTAAGGTGTATTAGGCATGTACCAGTTATGAACTCAGGAACTCCATGTAATTGTTTACTTTTTCTGAAACTTCACCTGGGACTTAACAAAAACACAGGGGTTTCTTCCTGTGTGTGTGGATTGGGCAGTGGGTAGGTGTGTGTTTTCTGCTTTTTTAAAAAATTTGTTTATTTATTGTTGTTTTTCTCCTTTGTTTTCTATAAAGTGAAAACATCCATTAGTCTAAAATCAGTAAATTAGTACATTTTTAATTTGAGAAAAAGCAATTCTTAGTGACAATTTAAAACTTTTTAAAATATTGTATTGTCTTTTCTTGTGTGATGATCCCAATATTAAAATAACAAATGCACTCCTGTGGGAGATACTGCTAAGACAAACTCAAACCACCCATGTAGTTGCTAGTAATTGTCCAAACAGTTAAAAATCCAGAAACAGATGCATTTGTATTACCCTAGAGCTTTACAAACATTGTTTACTTTTCTAGTGTGTATTTGGAGAAGATGGGGTTGACCTGGGTCACCTTCTTCTGATTCTTTTATAATGTCATTTTTCCCCCCAGATGCTTCCCTGTCTTTAGGGATGCTCAATTCTTGCAGGTTAATTTTGTTTAGTCAGGACAAACAAAATTAGCTTCTTATACACACCTGCTTCTCCACGCCATGTGGTCTTTCTTCCTCCAACCCCCAACAATCCCCCATCCTGATTTATAAATTACCATACAATTTATGGCCTGCCTGATAATGAATGTAGCTACAATAATATCATGAATAAAATCATAAATATCATAAATTTATTTATCTCTCACAGGAATTTGTGTTTTCATTAAGAATAAGGTTCTCACATGACTGATAAAAATTGTCTTTAGGAGAAACTTTGTATATAAGACTCAAGTAAGTGAGAAAAGAAGTATCCGTATTTAAGTCTTCCGTGGTGCCCCTGGTAATATAATACCATATTATATTGAAAGCAATTGTCTTCTGAAAAACCACCTTCTTTGGAAAACAGTTGTCAGGCCCTAAAGCATGGAATATTATGAAGCAGAGTTCATTACATGATACTGATACCAAAGCACATTAAGTTTCCCTGCTACTGTGAGTTGATAAAGACATTGTTGTTCTATAAATGAACTTTTAGTGGAAAAAGTATTAATCATGTATTAAGATATTCTATGAAATTTGAGCACATGATTAATTTTACAGATATATTTTGAACACAGAATGAACATGAAACTGCTTGATTAAAAAAATACTCTGCAGTAAAATAATCTCATAGGGAATATACTTTGTTCTGGCAAATCTTTTTAGGAAATAACATACATATAGAAAGTTACCATTTAGAAAATATACTCTACATACATTTCTAGAAAGGAAACTATTTCAGCACCCAGAACCAAGCCTATAAAAACCAAAATTACTAGCACATCCTAAATTGTCTCTGCATGCATTATGAATTGACATCCATATGCTGGGTAATCCTGTATGTTTTTGGAGGTATGCAGCAGTAAAAAATCAGTTTTTAAACTGTGATTTAGCCTGGCTTCTTTCACCCCACATTATGTTTGTGAGAGTCCTCCATGTTGTTGATGTGGAGATAGTGAATTCACTCTCATCATCTCCATTGACTATACTACACACTGTATGTCCACATATACACATGATTAAGCTCCCACTTATAAGCAAAAACATGCCTTATTTGACTTTCTTCCTCTGAGCCTTCAACAAATTATAATCTTTTAGCTGGTGGAGGGTCTTTCTTTGATTGATGACTGAAGGGTGATGGTTGCTGAAGGCTGGTGTGGCTGTGGCAATTTATAAAAATGGGGCAACAATGCCTTAATTGTTTTGTTTGCATGAAATTCATTCAGGAGCAGATTGTTGAGTTTCTGTGCAATTGTGTGGTTTAGATAGTTTCTCTTAGTATTTGTTTCTAATTTTATCCCACTGTGATCCAAGAAGATGCTTGGTATGATTTTACTTTTTAAAAATCTATTAAGACTTGCTTTATAACCAAGCATGTGATTAATTTTAGAGAATGTTCTGTGCACAGATCAGAAGATTGTACATTTTTTGGTTGTTGGGTATTCTATAGATATCTATTCAGTCCATTTTATTGTGAGTCCAATTTAAGTCCGGAGTTTCTTTGTTAGTTTTCTGCACCAATGAACTGCCTAGTACTGCCAGTGGGGTGTTAAAGTCCCTACTATTATTGTATGGTTGTCGATCTATTTTCTTAGGTCTACTAGTATTTGTTTTATAAGTCTGGGCTCTCTGATGTTGGGTGCATATTTAGGATAGTTAAATTTTATTGTTGAATTGAGCTCTTTATCATTGTGCAATGCCCTTATTTGTCTGTTTTTACTATTGTTGATTTAAAGTCTGTTTTATTTGGTACAAGAATAGCATAGCAAATGCTGCTCTTTTTTGATATAAAGATGGAAATAATAAACACTGGAGACTCCGAAAGTGGGGAGAAATAGAGTGGGGCAAGTGTTGTAAAACTACCTATTGTGTTCCATGTCCATTATCTGGGTGATGGTCTCATTAAGAGCCCAAACCCCAGCAGAACCCAATATTCCTATGTAAAAAACCTACACATGCTCCTCCTGAATTTAAATTTTTAAAAAATCAACAAATTAAAAAAATTATCATTTGTTTGGTCAATAGATAAATTTAAAAAAATAGACAACTATGAAATTTGCTGAATCAATTGATGCTTCCTTTCACAAAGGATTTCTGCAAGCTACTAGCATGTGATGTTGTTTGACGACATTTTGCCCAAAGTAGAATTTTCAAAATTGGAGTCAATCCTCTTTCTGCCACATCTTTATCAATTAAGTTTATGTAATATTCTATTTTTTTTTGTTTTCATGTCAGTTACATTGAACAGACTATCGTTTTCATTTCTTCTACAGTTGCTTCTTTCACTAAGGTCTTGAGTCCCTCAAAGTCATTCACAAAGGTTGGAATCCACTTCTTCCAAACTCCTGTTTATATAGATATTTTGGCTTCCTTCCATGAATCATGAATATTCTTAATGGTGTCTAGAATGATGAATTATTTCTGGCTTATCAGTTTAATTTGCTTAGATCTATCAGAGAAATCATGATCTATGGCAGCTCTAGCCTTACAGGTTGTATTTCTTAGATAATAATACATGAAAGTCAAAATTACTCCTTGATCCACAGGCTGCAAAGTGGATATTGTCTTAATAGGTATGAAAAGACTATTAATCCTGAGCATCCCCTCAGAGCTGATGAGTGACCAGGTGCATAGTCAAACAACAGTAATATTTTGAAAGGAATCTTTTTCATTCTGAGTAGTAGGTCTCAACAATGGGCATAAATTATTCAGTGACCCATGCTGTAAGCATACGTGCTATCATCCAGGTTTTGGTATTATAATTATAAAGCATGGGCAAAGAAGATTTACCATAAGTATTAAGGACCCTAGGATTTTCAAAGTGGTAAATGAGCATTGGCTTTAACTTAAATTCACAGCTTCCTCTAACAAGAGATCAGCCTGTCCTGTGAAGGTTTTTTGCCAATCATTTACTTCTCTCTAGGTATAAAGGTCTTAGGTGACATCTTCTTCCAATATAAGGCTGTTTTCTCTATACCAAAAGTCTGTCGTTTAGTGCAGCCTTCATCAATTATCTTAGCTGGATCTCCTGTATAAGTTACTGTAGCTTCTATATCAGCTTTTGCTCTTTCACCTTGTGCTTTTACATTATGGTGATGACTTATGTCCTCAAACCACAGGAATTAACCTCTGATAGCTTAAATATTTTCTTCTATGGCTTTCTTACCTTTCTCAGCCGTCACAGAATTAAAGAGAGTTAGGGATTTGCTTTGGATTTGGTTTTGGATTAATGGCTTGTAGCTGTTTGGATCTTCAAGCCAGACCACTGAAACTTTCCCCATGTCAGCAATCATAGTGTTTTACTTTATTATCATCCATATTCACTGAAGTGGTACTTTACATTTCCTGCAAGAATTTATCTTTCTATTCTCAACATGGCAGCTATCCTGGCACAGGTTTTCAGTGTACCTTGGCTTTTGTCACGCTTTCCTCACTAAGCTTTATTATTTCTAACTCACTATTTAATGTGACAGATGTGCAATACTTCCTTTTGCTTGAACGTTTAAAGGCCATTGCAGCTGGGTGCAGTGGCTCACACCTGTAATCCCAGCACTTTGGGAGGATAAGGCGAGCGGATCATGAGGTCAACAGTTCGAGACCAGACTGACCAACATGGTGAAACCCCTTCTCTACTAAAAATACAAAAATGAGCTGGGCGTGGTGGTGTATGCCTGTAATCCCAGCTACTTGGGAGGCTGAGGCGGGAGAGTCGCTTTTGGTGACCTGAGATCGCACCACTGCACTCCAGCCAGAGTGACAGAGCGAGTCTCCATCTCAAAAAAAAAAAAAAAAAAAAGCCATTGCAAGGTTATGAACTGGTCTAATTTCAATATTACTGTGTCTCAGGAAATAAGGAGGCCAAAGGAAAGGGAGAGAGCCAGAATGTCAGTTGGTGGAGCAGTCAGCATGTATATAACATTTATCAATTAAGTTCACTGTCTTTTATGGGTTCAGTCTATTGTGTCCCTAAATAATGTCAATAGTAACATCGAAGATCACTGATCACAGATCTTCATAATAGATAAAATAATAATGAAAAGATTGAGACATTGTGAGAATTACCAAAATGTGACACAGAGACATGACAGGAGAACATAATGTTGGAAAAATGGTGCCAATAGACTTGCTTGACATAGTGTGGTCCTGAACTTTTAATTTGTGAAGAAAAAACCCAATATATATGAAATAAAATAAAATAATGTATGCTTACATAACTGTAAATTTTTATATTTCCAGTTCATGGTTTATAAACACATTATCACAAAATTATAATGATTTGCAGCACACAATATTAGTTACCAAAATACATTTTGCAATAATACACATCCTTCTATACATCCTTCAATTTCCGTTTTCAAGCACATGTTTCCTGCATGGTTTTCCACCACAGTACTGGGTTGATCTCCCTCTGAGGATACAGTTAGGGCAGTGTAATAAATTAGACTGTTTCTGAGATTACAGGAAAGAATGTTTCACACATTCAGTAATACATTGGTGTATTTTTAAAAAAGGATATAGAAAAACAAATATTTTGCATTGTAATTAACCTATATTGCTCAAGCCAATAAGGAAATGTTTCCAAATTGCTTTGTGGCGTATTGGGTGTAGAAAGTTATCCATATGTTATTATGTGCACTTTAAAAATATTATTTGGCTTTTTATTATTTTTTTCTTTTTTTGGGGGAGGGGGAAACAAACTTTTATTTGCACAATTTGGATGAAGCTCAGGCATTGCATGCAAATAAATAACAAAGACAAACATAGACCTGGGTTCTCTCAATTTTCTTTTTCCATTCAGTAACCTTGACAAGGAATTGAGTAGGTTTGGAAGAACTTAAACTCCAGGGTATGGAAGGATAATACTGTTTATGGTATCTGAGTCCTTTCAACCACAAATTGGGGACTGGTTTCAGAACCAGGTAATCTTAATTCTTTTAGACCCATGCATGTAGATTTAGTCCAGCTCCATCCCAAACTGGCTGAGCCATGCAAAACAACATTCTAACCTCGAGTTTCAGGATCCCCAGGTCACAAAACTCTAAACTTGAACTTTAATTTCCCTAGCTGTTATCTGGCTAATTTCATCTGTTCATACTCATGTAGAAGATCATTTTAGAAAATAGATGAGAGCGTGCTTCTGCAAATGGAAATTCCATGAAGCTTTTGACAAACCTAAGTGGTTTGCATCATGGCTAGAGAAAAAGATGTTAAATGATAACAGGTTGGCTTCTTGGCAAACTGTAAAGAGACAGCTAGATTGAAATCACACTCAAAGGAGGACTTGTCTGAGGAAATTGCCCTTAATAAGTGAAACTCTAGATTTTGCTAAACTTTTTGTGTGACTTTAGGCAAGTCACTTAACCTCTTTGAACTGTAGATTCCTCCTAAGTTAAAAAAAATTGGATGACATTATTTCTAAGGTTTTATTCCAGCAATAAAAATTGGCATTTTTCTGAGACTAGTTATTAACCCAGTAGGAATGGATATCATAGCTGAAACACATTCCTTCCACACCTAACGTGAACTCACAACCTGAAAGTTATGAGTTTTAATCTATTTAATGTGCACAGAATTTGGAAAAGTATAATAGGATCGTCTCATTAAGACCACTATGGCAATAATGACAAGAAACAGCATAAGTAAAATCATTTTAACAGGCAAAATTATTTCTGTTATGTTTAACAAAATTATTTGTGTCATCATAGTCCCTTTCAAATCTAACCTTCTGTGGGCTCTTTGCTTACAGAGGCCTAAGAAAGTATTCTGGGATAGAAGTCCTTAAGAAACCTACTTTAATGATTCACTGTAAGCACACATAGTTATTTTGTCAAGGTTTATGTATTCCTGGATGCTTTTAATATGCTTTGGAATATTTAAAAATTGTAAATTATCTTGAGGTGTTTAAATATTTACACGATTGATTTCTCTATTTTTTAAAATAAAAGGACTTTTTTAATTAAGGGAAAGTTTAGTACACGGTCTTTTTCTGAATGCTATTGGGCCAAAATTCATGGATACTGAATACAAAAAAGGTTGAGAAAAGGTAATTTCAGTCTTTAGAAGGAAAAAGTAGCATGTGAAGGTACAAACTAAGATAGTATAGAAAATGTGTTTGACATTTGCTGCCTACATCCAGAATTATGTATACATGTTTATATGTATATATATATATATATGTGTGTGTGTGTGTGTGTGTGTGTGTGTATGTGTGTATATATGTATGTGTGTGTGTGTGTGTGTGTATGTTTAATACCTTAGGAAATCAACCTTGAAGCTCTGGTTTCTTCTATCTCACCCTGCATGTGTGCAAGAGTACGGATGGGTTTTGCATATTTTCCCTTTCATTTTGACTGGTTGCCAAAAGTTACCCATATTTTATGAAGCACAGAGAAGGGTATGATAAGAGTTCTTTGCTCCATAATTTCTCCGTACAGGGGAAAGATGGGTTTCTCTTCCTTCTTGTTCATTAATGATGCACGAAGCTTAGACTTTTAACCCCACCCCGCTCTCTCTCTTACTCAATCACTTTTTCCTCTTCTGTTTCTGAGGAATTTCTCACAACACTTGACATATATGGTTATATGCTAAAACTCGCTAGCATCTTTTTATCCTGCTGGTATGCTTCCTGAGCAATCTTAGCTCATCAACTGGCTGGAAAAGCAGCCTCTGTCATTGCAGAATGTCTGTTATATCATTCAAAATAGAGGGTATCTTCAAGTTCAATTGTTTTTCTAACATTTTGGCCTCTATCATCTTATTTTATAACATGCATTTTAATTTGTGTGAGATATTATAAAAACATATATTGTAACAAACATCTAAGTGCATAACATGTCCAGGCACTAGTCTCAGCTCCTAACTGTAATAACTTTGTTCACTATCAGACAATCAATGGTGTATGTACAGTATTCATCCCATTTTACAGATAAGTGAGGCATAGAAAAATCAAGCAACTCATTCAATACACTGCTCACTAGTCAGGTATAGATCTGGTATATAAATCAAAGCATTCTGACTTATTTTCTTATCCTGTTATCCAGTAATCTACACTTATAATTGAGATATTCTATAGATGCACATATGCATGTACATGCATACTTTTCTGAAACATTTGCTATGTTCCTTGAGACAATAAAATTGATTTTAGCATAAATCTCAAGCTAGTAATAACTGAAAAGTAGCATGGCTAGTGTTTAGCAGCAACTTTGAAACTTTTAAATGTTTTAAAAATATTTTGTGACTATGAAATTCATTTGGCTGCATTAAAAAGAAGTACCTGATAAACTCCCTAGTGTAAGAAGTTTTGTGTGTTGCTGGTAAGGCTGTTGCAAGTTCCCAATTACAGTATGTAATTGAGAGATTAGATGTATCTTGGGATGCTTTATCTCATGGAGAATCT
Organism: Saguinus oedipus; assembly: GCA_031835075.1. Classification (NCBI taxonomy): domain Eukaryota; kingdom Metazoa; phylum Chordata; class Mammalia; order Primates; family Cebidae; genus Saguinus; species Saguinus oedipus. The sequence goes on along the minus strand of CM063178.1, from coordinate 61,315,305 downwards.
ACCTTTGATCTTAGAACTTTCTTAGCTGCATCCTTCACATCTGTATTTCTCAAACTATAAATCAAAGGATTCAGCACTGGAATGAAAATGGTGTAGAACACTGAGATAATTTTATCAGTGTTTGGAGAATACAGGTAGCTGGGCCGTGAGTAAATAAAGAGGAGGGTCCCTTGATAGATCATCACAGAAGTCACGTGAGAGGCACATGTGGAAAAGGTCTTCTTCCTTCCACTGGTAGAGCGGATCTTTAAGACTGAGAGAAGAATGAAGAAGTAGGAGATGATGATGATGATAAAACAGATAATTTCCACTGAGCTGCCATATGTAGAGAGAAGCCATTCATTAATTGTTGTGTCAGAGCAGGATAGTTTAAGCAGGGGAGGGAGGTCACAGAAAAAATGATTAATAACATTTTTGTCACAATATTTCAGAACAAAGGCAAAGGTTGTGTGAACCAGGGAACTCATGTTGCCTCCAATGTATGACAAGACAATCATCCACATACAGATGCCTCTAGACATCACAACTGTGTACAATAAAGGGTTACAGATGGCGACATAGCGATCATAGGCCATGGCAGCTAGGATGAAGGATTCTGTGTCTGCAAACATACAGAAAAAATAAAATTGCAGGGCACACCCACAGTAGGAAATAGATTTGTTCTCAGAGAGGAAATTGACCAACATTTTAGGAACAATGACTGAGGAATAGCAAAGATCTACAAATGATAGGTTGCTAAGGAAAAAATACATGGGGGTTTGAAGGTGAGGATTGATCCTGATCAACAGCATCAATCCAATGTTCCCTATTAGAATTATACTGTACAATGTCAGAAATGTGAGGAATAGGACAATCTGCAGTTCAGGGCGAGTTGGAAAACCTAATAGAATAAACTCAGTCACCAAGGTGTAGTTTCCAACTGTAAATTCTATCTTCTGTGTTGTTTTCATTTCATGAGAAATTCTAATATCCTAAAATGCTAAATTGATGAAAAAGAGAAATAATTAGATGTAATGATAAGAGTATTTTATTTTTTAAAATAAAACAAATAAGTAAACAGGCCATCAAATAAAGAAAGCAAGCTCAAAGTTTTTGAACTATAAACTCTGAGAAATATATTTCAGAATTTAGCAATTACCAAATTTCATGATTTCAGGTTTTATTTGATTACTGACTATTTCTTCCATTGAACAGTTAACTTCCTATGTGCAGGGATCATGTCTGATTTAGCTTATCGTTTTGTACCCAAAATATTAAACAGTAACTGGCCTAGAGTTTTAAAAAAGTAAGAAATTAATAAACAGACAGATGAACATATTAAGTAAAGAAAATATGTATATTATTAAAAATGAACTGACTTATAGATGTTCACTGGAATAAGAATTTTAGAGCAATTTGCTTTTTGTTTCCAGGATTTGATAGATACTAGTACACAATGTCTCTCGACTTAGTGAACAGAGTATTGTAATGAAATATGCCAGCTAATTGTTTTTACTATAAAGCACAAGTTTTAGTGAAATAACAAATATCAGCAAATACCACCTCTGAGGATATTTTTGACAGAAAAGAGCTTAGTGTAATTCTGTAAACCCTGTTCACATACCAAACCAAGCTGATAAAATTGCTTAGCTACTCGTTTCTATACTTGTGTCATTTATCAAAATCCTTGGCTTCTAGGAAATGCTCAATGAACATTAGTGGACTAACCAAGTAGAGTAAGCAAAATGTTTAATTATATGTTAACTTCTAATTAAATAACATTACTCTATATGGCATTATCAGTGATTAAATTTTATAAGTAAACAATTGCTGCATTTATTTTAATGGTGGTATAATATAAAGTATTGAGTTAGAAAAATCTGTTAAACACTCTTCTAAGGTCTCAAAATACTTACGAAATTATGAAAAATTTAACTTGACTTTGACGTACAAAAAATTGGATTTTGACCATGAAGGATAGATTTGGAAATACCTAAAATAAATAAACAAGCAAATCAACCTCTATGGTTCATCTTGAGAGGGCTAAGAAAGGAATTAAAAACATTTCTGAGTCACTACCTCATTTACATAATAAATATTATGACAATGGTGGTGCTAAAGACGATTTGTTTATCTCATGTAAGCAACAAAACTACCCGATGACATAGACACTGAGAAGCCTATTGCTAATCAGAAGTGTTAATCACATGCTCAAAGTGCCATCTTATGCTATCACCTGGAAGAGTGTGAATGAGTTGCAGCACTACAGCAGGACAGGGGTTAATTTATTGTTATTTTGCTAGTTTTAAAAGTAGTCACGGTATTTAGAAAATAAAAGACATCACTTCAACTTAGGAGGAATTTGTTTAGGTGCCCATCTTGGCTGCATGGGGGCTGTGTGACTTTGCGCAACTTAATGTAAATTATCCTAATCTATACTATAACAATGATAATAAATATCTCATAGTGTTTCTGTATGGATTAAATTGGGAATATTATCTCCCCCTCGTCTTCTGAAGACAGAAGTCCCTTCATGTACCTACTTATCTTTTCACGAGTCACTCTTTAAAGAGACTGACACACAGTAGGTAACATCAAAAATTAGTTTTGATTGCCACCCTGTCATGTTATTCTCAGCTTATGACTAGAGCTATCTGTCAAATTTTACTAACAATAACTCTCATCCATATAATGCTTATTATATGTAATGCAATATTCTTCACACTTTACCTATAACTCATTTAATTGTCAACAACAACAAAAAAACTAACAAAATTACAACGGAGTTACTATCATTATGATCTTTTTCTTATAGATGAAGGAAACTAAGAAACAGAATTCGAGATTTAGGATGTGATAGAAACAGGATTAGAATCCAAGATTCTGACTCCAAAGCCACACGATAACACTGGCTCTCTATAAACAAGATTCTTATCATTAGTTCCATATTTTGGATGAGAACATTAATGCTTAGAATAGTATCTCAACAGTATTCAACAATTAGTTGATCATTGTAATTCAAATTCAGGTGTGTACAAAGTCAAAGCTCATGGAAACATGCATGAGGGTAGGGAGAATATTAACAGCATGACCATTCTATGGCTCACGCGTTTCCCAAAAATGCAGGGCATGTACTCCTGGAAACTTCACATTGGTCATCCCTTCTGACAGTCTAAAAATTCTATTGAGAGAAATATTAAAGGGAAGAGAAGAGGCATGAGGATAGAGATAGGAAAAGACTGATTCTTTGATTCATTTTTTTAAGGGAATTAAAAAATAGATCTTATTCAAATACTGTGATTCAGTAAGTTATTTACAAACATATAACAAAACAATCTTAGGTAATAAAATAAATTAATTCAAGTTATAAGGTAGGTCGATATGCTTTGGTTCTCCTATCAGTAACAAAAGGCATATTTAAACAAAAAGTATTTTAGATTCTACAGAAGCTATATCAGAAAGAGTGATACAAGATGAATTACCTTGTTGGTACAATATTACATGATTAATGTATTTTCAAAACTATTTCTACTCAAATCAGTGGTTCTCGCTCTCAGACCCACAAAAGTTGATTTTTTTTGTACCATCAAAACCAGTCCGATAACCACAGAAACTACTTACTGAGGAAGGAACTATTTCCAATTGCATAAGTGAATAATTTCACCAATAAAACCAACAGCTTTAACATGCATTCACCTGTCATTGGGGACCTAATCACTGAAGGATTGCAAACATGTTAATTTCTAAGAGGCAACTAAGGGATAGTTAATAGGCTTATTGCCAATGTAAATATTTTCTCTAAAAATACATTTGTAATTTTAATGGAAATGCTATTGTGTTAATGAAGAGGTGATTTTCATTCTCAGTAGTACTGAGGAGGTTGTTTTTAACACTTGGCATCCTACAAAGGGCCTTCTTTATTTTAGAGGTTCTTTGAAAATAGTTCAAATATTTAAAAATGTAACTATTGCCATTTAAATTATTTAAAAAACCACATGGAAACTCTAAAAACATTACTTACAATTACAAGTACTGAAAACTGATGAATTACTTTTGCGGCATTGAAAGCTTCTATAGAACTTAGTACCAATAGGTGTTTCCTGACAAGATAGAGGACTTTATAGCACCCAGTACCAAAGTGTATCAGGACAATGGCAAGGTCCCAGTAAACCATCCTCAACCAAAAACTCAATTATATCCATCCCCACCCTTGTTATCAATACCTCTATAGAATGAATTAAGTTTTTGATACATTAGTTAAAAGATAATTTAATTAAAATGGAAATTATATACTAGATACATATCAAACTAGTAAAAGGTAAAGGTAAGTTAAGTATAAATCAGTCTAGAGGAATGGTCAAAGCAAAATCTAGTTCACATGAATTAGCCAAATACCTTGTAAGAAGAATACCTTGTACATATTTCTTCATTTGGAAATATGGCATCCTATGATACGCATGCCAACTCTCTTACTGGAAACAAATAAAAATTTTGTATGAAGCCATTTTAAATTTATTCAAAAGCATGAAAGAACTGACAAGATACTTATTACCAGACCAAGAACTGGAGAAGAAAGTACCCTTAGCACTTTGCTGTGTATAAATAATACAAATATTTAGAGTCAGTGGGTAAAGGAATCCTGATTGAAACTGCAGCAAAGCCTAGAGAAAATGCAGCTACAGATTTGACTTAGTGCCTCATCCTAGGAGCTAGTCAGAGAAAGGTACATGATTCTGAGGACAAATATTATCTTCCTGAATCTTTACTCTTGTTTTATATAAGCAAAATGTCCAGCATAAAATGAAGAAAAATATAGGAGACACATAAAGAAGAAGGAAATATTTCCTAATGAAGACAAAAACATTTAATATGATTAGAACACAAATAATTCAGATAAGGAAGTAACATATAACTATAATAAATATACTAAAGGAACTATAAAATAAGTAAATAGCATTCATAAACAGGTGGAGAATTTTAGCAGATAATTAGAAACCAAAAGAAAGAACCAAATGGAAATTCTAAAACTGAAAATAATATATTATAAATAAAAAGTTTATTTACTAGACCTAATATTAGGGTGAACTTAGTAAAATAAAGATCTGTGTATCAGTCAAGGTAAGTTCTCTGATCTGATGCATATAGGAAAAAAAATAATAAGCTTAAAAAAGATCCCAGATCCAAGCCTTTAGTTATTATCTGGCAAAATATCAAGAGACTTAACACACATACAATTTCTGTTCTTGAATTACTGGAAAGTGAAAATGGGCAAACTAATATTATTAATAACAGTTGAAGGAATAGTATCTGAGACTAAAATTGATAAAATATATCACCTCTTGGATCTAGGATTCTCATTGAACACAAGGCAAAATTATCACAAAAATGAATCTCATCTAGGTAAATAATAGTTAAAAAATGGTAAAAAAAGAGCAAACAATGACTAAAAATTGACCACCATCGAATGGAGCAAATATTAAAATAATAGTTGATTTATCATCACAAAATAATGGATTTTAACACATCCAAATTTCAACTTGAAAAGATAAAATTTTAAACTTAAACTATTATCTATTTAGAAAAGTGTATATCCTTAAAACCGTTCTTACAAGAATATTACCAACCACCTAAACTTCTATAGTGAGTTCTATGTATGTTAGTAGTAAACAGTTTCAAATTATGAAAAATAAAACAGAGACCAATAGTATACTTTCATACTTGTATGAAACCAGAATAACCCTAAAACCAAAACCTGAGACCTTTACAAGAAAAAGGAGAACATTACAGTTTTACTTACCTTCTGAAAGTAACCAATTATCAAAAAATTAGAGGATGAAAATAATACCTATTCATCAACACCACAGTTACTGAGGAGCAGGAGTCAGCCAGCTTAGCTGGGCCCTCCATAAGCCTTGCCTAGGGCTGGGACATGATCTGAATGCAGGATTGGGCAATAATTTATTTCCATGACCCATGAGACTGTTGGCCATATTACCTTGTCATTGTAGAAATAAGACCCTCGTTTTCTTTCTGAATATTGACTGGAGGATGTGGCCCTCAGTTCCTTTGTTCTTTTTTTCTTTTTGCAGACAAAATTGCCCAGGCTGGAGAGTGCAGTGGCTAGTCATAGGTGCAATCACAGTACACTCAAACTCCTCAGTTCAAACCATTCTCCCACCTCAGCCCCTGGAGTAGTGAGACTACAGGCAAGAATCACTGGGTCTGGCTTGGTCCTCAGTTTCTAGGCACTGCCCTCAGTTCCCTGACTCATTGTTCCCCAACATTGCTGCCTTTTTCATCATAGCAGGAAAAGAAGACCTGATGGCAGGACATCTTAAAATGGAAGATGAAAGAAGTTGTTGGTCTGCTTGCTGCAATTGTGCCAAAAAAATTCTGTTTTTCATGACCTGGGGTGTGTGTATGTGTGTGTGTGTGTGTGTGTGTGTGTGTGTGTGTGTGAGAGAGAGAGAGAGAGAGAGAGAGAGAGAGAGAGAGAGAGAGTTTTGCTTTTATTCTCTGGGATCTTGCTCTTACTGTTCTCTAAGTCATCCTTTCTAAAGAGGCTGTTTAACCTTTCCCCATTTAGGAAAAAATAGTGCAGACTCACTGCCAGTGCTGATTTAATTTTACACAAACATGCTCTTTGAGACTGAAGCAAATCTGACTGATTTCCAAAGGGAAAATGAAATATTAAAATTGTTCTTGGAGTTATTCTAAAAAGAATTAACACCAGAATCATCTGAATTATCAGAATCCTAATACTTGGGGGATAGAGCTAAAATGCACATTAGCTTCCAACAGCTGCTATAATCAAGCACCACCAACTTAATGGCTTAAAAAAATACATCTCTTCTCTTACAGGTTTACAGACTGAAAGTGGGAAATGAGTTTTACGTGCTGAAAGTCAAGGTGTCCACAGTGTTGTGTTGTGGACAGAGGGTCTGGGGAGAACTTGTTCTCTGCTTCTTCCAGCTTCTGGTGATGACCGGTGTCTTTGACTTGTGTCTGCATCATTCTCACCTCTACCTCTGTGATCACATTGCCGCCTTCTGGTTTTTTTTTTTTTTTTTTTTTTTTGGTTGTTGTTGTTTTTGGTGGGTCAAATTTCCATCTACAAACCCCCTAAAAGGATATCTGTGATTATCTTTAGGGCCTATCTAGCTAGAGTTAGGTATGTACATGTGAATGTGATCAGAACTGACTTTATTTACTAGTGGGCAAAAGCTTTTCAAGCAGGTGTAAACTCTGTAACACTCTTTTTAAACCATAAATCCTAGTGATAGATAGTGGCTTCTCAGAAACTTATCGCTTTCACATATGAAAATTTCATTAGAAAAACATGAAATATTGAAAAAGAACAAGTTTAATTGTATCAAAATTATTAGGGATACAGTACAAGCAACTATTACCAGTTTCTTTACCAACAAAGAATCAACAGTTTTTGTTTGCTTTTACTTATTACCATGATAACACAGGTTAATTGTAATATACTGAAAAATTTCTATAAAACAGAAAAGTAATAGAATATTTTACTTTACATTATCTATAATGAATGAATACTATCATATTTTCATTCATCTTTTTTTTTTTTTTTTTTTTTTTTTTTTTTTTTTTTTTTTTTTTTTAGATTCAGTGGATATATGTGCAGTTTGTCACCTGGGTATATTGCATGATGTTGAGGTTTGGAGTTTGAATGATCTCATCACCCAGGTAGTGAGTATAGTAGGCAACAGTTACTGTTTCAAACCTTCCCCCACTAGTATTTCCCAGTGTCTATTTGCCATCTTTATGTCCGGAATACCCAAAGTTTAGCTCCCACTTATAAGTGACAACATGCAATATTTGGTTTTCTGTTCCTGCATTAATTTGCTTAGGATAATAGCCTTCAACTGGATCCACATTGCTGTAAAGGACATGATCTCATTCTTTTTATGGCTCTTTTGTGTTCCATGTTGTGTATGGACCACAGTTTCTTTGTTCAATCCAGTGTTGATGGACACCTAGGTTGATTCCATGTTTTTTGCTATTGTGAATAGTGTGGCAATGAACATTCAAGTGCTTGTGTCTTTTTAGTAGAACGATTTGTTTTGTATTGAATATACATCCAGAAGTAGGATTTCTGGGTCAAATGTTAGTAGTTTACATTTCTCTGAGAAATCTCCAAACTGCTTTCCACAGTGGCTGGACTAATTTACATTCTCACCATCATTGTATAAGATTTCACTTTTTTTCTGCAGTCTCATCAACATCTGTTGTTCTTTGACTTAACAAAAGCCATTCTGACTGGTGTGAGATGGTATCTCATTGTGGTTTTTATTAGCATTGCTCTGATGATTAGTGATTTGAAGCATTTGTTCATATGTTTGTTGACTGCTGTGTGTATGTGTTGTGCAATGTACATATGTGGCATCTTTGATTTTAAAGTAGATATTCTTATAAAAATTATTTTCTCTTTCCTAATTTTCTTATCCCTGTATCATTTCCAGAAAAATACATTTAGAAGAAAAAATTGTCAATATTTAATTAAAAATTGTTAATTTCTCCACATTTATTTCTTCAAGTTCTTATTATATGCACATATTTCAATAAAATTTGTATTTTATCAAGTCAGAGTTATAGCATGTAGAAATGTTTAATCTGATTTCTACATAATTCATGCTTAATATTTACTGCTCTTGTATACCAACACCATTTGTAAAAGTACATTACCAAAAATAGGTACTTTTTTTATATGAAGTGATTTCTTGGACAGTCATTGCTAGGTGAAAATATATTTGAGTAAGTGTGTGTGTATATATATGCATATAACATCTATTTCAGCCTCCCTTTAAAATGGACTGTTGAGAATCTATGGAAATATGTGATATAATTTCAAAGACAACATATAATAGAGTTCTTATTGCAATTGAGTCTATTACATTGGTCCTTGTCAAAAGATTTTACTAAAATAAGACTTTGTACAATAAATTATAAAATTATAAGTGGAATGATTTGCTATTTTTTGACAATGGGTCCACAATAGTATGAAAAAGGGAAAGCGTGAATGACTGGTTTTTGGTTTTAAATATATAAAAAAGGCTTAACCAAATACCTTACCACAATTGTGAGATGAGATAAACAGATGGGGAAAACTGTGACACAGCTTGTATTTGTAGCCAATGGCAATTTATGGATTATGCAGATAATTTTGCCAGCGGGGATAAGTACCAACAGAAATGAAGCCATGACATGCAACACAGTACCTATGCAGAGATTCATTTCACTCAGAAACACATTCCCACAGGACAGTGTAAGTGTTGGGGTAATGTCACAGAACAGGTGGTTGATTTGTTTGGAACCCTAAAATGGCAAAGAGAAAACCTGGAATGTCTGCACCACTATCCAGACATGAGTTCCAGTGATCCAGGAGATAGCCACCATCAGGGTACAGACCTCATGGTTCATGAAGAGAAGATAATGCAGAGGGTTACAAGACCTCATGGTTCATGAAGAGAAGATAATGCAGAGGGTTACAAATGGCCACATAGCAATCTTAGGCCACCAACGCCAGAAAGAAGCACTCTGTGGCTCTTAGAGTAAGAAAATGGCACATTTGTGTAGCCGAGCAACTAAAGAGGTTATTCTCCTCTGGGTCCCAAGATTAATGAGCATTCTTGGGAGAGTAACTGACATATAACAAATTTCCAAGAAGGAAAAATTGCCAAAAAACACCCCACAGGTGTTTGGAGAGGAAGGTCCAGCTTTGTTATTAGAACAATGGTACTACTGCTCAATAGTGACAGGAGGTAGCCACATGTCTAGGCAGACAGGGGCGGGTACTCTGTGAAACCCCACCTCCAAGCCAAAGACAGTTTAAAGCCTAAAAGACAAGCTATAAGTTAAGTCCTTGGACTGAATTGAGAACTTGTCTTCCTGTTTGGCCCACTTTCCTCTGATTGATCTCCATACATCACCTATTTTACATATACTTACACTTTCCTAATTGGTTTTCTACACTGTGTGCCCACATTTGAGTGGTTTTTTTTTTTTGAGATGGAGTTTCGCTCTTGTTACCCAGGCTGGAGTGCAATGGCGCGATCTCGGCTCACCGCAACCTCCTCCTCCTAGGTTCAGGCAATTCTCCTGCCTCAGCCTCCTGAGTAGCTGGGATTACAGGCATGCGCCACCATGCCCAGCTAATTTTTTGTATCTTTAGTAGAGACGGGGTTTCACCATGTTGACCAGGATGGTCTCGATCTCTTGACCTCGTGATCCACCCGCCTCGGCCTCCCAAAGTGCTGGGATTACAGGCTTGAGCCACCGCGCCCGGCCCTTGAGTGTTTTCTTTGCTTTAACCTCTTTAGCATACTCACAAACCAATCAGCACACACTCCCCATATTGTGCCTATAATGACCCCAGCCTCAGTTGATAGAGAAGGAGATGGCCTGACTTTGGGGAAGAGACAATCTGATTTCAGGAAAGATGACCAGCCCTTCCCATCCCCTCTCCAACTCCCCTCTCCCCTGAGAGACATTTTTAGCACTCAGTTCTCCAGGTTCACCATCCTTCAATCACCCACATGACCTCATTCTTCCAGTTGGTGGACAAGAGCTCAGGACTCGCTGTACCTAGATAAGGCTGTCACACTGGCCTTTTGCCCTTGCCAGTGGAGGGCAGCTCTCCCACCTGATGAGGCTAGGTGCCAAGTGAGCTGCTAACAGGCTGCCATCTGTGGATGGCAGAATTAAATTAGAACTCTAACACCCTCTTTGGGGCTTTAGGGTCACAGTCACCCTCACCTAGGTGCTGCCACCTTCCCCTTGAGGCAATATGTCTGGTCTGGCCATGGGTCCTGCATGGCATTTCCTTCTGTGTTGACACTCAGAGTGACTGGCTGAATCCTGCACTTGCTTGCTTGCATACTCCCTCCAGCAAGGGATTGAACACAGCAGGCCAAGTAGATGTGGTGTTTTTTCTATGAGGACAGTGAGGGGGCCAAGAAAAATTCTGCATCAATATCACTGGAGATGGGCATATCAGCACACCCCAAAATAACAAGTTTCATCAATTCAGTTCCACTCAGTCAGGTTTTCACTGGTGTTCATTCATGTAAGTGATAAATTTAACATGTACTTTTCAACTTGCCTCCATAGATGGATACCAGTTCTCTAAAATGTATCAGGACATCCAATTCAATTGTTTAATAAGTGGAATTCTTTCCACTATATAATGTAAATATTCATGTAATTCCCGTTTTTCCAAGTCAGAATTAATGGCTTATCACTGTACTCAGGTCTCTAAAGTTTCTTGATTTTCTTACTTTAATTTTTTGAAGACCGGTGTCACTCTATCATCCAGGCTGAAATGCAGTGGCACGATCATAGCTCACTGTAAGCTCAAACTTCTGGGTTCTAGTGATCCTTCTGCTTCAGTCCCCAGAGTAGCTAGAACTATGAAGCCTGCAACACTACTCCAGGCTTTTCCTCTTCTTTTCTTTCTTCTTTTTCCTCCTCTTCCTCTTCCTCTTCTTCCTCCTCTTCCTCTTCCTCTTCCAGGTTTTTATAAAGACAGGGTTTCAGCTGCCCAGGCTGATCTTGAACTTCTGGCCTCAAGGGTCCCATCTTGACCTTCCAAAACACTGGAATCACAGGCATGAGCCACTGCACCTGGTCCCTGAAGTTTTCCTAGAATTATGCCATTATGAGCTAGGTGCAGTGGGTCATGCCTGTAATCCCAGCACTTTGGGAGTGGAGGAGGGTGGATCATGAGATCAAGAAATCCAGACCATCCTGGCCAACATGGTGAAAACTGGTCTCTACTAGAAATACAAAAGAAAAATTAGCTGGGCATGGTGGTACATGCTTGTAGCTACTTGGAAGGCTGAGGCAGGAGAATCGCTTGAACCCAGGAGGCAGATGTTGCAGTGAGTCAAGTTGCCCCATTACACTCCAGCCTGGTGACAGAGAGATTCCATCTTAAAAAAAAAAAAAAAAGAAGTATGCTATTATTGCTCTGAAAACAGCCCAGGATGAACCAAACTGCTCTATTCAGCATTAGCACTGTAACTGCCAAAAGCTCACAGCTTTTCCATCTGATCTCAGTTTATTTATTTACTTTTATTGAAAATCCTATTTTATTTTGGATACAGTTTGACAGTGTCCCCACCCAAATCTCACCTTGAATTGTAATAATCCGCATGTTTCAAGGGCAGGGCCAGATGGAGATAATTGAATCATGGGGATGGTTTCTCCCATACCGTTGTGGTGGTAATGAATAACTCTAGCAAGATCAAATGGTTTTATAAATGGGAGTTTCTGTGCACAAAACTCTCTTGCCTGCTGCCATGTGAGACGTGACTTTGCTCCTCATTAACCTCCTGCCACAAGTGTGAGACCTCCCTAGCCATGTGGAACCGTGAGTCAATTAAATCTCTTTCATTTATAAATTACACAGTCTCGGGAATAACTTTATTAGCAGCCTGAGAACAGACTTTGGTGGCAATTCTATTGTTAGTTTTAACTGTAGGCCATTCTTTAAATCATGAAGAGGAAACATCCAGGTATAGAATGTATTCAACATCTAGACATATAAGCCTATAGTCATTTGACAAATATTCTCCAAAAAGCTAACCATATATAGTACTCTTTACTAGCTGATATCGTACTTTTTAAAAGCCAATGATCATGATATAAAGGATGAGAAAAACAAGAATATACGCTATGATTTTTAGGGGAAAATATTGAGACATGAATCGCTAGATGATGAAGCAGGTTGGAATCACTGGTCACATTGTCTAAGGTGTTACTTGAGCTTGTTGTCTGACCACCAAGAAAATGAAAGAGTGTGGATGCAAAGAGTGAGGTTGGAGTGGAAGTTTAGTAAGTGAAAGAAAAAAGCTTTCTGCAGGGGAGAGAGAAGCTCAAGTGGTTTCTTTCTGTTCTTACAGTTGAATCACAAAGCTTTTATAAGAAGCTTTTCTCAGCTCTGTAGCTGTTTGAGTGACTTTTTTAATGTTAGAAGCTGTCTGCACAACTTCCCCTTATCTATGTAGTTGTGAGTATGTCTCTGGGCAAGCCAAAGTGATGCTTCTCTTGTTTGTATAACTGTGGGTTCGTTTCAGGTCAGCACCCCTCCTCCTTGTATAAGTTTTCACGGATCCCACTGTGTATATACCTGAAAAGGGGAGAAAACTTTTTCCTGTGAGCCCACCAGTCACACAAGCAAAAGGCTTCTGTGCTGCTTATCTGTGCAAGTACAGTCTGAGTTTTTCCCAGGCTGCTCTATTTCTGCCCTTCGCTGTTATTTTTCAGGCAGGCTGCTTCTCCAAGGACCAGCCTTAACTGTTTATCTAACTGATTTTTCCTTTTCTTGTCCCTCAATAAGACATGCTTAGTATGTTTTCTTTTAAAATTTTTTAAATTTTTATTGCATTTTAGGTTTTGGGGTACATGTGCAGAACGTGCAAGATAGTTGCATAGGTACACACATGGCAGTGTGTTTTGCTGCCTTCCTCCCCTTCACCCACACTTGGCATTTCTCCCCAGGCTATCCCTCCCCAGATCCCCCCCGCTGTCCCTCCCCCATTCCCCCCAATAGACACCAGTGTGTAGTAGACCCCCTCCCTGTGTCCATGTGTTCTCATTTTTCTCACCCGCCTATGAGTGAGAATATGTGGTATTTCCCTTTCTGCTCTTGTGTCAGTTTGCTGAGAATGATGTTCTCCGGATTCATCCATGTCCTTACAAAGGACAAAAACTCATCATTTTTGATTGCTGCATAATATTCCATGGTGTATATGTTTTTAAGTAAGCAGTCTTATGATACTAATGAATTTGCGAAGAGACTTGTAAATATAAATCTGTTGAAAACTTAGTTTCCTATTGAAAATGCCACCTTCCTGATTATAATTCTGATTTCAGAATGTCCAGCATGAAATGAGAAATTCCATAATTAGCAAGCAAAATTAACCAATATTAAGTCAGGTAAACAAGATAGCAATTTCTGACAAGAAAATGGCAGAATTAAGTGAGAAAATAGATACTGAGTTCAAATCAGCAGCCAATGCATTAAATAGTCAAGCAGGAATTTTCCCAAGGCCATTTGAGTCTGTTCCTCACATTGTAGATCATGAGGTTAAACACTGAGTTGACAATGATATAGAAAAGAGATAAACATTTGCATCTTTCTGGAAGAATGTTTGGATTTAGGTCATAAATATGTAATGATTCCTGATCCACAGAATAAAGCCACAACTACGACACAAGATGAGCAGATGGAGGAGGCTATGAGTTGTCCTGTTTCTGATGGAGACTACAGGATGGTGAAGGTGATTTTCCTGTAGGAATCAAGCGTCATGATAAAAAGGTTCATAGCAAACAGCACGACATCTGTAAAGAGCAACATCTCATTCACAAAGGTATCTCCACAGGCCAGTGTGAGTGTTGAGGGAATGTCACAGAAGTGATTTTTAAAAAATTAGATTCACAAAAGGGTATGGAGAAAGCCTGGCATGTCTACCTTATCACCACCGAAACTCTGATGATCTAGGAGCCAGCCACCAGTTAGTTACAGACCTTGTGATTCACAAAGTGGTTACAGGCCATCACTGTCCAGAGAAAGCACTCGATAATTATAAATTTCAGGAAAAAGTACATTTGTTTAACACAGGCAAACAAAGAAATATTTGTTTTCTGAGTCCAAAACTTTGTGAACATTCTAAGAAGAATGAGACCCATGAAATGCATTTAAAGAAGGAAAAAACACTATAGAAAGGATACACAGGAATCAGGTGATCATCATCAATACTGATGATTAAAATAATGATTTTTATTGTTTCCTATCATTTCCCATCATGATTATCATATAGAAAAGAAAAAAAAAAGAAATTATTTGGAGATTGAGAATACCAAAAATTTCCAAAGAATTTATATCTTTATTGAAATATATTGAAAAGTATATTGAATATATACTTTTACTGAAAGGAAATTAACTTCCCATGGTTAGCTTTCAGTCTGTGAAAAGAGTGCAAATAATTATTTATCCTTTTGGCTTGTTTTTTTAAGCCACTAGAATGAGTAAGTGTTTGAATAAGTAGCATGTAAAATTTATTACCTCAACTTCTATGATACTGTTTTAAATCTTAGGATCAAAGGACACAAGTGAAGTCTAATGTTAAATATATGCTAAATTCTAAACATATTAAAATAATTATATATAATACTAGATTTGCATTTGAATGGCAGTAAATTGTTCTAGAATTACGCATTTACCATTTGGCTTGTGTATGAACAAATTAAAGTGAGACTTTTTATTACATATAATAACAAGATTCTTGAAGTGGAAGCAGTTATATTTCTCACATTTCCTGGTGGAATGTCCACCATTAAATTTTGAATTGTGTTTTTCAATAACGCCTCTACTCTTCCAGGAAGTCTTTTGCAAGTATAGCATGTGCCTTGCCTTCCATATCGCATAATTGTGGCTCTTACGTTTTATTCATATACCTCTCTTTGAAACTTATCTTGTTTCACTTAACTATCAAAATAAAATGATCATTGCTTTTCAGCATTATGCTTCAAAATCCTGCTATATTTTGCCATGCAGCGAATGTCCACTAAATTTCTTTTATTTCTTTTCTTTTTTTAGTCTAGTTGTTGACCAATTAATGGTGACAATATGGAATAAATTGCACTTATATGATTTCAAGGAATCCACCTTGATGATCTGACCTCAGTTGTCTGACTGTGGGAATTGGTCATTCTCATTTTAATAAGAGAGCTGAGATGAAGCATATGGAAATAAAACTGAGATGTAGAAATTAAAATACATTATAAATATTATATAGTTGTCTGAAAGACCAAAAGAAGAGAATATTCATTTCAGATAGAGAACATGTGGAAAGTATATCTCATTCATGAGATGACAGGATGCTGTCTGATACATGAACCAAGATGTGGTCTCCTTAAACAATTCTCTGCTATCTGCCATATGTATTTTATATAATAACATGTATGTTACATCACAGTCAAGTAATCCAGCATATTTTATAACTATCAAATTCTTTAACCTTCAATTAAGATGACTCTTTGAATTCATTATAGATTATTTTAAATGAGAGGGTGATCTTGATGTCTAACCTCTAACACCTAAACTATGTGTGACTCACTGGCACTTGACATTGTTTTAGGGCAATTTATACCTGGGCCTTCTCTGTGCTTGATAACTTCCCATAAAGCTGAGACAGTGTTTCTTAACTCCTTGTGTAGACCCATAGAAGATATTAATAAGTTTGGGCATATAATATTTTTGTGAATAACGATTTTGTATTTTATTTAATGTAAATGTATGATAAGACTACATTATTCTCAAAAAGGAGAGAACAAAAATTCCTGAGAAAACATCCAATGTCACAAGAGACCCAAGCGAATACTTATTTACAAATGTAAAAAGAAATTGGTTGCTAGTGCTAGTTAATACAGAAAAAGAAAACAGACCAAGGAGTCTCCCTTTTACATAGTTATCATTTTTCTTTATGTATATAAGGTTGTTTGGATATAATTTTATCCTATTTAATGGATAAATGTCAAATTCCTTTTCTTAATTTATTATTATTATTGCGATTGCTAATATTTCGACAGGTTCTTACTGGACTTCAGTGCTGCAGACTCGGCTCACTGCAGGCTTGACCTGTCTGACTCACAGGATCCTTCTCACCTCAGCCTCCAAAGTAGCTGGAACCACAAGTGAATGCCACCATGCCAAGTTAATTTTTTAATTTTTTTAATGGACACAAGGTCTTGTTGTGTGGCCCAGGCTACTCTTGAACTGCTGACCTCAAGATATCCTCGGACTTCAGCCTCCCAGAGCGTTCAGGTTACAGCTGTGAATGACTGCACCCAGTCCATTATCACATTCTTTAATCATCAAATAGGATGACTCTGAATCCATTATAGATCATTGTAAATTACAGTGTGTTCTCCATTGAGAGAATGAACTGTAAGTACAATCACAGTGTATTGTCCATAAACCTTTCAACAATGGCTTTCTCTCTAAAATTCAGTAATTTTTCATCGCATCTCAGACAAAAACAAAACTGAAGTATTTGCTTAAAGTTTTGAGCATACCTTTAAAGATGTAAAAAAAAAAATCTGTGAGAGAAGCAAATTAAGAGATAATTACTGCATTTGTACATTAATATTATTTTGAAACTACTATTCTAAGAAAATCTAGGGAATGATGTGTCTGAGAAAAAATATTAGAAATTTGGTCTCCCATAGCCTAGAGTGCATTTTGTCCTATATTGAGTCATAGAAATGTATATATATATGTAAACCAATATTTTTCTTAGAAGGGATAACTCCAACTAACTTTCTATTATGTCATTGCTAGATCGTCATCAGCAAACAAGCTGTATTTATGTAGGGTTCTATGAGTGTAAAAGAAATTTATTAATTTTGTTTAGTTTCCTCCGTAATAAGGAAGGGAGAAATTCAAATGTGGAGGCTTTGATTGAATAAAATGTTTGTGTTTAAAAACTTGTTTATGTGCTGAATTTTGAATCTGTTGAATCTTGATTCTCTTATTTCTACAATGTTTTAAAATAAATGAACATAAATACAAAAATTATAAAATGTAAAATAATTTGCACTTTGCTACATGTTGTTACAGTTCTCTGCTAGATTTAGTTATAGCTTTTCTCTCAGTAGAATAGTTTAAATACATGTTATATGTCCTTATATATTATGTAATATAATATGTATATTCATTACTTTATACTGTGTTAATAAAACAGTTTTGTTTAACAAGTTTTTCTTCTCTTAAGAGAAACTCACATATCTCTTTCGGAATATATGTATATTCAGGTCAGGAGCAGTGGCTCATGCCTGTAATCCCAGCACTTTGGTATGCCAAGGTGGGCAGATCACTTTAGGTCAGGAGTTCAAGATCAGCCTGACTAACATGGTGAAACCCTGTTTCTACTAAAAAATTACAAAAATTAGCCAGGAGTAGTGGTGGGCATCTGTAATCCCAGCTACTCAGGAGGCTGTTGCAGAGTCAAGATTGTACCACTGAACTCCGGCCTGAGTGACAGAGTGAGACACTGTCTCAAAAAAACAAAACAAAACAAAACCCAAACGTCATGTTACATTTAATTAAAGATATTCTTTTTCTACTGATGATATTTCTTTCTCATGTGTCGCCTTAATATTTAACTTTGTGCTTCTGCTTGTCACTCATTTAGAATTTTTTGCAGACACTCTGGCCAAAGCTGTGCTTCCCAACAGTCACCCAATAAAATTCAGTTCCCTGGCCACCCACCCCACCAACCCCACTAAATCTTGACAGGGGCAAGAGTACCCTTGAGAAAGTAACACTTCTTAATGTCCTCTATAATTCCCTGAAGAATATTTAAACTCAAAATTGTGTCTTTTTAAGTTCCTTTTTTATCCCTGTGTTTCTTTTTATTTATTTATTTAAATATTTTTATTGCATTTTAGGTTTTGGGGTACATGTGCAGAACGTGCAAGATAGTTGCATAGGTACACGCATGGCAGTGTGTTTTGCTGCTTTCCTCCCCTTCACCCACATTTGGCATTTCTCCCCAGGCTATCCCTCCCCAGCTCCCCCCCCGCTGTCCCTCCCCTATTCCCCCCAGTAGACCCCAGTGTGTAGTACCCCCCTCCCTGTGTCCATGTGTTCTCATTTTTCTCACCCACCTGTGAGTGAGAATATGTGGTATTTCGTTTTCTGTTCTTGTGTCAGTTTGCTGAGAATGATGTTCTCCAGATTCATCCATGTCCTTACAAAGGACAAAAACTCATCATTTTTGATTGCTGCATAATATTCCATGTACACAAATTATTCCTGTGTTTCTTAATGTTTCTCCATGATTCTTGCACCTGAGTCTTAGAATATAGCAACATTAGACTCTGAAATATTACATGCACATACTTTATTTATTTTGATCTATTTCTTATTAAAATTAACACTATTGTAGTTGGAGAGTTAATTATTTTTGTCAAGGACAACATGAGTGCTATTTCAAGCCATATCTCCAGTCTGTGATAGATAAAACCATTTTAAATCTGAAATATATCAGAGGGAAAAATAATTCTTACAGTGCCTGCTGTCATTTCCAACCTACTTCCTTGACCTGTGTGAAAACTGTTGATATGTATAACAGAGACTTTTATACTCACTCCCATATCACATTTTAATTTGAAACAAAATGTTATTTGATTCATGCTCTTTTCCATTTCTCTCTCTATTTTGCTAAGAACAAACTCTTTATGCTTGCCTCAGTTTCTAAGTTGATTTCTTTTTTTTTAAAAAAATGGTCTCATTCTCCTGGGCTGGAGTGAAGTGGCACCATCAAGGCTCAAGGCAGCCTCGACCTCTTGCACTCAGATGATCCTCCCGCCTCAGCTTGCCAAGTAGTTGTGACTACAGGCGTGGGCCACCATGCCTGGCTAATCTCTTAGCAGTTTTTGTAGAAACAGGGTTTTTCCATGTTGCTCAGGCTCATCTTGATCTCCTGGGCTTTAGTGTTCCTCCCACTTCGGCCTTTCAAAGTGCTGGGACTACAGGTTTGAGCCACAACATCCAGCCTTCTGAGTTTTTAAATGAAAGTATTTAGATAGAACTTCTCACAGAAATTAACTAGTCCCATTTTAAAGTATGTTTTATTTCGTATTTATACATTTTTATCATTTTCTTCAGGATTTTTACGTTTGTTTATTGTATACCCGTTCTAGGTACAATTTATGATGGCCCGAATATTTCTGCTTCTTCCTGTTCTTATACCTTCTCCTAGTTGTGCAAATCCCTAGGCCTTGCTGTTAAAGCATTATGTACATAAAATTAAGGTTTAATATCAGTTAACTTTAGGGTGATTATTCATGTGGACCAGACATAATCATATGAATCCTTTAAATCTAGGTACAGTGGTCAGGGAGAGCAAAAATGAGATTCAAAGTGAGGGAAATGGAAGAGGGGAGAGGGCATGGATGCAATCAACTTCTAGGAGCTAAGATTTGGCCTCCGCTGACATCCAGCTAAGAAACTGTTTCTGTTCAGGACCACTAAATGCTGAAATGTGGATGCATACCGAAATAAAAACAATTCATTGTGGGGGAAAAAAGGAAATTGTATCTGTCTTTCAATCTCCAGAAACTAGACTCTGCCAACAATGTAACTTACCCTACCTATAATCAGATATTCTTCCCCAGAGCCTCTAGACAAGATTTTAGCCCAACTGATGCCTTGATTTCAGCCTCTGAGACTCTAAGCTGGGAGCCTGCCATCCTGTGCCAAATTTATGACATACAGAAACTGCGACATAATAAATGTGTGTTTTCGTAAATTGCTAAGTTTGTAGTCATTTGTTATGCAGTGTTAGAAAAACAGTGCAATCACTTACAAGGCACTGAATTTACCATTACCATTGTGGATATAGAGTTGATTCACACCTTTGTTAGAAAAGGTACCTTTATCTGGGAATGGATTGTTACTGTTGGTGAAGTTAAGACCAGTGGACTTCATGATATTCTTTATAAGTCTAAAACAACTCTGGAACCCCAGACACTTTCTTTTTAGATGGTTTGCCACTGCTCTAATGAGTTTGACAACCTGACTTGATTAAATGACCAAGAGAAATCATACTCCACCTCAATTCCCTTTACTCTCTGACCTCTCCAGAAATCCAGATTCTTCGCACAGTTCATCTGATTTTATTAATAAGCAAGAGAGTAACTAAGGGCCCTGGGAATTTCTTCTTGCTGAGTACTCTAAGACATTCAATGCATGCCTGCAGTTTTCTTTTTCTCCTAAGCCAAATTTTTCACTTCATTTGATTTTTTTTTTTTTTTTTTTTGGTTTGGTTTAGAGATGGGGTCTCACCTGGGTCGTCCAGGCTGGAGTGCACTACTAGTGTGATCACAGCTTATTCTAGCCTCAAACTCCTGGGCTTAAGCAATCTTCCTGCCTCAGCCGCCCAAGTAGCTGGGACCACAGGCACATGTCAACATGCCAGCTTATTTTAATTTTTTAGCAGAGACAGAGTTTTGCTATATTGCCCTTGCTGGTCTCAAATTCCTGTCCTCAAGTGTTCATGTTGGCCTCAGTCTCTCAAAGTGCTATTTATATGCATGAGTCACCACGCCTGTCCTACTTTGACTTCAAATAAAATCCTTCTTTGAGTACATCCTATGTAATGTGGTAGATCCTTTCAAATACTCAAATTAAAGAAAACAATGCAAATGTATTTATTTTCTTTAGGTTTAATAACATGTAAATAGAAAATAATTGATCAGTGGTTTGACAATATTTAGAGAAATATATTTTCTTAATTGGGTTGATATGGTAAGATATCAAAAAATTAACATACTGGCCTGGCCCAGTGGCTCACACTTGTAATCCTAGCACTTTGGGAGGCCAAGGAGGAAAGATCATTTGAGGTCAGGAATTTAAGACCAGTCTGGCCAACATGGTGAAACCCCATTTCTTCTAAAAACACAAAAAATAACAGGGCCTGGTGGCATGTGCTTGTAATCCCAGCTACTCTGAAGGCTGAGGTGGGAGAATCACTTGAACCCGGGAGGTGGAGGTTGCAGCTGAGATCTGGCCACTACACTCCAGCCTGGGTGACACAGTGAGACTCTGTCTCAAAAAAAAAAAAAAAAAAAAAAAGAAAGAAAGAAAACTAACTTACCTATTGTATTGTCATTAAGTATAGATTCATATTTATTTTATTAACCTTATTAAGTGCTTTAAGTCCCCACATTTTTATTGTTTCTTGAAATGATTAAATTTTTGCTATTTTTTTACTCCGTTATTTTGGAATTTGTTTAAACTACCATTGTCAGCAAGTATATGAAAAAAAATTATACATATCTTTTGGTATTAAAAAGACAAAAGCTCGATTTATATTTAAGTATACCACTTAAATGCCTTCTTAAAATGTGCAAATTTATTTTTATATTTTTCATTTATCAAAGACTAAAAAGCCATTTGTCAATAGTTATGTAGATTTTTATTGTGCTTATTATCTATTTGATTTGTTAAATATTAGTAAGAATCCTCTCATCAACTCAATACTTGTTCATACTTATCTTTTTTTTCTGGATTGTTTTATTGATCATCATTTAAGGCTCAATGAATGACTAACTGACTTTCAGTTATTCTTTAAAACAATGTCCCTAAATGCCATATGTCTTTATTCCTGTTAGATAAAGAAATCTAATTTTTCTTTAAAAATTCAAACATGATTTGGCTGATATAAAGAATTTACCTACTTGATGGGAAATATTCTTTAAGACAGTAGCAATAAAAAAGAGAAACACAAATATTTTCTTTGTAATGCAGTTTTATATTTTCATAATAACTAAAGGTATTATTTCTTGTGATCTAGCTGTTATATTCCCAATATAGTATATACAAATTATAAATTAAAATATAATAAAACAGAAATCTGGTGAATTTCTGCCAGGATGAGGAAGCTACAATTCTCTTCTAATCCACATCCTCCTAGACACTGCTAATATGCAAACAACCCATTCCTAACATGCACATGTAAAATGCTATATGAAATTATGGTTGCTATTATTATTGGTTTTACAGAAATAATGCTATATTCTTTAAGTACATATGCATTCCTTCTTACATGTTAAGAAAGTGGGAATTTCTTCAATGGAGCAGTTCTGAGACATTGTCTTGAGTGGTTGTGCATTACTATAAGGTAAAGATGTACTCGTGTCTTCATATACTCTGAAAGTGACTTCCCTTTACTCTCAAATTTGAAAAAGTTCGTTATAAAAGTTTTTGAAAAAACACATTTGTAATAACTATTGAAAAATATTACCTCTACAAGATCAAATTCCATTGATTTAGCTTGTAAAGTAAGAACAATATGTATATTTTTCTTAAATATATATATATATTTGTTTAAATATATATATTTTGTTTAAATATATATATACATTTTGTTTAAATATAGATACATATATATATATATTTTGTTTAAATATAGATACATATATATATTTTGTTTAAATATAGATATATATATATATATTTTGTTTAAATATATATACATATATATATATTTAAACAAAAGCCAAATTACTGTCCAAAATGCATGCAACAACTGAAGACTGAGGCAAGGTTGGATATAGAATTCATTCCAGATGATTCAAACAAAATAACTTACATAAGAGAACAATTTATGTGGTATGTTATTTCCCTTGGTCTATCTTAACAACTTACTCCAAATTGGGTGACTTAAGACAAAGGTAAATTAGACACTCATCAGTTCTCTAGGCTCCTCCAAAATCACAATGTTGGCAGGAACTCCCTTCAAAGACTTTAAGGAAGATTCATTCCTTGCTTTTTTTCCGTTTTGGTGAATCTTGGCCTTCTTTGGTTTGTGGTTGAATCATTAGAATCTCTGCCTTCACCTTACATAATATTCTTCTCTGCTTCTCTGCGCCATTTCCCTGACTTCTGCCTCTCTGTGTTTTATAAGAACATGTGTCATTGGATTTTATGTGCAGCCTAAATCATGGTACTCTCATTTAAAATCTTTAGCTTCACTCTATGAGAAATACCTTTCCCCCCCCAAATAAGATTAAATTTGAAGGTTCTAGTTGAAGATTTTTATTTTGAGGGGCCGACATTCAACCCACTACACATAGGTAAGGCTAGTTTAGGATGAAAACTAAATATTACCAATGCAAGAACTGAAGCTACAAGGGGAGAAAACATGTTATCAGGAAAGAGTAAGATGTAGGCAGTAGAGGAATAAGCATTCTTAAGATTTTTAGACTTAAAAATATACAGACACCAGGTGCAGTGGCTCGCACTGCATTTGGGGAGGCTGTGGTGGGTGGATCACTTGAGGTCAGGAGTTCAAGACCAGCCTGACCAACATGAAGAAACCCTGTCTGTACTAAAAACACAAAACTTAGCTGGGCATCATGGTTCATGCCTGTAGTCCCAGCTACTCAGGAGGTTGAGGCAGGAGAATAGCTTGTATCTGGGAGGAGGAGGTTGTAGTGAGCTGAGATCACATCACTGCACTCCAGCCTGGGCAACAAGAGCAAAACTCCATCTCAGTTTTATAAAAAGATAAAGAGAAACAAGTAGGATAAAATGCAAACAAAACAAAACAAAACAAAACAAAAACAAACAAAAAAAACACCCATATCTTTTGTTTCAACTATCTTAACTATTTTTGATGTTTCAAATTGGTTAAATCCAAATATAGGGTTAGAGAAAGTCAGTAAATACATCTGAAGGAATGGAAAGATAAAAGAAAATGTCTTACAGAGCATGACCCTAACCCCTAACTCAGTTGGGGTTAGGGTCATAACACATGCAGTTATTTTTTATTTTATTGCTCAGGTAGTCTTTTAATCAATACTTAACCATTGATATTTAAAATGAGATCTTGGCACCTGAGTTAAATTGTGCTCCAATTCTACAGTAGCACATAACTTAACTCTGTGAATGAGGCACCCCTTGACATAATGTAAGTTTGCATTCAGAATTTCAAATTTCAATTACCATCATTGAATACTATAGGAACAAAACTAAAAAAAATTTCTGTTGAAGCCACATGACAAACCTATAAAGAAATTATTTCTGTAATAAGTTTAAGTCTTTGTCTCATGTTAATAACTTAGCTAGTAATTTTCTCAATGCCTCCGTGATATCTTTGTTCCTCAGAGTATATATCATGGGATTCAAAGTAGGAATCAGAATGGTGTAGAAAAGAGAAATCAGTTTTCCCACCCATTGAAATTGATGTGGTTTGGGCTGTAAATAAGTGATAGCTCCTGTTCCAAAGAATAAGACCACAACTATTAGGTGAGATGAGCAGGTGGAGAAAGCTTTGGCCCTTCCTCTGGCTGATGACAATTTCAGAATGTTGGAGATAATTTCGCCATAAGAGACGACAATCAACAGAAATGGCACGGTGATAAACACCACCGCTACTACATGAACTGTTATCTCATTCACAAATATGTTCCCACAAGCAAGCTTGAGTACTGGCGGGATGTCACAAAAGAAATGATTAATTGTGTTAGATCCACAAAAGGGCAAAAGGAAAATCTGGCGTGTTTCCCCAATTACTACAGGAATTGTGGTGATCCAGGAAGCTACTATCAGCTGAATGCAGACTTTGTGGTTCATCACTAGAGGATACTGCAAAGGCTTACAAATAGCCACATAGCGGTCATAGGCCATCACTGTCAGAAGGAGACACTCTGTACCTCCAAGCATAAGAAAAAAACACATTTGTGTAGCACAAGCAAACAAAGAAATATTTCCTTTCTGAGTCCAAATGTCCATAAGCATTCTTGGGATAATGATTGTTACATAACAGATTTCCAAAAACGAAAAGTTGCTAAGAAAAAAATACATGGGGGTCTGGAGTGCAGGGTCAGTTTTTGTTATTAGCATTATGATGCTATTGCACATCAGGATAGTCAAATACATAAATAAAAATACACCAAAAAGGATCCAGTGGAGACTGGGAATATCAGAAAACCCCAAAAGAACAAATTCCATTATTGTAGTCACATTTGAGGTTTCTCTTTTCGTTTGCTCTCCATCTGCAGATATAGCAAATTCAAGATAGTTAATTCATTCATATTTTGAACCATATTTTACTTTTGGGTTAACTAGATGAGATACAGGAATATACTTATATAATCTCTTAAGTCATTTTTACCGTTACCTTGCCCTGTTTCTAGGTAATGAACTGATTTAGAGTTAAAATCAATTTAAGAAGTGAAACCCTAACACATTTTATTATACTGGGATATAATGCAACCAGAGGCATTGAGAGGCATGCATTGTTGCTTAGAAAATATTGTGGAGAAATAACATCTTACTATTTCACACTTAAGAGTAGAGTTATAATATGGGCTTTTTCTATTTCATCTGGGAATATTACTTTTCTTTGTATTGGTAGTCATATTCCAGATTCTTTTGTTTCAAAATATTGCCCTTGAATATTATGATTAATTCCTATTCAAAATGAAGTTTAAATTTTTCTTTTATGCACTAGTGAGAATCAATTCTCTTAAACTATTTCTTGGTTACTGAGAGACTAAATACATGCATTATTGTTGCTCTACATCATGTCTCTCCTATTATTTATGCTAAATATAAAAGCACTAATACCAGCAGGCTGTTTATTAACTTTCTCTGTTAATGCCCTGTATACGGTGAATGCTAAATAGTAATTAAATTTTAACTTAATCAAGATGTAGAAATTCATCACAATGTATTTTTACATTTTTTATCTCAGTGAAATTCTCCATTGTCATAAAACCAAATACAATTCCTTGCAACCAAATACAATTCCTTCTCTCTATTTTCCCTTCATCCTGTTGCCCTACTAAAGTAAAACTCTTTGATTAAATGCAATAAACATTTAATCTGGCCATCCAAGTGGCCAGAGCACATGAATGGGACTGAAAAATGAAACAAAACAAAACAAAACAAAAACACACAGTTCTCCTTTACTTCATGTCAATGTCATCCCATAGGAAGAAATCACTGCTTGACAATTCCCATTACACTTTCTTAATGTTTGTTTTCCAGCTTTCTAAAACAAATTCTTTTTCATTTTTCTGTGTCCTCAAAGTTGCTACATCTGTAACACTTCTAGCCCCATCAGCTGAGGCTTTCGACTTAATACATTGATAAATAAAAGTGATCAAATATTATCTAATATTTATACATTTATATTAGTACTAGTTTTCAAAATCACCTTAAATGATTTTTATCATTAATGTAATTGTACCATTATCTGACATCTAAGTTTATTTAACTTTATATTGAAGAGCTATGTGATTTATATATTAAATAATTAATTTTCAGATAAAGGTATCAAAATTTTATGCTTTTCTGTTTTATTAGTTGAATTTCTATGCACAAACTAATAACTATTCTTAAATAAAATAGCCTGTCAACCTAATTACAGCTTACCTTTAGGGATTTGCATGAAGCTGTCTGTACAAACTTTTTAAGCTCTTCTTTTTCTCAGGAACTGTGATTTTGCAATATGCTTGTTTGTTTCAAACAGCAACTGCTCTTAAATAGGAATAGTCAGATTCACCCTG
Source organism: Saguinus oedipus (assembly GCA_031835075.1). Lineage (NCBI taxonomy): Eukaryota > Metazoa > Chordata > Mammalia > Primates > Cebidae > Saguinus > Saguinus oedipus. The sequence continues at coordinate 61,288,215 of CM063178.1, read as the reverse complement.
GAGTGTATCTTCTCTTGGGTATCAGTTTAATTTCTAGAAGGCTGCTTCTGTTTGTCAATTATTCTGATTCAATTTTCAAAACTATTTTGTTTGAGTAAACTTATCTTTCTTTTCATTTTTTCATGAGGGGAATCAATTAAATACCAGTTAGTGTCTAGTATTATCATCAAGAAAAAGTTAAAAATTTTCTAGCTATTGTATTTAAAGCCCCTAATACTTAGTGTGGATTTGCTTGCTTTACTTCGATTCCCATAATTTACCCAGATTCAAATTATCCAGACCTTTAAATAAAATATATCATGTGTCTAATCACGTGAACATAATATGCTTGATGTCTTTAACATATTGAATGGTGAGATCCTTTTTCAGATGTGGAACCCTCGGTTCCTAGGTTAACTTCTTTTTTTGATATTAAAACATGTTAAGTCTGCTGAGAAAATAAATCTATACATTTATTTCATACTATGTTGTCTACTAAGGCACCAGGTAATGTATCCAGCTGGTTGAAAATATGATATACCTCTCCAAGATGGCCTTCTAGATGCAGCCAAGAGGAACATCACCCACAAGGGACCAGGACATTAGGAAGATTGGTGCACTCCTAGAAGAACTTCAGAAGGAAAGGATTGAGAGAGAATGGAGGGAAGACACAGATACTGAGCTGCAGGTTGAGGAAGCTGAGAATTCTGCACGGGGCTACCTTACACCAGAAAGCATTCCTGGCCCCCATGACTCCTGCAAAGCATGAGTTGAATGGACAAGGAAGTACCCTCTCTTGCCATGAGCCCCAGAATCCCAGCAGAAGAAAACCCCTGGGCTACCAGGAACACTTGAAATGACAAGGAAAGATGCTTAGAGAAGTGGTAGGGGCAGAACTCCAGCCACTGTGGAGATCAGAGGGTTTGGTGCATGAAGTGTCTGCAGTGGAGCATGGCCAGGAATGCCAATCCTCGTAGGCTTGACTTGCTCCCGTAGGAGACATTAACCCTAGGGGAACTGTGGGACCTGAATTCTGCGGGGTGGTGGTCTCACCCACAACACGAGGCTATTCTAACATGAGCACCTCTCAGTTTGCTGACCTCTCCTGGATCCCAGTCTGGCCCCCAGCCAGGTATCTCCTGGGGGCCACATTATAGTGTAGCTCCTGTGCTGGTGGACCTCTGCCTGACAAGCAGAGTGCTTCAGTGGAGTAGCCCCTGTGGACACAGGCCAGTCCACCAGAGCCCTCCCTGCACTGCAGCCTCTCATACCACTTTGCCCACACTCACTCACCTGTGTCCACCCCCTATGTATGCCTCTATCCTATTACTTATGCTAATTATAAAAACAATAATATCAGCATCGCTTTGCCAGTGAGTGTGTTGCCAGCAGACATTGCCTTCCCCTCCCTGCCAGTGTGAGTGTGCCTGTACATCCTGGGGGCCACTGCTGCCAGAGTGAGTGCACCCCTGCCCCTGCTGCACTGCCATTGTCCTCGGAGCATGTGTGGGCCAGTCCCTCCCTGAGTGGGTCTAATGGTCACCAATCTGTGGTCATCAGAGAAATGCAAATCAAAACCACAATGAGATCGATACCATTTCACACCAGTCAGAATCACTATTAAAAAGTCAAAAAATAGATGCTGATGAGGTTGCAGAGAAAAGGCAACTCTTACAGAGTCTTGGGGGGAGTGCAAATTAGTTCAACCATTGTGGAAAGCAGTGTGGTGATTCCCGAAAGAGGTATAAACAGAACTGCCATTCTACCCCGTGATCACATTACCAGCTATATCCCAAAGGAATAGAAATCATTCTATTATAACGGTGCATGCACACGTACATTCACTGCAGTACTATTCACAGTAGCAAGGACATGGAATCAATCTAAATGTCCATTAATGGTAGACTAGATAAATGAACTGTGGTACATATACATCATGGAATACTACCAAGCCATTAAAAAAGAAGACTATGTCCTTTACAGGAACAGGGATGGAGCTGGAGGCCATTATCCTTAGCGAACTAACTCAGGAACAGAAAACAAAATATAGCATGCTCTCACCTATAAGTGGGAGCTAAGTGACTGGAACTCATGGACACACGGATGGTCTACATGAGGATGGAGAATGGGAGGAGAGAGAGGAGCAGAGAAAATAACTATTGAGTTCTAGGCTTAATATCTGGGTGAAATCTGTACAACAAACTCCATGTGAAACAGCGCTTCACATGTACCCCGAACCTATAATAAGAGTTTTTGTTAATGCAAGCCACTTCAAAAATAAACATTTTAAGCTAGATGATTTAAAACAGAAGGAAAAGAAGAAACTTTTCAACATTCTTTCGGTATTTCAGCTACTTCCTGGTGTGTACGGTGATGTTTCTCAGGCATGAAATCAAGAGCACCAAATCTGCCTCTATGTGAAGTTACGTTTGTTTCTTTTTGTTTTGGGTTCTGCAACTATTTGACAGTGTGTTTCTAAAACCAAGTTCCTTCATGCATGCTAAATCTGCTTCTCTATACCACAGCGTGACTTTCCTACATTGCTCCTCTGTACTCTTTATTATCACTGATTTGGTATCTTCAAGTGGGGCTTTCTTCATTACCGTATACAATTGAAAACTGCACTAATTATTTTCCAGACACTGTCCATTACATACACGTTGGGAAAGGTGAATGTCCATTCTCCATTGGAGTACACTGGTCTATTATGAAAAAGGAGAATTAGATAAATTGAATATTTCATAATTCATTTAAATACCACAATCACCTGAACAAGTCTAAAACCTGAAACATTACCACAGATATATCAATGCCTTATCGAAATAAAGAAGTATCTTACATTCATATCACAGTGCAATGTGGTGGTTAGTAACGAAGAAACTACTTCCTTCCATCTAATAGTCCTATTGCTCCCTAGGTCATTTTTTCGGTTCTCTATTGGACCACTAGCATTCAGAGAGCTGAGAACCAAATACAGAGCATAAGGAAACAGACTCACTCTAAAGAGTCTCAACACATGATAGACATGTCATTTCTGCACATATGGTTTTGTAGAAACTATTAACATCATCTAACTTAAATGTGAAAGGGCCGGGGGGACTGCATTATTGTAGTTCAAAAAAAAAAAAAAAAAAAACAGTTTTGGAGAACATTGAGGCAGATTAGATTCCATCACAGGGTATTTCACTTCTCCCAAATATAAAAAATATTTCCCCAATGCCATAACGTTCAGTCCTGAAAATTTATGATCTGTGATTATTACCCATTTCTCTGTATTAGGTGTGGGTGATCTCCTTCAGATTAAGAGACCAATAAATAAAAAATGAAAATATTTCTTCCACCACATACTCAATATACAGTGACTCTGGAGTGAAACATGCTGCTGCATTCTCTTTTTTATTCTTAGGAGAGACACAGCTTTCACTAGTACTCTGGGTAGAATTTTAATGACACTTACCCTGGACACAAATAGATTCTTTTATTAATTTTTCTTCTAAACATCTGGTTCCACTCTACCTTGTCTACCTCTTTTGCAGTGGCATCTACAGGAGATTTGAACAAACATAGTCTCCTTGCACCCTGCTCAGCTTTTGAACCTCAATTAATGGTGAAGGAAGTCTGAGGACCAGGAATTTGTTTACAGATCAAAGAGTCAAAAATTTAATAATCTTGACCTTGTGAATTCTTTTTTGGCTACAACATTTTCTTGAAATTAAACAAAAAATCTTAATTACTGCACAACAATCCTGTGACAAATTTTTCTGAAATACAGATTTTAAATATCTTAGTATCCTCATGCCTGTCTGTTTCGAGTTAAAGCTGGATAATTGGTAGCTTTCTGAGATTTTAGGTAGCTTTTAGATTTTATGATGCGCATCATATAGCGCATCAGCTTATTTATTGTCTAACTTTGGACGGTTCTAAAAGTAAATGGAGAAGCTAAAATTAGTATATATTGTATTGTGAAACCTGTACTTAGAAGCAAGTTTCAAATGCAAAGTACTATACTATAACCTTAATACATTTATATTTTTGCTTAAATGTTAAAATTCACAACACGATAATTATTTCTGATATTTGTCCATGTGTTTTAGTTGTTTTAAAAAGATATATTTGCAACTTAATACAGTGTAATTATTATTTTTTAGTGTGCTCTTATTCTTACATTAACAATGTTACCAAGGCATAATTTTCAGAAAATAAACTACACAGTTTAAAATACATTTAATAGTATTTAAAATTCAATGTGGTGACAGACATATTCACTTGTGAAACCATAATCAAGGTACAGAACATTCACATTATCTAGAAACAGTCCTTCTTACAATTTTTCTGTGTCATTCATCTTTGCTTTTAACCCCAGGAAACCATGGATCAGAATTCTGTAGTTAAAGATAATTCATAATCAACAGAATGTAAATTTTTATGTGTGAAGTTTTTTCCTTAGCATAAAGATTTAAGAGACATCTACGATGTAAATATCAATAGTTTATTCATTGTCATTGCAGAAGAGAATTCCACTGGATGAACATGGCATAATTTGCTTAGGCACTCCTCTGCTGATGAGCTTTGGTTATTTCTGCGTTTTAGTGATTGTACATGGAGTAGATATGTGTATTCATAAACACAGTTTGCATTTGATATATATTTTCAATTATTTTGGATAAATGGGACATATTACAGAATATATTTGTATTTTAAAAAATTGTCAAAATGTTTTTTGAAGTACTTATATCATTTTACATTCTCACTAACAGCGTATGAGAGTAACAATACTTCTACACCTTGGCTAAAACTTGACTGTTAGAATGTTTAACTTTTGCCACAGTCATGGATAGGTTCTGGTATTTCATGCTGATTTTTATTCATATGTCTTTAATGACTAAAATGGTGTGCATATTTTTATGTGCTTATTGAATACTTACAAGTAATTTTTGGCTGTTCAATCAATTCATTTATTTTTTACAGGATTGTCTTCTTCTTATTGGATGGCAAGTGTTCTTTATACATTTTCTATACAAACCCTTACTCAGAAATATTTGGAAATACATTTACCACTTTGTAGTTTCCTTTTTATAAAATTTTATTAATGGTATTCTTTGAAGAAAAAGAGTTGTTCGTTTTGGTTCACTTTAATGCATATTTTTATGAATTATGCTTTCTGAGTACTCTTTTCGAAGTGTATAATAATCTTTATATCCCCAAGATTTTCTTTTATGATTTCTTCTAGACCTTTCTATACTTTAGATGTTACATTCATGTCTATGATCCATTTTGAGTTGATGTTTGCATTTAATGTGAAGTCAAGTTTGATGTTCCTTTAGTCCTATGCAGATATCTGCTCTTGCACTGTTTGTTGAAAAGACTTTTCATTCCCCATGGATTATCCTAGGATCTTTGTCAAAAATCAGCTAATTATCTAAATATTATGTTACATATATTATAAGATAATATATACTATTACTATATTATTAATATAACTATATTATACAATATAATATATATAATTATCTAATTTATATATTTTTTCTAGACTCTTCATTTCGTTCCATTTATCTATATATTTAGGTTCCCTAAGATATTTTAAGTAAACATTCATAACACTTACCTAAAGGAGCAACTTTTCCTTTAATATTTTCAATTTTGTTTTCCCTCACTTCATTGCTCTGTCTAGAACCTCTGCACAAGGTAACATGCATATTTTTCTAACTGATATATATTAGTTATACATATTTATGAGCTGCATGTGGTATTTTAATACATGCACACATTGTGTAACAGTCACATCCAGTGTAAGTGGAATATTCATCACCTCATATTAACATAATTCCTTAATGTAGGTCTCCATCTATTATTAAATTTTAATTTGGGGGGTTGTTCATTTGGATACATGTGATCCTTGAATCTTGATTCTTTCATTCCTTCTAACTTGTTTGCTTAGTTTTCCAACTTTGGGACATTCACAGATTTTGAAAACTAGTTTCCACTTGGCCTCATCTAATTACTGATGAGGATACTGACCCAACATAGCTAATAGCATAATTTTAACAAATCAATTATTTAAAATCCATTAAATGAGACAAAACATTGGTTGATAGTTGTTCATTTTGAGAATGTGGTAACATTAAACACCTAAATTAAAAAAAAAGGCTAGAAATAAGAAAAATTGGGCCAGGTGCAGTGGCTCACACCTGTAATCCCAACACTTTGGGAGGCCGAGGTGGGTGGATCACAAGTTCAGGAGTTTGAGATCAGCCTGGCCAAAAGGGTGAAACTCTGTCTCTACTAAAAATTATACAAATTAGCCACTTGTGGTGGCAGGCACCTGTAGTCCCAGCTACTCAGAGGCTAAGGCAGAAGAATCACTTGAACTTGGGAGGCAGAGGTTGCAGTGAGCCAAGATCATGCCACTGAACTCCAGCCTAGGCAACAGAGTGAGACTTCGTCTCAGAAAAAAAAAAAGAAAAATTGGAATGCAATAGAGATATTTGCATAATGAAGAGACTAAAATATTACCTTTATAAGAGAGGTTTTAAGAAATAATGTTAGTTTATAAGGAAAGAAGATAATGAGAAAATCACATTCAATACAATAATTAGCAGTTTCTGAGTGCTTTTAAATTTCTTTTGAGTTACATGCAATACAAGTATTTGGAACTTTTTAAATACAAATGCATTGAACAATATGCAAGAAAATATAATAATAAATATAAATCTGATAAATTAGGTAAATAATTAAAATTTACATTAAAAGTACACATTCAATGAATTAAAAACTAAGCAAAATCACTAAGTGATAAGAGCTCCTAATTTGAAAATATTTGTGGACTTTGTGAGTTTAATTAGGTATAAGAGTTGAATTAGAGAGTAGAAAGCACAGATCAAAACATGTCTAAAACTCCAAATCTCAAGATAACTGGATTTCTTCTCCCAAACATTGTTTCTAAGTTTTACATAAGAAGAAATATAAACATTTATTTGCACAATATTTTAGTCCCATATGTGATTCCATTAAGTCACACAATACAGGGGAAGTGGAGAAAATACAGTGAAACAGCGGCCATCTGGTGTGGAAAACTGTAGACAAACTATTCAGTGGACAGGGCTCCAGGGTCTGGTAACCACTGTGGTCTAGTAAGGTGGGAGAATAATTCAGACAACACTGAATTATTCATGAACATCTAACTGGCCAAAGTCACCTACATGGACCATTGAGGAAAATCAGATGGTTGAGCTGGGCAACATTTTGTGACTGGCCATAGTGTCTGCTATGCCTACATCCCAGGTGATGTGAGCATCACTACTTCTATCAGGTACAAACTCATTGACAAGGTCAAGAGCAAGAGCCATGGAGAATTTCCCTCCATAAAAGTGTCTGTCTCTTTTGCAAGCCACAGCCCCCACACAGCTTCTTCCAGAGTTCTACCAAGGCAAATGCCTATTTCCACGTTATGAATGCTTAGATTTAATACAAATGCCATTTTCAATTAATACGTAATCACAATTGAGAAAAGACTTTTGTGAACAGAAAATCCAGGACCTTATTTTGAAGAATATCTGTCAGATTCATTCATTGAATATTAATCTATCAGTTGGGAACTATGCAATGATTAAAATCTTTGTAGCACATGAGCATGTGTGTATGTGTCTTCCCACATATGTGTAAGTCTCAAGGAAACAAAGAGAGAAACAGGGCTAGGAAACTTGGAGCAGAATGAAAGGCAATAGAAGGATATCTGGAAAGAGAATAGGAAGGAGAATTGATACATACTAATCAGAGTTTCTTGATAGCAAATTTTTGCACAAATTCTAACATTCTTTAAATACACACATGCACGTGTGCGTGTGTGTATGTGCGTGTGTGTGTGTGTGTGTGTGTGTGTGTGAGAGAGAGAGAGAGAGAGAGAGAGAGAGAGAGAGAGAGAGAGAGAAGGGGCGGTCAAAACCAGAGAGTTTAAAATTCCTATTAAAATTAGAGTTCTGAAATTTGATTTTTATTCCTACAAGAAGTAGTTCAGTGAATAAAAAGGAGAAATATATAGTAAACATAGCATTTCTCACCTTTTGATATTTAACAGTCCTTTAAAAATCATAAATGATGAAAAATAATGCATGAGACAAACATGAGTGGATAATAGGAATTATTTTATATGTCCAGTTTCATGTATCATTATGGCTTTTGTCTGCAAATACAGAATCCATTTGTTTTTCTGGATATCGATAAGTTTTCACTAAAAATATTATTTTGGTAAACCTATAAAGATATAGAGGATAACAGTAAAGTCATCATGCCATGGTCTTGTATCAGTTTGGTAATTTACTTTATCCCTAACTGGATATAAATACTTAAGTGTTAACAGAATGTGTTTACTGAGAAAATATTCTAATAAAATGTAGGCATGAGCTAGACTTTGAAAGCAACTAAAATATGCTCTTTAGCTCAGATTATTAGTCAAGCAATTACAGAAATGAAGGGATATTTTTCCTTGTAATAACATACACTAAAGCCTTCTTTACTTCCTTATTCCTGAGGCTGTAGATGAGAGGATTCAACATGGGGATAATCACTGTGTAGAACACAGAAGCCACTTTGTCCTGATTCAGGGAGTAGCTGGAACTAGGTCACAGGTAAGTGTAGATGGAGGTGGCATAGAATAGAATTATGGCTGTCAGATGGGAGGCACATGTGGAGAAAGCTCTGTGCCTCTCCTCCCCTGAATGTACAGAACAAATGGAGAAGAGAACATAGGAGTAGGAGGTGAGGATGACTAGCAGAGTCCCCACAATATTCACACCAGCCAAAGTAGAAACGATGCTTTCTTTCAGGATTGTGTCAGAACAAGAGAGCTTGAAAAGTGGGGGACTGTCACAGAAGAAGTGATGGATGACATTGGAGCCACAGAATGGCAAGCTGCTGACATAGCTAGTGTTGACCATGGAGTTCAGCAACCCTGCAGCAAAAGCCCCAGCTGCCATTTTAAGGCAGACTGTCCTGGACATAATCAAAGAGTAAAGCGGAGGGTGACATATGGCCACATACCGGTCATAGGCCATTAACCCAAAGAGGATGCATTCGGTTGTCTCCAGGGCAATAAAGAAGTACATCTGTAGGAAGCAGCCAGCAAAATAGATGGTTTTCTTCTTTGATAACAAATCTGCCAGCATCTTCGGGGTGATGGTGGTTGAGTAGCAAACGTCCACAAAGGACAGGTTAGCCAGGAAGAAATAAATGGGTGTGTAAAGTCGGAAGTTGATCCTGATTAAGAGGATCATCCCGATATTCCCCAGTATTGTAAGTGTGTAAATCACAAGAAAAAACAGAACGAGGATAATCTTTAGCTCCAGCATGTCTATTAATCCCAACGGGATGAACTCAGTCAGTGAGGTATAATTTTCTCTAGACATTTACGACAAATATATTTTGTGTAATCTTCGTGTTAGTTGTAAATATTTTCCTCTCTAAAAGTTTACAAAAAAAAGTGTTAATTGAACAGTCACATATGGCAAAGAAATAAACAAAAACCTAGAATAATGTGTCATAATGACTGGAATTACTGAAGAGAGCATTAGAGGATGCATGGATAAGCATTTGCATGTAATAAACAATTGATTGTATTGAATTGGAGTTGTAGGCATCTGGAATCACCAGCTCAAGCCCACATACTCTATTTCTCCAAATGCAAATACTTTGTTCTATTATTTCTACTGTAGCGCACAACCAAAATGTAAAAGAATAAAGTATTCTTGCCCAAATTTCTCTCATTCTCAGAGCAGGTATGTGAATTTAACTCAAGTACATTTTTTTTCTTTTCTCAAAACAACTCTGCACATTCTTCAACTTCAAAATTCACACTTTATCTCCTGAGAATGGCTTATGTGTAAGCTTAAACAGCAAAAACAATGACCATTTCCAATAATCAATATTTTGACATCTATTGCATCCTTAAAAAATGATTTAGCAATGTTTAAAAAGTGAACGAAATGATTGCTATACTATAATGCCCACTACCAAGTTCAATCTAAGAAGCAGCGTATATGGTTACCATCCACTTTACTTAATAACATCACCAAATCTTTAAAACTTCCTCCCCAGATAGCTACTTACCTAACTAACTATTATTTTCTTTTTTATCAGAGGTTCTCATTTGGAGCTTAAAAATAAAAGAAAAACTAATTTAAAAAATGCAGTGGAAAATTGAATTATCTATTGGTAACATTTTAAGATGTTTTATGACTAAATGCATGTTACTGCACTTTTATTTTGTTTTCCTCCAAGAAGATTGGGTAACCATGAGGAGTAGATTATAGCTATTAATTGCATAGTCCATTCTCCACAGGCAGGAGCTGTGTCTCAAGACAGAATTAAATATGATCACATATAGATATATGTAATCAGATATTATAAAAGTTTTACATCATAAAGTGGTTTATAATCTATGGAAAAAAATACTTTATAGATGTCTATCTACATTGACTATCTGTCTGTATTTTTAGCTTATTCTTCCCCCGTGCCATTCTCTGTGTGTGTGCACCCCTCTTTTTGTAGGTGTGAGTTAAAATTCAGTTATTTTCCTGTGTAAAGGTAGTGAGAAAGAGTAGTTTATAAGTATCTATTGTATAATGTATAAAGAAATGCTATAACCTGAGAAAATGGGACAATAGATTTAAAAATTAATATATTTTTTATGATTTTGAAATTGTGTTGGTTTTTGCAGTTATTACTTGTGATTCTGATCCTGCAAAGAGATGAAGCTATAGATTTTCTAGATCTAAATTTATGAATAAGACAAGGTAAAATAAACTACATTAAGTGTTGAAATGCAAAGAGAGTCTATTTGCATAGGGAACTCATAATGTAGCAAATGCTATGTTACACTATTTTGTTTGAATTCTCAATTACTTATCTCAACAAGAGTTTCAGGTTGACGTTATTATTCTCACATTTTATAGATGAAGAAATAAGGCTTTAATCTGTTAAACAACTTTAATAATATTTATTATTAAAAAATAAACTGTTAGGAAGTGGAGGAATAAACTTCAACATAATGTTCAGCATAAAGAACTAATACCTAGCTATCTCTTTTTAATCATGATCCATTTTAACTTATATGTGTGCGTATGTTTTTGTGAGTGTGTATATGCAGTGTGTGTGTGTATGTATCTCTCATAGTAAATCTAATCCTCCAATCTTCAAAGCATGTAGGAGACATCAGCATCTAAAGTGAGACCTCTAACATAATGCAAAGTATCAGTTAAAAAGTTGACTTTCAAAGATCCCACCATTATTCCTGATATGGTTTGGCTGTGTCCCCACCCAAATCTCATCTTGAATTGTAGTTTCCATAATCCCCTCATGTCACGGGAAGGACCTGGTGGGAGGTGATTGAATCACAGGGGCAGTTACACTCGTGCTGTTCTTGTGATAGTAAGTTCCCTTGAGATCTGATGGTTTCATAAGGGAGTTTGCCCCACCTTGCTTATTCTACTTTTCCTGGCTGATGCCATGTGAAGAAGAATATGTTTGCTGCTTCTTCCACCATGATTGGAAGTTTCCTGAGGTCTCTCCAGCCATGCTTAACTGTGATTCAATTAAACATATTTTCTTTATAAATTACCCAGGCTTGAGTATGTCTTACTAGCAGTGTAAGACTGGACTAATACAATGTCATTAAGAAATATATCATGACTGATAAACTACCAATTATATTTTCAATGTTTATTTCCTTGTGTATATAAGAATACATAACTTACAAAATGAAAGTATGTGCAATAATTTTTATTGAAGCAAACTAAACTGTGAAATGAGAGAGACAGAAAAAAACAGTATATTCTCAATACATGAATTTTCATAGAATAAAGGAGAGAAAATAATACTGTGAAAAAAGAAGAGCTCAATATTCTTACCCTGAAAAAGCAAGGACTGAAAATTCAGAATAAATTTATTAAACTAGAAGTTTTAATTGAATGTTTTGAAAGGAGTTTATTGAGGAAAAAGCAGAAAGAACAATGAAGAAAAATGTTTTAATTTATGAATATTTAAATGGGTACCATGCAGCCTTAGAAACTATTAATTTCTTAAAACCAGATTTAACGTGGTATAGATGTCCTACAAAAAAGTTCACTCTTAAGCATACAGTTAGATGAGATTTGACAACACATACAGTCTTGTAACCACCACCACACTTAAGATAGAATATTTCATTTAGCCTCGTAAATTCCATTATACTTCTTTATATTTAATTCCTCTCCTTTTGTAGTCCTTGGCAACCACTGGGAAACCACAGATGTGATTTCTGTAATTCTTTTGCCTTTTAAGAATATGATCTAAGTTAAATCATATGGCTTGTAGCCTTTCAAATCAGGCTTTCTTCCTTACTGTAATGTTTTGAAATTCAGTCATGTTTTTGCTTTTATGACTTTGTTTTTTGTGGGTTTTTTTTTTTTGCCTTTATGGAAAAGAAACTTCCAAAAGCAATGGACTTAATAATGGACTGCTAAGTAGTAGTCCAGTCCCTTATGTAACACTAAGTGATAGAAAATGAGTTTGTTTCCAAATAAGAGCCATTATGAATAAAGCATGTCTTCATATCTACATATTTTTTAAAATTTCTCTTGGGTAATAACTAGAAGTCTATTGGATCACATAGTAAGTATAAGGTGTGTAAGAGACTGACAAACTTTTACAGCATTGTATTGTTTTGTATCAACACAGCAATGTCTGGGAGTTCCCATTGCTGTAAATCATTGCCAGCCATTGGCATTTTCTTTATTTTACATTTTTTAGCTAGTCTAATAGATGTGTCATTATTTCCCATTGTGGTTTTAATTTGAATTTCCCTAACAACTAATCATTTTAAACACTGTTATATGTTTATTTGCTATCTCTATTTTTTTGTTGTTTTGGTAAAATGTCTGAAAATTTTCTCTTTGGCTGTTTATTATTATTGTTTTTTTCATAGTTTCTTTTATATCCTGGATACAAGTCCTTTAATGCACATGCACTTTGACATTATATGTTTTCAGTTTATGCCTTGACATTGCAGCTTTTGACAGTAGCAACAGATGGTAATTTTAAGTGAAGCTTACTAACTTTTACTCATGTGTATATGATTTTTTTGTGTGTAATACCTAAGAAATATTTTCCTAATCCCAGGTCAAAAAGATTTTCTCTTGTTTTATTTAATAGTTTTCTGTTGTTTCAAGTTTTAAATTAGGTCTATCATTTTCCTCTTGATTTTGATATACAGTTTAATAAAGTATTTGTGGTTCATTTCTTCCTTCTTTTCTTTCTTTTATTCTTTATATTTCCTTTTCTTTTTTTCAGAAATTAATTTTCAATTTATCCACTATTATTTTTCAAAGCTCCATCATTTTTAAGTAAGTATTTTGTGAAATTGTGTTGGCCATATATATGTGGATCAATTTCTGAACTCTATGCTAATGGATAGAAAAAAATCAATATTGTGAAAATGGTCATACTGCCCAAAATAATTGATAGATTCAATGCTATCCCCATCAAGCTTTCTTCACTTTGACTTTCTTCACTTAATTAGAAAAAACTACTTTAAATTTTATAGGGAATCAAAAAGGAGCCTGTATATTCAAGACAATCCTAAGCAGAAAGAACACAGCTACAGACATCATGCTATCTGACTTCAAACTATGCTACAAGGCTACAATAATCAAAACAGCATGGTACTGGCACCAAAACAGATATATAGACCAATGGAATGGAACAGAGGCCCCAGAAATAACACCACACATTTAAAACCATCTGCTCTTTGACAAACCTACCAAAAATAATTAATGGGGAAAGGATTCCCTATTTAATAAATGGTGTTGAAAAAACTGGCTAGTGATAGGAAGAAAGCTGAAACTGGACTTCTTCCTTACAAAATTAACTCAAGATGTATTAAAGATTTATATGTAAAACCTAAAACCATAAAAACCCTAGAAGAAAACCTAGGCAATACCATTCAGGACATAAGCATGGGCAAAGACTTTATGACAAAACCACTGAAAGAAATGGCAAGAAAAGTCAAACTTAACAAATGGAATCTAATTAAACTAAAGAAATTCTACACAGCAAAAGAAACTATTATCAGAGTGAACAGGCAACCTACAGAATGGGGGAAAATTTTTGCAATCTATCTATGTGATAAAGGTCTAATACCCAGAATCTACAAAGAACTTAAACAAATTTACAAGAAAAAAAACAATCCCATCAAAAAGTGGGTGAAGGATATGAACAGACACTTCTCAAAAGAAGACAGTTATGCAGCCAACAAACATGAAAAAAAAAAACCCTATAATCACTGGTCATTACAGATATGCAAATCGAAACCACAATGAGATACTATCTCACACCAGTTATAATGGTGATCATTAAAATGTCAGGAAACAATAGATGCTGGATAGGATGTGGAGAAATAGGAATGCTTTTACACTGTTGGTGGGAGTGTAAATTAATTCAACCATTGTGGAAGACATTGTGGCATCTTCTCAAGGATGACGATCTATGAAGACAGATAGCCAAGGCAAAAGATCTCTTCAATGAGAATTACAATACACTGCAGAAAGAGAAATTGGAGGCAACACAAACAAATTGCATTCCTTTCAAATCTCTAATCATTTAACCAGCAAATCCATTGACTACAGCCCATTATAAGTATATAATCCCATGTCTGGCCATTTCTCTTTTCAAGAAAAGTGCATAACCAGGCACACTACCAAAAGTTCTGCCCATAAAGAGAATTTTATTTCACTACTGTCCTTAGAGAATGCCATACAAAGAGGTTGTGGTTCTGCAGCTGTACAATTTTGAATAATGCCTGTATTTTGTACAGAGCCATTTGTAAATCAGATCTTTTTGTCTTGTCATTCTTCATCAACTGGCCAAGGATACTCCCCATGAGGTCATAAATTCAAGTTAAGAGAGAAAAGACAATGTCTCAAGAATAGAAAAAAATGGGCATTTGGGCTACTTCCTTAGATAACTTACTTGTGCCTTTAGGCCTGTTCCAGACCCATTGCATACGTACCACATCCATTTGATGATGAAACACTAATGTGTACATTAAAATTTATGATTTGGTTGGTCCGATGGCACCAATTAATAATAGGTATGTCAGGTCTCATGGTAATTTGCTGGTCCATGGTTAAGCATGCAGTTTCTACTAAGGTCCAGTAACAGGCAAAGAGCTATTTCTAGAACAAAGAGTAGTTATTTGTCAATGATGACAGAGACTTCTCCAAATAGCAACCTTATCTGCCAGGATGCTGTGTAAGCTGCTCTGCCACTTAGGTCATATGACCCAGCAGATATACCCAGCACATTGCACAGCATTCTGGACCTGTTGCAGAACCTTCTCTTTTTCTGGGCTCCACTAAAAACTGGTGACTTTTTAGGGCACTTGGTAAATGGGCTGGAATAACACACCCAAGGAAAGAATGTGTTACCTCCACGATCCAAAGAGTCCTATTAAGCATTGTGCCTCTTTTTGGTTGTAGGAGACCAAATGCAACAACTTATCCTTACCCTTAGAAACAATCTCTACACATTTCCCATTCCAATGGACTTCCAGACATTTCACTTAGGTGGAAGGCCCTACATTTTTATCAAATTTATTTTTCACCCTCTGAAATGCAAATGTCTTAACAAGAAGTCCAGAGTAGTTGCTACTCTAGGCTCACTAGGTCCAGAGAACATAAGGTCATCAGTGAAAAAGACCAGCATGACATCTTGTTGAAGGAAAGGTGATCAAGATCCCTGGGAACTAAGTTATCACATAGGGCTGCAGAGTTGAGTTGATATACTTCTGAATAGGACAGTGAAGGTGTATTGCTGGCCTTCCCAGATGTAAGCAAACTGCTTCTGGTGAACCCTGTGGATAAATGTGGGGAAAAAGGCATTTTCCAGATCAATAGTTGCATACTGGAAACCAAGAATGTGTTGATTTGCTCAAGCAATGAAACTTCATCTGCTACAATAGCTTCAGTTGGAGTCACCAACTGGTTAAGCTTACAATAACCCACTGTCATTTGTAAGATCCATTTGTCTTCTGCACAGGGAAAATACAGAGCTGAGTGAATATATGATGGGAATCACCACACCTGCATCTTTCAAGTTGTTGAAAGATGATTTCTACAGTCCCTCCAGGAATGCAATATTGCTTTTTATTCATTATTTTCCTAGGTAAAGACAGTTCTAATGTCCTTCTTTTGTGTCTTCCCACCACTATAGCCCTCACTAATTTACACTCCCACCAACTGTGTAAAAGTGTTCCTATTTCTCCACATCTGCTCCAGCATCTGTTGTCTCCAGATTTTTTAATGATCACCATTCTAATTGGCGGGAGATGGTATCTCAATGTGGTTTTGATTTGCATTTCTCTAATGACCAGTGATGGTGAGCATTTTTTCGTATGTTTTTTGGCCTCATATATGTCTTCTTTTGAAAAGTGTCTGTTCATATCCTTCACCCACTTTTGAAGGGGTTGTTTTCTTCTTGTATATCTGTTTTAGTTCTTGGTAGATTCTGGATATTAGCCCTTTGTCAGATGGGTAGATTGCAAATTTTGTTTCCCCATTCTGTTGGTTGCTGATTTGCTCTAATTATGTGGTTCTTGAAGTTGGATGCTTTCATTTTGTTCCAACTTGTGTGCTCACTTTTTCAGATTTGTAATCTTCTGATTTTGTAAACTAATCTCTATGTGGCCTCACCTGATCACTGATAAAGGTAGTGACCAAAATACTAAAACCTAATGACATACATTTCAAACTGCTTTCATTAATTAAAAAAAATAAATAAATTCCTCAAAAACTATGTAACAAGGCAAACCTTTACATCTGTACATTTTTGGAATGTGGTAACATTAAACCATCAAGCAAAAGCAAACACGAGGAAACTTATGAAATCATAAAGCAAAAGAGATAGTATAGCAAAGAGACAAAAAAATTTCTTATTAAATTCATAAGAAAGTATTTAGCAAACACCGTTTCCAAAGAAAGAGGATAATTAGAAAATTGTATCCAATATAATAAAGAGTTTTTAAATGTTTTTACAAGTTAAATTTATTTTTAGTTAAATAAAATTTTAAAAAACACTTGGAACATTTTTACATAAATGCATTGAACAATAAGCAAGGAAATGTTATTGTTTTTATGAAATTTACCTAAATGACCTCTTTATGACAGTGAATAATGTATGCTGTGTCCACATCTCAGATCATGAAAACATCAACACTTCTGGTGTAACTTCAGCAGCAAAGGCAAAGACCATGAAAAATTTTTCTTCAGATACTCCAGATAAGTATGGCTGTCTCTTTAGGGAGCCCTGGTTCTCACTCCATTTCCTCTGCATATCTGTTAAGCCAACTCCTCATCTATCTCCATATTAATAATGCTTAGCTTTAATATTAATATTGATTTCAGTTCACTTTTATTCTAACAAAAAAAAGATTTCTGTATGCAGAAAATTGATGAAATGTATTTTAAGAAAATGTCAGGTTTATTCAGTGACCATTGATCTACCTCTTTTGAAAATATACACTGATTAAAATCTGTAACACCTAAATGTGTGTGCCTGTGGCTTGTGGCTTGTGTGTATATGTTAATCTAGAAGAGAGAAAGGAAGAGCAGGGTGGCTCAGCTCACTCAGGCTGCTGTAATAAAATGCTTTAGACTGGGTAATGTATGAGTAACAGAAACTTACTGCTCAAAGTTTTGAAGGCTGGGAAAGTCCAAGATCAGAGAACCAGCAGACTTGGTGGTTGATGTCTTGTCTCTGCTTCAAAGGCAGTGTCTCCTTGCTGTTTGATCGCATGGCAGAAGGGGTAAACAGCTCTCTCGCACTTCTTTTGTAAGGTCACTAATTCCACTCATGAAGGCTTCGTCCTCATGATTTAATCATGTCCTAGGGACTCTACCTGTTAATGCTATCACACTGGTTATTAAATTTCAACATATAAATTTTGAGGGGAACATTCAGACCATAGCAAAGGGGCTAAAAAATTTGTGAGCAATACATTAGAATGAAGAAGAGCTGTATTTGATGCATTCTGATCAGACAGTACATTTCCTGATAGCTCATTTCTGTACAAATTAACATGAATACTTTAATGAATATAGATTTGTATGGAAGGGGAGAGACATAAAAGGTGGAGAAATCCGTGTCTGTTAACACTGTAGTCTCAAAATTTGATTTAAGCATCCCTCCAAGTAACAATTTGACCACCTAAAACAGGAATTATATTTTTATTAAAAATATTTCTGTTTTATGTGATATTTAAAAATGTGTTCCAAATAATAAATGAGGAAAATACAAAAAATATGAATAATCAAAAATGTTGTATATGGATAGCATCATGTGACATTGTGGCTTTGGTTTCTAAACATTTAATCCCTTTCTTCCTGTAGTCAAGATATATTAAAAGAAGCCCTAACTACGAGAACTCAGTGAAGATTTGGAATGATGATAAAGTGAAGGCCCCTTGGTTTTTTATCAGTTTGGGCAATTTGCTTTACCCCTAACTGGATACAAATAATTGAGGATTGGCAGAATGTGTTTACTAAGAAAATATTTCAAGGAAAAAATGTAGACATGGACTAGACTTTGATGAAAGTACATAAAAAATGCTCTTTAATTCAGATTTTAAACCAAACAATCAGAGAAATGAAGGGATTCTTTTCCTGGTAATTACATTTACTAAAGCCTTCTTTACTTCCTTATTCCTGAGGCTGTAGATGAGAGGATTCAACATGGGGATCACCACCGTGTAGAACACAGAAGCCACTTTGTCCTGATTCAGGGAGTAGCTGGAACTAGGTCTCAGGTAAGTGTAGATGGAGGTGGCATAGAACAGAATTATGGCTGTCAGATGGGAGGCACATGTGGAGAAAGCCCTGTGCCTCCCCTCCCCTGAATGTATAGAAAAAATGGAGAAGAGAACGTAGGAGTAGGAGGTGAGGATGACAACCAGAGCCCCAACCATATTCACACCAGCAAAAGTGGAAAAGATGCTTTCCTTCAAGTGTGTGTCAGAACAAGAGAGCTTGAAAAGTGGGGGACTGTCACAGAAGAAGTGATGGATGACATTGGAGCCACAGAATGGCAAGCTGCTGACATAGCTAGTGTTGACCATGGAGTTCAGCAACCCTGCAGCAAAAGCCCCAGCTGCCATTTTAAGGCAGACTGTCCTGGACATAATCAAAGAGTAAAGCAGAGGGTGACATATGGCCACATACCGGTCATAGGCCATTAACCCAAAGAGGATGCATTCAGTTGTCTCCAGGGCGATAAAGAAGTACATCTGTAGGAAGCAGCCAGCAAAAGAGATGGTTTTCTTCTTTGATAATAAATCTGCCAGCATCTTCGGGGTGATGGTGGTTGAGCAGCAAACATCCACAAAGGACAGGTTAGCCAGGAAGAAATACATGGGTGTGTGAAGTCGGGAGTCCATCCTGATTAAGAGGATCATCCCGATATTCCCCAGTACTGTAAGTGTGTAAATCACAAGAAAAAACAGAAAGAGGATAATCTTTAGCTCCAGCGTGTCTGTTAATCCCAACAGGATGAACTCAGTCAGCGAGGTATAATTTTCTCTAGACATTTACGACAAATATATTTTGTGTAATCTTCGTATTAGTTGTAAATATTTTCCTCTCTATAAGTTTACAAAAAAGTGTTAATTGAACAGTCACATATGGCAAAGAAATAAACAAAAACCTGGGATAACATGTCATCGTGACTGGAATAACTGAAGTAAGAGAAACATTAGGGGATGCGTGGATAAGCATTTGCATGTAATAAATGATTGTATTGAATTGGAGTTGTTGGCGTCTGAAATCACTAGCTCAAGTCCACATTCTCAATTTCTGCAAATGCAAATACTTTGTTCTATTGTTTCGATACTAGCCCACATCCAGAATGTAAAAGGATAAAAATATTCTTACTAAAATTTCTCTCATTCTCAGAGCAGGTATATACAAATTTAACTCAAGTTTTTTTTTTTTCTTTTCTCAAAACCACTTTGTACATTCTTCAACTCTAAAGTTCATATTTCATCTCCTGAGAATGGCTTATGTGTAGCCCTAAGCAGCAAAAACATTGACCATTTCAAATACTCAATATTTTGGTGTCTATCATATCCTTAAAAATGGTTTAGCAATGTTTTAAAAGTGAACCAAATGATTGTTATACTACAGTGTCCACTATCAAGCTAATTCCGAGAAACAACCAACAGGGTACCTGCGTCTGCTAATCCCAATAGGATGAACTGGGTCACTGAAGTATAAATTTTGCTCATTTATTAGAAATATATTTTGTGTAAACTTTGTATGAGATGAAAATGTTTCTCCCTTTGAAAGTTTATATAAAAAATAGAAATGTTAATAAGGATATTCACATACGGAAATAACCTAGCATAATATGGCATAGTAATTAGAGTGACTGAAGAATGATTAGAAGTCAAATGGTTCAGCATGTGAATTTAATAAAAAATTGTCTCTATTGAATCTGGGTTGTAGGTCTCTCAAATTTCTGGTCTAAGTCCACATTCTTCAGTTTCTGTAAACATGCAAACATTGTACTATTTTTTCTATACCAACCCTCATTCAAATGTGACACATTACTGCTAAAATCACTCCTATTTTCTATGAAGGTATGTGGGTTTCACTCAAATACATTTTTCTCTTGCCCTCAAATCCACCCTACACATTTAACTCTAAAATTTATACATGGCTCCCTGCTGCAATAATAGTAATCATTTCAAGTAACAAATATTTTGACATCTATTATATCCTTAAGAATGCTAGTTAATGTTTTAAAGTAATCTGAACACTTATTTTAGTTACAAAGTACATTATCAAATTAATCCTATGTAGCAGAAAAGGTACCTGTCCATTGAAGTGAAAAACAGCAAAATCATCTTTGTAACTTCCTTCCCATGTGGAGTTTTACCAAAGAAGTCTATTATTTTCTTTTTTTTATGTGGGATTCTCACTTGTAGGCTAAAAATATAAAAAAAGAAACTTTTCAAAATGCAGTGTAAAGTTGAAATATCCACTGGAAAGATTTTAACTTTCTGATTAAAAAAAAGAACCTGCATTTTTATTTGATTTTCCTTCAAGCAGATTGGGTGATCATGGGGACTAGATAGTAAGTGTTAATTGAGGAGTCAATTCTCTAAAGGCAGGGACTTAAGTCTCGAAAGAAAATTAAACACAGGCTGGGAGTGGTGGCTCATGCCTGTAATCTCAACATTTTGGGAGGCCAAGGCAGGTGGATTAGTTGATGTCAGGAGTTTCAGAGCAGCCTGGCCAACATGGTGAAACTCTGCCTCTACTAAAAATACAAAAAAAAATTAGTGGAGCCTGGTGGCACATGCCACTGATTACCATTCCAGCTACTCAGGAGGCTGAGGCATGAGAATCGCTTGAACCCAGAGGCTGAGGTTGCAGTGAGCAGTGGTCATGCCACTGCACTCCAGCCTGGATGACAGAGTGAGATTATTTAGCACTGGTATCATAAAGTGATTTCTGATGTCTATGTTACTTTAAAGTCCCCTTTAAAGTCAGTGAAAATGTTATGCATTGACTATGTACATTGTTTCTTTCTCTGTATTTTTAGCTTATTCCAATCGGATACATAGCCCAACACCAAATTAGTTTTCTTCCCTGTCAAAAGGCAAAACTACCACAAATTATTTTAAATATAGAATTGGTGTTTATTTGCAACTCTAGAATTGGTAACATCTACTTCCATAAAATAGGATAAGAGATGCACTGAGTTGAGCAGAGGAGGTTGGCTTTACAGACAGAAAAGGATGGGTGAAAGCAAAAATTGGGGTTGGGTGCAGTGGCTCCCACCTGTTATCCCAGTACTTTGGGAGGCTGAGGCAGGTGGAGGCATGAGGTCAGGTGTTTGAGACCACCTGGCCAAAATAATGAAACCTGTCTCTACTAAAAATACAAAACATTAGGTGGGCATGGTGGTACACACCTGTAGTCCCAGATACTTGGGAAGCTGAGGCAGGAGAATCACTTGAACCCAGTAGGCGGAGATTGCAGTGAGATGAGATCTCACCACTGCACTCTAGCCTGGGCAACAGTGTGAGATTCCATCTCAAAAAAAAAAAAAAAAAAAAAAAGTAACTTGGTTATTTTAAAGTTACTTTTAGGGTTTAAATGGTCCATATTAGATTGTCTCAGTTTGGCTGAAATCTTCTGTGTATTATGAAAATAGGACTGTTTAAAGTTCAGTTTGATTACCTGGCTTTCAGGAGACCAGTTTAAAATTATGGCCTCCCATAAATTTTGTTTAACATCCCCTAGCCCCTTTGTCACTCTGTTTGTGTGCGTGTGTTACTTTGTTTATATGTTTAACTTCCAATCTAGCTCTATTTCTCAATATAAGTAAGGAGAAGGGGAAACTTACTATTATCCATTCTACAATGTTTAAAGAAATACTGTCTTACTGATACCCATTCTGCAATGTTTAAAGAAATCTTACAAATATCCATTCTACAGTGTTTAAAGAAATACTTTAAATACATTCTACAGTGTTTAAATAGGATAATGAATAAGAAAACCTAATTTCTTTTTAAAATTTTAAAGTTGTGTGGTCTTTTTGAAATTATTATTTGTGATTCTGATTCTACAAGGGGATGAAAGTACGTATTTCCTAGACTAAATTCTCCAGAGAGCAATAAACTACACTTGGGGTCCATATGAAAAGGAGTCTATTCGCATAGGGAATTCATAATACATTAAGCATCATATTAAGGTTTTACACTTAAATTCTTAATAAATGTTCTACATCACTTGTTGAGATAGTCATAATTATTTCTCTCATATTTTAGATGAGTAAACGTGGTACTATGCACACGAAAGTCTATTCAAAATCTCTTCAGTTATTAAAATGAGACATTGTAAAATCTTGAAACTGTTAAGTTGATATTTAAGGCTTGCTTTCTCATATACTTAGTAGAATTTAACAATCACTTCTGAGGGGCCTTTGCACAATGACTATGCTCATTTACAAAAGTAGTTAATGAAAAGTCTTCAAACAGTTTAAATGGAAGTTATAAATTTTATATTTTGTGTCTTTTTTATTTTGAATGCATCAAATTAATGAAAAGTAATAAAACAAATCATGCATATATTTAATAAATCATACTTAGAACTAAAGTTAAGAACTTTCAAATAATGCAATACTAATACCTTAGATTTCAAATTTAAATTTCGAGTTTAAATCAAATTATTATGTATATGAAGAAGGGGTAGCAAGACTCTTAATATTCTAAAACAAATTATGCTAAATAATGCACATGCAAATAATGCCAGATATACAGAAATTCCTTTGTTAATACACAGAAATGTAGTAATCTGATTATAATTTTCTTATAACTTTTGACACTTAATTTTACATCTTACCATTGATTAAAGAATGTACCCACAAATAATACCATTGCATCTCAATTAGGTAACATTACTTCCAAACCCAAAAACTTAAAAAATGATTTGTCTTATTATTCTTTGACTCCTATCTAGATTATAATATATATCATCATATATATATTATTTTATATTAATATAAAAGAAATAATCTTTTATAAAGGAAGTCTTGAATGAATTAAACATTCAGTTTATTTTTAAGACATATAAGTGTATAATCTTTGAACGTGATGGCATAGCAATATATGTAATTGTATTTTCTAACAGATTACAAAGGCTTTAATGACCAATGGGAATCTTAAAACAGGTAAATTGCCTGAACCTGGGATGCCGAGTTTGCAGTGGGCTGAGATCGCACCACTGCACTCCATCTTGGTCCACAGAGTGAGACTCCATCTCAGAAAAATAAACAAACAAATAAAATAATAATAATAATGACGGCTCTATATATTCTTAGAATTCAAGCTAAAATTCAAGATAATGGTTTCCTTCTAATTATCTCATGAAGTAATAAAGGTATTGACTTTCAGGGAAGTTGCATAAGAGATTAGTGTTTTTACACTTGTAGTCTCTTGACTGGGTTTAAGTTGTGTACTGATCAGGAGAACATTGCAGTTTTTAAAATGTTGAGTAAGTTCTAGATTTTCACATGTCAATTACTCAACTACCAGAAAGAAGAAAAGAAGGAGAAGAAGAACAAGAAAGTGAGAATAAGAATAGGAATAAGAAGAGGAAGGAGAAAAAGTGTAAAAAAAGTTTGAATAGTTACTTTTCAAAGAAAGTAAATATCTTTTGTAGTCATTGAGTTACAGGATAAAAATGACACTATTTTGTTGACTTGTATTTCCACATCTTGATTTTGTTATATAAGATTGTTGTGCTTTAATTTAATTATCTTCACAGAATATAATAATAGAACCTATGATTTTCAGTTATTACATCTTTCTCTCTTTTATCGTTTTAATAAATATTTTAGAGCACACATCTTTGCAGTTATTGACTAGGCTAATTAAATAGTGTCTGCCACATAGCAGGCATTCAAAAAATATTTTTGAATACAATAATGAATTAACAAATTAATAGATTTAACTCATTTAAACTTTTCAAAAATATTTAATAACATCAGTTTTATAAATGATTATATTCATATTTTATTACTTCTGATAATGGAAGCATGTTTGTGGAAGTCATCTATATAAGGATTGACTTCAGGATTCTAATGTTTTACTCTAATAAGCTTCTTTGTCTTACTAAGACAAATGTGTATAATAAATTGCAATGAAGAATGAAGAAAACTTGGTCTTTTGGTCATTTTGTTGTTGAAATATACATGTGGGTTTTGAAATAGAGAAGAATAGAAAAGGTATGATTCATTAAATAATTGGAATATCTGTTGATTTCCCTTGAGACTGAATAAAAACAGCATATTTAAAAAAAATTCTGATGCTGAACTCAATGTTTTCCCCAATGAAAAAGGAAATAATTCACAATTTTCAAAGGGGTTTGTTACAGTAAAGAAAGTTCTAGAGGAGTCTTAATTTCTTTACCAGATGTTCATTTTTCTCTAAGGATAATCATTGCTTATATTTATCCTTTCGATAATAATTGCTCACGCTTGTAATCCCAGTACTTTGGGAGGAAGAGGCATGTGGATCACGAGGTCAGGAGATCGAAACCATTCTGGCCAACATGGTGAAACCCTGTTCCTACTAAAAATACAAAAATTAGCTAGGCGCGGTGGCAGACACCTGTAGTCCCAGCTACTCAGGAGGCTGACGCAGGGAAGTGCTTGAACCCGGGAGGCGGAGATTGCAGTGAGCTGAGATGGCCCCACGGCACTCCATCCTGGGCCACAGAGTGAGACTACTTCTAAAAAATAAATAAATACTCTTCAGGATATTATTCAGGAAAACCTTCTGAATCTAGCAAAGCAGCACAATATTCAACCCCGGGTAATACAGAGAACACCACAAAGATATTCCTCAAGAAGAGCAACTCCAAGTTGCATAATCGTTAGATTTACCAGGGTTGAAATGAAGGAGAAAATACCACGGGCAGCCAGAAAGAAAGGTCAGGTTACCCACAAAGGGAAGCCTATTAGACTTACAGCAGATCTCTCATCAGAAACCCTACAAGCCAGAAGAGAGTGGGGGCCAATATTCAACATCCTTAAAGAACAGAACTTTCAGCCCAGAATTTCATATCCTGCCAAACTAAGCTTCACAATTGAAGGAAAAATAAAATCTTTTATGAACAAGCAAGTACTCAGAGATTTTATTACCACCAGGCCTGCTTTACAAGAGCTTCTGAAAGAAGCATTACAATAGAAAGGAACAACCAGTATTAGCCTTTCTAAAAATCTACCAAAAAGTAAAGTGCATCAACATAAAGAAGAATTTACATCAATGAATGGATAAAATAGCCAGTTAACATCAAATGGCACTAACCCTAAATTTAAGTCGACTAAATCCCCCAATCAAAAGATACAGCCATAACTTAACGATATGCTACATCCAGACCCATTTCACATCCAAAGATACACAAAGACTTAAAACAAAGGGATGGAGAAAGATTTACCAACCAAATGGAGAGCAAAAATAAATAAATAAATAAAAAGCAGGAGTTGCAATTCTCGCATCTGATAAAATAGATTTCAAAGCAACAAAGATATAGTGGTAAAAGGATCCACATATTCTCACTCATAGGCGGGTGAGAAAAATGAGAACACATGGACACAGGGAGAGGGGTACTACACACTGGGGTCCATTGGGGGAAATAGGGGAGGGACAGCGGTGGGGGGGAGCTGGGGAGGGATAGCCTGGGGAGAAATGCCAAATGTGGGTTAAGGGGAGGAAGGCAGCAAAACACACTGCCATGTGTGTACCTATGCAACTATCTTGCACGTTCTGCACATGTACCCCAAAACCTAAAATGCAATACAAATTAAAAAAAAATAAAAATAAATAAATAAATAAATAAACTTAAAAAAAAAAAAGGATCAATGCAACAATAAGAGCTAATGATCCTAACACCCAGATACATAAGCCTCATAAAGAGATTTAGACTCAACTAGACAGAAAATTAATAAGGATATCCAGGACTAGAACTCAGATCTGGAACAAGTAAACTCAGTAAATAGTTATAGAGCTCTCCATATTAAATACACAAAATATACATTCTTCACCTTAAATACACAAAATATTTATCGGCCATTATTAATACCCATTTTTAGAATAAAGCTACATTCCCGTTTTCTCTCCCTCTTTTTCTTCCTCTTTCTTCCTCTCCTTCACTTTTTTCCCTAAAATAAATAAATAAAGTAATAATAATAATAATAATTGCTCAATATATTCTTCGAATTCAAGCTAAAATGTCTCTAATATTAGTAATGAGTTTATTGGGCATTCACTTTGAATGGTTAATTTGCCTCAAAAGGTGATGGAATTAACACTGAAAATTTCCAGATAAAATGTTGAAATGACAATGCTTTCAATAGTAGTGGAAAACCTTTAAAGCCATGGTCTTCTTGTGCATCCAATTTAATGGCTAAAATTTTATTTTTTTAGTTGCTTGAACTTTTGTTTTAAATAACTTATGATTACAAATGGGATTTTTCTATCTTTCTTTATGCCAATAATGGTTCAGGACATTGAAAGGCTCAATCACAACTTCAATTAGAATTTAAAAATGAATGTACATTTTATGATTAAGGCTGATAAACAGAAGTTAAATGGTATTTGCTTTAAAATTAGTGACAACACTGTTCAATGTCTTCAATTCTAAGTAACAGGGTAATAATTTGTTGGAGGCTGAGGAAAAACAAAACCAAATAAACACAAAACTTTGAAAGATGCCTGACATATAGACTCATGCAAGGGGATAAAATGACACATTATGTGAATTTTCTCTTTTTTTTTAAATTTTAATTTTTATTTATTTTTTTATTGCATTTAAGGTTTTGGGGTACATGTGCAGAACATGCAAGATAGTTGCATAGGTACACACATGGCAGTGTGCTTTGCTGCCTTCCTCCCCTTCACCCACATTTGGAATTTGTCCCCAGGCTATCCCTCCCCATCTCTCCCCCCGCTGTTTCTCCCCTATTCCCCCCAATAGACCCCAATGTGTAGTACCCCCTTTCCTGTGTCCATGTGTTCTCATTTTTCCTCACCCGCCTATAAGTGAGAATATGTGGTATTTCATTTTCTGTTCCTGTGTCAGTTTGCTGAGAATGATGTTCTCCAGATTCATCCATGTCCTTACAAAGGACACAAACTCATTATTTTTGATTGCTGCATAATATTCCATGGTGTATATGTGCCACATTTTCCCAGTCCAGTCTACCATCGATGGGCATTTGGGTTGAATTAATAAAAGACATTGGGTTGCTGAATATAGAATCAGTATCTGGAGGTTAGTTGTATTTCCTTGCCATGGCAGAAATGATTTAACATTAATTTTAAAGGAAAACTTTTATAGCATGCAGTGCCCTTAGGAAATATAATTAACAGCAGATACTCTAAACTTTTATGGAGACAATTATAAAATATGATTAAAGGATCATCAATAATGTAAACAATTAGTGTCTACATGTTTATGAGGATGATTCTTACAGAAATATACTTTTTACAATATTGGTTTGTAATATAATTCCAAACAATATTTTAATAATATTCTCAATTAATATTACAAGCTGGTTATATATTTTTTTGTAATAACCCAGAAAAAATAAGGCCAAAACATTCTTGAAGAAGTATCAAGTAAGCTTATATCAATGCTGTAATAGGAAGAAAAGTGTAGCAATGATGAAAATTGAACATTGGCAGATGATCACAATAGGAAGCACAGAACCACACCAACAGAAAAATGAAAATCTAATATATCATAGAGCATCACTGAAGATATAAGGAGAACATACATTTTTAATAACTGTGAAAAAATCCTATCTAAGATCCCTACCTCATGTAATACACAACAAATTATTCCAGGTATGCTAAGATTAAAAATATCTGCCACTCCTATTATATTGGCAGAAAATGTTAAATTTCAGAGAATAAAAAGTATTAGCAAGTATAAGTAACCTGAAGTGTTGTGTTCTGTTGTTGACAGTGTAGATATGAACAAGAAATTTAGAAAATAATTTGCTATATTTTAAAGTTGAACTATGTGTGCCCTATATGAAATCAATGCAGACTCTTGTACATATAAAATAACATTCATAGTTGCATTGGTTATAAAATTAGGTAATAAGCAATTTACTTACGATACAGCAAAGGAAAACAATACTACAAATCATGAAATTACAGAGTGAAGAAGTATGTATGAACATGGAAGAATGATAGAAACTACACACACACACACACACACACACACACACACACACACACACATAAATCTGGGGGTGGGAGGAGATGGAGTCTTGCTCTGTCACCCAGGCTGGAGTGCAATGGCACAATCTAGGCTTACTGCAACCTCTGCCTTTCAAGTTCAGACTATTCTCCTGCCTCAGCCTCCCAAGTGGCAGGGATTGCAGATGCCCACCACCACACTCAGCTAATTTTTGCATTTTTAGTAGAGACAGGCATGAGCCACAGCACCCAGCCAGAACACAATATTAAAGAAAAACATAAGCACTATAGATGAAAAACATTGTCTCACATTTACAATGCTCAAACATTTTAAAAAGTAGATTTATTAAAAGAATAGTTTTAGGACTATAGATGAAATTATTCAAAATTGAAATATAGGGAATAATGCAGAAAAGTAGCTGTCCCTGTCAGGGAAGCAAGATAATGAGGATGATCATAGAGAATTTCCAATTTTGGCAACATATAGGATTCTTTTCTTTTTACTTAATTTCAGTGGTGAGTTTATAAGTATTTCTTTTTTTTTTTTTTTTTTTTGAGACGGAGTTTTACTTTTGTTACCCAGGCTGGAGTGCAATGGCATGATCTTGGCTCACCGCAACCTCCGCCTCCTGGGTTCAAGCAATTCTCCTGCCTCAGCCTCCTGAGTAGCTGGGATTACAGGCACGCGCCACCATGCCCAGCTAATTTTTTGTATCTTTAGTAGAGACGGGGTTTCACCATTTTGACCGGGATGGTCTCGATCTCTTGACCTCGTGATCCACCTGCCTCGGCCTCCCAAAGTGCTGGGATTACCGGTTTGAGCCACCGCGCCCGGCCCTATAAGTATTTCTTTTGCTTTCTGATTTATATAAACATTTTTAGAATAAACTAAATGTTTACATATTTTACAGTAAAATATTTTATAACTATCATATATTTTTATATATTTTACATAAAAAGAAAGAAGGTTGAAATCTTATTAAGAAAAAACACTTGACATTTTTAGAACTTAGTACTTGTATCAGAGGTCCCAAAGACTACCGTCAGTTTCAATGATTCACTAAAAGAACTCACAGAACTCATGCAAGCTATTATGCTTATGGTTATAGTTTATTATAACTCAAGATTGCAGGAAAGTTTCAAGGTAGCCTTTGAGCAATCCAGTTGACCCTCCTTCCTCATGTGTAATTCACAATAACTCTAGAATCTGCTGGAAATACAACATTCTGAGACAGGGGAGGCAGCTGGAACAGAGCCTGTGTTGTTCTGGCCAACGCCTCCTTCACCTTAGCAACAGATTGTCCTTCAATCCTTTGGCCCAGCAATCCTTGCAACCCCAGGGAACAGGATAGGCTGCTTCCTGGGTCCCCTTAGCTGCAGTGCAAGTGAGGCATATGAAGATGAGATGCCATTCACTCTGGCATCTTTCCTGAACTTTGGAAACCCAGCTTTCAATAAATCCTAGGCTTCTGTTGTCCTTTGCTGCCTGCTTCATGTTACTTGTTTGTATGGGTGTTCTGTCTCACTGGACCAGAGAAGTAGGTAACCAGTACACAGTGAACCTGTTGCAAAAATATACAGATTAAATTCTAGAAGGAAAAGAACGTATAGGTCAGTTTCCAGAAGAACCAAGTATGAGCTTCCACTTGTCCTCTTAAGTAAAATCACACAGGCAACACTTAATTCTCTGAGTATTGTCTGATAACAAGTATGGAATATTGCCAATCAGAGAAGCTTACCCTTTGTGTCCAGGGTTTTGTTGAGGGTCAGTCACGTAGGCATGGAGAACCCCCTTACCTGATTTTAGATATGCAGTCTTTAGTGGCCCAAACTAATACAACATAACCCAAAAGCCCCAGGTACACAAAAACAGGCATTCAAAATAAATCATATCATCGGTGTAAACTAGGGCAAAGTATATAAAAATGCCCTTATCAGACAGGATATTCCAGAGTTTCAGAGGTTGTCTGGACTGGTTCTGAAGACTTCAGATAGTTGAGTTTATCTTTTACTGTATGATACTAATATTCAACAATATATAGATGACAAAGTTTCTAAGTTATTATTTGGCTCTGGTGGTTTACTTACAGTACCACTCATGGTACCATAGCTTTTGATCTGTTTAGTATTTTCTTGTAGTACTTGTAGATTTTAATCTGTATAGTATTTTCTCCCCCTCCCTAATCTGCAAAAGAAAAGCAAACTTTCTAAATTATTTTATTTTTTCTTAGCAGGAGAAACAAAAAATGTCAATATTGGTCTTTAAATTTGTAAATTTCTGGCTCTGAAAAAAAAATCAAATTGTCTTTCATTATCCCATTAAAGAATACAATTATCTACCATATTGAAGACAGAACATAATATGGAAAACTGAGAATATCAGTGATTTAGAATCCTTGTTTCTGTAGGTCCAGTCATCTGGGGGCTTATTGTGATTCCTTACATGGAAGCATCTTTTTCTTTTCTTTTTTTAATTATATTTTAAGTTCTGGGGTACATGTACAGATCCGACAGGATTGTTAAATATGTATAAACATGCCATGATGGTTTGCTGCCTCCATCCCCCCATCACTTACATTAGGTATTTCTCTTAATGTTATCCCTCTCCAACCTCCCCACCACCTGATTTTGCTCCCCAAGCCCCTCATCCCACAACAGACCCCAGTGTGTGATGTTCCCCTCCCTGTGTCCATGTGTTCTCATTGTTCAACACTCACTTATGAGTGAGAACATGTGGTGTTTGGTTTTCTGTTCCTCTGTCAGTCTGCTGAGAATGATGATTTCCAGATTTATCCATGTCCCCGCAAAGGACATGAACTTGTCTTTTTTTATGGCTGCATAGTATTGCATTGTGTATATATGCCACATTTTCTTTATCCAGTCTATCATTGATGGACATTTGGGTTTGTTCTAAGTCTTTGCTATTGCAAACAGTGCTGCAATGAACATACATATGCAGGTGTCTTTGTAAGAGAACATTTTATAATCCTTTGGGTATACACCCAGTAATGGGATTGCTAGGTCAAATGGTATTGCTATTTCTAGATCCTTGAGGAATTGCCACACTGTCTTCCACAATGGTTGAACTAATTTACACTCCCACCAACAGTGTAAAAGTGTTCCTATTTCTCCACATCTTCTCCAGCATCTGTTGTCTCCAAATTTTTTAATGATTGCTATTCTAACTGGCATAAGATCGTTATCTCAATGCGGCTTTGATTTGCATTTCTCTAATGCAAATCATTTCTCTAATGCTCATTGATGATGAGCATTTTTTCATGTTTACTGGCTGCATAAATGTCTTCTTTTGAAAAGTGCCTGTTCATATCCTTCACCCACTTTTTGTTGTTTGATTTTTTTCTTGTATGTTTGTTTTAGTTCTTTGTAGATTCTGGATATTAATTAGCCCTTTGTCAGATAGGTAGCTTGCAAAAAATTTTTCCCCATTCTGTTGGTTGCTGGTTCAATCTAATGATTGTTTCTTTTGCTGTACAGAAGCTCTTAAGTTTAATTAGATCTCATTTGTCTATTTTGGCTTTTATTGCCATTGCTTCTGATGTTTTAGTCATGAAGTCCTTGTGTATGCCTATGTCCTGAATTCTATTGTCTAGGTTTTCTTCTAGCGTTTTTATGGTGCTAGGTTTTATGTTTAAATCTTTAATTCATCTGGAGTTAGTTTTTGTATAAAGTGTAAGGAATGGGTCCAGTTTCAGCTTTCTGCACATGGTTAGCCAGTTTTTCCAACATCATTTATTAAACAGGGAATTCTTTCCCCATTGCTTGTTTTTTTCAGATTTGTCAAAGATCAGATGGTTATAGGTGTGTGGCATTTTTTCAGAGGCCTCTGTTCTGTTCTGTTGGTCTGCATCTCTGTTTTGGTACCAGTACCATGCTGTTTTGATTAATGTAAGCTTGTAGCGGTTTGAAGTCAGATAGCATGATGTCTCCAGCTTTGTGCTTTTTGCTTAGGATTGTCTTGGCTATGAGGGCTCTTTTTTGGTTTCATATGAATTAAGGTGTTTTTTTCCAGTTCTGTGAAGAAAGTCAATTGTAGCTTGATGAGGATAGCATTGAATCTATAAATTACTTTGGGCAGTATGGCCATTTTCATGATATCGTTTCTTCCTAACCTGAGCCTCTTTGTGTCCTCTCTTATTTCCTTGAGCAGTGGTTTGTAGTTCTCCTTGAAGAGGTCCTTCACTTCCTTTGTTAGTTGTATTCCTGGGTATTTTATTCTTTTTGTAGCAATTGTTAATGGGAGTTCGCTCATGATTTGGCTCTCTGTCTGTTATTGGTGTATAGGAACGCCTGTGATTTTTGCACATTGATTTTGTAACTTTGCTGAAGTTGCTATTCATCTTAAGGAGATTTTGGGCTGGGATGATAGGGTCTTCTAAATATACAATCATGTCATCTGCAAATAGCGATAATTTGACTTTCTCTTTTCCTGGTTAAATACTGTTTATTTCTTTTTCTTATCTGATTGCATCTTTTTCTAAACCTTATGTTTCCTACCACATAAAGGACATAGGTTGTCTATGAATAAGCTGCTCCCAGTTTTACAGGTAATATTCCTCTTCTATATAAATGAGTGCACTATTGAATCATTCACTGGATGCTCTTAAAGGTTGACAACTTTGTTTAAACCTTCTGTTTCTAACCTAGGTCCACTTATCAAATAAAAACCCCTTCTATAAGCCACAAAACTGATTTCAGTTTCTCTACCAGGTACAGAAAATTCAGAATGAGACTGTCTCAAAAAAAAAAAAAAAAAAAAAAAAGGCCAGGTTGGATTCTGTATTTATCCACTCTCTAGTCTGTCAATCTATCTTAAGAATCACAAGGTATAGACTATGCCATTGTCAATCATTTAAAGAATGTTACAATCTAGAGCAGTGTTATAAAGTATTAAGAAATACTTTTGCATATACTGCCTATAACTGTTAAACTAAGTCATGGAACAAGTACCATCTGCTGAACAAGTGATATTGAGTTATCTCAATCTTGATAAGAATTTGATGTTTGCAATTATTATTCACAATTTAAAAATTATTAAACATTGGATTAAGTAAGTAGTTCAAGGTCCCATAGCCATGCAGTTGCACAACTACCATTCAAATCTAGGTTGTCTGAATCATCAGTGTTTAATCCTGTAGCTTAACATTCAAGGCATATTTCTTTCTATTCACTCCAACAATGGAAAAGCAAGCAAAAATTAGAGTACCTGAGATTCTTCTCAATATATTGAAGTTTTACTTTGGAATTCCATCATATAACTAAATACTTCAAAGTATCATTACATATCTGAATTCATAATGAGAACTGATAGAAATAAGTATTTACAGGATAAATATATATTTCTTGCTGGTAGAATTAAAAGACTGTTGCTTTAATCAAGCCTCTCTCAATGATGAAGACATGTTATTACTGGTTATGTTATAGTCAATTGTGTTATTATCCTTTACTTTTTTTCATTTAAAAGTAATCAGCTAAGCTGTATGCCTATACCACTAGGATGAGAGTAATTAACTATCAGAAGCCCTACTGGGACTGAAAATTATCTTGGGATATTGTCCCACTTGTCACAGAATACAATATATATACTCATTTCTTATAAGACTTATTTCTAAAATCTAGAGAAAGACATTGATAGCCCATTGTGCAAAATAAGTTCTACAATTCACAGTTCTTGATGGTGATGAGGTAGGGTTTGTTTTTTGTTTTTTGTTTTTTGTTTTTTTTTTTACCCTAAAGCATCAACAAAACGTTTGTTGTGAATGTAGCAAAGATCATGAGTTTACCTCAGATAAAATGTATCTCTGCTATTTTTGGGTATGTGTGTGTGTGTTTCAGTTTGTGTATGTATGTGGGCTAAGAGAGTGGGCAGAAGATGGTACTGGAATAGACCTAAGCTTACCTTATTCATGGCAAGTGGCAAAAAAAAAAAAAAAATTAAAAAAAGAAAATAAAATCACTGCCCAATTTGTTCTGTACCTTATTGCCATGAGAAAGAAACTGACTATGCCTGTTTATGAATTTGGGGAAAAACAATCATATAATATTTTTTTGTAGCAGGATGCTAAACCTCAGGAATTTTGTTTGTTTGAGATGGAGTTTCATTCTGTTGCAAGGCTGGAATGCAGTGGCGTGATCTCAGCTCACTGCAACCTCTGCCTCTTGGGTTCAAGTGATCTTCTTCCTCAACCTCCCAAGTAGCTGGGACTACAGGCACCTGCCACCACGTCCAGCTAATTTTTGTACTTTTAGTAGAGATGAGGTTTCACCATGTTGGCCAGGCTGGTCTTGATCCTCTGATCTTGTGATCTTCCTGCCTCAACCTCCCAAGTGCTGGGATTATAAACATGAGCCACCATGCTTGGCCAAAACTTCAGATTGTATAAGAACATACTACATAATCACCTACAGTGTGGTTAATTGTTTGTGTTTGGAGAATTTGTCATTTCAAAGTCAGATATTAAATTGTTAAATAATCATAATGGCATAATAGTAATAATTACAAAATACAATAACAGACATTTTCATGCATCTACACCACAGCAACTTATTAAGTATGCTATAATAAGCTACCTAGTTCAATCTTGATTTCATTGTTATATTATTATACTAATTAAATATAACAAATAATTTAGGCATAGAGAAGTTCAATGACTTCTAGAAAATCATATTTAGACCTGAGGTTATACTCATTTGCCTAACTCCAATTCCTGTGTACTTAAGCACAGAACAATGAGGGGAAAGGAAAGAGAATAGATTGAGTGTAACCAACACTAATATTTCTGCTATCTTCATATATTCTTCAAAGAGAATGGCAAATAAAATTTATTAATAGACGTCTTTTGGAAATAGGTTTGTCAGACGAGATTTCCTTAAGATCCAATGGGGTCAAACTTGTTTTAGGAGATTTTTCTGATTTCAGTTCAGAGCAGTGTGAGATAAATCCTTTATGAAAAGAAAAGTTGTCCTGGGATGCTTGGTCTCTCAATGAACAATTGACTACAAAACTCCTATAAATAGTTTTGTAGGTGTCATGAGACTCAAGGAAGAAAAATACTTTGATCTTGTAACTTGTTTTGAATGTAATATATAAAAACTCATTAAAATCATTAATTGAAATGTCACTTGCTTAGATGAGCCTGTGAATTTGATTTAGCCATCCCATTGGAAATGTAAGAGTGTGGATTAGAAAACTGCTAGGGTTGGCTGGGAGCAGTGGCTCATGCGTGTAATTGCAACACTTTGGGAGGCCAAGGTGGGTGGATTACCTGAGGTCAGGATTTTGAGACTATCCTGACCAGCATGGTGAAACTTTGTCTATACTAAATACAAAAATTAGCTGGCATGGTGGTGGGTGCCTGTAATCCCAACTACTTGGGAGAGTGAGGCAGGAGAATCACTTGAATCCGGGAGGCAGAGGTTGCAGTAGGCTGAGATTGTACCATTGCACTCTAGCCTGGGCAACAGAGTGAGACTCCACCTCAAACAAAAAAAGAAAAAAAGAAAGTGCTAGGGTTTTCTTCTGGCACTAATATTTTATAATTAAATAACCTATCATAAAATTTCTAAAGCAGTGGGAAGCACTTTATCATCAGAGGGAGCACAGTATTTTGATTGAGAAGGAAGAACTGAAATCTCTCTATGTGAACTTGTGC
The DNA here is from genome assembly GCA_031835075.1 of Saguinus oedipus. Lineage (NCBI taxonomy): Eukaryota > Metazoa > Chordata > Mammalia > Primates > Cebidae > Saguinus > Saguinus oedipus. Next base: position 61,251,765 of record CM063178.1, on the reverse strand, counting down.
TAGTTAATTATATGTCTATGTTTCAGTTTCATCATCTGTACAAAAACAGAAATAATAAAATGTACTTCAAAAGATAATAATGTGTCTTAAAGAAAATAATACGTGACAAATGCTTAGCAAATATCTTGGCTACTCTCCATAAAATTTTAGCATTTTTTTTTTATCATGATCATGATCATCATTATCAGAAGCAGGAGTGGCAGCATCAGTAATCAATGGAGATGATTAGGTATTGTATGAGAATAGTCCAGAGTTATAGCTCATAGAAAACCCAAATGAAAACTATGCAGGCAAAGGAAAAGTTAACATTTGCCCTTGTCATTGTTAACTTTGTGTAGTTGCTGCTGTTGTGGTGGTGTTTACACTTTATTTCTGATTGGTGAATTTTTTCTGTCTTTATTTTTGGTGGTAGTTGTTAATTTTTGTTTGTCTATTCACTTGTATGCTGTTTCCACTGAAAAAATAAAATGTGTTTGACAAAAATACCTGATTTAAATAATTTAAATAAAATGATTCTAAACAAATATAAGCATTTTCTTAGCAGTTAGAGATTTTTTTGATGATGGAGTCTTACCGTGTTGCCCAGGCTGGAGTGCAGTGGTGTGATCTTGACTCACTGCAACCTCCACCTCCCAGATTCAAATGACTCTCCTGCCTCAGCCTTCTGAGGCACCCACCACCAAGTCCAGCTGATTTTTGTATTTTTATTAGAGACAAGACTTCACCATTTTGGCTAGGTTGGTCTCAAATTCCAGACCTCAAGTGATCTGACCACCTTGGGCTCCAAAAGTGCTGGGCTTACAGGTGTGAGCCACCATGCCCGGCCTCATTTGCCTATATAATAAATAGTGGAGGTAAGATTTAATAGAGTAAGTATAATTTTATAAATAAGGAAATGATGGCACATGGATGAAATAATTTGTAGTAGCATAGTAAGAATAAGTCAATTCTCCAGACTCTTAATTTTACTTTCTTCCTATTCTTCCATACTGTGGCCTTTTTTACACAAGAAATACCAAATCCAAGTCAGATAAGCATGGAAGAAATATCATGAGCTGAAAATTTCAGTCTGGATTGTTACTCTTATAATCAAAGGTTCATGCTGATAGTGATATCTCACTAGATATAATTGTAAGGCCATTTGACTTGCCGGGAGTCAAACGGACACATTCATCACTTCACAACTGATAACTGCGTCATCACCTGAGCTCATTATCTGGCTTCCCCACAAAGCTTCCATGCACCCACCTCTGCATACCATGCCCAAGCCCACACTCAGCACTAAATTATGCATCCAACCTCCAGCCCGCTATTAAAAAACCCAGCAGAGAATTTTTTTAAAAAAGAAGCCCCACCATTCCTTGCCCAGCAACAGCCTGCCTCGTATGCCCCCAGCAGGCTCGCGTACCCAAGGTCCTACCCACCTACCAATGGCAGCTACTTTCGTGTACTTCCTACTTTAACTCCATGTACTTTCTGCTCCTCAACAGTTAATAGAAATGCCTTCTCTTTGTTTCCCTAGTAGTCAATCAAGGCCCACTTACCCAAGATCCCGCCTACCAATGGCAACTACTTTCATGTACTTCCTACTTTAACTCCATGTACTTCCTGCTCCTCAACAGCCAATAGAAATGCCTTCTCTTTGTTTCCCCAGTAGTCAATCAAAGCCCACTTACCCAAAGTCCTGCCCGCCTACCAATGGCAGCTGGTTTCATACTTTAACTCCATGTACTTCCTACTCCTCAACAGCCAATAGAAATGCCTTCTCTTTGTTTCCCCAGTAACCAATCAATTGCCTGCACACCCCATAAAACTCCATGCCCTGAACAGCCGGGTGCAACTTCTCTGGCTCCTCTTGGACCACTGAGGTTGCCCGGGAGCTGAATAAATTGGCTTCTCACTTTTTATATACCTGCCTCAGTTTCCTTATTTTACCTCAGCAATAAATCTTACAATAATCTTTGGAAGCTTATGATGAAGAATATCCTAAATTGGTATGCTTTGGTATTTTGTGGTTATTTAATGCTGAACTTTTAGTTAGAAGTTCGAAAAAAATGACTTCACAGAACTATTTTTATTCTGGTTGACTCTCTAGGAATCTTTACCCTATCTCTAATAAATAAGGATTTCGTATAATGTTGACTTCTGAGAAAAGGCAAATTCATCCTTCCTGCATAGCATACTTTGTAACGAGAGAATCTTCCAAGAATTTTGTATAATATGTTGGGTCTAAGTCTGTCTTTCTGTAATGTTTACCCTGTTATACTGGTCCCTACTGAGACAAAAAGGAAAAGTCTAAACAAAGCTGTCAATGTGACACAGTTTAGAATTTGACCATATTTCAAGATAATATGATATGGTGGCTGAAATGTTACCAACATTTATTTCTGATACATCTTCTAACTTCCACCATCTCTTATTAAATTCTAACTTCTCCTACCAAACCAAATACACTAAGAAATGTTTATCCATGAACATTGTAGAATTTACAGGAAGTTCATGCAGTGAAGTGAGAGACTAAGAGCTACACACAGACACTAGTGGCTTTTTATAAATGGGAGATTTTGTGCAAATGTCCTCCAAATGCAAGAAGCATAGCTTAGTATTTCACTACACAGAGTAACATTCCTTGATTTTGTTTTGAGGTGAAAAACTTAGAGACCATAGAAAGACCACAGATGTGACCCAAGTTATTCATTTGCATTTTTTTTACAAATATACTTGACATGTAGATCTAAATATCTATATATCTAATTAAATATTGTCATATTTATCAGATGATTAATTATTAGGTTCTGCCTTTATATGTTTCTGGTGAAGACCATTCTCTATTCAAGATTATGCCAGTATCTGCTTGTTTTTTTTTTTCTCTCATTTAATGGCTTCCTCAATTAATTCTTCAGTCAGTATCATTATTTTGGGAATAATAGAGAAAATTTAAATCCAAAAGTAAGGATTTGCATGTTGTATAAAGTTTGGAAATGACATTTGTACCTTTTTCTAGTATTTTAAGAGTTGAGATTTCTTCACTATAGCTTTAGGTACACACATTGCATCCTTACCCTGTCAAGTTATTTGCTCTTTAAAAACAAATAAGTTCACAAAGAAGGCTGACTTCTCTTTTCAAGACATTTAGAAGATTTCAGTCCATTTGGCTGGAGAGAAGAGGTTCTGATGTTATCAGGCATGAAAGAGACAACAGATCTCATAATTTCCTTTGTTACTCCCTACGTTATTCACTGCAGACACTTCTCACTTCCAAATGATCTAACTTCCTGCAGAATATTCCACTAGCATTGTATTTTATTTACAGTAATATCAACTTTTTTTGTTCTTGATTTTTTATTTTTTATTTTTTCATACAATGTTCATCCTTACAGATCCAGTTTAGAAGTCCAATCCACATGCAGCCCTTCAAAACACACTAATGTTTCTGGAAACTCACACCAAACAGCACTTACTTCAAGGATAAGAAAGTAATCTAAACCTTGAAAAAGAAACCAACAATGATAGGGCTTGAGTAAAATATTTAGTTCTGCCAAGCAATACATTTGCATATGGCACAAACACACACACACACATACACACACACACACACACACACGACTTATTTTTACAAGAGAAAACAAATCATACATCTATGATGGCAAAGACAAGATGAATATTGAGAATGAGCTGGATATTTCATGGTGTTCACACAAAAAAATACAATAGAATCAAAATGGAGTCAATATTAATTTTTAATAAATTTTATTTAATCAATGCTTATATAGTGAGTCGTATGTGTATGTGATTTACAGATATATGCTTACTAAGAATATTTATTTATTCATCTTACCTATCACAGAAAGTCAAGTAACTATGCCAAGGTCACGCAAATAGTAAATAGCAAAGCCATGTTGTAAAGCCAGACATCTCTTGCATTACTGCCATGCTCTTAACTACTAACTACTGTGTTAAGTAAGCTCTCAACATCATAGATGTTCTTCTGTGGAATTACACAGTTTAAATGTGGATTTTTTTTTCATATTTTTTCTCAACTCTCCTTTATGTAGAGGAATGTAATGTTAGCATTTCAAAATGAGAGCTTTGCCTCTAAAGATTTTGTCAACTCTCATTATTCTAGTAGGTCTCACTACATAAGCTACATTTATCCCCTTCAGCTTGAAAATAACTAATATCATCACATAAAGTGCATTGTGTTTAAAGAGGTACTACATCATAAAACACCACTAACTAAATAACATTTTCTGCTATCAATGATGATCTCTAATTGTCATACTTCCTATAATCAAATGACAAAAACAAAACCAAAAGTTACAAAAAATGCCATATCTGTGATTTCTTGACCTTCTGTTTGCTTCCTTAGAAGAGAGAATAAAGATACTTTTGGTTCATCCTTAAGTTAACTCATGTCTTCTGATGCTATCTATGTCCAGTGAGAAAAACAAGAAAACTAAGATGTTGGAGAGTAATTACACCATGCCAAGTGAGTTCTTATTTGTTGGATTCACGGATTATCTCCCTCTCAGAGTCACACTGTTCTTGGTATTTCTTATGGTATATACATTAACTATGGTGGGAAATATGCTGTTAATAATTCTAGTTAATATTAATTCAAGCCTTCAAACCCCCATGTATTATTTTCTTAGCAACTTATCTTTCTTGGACGTCAGCTATTCTACAGCAATCACTCCTAAAATGCTGGCAAACTTCTTAGCCTCCAGGAAAAGCATCTCTCCTTGTGGATGTGCACTACAAATGTTTTTCTTTGCTTCTTTTGCTGATGCTGAGTGCCTTATCCTGGCAGCAATGGCTTATGACCGCTATGCAGCCATCTGTAACCCACTGCTCTATTCTACACTGATGTCTAGGAGAGTGTGTGTCTGCTTCATGGTGTTGGCATATTTCATTGGAAGTAGTACATCACTGGTCCATGTGTGCCTCACATTCAGGCTGCCATTTTGTGGCTCCAATATTGTCAACCATTTTTTCTGTGACATCCCACCTCTTCTGGCTTTATCATGTGCGGACACTCACATCAACCAGCTTCTGCTCTTTGCTTTGTGTGGCTTCATCCAGACCAGCACTTTTGTGATCATATTTATTTCTTACTTCTGCATCCTCATCACTGTTTTGAGCATCAAGTCCTCAGGTGGCAGAAGCAAAGCATTCTACACTTGTGCTTCCCACCTCATTGCAGTCACCTTATTCTATGGAACTCTCCTGTTTATGTACTTACGTCCCACCACTAGCTATTCCCTAGACGCTGATAAGGTGGTGGCAGTATTTTATACTGTTGTATTTCCCATGTTTAATCCAATAATATACAGTTTCAGAAACAAGGATGTGAAAATTGCTCTCAAAAAGCTATTAGAAAGAAATTGGATTTTCAGATGAATGGTATTTAAATCATTTCAGAATAGCCAATACCTAACTTACCCTTCCAATCTTATAAACAGCAATTATGCCATGAACATCGTATGGATCAACGATTTTAAAGGTATCACATTTTCAGAAATAAAGCTATCTTTTTATACTCAATGCCTTAAAATGTTTCATCTTCTTTTCCAGAAATGTTCTCTCCACAATTCTACTTTATAAAACATTACCAAATTAAATATAATCGTGATTTCTTTCCAATTAGTGTTTCTAAAATACTTTGTACATTGATTCTATTCTTTATTATGTTGTAATGAAGGTAAATGTTGACTTTTCAGTCAATCAATCAGCATTAGAAACTACTTGGCAGCAGGGCATGTGTATATTGGCTTGTTGTTTCCAGCACCTCTGTGGCACCTGGTGTACTGCATGTCCTCCTTATCTGTGTGTTTAGGCCATTTATGCCTAGGGTTCCACTATTGGAACACTAAGTATGTGGGAGTTATTTACATGCTACTGCTCAAGGTTATCTCCATGGTCTGGTTGAAAAAATTCAAAAAATTGCAACCTCAGACATAAATTTAAGTGATGGATAGATGGATAGACAGATGAATGACTGCTAAAATACAGCCTTATTTTATTTGGGCAGTGAGTCTAGATTTTCACTTAGAAAGCATTTATCAACTGAGAAATTTTATAATATCAATAATGTGTTAGGGATAGTGATGGTGGTTTCACAGGCTCTCAAGAAATCAGATCAAAGGCATGTAACAATAGTCTCATGAAGTCAGAATGAAGATATATATATATATAGTCTTTGGGCTAAGTTGATTACTGTAAGAAATTCCTTACTCTCTCATTCATAGTGGGTAATTGTGAAAAACAAACAAGCTTGTGAATTCTATCAAGATTATAAACTGTATAAATTCCTAATTATTTATATGCCTGTTGCTAACATAGTCTTTGAGGCTCTATCTTCAAGAAGAAGTAACAATTACACTTACCTTTTATTCTGTAAACTTACAATACAAGGCAAATAAAGTATAAACAATTCTTACTCTGTAATTGATTTTGGTAGTTAAATTACAAATTTTTTTGTGGTTTCTTCTGATCTTTCACTCTGTAGTCTCTATTTACTTTTTGTCATATTTTCATAAAGTTAAAGTGATAAACTGTATACATGTGAAATAAAAAAGTGTACATTTTATAATAATTATAAAAATACAAATGTCTAGATATGTTATATTGAATTTAACTTTGGACATGGAGACAATAAGATAGCATCTAATTAAAGGGATTGTTTTGAGAATTAAATAAAGTCATGCATGTAAAATTACTGGTATAAGTATGATTTGAAAATTAAATAATCCTTATAGACATACCTTGGAGATATTGTGGGTTTTCTTCCAAACCACTACAACAAAGCAGCTAACACAATAAAGTGTCACACAAATTTTAAGGCTTCTCAGAGCATACAGTAAGAATATTGTTATGTCTAAAAAGTGTACATATGTTAATTTAAAAATCATTTATTGCTAAAGAAAGGTAACGATCATCTGAACTTTGAGCAATTTATAATATGCTTTTGCTAATTGATGTGCTTGCCTTTCTGTTGATGGCTTCTGACTGATCAGAGTGATGTGTGGCTGTAGCATTTTCTAAAAATAAGAAAATGGTAAAGTTTGTCATATTGATGGACTCTTCTTTTCATGAAGATTTACCTGTAGTATGTAAAGCTGTTTGATAGCTTTTTTTTTTTTATCACAGTAGAACTTCTCTTAAAATTAATGTCAATCCTTTCAAATTTGCCACTGCTTTATCAACTACATTTATATACTCTTCTAAAACCTTTGTCATATCAATTATCTTCACAATATCTTCATCAGGAGTAGATTCCATCTCAAGAAACCACTTTCTTTGCTCATCTGTAAGAAACAAGTCCTCATCCATTCACCTTTTATAAATGAGAGATGTCTAGACACATCTTCAGGCACCACTTCTAATTTCAGTTATTTTTGTATCGCCACCATATCTGCAGGCATTTACTGGACTCTTGAACGCTGAGAGGGTTGGGATCAACTTCAATCAAACTCTTACTCATGTTGATATTTTTATCTGCTCCCATGAATGAAGAATGATTTTAATGGCATCAGGAATGATGAATCCTTTCCAGAAGGTTTTCAAATTGCTTTACCTGGATTAATCAGAGGAATCATTATTTATAGCAGCTTTAGTCTTTCAAAATATATTTCTTACATAATGAAAGTTAAATTACTTTTTGACTGATTGGCTGCAGAATGGATGCTGTGTTAGCAAGCATGAAAACAACATCAATCTCATTGTGCATCTCCTTCAGAACTGTTGGGTGACCAGGTACATTTTTAATGATCAGCAATATTTTCAAAGAAATGGTTTCTTCTCAGCAGTAGGTCTCACCAGTGGTTTAAAATATTCAATAAGCCATGCTGTTAATATATGTGCTGTCATCCACATTTTGTTGTTCCATGTATAGAGTAAAGACAAAGTAGATTTAGCATAATTCTTTTTTTTTTTTTAATTTTTATTGCATTATAGGTTTTGGGGTACATGTGCAGAACGTGCAAGATAGTTGCATAGGTACACACATGGCAGTGTGCTTTGCTGCTTTCCTCCCCTTCACCCACACTTGGCATTCATCCCCAGGCTATCCCCCCCAGCCCTCCCCTGCTGTCCCTCCCCCATTCCCCCCAACAGTCCCCAGTGTATAGTAGACTGCCTCTCTGTGTCCATGTGTTCTCATTTTTCTTAAGGGTCTCTGGACTCTTGGATTTGTAAAGAAGCATTAATTTTAACTAAGTATCACCACCTGCATTAGCCCCTAACCAGAGAGTCAGGTTGTCCTTTGAAAATTTGAAGCTAGGTGTGATGGTTAATACTGAGTGTCAACTTGACTGGATTGAAGGATGCAAAGTATTGATCCTGGGTGTGCCTGTGAGAATGGTGCCAAAGGAAACTAATATTTGAGCCAGTGGGCTGGGAAAGGCAGACCCACCCTTAATCTGGGTGGGCATCATCTACTCAGTGGCCAGTGCAGCCAGGATATAAAGTAGGCAGGAAAATGTGAAAGGCTAGACTGACAGCCTTTCAGCCCACATATTTTTCCCATGTTGGATACGTCTTTTCTTTGAACATAGGATTCCAGGTTCTTCAGCTTTGGGACTCAGACTAGCTTCACTGTTCCTCAGCTTGCAGATAGCCTGCTGTTTGACCTCACGAATGTGTGAGTTAATAGTCTTTAATAAACTCCTCTTTATATATGTGTGTATGTGCTTGTGTGTGTGTGTGTGTGTGTGTGTGTGTGTGTATAGTGTGTATATATATAGTGTGTATAAACAGTTTCACTCTGGCAAACCTTTATATATATATATATATATATAATATATATAAAGTATATATATAAAGTATATATATATATATAAAATATATATATACTTTATATATATATAAAGTATATATATATATAAAGTATATATATAAAGTATATATATAAAGTATATATATATATATAAAGTATATATATATAAAGTATATATATATAAAGTATATATATATAAAATATATATATATATAAAGTATATATATATAAAGTATATATATATATAAAGTATATATATATAAAGTATATATATATAAAGTATATATATAAAGTATATATATATAAAGTATATATATATAAAGTATATATATATATAAAGTATATATATATAAAGTATATATATATATAAAGTATGTGTATATATATATATATATATAAAGTATGGGTTTCTTTTGTTGTTTTCTTGGTTTTTGGGTTTCTGTAGTCGGCTGCTTAATATGACTAGACCCAAAAATGCTAAGGACTCTATAGTATGGAGAACACTGATAGCCCTTGGTGTGAACTGTTTAGAGAGTTATGCAATACAAATGCATTTGACACTCTTGATTCACTGTTGGTGATGTGAGAGGCAAGGAGTTTAGTGACTCTATACATAATACCTTTGACTATATGTGGAGAACCAAAAAACACAGTGAAGTTTGTTGGTTGCTCCTAAATTCACCGGACAAAGTGATGCAAGAAAATGATAAGCTTAGGGATTCCAACTCCTAGCTTTAGAAGCAGATACTGAGCTTCAAATCTGCTAAGATTGCCCTGAGTGAGAATCTTATTTCCTGTAGAAAAAGAGCTGAGATTGTGGAAAAACAGGCACAAACTTTTATCATGCGAGTGGCTAACCTGCAGCAAAAGGTGCATTCACAGCCTGGCCAGGTGTCTACTGTTAAAGTGAGGGCATTGATTGAAAAAGAATGGAACCCCACAACTTGGAATGGTGACATGTGAAAGGACTCTGATGAAGTGGGGGACATTGTTTGTAAACTCTGGTGAACCTTTTTTGCCAGAAGAAATAGCTTTCCCATCCCCAGTATTGGCAACATCCTCCCCCGACCTATGCTGCCATCTGCCTTTCCACCTTTGTCTGAGGGGATAAACCCTGTTCTGTCTGAGGCATCAGTGATGGCCTCCCCTGAGGCAGTTGCCAGGCAAGATAATGTTGATTCTTCCAAGGATCCACTCCAGACATTGCTGTTCGCTTCTACACCTATAACTAAAGTCCTGCTGCATCCCCAGAGGTGTGTTCCCATGAGGAGGTATTCTACACTCAAGAAGAACTGCTCGAATTTTCTTATTTATATAAGCAGAAATCTGGAGAACAGGCATGGGAATGGGATATTTAGGATGTGGGATAATGGTGGAAGCAATATACTGTAGGATCAGACAGAACTTATTGATTTGGGCCACTGAGAAGGGATTCTGCTTTGAATATTGCAGCTCAAGGAGTCAAAAAAAAAAAGGTCCTAATAGTTTGTTTGCTTGGTTAGCCAAACTATGGATTAAAAGATGGCCCATTGTGAGTGAGCTGGAAATGCATGATCTCCCTTGATTTAATGAAGAGGAAGGGATCCAATGGCTTAGGGAGATTGGGATGGTGGAGTGGATTAGTCACTTTAGACCTACCCTTCCCAGCTGGGAGGGTCCAGAAGATATACCCTTGACCAATGCCTTGTGAAATACATTTCTGAGGGCAGCACCTGCATCTTTGAAGAGCCCTGTAATTGCTCTTCTTTGCATGTCTGATCTAACGGTGGGAACTGCAGTCACCCAACTACAAAATTTAAATACATTGGGAATAATTGGATCCAGACATGGCAGGAACCAAGTGGCAGCACTCAACCGTCAAAGGCAAGGGAGGTGTAGCTACATAAGTGAACAGCAGAAGCAAAGCAGCAATCAGATAGTCTAACTTGTGTAGAGCTCTGGCATTGGCTAATTAATCTTGGTGTTCCTGGAAGTAAAACTGATAGGAAGCCTACTGCATTCCTACTTAATTTTTATAAGCAGAAATCTTCCAGGTCAAATGGATAAAAAACTAATTTGAGTTATAAAAACACATAGTCATGGCCCCTTAATCAATTTCCAGACTTGAAGCAATTTACAGAACCGGAACCCTTTGAATGAAGGGAAGGTCAGGTACTCTCGAGGAAAGGCCCCACTACACTACTGACAATTTATGCTGTTAATCTGTCTCCCATCCTTCCCAAGTGGACCTCCAGCCTTTTACTAGGGTAACTGTGCACTGGGGAAAGGGAAATGATCAGACATTTTGGGGAGTACTGGACACTGGCTCTGAGCTGATGTTGATTTCAGAGGACACAAAACGTCATTGTCATCCTCCAGTTAAAGTAGGAGCTTATGAAGGTCAGGTAATTAATAGAGTTTTAGCTCAGATCTGACTCATGGTGGGTCCAGTGGGTCCCTGGACTCATCCTGTGGTCATATTTCCGGTGCAAGAAAGCACAATTGCCATAGACATACTTAGCAGCTGGCAGAACCCCACATTGGTTCCATGACTTACAAGATATGGACTATTATGGTGGGAAAAGCCAAATGAAAGCCCTTAGTGCTACCTCTACCTTAAAGAAATAGTAGGGCTGGGCACGGTGGCTCAAGCCTGTAATCCCAGCACTTTGGGAGGCCGAGAAGGGTGGATCACGAGGTCAAGAGATTGAGACCATCCTGGTCAACATGGTGAAACCCCGTTTCTACTAAAAATACAAAAAATTAGCTGGGCATGGTGGCATGTGCCTGTAATCCCAGCTATTCAGGAGGCTGAGGCAGGAGAATTGCCTGAACCCAGAAGGCGGAGGTTGCGGTGAGCCGAGATCACGCCATTGCACTCCAGTTTGGGTAACAAGAGCGAAACTCTGTCTCAAAAAAAAAAAAAAAAAAAAAAAAAAAAGAAAAAGAAATAGTAAATCAAAAACAATATTGCATTCCTGGAGGGAATGAAAAGATTAGTGCCATTATCATGACTTGAAAGTCATAGGGGTAGTGATTCCTACAACATCCCTGTACAACTCTCCAATTTGACCTGTGCAGAAGACAGATGGATCTTGGAGAATGACAGTGGATGATGACTCCAATTGTAGCTGCTGTACCAGATGTGGTTTCATTGCTTGAGCAAATGAACACATCTCCTGGTGCCTGGTATGCAACCATTACTTGGAAAATGTTTTTTTCTCCATTCCTGTCCATAAGGCCCACCAGAAAGAATTCGCCTTCAGCTGGCATGGCCAGCAACATACTCTTCTGTCCTACCTCAAGGATATATCAGCTCTCCAGCTTTGTGTCATAATCTTCTTTGGAGAGACCTTGATCGCCTTTTGCTTCCATGAGATATCACACTGGTCCATTACATTGATGACATTATGCTGATTGGATCCAGTGAGCAGGAAGTAGCAAACATACTGAACTTATTGGTGAGACATTTGCATGCCAGAGGATGGGAAATAAATCCAACTAAAATTCAAGGATCTTCTACCTCAGTAAAATTTACAGGGGTCCAGTGGTGTGGGGCCTATCAAAATATTCCTTCTAAGGTGAAGGAAGGATAAGTTGCTGCATTTGGCCCCACCTACAACCAAATAAGAAGCACAATGCTGAGTGGGCCAATTTGGATTTGAAGGCAGAACATTCCTCATTTGGACTGTTACTGGCCCATTTATCAAGTGATCTCAAAGGCTGCCGGTTTTGAGTGGGGTCCAGAACATGAAAAGGCTCTCCAACAGGTCCAGGCTACTGTGCAAGCTGCTCTGCCATTTGGTCCATATGACCCATGAAATCCAATATGCTTGAGCTGTCAGTGCAGACAGGGATGCTGTTTGGAGCCTTTGAAGGGCCCCCCTTAGGTGAATCACAGTGGAGGCTTCTAGAATGTTGGAATCTTCTGCAGATAACTACTCTCCTTTTGAGAGACAGCTCTTGGCCTGCTACGGGGCTTTGGTGGAAACTGAATGTTTGACTATGGATCATCAAGTCACCATGAAAACTGAAGTACCTATAATGAACTGGGTGCTTTCTAACCCATGTAGCCATAAAATGGGTCATGAGCAGCAGCATTTCATCATCAAATGGAAGTGATATATACATGATCTGGCTCTAGAGGGTCTTGAAGGCACTAGTAAGTTATGTGAGGAAGTGGCTCAAATGTCCATGGTCTCCTTCATTTTTGCCACCCTGCCTTCTCTCCCCTAGACTGCACTGATGGTCTCAGCAGGAGTTCCGTATGATCAGTTGACAGACGAAGAGCAGACTAGGATCTGGTTCACAGCTGGTTCTGCACAATATGCAGGCACCACCATAAAGTGGACAGCTACTGCACTACAGCCCCATTCTAGGACATCCCTAAAGTACAGAGGTGAAAGGAAATCTTCCCAGTGGGCAGAACTTTGAGCAGAGCATCTGGATATGCACTTTGCATGGAAGGAGAAATGTCCAGATGTGCAATTATATACTGATTCATGAGCTGTAGTCAATGGTCTGGCTAGATGGTCAGGGACTTGAAGGAATTATGACTGGAAAATTGGTGACAAAGAAATTTGGGAAGAGATATATGGATGAACCTCACTGAGTCATCAAAAACCTCTCTGAGTGGTCAAAAAGTGAAGATATTTGTATCTGATGTGAGTGCTCACCAACGGGTGACCTCGACAGAGGAGGATTTTAATAATCAAGTGGATAAGATAATCCATTTTGTGGGGACCACTCAGCCTCTGTCTCTGGCCACTCTTGTCATTGCCCAATGGGCCCATGAACAAAGTGACCATGGTAGCAGGGATGGAGGTTATGCATGGGCTCAGCAACATGGATTTCCATTCACCAAGGCTAAACTGGCTATGGCCACTGCTGAGTTTCCAATTTGCCAGCAGCAGAGACCAAAGCTGAGCCCTCAGTATGGCACCATTCCTCGGGTTGATCAGCCAGCTACCTTGTGACAGGTTTATTATATTGGACCTTTTTCTTCATGGAAAGGGCAGAGGTTTGTCCTCACTGGAATAGACACTTACTCTGGATATAGGTTTGCCTATCCTTCTCCTATGCAATGTTTCTCTCAAGACTACCATCCATGGACTCATGGAATGTCTTATTCACCATCATGGTACACTACACAGCATTGCCTCTGACCAAGGCACTCACTTTATGACTAAATAAGTGCAGCAGTGGGCTCTTGCTCATGGAATTTACTGGTCTTGCCATGTTCTCCATCATCCTGAAGCAACTGGACTGATAGAATAGTGAAATGACCTTTTGAAGTCACATTTACGATGCCAACTAGGTGACACTACTTTGCAGGGTTGTGGCAAAGGTCTCCAGAAGGCTCTGTATGCTCTGAATCAGCATCCAATATATGGTGCTGTTTCCCCCACAGCCAGGATTCATGGGTACAGGAATTAAGCAGTGGAAGTGGAAGTGGCACCACTCATCATTACTTCTAGTGATCCATGATCCACTAGCAAAATTTTTGCTTTTTCTTTCTGTAATATTACATTCTGCTGGCCTAGAGGTCTTAGTTCCAGAGAGAGGAACACTGCCACCAGGAGACACAATAATTCCATGAAACTGGAAGTTCAGATTGCCACCTGGACACTTTGGGCTCCTCCTACCTTTAAGTGAGCAGGCAAAGAAGGGAGTTACAGTGATGGCTGGGGTGACTGAACCAGACTACCAAGATGAAATCAGTTTACTACTTCACAATGGAGATAAGGAAGAGTATGCATGGAATACAGGAGATTTATTAGGACCGCTGTTAGTATTATCATGCCCTATGATTGAGGTCAATGGAAACTACAACAACTGAATCCAGGCAGGACTACAAGTGGCCCAGACCCTCAGCACTGAAGGTTTGGATCACTCCACCAGCAATTAAACCACGACCTGCTGAGGTGCTTGCTGAAGGCAGAGGGAATACAGAACGAGTAGTGAAGGAGGTAGTCATCAATACCAGCTATGACCATGTGACCAGTTGCAAATATGAGGACTGGGAATTATATATATGGGAATTGTCATGAGCATTTCCTTTTTCTTTTGTTAAAAGCATGTTCGTGCATATATATGCTTGTACTAAGAAAGTACCTTCATTTTATTTCCTTTTTTCTTCATCATGTGAAATAAGATTTATTGACTTCATACTAGCATTTAAATGTTGTTAACTTTATGTAATAGCATTTGGGTTTGGAATTTGTGCATTGACACCTCTCCCCTGCCACCACCCCACCTCCACACAACATGCATAGCTTTTGGGAGAATATTTGTTGGAGGAAAATTCACAGTGGTGGAGGAGATATCAGGTGTACTGTTCTTGTAGCTCATTCCATGTTAAAGTAATGCAAAAATAATCTGATCATATTCACCTTCAGTATTGAAAGGCAGGACATGTAGCTTTTAACATATAATCTGGAAGCAATAGACCTTCTTTAAGGGGATCTGAAGGTGGAATCCAGTAACCACCAAGGTCAAACTCTGGGTTCTAGCCCTTTTCAGCAAACTCAAAATTCATTAGTTCTGAGAGCTCCAATTTCTTCTGTAATTAAAACTAAAGACCAAGAAATAAGCCTTGCAATAGAGACCTTTCCTTAGAACAGAATGCTGGCATTGCCACCAAGAATACCACCACACCTCTGATGCAAGCACAGGCTGAGGCCCCAGCTTGCAATTGCATCTGTACAAACTGTGAGGCATGTGATCTGAGCTGCAATGTCAGCATTTGTTCTGGTTACATGGGTGCTCTGCTACAAAACTTAGTGGATGAAACCAGCAATTGCCACTCATTTGGCTCATGAATCTGTCATTAGGACAGGGCTGGATAACAATAAAGTCTCTCTGCATCCCAACATCTGGGGTATCATTTGAAATCACTTGAACACCTGGGGCTGGAATAGCTTAAAGATTTCTATCTCTTTTCCATCCAGTGAAAATGCAACTCCTTTTGGTCCTTCCATGTGTTCTCTTCCAGAGATGGCTTTAGGGTAGTCCAGGCGCAAGTGTTCCAAAGATCAACACAGATACTGCCTCTCATGTCCTAACCGGAGGAGTCCAGAACATCATCCATCATTCATATTGTCTTCTGAGAAAAAAACAAGTCACTAATGATACCCCTTATTCAAAGGGAATCCAACTTTTCTTGAGAAATGTCAATGAATTTACAGCCATCTTTATTCTGTCACAGCAATCTATCATAATAGAAAGAATTAATAGAATGTTACAATTGATTTCTCTAACCTCTGTCAAGTTTTTATAGAGGCATACAAGAGAACAATCAGTGAGGACTTGGTGTTGGACACATTTGCCCTTAATTTTCATTCCTCCCTTCTCATAAAAATGTCAGCTTCTGTAGTGATTTACAGCTTGCCAGATCAGTGATCTATACCATTTTAACTAAAAAGGGTTTGAGTATAATTCCTGGCATTGCAATAGGAGAGAAGTGTTTACCTATGGAATAGTGAACCCAGGAAAGAAAGGTATGGTAGCACTGAAACCTGAAACCTTCTACTGAACCAGGGACCAAGATTCTTGCAACAGAAAATATCCAAGGGTGCTGAATGAATACTTAAGATGATCACGTGGACTTTTCTCAAGTGCAGGGGAATGCTAATGTTGATCTATATATAACAGTATATATTGGTCAGGATCTATATATAACAGTATATGTTGGTACCACCCTGGTACATGCATTTTAATGTAAAATAACCACCCTGGTACATGCATTTTAAAGTAAAATAACATTCCCAGCCCAAGCCAAGCATTCCCAGGCTAATCCAATTGCCTCCGGGAGCTGAGTGATCTTTTTGGCTCTTTGGTGTAGCATGACTGGCAGAGCTCAAATTGTTTTTATCAGCTCAGTTGCTTCTACCCAGTAAAAATGTAACTGCTGAAATTGCACTTAAGTCTTTTATGTTTTTCTAGTATCTGCAAGGCATTGCTCCTTAATTTATAAGCCTAAATATGATTGTGAAAGACTGGAAAGATATTCTGGAAAAATAAGGATAACTGAAGGGCCAATCCTGGAACATAGGCCACATTCACGTGTGGTTAGCAAGGGTAGAGATTTGCCCACATAGAAAGACTGGCCTTATAGAGACAGTGGTTCATTTCAGAGGGGCGATGTTAACCAGTCAGTCAGTAGATATTCTCTCCATGGTATAATATAGATTATATAAACAAGGCTGAAATCTGTGGCTCCAGTGTGAAAATCTGCAGCATTGCTCAAAAGCTTCTTTCAGGGACCAGGGAACCTGTTTTTAGGACATTGTGTGTGTGGTATGCAGAATAAGGACATCTCAAAGATCAACCTCAATGTTTACAAGGTCAAAAACATCAGCCCTTTCCATGGCTTGACTGAGAGCAAGGACCTATAGTTCAAGCAACATACTTGGAAATGTGTGACTTTGGCCAAAGACCTGATTGGCCTCAGTCTTCACAGGGAAGGGAACACCATCCTCACTGTCTTAATCAGAGACATGGAATCTAATTGGTCAGGTTCAAGTTTGTGAAGTGTCAGAACTTGTGGTATGGTCTCCAGTTCATCTCCCCAGCATCCTCTTGGGTTTCACCAATTTAACAGTGATCTGTAGTGGGTCTTCATGCAACTTTGCAAGAAAGCAGCCTGCAAAGAATTAGTTTTGGATAAGTTAATGCTTAACTCCCTATTATTTCAGAAGGAAAATCCAATTGCTTTTGTTCTTTTTATATTAACAAGTGTTATTTTACATTTTACTAGTGAATATATTTTATATTTTTACAGAATGTATGTCAATTACCGTTTGACCTACTGGTCATCTGTTTTGCAGAGTGGGCATCCACTTATAGAAGTACAGGCAATGTTTGATTATTCTGTTTGTGGTACACATATTTCCATGACTTTTCTGGAATGCAGCTATTCATTAATAACCAATCTCTTCAATTATTTACATATGCATAAATATCCTAATTTATTCCTTAATATTTTACAATTAATACATCAATTATTTCTACCTAATTCTGTGAGATATGAGTTAGAATAATATAAAATGCCTTTCTTCCTCCCTCCTTCCCTCCTTCTCTCCCTTCCTCCCTCCCTCTCTCCCTTTCTTTCTTCCCTTCCTTCCTCCCTCCCTCCCTTCCTTCCTTCTTTCCTTCCTTCCTTCCTTCCTTCCTTCCTTCCTTCCCTCCCTCCCTTCCTTCCTTTCTTCCCTCCTACCTTCCTTCTTTCCTTTCCTTTCCTTTCTCTCTCCCTCCCCCTTTCTTTCTTTTTTCTTTTCTTGTTTCTGTCCAGCACTAGATTTCATAAGAGACATAGATTAAAATATAAATTTTTATTCCAAGATCATCAAAGTTACACCAATGATATGCGAGACTCTAGATGTAAAGAAATTATAAGCATTTAATCAGCAAAAAATTATCAGTATGCTAAACTTAAAATGTTACTAAGGAATTTAACTAGTGTAGATAGTAAATCTGATTTGAAATATTGAAGAAACAGTTTCATCTATTTTATTTTAGTGTGAGTAATTTGTTTTCAAGAATGGCTTTTTTTGCCCAAAAAAGACTATGCATTGTTAATTAGCTATTTTATTTTTACTTAACATGTAGTGTTTTACTGTAACAAAATCTATAAATTTTTTCCTTAAGTTATGATTCAAATTGCCAAATACGTTATTCTGATTATATAACGAGCAGATAATAACAATTATTTTGGAAAGGCTCAAAGTTTTCTAACGTATACAATCTTATTTAATTAAACTCTCTTAATATTTTAAATTGAATTTATAAATCCCTTTTAATTTTCTTCTTCAGCTTTTTATGTATCTGACCAGGAAATAATATCAACACAAGAATATAAGTAATTTTTGTTTAATACATAAATATGGTAACTTTCACATTATTTTAATTACTTTAATACTGTTTAAAAACATAGTAAATTCTTATTCTAATTCAAAAAACCCAGCTCTAAATCAATTTCTGAATTATATATGTGAAATTTGTTTCACAAATATAATCAGTCTGACAATCTATCTACCAAATTCTTCTAGGTATTCTTTCTCAGAAGACTGAAGTTGTGTATCAGCCATGAGATTCCTGACTGGCATACAGGATTTTCTTCCTGCAATTAACACTTAGTTATCCCTTGTTTGAGTTACTATAACTTCACAAATTACAAAGAAGTTGGTTTACAGCATCCACCATTGATTTGATTTCATTTAATAATGCTGTATTTCTCTGTTGTGCATGTGTAACTCTATTATCGTGTACTTAACTCCATTCATTAACTGACTATGTTTCTAGGTTTAAATTTATTTTTCTCTTTTTTTTACTTACCAATACCTTCCATTTGCATCCAAAAGCATTCTTAGGTTTTTTTTAATTGGGATCTTCACAACTGTATGTAGTTTTGCCACAATTCTTTAAATTTTTTACAATATTCGAATTGAGATTCAACTTTATAATTTCATTTATTTGCATATAACATTCTGCTTTTCTGTTACAGAACTTAACAAAATCATCCAGGCACACAAATAATTAATACATTATTTTAATTGTTGAAAAGAGCTAAATACAACTTTATGTAAAAATCAATACATCATATGAAATGTTTGTGAATTTCCTACACTGTATTATATGTCTAATACCTCTTTGTGATAATGGGAGTTATAAAAAATGTATAAGACATAATTCGCAGATCTATAGCACCTACTGAGTTATTAGGGAGAAGAAAAGCATACATTTTCTATATGAATAAGAGAGAAGAGCATGGAATTCAATTAAACCTGTGTGTGTGTGTGTGTGTGTGTGTGTGTGTAATTGCACTCATAAAACTAATTCAATAAGAGATTATTAAATTTTTTGGAGTATAATATGATGCATTAACCTGTATGAATTTCAAATATGTGAATGTTCCCACTTTACCAGAAAGAAAACAACTTCAGCTGTTCGGTCATTAACACATTTGACTACTTGTCTGAGCAGCAAATATATGACGGTAACCATTTATTTTGTTCTTGCAATTGCATTTAATAGCTGCATTTCGGGTTTATCGCAAGATCTTTGATATTTAAATAAGATATACTTTTTAAAAATGTGTCAGAATATAATTTTTACATTTATAAAAAAATATAATTTTCACATTTTATCAATGTGAAATCAGAGGCATCTACTGAACGATTGAGAGGACCTGAAGCCTTATGATTCGTTCCAGTCTCAGGAGACAAGACAGTATGCAGTGATGAAACTATGGACACTGGAGATTCACATCTGCACAATGAGCTGCAGCCTGTGTCCCCAGCGAAAAGGAACTATACGTAAAAAGGACTTACTGTTGGGTAAAAAGGGACTTATCAAACAGTAAGTCCTTTAACAATCATGAAATCCTGATTGTCTGCACTAGGTGCTGTGCTTACTTTGGACTCTGCTTGGTTGTATGTTTAGGAAATGGTACGATAAGTTTCTTTTACACTACTGTTATTTCCTGTTACCTCGAATAATCTAGAATAATCTGTTTACTGCCTGTATGATCTTAGCATTGCTTCTGAACAGCCAGAAAACAATTTCTTAAATTGCAGTTTGTTTATTTTTCAATGGTCTTCTCATTTCATGGAAATGGATGATATTTACATAATACTTATAACCAATATTTTCATGTGTGTATATGTTTCTGGTATTTAACACTTGATTTATATAGTAATTTAGAGTTACTTGTGTAATTATGGGAAACTCTTTGAATTGCAATGCATGCTAACTATTATGACAAGGAAAGAACGTCTTCTTTTTTTTTTTAATTTTTATTGCATTATAGGTTTTGGGGTACATGTGCAGAACGTGCAAGATAATTGCATAGGTACACACATGGCAGTGTGTTTTGCTGCCTTCCTCCCCCTCACCCACACTTGGTATTCATCCCCAGGCTATTCCCCCCAGCCCCCCCCGCTGTCCCTCCCCCATTTCCCCCAACAGTCCCCAGTGTATAGTAGACCACCTCTCTGTGTCCATGTGTTCTCATTTTTCTCACCCGCCTATGAGTGAGTATATGCGGTATTTCTTTTTCTGTTCTTGTGTCAGTTTGCTGAGAATGATGTTCTCCAGATTCATCCATGTCCCTACAAAGGACACAAACTCATCATTTCTGATTGCTGCATAATATTCCATGGTGTATATGTGCCACATTTTCCCAGTCCAGTCTATCATCGATGGGCATTTGGGTTGGTTCCAGGTCTTTGCTATTGTAAACAGTGCTGCAATGAACATTCGTGTGCATGTGTCCTTATAGTAGAACGATTCACAGTCTTTTGGATAGATACCCAGTAATGGGATTGCTGGGTCAAATGGAATTTCTATTTCTAGGTCCCTGAGGAATCGCCACACTGTCTTCCACAATGGTTGAACTAATTTACACTCCCACCAATAGTGTAAGAGTGTTCCTATTTCTCCACATCCTCTCCAGCATCTGCTGTCTCCAGATTTTTTAATGATCGCCATTCTAACTGGTGTGAGATGATATCTCAATGTGGTTTTGATTTGCATCTCTCTAATGACCAATGATGATGAGCACTTTTTCATATGTTTGTTGGCCTCATGTATGTCTTCTTTTGTAAAGTTTCTGTTCATATCCTTTGCCCATTTTTGAATGGGCTTGTTTGTTTTTTTCCTGTAAATCTGTTTGAGTTCTTTGTAAATTCTGGATAGCAGCCCTTTGTCCGATGCGTAAACTGCAAAGATTTTTTCCCATTCTGATGGTTGTCGATTCACTCTAGTGACTGTTTCTTTTGCCGTGCAGAAGCTGTGGAGTTTGATTAGGTCCCATTTGTCTATTTTGGCTTTTGTTGCCAATGCTTTTGGTGTTTTGTGCATGAAGTCCTTGCCTACTCCTGTGTCCTGAATGGTTTTGCCTAGATTTTCTTCTAGGGTTTTTATGGTTTCAGGTCTTACATTTAAGTCTTTAATCCATCTGGAGTTAATTTTAGTGTAAGGTGTCAGGAAGGGGTCCAGTTTCTGCTTTCTGCACATGGCTAGCCAGTTTTCCCAACACCATTTATTAAATAGGGAATCCTTTCCCCATTGCCTGTTTTTGTCTGGTTTATCAAAGATGATATGGTTGTAGATATGTTGTGTTGCCTCCGATGTTTCTGTTCTGTTCCATTGGTCTATATCTCTGTTTTGGTACCAGTACCATGCTGTTTTGATTACTGTAGCCTTGTAGTATAGTTTGAAGTCTGGTAGCGTGATGCCTCCCGCTGTGTTCTTTTTGCTTAGAATTGACTTGGCTATGCGGGCTCTTTTTTGGTTCCATATGAAATTCATGGTGTTTTTTTCCAACGTCTTCTTATACATAACAGTCTTTGGAAATTACTTAGACGTAATTTTCTTTTATGATATCAGTATAACATTGTAAGAATTATTTTGTTTTTCCTGAACTTTTTAACTACATCTCCTGTTTAACAAAACCAGGACATGCATACAGACGCTTTATTCCCTGAGCCCAGAACTTTTTTTACTATAAAAAATTGTTAATTCTTTTCATTACAATTTTAGAGTGCCTGCATAAGATAGTCTTCAAAAAGATCATTTTTTGATGGTATGTTCTTACTGTTTTGTTACTGTTGTTTGTCAAATTTTCATTTCTTTTGCATATTTGACTTTTTGCCATTTTTGTCTTATAAACAGTTTTTATACATAAACCCTTCAGTGATTACTGTTTTAAAAGTATAAGTGCATGTATATTCTTAATGTATATCATGAATTTACATATGTAATATATGTTTCATATAGCATTTAATTAGTTAAATACTTATTTCTATATAATATTCTATAATAACATGAACAGTACATGAAATATAATATTTACGTACATTATTTATAATACATTTATATATAAATATTATGTCATCATAATTATATTTTATGGGACAGCCTCATTGAGAATACACAGTGACTTATTTCAGGTTTGGTTAACAAAATTATAGTACAGAGTTCTCTTTTGAAAATCCTTAACTCATTTAATAGGTATTTGGTTGGATTCCATTTTTAATATAATAGAAAATGCTTTTAACTTTGTGATTTCTGTCACCAAGCTAATCTCCAATTGTATTGTTGATCAATAATGATTGCATATTTTCAAATGTTTTTTTGGAGTCATGAATTAAAAATAAATTACTATGAAGCGATCCCACATTTTTAAACAAAGATCCAGATTTCGTCATGACACTTATTAGAACATCTCCAAATGTGTATCCTTTCAAGTTCAAGATTTTGACATCTTATGATCAAATGCCAAATTCCAACCCAATTTGTATATTTGCCAATGTAATATATCTAATTTTTTTAAATTTTTGCCAAACGCATTCTCTTATGTCTCCTACATCTTGGAAAATAACATCTTCATTCAAAACACACACACACACACACACACACACAACCTTAGAGTAATATTTTACTTCATGTTCAACTCTCCATCTTTTTGGTTCCTACCTAAAAATGGCTACTGGATGGAGTCACTTCTTATGGTTTTTCCTACTGCCACCTTGATGTAAGGCATAGTCATCTCTCTCATGGACAATTGATATAGCATCCTAAATAGCTTCCCTGCTTCTGCTCTTGCCTTGCTGAGATTTATTCTCAGAGTGTATAAAACCATAAGTCAAATACGTGGATCCTATTACATGCTTAAACATGATATTACAGAGTATATGTGCAAAACAGCTTCCCATCTCACTGAGAAAGCACCCAAACCTCAAACAAGGCAAGGTGTGATAATTATAGCATCTCTTATTCCCCACTGACCACTCTCCATCTTGTTCTCTGCAGTTCAGTCAATTTCCTGAAGTTTCTTATTCAACACAATCCCACCTCAGGATTCTGAACTTGCTGTGCCATCTCCCTGGCAAAGTCTTTCAGTAGACAGCCACGTATTGAGTTAAACCATTTACATTGGGTTTCTGTTCAGATTTCCCTGTGATATTCAAATCCTAATCCTATACCTGTGAATCTTACCTTGTATCACAGAAAATACTTTTCCCAGAGATGAGTCAGTCAAGGATTTTGAGGAAGGGAGATTATTACCCTGGATTGTCTGGGTAAATACTAAATGTGAGAGGGAGGCAAAGGGAGATTTTCCTGCAGAAGAAGAAAGCAGTGCAATGACTGATGAAAGTGCTGTGCTGCTGTCTTGGATAACAGAAGGGACCAAAATAACGCTGTTTGTGAAGCTTGAAAAGGTGGAAAAACTGGTCTCTCCTAAAGCCTTCAGACGAATGTGGCCCCACACACAACTTGAGTTTGACTCAGCAAACCGATTTCCAGCTTCTGACTTCCAAACTGTAAGATTATAAGTTATTGTTTTAAGCCTCTGATTTGAGAGCAACTTATTACAGCAGCAATAGAAAACATATACACTATGTAATAGAGTACCTACTATCTCTTTCTATTCACCTTTGCTTATTTATTTTTCTTCATAGTTCTTTACAATTTATACAGTATATCAATACATGTCTATTTTCTCAACTGAATGTGAGCTCCTTGAAAGCATGACATTTGTCTTTTTCACTGTTCCATCTCTAGCGAATATAATATTTCTTGGCAAAGAATAGAAATACATACTTATTGAATGCATGAATGTATATGTGAATGAATTAATTAGTTGATGTTTCATTATAAATGCTATTGAATAGGCTGGGCATGGTGGTCCGTGCCTGGTAAATCCAGCACTTCGGGGGGCTGAGGTAGATAGATCATGAAGTCAGGAGTTTGAGACCAGCCTGGCCAGCATAATGAAACTTTGTCTCTACTAAAAATACAAAAATTAGCTGGGCATGGTGGCACATGACTGTAGTACCAGCTACTTGGGAGACTGAGGCAGGAGAATTGCTTGAACCCAAGAGGCAAAGGTTTCAGTAAGTCCAGATCACACCACTGCACTCCAACCTAGATGACAGCGTGAGACTTTGTCTCAAAAAGATAATAATAAATGTTATTTAATTAGTAACATATTATATCAAAAACATGTGAAACTAAGTGGCACTCTACCATTCTGCAAACAAGAAACATCCAATAGAAACAGTTTTGATGCCTTAAAATACACCTTGACTCTTTACAATGGGTGTTCAGGTTTGTTTCGAAGCTGATAAAAAACAAAGGTGCAAAAGCAAAGTTACACAAAGATGAAAAAGAAAGGGTTGTAGAGTTAAATAACACAGCTAATTTTAATCAGCCTTAATACTAAATAGCAAATAAATGATCTGCCTTTTTCTCCCAACTCAATTCTACTGGAAGGCTCAATCAATTGATCTTTCAAGTTGGCAATCTGGGCAGAAGGTGAGGCAATAAGATGTCTAAGGTCGAATTTGGAAAGAAATGGGGTTGTATATGATGAAACTCATTTTCATGAGCTTAAATGAGTGTAAAATAATAGGGACAGGTTAGTCACAGAAAAAGGAAGATTTGTGTCACTGGTTGCTCCTGTTTGTAGCCCACGTTAGCAGAAGGCTTACATATGTCATAGGATGAATGGACATTCGATTCATTCTACTTGAGATTTGGTACCAGTTACATATGTATTTAAATATTAATTCTCCCCTTAATAGTTGTGTAATATAAGAGTTTTCCTTCTCTCCTCCTACTTTTTATGATGTGAAAACTAAAATCCATGTACTAAAACATTCTCTAGTACCAAAAATTTGAATCATTATTTATAGATTGTCTAACACATATATGAGCCACTTCTAAAGTAAATGTCCTTTCTTTATTTAACTATAGGGTAGCCCTAAATGTCCCATGCTGTTCTGGACACCGGATCATGAAGGAATCACTTCTTTTCCATCTGAGTAATATCTTGTTCTGCTACTAAGGAACTATATATACCTGAATTAAAATGAGAGGCTGGAATGATACAGGTGTGAAGGAATTCCTCCTGGTAGGGTTAACTGAAAATCCTAATTTGCAGATCCCACTCTTTTTGCTTTTCACTCTTATTTATTTCATCACTTTGGTGGGTAATTTGGGCATAATTATCTTGATCTGGTTAAATGCCCAACTTCGTACTCCAATGTGCTTCTTCCTTGGCAACCTCTCCTTTTGTGATATCTGCTACTCTACTGTCTTTGCTCCTAAGATGCTAGTCAATTTCCTAACAAAACGTAAGTCCAGTACATTTTCTGGCTGTATTCTACAGAGTTTCTCTTTTGCAGTGTATGTAACCACAGAGGGCATTCTACTCTCCATGATGGCTTATGACCGTTACGTGGCAATAGCTAATCCCTTGTTGTATGGAGTCATTATGACCAAAAGAGTTTGTATACAGCTGGTCCTTGCATCTTACTTAGGTGGGCTCATTAATTCCCTGACACATACAATAGGTTTGCTGAAATTAGACTTCTGTGGTCCTAATATTGTGAATAATTATTTCTGTGACGTTCCTCCTCTTCTGAGACTTTCTTGCTCTGATACCCATATCAATGAAATGCTGCTTTTGATCTTCTCTGGGCTCATTGCAATGTTCACTTTCATTGTCATTATGGTGTCTTATGTCTGCATCATCATTGCTGTCCAGAGAATCAGTTCAGCTGAAGGAAGGTACAAAGCCTTCTCCACTTGTGCCTCACACCTGGCCACTGTGACCTTATTCTATGGGTCTGTGACTTTTAGTTACATCCAGCCAGGTGCTCAGTATTCCCTGGAACAGGAGAAGGTCTCGGCTGTGTTTTATACATTGGTGATCCCCATGCTAAACCCACTTATTTATAGCCTGAGAAATAAGGATGTAAAAGATGCAGCAAAAAGGTTGATATGTTGGAAGAGAAACCCCACTTGACTGAGTCCTGAATGTGGCTTTGTTAACCTAATATTTACTTGCAAATATATGGCCTTCCTTTAAAATTATATCAAACAAATATAAATAAAACTATACTTGGAGACCCGGCAAGATGGCGTCGTAGAAGCGACTCAGGATTGCAGCTCTCAGTGACGGCGCAGAGGGTGAGTCCTAGCCGCATTCTCGGATGGACTTTTCTAGCCCACAGAGCGTTGAAAGTCCCACAGGACGCTAGTAAAGTAAAACCGGCTAACGCAGCCCTTTGGCGCGGCCGCTTCGGCCGGCGCCGCTTCGGCCGGCGCCGCAGCAGGACCCGGCACGGAACTCACTGGTCTGGGCGCCCTGTTAAACCAGCAATCTGAGAGTTTGAAGGGCAGATTGGCGCGTCCATCTGATTGAACGGGACTTGGACAGTGAGCCAGACCAGGAGTTTCCTGGGAGTTTCCTGGGAAGCGTGATCTGAGCCGGTGAAGTAGGCAGCGGCACGGGAGATCGCACGGTTCCCAGTGCCCTATCGGCAGGCTCCTGGGGCGCCAGTGAGAGAGTCGAACTTTAAGCTTGCGGAGAGGGAGGGAGAGAGAGAGAGGACGGACTCTGAGGCAGGGAGCTGGGTAATCGGGCTCAGCGAGTCCCACCCTCACAGGGACAAGCAGGGCAATGACTGGAGACGCTTGGCGCTGAGAGTTTTGCTGCCGGCATCTAGGACGGTGCAGCCCGGTGAGGGAGGGGCGTCCACCACCGCTGACACAATCCGCCCCTATTGAAGCACCGCCCAGGGCCGAAGCAGCCTGCCGTTGCCGAGGCAACCTGCCATAACAGAGAGACTCCCAGGAGACGGGAGCTCTCCACAGCAGAAGGGAGTCCAGCAGCAACAGGGCAGAACCGTGCTAGTGGGTCAGAGCCCCGGCAGGCAAATAGTGAATAGACTGCCACCTAGTGGGGCAGGACAGTGCAACAGATACTCATAAAGAAAGCCCCAACTCCCTGAAACAGTGCATATAAGGGGGGGAAATAAAAGGGTGGTGTTTTATGAGTTCTATTACAGCAGACATAAACAACCTCCCAACAACACTGAATGAACAACGGAGCTCACAGCTCAGCACTGGAGCTACTATAAAGCACAAACCATCTCCTTAAGCAGCTCCCTGACCCCTGTATATCCAAAGAGTCACCGCAAAAAAAGGACTAATCAGACTGACATTTGGCGGGCATCATTCTGGAACAAAGACAGCAGAAGAAGAAACTGGTATCATCCCTCACTCTTCCACAGCTGCTACAGGTATACTCCAGACAAACAGGGCCTGGAGTGGACCTCAGAACTCATACAGCAGAGGGGCTAGACCACTAGAAGGAAAACTAAGTAACAAAAATACTTCATCATCAACAATCTCAGCATCCACACAGAGACCCAATTGAAAAATCAGCAACTACAAAGACGACAGGCGGATAAATCCATAAAGATGGGAAGAAACCAGCGCAAAAAGGAGGAAAACACCCGAAACCAAAACACCTCACCTCCTACAGAGGACCAAAACTCCTCACCAGCAAGGGAACAAAGCTGGACGGAGAATGAGTGTGACGAAATGACGGAATCAGACTTCAGAAAGTGGATAATGAGAAACTTCATTGAGCTAAAAGAACATGTTCTAAATCAGTGCAAAGAAACTAAGAACCTTGAAAAAAGATTTGAAAAAAAATTCGAGGAATTGATAACAAGAATGGAAAACTTAGAGAGGAATATGAATGAATTGAAGGAGCTGAAAAACACAACACGAGAACTTCGTGAAGCATGCACAAGTTTCAACAGCCGAATTGACCAAGCAGAAGAAAGAATGTCAGAAATTGAAGATCAACTCAATGAAATAAAACGTGAAACCAAGATTAAAGAAAAAAGCACAAAAAGGAATGAACAAAATCTCCAAGAAATGTGGGACTATGTGAAGAGACCCAACCTACGTTTGATAGGTGTACCAGAATGTGATCAAGAGAATGAATCTAAGCTGGAAAACACTCTTCAGGATATTATCCAGGAAAATTTCCCCAACCTAGCAAGACAGGTCAATACTGAACTCCAGGAAATACAGAGAACACCACAAAGATACTCCGCAAGAAGAGCAACCCCAAGGCACATAATCATCAGATTCACCAGGGTTGAAACGAAGGAGAAAATACTTAGGGCAGCCAGAGAGAAAGGTCAGGTCACCCACAAAGGGAAGCCCATCAGACTCACAGCAGATCTCTCGGCAGAGACTCTACAAGCCAGAAGAGAGTGGGGGCCAATATTCAACATCCTTAAAGAAAAGAGCTTTCAACCCAGAATTTCATATCCAGCCAAACTGAGCTTCATAAGTGAAGGAAAAATAAAATCCTTCACGAACAAGCAAGTACTCAGAGATTTTGTTACCACTAGGCCTGCTTTACAAGAGCTCCTGAAAGAGGCACTACACATAGAAAGAAACAACCAGTTCCAGCCATCCTAAAAGCATACCAAATGCTAAAGACCATCAACAAAATGAAGAATGTACATGAACCAATGGGCAAAACAGCCAGATAGCATCAAAATGGCAGTATCAAATTCACACATAACAATATTAACCCTGAATGTAAATGGGCTAAATGCACCAATCAAAAGACACAGACTGGCAAATTGGATAAAAAACCAAAACCCATCAGTGTGCTGTATTCAGGAAACCCACCTCACACACAAAGATACATAAAGGCTTAAAATAAAAGGATGGAGGAAGATTTACCAAGCAAATGGAGAGCAAAAAAAAGCAGGAGTTGCAATTCTCATCTCTGATAAAATAGACTTTAAAGCAACAAAGATCAAAAGGGACAAAGAAGGTCACTACATAATGGTAAAAGGATCAATACAACAAGAAGAGCTAACGATTCTAAATATATATGGACCCAATGTAGGAGCACCCAGATATATAAGGCAAGTTCTTAATGACTTACAAAGAGACTTAGACTCCCACACAATAATAGTGGGAGACTTTAACACTCCACTGTCAATAGCAGACAGATCAACCAGACAGAAAATTAACAAGGATATCCAGGACTTGAACTCAGACCTGGAACAAGCAAACCTGATAGACATTTACAGAACTCTCCACCCCAAATCCACAGAATATACATTCTTCTCAGCACCACATCACACCTACTCCAAAATTGACCACATAATTGGAAGTAAAGCACTCCTCAGCAAATGCAAAACAACGGAAATCATAACAAACAGTCTCTCAGACCATAGTGCAATCAAGTTGGAACTCAGAATTCAGAAAATAACTCAGAACCGCACAGCTTCATGGAAACTGAACAACTGGCTCTTGAATGTTGATTGGATAAACAATGAAATGAAGGCAGAAATAAAGAAGTTCTTTGAAACCAACGAGAACGAAGACACAACGTACCAGAATCTCTGGGACACATTTAAAGCAGTCTGTAGAGGAAAATATATAGCAATAAGTGCCCACATGAGAAAAGTGGAGAGATCCAAAATTGACACCCTATCGTCAAAATTGAAAGAGCTAGAGGAGCAAGATCAAAAAAGCTCAAAACCTAGCCGAAGACAAGAAATAACTAAGATCAGAGCAGAACTGAAGGAGATAGAGACAAGAAAAACCCTTCAAAAAATCAACAAATCTAAGAGCTGGTTTTTTGAAAAGATCAACAAAATAGACAGACCACTAGCCAGACTGATAAAAAAGAAAAGAGAGAACAACCAAATAGATGCAATAAAAAACGATAAAGGGGAAATCACCACAGATTCCACAGAAATTCAAACCATCATCAGAGAATACTACAAACAACTCTATGCACACAAACTAGTAAATCAGGAAGAAATGGATAAATTCCTGGATGCCTGTGTCCTCCCAAGCCTAAACCAGGAGGAAGCTGAAACTATGAATAGACCAATAACAAGGTCAGAAGTTGAGGCAGCAATTAAGAGCCTACCACACAAAAAAAGCCCAGGTCCAGATGGGTTCACAGCTGAATTCTACCAGACACACAAAGAGGATCTGGTACCATTCCTTCTGAAACTATTCCAAATAATCCAAAAAGAGGGAACCCTTCCCAAATCATTTTATGAGACCAACATCATCCTGATACCAAAACCTGGCAGAGACTCAACAAGAAAAGAAAACTTCAGGCCAATATCCATGATGAACATAGATGCAAAAATCTTCAATAAAATACTGGCAAATCGATTGCAACAGCACATTAAAAAACTTATCCATCATGATCAAGTAGGATTCATCCCGGGCATGCAAGGCTGGTTCAACATACGCAAGTCTATAAATGTAATTCACCACATAAACAGAAGCAAAAACAAAAACCACATGATTATCTCAATTGACGCAGAGAAGGCATTTGACAAAATTCAACAGCCCTTTATGCTAAAAACCCTCAATAAACTTGGTATTGATGGAACATATCTCAAAGTAATAAAAGCTATTTATGACAAACCAACAGCCAATATCATACTTAATGGGCAAAAACTGGAAGCATTCCCTTTGAAATCCGGCACTAGACAAGGATGCCCTCTCTCACCACTTCTATTCAACATAGTACTGGAAGTTCTAGCCAGAGCAATAAGGCAAGAAAAAGAAATAAAGGGTATTCAAATAGGAAAGGTGGAAGCCAAATTGTCTCTATTTGCAGACGACATGATAGTATACCTAGAAGACCCCATCACCTCAGCCCAAAAGCTCCTGCAACTGATAAGCAACTTCAGCAAAGTCTCAGGATATAAAATCAATGTGCAAAAATCACAAGCATTCCTATACACCAACAACAGACTTAAAGAGAACCAAATTAAGAACGAACTGCCATTCACAATCGCTACAAAGAAAATAAAATACCTAGGAATACAACTCACTAGGAATGTAAGGGACCTCTTTAAGGAAAACTACAAACACCTGCTCAACGAAATAAGAGAGGACACAAACAGATGGAGAAACGTTCCATGTTCGTGGTTAGGAAGAATCAATATTGTGAAAATGGCTATACTGCCCAAAGTAATTTACACATTCAATGCTATCCCCATCAAACTACCATTGAATTTCTTCATAGAACTGGAAAAAACCACCATGAATTTCATATGGAACCAAAAAAGAGCCCGCATAGCCAAGTCAATTCTAAGCAAAAAGAACACAGCGGGAGGCATCACGCTACCAGACTTCAAACTATACTACAAGGCTACAGTAATCAAAACAGCATGGTACTGGTACCAAAACAGAGATATAGACCAATGGAACAGAACAGAAACATCGGAGGCAACACAACATATCTACAACCATATCATCTTTGATAAACCAGACAAAAACAGGCAATGGGGAAAGGATTCCCTATTTAATAAATGGTGTTGGGAAAACTGGCTAGCCATATGCAGAAAGCAGAAACTGGACCCCTTCCTGATACCTTACACTAAAATTAACTCCAGATGGATTAAAGACTTAAATGTAAGACCTGACACCATAAAAACCCTAGAAGAAAATCTAGGCAAAACCGTTCAGGACAGAGGAGTAGGCAAGGACTTCATGAACAAAACACCAAAAGCATTGGCAACAAAAGCCAAAATAGACAAATGGGACCTAATCAAACTCCACAGCTTCTGCACGGCAAAAGAAACAGTCACTAGAGTGAATCGACAACCATCAGAATGGGAAAAAATCTTTGCAGTTTACACATCTGACAAAGGGCTGATATCCAGAATTTACAAAGAACTCAAACAGATTTACAGAAAAAAAACAAACAAGCCCATTCAAAAATGGGCAAAGGATATGAACAGACACTTTACAAAAGAAGACATACATGAGGCCAACAAACATATGAAAAAGTGCTCATCATCATTGGTCATTAGAGAGATGCAAATCAAAACCACATTGAGATATCATCTCACACCAGTTAGAATGGCGATCATTAAAAAATCTGGAGATAGCAGATGCTGGAGAGGATGTGGAGAAATAGGAACACTCTTACACTGTTGGTGGTAGTGTAAATTAGTTCAACCATTGTGGAAGACAGTGTGGCGATTCCTCAGGGACCTAGAAATAGAAATTCCATTTGACCCAGCAATCCCATTACTGGGTATCTATCCAAAAGACTGTGAATCTTTCTACTATAAGGACACATGCACACGAATGTTCATTGCAGCACTGTTTACAATAGCAAAGACCTGGAACCAACCCAAATGCCCATCGATGATAGACTGGACTGGGAAAATGTGGCACATATACACCATGGAATATTATGCAGCAATCAGAAATGATGAGTTTGTGTCCTTTGTAGGGACATGGATGAATCTGGAGAACATCATTCTCAGCAAACTGACACAAGAACAGAAAAAGAAATACCGCATATACTCACTCATAGGCGGGTGAGAAAAATGAGAACACATGGACACAGAGAGGCGGTCTACTATACACTGGGGACTGTTGGGGGAAATGGGGGAGGGACAGCGGGGGGGCTGGGGGGGATAGCCTGGGGATGAATACCAAGTGTGGGTGAGGGGGAGGAAGGCAGCAAAACACACTGCCATGTGTGTACCTATGCAACTATCTTGCACGTTCTGCACATGTACCCCAAAACCTATAATGCAATAAAAATTTAAAAAAAAAAAAAAATAAATAAAAAAAAAAAATAAAACTATACTTAAGACACTCGTGCAATTTGGATCAGAAATTATGAGTTTGACTTAAAGACTTCAGTCTTTAAGTCAAAATAATTATTTGGCTGAGAGTTGATGACATGGTATTTCACAATTTCTTGTGTTGATGACTTAATAATTTCATTATTTCAAAAGATGGGAAATTTTTTTTTCTAACAAATATTCATGCAAAACTCTGAAAGAGCTCATGGATTTGAAGAAGGTGGCGTTGATTCAAATCAAAGTAATACTCTATCAATAGATGTTTATCAATGTGTCTCAGATAAAAATTTTCAGAGAAAAATTCAAATCTTCCTGTGGCACAACTTTCTTAGATTATACTATTATGTCTTATCCTAAAAGAGCTACCAAATGATTAAAAACGAATATCTTCCATTTTGTATTTAATTTTCATTTCTTAATAACATCTAATAAAAAAATGGCTATAGGAAATGAGTTCTATTCTATAGTCATTTATTATTATTATATCTTTTCTGTAGTCATTTATTATTATTATTTACTATAGTTTACCATAAACTATAGTATTTATAGTTTACTCTTACTATTATTTGTAGTTTACTCATTTAACACATTTCTACTGTGCCAGTCACTTTGTATGTGTGAAATGAACCTAAAAACATTTAAACTATAAACAAAAAGTTGTTAGATGAAAGACAAATGAATAAATATGGTAAAAGGGAGAGATTATTTAAAGATGAAAAAGTATACAAGTTTGGCTCTAGCATGGAATTTTAAAGCAAAAGCAATAGACAATAAGGTTGGCAAATTATACAGAACCAGATGTATGAAAGTCCTTTATAGATAAGATAACATGGTTTAAGACTCAATGGCTAATAAATGAATATATAAATGAAATATAAATTATATGCTTTAGGAAAGTTTCCATAATTCCATTGTTATCAAAATAATGGAAAGTAAAATAAAAAGTTGGAAAAAATACTATGAGGCAGATAACAAGTGATACAGGTGAGTAACAAAGAGAATGAGACATATTCAAGAGAAAGTTAATGAAATTCATCAAAAAGACTTCAGAAATCATTAGACTTGTGGTTTTTGTTTTGATTTTAAGAGAAAAGAGTTCACAATGACACGGGTTTTGAACTTGTGTCACTAATATTTTAAAATTTTTAGGAGATAAAATAAATGAAGTAATAATCCAAGTGCCATTCAAATTTCTAACTGAAGAATTTTCTGGAAAGAGGGTATAGCCAAGAACAAATCCCAAGAAGTATGAACTATCATGGATTGCTCATAAAACAGCAAAAAGTCAGAACTGGAGTAAACAGAGGAAGGAGAAAAAAGTTAAAATAGTAGAACAGATCATGTGGAATACAGTATGTGTAGGGACTTTGAGTCAGAGCAAAGACAAAGGCAACTGACCCAACTTATATAGTACAATGGTCACTCAGGTTATTGTATTAAATAGTAAACAGGCTATAGAATGGCAGACAAGAATGTAAGACACAAGCCTAGGCAGGAGGCTGCATAATAATTTGGCTGAGAGTTGATGACATGCTACACAAGAGCGGTCACAGTAAAACTTGGAAAAAACACAAATACAGTATATATTTTAGTGCTAGATCTGGCAAAAGAATGAATGAAAGAGAAGACCTAAAAAGATAACTCTGAAACTTTTTCAACAGACAAGCAGACACAAGAGAATAACAACATCCAAATTGTACAAAATGTGTATTCTTTTCAAGCACGTATATCGTATTTACAAAGTTGAGCAAGTTGAGCATACAATGGGATGAAGATAAAGTCTCAAAACACATCCGAGGATGGTGTGTACACATTCTACGACTGTGGGCAAGATGCTTTAAGTTCCTAAACCTAATATTTCACCTGGAGAAAGAAATAGTCATATCACTTCAAAATTTTATAAATAGAAGTATAGGTTGGATGAATAGCTAGACTGAGAGCGAGAGGACTTTTATTTTAACTTGTATTTTAAGTTCAGGGCATATGCAGGCTTGTTACATAGGTGAACTTGTGTCATGGTGGTTTGTTGTAAAAATTATTTCATCACCCAGGTATTAAGCCTAGTACCCGTCAGTTATTTTTCCTAATCTCTCTCTTCCCACCCTTCACCCTCTGATAGGCCCCTGTGTGGGTTGTTCCTCTCTATGTGTCCATGTGTACTAAGATAGATAGAGTTTAACGTGATTTCAGAATATATTAGTAAAAATCTACAAGGTCAGAAAAATATGAATAGATGCATTATTATGTCAAGTTCAAGGAATTTATACATTTATATAAAACAAGAACCGAAAGTTGCAAAATACAATTAAGCAGTACAGCACACTGAGCAGAGCTTGCAAACTACTGTGAGAAGATTGAGGTGTCATCTTATATATATTTTAACTTTGGGGAAACATAAATACATACTTTACATTAGAAAATAGTATACCATTATTATGTAAAATCAATATATGTATATGTGTATGTATACATTTATTGGGATTGAAGTTGAGAGACCAGAGAAACAAATGCAGCTATGCAACTGGCACTTATAGTTAAGCAGTACATGACTGACTGTTTATTCTTGCAAACTTGTATTACTTTAGAATTGCTTCTGTAGATTTGAAATGTTTCAAAATAAAAAGTTAGAAAAACGTGGGGGGAAAGTGCTTGCAAAATGACAAGAACACCTTTACTTCTGGATGAATGAAGTTGCTTGTGGGCAAAATGGCATTTCCGCAAAAATAAAAGCAAGGTAAGAAATAACTTCTTGAGAAAGAATAAATAACTATTAAGGAGAACTAGAGTAGCTTTGGATTCAGAGAGACGTAAACTTGGAAAAGCAAGACGATTTTTATTGCCCTAATTCAGGGCACACTTGAATATTCAGAGTTGGTGGACACTTCGTAGGTTCCACCCTGCATGGTTGTATTTCCTCTCAGAACATTAGTCAAATTCTGGGTCTGAACAGGCCTGGAGGATGTTTTCATAGTCAAATGACAGATGAAAAGAGAGTGAGAGCCTGAGAGAGGGGGAGGAAGAGCATGGATAGATGAATAAATGAATGAATGAATGAGAAAGAAAGAGAGAATGATAGAAGACAGACTTAAGGGAAGAACTTCTCAAAAGTGGAGATCTTTTGGTGATGTCCCAAACAATACAAATAAGGAAGATTGTGACCCATCAAAGGAACTTACTCTGGACACATTCTGTGTGACTGTTCTGCTGGAAAGACGAAATAGTGGAGTGGATCTTTAGGCAGTTATGGAAACTGGAGAGAGAAATACGATTATATAGGAGCTCAAATGCAAAGCTGGTTTTCTCCACAAGAATTTGGGGCGAAGAAGTGTAAGAAGCTGCTCCTGGGCTGCAAAGGTTGACTGAAAACTCCTGTACTGCATTCTCGCTGGGCTTAGAAAACAAAGATTTGCCAGAGGGAAGGGTCAGTAAGAAATGTATTGTAGGTGTCCCCCCTCCAAACGCTTGCCAGGTTCTGATCCTGTTGTATGTAGGCAAGAGACTTAAAATTTCCTTTGAAAAGCAAAAGGACACCCCTGAAACTTCAGACTAACTGGAGAGTCAGAGTGAAATCTTTCTCAGTGTTTGGGGCTTGGTTGATAATGTCCTGTCAGATGTAGAGGCCCGCATCAAACATAAGGCCAGCAGTCTTTTAAGGATATTTACTGCCATTTGAAGATGTACAGGAAAGGGAGCTGAGTTCACACCTCCAAAGAGTTAAAATTTAATCTCCTGCAGTGGTTAAAGGGCTATATGTGGTGAGAGAGACAGAGAACAAGAGACCAGTTTCTTAATTAAAACCTTGGGATGTTCACAGCCCAGAAACAGTAATGAGCAGGAAGAAGAAAATGAAGTCTATCTACAAACCAAGCCAATAATAACTCAGTTAATAATTGAATTAATATAATCAGCACCTCATCCTTTCTGCCTGCAAGAAAAAGGAAAACCCTCCCCTGTGGAAACTGATGTCCTTTTTAGTTTCTATGATCCATTTATTCGTATGCAGAGTCAGAAAGTATAATCAATACTAAAAATTCACAAAATAAAACAGGCCCGTAGCAAATATGCATGTTGGAGTTAGAAAAATACTTCAAAAATGTGATTAATAGATGAAAAAACAATTTAAAAGTTAGAAAAATCATTTAAGATAAAATATTTTAAGATAAAACACATCAATATAAATTGTCTAAACTAAAGCACAGAGAGAGGAAAAAAATAGGAATACAGATCAGATCTTAGGATTCTTGTGGAACCCAATCAAATGGTATAAAAGTTAATGTAGTTAAAATTCCAGAAAAAAAAAGGGGAGGAGAGCATAAATATCTTAAGGTATAGTGACTAAAACTTTTTTAAAACTGATGGGTGCTCAACAAAGACATTCAAGATTACAAGATCCCAAGTTTCAAAAAATGCAGAGAAACTCACACACAGGCACAGCATGGTCAAAGGAACAACAGTAAGAACTATGACAAACTATTTAAAGAAGTTATAAAAGCAGGGAAAATGAAATGATATAGTTAAAGTATATTTAAAAAGTAAATATTTAAATTTCTCTTCCTAGAAAAAAATCTTCAAAAATACACAGAAACTGGAGATGTTATTGACAAAGTCTTTGAGAAACGTGAGATTCTGTCAAACCGCAATACAGGAAATGCTGAGAGTTTTTAAGTGAAATAAAATTACTTAAAATGGAAACAAAAGATAATAAAAAATAACACCCTATTTTTTTTTTCTACAAAATTCATTTTATTCAGGCATTTCATCCTTTTGATAATGCTTTCGTCAAGGTCACCAACAACCACACTTTGTTAAGTCTAATAGTTCATTTTCAGAAATCTTACTATCAACAGCCTTACACAGAGTTGATTTTTCCATCTTTGTAACTATTTACTGAAAAAAATTAAAGGTTGACAGAGATACAGCAAGTCCACATGCTCATGAGGATGACTCACTGTATTTTGTTGTAGTCAGTTAGCTGAGTTCTTGTGCAAAATGTTATTTTGTTTTGTTCTATTGTGCATGAACAAGGTAGAATAAAAGAAAACTGGAAATCATGAAAAAAAAAACAACAAGAAAAGAATAACACCCACAAGGGCAAACCCATGAGGACTAGTAAAAATTGTTTACAAGTTAAATCAACACCAAAATGATTTTTTTTCTGCTAAAATAATAAACAGGAAAAAAGAATAGTTTCAAAAGTGTATCTTTTTTTTATTTTTTTTTAATTTTTATTGCATTATAGGTTTGGGGGTACATGTGCAGAACGTGCAAGATAGTTGCATAGGTACACATATGGCAATGTGCTTTGCTGCCTTCCTCCCCTTCACCCACACTCAAAAGTGTATCTTTTTAATAAAATAGTTTCAAAATAGTATAAGAAAGCGAATGGAAGAGAGAGAACAACATTTACAAATATAGCTGGAGGTTTAAAAAAGCTCCCTGAATAATTGATAGAATAAGCCAAGAAAAATAAAGTCACAGCATGAGCAATTAAATTGACCTGATAGAAATGCAAAGAATACCATGCTCAATTACAGAGCACTAATTCTCTCCAATGCACATGATACATTTAAAAATTGACTGTGTTATGTTATAAAATTTAAAACATTGAAATCATACAGAATATATATTCTAGTCACAATGAAATTCAATTTTAAATAGATGACAGAAAGCCAGCTAATAAACCTCTACATGTTTGGAAATAATCAACACATTCATCAATAAACTATGTTTTTAAAAAAATCTAAATGTAAATTTGATACATGTGCATACTTATGTAACAATCCTCCATGATCTGCACATATACCCCAGAATTTAAAGTATAATTTTAAATAAGAAAAGAAAAACAGACCAAATTGTAAAGAATAGAAAAAAGTAAAATTTCCACAGAAAAAAATAAAATAGAAATTTCATAAGAGAGTATCAGCAATGTATGCTTTTAAAAGTGAAAGAAAAGTTATCAAATTGTAGCCAAATCGATCAAGAAAAATGAGAGAAAACGCAAGTTGCTAATGCCATGTAAAAAGCAGAATACATAAGAGTTTCTATAACTATTTGAAAGGCAATATGATGAAATCTTAGATAAAATAAAAAGTTTTTTTTGAGAAATAAGATGTACCAAAACAGGTAGAAATAATTAGAAAATGTAAATATTTCTAAATATGTTAAAGAAATTACATTTTTAATAATAAAATATACCCAAAATAAAACTTCAGGTTTGGATGTTTCTGTGACAGTGTTTTCCAGATTTTTAGAGGATAAGGAATATAACTCTAACGTAATTTAAAGGAGAAAAAAAAAACAGAAAGAAAAGTAGATTAAGAGACAGGAAGAAAATAATTAATTTTATAGGTACAGATATTAAAATCTGACAAATACATTACAAAGAGAGACAATTATAAGCTAATATTGCCAGAAATCCTAGAGAATGTTTTGCAATGGAAAGCATTAAAATAACTAAAAAAATGTGAAAAGCTCAACATCAAATATTTCTGGCAGGTATGTAAAAATGGAAAAGCACTTTGGAGAACTGTTTAACAACAAGCAGATTATATGCCTAACTTATGTCCCAGGGCTTCAACTTACATATGAGTGTGCATGTTCACAAAAATGCATACAGAATAATACTCTTTAGAAGTTTTATTAATAATATTTATACACTAGAAAAAAATCTATTGTTAAGAAAATTAATTAAGAAATTTTAATATATTTACAAAATAAAGGACTGTATAGCATTAGAAAAACTTCAAATATAAACATTAACATAGATAATCTCACTAATGTTATGTTTAGAAAAAGAAAGCAGACACAGTAAGCCCGTATGTAAGGTTTCATTTGTAAATGTTTTAACAACAAGTAAAACTAAATATTATGACCATGGGGAGAAAGAATTTGGAGTGCTGAAAATGTCCATATCATAATTTGGGTGACAGTTTTATGGATTTATGTTAATATAAATAATTAAATAAGCTGT
This sequence comes from Saguinus oedipus, assembly GCA_031835075.1. Taxonomy (NCBI): domain Eukaryota; kingdom Metazoa; phylum Chordata; class Mammalia; order Primates; family Cebidae; genus Saguinus; species Saguinus oedipus. Next base: position 61,211,570 of record CM063178.1, on the reverse strand, counting down.
ACACTTAAAATTAAGGTACTTTACAACATGCGTGTGTATGTACACATATGTATGGTTTTTGAACATAGTTCTTAAAGGAAAAGATGAAAACAGAATTGTAACCACAATGTGAAAGTAAAGGGAGTGGGTAATTATAAAATTTGTAGGTAATTATAAATGGTGATTAAATTTTGAAAGCATAACACGAATATTTTATTGATAAATTTAAAATAAATATTTTATGAACGCATGGCAATAACCATTCAAAATATAGAGTGAATCAACGGAGTTAAATCTAAGTCTCCGGCATTGTGTGACAAATGGAAAAAGGAACAGTGTATTATATTTAGTATTTCAAAAATAAATAGTTTAAAATGTAAGGTAAATTATCAAAATATAGAAAATGTGAAAGATAGAATAATAAAAATATAAATTGAGACTACCTTTAAAACTTAATAGCAACAATAGTTTTCAAATAGGACACAAAAAGTTCTGAATCTCATAATGAAAAACAGTAAATTGAACTCTATTAATACAGAAGAATTTATTTATAGAGTAAAAGGCAATTAGCCAAGGTAGTGGAAATATTTATATACATATATATAATAATCATATATATGTATATAAATATTTAAATGCTTTTAACAGATATTTAAATGCTTTTAACCAAAAATTTTTTTAAAAAGCTTATTAGTTTCATTAGTAATATTGGAGAATAAAATTAAAACCACAAAAATAATGCCATGATGCTGTGAACACAAAAGATGCAACAAAAAATGCTGGTGAAGTTATGGAACTTGATCTCTCATAAAACACTGATGGAAATGGGACTTCAAACAATAACTTTGGGAAAAGGACTGACAGTGTTTAATAAAGCTGCACATATAAAATGCTGAGTGTCTAAAATATATTTTAGATAATGCATAGCTTTCAACAAAAATGCACAAGACCAGCAAAGAAACAGAAAAATGTTACTTACAGGAAAAAAAAATCAGTTAGTATAAACTCTCTGAATAATCCAGATGCTGGATTAAGCAGAAAAAGACTTAAAAATCACTACTACAAAAATACGTTTAAATAATTAAATGCATATACATAAAGAATAAAAAGAAAGTATGACAGTAATTATTAATCAGATTTTCAAATAGAAAATCTCAATAAAAAAGAAAGAGAACAACAAAAGTACATAATGGAAATTCTGTAGGTAAAATGTACAATAACTAAAGCTAAAAATCCACTAGAAGGATTCAAAAACAGCCGTGAGATGGTAGATGAAACTATTAGTAAAGTTGATGACAGATTAATGGAAATTATTCTATTTGAAGAACAAAAAGCACAAAGAATGAATAAAAATGAACAAAGCCTAATGGATCTGTGGACTCCATAAATAATATTAGTAGATATATTGTAGAAGTCAGAGGAGAAGAAAAAGATTTTTAAAAAATCAAAACAGAACAAAACAAAACAAAAATCCTGAAAGGACAGCAAACAAAACTTTCTACATTTGGTGGAGCAATTTTATTCAAAATTTTACTGGAGATTCCTGTTAAATAACATATAATGCACAAAAGCAAAACCAAGCTCAGACAGGCCTAAATGTCAAAGAAAACTTAAAATGAAGGAAAAAAAGTATTAATGAATAAATGAACAATAAAATCTAAAAGAAACTAAAGACATTCAAATTAGAAAAGAGAAGTATAATGCTCATTATTCTCAGGGGACATTATTCTGTGTTTAGAAGATCCTAAACAATTCATACAACAATATATAGAAATCATAGTTCTACATATTATCAGTAAGCAATATGAAATTGAAATTAGAAAAATGTTTTCATTAAGATTATTATAAAAGTGCATAAAACATTTAGAAATAAATTCAACAAAATAAATAAAGACAATTATAAAAACAAAAGCTACAAAATGTTGCTGCATGAAATTAGAGAAAGGCTAAACAAATGGATAGATATACATGTTGATTTATTGGAAGACTTCACTGCTAGGTATTTATCCAGGAAAACTGAGAGTTCTCTTTAGACAAAGCTTTTACTCAAATATTTATAGCTACTTTATACATAATAGCTGAGTATCACAAACAATCCAAATGTCAGGCAGCAAGTGACTAAATAAACATAATGTACAAAATCCATAAAATGGAATAGTACTTAACAATTTAAAAAAACTAACAATTCATGCAACAATGTGAATGATTCTCAAAACCTATTGTGATTTAAAAAATACAAGAAAAAAACAAACATACATTTTATTACTTCAATTCTGTAAAACTCTTCAACACCAAATCTCATACATAGGAATATAGGGCTGATTTGCAGTTCCTTGGGCATGGAGATAGGAGAGAAGGGTTTCTTGGCAGTGAATCAAGAGGCTTGGAGGATGCAGGAAATGTTCTATATTTCAATTGAGCTAGTACATGCCCTGGAGTGTACATTTGTCCAAACTCATTCAGTTATGTGTATTTTAAAATAGTTTATTGTATTATATTTGTGTTTCAATAGATTTACTTTAAAAAACATTTTTTTTTCTGAAATATAACATTTTAATACACAGAGAACTGATGCATTCATTAATATAACTTCTGAATAATATTTTTCACAAAAGACTTCTTGCATGACAAAAAACATAACATTGACACACATAAGCTACATAAGTTTGAAATAATGCTATTAACTGTTCCCATGTGACAAATTCAATTGCATTCTCACAAGTAGTTTGGAGATCTATTAAGGATTGATATGAGGCAACTTTTCTGAAGTATATATACTTTTAAACCTAATATTATCTATGACTTCAAGGGATTAACAAAACTAAGAAATTAGATGACCTAATTCACAAGAGACCTTTCTGAATGTACTTATTTGCTACGGTTTCTTTTTGTATTTGTTTTAAATTTGGGGTTCTTAGTTTTGTTTTTTGTTTAAGATCTTGTCAACTGAATGCCTGTAAATACTGACATTTATAAAATCTTTTCAGATTCTTTTTTCCTTAACATATAATTTTCTGGGAGAAAAGAGAATATTTACTTATAATTTATTTATTCTTCATATACAGAGTTGAAATAAATTATATTCTTTAGAAAAGAATGCATTATAGGTACTTAGAAGTTCTAAGCTTTCTGAGATAAGGGATCATCTGCTGTACTAACTCATCTTAGAATATCACCCAGTCCTTACCCCTACTATCTGCTCCATTAACCTTTAATTAAGGAAAGTAATACATTTTCATTCAAGAAGATGAAATTTAATTGTTTTTAGTATAAAGAATAAAGGCCCATTCTTATGTAGACACATATGTAAGAAAAATATGTGAAACATCGCAACCAAAATCCTTTACAATACAGTTTAAGCTGGACAAAGCTGCAATATTGCCTCAGTCAGCAGACAGATGCTGGATTGGAGAAATAAACATGCTGGAGATTGGCACTGGGTTGATTTCAAGAAAGTCTTATTATTATTATTATTATACTTTAAGTTCTGGAGTACATGTGCAGATCATGCAGAATTGTTACATAGATATACACATGCCATGGTGGTTTGCTGCATCCATTCCCCCGTCATCTACATTAGGTATTGCTCTTAATGGTAACTCTCCCCAATTCCCCCACCCCCTGCTATCCCTCCCTTAGTGCCCCCACCCCACAACAGGCCCTGGTGTGCGATGATCCCCTCCCTGTGTCCATGTGTTCTCATTGTTCAACACCCACTTATAAGTGAGAACATGCTGTGTTTGGTTTTCTGTTCTTGTGTCAGTTTGCTGAGAATAATGGTTTCCAGATTCATCCATGTCCCTGCAGAGGACATGAACTCATCCTTTTTATGGCTGCATAGTATTCCATGGTGTATATGTGCCACATTTTCCCTGTCCAGTCTATCATTGATGGGCATTTGGGTTTCTTCCAAGTCTTTGCTATTGTAAACAGTGCCACAATGAACATTTGTGTGCATGTGTCTTTATAATATAGAATGATTTATAATCCTTTGGGTATGTACCCAGTAATGAGATTGCTGGGTCAAATGGTATTTCTATTTCTAAATCCTTGAGGAATCATCACACTAAGTATCAAGAAAGTCTTTTAAGAAATAGTAGTTTTAATTTTCTTCGATATTTTTGCAAAGGAAATCAAGAAATGGAATTGGATTGACATTTTGTTTATCTTTTTGCTGTTGTTTTTGTTTTGTTTGTTTGTTTTTCTATTGCTTGAACAACTAGGCCCAAGTGAAAGTGTTCTGAAAAGCATGAAAAGGCACCAAGCAAGCATCACTAGCAATTCTGCTGCATTTTTTTCAGAGATCATATATTCAGTTTTTCCCCCACACTGCCCCTACATTTCCTCTGTTCACTGTAACCTTCGAGAAATTAAATACCTTAGGGGAGCCATTAAGTTCTTCAGAGTTTCCTAAATCCCTCAAGAAACAGAGAAGAACTTTTAATAATATGTGTACTATATCCTTTAAAGAGAAGATTGACTCTAGGGACTTTATTCCCATTTCGTTAGGGAAACACAAACAGAGGAAAGTCAGGGTGACACCAACTTAAAATCAACTCCGTCTTACAACTAGCCAGGTGCATTCCTTCCCAGTCACTGCCCATGATCATAAGATGATTTCAGCTAAGGAAGCAGTTTAATAATGCCTGCAAGGACAAACACCTCTGATAAAAAAAAATGGTCTAGATGCTTCAGTTTTGCATAACAACATATGCTTTTAAGGTAATTATAGTAGCGCTTGATTTACTTACACACTGAAATACCAAGGATAGTTTTCTTTAAATCAGCAGAATAATAAATTTTGCTGTGCTGTCAGCTTGCCAACAGGTAGACATAGCTTAGCTTCGTTTCTACACAGATGAGATTTTCACATAAAAAATGCTTAAAGACAAGGCATTCCTCTGCTTGCTTTCTGAGGACACCATAATCTGAAACTGAGTAGCTTTCAATAAAGTCTCTCTGCAACTCCTCTTGAATTCCTTTGTGCATCAGATCCCAAAAAAAATCTCTTGAAGTCTGCATCCTGACTCCTTTCTCCTGCAACAATTTGAACTAAGACAAATACGTAACTAAACTTTTTGCCTAAAATTATCTTCTAACACAATAGGTTTTTCATTTTCATTTTATTTATTTATTTTTGTGATGGGGTGTCACTCTGTCGCCCATGTTGGAGTGCGGTGGTGCAATCTCAGCTTGTCATAGCTTCGACCTCCCAGGCTCAGGCAATCTTCCCACCTCAGCCTCCTGAGTAGTTGGGACCATAGGTGGATGCCACCATGCCTGGCTAGTTTTTTGTGTGTTTTGTAGACATGGGGTTTTCTTATGTTGCACAGGCTGGTTTCGAACTCTTGGGCTCAAGTGATCCACCCACCTCCACCTCCCAAAGTGCTAGGATTACAGGTGTGCCTGGCCTGTAAGTTTATGTTTGGATCATTTTTTTTTTCTAAATTGTACTTTAAGTTCTGGAATAAAAATGCAGAACATATAGGTTTGTTACATAGGTATACCGTGTGCCATGGTAGTTTGCTGCACCTATTACCTAGGCGTTAAGTCCCACATGCATTAGCTATTTGTCCTAATGATTTCCGTCCCTCAAACCTCAACAGGCTCCAGTGTGTGATGTTCCCCTCCCTATGTCCATGTGTTCTCATTGTTCAACTCCCACTTATGGGTGAGAATGTGCAGAGTTTGGTGTTCTGTTCCTGTGTTAGTTTGTTGAGGACGATGGTTTCCAGCTTCATCCATGTTCATCTGTGTTCCTACAAAGGACATGATCTCATACCTTTTTATGGCTGCATAGTAAAGTTCTATGGTGTAAATTTTCTTTATCCAGTCTATCATTGATAAGCATTCGAGTTGGTTCCATGTCTTTGATATTGTAAATAATTCTGCAATAAACATAAGAGTGTTGTGATCATCTTGCTCTTTCATACCAAAGAGATTGTACCTTTGATTCTCATACATTAAAGAATAAGTTTGAATATCAGTGCTGCTACCTGTAACTGTTACAATATCATTTACTTAACTTATGTATCACTGTAAATTTAAGGCAAATTTATCTAATTATTGTCAGTGCTTTGTCTTTGTGTTTGTCTTAGGCAGACACTCTTTCCCATTTCTACAGATAAACCATGGGAAGGTGGTTATGAGGTTTCTAAATGAGCTGAGGTATTGAACATTTTTTCTTCTATTGGTAAGTTAAACTCACTTATTTGAATAACATAGACATGCATTCTACAAACCAGTTAAAAATTTTAAAATGAAAAGAAGGAACTTTTTATATATTCATACTTTTAAAAGTATTAAACATGTAAGTATTTTATACTTGAAAAAGTGTATTTTATCAGATAAAGACTTCAGATTATAGGGACGGGGAAACTTGTAAGTTGGCAATTTATTCTCATCCCTCATCCTACACTTCAACCTATTTTTCTGCATAAGCTTCAAAATAGTCATGTAACCTTCATTGGAATAATGAAAAATCTCTGTTTTAATTCGGTGGAATAGTCTTTCATAAAAAGGAATTGCCATCGAAGTCATACCTATCTATTCCCAGGGGGATTAATCACTTATCCCCGTAGACACTCCAGATCTCATGGTTCTCTCCTTGTTTGTCATTATTTCAGTAGTCTTATTCTTTTCCTGAGTTTTACTTACTCTGCAAGAATAGTGTCTCTCAAGTGAATAGATGATGAAGTGACTCAACGTGTCATTGTTATTCTGAGGAGGTAAAGCTGCCAGTATCCTAATTTTTTTTGAAATATTTATTTATATTCTCACCTGGTTCAGAGAGGCCCAGAGCCAATCTACCCCATCCTACCCTTGTGGAAGATTCCCCTCTGTCCACGTTGTCCTCACACATTCCCTTTGCAGAAGGAGAATGATGAAGGCTGCTAAGTTGACTTCGTAGATAGAACCTGTGCTAAATCTGGCCCTGTCAAGGAGACCGGTGCCTTGTGCTCCTCACTCCTTCCCAGCTCTACTGTTTATGCTTCTTAAATAAACAGGACTTGGTTACAGCAGAAAGGTAAACCAGTGTCTGAGTTACTGGAACCCAGGTCAAAAAATTAAGACATGCTCTTTCCCATCTCCACCATCAAGTAGGGACCAGTATCTTTTGTTCCCTTCTTTGGGTCCAAACGTACTCAGTGTTTAGCTTCCCTTTGTATGTGAGAACATGCGGTATTTGCTTTTCTGTTCCTGTGTGAGTTTGCTTAGGATAACAGCTTCCAGCTCCATCCATGTTGATGCAAAGGACATGATCTTATTCCTTTTGATGGCTGCATAGTATTCAGTGGTGTAAATGTACCACATTTTCTTTATCCAGTCCATCACTGATGGGCATTTTAAGTTGGTTCCATGTTTTTGTTACTGTGAATAGTGCCGTGATGAATGTACACACGCATGTGTCCTTAGGATAGAATGATTAATATTCCTTTGGGTATATACCCAATAATGGGATTGCTGGGTCAAATGGTAATTATGTTTTAGGTTTTCTCTTTTCTTTACATAGATTTAAAATAAAGTCTACTTTAGGGTTTTGTTCACATTAAGACCAGCATTTTAAATGCATCCTAAAGCTAAGACCCTAACTTTTTTCTTTTCCCTCATGCAATTTTTAATGGAACAAGCAAATAAACCGTGTCTGAAGAATGTAGTTGAAATATTCTGATCTTATGGATAAGACAATCAGAGATGAGAAGTCACTAATTCAAATCACATGACTAGGCAGGGATTCCAAATAGTCTTGATATTGCAGTATCATTACTCTGAATTAATTCCAATCTCTTTATCATTAACAGGTGTCAAGAAACACAAAGCCATGGCTGATGTTAATTTTACATTGATTACTGAATTTATCCTTCTGGGACTGACAGGTCATATTGAACTGAAGATGGCTCTCTTCGTGTTGTTCCTGTTGATTTATACCATTTCCCTGGTTGGAAATCTGGGAATGCTCTTTCTAATCTATGTAACTCCCAAACTCCACACACCCTTGTATTATTTCCTTAGCTGTCTGTCATTTGTTGATGCCTGCTATTCGTCAGTTTTTGCACCCAAAATGCTGCCGAACTTCTTCGTTGAGCGGGAGACAATCTCATTCTCTGCATGCATTGTGCAGTATTTTTTATTTGTGTCTCTCCTTACCACAGAGGGCTTCTTGCTGGCCACAATGGCCTATGACCGTTACGTGGCCATTGTGAACCCTTTACTTTATACAGTGGCTATGACTAAAACAGTTTGTATTGTGCTCATATTTGGATCGTGTGTGGGAGGTTTAATCAACTCATTGACACATACAATTGGCTTGCTGAAACTGTCTTTCTGTGGGCCAAATGTCATCAGTCACTTCTTCTGTGATCTTCCCCCACTGTTGAAGCTCTCATGTTCTGACACATCCATGAATGAATTGTTGCTTTTAATCTTCTCTGGTGTTATTGCCATGCTCACTTTTTCGACTGTGATGATCTCCTACATCTTCATTGTTGCTGCTATCCTGAGGATCCGCTCAGCATCAGGTAGACAAAAAGCCTTCTCCACCTGTGCTTCTCACCTGACTGCTGTGACCTTATTCTATGGATCGATAAGCTTTAGTTACATTCAACCAAGCTCTCAGTATTCCTTAGATCAAGAAAAGGTGGTGTCTGTGTTTTATACCCTGGTGATTCCTATGTTAAACCCATTGATTTATAGCCTAAGGAACAAGGAAGTGAAAGAAGCTGTGAAAAGGGCTACAGAAATGAAACATTTTTCTTGTTAGTTTCATATTTCCACATCCGAAAAAACAGACTACAAGCAGTAGTTTGTCTAATGATATCTATGAAGATTTAGTAAAACTTCAATTCTACAGGAGACAAAGTTTATTCAATTGGAGCATTGTGTTTTACAGTGGAAAAAAAGACCAGAAAAGTGTGACATAGAACACACGGCTGGTTACTGTGTTAACTAACCTAAAAACCAGGCTAAGATCTAAGGTAGTTATCTCTGGGCAATTGATTACATTTTCCATCCTTTATATGAGTAAAAATAAATATTTATGAATATATAGACCCTCAAACACATACACAAATAGAGACAATAATAAAATTAATAAATAACAAAATAATTTTTGCCTTGGTCTCTCTATTGAGCACAGAAATAAGTAAAATACATTCAAGGCAAAAAGTATTGGTACTTTCCTTATCTGAAAAATAGACAGATACATATTTGAAAAATGGACCTGAATTATTTATGGCTTGATATTCTTCAAAATAAGTATATACACTTAAAAATACTCAGAAAAATTATATGGTACTAGGTTACCTTTCCACTTCAATGGTTAGTCTAAACCACATTTTCCCATTCCTGGCCTATGTTTCTACTACTACATGTGAAATCACATTGGACAGAATATTATAGTTTTATTATCACTTCACTTGGAAGGCTCACTAATACTCAGAGAAAGCTACCCTGATGACTTTCCCTTCCTATTTAGAAAGGATGACTCCAAACTCATTAGGAGGTCATTAATAACCAAATTAGTTTTTCCTTTACAGATATTCCAGAATCCTTTTTAATATATTAGACAAAAACATTCCCAGAAGAGTCATTCTAGGCAGGAAAAATCTGTGAAGCCAATTGTTTTCCATTCAATTCAAATTATATGTACAAGTGCATCATCATAAGATCAATCCCACAAATACTAATTGTCTCATAGTGATTTATTCTCGAACTGTTGTAAACTATCCTATCTGGAAAAATATGAAAAATATATAAAAAACAATATTCCAGAGAATATATTTATTGACAAATAAAATGATATATTTTTAAATATTTTTTAAATATTAAATTAACTGGTGACAAATGGGCTAAGCAGCACACTGCAACAGCTGAAGAATCAACAAAACATTAATTTTTGTATTTACACAGCAGGCCAGATTAAATTATTTTTCCTATTGACAGTCACAATTATGTAAGTGAATGGCATTAATGAGAAGAGGTGGAATTTCAGGGGAAAAATTATTATTGTTCTGCTCAGCACCCAACTTCAACTCATCCTAATAAACAGATACCTTATTATAGTCTAAATAGAAACCGGGTGCTTCAGTGAGAAAAATATCAGTCCCCTACAATTCTAATAGAAATTTAGGAGGTCAGTGACAGAATTAATATGTAGATTGGAAAATGAGTAATATATTTTGACTGTCAGAAAAAAACAATATTAAATATTCATTTACATATGATCTATTTATATGTGAGATATGTTACATATATAATTTTATTCTGAAAGTAAATAAAACTGAGTCAAGCATATCCTATATTTTCCTACATGGTTGATAGATTAATTAACAGAAAATAAATGAGAACACTACATTTAAAATAAATTGATGTTACTCCCATTAGTTGACATGTAAAATATCAGGAAAATAAAAATTCAAGAGTGCTCTCTTATAGCCCCAATCTGTTTACTCATACATAAAATTGGTTACTGTTCAATATCATTACTAAAAGAATTCAGGACTCAGCAAATGTTGATCTTACACGACTTTGTGCCCTCAGAAAATATCTATCAAGTATGTGTTTTTATTCCATGTGTGTAGTCTCGGAATTTGTGATGTGAAAATTGCCCTAACTTAGGGAAGTAAGTTGCTGGCACCATTTGGGCTAGTTATGATTAAATTTGTAATACGGTCATGATTGTTGCTATATGAAGACCCAGGAGACAATGCAATGAATCTATGTTCTTGAAATTTGAGATTTTTGTCTTGTTCCATGAACACAGACTACAGCGATCCCAGCTGTGATGGCAATATTCACTTGCCATTGGTCAAATGTGGCCTGTATCTAAATTCTAACTGCCAGAATCATAGACATCTAGAGCTTACATCAGTTTCAGATATTTCTTACAAAATCTCAGAATCCATACATTCTCATTTGTTATCCTTAGACTTCTCAGATATTCAGTTTTTGCTAGCATACTCTTCTGAGACTAATATGGTCCTGAAGTGCAAACTTGAACATTTTGTTTGTTTGTTTTTGAGATGGAGTCTCACTCTGTCGCCCAGGTTGGAGTGCAGTAGCATGATCTTGGCTCACTACAGTCACTGCAACCTCTGCCTCCTGGGTTCAAGTGATTGTCATGTCTCCCAAATAGCTGGGAGTATAGGCACCCACCACCACATGCCCAGCTAATTTTTGTATTTTTAGTAGAGACAGGGTTTTGCCGTGTTGGTCAGACTGGTCTGAACTCCTGACCTTTGGTGATCTGCCTGCCTTGGCCTCCCAAAATTCTGGGATTACAGGTATGAGCCACCGCCCCTAACCCAATCTCTTGAATTATTCAGGGCCACCTGTAATGTGAATCATTTTAATTAGAATAGGTAACTAGATAAAATCATATTGTGATTTGAAATAACAGTTTTGAAGTGTTTGACAAATCATAGGCATTTAATAAATGGAAGCAATTTCAATTAGGATTCTTCTTCATATATTTCTGCCAGACCAAAAAAATACTTTTTTAAATATTTATTATAATATTTCATGTTTGTTCGTTAATTTCCATTATCACTTTATTTTAAAATTGTTCCAAATTTTCACAACTATGTTCTTATGCATTGTGTTTGTTTCTTTAGCTGTGTTTCAGCTATATTAATGATAGGTTTTTCTTATTCACCATCTCTTATATTTGTCATTCTATCCTCCAATTATCAGCCTACTCAATATTTTTATTTTATTTTATTTTTGTTCTGGGGTACATGTGCAAAATGTGCAGGTTTGTTACATAGGTAAATGTGTGCCATGGTGTTTTGCTGCACAGATCAACCCATCACATGGGTATTAAGCCCTACATGCATTAGCTATTTTTCCTAATGCTCTTCTTTCCAACCTTCCCACCTAGCCCCCAGTATGTGTTGTTCCCTTCCCTGTGTCCATGTGTTCTCATTGTTCAGCTCCCACTTATAGATGAGAACATGCAGTGTTTGATTTTCTGTTCCTGTGTGAGTTTGCTAAGAGAATGTCTTCCAAATTTATTCATGTTCCTGCAAATGACGGGATCTTGTTCTTTTTTATGGCTGCATAGTATTCCATGGTGTGTATGTTCTACATTTTTTAAATCCAGTCTATCACTGATGGCATTTGGGTTGATTCCATGGCGTTGCTATCATGAAGAGTGCTGCAATAAACATATGCATGCATGTATCTTTATAATAGAATAATTTATATATTTTTGGATGTATACCCAGTAATGGGATTTCTGGGTCAAATGGTACTTCTGGTTCTAAATCTCTGAGGAATCATCACACTGACTTCCACAGTGGTTGAATCAATTTACATTCCCACCAAGAGTGTGAAAGTGTTCCTATTTCTCTGCAGCCTTGCAAGCATTTGTTGTTTCTTGTTGCCATTCTGACTGGCATGAGGTGTTCTCTCACTGTGGTTTTGATTTGCATTTCTCTGATGATCAGTGATGTCGGGCTTTTTTTCAGGTGTTTGTTGGCTACACATATGTCTTCTCTTGAGAATTGTCTGATCATGCATGTCCTTTGCCTGTTTTTAATAGTTTTTTTTTCTGTGAATTTGCTTAAGTTTCTTTTAGATTCTGAATATCAGACCTTTGTCAGATGAACAGATTGTAAAAATTTTCTCTCATTCTGTAGGTTGTCTATTCACTCTGATGATAGTTTCTTTGGCTGTACAGAAGCACTTTAGATTCATTGAATCCCATTTGTAAATTTTTGCTTTTGTTGCAGTTGCTTTTGGCGATTTCATTATAAAATGTTTGTCCGTGGCTATGTCCTGAATGGTATTGCCTAGATTTTCTTCTAGGGTTTTCACAGTTTTGAGTTTTACACTGAAATCTTTAATCCATACTGAGTTAATTTTTGTATAAGATGTAAGGAAGGGTCCAGTTTCAACTTTTTTTGCATATGGTTAGCCAGTTCTTTCAGCACCATTTATTAAATAGGGAATCCTTTCCCCGTTGCTTGTTTTTGTCAGATTTGTCAAAGATCAGGTGGTTGTAGATGTGCAGTTTGGTTTCAAAGTTCTCTATTCTGTTCCATTGGTCTATGTGACTGTTTTGGTACTGATGCCATGCTGTTTTGATTAGAGTAGCCTTGTAGTATAGTCTGAAGTTGGTTGCCTCCAGCTTTGTTCTTTTTGCTTAGGATTGTCCTGGCTATACAAGCTCATTTGGTTCCATATAAATTTAAAAATTTATTTTTTTATAATTCTGTGAAGAATTTCAATGGTGGTTTAATGGGAATAGCATTGAATCTATACATTGCTTTGAGCAGTATGGCCATTTCACGATATTGACTCTTCCTATCTATGAGCATGGAATTGGGATGTTTTTCCATCTGTTTGTGCCCTCTCTGATTTCCTTGAGTGGTGGTTTGTAGCTCTCCTTGAAGAGATCCTTCACTTTCCTTCTTAACTGTATTGCTAGGTGTTTTATTATCTTTGGGGCAATTGTGACTGGGAGTTAATTAATGATTTGTTTCATGCTTGTCAGTTATGGTTGTGCAGGAATGCTTGTTATTTTTGCACACTGATTTTGTATCCTGGGACTTTGCTAAAGTTGCTTATCAACTTAAAAAGCTTTTAGGCTGAGTCAATGGGCTTTTCTAGATATAGGATCATGTCATCTGCAAACACGGACAATTTTACTTTATCTCTTCCTACTTGAATACGCTTTATTTCTTTCTCTTGCCTGATTGCCCTTGTCAGAACTTCCAATACTATGTTGAATGAGAGTGGTGAGAGAGGACATCATTGTCTTGTGCTGGTTTTCAAGGGGAATGCTTCCAGATTTTGCCCATTTGGTATGATATTGGTTGCAGGTTTGTCATAAATGGCTGTTATTTTGAGGTATGTTCCTAAAATACCTAGTTTATTGAGAATTTTTAACACAAAGGGATGTTGAAAGAAGGCCTTTTCTACATCTATTTAGATAATCACATGATTCTGTCTTTAGTTCTGTTTATGTGAGGAATTGTATTTGTTGATTTGTGTATGTTCAACTAGCTGTGAATTTCCTCTCTCAGTGATCTGTCTAATATTGACAGTGGGGCATTAAAGTCTTCTATACTTATTTTGTGGGGGTCTAAGTCTCTTTGTAGGTCTTTAAGAACTTGTTTTATGAAGTTGGATGTTCCTGTATTGAGTGCATATGCATTTAGGATAGTTAGCCCTTCTTATTGAATTAAATCCATTCCCATTGTAATGCCCTTCTTTGTCTTTTTTGACCTTTGTTGGTTTAAATTATGTTGTCAGAAACTAGGATTGCAACCCCTCCATTTTTTTGCTTTCCATTTGCTTGGTAAATTTTCCTCCATCTCTTTGTTTTGAGCCTAAGTGTGTCTGTGTACATGAGCTGCATCTCTTGAAAACAACACGCTAATGGGTCTTCTTGTCTTTGTGTCCAGATTGCAATTTTATGTCTTTTAATTGGGGTAGTTAGCCCATTTTTATTTAAGGTTAATATTATTATGTGTGAATTTGATCTTATCATCATGATGCTGGCTGGTTAATTCTGCAGACTTGTTAATGTAGTTGCTTCAGAGTGTCATTGGTTTGTGTACTTCAGTGTGTTTTTGTAGTGACTAGTAATAATTTTTCTTTTCCATGCTTAGTGCTTCTTTCAGGAGTTCTTGCAAGGTAGGGCTGGTGTTGACAAAATCCCTCAGCATTTGCTTGTCTGGAAAGGATTGTATTTCTCCTTTATTTATGAAACTTAGTTTGGCCAGTTATAACATTGTGGGTTGAAAATTATTTTCTTTAAGAATGTTGAATATTGGCCTCCCATCTCTTCTGGCTTGTAGGGCTTCCTCTAAGAAGTTTGCTGTTAGTTTGATAGGCTTCCCATTGTAGGTTACCTGGTCTTTCTCTCAGCTGCCTTTAATATTTTTTCCTTCATTTTGACCTTGGAGAATCTGATGATTATGTGTCAGGATAGATCTTTTCATGAAGTATCTTACTGAGATTCTCTGGATTTCTTGGATTTGATTGCTGGCCAGTCATGCTAGGTTGGGGAAGTTCTCCTGGATGATATCCTAAAGTGTGTTTTCCATCTTGGCCCCTCCCCACCTACTCAATATTTCAAAATATTGTTTTTATGTTCAGCCAATAAAGTAACAAAAATGTTGACCGTGATAATTACTCTACTTTCCTAATTGGATAAGTTATCCCTAATATTAAAAAGCAATCTTCTCTATGAAAGTTCACGTATATACATGTGCATGCATATGCACAACACACACACGCACACAAATTCTATTTAGTAATTGTTTCAACATTTTTGCGTTCTCTCACATCAAAACATGTATATATTTTTCATAGTTACTACAAATTATAACAACATATTAGAAGCCCATGACCATCACAAAATGGAATTTAGAGCTCTTTACAAAAAATATGCATACTATACCACCTACAATATGTACATGTAATTTATGTAAATTTTAAATATTAACATCAGTGGAGTTAATTTTTAACAGTTCAGTTTTTCCTTGTAGAGCTTCACATAGGTGAGACAAAAACATCTATAACAATTTTTCTCTGAAAGTAATAAAAGGCAAAAGATATGAATTGCTACATTTTGGAAAGAATGCTGGGGCCTCATTTCTCCGGACCTATTTTTATCTGTTTTAATGAAACCTAGTTTTTAATAAATCACTGGGGATTCTATACTCCAAAGGCTCTAGGCCAAATATAAACACAACTGTCTGGAAATTAAGAGAAAACAGCCAGGGCTTCCTCTAAACACCAGGTAGGTCTCTTGTTTATGTCTTCTAACAAAGGTTTTATACATACTTTCTCCTGTTTTCAAAAAAGAGCAACTCTCAGTACCAAGTGTGAGTATAAGATGAGAAAGAAACATTTACCTCAAATCCATTTTATCATCGAGATAAGTGAAATCAGATTACAATATTACCAACAACAGCTGGCTTTCTTAAAATAATTTGTGGGTTTATTTTATATTTTCCTCAAGTAGTTGTATTTAAAGCTTCATATATTTGATCAACAATGAGTTGCAGAAAAGAATTTCTTTGAAGAAATTATTTGAAATATAAGGCTAGTTGTTATAAAGTATTGAATTTTGTTAAATCTAAGAAAAGGAAAAACAATTTCTTTGGCCTTATTGCAAGCAATAATTTTAAAAATCAAACATATTTATTTTATTGTAACTGATTTTATAGCAAAAGAAAACTACAGTGTAAAAAATAGTCCAGATCAAAATGATCATTTAAATAAAAATTAAAGAAACAAATATAAAATTAGTGAAATAAGAAGAAACTCATAGTCAAAGTAGCAGATTTATTTAGTTTGTTTAAAAAGAATGTCAATCAGGGCAAAGCTGGCTAAACAATATTAAACCAAAGAAGGCAAAGAACAAAAATGTCAATTTAGTCGAAAAGTAATTTATCAAGCATGTGGACAGACACCCCTATTTTCTCAGTCTATTCTTTTGTTTGTTTTACTTTGAAACAGACATTTAGAGTTCCTATGACATTGCCAGACAGTTTTTACATATTTTCTTTCTTTTATTTGTATAAATTTAAGGAGTTCAAGCGCAGTTTTGTTCCATGGACACACTGTGTCTTGGTGAAGTCTGGGCTTTTATTGTAACAATTACCCAAATAATGTACATTTTGCCCATTAAGCGATTTCTCATCTGTCATTTCCCTCTGTCCTCCCACTCTTCTGAGTCTCTGATGTCTATTATTCCACATCTACCAGTTTCACTTATTTTATTATTTAATTATCACAATTACATCTAGAGGAAGTTTTATAAATAAATCTAATAATTTTGCAAGGAAATTACAAGTTTCTCTGGTAAAAAGTGACTAGCTATTCTTTTCAACTTTTTTTTAAAAAATTTTTATTGCATTATAGGCTTTGGGGTACATATGCAGAACGTGCAAGATAGTTGCATAGGTACACACATGGCAGTGTGTTTTTCTGCCTTCCTCCCCTTTATTATTCTTTTCAACTTTTTGCAATTTCAGTAAAATGGACAATCAAAGCTATCTTGGAGTCTGTTTGCAGTATTGGAATTGTTAGTAAATAGCATACTTTACGTCATACTGGTGGTATGAGGTAGAAATAGAAGCCCATGTCTTTATCACTCTTTATTCAATATTAGGGAAATGTTATTCCCAAATAATTTTGAATTGTGGATTATGAATTATCATACTCATAGAATTATGTGAAAATAGATTCAGTTGTCAAATTAATATAAAAAATATTTTTGTTTGTTTTTGAATTCTCTCAACCACAGTAGTATATTAAGTACTCCTAAAACTTGTACAGTTAAGATAATTTTCCTTAAACATACGTAACCCAGTGTTTCCCAAATATATTAGATACTGGAAACTTACTTTTTATGTATTTTGGGATAAGTGATAAAACCTAAAATACATTTAATGAACTTTTCCTAAATAAGAATATCCATATATGATTAAATGTACAGATGCACATGCTCTGTCCCTGCAATACAATATGAGACTTTGACTGTGGATGCTAAAACATATCGAGAAAATGACTCGATAAATAATGAAAAAATTAAAACATTATGAAAATGTCAGGTATAGATAATCCAAGCTGTTGGATAATAAGTGCTATAGGAAATCAGAGGGTGAAATGATGAATATCATTTGGAGTTGCAGAAGATGACTTCCTGGTATAAATGTGATTTTTTAAAATAAACAATTTTATTATAATAGAAAATGTTTGATTTAAAAAAAAAATTCTGTATTCCAGACACCTCGATTCTCACCTTTTTCATAGATAACCTATATTTTTTATTAGATGAGAATATATATATGCATATGTATTTACATATCCACATATATAAAAACATACACATATATACATTCTTTCGTGTTATTGTTTAATGTATGTATCATGGATACTAGCTGTCTAAATATCATGGAAAGTAATTTTGTCAGATGTATAAAAAATCCACCTGTTAAATATTGAGAATGTTTGGGGTTTTGTTGTTGTTGTTTGCTAAATAATTTTCTTCCTTAATGGATGAGGTCCTTGCCTTTGTAATATGGAATCTGGAATGTATTGTTACCAAGAATCCATCTCCTAAACTCTCTGTTAAACAAGTGTTCCTATTAGAGCTGTGCAGGGAAACACTAATTTCTCCACAGGTTATTATGTGGTGCATAATATTCATTTATATTCCTTAGTTAGATCCAACAAAGGTCTGATCAGGCTAACTTTTGCATGCAAAATTTGAGATAATGGATAATGGACAATTATAATGCATAATTAAAATCATATATTTTCTAAAGAAGTTAATAGTGGCAGTTTATCTATTCAAACTGTACTCTTTGCTTATTTTATTTTTCCTATTGTTCCCTGCAGATCCCCCATAGGGCAGCCATATAAATGGCTGACAGAAATGTCAGTGTGATAACTGAATTCATCCTCCTGGGGTTGACTGATAACCCTGAAATGAATGTTGTCCTTTCCGTGCTCTTTCTATTAATCTATCTAATTACTGTGTTGGGCAATATTTGGATTACCATAACAATTCTGACTAGTGCCCAACTCCATTCACCCATGTACTTTTTCCTTAGCCAGCTGGCTTTCTTGGATTTCTGCTATTCTTCAGTATTGATTCCTAAAATGTTGGTGAATTACATAACAGGACAGAAAGTCATCCCTTATCATGGTTGCCTCCTACAGTATTCATTTGTCAGCTTGTTCCTGACTACTGAATGTTTCCCGTTGGCTGTAATGGCATGTGATCGGTATCTTGCAGTTTGCCGCCCACTTCACTACAAAGGTCTAATGACTCCCACATTCTGCATCTACCTAGTGACTGTTTCCTACCTGCTGGGCTCTGCAAATTCCCTCATGCATCTGAGTAGCTTGCTCAGTTTGTCTTTCTGTGGGCCCAATGTTATCAACCATTATTTCTGTGACATTCCATTGCTCTTCCAACTCTCCTGTTCCAACACCCAACACAGTAAGGTTTTATTTACTGTCCTTTCTGGAGGAACATCAGTGACTACCTTTTTGATAGTGGTTAGTTCCTACCTGGAAATCCTGCTCACTGTCCTAAAGATACATTCCACCAGGGGCAGAAGTAAAGCCATATCCACATGTGCCTCCCACTTGATGGTAGTGACTCTCTTCTATGGAACAGTGATATTTACTTACCTGGGAACCAGCTCTAGCTACTCACAGGATAAAGCCAAAATTCTGTCTGTGTTGTACACACTTTTGCTTCCAATACTAAATCTTCTAATATATAGCGTGAGAAACAGGGAAGTCAAAGAAGCCATGAAAATAATCATTAAGGGAAAAATATTTCCTCAGTGAACATGAAATTTTAGCCAGAAACATTTAAGACCATTTATTGATGCTGCAGTAAGTACATTATTAAATATATGTGGGACTTTTGGGGTGAAGGCAGAAAGGTATTTGCAAAGCAGTGTATGTGAAAAATGCATTCATTTTTGGCCTTCGGAAACATACATGCGCACATGTGAGCACACACACACATAACACACATATATGGGAAACTTTTCTTTTACACTTTTAGGTTTATTAGTTGGAAGGCCCATTAGTTAAAATGACAAAGAAATGATGAACAGGAAAAGAGGCAAAGTTTATTCATACACATATGGGGGCACACAAAAGAACTGGCTCGCTCAATAATTCGAGACCAGGGTTTATGCACCTAATTTGCCACAGGAAAGCAAAGGATGAGAAAGGCCTCCATGGGAAGAACATATGAACTAACAGAACAAATAGGAGATAAAGTTTGTGATATTGTATGTTTCATACAGATTCCTGTGTTCCCTTTCTTCTTCCAGGCAGAAAATCCTCCCGCTAGAGGCGATTTATTGGTGTTTCATTCTCAGAAGTTTCTGTCTTTAGTCTGACAAGAATAGCTCTGATAAAGCTTCTTTCTCCATTTGTTGAATCTCAAACGTCTTGAGATAAAAATATTTTGATGCCACTTTGGTATAATTTGAATCTTTTTAGATCTCAAATTGTGATTTTGAAAATCTAACTTCTTGTGTAATAAACTGTCACCCATATTCTGTGGATTGGTTAATTATATAATACAATGATCAGTTTTGTGAAAAATATGTAAGAACCAGTAGGTGCACAATCACACAAACATGTAGCAGACGTACACTCACGTGCGTGTGCGCGCGCACACACACACACTCAAACATTCGTATCTCTCAAGGAGAATTCATTAAAGGAAGTGTACTGGCTTCTTCTTAGCAATGCCCAAGGGCTGAGCCATTTTGCAGATGATGAAATCAAGCATCAGAGGAGTAAAAACTCAACCAAGATAAGACAATATCAGTATTTGAGAGCTAGAATTCAAATATACCTATACTTGTATACTTGTACACAGATCTCCTCCTCATTTACATTTGAAAATAGTCTTTAAATTTCCTGTATGTATTTGGTGTGTCATCTTTTTCTAGAATTGTAATAATTTGAATATTTTATTTGAAAAAGTAATTCTGCAGTCTCAGATGGTTTCCCTTAAAGGTGACTCCAATTCTGCCAGTTAACAGAAATACCAAAACAACAATGTGAAGGTATTCTGTTACATTAGAGAATACCATAATTCACCAAAAATCAGCCTTCAGGAAACTTCCATTAAAGACTACAATCATTTAAAAATACTAAATGTTATACGTTTAACAAAATGACTCTTGGAACCCCATATGTTCATCTACCATTTCAGATGGTGTCTATGGTTCTGATTACTTGGCCATCCATCAAATCTCAGTCCAGAAGCATTGCTATCTTCATAATTGTTAAGAACTTAAGCATGCTCTTTGTTAAATGATATTATTGCAATATATAGTAAAGAATGGTTTTGGGTTTGAAAAACGTGTTTATATTTATCAAACAGAGTTCATAGCAGTAAATCTTATCTGTTAAAATCTATAAAAGTCTATGAATTTGTTTTATTAATTATTGACAGTGAAGGTTATGCAAATTCATAATTAAATGTGTTAAAGCATATTTTACTTCATCGTTTCTTTCTTTCTTTCTTTTTTTTTTTTTGAGACGGAGTTTCGCTCTTGTTACCCAGGCTGGAGTGCAATGGCCCGATCTCGGCTCACCGCAACCTCCGCCTCCTGGGTTCAGGCAATTCTGCCTCAGCCTCCTGAGTAGCTGGGATTACAGGCACGCGCCACCATGCCCAGCTATAATTTTTTGTATTTTTAGTAGAGATGGGGTTCCACCATGTTGACCAGCATGGTCTCAATCTCTTGACCTCGTGATCCACCCGCCTCGGCCTCCAAAAGTACTGGGATTACAGGCGTGAGCCACTGCGCCCGGCCTACTTCATTGTTTCTATATAGCTCATCATTTCTTTCAGAAGAATCTCATTATCAAATAGTTTAATAACAGCATATGCATTTACAAAAAATAATTACTTTTATTATTATAACCAAATTTTCAAAGCAAATATTGCCTAATAAGGGAGTCCCTATGACATAAAAAAGCGGCTTTCTGAATGATATCTCATGATCATACACCAAACTGTAAATCGACATTAAGTCTACCAAAGTATATCTCTCTCGGTTTTATATAGTTTAGGCTTTTATATTTAACAACGTAATTTATAACATAATGATAAATTTCTCCATTTTAAAAACTATTTTCATATCCATAGATTCCAAATAATGCTTTTTTTTTTTTTTTGTAAAACATATATAAACATTTTTGTTTTGATATTTTGCCTAAATATTTTCCAAAAATTTGTATAGAATCTAATTACTTCAGCAATGCAATTATTGTATTTATTTAAAAGTTTAGTTATTTTAACTAAATAGATAGAAATAAATAAATATAAATAAAATCTTCAAAATAGAAAAAAAAGATAATACCAACAGTATGAAAATTAACAAAAATATAATGATTGATCATGATCTTCTTTTAACATACTATTTACTAACTTCATGAGAAACAATTTGAAAAAGTAAGGTTTCTCTGTCTTTTCACTCAGTGATGAATTCAAGATTATGCTTATTGTCCCAAAATCATGAAAAGAGAAGCATTTTAAATTAAGTAATAGGAGATGAAAATCAAGGGTGCAGACTTTCTGAAATACTATAAACTTACACAGAAGGGTATTATTTAGGAACACCATTAAACTATAAGAAATCTAGAAGTCCTTAAATATTTGTTACTCAAACTATCAATCGTTAGGAAAAATTTGCCAATTGCTTTAGCTTGTAATATAAAAAGGCAACGAGAATGAATTTATCAGGTCTAGCAAGACCTTAGGTTATGGATGGCTTCTCCATCAATCACTAAATAATCCTAGTCAAGCTTTAGGTTATTGATGGCTTCTCCATCAATCACTAAATAACCCTAGTCAAGCAAATATTTCTCTGTAGATTACTTCATCTACTTCTGTATTTTGTGATGACCATGTTTCTGATATAAATTTTATGCACTAAAACAGCTTAAAACAACTTAACTTTACAGCATGTGAGTGAATGTGGTTTATTTCTTTAAATCCATAGTCAATCTAAAACTTTGTGTTAATTTTTGTTTCTAATAAATGCCTCTGTTAGCAGTGCAATGCTGATTTTGTATATCTATATGTCTATATGTTATATAGATATAAGAATATATGTATATGTAAATGAAAAGGAGTGTTTCTATGCTACAATTAAGGCGTTTATGATCTACTTTAATCCTTTGTAGTCAATCTTGAATGAATATGTGTAGCTGTGCATATTGTACATTTAAAATATTCCAAATTGTTTAAATTCTTTGCAGGGGAAAGTATCAAGGGTAATAAAAACACATCATGTGGAGAATACTGAATTGAAAGGGTTAGGGAATAAATTATAATTTTCCCTTATTGAAAACAGGCCATGAAGAGAAGGGGATTAAATTTGTTTTAAAGGGTTCACAGGAATTCAATTATTAAAATTCAAAAATGTTTGAACAAATTCAGTTGAAAGTCAATTGAATGTATATTTAACAATAAATTAACTAAGATGCTATGTGAAAACATATTCTAATTAAATATAACACTGCTTTATGATAGAGGCTACTCTAAGATCCAGTAATAAACATCACTTGGAAGATTTAAGCTAACGTGAACAATTGGTGAGACTTTGTAGGGAGAAGTTTGAATATCAAATGGATGGTTATGTGTGTTGGTTTCTGAAGGCCATTCCAAGAATGAAGCATTTTACTGGTGGCTAGCAAATGTACTCTAACTTAAGAATATGAAAAAACTAAAAATGGCCTTTTTTACTGGTTTCATCTGTTTTTTTTTTTTTTTAATCAGAAAAATTAAGAATTAAAGGGAATCTTCTAATCTTTTCCTCTGATGACAAAACCAAGTACTGGACAGAATAAACATTTTTTTCATTAGATCTCATTGCATACTAAGCATTCTGAACTTCAGTCCAGTTCGCATGTTGCTGTACATACCATGAAATACCAATTAGTTCCACAAACTAACAAACATAATTAAGAAAATCTGAGTAGAAATATTCACATTTTATTGGACATCACATTTTATTGAACATCCGAGTATTTTACATCTCACCCAAGATAGTTATTTTTTCTGAATGTCTTTCATCTTTCTCAGACCCAATGTTCTAAAACTAATATCACCATATTCTGTGCATCTATTTTCTATTTTTATATTATTTTGCTTGAAAAAAATGTTTCCATTCACTCAGTTACAAAAGCCAAATATCTGGCAAGTAAGCATGGATTCATCTCTTTTATTTTCTTCAAATACTTAGTTGATTAGGTCTTGTTAGTTCTGTATCCCAGAATCCTCCAGATAAGTTGATTTTTCAATGTTAACTATCATTGTTGCCATTTCCGTTCAGGCTCCAATGTTCTCTAGTCTTAACTGTTGAGAGCCTCCTAATGTCTTCCATTGCAACCTGCCTAGTTCTCCTTCAGTGTATTTCAATTTTATCTCTGAGCAAAGTTTCCAGTCATAATACTTTTTGTAATTCTACACATTGTGTTTTAAATAAAAAGAATTCGTTGGACGGCTTACGTGTCTCTTTAGCTTTTACAGCCTCTCTTATTGCCTCTCCATTTTCCAACCCCATACTAAAGATTCCTTCTGTAGTAAATAACTTGCTCTCCTCAGTTCACCATGGTGTAAATTCTTCTCTCTGTGCTCTTCTATACATCTGTCATTTTGTTTAGAGTATTTGCCCTACAATATAGTAATTATTCTCAAATTCAGGAGAATTTTACCTCTCAAAAGATTTTCATAATAGTGTCTTTGAGAAAATTGAGCTCCTTCATTCATTCTTTTATCATTACACATTGCATTGCAAAACTAAATTGGAACCTTTTGTTTTTACTTTTAACCTCTCTTTCAATCTGTTTGTTTCTGTAAGAAAATGACTGTATCTATCTTATTCAACCATGGTCCCAAGGTTACTGGGAAAGTGATTATCACTTAGTAAGTGCTCAACATTTGTTTAATAAATTGAGAAGTTAATTATTTCATAGAATTGATTTTCTACCTGCCACACACTACCGTATTTGATATTGAAAAGTAAATAGGTAAATAATAAGAAATTGGGGATTTTTCAAACTATACTACAGTTTTTAAAAAAGCTACATTTTAAATAAGGCTTTCAATAACACTTAAAGAGATGGTCATATAAATAGTAAATAAAGGTGTGAGGATCCTTTCCTCATGTATACTTATAAAATAAATTTCTAATAAAATAATCTTTGATTTATCAATTTTTGTTGAATGTGGAGCTTGATAAGATATGATCAGTAAATGTAGATGAAGTTATGAAACTGATAGGTACTATGTTCATAGAAATAAACATTTGTCCAACCATCCTAAAGTGCCTCACAGCAGTGTATTATGGAAAGTCATGGTTTTAATTCCAGAATAGTACTTTCAGTTATTTACCTAAAGAAAATAAATCAATTGTGTTTAGTGCAATTTTGCATTAGAAAACACAATAAAACTGTGATTAATGGAGACACCCAACAGTGGAGAAAACAGTATAATGAATGTGGATGTATAAATGTAACAAATTATTATAAAGTCACTTATATTATCTATGTAGAATAGATATTAAGTGAATACTTATCATATCCTCTACATCATTCTAAATGCTTCCTATATGAAATTTAATTGAATATTCACAGACACATGAGGCAGCACGGACACTGATAATATAAGAGCTTAAGAAACTTTCACATGGTCACAAAGTAAGTATTTGACATTTCTGGACACAAATTCAGAATTATGTTTTCCACATATAAGCATTTTCCACTATAGCATAAAGTCTTTCTTTGAAGTTATGGTTATAAAGTGTTGAGAATGTAAAAGTATTAAAATGTGTATAATTTATTATTAAAGGAAAATATGAGTACAAGCACAATAGTAGTAAAATATTGTTCAGATCCTTTTCTCTAAATACCATAGTCTCATAAAAGCAAGAATCCTTGGAAAAGTGGTTAATTTTAGAGCTGAGTCTAGGAAAATCCAAGATGACCTGGAACATTTTGTGCTGCTAGAGTATAAGGAATAAAAACAAAACAACAACGATGAGAAGTATTTTAAAGACGAGACATGTTCAAAGAACAAAGAGCCCAGGAGCCAATCTGATGGTGATTCTATTAGCAAAGCTAGAACAATTTGAGCAGCAGAATAATTGATGTCAGTATGGGATAATAACACAAAAACTATATAATTACGAGTGCATATTGGTTTAAATAGAAGACTGAATAAATAAATATATTGGAGAGAAGTAATAACTCTTCCTTTAAGAATGATTTTATGTGCCACATTTTCCCAGTCCAGTCTAAACCATGGAATATTATGCAGCAATCAAAAATGATGAGTTGTTGTCCTTTGTAAGGACATGGATGAATCTGGAGAACATCATTCTCAGCAAACTGACACAAGAACAGAAAAGGAAATAACACATATTCTCACTCATAGGTGGGTGAGAAAAATGAGAACACATGGACACAGGGAGGGGGTCTACTACACACAGGGGTCTATTGGGGGGAATGGGGGAGGAACAGCGGGGGGGGCGGGGAGCTGGGGACAGATAGCCTGGGGAGAAATGCCAAGTGTGGGCAAAGGGGAGGAAGGCAGCAAAACACACTGCCATGTATGTACCTATGCAACTATCTTGCACGTTCTGCATATGTACCCCAAAACCTAAAATGCAATAAAAATTTAAAATTAAAAAAAGAATGATTTTAATATATTGAAAGAATAAGGGAAATAGTACATTTCTACCAAAACAATACAGTAAAAATTGCTACAAGAAACAAACATATTGATGAATGGGAAAAAAAGTAGTAATAAAATATTCACATAGTCTAAATTACCTTTCTCCAGATAAATATTTAGTAAGTACAAAGAAAGAATTGTAATTCTGTAGTAAAAACGCCTGGCATACACTAAGTCATCAAGTTTAATATCACTAGTAATATCGTCTATCAGTGTCACGTGCCCTGTGATAAAATGGAGGATAGTTTACAGATTGCCTCTCTGGAACTCTTCCCAATCATGAAAAACCTCAACTTAATTGGGAGAAACATCAGGCAAAGTTCAATTGGAGGATTTCCTATAAAATATTTGGTGTGTACTAAAAAAGTATCACAGTCATGAAAGAAAAGGAAAGAATATAGAACAGGAACAGACTACGATAGGCTAAGGAGACATGACACTAACCACAACGTGGCATCCTGGATTGAATCCTGGAAGAGAAAATAAGACTTCAGTGGAAAATTAAGCAAGATTATTAAGTCTGTACTTTAGCCAATATTATTGTTTCCATATAAATTTCTTAGGTATTAATATTCACACTGTGATTAATTTTAACATTAGTAAAGCCAGAAGTGTTTATAGAAAATCTGTAGGTCTAATTATATTAAAGGAAAAGTTAAAAAAAGAGTTGATTGACAGAAATCAAAATAAATGTATAGAAAAATGTAAATTCAATTAATCAAGTAGTAAATGACTATCCTGTCATTTGGTCAACAATAGCCCCTATAAAAAAAACTGTTTATTTGTGACCACAATACATGTTAGTTCACCAAATAACAGAATATTAAATAGCTGAAATAAATTTGAATCTTCAAAGAGGCAATTAACTCTAGCATGAAAGGAGAAATAATATTTTCTCATATTTCACACAAAGCATAGTACCTGCCATCTAATAGCTGTTTAATCAATTCATGTTGAACAAATAAGTAAGAGAGTAGATGAAACATTGAGATTGCAGGTGTATAACCAATTATTTCAAAGTTTTATTTTCTCAAGTTGCACACTTAGTGGGGGAAATAATTACTGTCATCTCTCCTTATCCTCAAAGAATCTACGACCCCTGCTGGATACCTGAAATTTCAGATAGTCTCAAACTTGATATATATTGTTTTTTTCTATATATTTGTAATTGCAATATAGATTAATTTAAAATTAGATACATTAAAAGATGAACAACAATAACTACTAATAAAATGAAACCATTATAACAATACTCAGAAAGCACATTTAAACCTATAAATTGTTTATTCTTGAAATTTTCCTTTTAATATTTTCAGACTGATTGACCAAGGGTAACTGAAACAACAGAAAGCAAAACCACAAAAAATGGAGGACTACTGCATACCATTTATTTTGTCCTAATATCTGATAATATTGATCATCAGTAAGTGATATGGCACATTTATAATAAATTTTATTTTTTTTTAAATCTCGAATATTAGAGATGGTTTCTATTACTACAAAAAATAAATAATCTCATTCTCATAAGGAATCTGTCTTGTTTCATTATTTAACACTAGGGAGAGATTTGTTAAAGGACACAAAATTATAGCTAGATAAGAGGAATGTGTTCTATTGTTCTGTACTACTTTACAATGACTGTAGTTAACAATAACATATTATGTAGTTTCAAATAGCTAGAAGGAGGATATTGAATATTTCCTGCACAAAGAAATAAATTTTTTAGATGATAGATATATATGATCTGATTCCTATACACTATATATTTTGAAACATCACTATGTACTCCATGAACATATACAGTTATTTGTCAATTAAAAAATAAGCCCCTTTTAAATATAAGTAATATAAAAGAATGTAACAATCACAGTAGAAGAATTTCATTAGACAAGTCTGTGAGATCCTTCCAAGCTAGTGTCTGTCAAAGTATAATCCACGTAATGTGGGGCATTTTGAAAACTTTAATTTTATGAATTAATATCAGACCTAATAAACCAGAATCCATACAGTAGTGTAGGATAGAAAGCAGATCTAAAATCAACAAACAAGCAAACAAACAAATAATGTGAATGCAATTGTGAGAAATATTGTATTTATTCATACATTTAGTATTAAATGGAGAGCATGAGTTTGATTTTTTTTTAGGTTTCTTGTTGATTTTTCTAGATGGCGTACTTATGTATATACCATCAAGCAGAATTAAAAATAATTAAATGCCTGAGTTAAAAGTAAATACATTCGTGTTCGTTGACGTAGATGGTAATATAATTTCAACACATATTAATGTCATTAAGTCTGTGAGTAGGAAAGCTTGCTTCTGTTTCATGGGAGGGTTATCTGGGAAACAGACAAATGCAGTGGTTATCTGAGATTCCCTAACATCATATGTCTCCTTTATTTCCACAATAACTTAATTTTTCCTATACATTATCTACCAATAAATTGAAAATAGCATGATTTTTAAAACAACATCAATTGAATTTTTCAATGTCTGCTCTCATTGAAAAATGAGGAATATATCTTTCCTAACACTTCCATTAGAGATATACCCCCGGCAAATTAAGAATAGACCCTGGAGTAAAATTGAAATATGAATCTCAAGAGATTGAAGATGCTAATTGACCAAACTCTTTATTAGGTGAGTTTAAGCTTTCTGAGGAAGAGCTGCAAGTATAAGAATACTGCTTAACACACCAGCTTTCAGAAGAAAATCTTGTGTTGTTGGATTACTTTAGAAACACACAAAGACAAAAACTGATTCTAAATAGGAATCCAGGCTTGAGCAAAAAATACAGATTTTTAATTCTTAAGTATGTGCATAAAAACAAGTTAACAAGAGGTCAATTTGGCTCTTATTTCTATCCTATTCATAGAAGGGAATATATACAATACCCAGTATGCTCATCAAAACCACTATTTTTTCATCAACATCATAATATTTATGTTCCATTATATAGGAAATAGATCTCTATGCTAAGTAACAACAGCAACAGTGATAACAACAGATCCAAGCCATTATACTGACAACTCATCGTATTCATAATTGTAGATGAGGGAAATATAACAAACCTGAAAATAAGTGGAAGAGAGCTGAAACATAGGATGTTTCCTCTGGAAGACTGAATCCCAGGTACATCTAATTTTCTCATCTTCTTTTTCCTAAAATTTGTGTGTCTGTCTGTCTGTCTGTTAGTATAGTTTGCCTGTTTCTCACATTGAGAAACTTGTTATTTTTTTAATGTCTGCCTCTTATAGTAGGCTTTAAGAAAAATGCCCTTCAACATGGGCAAGACAAAATGCTTTCATTGAATAAATGCTTGTCAAATAAATGAATGGATAAATAGGAACATTTGTAACTATGGAACACATTAGATGATTAATTAGATTTGATATAATAATAATATGTTACATTAGTATTATTAATATTTATTACTGTCAAGTCCATTTTGGTTACTCAAGAAGAGTGCTAAATGTCTAAACAAAAGTGATTTAACTGTGCATGGCAGGCTAGTTTCAATTGCATCTATTTGTAACATATTTAGGTTAAATGAATTATGCAATTAAGTTCTTTAGTTTCTAGCGTGCTCACCTTAAAATTTAATTCTTATTTTTAAATGCAATAAATTAAGTTTGTTTTACTGTTTTTAACATCTATATCATTGTCTTAAAAACTGCTATTCAGCAATGAATTGGCTAGCACCTGATTTCATAGATAAATATGTGTTTTATATTTGGAAACAATCATGTTGTAGAAACAAACATACGTGAGAGAATTTCAAATATGTTATAGGTGAAATTCCTCATTTGGTCTTATCACATTAAATTTTTTATTAGATAAATTACTCTATTCATTAAATACAATTAATTTTGTTAGATAAATTGGTATATTTATTAAATACAAATTAATGCCATATTCTTTAGATAAAATTAATTTCATTAATTTTCTATATTTGTTAGATACAATTAATTTTGTTACATAAATTGCCAGACCCAGTTACAGACAGGGTTAGAGAATGGTACATCTCAGGAGGAATTTCTACACGTCCTTCCAGACACATATTTTTTATTTCACTCAATTGTGAACTTGGAGATCTTTTTGTATTAATGTTTGTCAGTTTTGTAAAAAATAAAAATTATGCATAAATCTCTAACTTGAAGTTATTAAATTTTACTTTCCATTTGTAACTCTTTCATTATTAGAGTCTAAGTCAACTCTGATTGTAGATAGGACCTTTATATTTGATTCCTTTTCTAACTTTCCTTATTGTTATCCAGCAGGTAAGTCAAAGGCCTGAGTTGATATAAATGGCTGGCAACAATTTCACTGAGGTGACTGTCTTCATCCTCTCTGGATTTGCAAATCACCCTGAATTACACGTCGGTCTTTTCTTGATGTTTCTTTTCATTTATCTATTCACTGTTTTGGGAAACCTGGGACTGATCATGTTAATCAGAATTGATTCTCGGCTTCATACCCCTATGTACTTTTTCCTGAGCAATTTAGCATTCATTGACATATTTTACTCCTCTACTGTAACACCTAAGGCATTGGTGAATTTCCAGTCCAATCCAAGATCCATCTCCTTTGTTGCCTGCTTTGTTCAGATGTACTTTTTTGCTGGATTGGTGTGCAGTGAGTGTTTCCTTCTGGGATCAATGGCCTATGATCGCTATGTAGCAATCTGCAATCCCTTATTGTATTCAGTAGTCATGTCCCAGAAAGTATGCAAGTGGCTGGGAGTAATGCCCTATGCGATAGGTTTCACAAATTCCCTGATATCCGTCTGTGTGATAAGCAGTTTGGCGTTCTGTGATTCCAGCATCAATCATTTTTTCTGTGACACCACAGCTCTTTTGGCACTGTCCTGTGTAGATGCATCCAGCACAGCAATGGTGATCTTTGTCTTAGCTGGATTCACTCTTCTTAGCTCTCTCCTTATCATCACTGTCACTTACATCGCCATCATCTCAGCCACCCTGAGGATCCAGTTGGCAGCAGGCAGGCAGAAGGCCTTCTCCACCTGTGCATCCCACCTCACAGGTGTAACTATCTTTTATGGGTCTCTGATTTTCACCTATTT
The DNA here is from genome assembly GCA_031835075.1 of Saguinus oedipus. Lineage (NCBI taxonomy): Eukaryota > Metazoa > Chordata > Mammalia > Primates > Cebidae > Saguinus > Saguinus oedipus. The sequence goes on along the minus strand of CM063178.1, from coordinate 61,180,259 downwards.
GCAACCTGATAACACATCATCACTGACCCAGGCACAGGTGGCATCTGTATTCTACACGATTGTTATTCCCATGCTGAATCCACTCATTTATAGTTTGAGGAACAAAGATGTGAAAAATGCTCTTCTCAGAGTTATACATAGAAAACTTTTTCCATAAGAAATTTATGTACATTACAATTAAAACAAACCTAGATGGCTGCAGGAATTCAATTACACCAATAACTAGGAAAATAGTAGAGTGACCTCAAAAAGTATAACACAAACTAAGTGAGAACTTAGAGTGTTGAAGTTTGTGAATTGAATCATTACTTTACTTGAAACTTCAGAGGGGAATAGAAACTCACCTTAGCACTACACATTCATACTTTCTGAATAAAATGATCATTTTTACAAGTGTATAAAGTATCATGGCTTTTACACTTTATTACATTTATACTGATTCGAATGTATGTATTTTTACTTTTGATTGTATTGAGTGTATATTTTCTATGGATAACTTCAAATATTCTTATTTGCTTAGCATTAATAAAATTATGTGTCAATTTTCTCTTTTAATGTTATTTTGTTTATTGCTAGTCTGTTTCTAGGAGCAAAACCATACTCTACTTTTGTTTGCTCATCATAACATATAATAATACATTTTATATACCCAAAATTGTGCCTAAATGTCCATATGCACTCTTCTCAATATACTGCTCTCAACTTCCCCTGGTATATTCATACCTCCCATCATTCTCTCTTCTATTTGCTCTGTGCGCACCTTCCCTCTAGATCCTGTAACACAGGTCTGTCCAGGATAAGCCTTGCCTATTCGCTACTCATTCCTTCCGTGTCACTCTCCCAGCACTCTTGATCTTTACCATATCAGATGATTAATTATATTCTTTGAAACTAAGTCTTCGGCAGTAACCTACTGTATGAAATAGTCCAGATGTCTCCTTTTTTTTTTAATAGCTGAGCAAAGGCACTCAATTTAAAATATGTTTAATGTGTCAGGCTTCAAAATAAACATACTTTTGGTTCCGTCTGTTAAAAGAGTGTGCCCTTGTAATGTGCCTGTCAGCCATTTGTATTTCTTGAGTTTGTGTTCTATTTCTCCAACTTTAAGAAAAATTTTGGTATGAAAACTTTTTAAAAACTTTTTAAAACAATTTTCATATTAATAAGTATTTCAAAAAATTCTGAAGAAATTAGTCAATGAAAATAAAATAAATTCGATAAAATTGATTTTTGATATCAGAGATTCTGACTCATTCTCATAGCCATATATTAAGATTAAAAGTCCATTTAAAATAAATTCAAATCATTATTTGTTACTTGGAGTAACTAGAGTAGCATGGCTAGGAATTTGCACAGATATTTGCTTTTTAAAATAGGGGAATAGGAGGATGGGTAGAAAAAATAACTAAAATTAATAGCTAAAGACAACAGATACAGACCAGGCATGGTGGCTCATGCCTGTAACCCCAGCATTTTGGGAGGCCTAGGCAGGCAGATCAGTTGAGGTTAGGAGTTTGAGAACAGCCTGGCCTACATGGTAAAATCCCATCTCTATTAAAAAAAAATACAAAAATTTGCTGGACGTGGTGGGCGTGCTTGTAGCCCCAGATACTTGGGAGGCTGAGGCAGGAGAATTGTTTGAATCTAGGAGGCAGAGATTGCAGTGAGTCAACATTGTACCACTGCACTTCAGCCTGGGCAACAGAGCAAGACTCCAAATCAATAAATAGATAAATAAATATTTATAATGTAAAAATAATTTCAACTCAAAAATTTAAAAAATTAGCATCATAATTTTACTATGATTTTAATAACTTAAAGACTAAGCATAGCTGTGGTTAATCTTAGTCGAATAAAAAAATAAAAAAATTAATGTTAGAATATTTATATAATAAGGTATAATAGGAATAATTCAGATCACTATGTATATAGGTGAAAAGTGACACCTGGATGAATAATGCAAATAGTAACTTCTGGTATTATTAAACAAGTAAGCATAAAAAATACTTTCACTAAGTGCTAGAGAAAAAATAATGAATCCAACCTATAAAGTAGGGGCAATAAAATGTTAAAACAAAAATAACAAAAAAAACTAATGAAAAAGCAAGTTAATAAGTATTTGAACAAAATTTCTCAAAAAAAGTAATTTTTTAAATTGAGCCAAAGATGAAAAAAAAAAGTAAACATAATCCGAGAGAGAGAGAGAGAGAGAGAGAGAGAGAGAGAGAGAGAGAGAGAGACAATAAAAAAAGCATAGGTAATATAGTTTAAAATATAATGACCTAAGGCTGGGCACTGTGGCTCACACCTGTAATCCCAGCACTTTTGGGAGGCCAAGGCAGGAAGATTGCTTGAGCCCAGGAGTTCAAGACAAGCCTGGACTACATAGTGAGACCCCATCCCTACAAAGAATACAAAAAATTAGCCAAGCCTAGTGGAGAGCACCTGTAGTCCCAGACACTTGGGAGGATGAGACAGGAGGATCACTTGAGCCAAGGAGGTGGACGTTACAATGAGCTGAGATAGTGCAACGGCACTCCAGCCTGGGCAACAAAGCAGGACTCTGTCTCTAAATACATAAATAAATCATAAAAAATATAATTACCTAGAACATTACATTATTTCTCCATTTAAATTGCAAACCGGATAAAGAAAATGTGACACATATACACCATAGAATACTATGCAGCCATCTAAAAGGATGAGTTCATGTTCTTTGCAGGGACATGGATGAAGCTGGAAACCATCATTCTCAGCAAACTGACACAAGAACAGTAAACCAAACACTGCATGTTCTCACTCATAAGTGGGTGTTGAACGAGAACACATGGACACAGGGAAGGGAACATTACATACTAGGGCTTGTTGAGGGGTGGGGGCAGCTTGGAGAGGGATAGCAGGGGATGGGAGGATTGGCGAGGGCTAACATTAGGAGAAATAACTGATGTAGATGACAGGGGGATGGATGCAGCAAACGGCCATGAAATGTGTATACCTATGTAACAAACCTGCACATTCTGCACATGTACCCCAGAACTAAAAGTATAATAAAAATAAATAAATAAATAACATAAAATATCTGATCAGAATTAGGCTTCTGCAATGACATAATAAATGGCAAAATAAGTTTTCTGCCATTGTAAACAACTCTGAAACTGAACAAAACGGTTTTCAATGTTAGAAAAACATTGAGCAACAAAACCCCTTGCTCACGGAGATTTTGCAATCACCAAGTCTATTCAGGTTATGAGCAGTCATAACCACATAGTTACATTTTACCTCTTATTTGGTTTAAACCCTAATGTTGTCTATTGTTAAAGAGTGTGATGCTGGCTTTTAAATCTTCAAATCAACCTGTCTCAGGATCTCTAAATTTCTTATGAATAAAATTGCCTTTTTCAAAGCTCATCAAAGGTGCAATGAATACATACCAATGTAGCAGCTTATATCTACCAACAGATTATCTCCTGAAATTCTACATTATTGGTACACTTTCCTGCTAGACTCACTTTTAAATTTATATGAAATTGATTTTATTATCATGACTTAAGATTTATTTTATTATTTTACTCTTAATTCACATTGTATATTGTTTCAGATTCTTCCTTTACTTCCTCATCTTGGGCAAATAATTCTCAGTAGAATATTTCAGCTCTTCCTTATTTTAATATCTAACTCATATTTAAGAAAATAATGTGACGTGATTATATACAGAGGAAGTAAGTTTTGTCTACTAAATTAATTATAAAATGTTCGTTAGTCTCGGGGCTGATTTTGGCTTTTTTTTTTTTCTTTTTGCTCTTGTTGCCCAGGCTGGAGTGCAATGGCACAATCTTGGCTCACTGCAACCTCCACCTCCCAGGTTCAAGCAGTTCCTCTGCCTCAGCCTCCCAAGTCGCTGCGATTACAGGCCTGTGCCACCATGCTGGGCTAATTTTGTATTTTTAGTAGAGACGGGGTTTCACCATGTTCGTTAGGCTAGTCTCAAACTCCTGACCTCATGTGATCTGCCCACCTCGGCCTCCCAAAGGGCTGGGATTACAGGCATGACTCATCATGCCCAGCCCTGATTTTGCATTTCTGCTCTCACTTCTGTTTTATAAAATTTTTAAAGGTACATGGAAATAACAAAACATATTACACAAATGCTTTATGTAGATGAATTAGGTGACACTACCACACCAGAATGAGTAACCGGCGCCATGATTTGGTAATGCTTCAAAATGTGTATTTTATAAGTTGGTGAATGCTTCATTAATTTGGTAAGTTATGGGGCACTAACCAATACATGAACCATAAAATTGTGCAGTTTATAAAAAGCTAATATAACATAGCTCATGGCATAGCATACAGTTTTGGTTATTAAATGAGGAAAAGACACTAAATGTATAGTACAATAATTGTTGTGCAATCTATAAGTACATGTACAAATAAGCATTAAGTGCGCAAAGAAAACAATTATGAAAAAATACATTAACAAAATGTTAATGACAATTTTGAATTGTTTTCATTCACTTTTTTTGAATTTTGTTATATTCTGATTCTTTTCTAATTAACATGTTTTACTTCTATGATAGTATCATACTTTTAAATATAAAAGAATTGTGAAAAATACATTTATTCCATCTTTGATGGTGTCATAGAATATTTTTATGGAAATGGCCTCTCCGCCACCCCAGTAAAAAATTGTGAGCATCACACGAAAAGACCAAGCCATAATTTCCTTCATTTGTGTGTTCTAAGGTAAAAAGGGAAATCTTTGAGCAAAATGTAATATGGCTGCATTTAGTGCTTGAACTTTTGTCCTTGGAAACATGCCAAGCAATCTTCCTTGGCAAATGGTCCCCAGGGATTACCAAAAGGTGCCTTATCATCAGCCTCCGGTACATAAGGTCCTCTGGAATTATCAGAGTGAGGGAAAGAATAATCTCCTTATGGTCACAGTCACCGCTAGTATTTTTTGATACATGACTTCTTGGTAGTGTTTCCATTTTACCAGACCTAAACAAAATTTCTAGTTGGTTTATTTTAACTCAGAATAAAACATTATAAATACACAAAAATGTAAAGACAACTTACTTTAAGAAAAACAGATATTATGAAAAATTTCATCACCTTAAATAGCTGCATATTTTATTTCATAACAAAAATTTGAGGTTGACAAATTTCCAGAAAATATAAGAAGAATTTTTTTTCACCAGTTTTGACTCACACACTGTAAGTATTATTCTCAAAATTGGAAGATTTTGTTTCAGATTTTATTTCAGATAAAATGGGGACTTTATCAGAATAATATATTAATACATACACATATCATTTAGTCTTTACCCTAAGTACTGTCAGAGGTTGTAACAAATGTGGAGTTGATGGAATAAGAGCCTACAAGAAAAGGACATATTTAAAAAAGATAGTTCTTGGAAGAAATTAGATTTTGATTAGTTTTAAGTCAGGAAAACATCACATCTTTTATAAATTTATACTTACATATCATCTATTATTTTAACGTAGTCTACTAAAATCCACAAGGGTGAAATTTATTGAAAATTAGTATTAAATAATATTGGAAACAAAAGGGAAGTAAATGATATAATAAAACTGTTTCATTTTGTATTTAGCTCTTTTCTCAAGTTTTCTGAAATTATTTATAAACAGGGGTATGGTATATAAGCCTTCTCTCTGAAGTTAATACATCTTAGAAGAATCAGTGTCAACATTTAATTGATCTGACTTCGGAAAAGTTACTCAAACCTTTCATACTCTCTTTTTCTCACCTAAAATATGTGGTTAATCATATCTATGGTAAAATATTTTCAGGTGGATTAAATGTATTAATAAAAGAAGGCATTCAAAACAATGTCAGGTTTATTATTATGCAATATGGTACATTTTATTATAATGTGCAAATGTTAATTTCTACTTATATCTATATTGGCAATAAAATTAGTTTATTTAGTCATATTCTATAAATGTCTTATCGATTTATAGAATGCTAAACTAATTATTAAATGCTAGGTTATTCATATAAACAGAACACTTTAAAGTCGTTCCTGCTAAGTATCAACTTTGGTTTCTCAGCAGTTTAAAGCAGTTGAGCATGATGAGTAGAAGGAATAACACGAATGTGCCTGACTTCATCCTAATGGGACTGACGGATTCTGAAGGGATCCAGCTGGCTCTCTTTATCGTATTTCTCCTGATATACCTAATTACTGTGCTGGGGAACATGGGGATGATATTGATAATCAGCCTGGACCTTCAGCTTCACACTCCCATGTATTTTTTCCTCACTCACCTGTCATTTATTGACCTCAGTTACTCAACTGTCATCACACCTAAAACGTTAGCGAACTTACTGACTTTCAACTATATTTCCTTTAGGGGCTGCTTTACCCAGATGTTCTTTTTTGTCTTCTTGGGGACTGCTGAGTGTTATCTTCTCTCCTCGATGGCCTATGATCGCTATGTAGCTATCTGCTGTCCTCTCCATTACCCAGTTATTATGTCCAAAAGGCTCTGCCACGCTCTTGTCACTGGGCCCTATGTGATTGGCTTTATTGACTCCTTTGTCAACATGATTTGCGTGAGCAGACTGCATTTCTGCAAGTCAAACGTAATTCATCACTTTTTCTGCGACACATCCCCAATTTTATCTCTGTCCTGCACTGATACATACAACATTGAAATTCTGATATTTATTATCGCTGGTTCCACTCTGATGGTGTCCCTTATCACAATATCTGCATCCTATGTGTTTATTGTCTCTACCATCCTGAAAATTAGTTCCACTTCAGGAAAGCAGAAAGCTTTCTCTACTTGTGCCTGTCATCTCTTGGGAGTCACCATCTTTTATGGCACTCTGATTTTTACTTATTTAAAACCAAGAAAGTCTTATTCCTTGGGAAGGGATCAAGTGGCTTCTGTGTTTTATACTATTGTGATTCCCATGCTGAATCCACTCCTTTATAGTCTTAGAAACAAAGAAGTGAAAAATGCTTTCATTAAAGTCATGCAGAGAAGAGAGTACTCCAGGTAATTAAAATAGCAGGAATGCTGAACATTTACACTCATTTTTTCTTTCATTCCTATTTGGTTATTTTCTTGGTCTCTCTAAAAACAATTGAATCCTTTAATTTATTTGCATTTCTGTCGTGCAACTTTTTGTTTGATTAAACATGATTTTGAACATTTCCAGGCATATGTTTTTAGAAATCCAAATGGTAGAAATCATAATATGTGTGTCATATTTACATTCTACATATATATTTTTAAAGCAACTGATGTGGAGAACAAGAACATATGATTGTCATTTAAAATTAAAATAAATAAATAAATAACAGGAGTTGCAATTCTCGAATCTGATAAAATAGATTTTAAAGCAACAAAGATACAGTGGTAAAAGGATCAATGCAGCAATAAGAGCTAACGATCTTAACACCCAGATAAATAGAGACTTAGACTCAATGAGACAGAAAATTAATAAGGATATCAAGGACTTGAACTTAGATCCGGAACAAGTAAACTTAATAAATATTTATAGAGCTCTCCACTTTAAACACACCAAATATACATTCTTGTCAACACCACATCACACCTACTCATAGGTTTAAATGAAATGTTGATTGGCCATTATTAATACCCATTTCTTTTAGAATAAAGCAACATTTCCATTCTCTCTCCCTCTGTTTTTTCCTCTTTCTTCCTCTCCTTCACTCCTTTTTTATTTTCTTTCCTTCTCTCAAAAAAAGAAAAAAGAAATCAACTTGTAGACCTCTAGATCCAGGTCGGCAATATCTCTCTCATTGCCTGATTTCCTTCCTTCTTTTCTCTCTCTCTCTCCCTCCCTCCGTCCCTTCCTCCCTCTCCCCTCCCTCCCTTCCTCCCTTCCTTCCTCCCTCCCTTTCTTCCTCCCTACCTCCCTTCCTCCCTCCCTTCCTCCTTTCATCCCCCCCAAAAAAAATTATATCATTCAAATTCTTATGTATATTTCGATTGTAGACAAATTTGTTATGAAAAAAAAAAAACTATTTGGGACAGAATGATAATAGTTTTAGATGTTATTTCATTTATTATATGGGGAAGAATTATAGCAGAGTGGGTAGAAGTACTTGTTTTGGAATAAAATATTCTAAGAGTTAGATTCTAAACATGTTGCATTTTTAGTTGTATAACCCATAAGATGTTACAGCTCATTTTCCTAAGTGAGCAAGATAAATGCTAACTCCAAATCTGATCAGAGGGTAGTTGTAGAGTATTTAAGGCAATCATAATCAATGCTGTCCATTATCATTAGAAGACTTACATTCCTGCACAAGGCCTTTTTTCAAGAATTTTAACTTGTGTTTTACAAATTACTTTTGGTTAATTTAATTGACAGAACACAAGCAACCAAAAGGAAAAAAAAGTCAGCAGTTCTGAATTTTTGATTTTGGAAATAAAATATTTTGGTATAATTAAGTTATGGAAAAATAGCATATATTAATATAATGTTGTAGAAGTTTGAAAAATATTAAAAAATATTAAAGAAAATAGAAATCCTCCACAAATATTGAGTTTTGGCTGCTCTTCCTGTGGAGTAGCCATTCTGTTATTTCTTTACTTCTCTAATACACTCGTTTTCAGGTTAATAAAAACAAATACTTTTTCCCCCATCTGAAACATCTGAAAAAAGAACATCTTCTAAATACAACTACCCCCGATCAGATTTGGAGTTATCATTTGTCTTGTGCACTTAGGAAAAGGAGCTGTAACATCTTATGGGTTATACAGCTAAAAATGTAGCATGTTTAGAATCTAACTCTTAGAAAATTTTATTCCAAAATAAGTTTTATGCATGTTCATCTAAATCAATAGTTTTAAATATGTGCATATATATAACACATATAAACAAAATTTCTGTCACTTTCCATGTACTGATTTTCACCTTTCTGTATCCATTTACAAGTTTAACATTCGATAATCTCTGTCATCGACAACTCTAATATTTATTTTTTCTTTGTACATGGACAAAAATCAAGACTCATTTCACAATGTTTTGGACTTGAAATGCAAACTCACCAAGTTAAAAATTGTGTTTGAAAGAAAGCCTCTTAAAGAAGACTCTGGAATCTAATCTGTTTATCAGTGCCTATCATATTCTTAAGTCTGGACATTTAGCTGACCTCTTTTAACATGGGTCTAATTTATTTGCCACATAATTTTCCATACAAATCAGTTGATTTAAAAGTTCATTTCTCACATTGTGCATTATAATAAAAATTTGAACAATAAAAAAAATCTACATGTAGTGATATCTGTTTTGTGTGCTAAACATTTGAAAACTGGATTTCTGTAATGTGCCAAACTGCTTCTTTGTTAAAATCCTGTGTTTTTTTTTAAACATTGCATTTCTCCTGATTTCTACAAGTTTATTTTGGTTTTAAAAATAATTCCTTGAGTTAAATGCTTTATTCATTGAGTTTACATTTCTTAATACAGAAAAGTTGTAAAGCAAAGAATTGACAATGAATTCAGATGTGACATCCCATAAACTTTAATCAAGTAGAGTGCTAAAATGTTTTTTATTTTAAAATTTTTCTCTTACATATTCTGGATTCACAATTTTGTTTTCTTCTGCTGTTTACAGAATGCTTTAGAAGCTAGTTTTTATTTTTCTGAGTATTTGTCTTTTTTGTTTAAACTTTTGAAACAGTTACTGGATAGATTGTTTAGATTCAAGCTATACTTTTTTAATCTTGTGAAATTTTTTTTCTTTGTATAATTATATTTGATTTTTTTCTGGCTATATTCTGAATATATATAGCTGATTTATTCTTACATGCCTATATGATGACCTCATCTTTCTCTCACCCTTTGCCAAAACTGAAACAGTTAATATGTCCCATTTCCTCCTGGAAGGGTCTTCTCTCTGCTTGGAATTGAGATTATTTAAATAAATGCAGCCTTAGTTCCAAGATAGGCTCACAAAACTTATGCTTTTATAGATTAACTGCATTGTTTTAAATAGGGTGGGAGCAGATTATATGTAATTTTCTACAGCTTATGTGGAAATAAAAGCTGTATATACACTTTAAATCCTATCCATTGATATTACCTCAAATATGGCCCCTCTGGGTAAATCCACATTTACCTGTGCAGTATCTCATTCTGCACCTTGAAATGTAATGGAATCTCATAATCCATTCAGAAATAACTCATAACATCTACTCTTTTCTTAGATTGTTTATTTCTTTGCTTCTGTTTTTTTTTATTTTTTTCTCTCTCCTTTTCTTTCTTCTTTTCTTTTTGGTCTTTATTTTATTTATCACTGAAGCCTCAAACTTTTAAATGATTTACATCCCAATGAATAGAATAAATGAGCAAGTTTTGTATAAACCATTTATCTAATATTTTAAGTGCATTGTTTTTCTCTCTTATTTTTGTCATTGACTGTATGAAAACTCCTAAGGTTTCCTAAAGTGTTGTCTAGAGGCAGAAAAATTAAGTTGGTAAAGTAAAAACATAAGTCAATTCTTCACTCCATGTATAACAAGCTTTAAAAAAGAATTCTGTAGCTAGGTAAATTAGGCTTGAATCTTCACATTACTTTTAAGGACTATGTGGCATAGAGCAAATTATTTAAAGTTTGTGTGCACTGTTTCTCCATCTGTAATAAAAGATAATTATACAACCTCTTGAAGTTATGAGCATTACATGAATTAATAATGGTTTTTAAAACATTTATACGATTGTCCAATGCCTAATAAGCTGCATATAATTGTTATTGCTATTGTAAGGGAAGAAACTGTCCTCGAGTCTCCTGGAGTTCCTGGCTAGGACTGAAAATAAAACTGACAAAAGAGATTAACAGGAAAAAGCATACACATTTATTTAACAAAAGTTTTATGTGACATGGGAGGCTACAGAAATTAGGATCCAAGGGTCCAGTAAAAATTGTCTAATTTAATGCATAGGTTCAATGAAGGATGAACAGCTATGTAGAAATGGGATTGGATAAGAGGACATAATCTGATGGCAAAAGTCTGTGGAGGGGATGAGGGTAAACTAGCAAGTCCTTGTTCAGATTATTTTTGGCCTCTCACTGTAGCATTCCTTTACCTTGGAATAGGACAGGATCCTACTGGAATGTGGGTCTACTTTCAGACCACATAGAATTTCTTTATGATGAGCTCCTCTGCAAAAATCAGGAGAACGTCAGAGTAATATTTCTAGTTTTATTTATTTATTTATTTTTTGCCTTGCTTTGAAGAAAGGAATTCTATTTTCTATGACCCACCTTGGGGAAGATAAACTCTAGTTTCTAAGTCTTGCCTTGGGAGGAAAGGGGAAGCAGAAGAAAGGAAGGTAGAAGAACGTAAAACAAACAAATAAAAAAACTAATAAAAACTTAGATTCTGAAGCCCTTTCAGTCTGATTTGGTTCAAAGCACTCAGCTTGCCAAGCTACCATATTTCAACGTATGGTATTCTGAGCCCCAACATTTCCCCCATCTGAAACTTACTTGAAAGTTTCAAAAATTCAGAGGTGAGCTAGTGGCAGGTTAGAGTATGAGTAGCAAAGCATCTGCAAAGGGGCAGAAGATATAGACTACAAGGTTAATAAACAAACCCGAAACAACAAAATCTCGCACATTGAACAATCCAAGCATGTAAGAACAAATCTCGCTCATTTATTAACTCACAATTTAGTCAGTAGATATTTTTGTTGATAAACTATATTTTCTATCTGCTCTTTTATGCCCTGGGAATATAATTCTAACGTCAAATAGACACAACACCTATCTTGACGAAGTTGCAATGTCACCCTTCTGGTGGAACTAAATACTAATCGAATACAACAAAAATAATAAAAATGATTAAGTGATAAGAAAGAGAGGCCCCATGGGGATAGTATAAGTCAAATAGTATTTTTCAGAGAAAAGTAATTGAGCTGAGTCATGTGAAGTTTTATTAACTTGAGTATTAAATATACACTTTTCCATATTGACCAGAACAAATAGAAGATCCTGAGAGCCGCTTATATCTACAATTTGGTTCCAAATAAACTAGAATAAAAAGAACACTAGTAGAATTTTCATGCAGCTTAACTGGATGTTGATTCTTGATGACTTTAGTGTATTTTTGGTCAGATATTTTAGGCTTAAATGAGATTATTCTAATTCTTCATACTCACTTCTTCCTTTGCCAAAGAATGATTCTTTTTGTTAATTTGAAAGCAATAAAATCAATAAACTGGATGACAACCTTGACAAAAGCATTTTTTTTTTTTTTTTTTTTTTTTTTTTGAGACAGAGTTTCACTCTTGTTATCCAGGCTGGAGTGCAATGGCGCAATCTCAACTCACCGCAACCTCCACCTCCTGGGTTCAGGCAATTCTGCCTCAGTCTCCTGAGTAGCTGGGATTACAGGCACGCACCACCATGCTCAGCTAATTTTTTGTATTTTTAGTAGAGACGGGGTTTCACCATGTTGACCAGGATGGTCTCGATATTTTACCTCGTGATCCACCCGCCTCGGCCTCCAAAAGTGCTGGGATTACAGGCTTGAGCCACCGCGCCCGGCCCCAAAAGCATTTTCTTAACAATTTCGAAATCCAGATTTGGGTGACCGATGCTTAAAAATGATTCTGGAATGCTACAAAATATTTGAATTTTGTAAGAGATGAATATTTAGAAACACACTGAGGCAGATTATTTCCTTCTTCCAGAAAACTCTTCTTAAAGGATTATAAACCAAAAAGTAAATTTTGAGATGCCGTGTCTTCAAATAGCATGCCTCTTTTTATGAGATAAAATCTTGTCTATAATGTAGTTACTGATGTGTCTCTGCAAGTTGGTTTGCCATTTTTAGAGTGATTTTGAGTGTATATTCTTCTTTCTAGTCTTTACTTATTTTAGTAGAGATATATGTGTTCTCTTTGAATAATTGATCAGAAAGACAAGAAACAGATGTACTAAAAATTATTATCGTGGGTCTCAAACTCACACTTATGAATTAACTCTAAAATGGACCACTGCTTTACTATATTCTAATATATTTTTTCTCTGGCTGAATATCAGGACAATCACCCCTTTGGAAAGAGACAGTGTTTAACTAAAAAAAATAAATAAATAATGAATGCACTCTTAAAGGGTCTTTCTGTTAAAAAAAACCTTAGAACAAAAATTAATAAGGCAGAATAAGTAAAGCAGAAGAAGGTGTGAGTTGTAAAGTGAGATTGCTTCTGTGTTCTGGGCCTTGTTTGTAGGTAACCCCCCATATAGGCAACAAGGAAGGAGAGCTAAGCAGGATCCTGGCACAGTTAAGATCTACAGAATACCTCAGTTTACAGTATTACTATTCAGTTATTTCCTTTTATACAATCCTTTATATAATCATATGTTAGTTCATAGAATGAGTGCCCAATGAATATCTTACCTAATGAATATCATATATATATATATATATATATATATATATATATATCACTATATCTTAGTTCATAATAGGAGGAATGCCTAGAGAAGACATGGTACAGAGAATAGATTAAGGAATGTCTGGAGCAGACACAGTGCAGAGCATGATTTAAGGGAAAAAGAGTTATACCAGGACAAGAATCCATAGCCCAGGCGGCAGCGTTCAGTATCATAAAGATACCCGCTGTATGGCAGGCTTGGGGCAAGAGCACTCCTCCTGATAAGGGAGTTGTAGGACCTTGCTCCAGTTCTTGTGGAGGGCTGCCCTCAGACTGGCAATCCCTCGAGCATCCACGGGCTCAAAGTCCCTCCAGATAATTGCACTTTGGTGACTGTGAACTTTATCAGCTCTAGTTATTGTGCTGCTCAAAAGCATCTTCCTATAGAACTCATTGGAAGCTGCCAGCAGGTGGCCCTAACCCTGACAGATCTGTCACTGCTGTGTGACTTAAAGCATCTTCCTATAAATCTTCTTAGAATTAGCTTGCCCATAGATAGAGGTATTGCACACTGCACCCTCTTCACTGGGCATGGCCCACCTTCACGCCTCAGGGACCTAATGGGGATGGACCCCTTACTGCACACAGCCCACTTCCTTGACTCAATGACCTAAAGGGGATGGACCACTGGCTGCATACTGTCCACCTCCTAGCCTCGGGGAGGGTGGACCCCTTGTTTTGTGGCTCACAACCCTATCACTGTCCTTTAAGATGACTATTCACTGCCCTGCCCCCTAACATATGCACGATAAATACTGATGCTTCTGGACATTTGGGGCCTTGCCTGACTCCACTTATAGGTGTCGTGGACCCCCGAGCCCAGCTGCGTTTCCCTTGTACTGCTGTGTCCTGTCTCTTTATGTCTCAGATCCTGTGCCTCAGCACAGCATAAGGGACACCCCGTGTCCCTGTGGGGCCCTTAGTCCTACACTTGTTTATTGGGTTTGAAATACAAGGGCATGTGGGCTTTGGGCGGGAGTAATTATAGAACTTTTCATTGGAACTCAGTGCTACTATGCAACAGAGGAAAGCAACAATGGGCATAATTAAGCCTGGGTCCAAGGAGAGCACATTTAGACCAGCTCTATCCAAGGTGAATCATCTATGCCAGCAGTTGAAACTTGGGTTCTGGGAAACCTCTTCACCTTGGGCTAAAAGGGCCCTGGACTTCTATCTAAACATAAAAGGCAGTGTAGGTCACAAGGACTGCAACTCTGTGGCAAGTCCTAGTGCTGTGCTGGGTTCACAGCCAGCTGACTTGGGACGCATGTGACCCAGTAAGACACCAGCTAGGGGAGTTAAGGGACTATTTGTGCTGCATAAAATAGAGTCAAATGATGGCTTATATTAGTGCCTACATCAAAAAAAGAAGAAAAACATCAAATAAAAGATTTAAATGTGTCTTAAAGAACTGGAAATGCAAGAACAAACCAAAGCTGAAATTAGTAGAAAAAAATAAATATTAGAGCAGAAATAAATGAAATTGACAGAAGGAAAAATACAAAAGATCCATGAAAAAAATTCCATACAGCCATAAAAAAGGAGAATATGTCCTTTGTAGGGACATGAATGAAGTTGGAGGCCATTATCATTAGCAAACTAACACAGTAACAGAAAACCAAATACTGCATGTCCTCACTTATAAGTGGGAGCTAAATTATGAGAACACATGAACACATAGAATGGAACAACACACACTGGCGTCTGTCAGAGAGTGGAGTATAGGAGGAGAGAGATCCGAAAAAAAAAACAAAAAACTAATGGGTACTAGGCTTAATACCTGAGTGATAAAATAATCTGTACAACAAGCCCCCACGACACAAGTTTTCCTATGTAGCAAACCTGCACATGTACCCTTGACCTTAAAAGATTTTCAAAAAGAAAATAAAAGCCTGCAAAACAACAATAAAAAAAATGTGAAAACAATGACAAATGTATAGCCACACTAACTAAGAAAAAATTTTATATCTAGGGAACCCCATAGTCTTGGCCCAAAAGCTCCTACAGCTGACAAACAACTTCGGCAGTTCAGGATACAAAACCAACGTATAAAAATCACTAGCATTCCTATATATGTAACAGTCAAGCTGAGCACCAAATCAGAAACATAATCCCATTCACAATTGCCAATAAAAAAGAGCAAAATATCTAGAAACACAGCTAACCAGGAAGATGAAAAAGTTCTATAATGAGAATTACAAAACACTGCTCAAAGAAATCAAAGACGACACAAATAGAAAAACATTTCAGATTCATGGATAGGAAGAATCAATATTATTAATATGGCCAGTCTGCCCAAACCAACTGATAGATTCAGTGCTATCCCTTTCACCCTAATAGTGACTTTCTTCACAGAACTAGAAAAAACTATGATAAAATTAACATGAAAACAAAAAAAGAGCCCAAATAGCCAAGGCAATGCTAAACCAAAAGAACAAAGCTGAAGGCATCACATCCCCCAACTTTAGACTATACTACAAGGCTGCAATAACCAAAACTGCATGGTACTGGTACATAGACCAATGGAACAGAATAGAGAAGCCAGAAATAAGGCAACAAATTTACAATTATCTAAGCTTTGACAAAGTTGACAAAAACAAGCAAGAGGGAAAGGACTCAATATTCAACAAATGGTGCTGGGATAACTGGCAACCATATGCAGAAGATTGAAACTAGGCCTTTTTCTTACATGATATGGAAAAATTCAACTCAAGGTAGACTAATGACTTAAATGTAAACCGAAAGTGATCTAAAAAACCCAGAAGACAACCTAGGTAATACTATTCTGGACGTAGGAGTGGGTAAAAATTTCATGATGAAGACACCAAAAGCAACCAAAACAAAAGCAAAAATTAACAAAGGAGCTAATTAAGGTAAAGAACTTCTGCATAGCAAAGGATACTATCAACAGAGTAAATAGACAACCTACAAACTGGGAGAAAATTTTTGCCATCTATGCAACTGACAAAGGTCTAATATCCAGCATCTATAAGAAGCTTAAACAAATTTTCAAGAACAAAAAAACCATTAAAAAGTATACAAAGGACATGAGCAGACACTTTTCAAAAAAAGACATAAATGTCGCCAATAAGCACATGAATAAAAGCTCAATATCACTGATTTGCATTGGAGGTATGCAAATCAAAACTACAATGAGATAACATCTCACACCAGTCAGATGCTGTTATTATTTTAGCATTTAATTCAGGGGTACATGTGCAGGTTTGTTTTATAGGTAAACTTGTGTCATGGGGGTTTGTCATACAGATTGTTTTATCACCCAGGTATTAAGCCTAGTACCCATTAGCTATTTTTCCTAATGCTCTCCCTCCTCTCAGCCTCCACACTCTGATAGGCTCCAGTGTGTGTTGTTCCCCTCTTTGTGTCCGTGTGTTCTTCTCATTTAGCTCCCTATCCTTAGCAAACTAATTCAGGAACAGAAAACCACATACCACATATTCTCACTTACAAGTGAGAATAGCTATTATTTAAAAAATAAAAATAATAACAGGTGCTGGTGAGGGCATGAAATACTTATACACTGTTGGTTCAACCATTGTGGAAAGCAGTGTGGTGATTCCTCAAAAACCTAAAAATAGACCTACAGTTTGACCCAACAATCCCATTACTGGTTTTATACTCAAAGGAATAGAAATTATTCTATTATAAAAACACATGCTGTCAATGTTCATTGTAGCACTATTCACAGTAGCAAAAAGCATGTAATCAAGCTAACTGCCCATCCATGACAGACTGGCAAAGTAAACGTGATGCATATACACCATGGAATCCACGCAGCCTTAAAAAAGAACAGGATTATATCTTTTGCAGGAACATGGATGGAGCTGGGGGGCATTATTTTAACTGAACAAACACAGTAATAGAAAACTGAATACCGCATGTTCTCTCTTGTAAGTGGAGCTAAATCCTGGGTACATGTGGACACAAAGAAGAGAACAACAGACAGTGGGGCTGACTTGAGGGTGTAGGGTACAAGAAGGGTGAAAGAGAATAGTATCAATTAAGCTCTATACTTATTATCTAGGTGACAAAATACTCTGTACACCAAACCTCAGTGACACCCAATCGATGTATATAAAAAACCTCTGAACCTAAAAAAGTTAAAAACTATAAAAATAAAAAAATAAATTTGAGTACTAATGACAGAAAGCCCCAGAATATTTGATGTCAAAACTGACAGATAAGAAAGATAAAACCATACTTTAACTTTTAATTTTAGTATCAGTCTTAATAATTGAGAGCTCAAATAAAGAAGAAAAGGGCAATATTATAGAAGAATTGAGCAGCACTCTACTCCAGCTTGAGCTGATTAAAATCAGTGAAATAATTATTAATCGAATAATATTAAACAACAATTGCTTAGGTAAGCTTTCTTAGAATTGGCACTTAACATTTTGGACTAAGTTTTCTTTTCTTGTGCAAGGGGCTGTCTTGTGAAGATTAGATATTTTGCAGCTTAAGTAACATCTACCCTGTAGACAGCAATAACCTTTGTTCACACCACCTTATCACCATGAAATCAACAATATTTGCAGACATTGCCAAATGTTCTCACTGAAAACATTTTATTTTTATTTTTATTTTTATTTTTATTGCATTTTAGGTTTTGGAGTACACGTGCAGAACGTGCAAGATAGTTGCATAGGTACACACATGGCAGTGTGTTTTGCTGCCTTCCTCCCCTTAACCCACATTTGGCATTTCTCCCCAGGCTATCCCTCCCCAGCACCCGCCCCCCACTGTCCCGCCCCTATTCCCCCCAATAGACCCCAGTGTGTAGAAAACATTTTTTTAGTGAGAAACCTCACTTTTAGTCAAAATCACTCATTTAAACTTTATTGTAATTTAGTTGGGAAATATTATTCAACTTACTTTGGAATATATTATTTGAATTGTTAAACTACTCATAAATATATTATTAAAGCAGTCCAATAATCTTTAAACTTGTTGTTCTGGATGCGTTTACTTCTGTGTATTCCTTACAGGTATGTAGTTGTTTAGCTATCAGATGAGATAATCAATTTTTTAAATCTACATTTTTTTATGTGAGAAATAGCATTTGATGTAAATTGTGTGGTACCTTCTGCATGTAATTGTAATTCTTTGCTTACAAAGAACACAGAGAATTATTTCACTTTACAGTGAGCAGATCTTTATTGGTTGACAACTAAGACCAATATGAATGTTATTAACAGGGAGAAAACAGATCATAAGGAATGTACTCTTTTGCTTTTTCAAGCTTTTTTTTTACTTTATGAATAAAAAAAATGCCTGGTTTCTGTTTATGATGATTTTCCTCAGAGCATCCTTCACGTCCTTGTTCCTGAGGCTGTAGATCAAGGGGTTCAACATGGGAATAAATACTGTGTAGAAGACAGAGGCCATCCTATCTGTGTCAAGAGAATTTTCTGAACATTAAGTACATAAAGAACAGGCTTCTGCAGAACATCAATGATACAGAGGGGCAATAAGGGAGGCAAAAGTTGACAAGAGTGTGAAAGTGTCATGAGGAAGCTACAGCTATAGGAGACAGACACAAGCTGAATGCAGACTCTGGGCACGTGGTGACCATATACAAGGAAGGGTTACAAATGGCCAGGTATTGATCATGGGTGGTGAAAGCTAGGAGCAGCCTACCTGAGCAGCATGTGCATTGAAGGTTAAAATATTTTTTTGTACAAGAAATTCCCAAACATTTTGGATATAATGACTGAAGCATAACAGAAACCTCAAAAGCCAGGTTGCTCAGAGAAAAAGTATTCATGTTTCCTGCATCATTTTTTTAATGAGCAAATGAATTTATTTCCAAGAAAAAAGATAATTGACACATCTCACAAGCTGAATCCACATGGGAGTCCTCTTTCAGAAAAATCTTTGTCTCTAAACCTTGTCTCACTCCTACCGCACATAAGATAATGATTATTATTAGCAGACAGAAAATTCATTATGATATGGATTTCAATAAATATTTATTTGGTACTTCTGGGATGTGGGGATGTTTCTTTAGGAAAAGTAAGACAGTTCTTTGGATAAATGTTAATGTGTTTCCAAATTTTGGGGGGTAAGCAGGATATCAAGCAAAACAGTGGGAGGCAAGATAAGCACATTGGTGTATAAATTTTTGGATTCTTTTTCTCTGTCTGTGAAGACTGGCATTGGTATTTTGATAGGAATTGCTTTTAATCTGTAGATCATGTTGGATTGTATGGACCTGTTAGTAATAATTAATTATTTCAATCCATGAACATAGGGTATCTTTCAATTTTCTTGTGTCCTTTTCAATTTCTTTCATCAGTGTTTTAAAGTTTACATTGTAGCGATATTTTATTTCTTTTGTCAAATTTATTTTTAATTTAATTCCTGTATATTCAAGAGCTCTGTGGTTGGTCTCTACAGTTATAAGTAGGTCACAAAGAACAGTGCTGGTCTCTAGTGATCATCAGAAGAAACTAGGCTTCAAGGGAGTTTTCTACGTTTGATATGTTGGTTTCTGATTCTTTCCTACTCTCTATGGTCCAAGTCACAATACAGAAATTCTATACAATCTTCTGTCATAGTTCTTCTCACTGCAGCATGATATTCTTGCATTATGTTTTTCTGACTGTATATGGTCCTTAATAGATATTTATGCAATGAATGCATCAAAGGTACAGCACAGGACACGTTATACCACAATGTCTTCATTTCTCCACCTCATTTTCCACCTCTTACATTTTGTTTTTCCTTCTATACCACCCTTATTGTCACTGTAACTTTTCATCCTTGATATCATCTTTGATCCCATCCTCTCACATCATATTATGTGGCAGGAAACAATATATCTTTGACTCACCAGCGTGAGAATTCTCTCCTTCCTAGTTCTAAATTCTCATTTTCTTTAACAAATAACATTTTAATAGACCTCCTTTTAAATTTGCAATATCAATAGTGGTAGATAAACAGTCATCAATCTATATCTGTGTGTGTGTGTGTGTGTGTGTGTGTGTATGATAAATTTATAGTGAATCGTTTAATTACTATAAACATTGCATTTTTTAAAAAAGCAGTACTTTCTTTAAAAAACAAAACAAAACTGAGTAATAAATGAAAGTAATAGAGAATACCAAAGTGTGGAGATGGAGATCCATAGAAGAGAGGAAGTGTAGAACAGACAGGACTGAATGTTTTTACAAAGAAACTTCTGAAGATTAATATACCCAGAAATCTCCTTCCAAATAAAGTTGTACTCATAGCACCATTAGTTTGCACAACACAAAATTTATTAAAAAGGAAAAAACATATACCTAATGCAATTTTATCATTATTCACTTAGTGTTTTAATGTATTTTCCCTACTTTAGGGTCCAAATAAAGTCACATATTTTCTGAAATACCCTTCACAGTACCACACTAGTGTAGATTCTCAAATATTTCTGGCAAATTAATTTCAAGAAGCATAATTCTTTATTGGAAATGTCCAGATTATTATATGCATACATGTAAATAGTACTCCATTAATTTCTTATCATACTAAGTAAACCAATGGTTTTTCAATTGATAAAATTTCATTATAACATTTAGACTTGAAAATTTAATTAGAAACATGCCATCAGTATATAGTAATTCTGGTAAAATTCATTATATTTTATTTGTCATATTTGGCTACAAATAATTTTATGGTCTCCTAGCCTTTCTAAATTTAAAAATGGTCATTTGAGGGCCTTCTTTATAGCATATAAAAACTGAATTTGGTGGAACAAATTTTGTTAAACATGTGGCTATGTTATTCCACGGTTCAAAAGAAGACCTAACTAGAAAACAATACTCAGTGGAATCCAAAGATGACTTTTTATAAAAAAAATTATGATGGAAATGTAATACATGATAACAATGAGAGTAAATTTGGGACTGTGGAAAAGTGATTATGTTACCTCAAAATCTCATCTTATGCAACAAGATAGCTTATTCCTGCCTTTTCACTCTTTCGCCAACTGAAAGAATGATTGGCATAAAAAGTAGACTAAATAGCTCAACACCAAGGCAAATTAAAAGATACCCAGTTATTACTTTTCCAGTTACTTGAGTCTAAATTTTTCTGTAGAGTTGTATTTTATTTTCTTAAAATAGTAATTACTCATGACGGAAGATTTAGTACATATACCTGAAGGAACTCTTCAAGTAAGTACATCTTCAAGAAGATTTAGTACATATACCTGAAGAAACTCTTGTAAGTTCCACTTACAAGTAAATGGAACACACATAGAATGTCAACATAATCTTCCATATGTATCTTCCAGTCTAGTTCTTTATTTGTAAGGATATATTCCTAAGTTTCAATGCTGGAATCCCCATTGGGAATTCTGTACGATTCTTATAACATGAATTTTTTAATCTTTGCCTCATGATTTGGATTTGATAAGTCTGAGATATAGTCTGATTACTCCTATATGTCAGAAGTTACACAACAGGTTTAAGTGTACACTTACTAATCAAAAACTATCAGAAAAAAAGAACAAAAAAATTTTTAAAAAGTCTAATGATGTAAGACACTTCCATGAACAAGTCTTTAAACATTTTTTTAATAAACCAAAATAGGACATTTGTTTTACACATTGAATAAGGATGATATTTAAAGGAAAGAGAAAATAAAATCTTTATAAAATCTGATGTTTACAAATCAAACTCAGTATAAAACCATATTCAGTGATAGTGGTCTGTGCGTTTTATTGAAAAACCATATAAATATTAATTGGGATAAAATATTTTCAATTATATCCTGGTAAGGATTTAAAATATGTATTAGTTGTTAGTAAGTATATATTGTTTATTCAAACAATATTTAGAAAGAGTTAAGGAGCTTTATTTTAAATATAATTGTCAGTCCAAGTTTGCTAACTTAGTTGTAAAAAGGATTTTAATCATCTGTAGTTACAGTTTTTTCAGATGCAATGATCAACTATCCAACCATACCCAGGAATAAAAAAGAAGTCCACAGAATGGGAAATATTGACGTTAATTCTCTCACACATATTTTGTTGCTCTGTTCAAACTTAACCTTTTAAAAATTGATATTTTTCCTTACTCCTGAAAATATTTTATTCAAACTGATTACTTGATTATTTCTGAGCAAAGTTCATAAATAATATCTTCATTTTGTATTATTTTCATAACTCAAAAAGTTTCAGAAATTTTTTTTAAATTCAATGCTCTTCAAATCCTACCTGTTGGTAATTCCTAGGATTGCTTGTAAACTTGTAAGTCAGGCACCAAAACTTTTCTTTCACTTACATAATGGCGGGTTACATGAACTATCTTTTCATTTATTTATAGAGTTCTAAAATTACATTGATTTAAAGGAGTAGCATGGATTTTCCATGAATTTCTTTAAGGCAACCTTCACATCATTATTCCTTAGGCTGTAGATCAAGGGATTCAGCATGGGAATCACCAATGTGTAAAACACAGAGGCCATCTTATCAGTATCTAATGAGTGGTTAGTTTGGGGCTGCAAATACATGAATAGCATCGTCCCATAGAAAACTGTGACTGCCATCATATGTGAGGCACAGGTGGAAAAGGCTTTTTTCCTTCCTTCTGATGAACGTATCCTTAGAATGGACAAAACAATGTTGAAATAAGATACTAGAACTGTAATCGTGGAAAAAACCAAATTTGTTGCTGCAGATATAAAGACTACCGTTTCTGGTAAGTAAGTATCAGAGCAAGACAATGCTAACAAAGGTGCAATATCACAGTAAAAATGATTGATTATATTAGAAGAGCAATAAGACACAGAGAATATACAAGGTGAAACCACAATAGCTGTAGAAAAGCCATAGAGGTATGTGAGGGAGACCAGCAGGAGGCAGAGCCGCCGAGACACCACCACCACATAGAGCAGAGGGTTACAAATGGCCACATAGCGGTCATAGGCCATCACAGCCAGCATCATTACCTCCGATACAATAAAGAACAAGAACCCTCCCAGTTGGGTGGCACATTCATAGAATGAGGTAGTTTTCTTCTTCACTAAAAAGTTAATCAGCATTTTAGGGGCAATGACAGTAGAGTTGCCAAGGTTGATGAGAGCCAGATGTCGCAGGAAAAAGTACATGGGGGTCTTAAGTCGAGAGTCAACACTGGTGAGGGTGATGATGCCCAGGTTCCCTGCCATGGTCAGCACATAGAGCACCAGGAAGACCAGGAAGAGGGGAAACTGGAGCTCTGGAGAGTCAGAGACACCTGTGAGAATAAACTCAGTGACCCAGGTGAAATTTTCAGGAGCCATTTAAGAGTTCGGAAACTCATCTGTTTGAGGAAGAAAATAAATGGTTATAGACTTTAAGGAATAATATTCCAAGACTTTCATTAGATGGCAAGGACAATTCCTGGGTGAGATCTTCTTGTCATGTATATCTAACTTAGTTATTAAGTTTTGTGTTCTCAGTCTACTAAATCAGCTTTGCAATCATTTGGGGGAGAGTAAAGCAAGTGTGGTAAATTTAGTATGGCAAAGTAAATAGTTGTTCCAACAACCTGCAACATTTTGAGGGTTTACTGCCTTGCAGTGTAATTGAATTAGTTCTTAGCTTGCAAGCATTTGAAGCCAGGATGTACCTGACGTCTTTTGCATTGACCATGAGAAAGGCTTAAGAAATTGTATATCCCCAAATAATCCAATGGCTACTGGCAATTTCCTACTCTGATATTTCTTCCCTGGTCTCGAGAATAGGTACTATACCTTCACATTTTGAGAATTATATCCTTTTATAACATGTATTAGATGTATATTGAGCTTGCAGATTACAACATGCATGTCTGCTTACTGCTTTCTCTCACTTTCCGTTTTATTAATTCAGACAAAAATACATGGAGATATGTCTATAGATGTATTTTTCAGGTTACCAATTCTCTTTTTAGGTTTCCATAAATCATATCAGTAAAGTTTGTATCATTTTTGTAATTCCTTGACATTATGCTTTCCTGGGTACGACTTTCTGTTTCTTCTTGCTCATGTCTATTCTTTTCCTTGTCCTACAAGATCATAAAATTCTCTGTGTTCTTTTCACTGTTTTCCTTTTAAATCAGTTTTTTTGTTTATAAAATGTTATATATCTTAACTTTACAAAAAATATCTGCTCTTAATTTTAGCTGACCTGTTTTATTATTTTTTTACATTTTGTGATATTTGTATTATTATTGTAATAAAAATAAACACTTTTATTTTGAGAGATTTAAGATAACTATGTTGGATGTATTTGCCATAGATTAAGCATCCTATTTTTGTATGGATGAATATTTTCCTAGAGTTGGTTATTTTAATCATGATTATTTGCCCCTAACTAAGTCAATTCATGTCTTGTTGGAGTCACAGTTGAGAGTTCCAGTGGTAGGCACCCAGTCCAAATACGTCTTATCATATAGTTCCTTACTTTAAAGTTCACACTTAACTTCCAGAGAGTTAAGAATATATTATTACATGTCTGAATTTTAAAAGCCCAGAGCTACTGACATTTTCTGTTCTTCAAAAAGATGTAGAGTAGAAAGAAAAATAAATGATTATTCTGCAGTGAGAAAAAATAATGAAGTGACTATTTTTTAAAAAACAGAGAAATAAGACCAAAATGACTGCTGACATTGTTGGATATCTGGTACCAGTTTTGTTGATGACACCAAGCATAAATTTTTTCCTTGGGGTTTGTGAATCATCCTCTTATTTGCCACATATTTGATAAAATTTTAATTTGTTCCAGGCTATGTTCAAGCTTCAGATAGATTACCTAAGCTTCAGATCATGGATATGTTATTGTAATGATAGTGAAGAGAAAAATCTGTTTAGAAGACATATAAACATGATAATTGCAGATTTAAATAAGCATGATAAGTAAAACAAACAAGATAATACACTAGAAAAACCTGGGAGAATACTTTAACATGGAATATTAAGGCTTTCACAAGGAAGGCCCTTCTGAGAAGGTGGCCTTTGAAGTGAAATCTAAAGGTTGAGAAGGAATTAGCTATTTAATCACAGAAAGAGCATTCCAGAATTTCAGGCAAGAATTAATTTCTTGAAAACGCAGTTCTGGGGTAAAAATGTAGCCTATGCCACATCTGTTCTTTATTCAAATAAAGATATCCTGCCTTTAGAATATGTTCTCATACATGCTGTAACATGCACAGTTAGGAAATGGGAATAGGACAGGAGGGGCACTAGGTAAATAATGATAGACAAAGATCCTTGTTAAAAACAGATAAAAAGCATGAAACTTTAAGTTAATAGCACTATACTGCAAGGGAGGAAATAGTTTTGCAGAGTTTAAGGCTCTTCAACATCTTTGGTGATAACCTAGTTTAAGCTCTGCCCTTAAAAATTGTCAATGACAATGTTTCTACTTACTTCAGTGAGGAATCTGCTTTGCTTTCTACTTCTTTAGCCCTCACAGGTGGCTACAGAATAGATTTAAGGTATTTTCTAACCCCCTTAAGACTCATCTGGTTGAAGTTTCAATCTGATTCAAGGATAAATAAATTGTACATAATTACCTGAGGGAGAGTGCCTTGGATGTTTGTTAATTATTCTCAGAATTTTCCATTAGAAAAAGTTGTAATATTTTATGTTTCTGTTTAACTGAATAATTGAATTATGCAATATGACTAAACACAGGAAATTATAAATATGACTTTGTCAGCATTTCAGTTACACAATATTATGCACATATTAAGTATACCACAGAAACACACACACGCAATTTGTTAGTAAATGAAAAAATGATTTCCAAAAAACAAAATACAATATTTGATAATATCACAGTCATTGACCAAGGATATTTTGGAAATTATAGTACAATTCCACCAGACATATAGTTATAGTTGACATAAGAAAATGTCATGACTTTTATTGTTCCATTGGTAGAATATAAGGTATGAGATTACTAAAGAAAATATTAAATCAGAAAAAAGACAGTTTGGGATGAAGTGGTATTTAATTGAGCTCTATAGTTTGAGGATTAATTGGCTGAATATAATGATAGCAATCTATTTTTGGTGTGTTAAAATGGGTCTTTTTGGTAGCACCATAAATAATGTTATTATATTTATTAGAAACACTGGCAAGTGACAAATCTTTTCTCATTTTATTGGAACAACATTCCATAGTGTACATTAATGACAAAGTTTGCGTTAATTTTTAAAGACTCTATAAAAAGCGTGTTTAACCTCTAAGTTGCTAAAGCTGTCAATTGAGAGGTTAAGCCTGGGGATCATTAAAGAGTAGAACAAGGAGGCCATTTATCCATATCAAAACATAGAGATCCAAAGAACATAACCATCATTGTTAAGATGAGAACCACACATGGAGAACGCTTTTTTCCTGCCCAATGCAGAATGCATTCAACTCCATCTCTACTAAAAATGTAAAAGATTAGCCAGGCATAGTGGTGCATGTCTGTTTTAATCCCAGATACTTGGGAGGCTGAGGCGTCCTGTGACTTCATTGAAGTCAGTCTTCACTGTTAGGTTATTTTGTCCCTTTTAGTCCAATTAAATCTTTTTGGAAGAAACAGGTATTATAAGCTTTCATTAGTATCACCCAAACAATTTATTATATTTGTGAACAGAACAGAACAATTTTTTTTAATTTATAATGAGGTATAGAATGCAACTTAATATAAATAACTGATTTTAAACATCTGAATTTAAAACTAAAATAAATGATAGAATCTTCTACTTTTCAAATGCAGGGATAAATGTAACACATTGCACTGACACAGCATAGACTAAATTCTTAATAAAGTCAGAAATATTTGAAGTATATCAATTGATAGCAAAACTCTATGTGTATCAATATATAAATATTACACTTTATTTCCTCCACTTAGTGGTAACACAGTTTGTCTTTAGTACATTTCTATTATGCTTGACAATTTTGGTGGAATTTTAATATTCTTAGAGTCATAGGTAACATACAGCTAATATTAAGATCCCTTATGAACTCACGAAGAAATGCATATTTGCCAAAGTTGAAAAAGCAAGATATTTTAACCACAATCAAGTAAGACCACTTTTCTTCCCATTCTGACTACCACTCCATCACACTTTAACTGATATCATGCTGCATTATCATGTCTGCAGGCAGTTGTAGGGTATAACCAACAGGAGATTGAGATAATTATACTTTACTTGATGTTTAGTGGGTATGTTCATATAGTTCAAAATCATTGACATTTATTATTGAATAATGCTATCTCTTCTGGTGCAGGAATGAGCAGAATACTCTTATCACATGGTATGCAGAGATGTGTCTGGAATTTCATTAATAGGCACGCTGGCTCACACCTGTAATCCCAACACTTTGGGAGACCAATGCAGGTGGATCACCTGAGGTCAATAGTTTGAGACCACCCTGGCCAACATGATAAAATACCATCTCTACTAAAAATACAAAAAAAAATAGCCAGTCATGGTGGTGGGTATATGTAATCTCAGCTACTCAGGAGGCTGAGTCAGGAGAATCACTTGAACCTGGGAGGCGGAGGTTGCAGTGAGCTGAGATTGCGCCATTGCACTCCAGCCTATGCAACAAGAGCAAAACTCCATCTCAAAAAAAATAAAATAAATAAAATAATTATAGTTAAAAGATTTTGTGATTTTAACTCTTAGTTTATTTGCAATTGAAGTTTTAAAATTATTTTTTCATTATAAATATTTATATTTGTGTCTCAGGTTGTAAGTATATTTTCTTAAAATAAACTTTCAAATTAGTGTAAGTGTCAAGACACACAAGATGTAGATCTATTCTGGCTAAAATAAATGGTTTATTTTTAATACACATGGTTTGTGATAATTTATTTTCTGTAATTTATTTCTTTTTATATAATTATATGAAGATAATAGCATCTATAAAGTATACAAAAATATTTATTTGCTGAGTGCAGTGGATTACACCTGTAATCCGAGCTACACAGGAGGCTGAAGTGGGAGGACTGCTTGAGCCCGGGAGTTCCAGGCTGCAGTAAAGTATAGTTGTGCCATAGCATTCCAGCTTTGGAAACAGAGTAAGATCCAGTCTGTAAATGCATAGATACATATATACAAATGTATACATAATGCATTATAGATATTTACACATATGTAATCTACCTATTTCACATGTATACATAATACAAATTAAATGTATTACATCATATATTAATATCTTATTATTTCTGGAATTATGCAATTATTTTTGGTATTTATAGAGTATAATACTGTGATTTTCAAATATTTCAGTAATAAGTACAGCCTCTGTATTTAAGAAAATTAACATGCAATCAGTCAATCAAAGTGAAACTGGTGTAACTAAAAATAGTGAAGTGGCTTTTGCCTAATCTCTTGGATTTCCCTCTTATCACATTCACTGTCAACTCAGTGAAAGCCTGGATAATTTTTAGTTGGAAGGGTAACTGGATTTCAAAATACTTAGTTAGACAACATGCAGAATAGAATTATAATTTAGTGGAATGTCATCTTCAGCTTGCACAACTATCAGGTAGAAACTTTTGGGAGCCAACCCATTGGTGGACATCTATTGTCTGGAGCAGTTGGAACCTGGAGCTACCTTTGGCAGATGGCAGCAATTCTAATAGCAATTCTACACATAATTCCTATGTGTAGACTGTTCCACCTTTTCCAGTCAATGGGGACAGAAGAGGAGTGCAATTCAGGAGAGTTAGTGCACAACTTATGTCTTCCTCCCAGATGAAGTGGTCTGCTGTTTCTCTGTAGAGCCTCACTCTTCCTTTCTGGCCTCTTCCTGTCTCACAAATAATACCTAGAAATCAACTCCTTTTGGAAAATTTATTTTGAATTTTCAAAATTTCAGGGCCTGGCATCACAGGGTTTTATTGTAGAATAGGAAGCACACTGGATTGAGCAAAGTAATTCAGATTTCCAGCACCATCTTACCACTTTGAAGTGTTTAAATTTTACTAAGAATTCTAGTGTTTGTTAGCTTGTCTTCATTTCCAAAGTTAGTTATTACTATCCTCTAAAGACATCCGGATTCTTTTACCTTTACATTATCTTTGTGTGAAAAAAAAATGTATCTGATCTCTTCAGAACATTTTTTGTTTATTTGTAGGAATTTAAGGGGAGAAAATGCAGTTTTGTTGTGTGGATATATTGCATCGAAGTGAAGTCTGAGCTTTATTTGCATTTAACATAATGTACTCCAGTTCTATTCATGTTGTTGCAAATAATGGAATTTTATCTTTGTGATGGTGAAATAACATAAAGAGGAATAAAAGCTCATGAAAAAAATTGAATTAACGGGTAACAATAAAAATATAAACTTTGTTTTGTTAATGTGGGTGCCATCAAGTTCAAGACACTTTTTGTAAGTGATGACTCCAGTCAAAATTAGTTTATCTCTAAAGGACTGTGTGTTTTAGAAATTTACCTATGCCAATGCAGTCTCTTTTATATTATTAATTGAAGTACAATGGGCTTCTATTATAGAATTTTTAAGGTTAAGAAGCAAAAAAAATTCATAAGGAGCCAATTCAGACAGTAAGGTAGATGCCTAATGGTTTTCCATAAAAACTCTCAAAATTGCCCTTGTCTGATGAGAGTAATGAGTAGAATACTTGTCTTGATGGAGAATGACTTTCTAGTAAAACTCTCCTATGTGTTTTACTGTTGAAGCTATGGCTAACTCTCTGTCAAAACATTGTTATATTAAGCAGATATTAATTACCCTTTGTCCCTCTGGAAAACCAACAAGCAAAATGCCATTAGTGTCTCAAAATAAATAAATAAATAAATAAATAAATAAATAAATAAATAAATAATTTAAAAAAAAAGAAAGAAAAAAGAAAAGAAAAAGAAAAAAAAGAAAACCATTGCCTGATGTTTTCTCTTGGCCTGTCTGCTTTTGTTTTGTCGGAACCACTTTCACCTCTTGGCAGTCATGGCCTTGAGCGTGCTTTGTCTTCAGGACCATACTGCTAAAACCATGTTTTAAATACTGTTAAAATTCTTGGAAGAAATTCTTCAGGATCTCCATTCCACCTATTCAAAATTTTTACTGAGAGCTCTGCTCCGCTCTTGTCTGGATCTCAACTGGGTGAAGCGGTTTTAGTGGTGAAGAGTTAGCTCAACTTTAATTTTTTACTCAGAAATTGTGAAAGCTAAATTGTTCTACTATAAGGACACATGCACACGAATGTTCATTGCAGCACTGTTTACAAAAGACCTGGAACCAACCCAAATGCCCATTGATGATAGACTGGACTGGAAAAATGTGGCACATATACACCATGGCATATTATGCAGCAATCAAAAACGATGACTTCATGTCCTTTGTAGGGACATGGATGAATCTGGAGAACATCATTCTCAGCAAACTGACACAAGAACAGAAAATGAAATACCACATATTCTCACTCATAGGTGGGTGATGAACAATGAGAACACATGGACACAGGGAGGGGAGCACTATACACTGGGGTCTACTGGGGGGAATAGGGGAGGGACAGCCCGGGGGGGGAGCTGGGGAGGGATAGCATGGGGAAAAATGCCAGATGTGGGTGAAGGGGAGGAAGACAGCAAATCACACTGCCACGTGTGTACCTATGCAACTATCTTGTATGTTCTGCACATGTACCCCAAAACCCAAAGTGTAATTTAAAAAAAAGAAATTGTGAAAGCTGACCCAACTGAGTTGTCTGTGTTATTGACTATTGTTTCTGCTGCTAATTGCCAGTATTTTTCTATTAGAGTAAGAACAGGATGATTTATTTTTCCTTGTAAATTGATACACATGGTTTGTCTCTGAGAACTTCATCTTTAGCATCATCTTGTCCCTGATTAAAACAAATGATACATTTGTAGTCTAGGGGTGGTGGTTCACGCCTGTAATCCCAGAACTTTAGGAGGCTGAGGCAGGGGGATCACAAGGTCAGGAGACCATCCTAGCAAACACAATGAAACCCTGTCTTTACTGAAAATACAAAAAATTATGGAGGCGTAGTGGCACGTGCCTGTAGTCCCAGCTATGCAGGGGCTAAGGCAGGAGAATGGCTTGAACCCAGGAGGCAGAGGTTGCAGTCAGCCGAGATCACGTCACTGCACTCCAGCCTGATGACAGAGCAAGACATCATGTCAAACAAACAGAAAAATAAGCCAAAAACAAATGATACATTTGTAAACTGCTGATTTCTCTGGGGGGCATTGTCCTCACGAAGTTTTTTGCAAAGCATCAATAATTTCACCATTTTTCCACCCACATTTCACCAAATTTATTGCTTGTTCTTGCTTCAATTTTAGCAGAATTCATGTTGCTCTGACAGGAGCTCTTTTCAAACTAATGGCTTATCCTTCTTAGTGTCTCAGACTAGGTCTTGTTTAGACATGTTATATTTCCATGAACTTTTCAAAGATCCTCCATATTTCATAGTATGTATATATCACATATTTTTTATCCTTTCATCTATTGATGGTCATTTAGCTTGAAGTTTCATCTTTAGAAGTAACATTTTTATTTTTTTATTTTCACTTGTCTTCTTACAGTGTTAACGATTTTTCTAAATTATTCAGTACATTAAACATATTTATAATAGCTATTTTAAAGTTCTTGCCTGCTAATTCTATCATCCATGTTATTTCAGTTTTAATTATCCCATGGATAGGCTCACACGTGCTATTTTCCTGTGATGCAATCCATCTTCACTTCTCCAAGCTGTGCTCTCCTGGAGTTGGCAGGGAGTGAAGTAGATTTGTAAGAGTTCTTGGTTGTAGACATGTTTAGTGTGTTGGCTTTCTCAAATGCTGATTATGGTAACAGCAAAATTGTCACGTGAACAGACACAGGACGTCTGGTTAGCCAGGATGTTGCAGGCAGTGGAATTAGGTGTTGTCTTCACCTTCCTGAGATTGGGGTTACTCTGTCATGAGTTGTTGTAATGGCCTTAGTTGATTGGTGTATTAGTCAGGGTTCTCTAGAGGGACAGAACTAATAGGATACATATAAAAAGAATTTTTGAGCTGAATGATAATAGTGACACAACTTATCAAAATCTCTGAGATAAAGCAAAAATGGTGCTAAGAGGAAAGTTCATAGCATAAACACCTGCAAGAAAAAGTCTGAAAGGCACAAATAGACAATCCAAGGTCACACTTTAGGGAACTAGAGAAACAAGGACAAACCAAACCTAAACCCAGCCAAAGAATACATCATTCACTGATGATATGATCGTATACCTAGAAAATTCTAAAGACTCATCCAAAAAATTCCTAGATGTCATAAATGAATTTAGTAAAGTTGCAGGATACAAACAAATCAGTAGCACTACTATATATCAACAGTGACCAAGCTGAGAAACAAATCAAAAACTCAATTTATTTTATAATATTTGCAAAAACTTAAATGCTTAGGGATATACCTACCCGAGGAGGTGAAAGAGCTCTACAAGGAAAACTACGAAACACTACTGAAGGAAGTCAATGACAAGACAAACAAATGGAAACACATCCCGTGCTCTTGGAGGGGTAGAATTAATATTGTAAAAATGACCATACTGCCAAAACCAATCTATAGATTCCATGCAATTCTCATTAAACTGCCATCATCATTCTTCACAGAACTAGAAAAACAATCCTAAAATTTATATGGAACCAAAAGAGAGCCTGAAAAGCTGAAGCAAAACTAAGCAAAAATAAAAAATCTGGAGTCATCACTTTACCAGACTTTAAACTATTCTACAAGGCTATGGTTACCAAACCAGTATGATACTTGTATAAAAATAGGCACATAGACAAACAGAATAGAGAACTCAGAAATAAAGCCAATTACAGCCAACTGATCTTTGACAAATCAAACATAAACATAAAATGGGGAAAGGGCAACCTGTTCAACAAATGGTGCTGAGATAATTGGCAAGCTACATGTAGAAGAATAAAATTGGATCCTCATCTCTCACCTTATACAAAAATCAACTCAAGATGGATCAAAGACTTAAATCTAAACATGAAACCATAACATTTCTAGAAAATATCATTGGAAAAACTCTTATAGACATTGGTTTAGGCAAAGGATTCATCACAAATAACCCAAAAACAAATGCATCTAAAACAAAAATAAATAATGGCACCTAATTAAACTAAATAACCATGCATAGTAAGGTAAATAATCAGCAGAGTAAACAGACAACCCAGAGAATGGGAAAAATATTTGCAAACAATGCATTCAACAAAGGACTAATATTCAGAATCCACAAGGACCTCAAACAAATCAGCAAGAAGCAAATAATCCCATGAAAAAGTGGACAAAGTTCATGAATAGAGAGTTGTCTTTTTAGACAACTCTCAAAAGAAGGCATACAAATGACCAAAAACATATTTTAAAATGCTCAACATCACTAAGTATCTTAAAAATGCAAATCAAACCACAATGAGATACTACCTTACTCCTGCAAGAATAACATAATTTTAAAAATTTCTTAAGTAACAGATTTTGGCATGGATGTGGTGAAAAGGGAACACTTTAACACTGTTGATGGAAACGTAAACTGGTACAACCATTTTGGAAAACAGTGTGGAGATTCCTTAAATAACTAAAAGTAGAACTATCATTTGATTCAGCAATACCACTACTGGGTATGCACCCAGAGGAAAATAAGTCATTATATGAAAAAGACGCTTGAACATGCATGTTTAGAGCAGGGCAATTAACAATTGCAATAGTATGTAACCAGCCTAAATGCCCATCAACCAACTAGTGCATAAAGAAAATAAATGTGTGTGTTTGTGTGTGTGTGTGTGTGTGTGTGTATATATATATATATATATATATATATAATCTACTCAGTCATAAAAAGGAACAAAATAATGGCATTCACAGCAACCTGGATAAAGTTGGAGACCTTTAATCTAAGTGAAGTAACTCAGGAATGGCAAACCAAATAAAATATGTTCTCACTTATAAGTGGGAGCTAAGCTATGAGGATACAAAGGGATAAGAATAATATATTGTATTTTGGGGAAACAGTGCAGTGGGGTAAGAGATAAAAGACCACACATTGAATACAGCATACACTGCTCAGTTGATGAGTACACCAAAACCTCAGAAATTACCACTAACGAACTTATTCATAGAACCAGAAACCACATGCTCCCCCAAAATTACTAAAATAAAAAACAATTTTAAAAATTTTAAAATTGGGAAATAAACCTAACACATAAAAATTATCGAGTGACATTAATCTCTATTATATATTTATTATAACAATATTACACATTGATTATTAAACACAGACTTGACATAAATTTTTAAAGACCTTATAGAAGGCATTTTTCACCTCTTTGTTTCTTAAGCTGTAAATCAAAGGGTTAAGCATGGGGATTATTAAAGTGTAAAATACAGAAGCCATTTTATCAGTATCAAAGAAGTGAGTGGAATTGGGCTGCATGTACATGAAGAGTAGAGACCCATAGAACACAACCACCACTGTCAAATGGGAACCACATGTGGAGATAGCCTTTTTCCTGCCCTCTGCAGAATGCATTTGACATATGGCTAACAAAATCAGCATGTAGGACACTAAGACTACTAGAAGGGAGGAGATCAAATTAAATGCAGAAAATAGTATGATCAACAATTCTATTTCCTGTGCATTTGAGCAAAGCATAGGTAGCAAAGGAACATCATCACAGTAGAAATGACTGATGATATTAGAACCACAGAAGGTCAATGTAAATATCTTAATAGTGAACATTAAAGCCTGAAATGTACTGTAGAGATACAGAATGCCCACCAGCACGTGACACAGTCGCTGGGACATAATAACACAGTAGAGCAGAGGGTTACAAATGGCCACATAGCGGTCATAGGCCATGGCTGACAAGATGAAAAATTCACTGATAATGAATATAAGGAAGAATGCCAGCTGTGCAGCACATGCATAATAGGAAATAGTATTTCGATACACAACAAAATTTGCCAGCATCTTGGGACAAATGACAGTAGAATTACCAAGATCAACGAAAGCCAAATGTCTGATAAAAAAGTACATAGGTGTATGTAAGCGGGAGTCCAGTTTGGTCAAAATGATCATAGTTAGGTTGCCTACCACTGTGATTACGTAGATGATGAGGAAGACTCCAAAAAGGGGAATCTGCAGCTCAGACCGCCTTGTGACTCCCATCAGAATGAATTCAGTTATCACTGTTAGATTCTGTTGGCCCATTTAGTCCAATTATCTCTTCTAGGAAGAAATAGTTGGGTTATCAGGTGTTTCATGTAGCACTATTTAAGCAAATTATAATATTTGTAGACAGAATAGGTTTTGTTATTCACAATAGGTAATAGAAACATTATTTCTATGTTTGATTCAGAAATAAAATATAAAACAAAATTTTCTGCTTTCCTAAAAGAGGAATTCATATAAAATAGATTCACTGAAACAACATAAATTAGTTTCATCAATATTTGAAATATATTTGTTAATAACACACCATATAGGTATCAGTAAGAAAGATTATGCTTTTTTAATCTACACAATGGCATCATGATTTTTCTTTTGTACACTTCCACTTTTGTTGTGAAACTTTTCTGTAATTTTGATCTTCTTAAAGACAGAGGCAGAGATAGCAATAAGATAATGAAGGTTAAGACTCGGGGGTCCCTCATTTGCACTTCCACAGTCTTGGATGGGGACTTATGAATGCATGCAAAAAGGTATGTATCTTTGTAAAAGTTTCAAGTGTAAGATATAATAACCATGATCAATAAAGCCCACTTTCTCTTTTTATTCCAACTTCTAATATATCACATTTCAACTAATATCAGAGTCACTTGACATTTCTGCAAGCATTGTGGGATCTAAAGGATTGAGTTAAATAATACTTTATTTTATGTTCAATGGCTATGTTTATATCATTCAGACACTGTAATATTTATCATGGAATAATGCTATTCATTCTGATTTAAGAATGTGTTCTGAGGATACTCTTACCACCCATATGCTGAGATGTGTTTTGCATTTTATTAATGAACATACATTGTTTTATTCATTTTATTAATGAACATAATGAACAAACTACATAAAACAGATTTTATGTAGTTTGTGGCCATGGGTTTATTTACTAATTAAATTTTAAAGTTAATTTTCTATACTAAATAAATATTCTCATTTATATTTCAACTTGTGTGTGTAATTTTATCTAAAAAGTTAAACTCATCTAAGCTTCAAGACACATAATCTGGATCTATTTCTACAAACATATGATTTAAGTTAATATTCATGATGACTAGTTAATTGTATATACTTTATTTTCTGTAATAAAACACTGTGAAGATGGTAGGGTCTACAAATCATTTAAATAACTTGAGAATTTAGGACATCATTTATTAGCAAATGACTTTTTTTTTCTGGAATTGTACAATGGAGTATTCAAGGAATTATAATACTCTGATTAAAACTATTTCAATGAAAAGTACTTCTCCCTTTATTTAAAAAATACAAGGGAAGTAAATAAAAGAAAGTGAAACATCCCTGATACAAATAGTGAAGGTGCTTTAAACTAATCCACTTAATTCCCATCCTCCTCAATTTCCATTCATTGAAAATCTGGAACTCTGTGAGAGTGATTTTCAATTGGAATAGTAATGAAATTTTCTGCAGATAAAATGTAGAATAGAATTATTATAATGTAATGGAATGCCAGCTTTAGCCTGGACATCCCTCATGTAGAAACTTCTTAAAATCCCCCCACAAGATCCAAAACTACAGTTTGGAGCAGATGCAGTCCACAGCCACCTTGTGGCAGTTGGCAGCACTTCTAGTATCTGCTCATTAGTGGGAGACATTTGCCAACTTGATCTATGAACTACAGATGCGGGAAGAGGGCAGCAGTGGAGATGAGTGAGCCTCTTCCATTTCTTGTCTTCTAAATGAAGCTGTCACTGTTTCTCCATTGAATTTCACTCTTCTTTAAGTCCTTCTTTTCCCACAAATAAAAACCATGACTTCCATTTCTAAAACTTTATCTTTTTGTTCGTTTGTTTTGAGACGGAGTCTCGCTCTGTAGCCCAGGTTGGAGTGCAGTAACGCGATATCGGCACATTGCAACCACCGCCTCCCTGGTCCCGGTTTAAGCAATTCTGCCTCAGCCTCCAAAGAAGCTGGGATTGAAACTTTATCTTGAATTTGCAGTGTTTGCAGGAATTACTTAAATAGGCTTTTATGTACTGAAGATGTACTGAATTGCAAATGGAATTCAGAATTCCAACATCAATCCCACCATTCTGAAGTCAATACTTTGCTAAAAGTGGTTTTAGTATTTATTGAGTCGATTTCCATTTTCACTATCAATTATTATCTCCCTCTGAAGATTTTTCAATTTTTAAAAATCTTACCTATTTTTCTTATGGAAAAAAGTATGTTTCTAACGTATTTGAATGCCTTGTATGTACATTTTAAATACCCCTATTTAGGGCTAACCAGTAGAAAAGACAGAATACAAAAAGTATCTGAAAGAATTATTTTTTGATCTTTAAGCCTTGATCAAATCTGTTAGGAATTACTTATAGTTCTGGGGTTTCTCAATAACTCTGTAACTTTTAAAATTCTTGGTTTATTTACAGTCTACTTAATCAGTCTGTAATGCCCATTGTTTAAAGGAAAACAATAGTAGTAACTCAGTAGAAAAAACAAACCAAATATATGCAAGCTTATATATGTAATATCACTATTTAGAAATTATTTGAAGCTTATAAAATATTGTATAGAAAATACATATTTTAAAACATTAATTTTGAAATATTTCATTACATGTGTTCATAGTACTTTCTGATTATATGAAAGTCAAATGTAAATGGAAATCTTGCATTGTATCTGGAAATCTTAACTTTACTAGATTCTAATAGATAAGATCATTGATACCTTTTTTTTGGTATTTCTAAATTTTTCTTCACTTGCAATATCTAAATGCTACTATCAAGTCTCACAAATCATTAGATGTAGGACATCTGCTCAATTCATAGGATAATTCACAAATATCACACTACTCCAGGGATCCCTAGCTATCAAGAGGGATGCTGAATTTTTGTGGTATATTTAAAGGAATCAACTATCAGTGACCCTACAAATGTCTACCGTCAGAATATAGAATAAGAGAAAATTACTCACACCCAGGATAATCAAAATCCATTTCAATTTTTATCCACTCACCTTAAATGAAGAATCAAATGTCTTCTCTCAAATTACTTGTACTTTACTTTGGATAGGAAGAATTTATGTTTTTCTCTTCTTTTTGGCATGTTCCCCGAGGAAGTACTGTATGATTCATTCAGATCATTATGACCAAATCATTTGAGACACTTTAAAAAGCTGCCTTCGTATGCGTGCTAATTATCTAGTCCATCATGTGTTTCCCCAGTGAGAATATATAAGGAACAATTCAAGAAAACAACATAAATTCTCTGAAAGTTCCATGGGGACCCATATGATGTAAAGGTACTCACTCAATCACACTGAGTAGCAATTAAATAACAATGAAATACTTCATCACACTGTCAATCTGTTTCATCCTAGTGAAACTGGAATTGTTCCAAAGTCATGATGAAATTGTAAGTGACATATTTTCATAAAGATCCGTTATTTGAATTTATTGTTTATCTAAAGGTACATTCTAGGCACTGAGTGAAACATATATCCTTTAACACTTAGGCATGAGTTAGATATTACTATTCCTCTTTTCAGAACACACCAATCTCAGACAAACTATATAGTTTTCCAGAAGTCACATACTTGATAACTAGAATATTTGAAATTAGAATGTAACCTCTAAATAAGTAACATATATACTTAGTCCTTTCATATGGCAAGCCCATAATAACAACTGTACTATTTCCTGAGATAACACTACTGTTGGATGTAAAGTTTAGTACAACCTTATCAAGATTAAAATCTTCCACGGTGTAAAATTTCAAATGTGAGGTATAATAACCATGATTAATTAAGCTCAGTTTCTCCTCTCATTCCAACTTCTAGTCCATCGTACCTCAACTAATATTAGTCCCTTGACATTTCTGCAAGCATAGTGAGATCCAGCTAAAGAAAGATTGAGTTAATAATACTCTATTTGATGTTCAGTGGACATTTGTGTCATTAAGACAACATGATATTTATCACTGAATAATTCTATCTATTCTGATTTAAGAATGTCTTCTAAAGAATCCTTGTTATGGGAGATGGTGCATGGTCTATGACCCATCTTTCTGCAATGTACATATAGATCAAGTCATCACATTGTACTCCATAAATATACACAGTTAATCATCTATTAAAATAAGTAAATAAATACATTGAGAAATATATAGCAAAATACAAATTTAAATTGCACACTTTGATTAGTCTTAAACATATATTTTTGCTTGTGCCTTTATTCAACAACAAAGGTTTTCTTATGTGGCCTCATAGGCCACTTGTATCATAAGAAAATTTTCCTCATATCCTAACCCCAAACAACATCCCTCTACCCTTAAGTAACTGAATTCTATTCCTAGCCTTATTTTTCTTGTTATTTCAAATACACAGAATCACGCAATATATATTCCTTATCTGACTTCCTTCACTCAATGTATTGCTTTTGAAATTCATTTATATTGTGTGTTTTTGCTACATATTTCATTGATTATATATAACCATTCCTTAACCATTCTCCTATTGATCAATATTTGAGTTATGGGTTATTATGGAAAGACTAGTATAAATACTTCTATAAAGTATACCTGTGGACATATTCATTAATTTCTCTTGTTTACAGATCTAAGAGCAGAATTACTAAAATATATCATAAATGTACATTTAACTATGGAAGGCATTACCAGTATTTTAAACTCGTAGCACTTTACATTACCATCAGCTCTATATAAAAGCCTCAATTTTTCCCAATATCTTTGCCATTACTTGTATAAAGTGTTTTATTTTCATTTTTATTTTAGGAATGGTAACTGGTGTAAAATAGTACATCTGAGCTTTCTTTTAAATGAAGAGTTTTGTTTTATCTTATTTTGGGGGACTAGTTATCCCCTCAAACATTTATCCTTTGTGTTACAAACAATGTAATTACACTCTTTAGGTTATTTACAAAACTAAACAGTTATTGACGATAGTCACCCTATTGTGCTATCAGATAGTAGGTCTTATTTATTCTAACTATTCATTTTCTCTTTTTTTCTTTAACCATTCTCACCTGCCCTCCAGTTCCCTATTACCTTTCCCAGGCTCTCATAACCATTCTTTTACTCTCCATGTACGTGGATTCAATTGTTGATTTTTAGATACTACAAATAAGTGAGAACATGGGATGTTTGACTTTCTGTGTCTGGCTTATTTCACTTGACATAATGATCTCCAGTTCCATTCACGTTGTTGCAAATGACTGGACCTCATTTTTTTTAATGGTGTAATAGTATTCAGTTTTGTATATGTATCACATTTTCTTTATCCATGCATCTATTGATGGATACCTGGGTTGCTTTCAAATGTTAGGTATTGTAAACAATGCTGCAGGAAACATAGGAGTGCACATGTCTCTTCTATATACCGATTTCCTAATTGGGGGTAAGTATCTAGTAGTGGAGTTGATGGATGATATGGCAGCCCAATGCTTAGTTTTTTGAGGAACCTCCAAACTGGTTTTCATACTGGTTGTAGTAATTCCCACCAACAGTGTACGAAGGTTCCGTTTTCTCTACATCCTCACCAGCATTTGTTATTGCCTGTCTTTCGGACATAGCCATTTTAACTGGGGTGAGATGATATCTCGTTGTATTTTTAACTTGCATTTTTCACATAATCAGCGATGTTGAGCACCTTTCCATATGCCTGTTTGCCATTTGTATGTCTTCTCTTGTGAAATGTCTATTCAAATCTCTTGCTCAGTTTTTGATCGGATTATTAGCTTTTTTCCTATACAATTGTCTGAGCTCCTTATATATTCTGGTTATCAGTCCTTTGTCAGATGGGTTGTTTGCAAATATTTTCTTGCATTCTGAGGTTTTTCCTCTTCACTTCATTGATTGTATCCTTTACTGTGCAGAAGCTTTTGTACTCCACTTGATCCCATTTGTCCATGTTTGCTTTGGTTGCCTGTGCTTGTGGGGTATTGCTCAAGAAATCTTTGCTCAGACCAATGTCCTGGAGATTTTACCCACTATTTTCTTGTAGTAGTTTCAGAGTTTGAGGTATTAGATTTAAATCTTTAATCCATTTTGACTTGAATTTTGCATATGGCAAGAGATAGGAATTTAGCTTTATTCTTCTGCATACTGAAAGCCAGTGTACATTCTTGGCATCTTTGTTGAAAATGAGATCACTGTAAGTGTGTGGATTTTTTTCTGGGTTCTCTATTCTGTCTCACTGAGCTGTGTGTCTGTTATTATTCCAGTACCATCCTGCTTTGGTTATATAAATCTATAGTATAATTTGAAGTCAAGTAATGTGATTTCCCCAGTTTTGTTTTTTTTGCTTAGGATAGCTTTGACTATTCTGGATGTTTTTTGATTCCATATATGCTTTTGGATTTTTTTTTCTGGGAAGAATATGATTGAT
This sequence comes from Saguinus oedipus, assembly GCA_031835075.1. Taxonomy (NCBI): domain Eukaryota; kingdom Metazoa; phylum Chordata; class Mammalia; order Primates; family Cebidae; genus Saguinus; species Saguinus oedipus. Next base: position 61,138,219 of record CM063178.1, on the reverse strand, counting down.
ATTCTGATAGGAGTTGCAGTGAGTCTGTAGATTGCTTTGGGTAGTAGGGACATTTTAACAATATTGATTATTCTGATGCACACACATGAACTATTTTTTCATTTTATTTGGTGTCTGCTTCGATTTTTTTCATCAATCTTTTTAGTTTTTATTATAGAGATCTTTCACTTCTTTGGTTTGTTCCCAGGTATTTAATTTTATGTGTGGTTATTGTAAATGAAATTACTTTTTTTTTAATTTTTTTAATTTTTATTGCATTATAGGTTTTGGGGTACATGTGCAGAACGTGCAAGATACTTGCATAGGTACACACGTGGCAGTGTGTTTTGCTGCCTTCCTCCCCTTCACCCACACTTGGCATTCATCCCCAGGCTATCCCTCCCCAGCCCCCCCCGCTGTCCCTCCCCCATTGCCCCCATAGACCCCAGTGTATAGTAGACCGCCTCTCTGTGTCCATGTGTTCTCATTTTTCTCACCCGCCTATGAGTGAGTATATGCGGTATTTCTTTTTCTGTTCTTGTGTCAGTTTGCTGAGAATGATGTTCTCCAGATTCATCCATGTTCTTACAAAGGACACAAACTCAACATTTTTGATTGCTGCATAATATTCCATGGTGTATATGTGCCACATTTTCCCAGTCCAGTCTATCATCAATGGGCATTTGGGCTGGTTCCAGGTCTTTGCTATTGTAAACAGTGCTGCAATGAACATTCGTGTGCATGTGTCCTTATAGTAGAACGATTTATAGTCCTTTGGATATATACCCAGTAATGGGATTGCTGGGTCAAATGGGATTTCTATTTCTAGGTCCCTGAGGAATCACCACACTGTCTTCCACAATGGTTGAACTAATTTACACTCCCACCAACAGTGTAAGAGTGTTCCTATTTCTCCACATCCTCTCCAGCATCTGCTGTCTCCGGATTTTTTAATGATTGCCATTCTAACTGGCGTGAGATGGTATCTCAATGTGGTTTTGATTTGCATCTCTCTAATGACCAGTGATGATGAGCATTTTTTCGTATGTTTGTTGGCCTCATGTATGTCTTCTTTTGTAAAGTGTCTGTTCATATCCTTTGCCCATTTTTGAATGGGCTTGTTTGTTTTTTTCCTGTAAATCTGAGTTCTTTGTAAATTCTGGATATCAGCCCTTTGTCTGATGTGTAAACTGCAAAGATTTTTTCCCATTCTGATGGTTGCCAATTCACTCTAGTGACTGTTTCTTTTGCCGTGCAGAAGCTGTGGAGTTTGATTAGGTCCCATTTGTCTATTTTAGCTTTTGTTGCCAATGCTTTTGGTGTTTTATTCATGAAGTCCTTGCCTACTCCTATGTCCTGAATGGTTTTGCCTAGATTTTCTTCTAGGGTTTTTATGGTGTCAGGTCGTACGTTTAAGTCTTTAATCCATCTGGAGTTAATTTTAGTGTAAGGTGTCAGGAAGGGGTCCAGCTTCTGCTTTCTGCACATGGCTAGCCAGTTTTCCCAACACCATTTATTAAATAGGGAATCCTTTCCTCATTGCTTGTTTTTGTCTGGTTTATCAAAGATAATATGGCCGTAGATAGGTTGTGTTGCCTCCGATGCTTCTGTTCTGTTCCATTGGTCTATATCTCTGTTTTGGTACCAGTACCATGCTGTTTTGATTACTGTAGCCTTGTAGTATAGTTTGAAGTCTGGTAGTGTCATGCCTCCCGCTGTGTTCTTTTTGCTTAGAATTGACTTGGCTATGCGGGCTCTTTTTTGGTTCCATATGAAATTCATGGTGGTTTTTTCCAGTTCTGTGAAGAAATTCAATGGTAGTTTGATGGGGATAGCATTGATTGTGTAAATTACTTTGGGCAGTATAGTCATTTTCACGATATTGATTCTTCCTAACCACGAACATTGAATGTTTCTCCATCTGTTTGTGTCCTCTCTTATTTCGTTGAGCAGGTGTTTGTAGTTTTCCTTAAAGAGGTCCCTTACATTCCTAGTGAGTTGTATTCCTAGGTATTTTATTTTCTTTGTAGCGATTGTGAATGGCAGTTCGTTCTTAATTTGGTTCTCTTTAAGTCTGTTATTGGTGTATAGGAATGCTTGTGATTTTTGCACATTGATTTTATATCCTGAGACTTTGCTGAAGTTGCTTATCAGTTGCAGGAGCTTTTGGGCTGAGGTGATGGGGTCTTCTGGTATACTATCATGTCGTCTGCAAATAGAGACAATTTGGCTTCCACCTTTCCTATTTGAATACCCTTTATTTCTTTTTCTTGCCTGATTGCTCTGGCTAGAACTTTCAGTACTATATTGAATAGGAGTGGTGAGAGAGGGCATCCTTGTCTACTGCCAGATTTCAAAGGGAATGCTTCCAGTTTTTGCCCATTAAGTATGATATTGGCTGTTGGTTTGTCATAAATAGCTTTTATTACTTTGAGATATGTTCCATCAATACCAAGTTTATTGAGGGTTTTTAGCATAAAGGGCTATTGAATTTTGTCAAATGCCTTCTCTGCATCAATTGAGATAATCATGTGGTTTTTGTTTTTGCTTCTGTTTATGTGATGAATTACATTTATAGACTTGAGTATGTTGAACCAGCCTTGCATCCCCGGGATGAATCCTACTTGATCATGATGGATAAGTTTTTTAATGCGCTGTTGCAATCGGTTTGCCAGTATTTTATTGAAGATTTTTGCATGTATGTTCATCATGGATATTGGCCTGAAGTTTTCTTTTCTTGTTGAGTCTCTGCCAGGTTTTGGTATCAGGATGATGTTGGTCTCATAAAATGATTTGGGAAGGGTTCCCCCTTTTTGGATTATTTGGAATAGTTTCAGAAGGAATGGTACCAGATCCTCTTTGTGTGTCTGGTAGAATTCAGCTGTGAACCCATCTGGACCTGGGCTTTTTTTGTGTGGTAGGCTCTTAATTGCTGCCTCAACTTCAGACCTTGTTATTGGTCTATTCATAGTTTCGGCTTCCTCCTGGTTTAGGCTTGGGAGGACACAAGCATCCAGGAATTTATCCATTTCTTCCTAATTTACTAGTTTATGTGAATAGAGTTGTTTGTAGTATTCTCTGATGATGGTTTGAATTTCTGTGGAATCTGTGGTGATTTCCCCATTATCGTTTTTTATTGCATCTATTTGGTTGTTCTCTCTTTTCTTTTTTATCAGTCCGGCTAGTAGTCTGTCTATTTTGTTGATCTTTTCAAAAAACCAGCTCTTAGATTTACTGATTTTTTGAAGGGTTTTTCTTGTCTCTATCTCCTTCAGTTCTGCTCTGATCTTAGTTATTTCTTGTCTTCAGCTAGGTTTTGAGCTTTTTTGATCTTGCTCCTCCAGCTCTTTCAATTTTGATGATAGGGTGTCAATTTTGGATCTCTCCACTCTTCTCATGTGGGCACTTATTGCTATGTATTTTCCTCTACAGACGGCTTTAAATGTGTCCCAGAGATTCTGGTACGTTGTGTCTTCATTTTCGTTGGTTTCAAAGAACTTCTTTATTTCTGCCTTCATTTCATTGTTTATCCAATCAACATTCAAGAGCCAGTTGTTCAGTTTCCATGAAGCTGTGTGGTTCTGAGTTATTTTCTGAATTCTGAGTTCCAACTTCATTGCACTATGGTCTGAGAGACTGTTTGTTATGATTTCCATTGTTTTGCATTTGCTGAGGAGTGCTTTACTTCCAATTATGTGGTCAATTTTGGAGTAGGTGTGATGTGGTGCTGAGAAGAATGTATATTCTGTGGATTTGGGGTGGAGAGTTCTGTAAATGTCTATCAGGTTTGGTTGTTCTAGGTCTGAGTTCAAGTCCTGGATATCCTTGTTAATTTTCTGTCTGGTTGATCTGTCTGCTATTGACAGTGGAGTGTTAAAGTCTCCCACTATTATTGTGTGGGAGTCCAAGTCTCTTTGTAAGTCATTAAGAACTTGCCTTATATATCTGGGTGCTCCTGCATTGGGTCCATATATATTTAGAATTGTTAGCTCTTCTTGTTGTATCGATCCTTTTACCATTATGTAATGACCCTCCTTGTCCCTTTTGATCTTTGTTGCTTTAAAGTCTATTTTATCAGAGATGAGAATTGCAACTCCTGCTTTTTTTTGCTCTCCATTTGCTTGGTAAATCTTCCTCCATCCTTTTATTTTGAGCCTTTGCGTATCTTTGCGTGTGAGGTGGGTTTCCTGGATACAGCACACCTATGGGTTTTGGTTTTTTATCCAGTTTGCCAGTCTGTCTTTTGATTGGTGCATTTAGCCCATTTACATTTAGGGTTAATATTGTTATGTGTGAATTTGATACTGCCATTTTGATGCTAGCTGGCTGTTTTGCCCATTGGTTCATGTAGATTCTTCATTTTGTTGATGCTCTTTAGCATTTGGTATGCTTTTAGGATGGCTGGTACTGGTTGTTACTTTCTATGTGTAGTGCCTCTTTCAGGAGCTCTTGTAAAGCAGGCCTAGTGGTGACAAAATCTCTGAGTACTTGCTTGTTCGTGAAGGATTTTATTTTTCCTTCACTTGTGAAGCTCAGTTTGGCTGGATATGAAATTCTGGGTTGAAAGTTCTTTTCTTTAAGGATGTTGAATATTGGCCCCCACTCTCTTCTGGCTTGTAGAGTCTCTGCCTAGAGATCTGCTGTGAGTCTGATGGGCTTCCCTTTGTGGGTGACCCAACCTTTCTCTCTGGCTGCTCTTAGTATTTTCTCCTTCGTTTCAACCCTGGTGAATCTGACGATTATGTGCCTTGGGGTTGCTCTTCTTGCGGAGTATCTTTGTGGTGTTCTCTGTATTTCCTGGATTTGAGTATTGACCTGTCTTGCTAGGTTGGGAAAATTTTCCTGGATAATATCCTGAAGAGTGTTTTCCAGCTTGGATTCATTCTCTTCGTCACATTCTGGTACACCTATCAAACGTAGGTTGGGTCTCTTCACATAGTCCCACATTTCTTGGAGATTTTGTTCATTCCTTTTTGTGCTTTTTTCTTTAATCTTGGTTTCACGTTTTATTTCATTGAGTTGATCTTCAACTTCTGATATTCTTTCTTCTGCTTGGTCAATTCGGCTGTTAAAACTTGTGCATGCTTCGCGAAGTTCTCGTGTTATGTTTTTCAGCTCCTTCAATTCATTCATATTCCTCTCTAAGTTGTCCATTCTTGTTATCAATTCCTCAAATCTTTTTTCAAATCTTTTTTCAAGATTCTTAGTTTCTTTGCACTGATTTAGAACATGTTCTTTTAGCTCAATGAAGTTTCTCATTATCCACTTTCTGAAGTCTGATTCCGTCATTTCGTCACACTCATTCTCCGTCCAGCTTGTTTCCCTTGCTGGTGAGGGGTTTTGGTCCTTTGTAGGAGGTGAGGTGTTTTGGTTTCAGGTGTTTTCCTCCTTTTTGTGCTGGTTTCTTCCCATCTTTATGGATTTATCCGCCTGTCGTCTTAGTAGTTGGTGATTTTTCAATTGGGTCTCTTTGTGGATGCTGAGATTGTTGATGATGAAGTATTTCTGTTACTTAGTTTTCCTTCTAATGGTCTAGCCCCTCTGCTGTATGAGTGCTGAGGTCCACTCCCAGCCCTGCTTGTCTGGAGTATACCTGTAGCAGCTGTGGAACATGGAACAGTGAGGGATGATACCAGTTTCTTTTTCTGCTGTCTTTGTTCCAGAATGATGCCCACCAAATGTCAGTCTGATTAGTCCTTTTTTGGGGTGACTCTTTGGATGTACAGGGGTCAGGGAGCTACTTAAGGAGACGGTCTGTGCTTTATAGGAGCTCCAGTGCTGAGCTGTGAGCTCCGTTGTTCATTCAGGGTTGTTGGGAGGTTGTTTATGTCTGCTGCAATAGAACTCATAAAACACCACCCTTTTTTTTCCCCCTTAGATGCTCTGTCTTAGTGAGTTGGGGCTTTCTTTATGATTATCTGTTGCACTGTCCTGCCCCACTAGGTGGCAGTCTATTCACTATTTGCCTGCCAGGGCTCTGACCTGCTAGCGCGGGTCCGCCCTGTTGCTGCTGGGCTCCCTTCTGCTATAGAGCGCTCCTGGCAGAGTCTTTCTGTTATGGCAGGTTGCCTCGGCAACAGCAGGCTGCGTCAGCCCTGGGCGGTACTTCAGTAGGGGCGGATTGCGTCAGCAATGGTGGATGCCCCTCCCTCACCAGGCTGCACCGTCCTAGATGCCGGCAGCAAAACTCTGAGACCTAAGCGTCTCCAGTCGCCGCCCTGCTTATCCCCGTGAGGGTGGGACCGCCGAGCCCGATCACCCAGCTCCCTGCCTCAGAGTCCGTCCTCTCTCTCTCTCTCACTCCCTCTCCACAAGCTGAAAGGTCGACTCTTTCACTGGCACCCCAGTAGCCTGCCGATAGGGCACTGGGATCCATGCAATCTCCCATGCCACTGCCCACTGCACTGGCTCAGATCACGCTTCCCAGGAAACTCCTGGTCTGGCTCACTGTCCAAGTCCCATTCAAACAGATGGACATGCCAATCTGCCCTTCCAAATCTCAGATTGCCGGTTTAACAGAGCACCCAGACCAGTGAGTTCCGTGCAGGGTCCCGCTGCAGCGCCTGCCGAAGCGGCCGCGCGAGCCGGCTGCGTTAGCCGGCAAAGCGTCTCGTGTCTCTCCCACACCTGGGACTTTCAATGCTCTGTGGGCAAAAAAGGTCCATCCGAGAATGTGGCTAGGACTCACCCTCTGTGCCTTCACTGAGAGCTGCAATCCTGAGTTGCTTCTACGACGCCATCTTGCGAGTCCTCATGAAATTACTTTTTAAACGTAATTCACGTTGCTCACTACTGGCATATAGAAATGCTACCTATTATGTTGATTTTGTATCTTGAAACTCTACTTAATTTGTTTATCAGTTCTAATAGTTTGTGTATGTGTGTGTTGAGTCTTTAGGTTTCTCCACATATAAGATCATGTAATCTGGAAACAAGGATAATTTGACTTTTTCCATTCCAATTTGGATGCCTTTTATTTCTTTCTCTTTTCTGCTTGCTCTAGCTAGGACTTCCAGTACTATGTTGAATAGCAGTGGTAAAAGTGGGCATCCTTTCAGCTTCATTGGGCTTTCCTTATTCAGTATGATACTAGCTGTGGGTTTGTTGTATATAGTCTGCATTATCTGGAGGTATGTTTCTTCTCTACCCATTTTGTGAGGATTTTTTATCATGAAGGATGTTGAATTTTATCAAATGCTTTATCAGCATCAACTGAAATTATATTATTGGTTTTATCCTTCATCCAGTTAGTATGCTGTATCACATTGATTGCTTTGTGTTTGTTTAACCAGACTTTCATCACTGGGATAAATCTCACTTTATCATGATGAATAATCTTTCTAATGTACTGTTGAACTCAGTTTGCTAATATTTTGTTAAGGATTTTTGCATTAATACTCATCAGAGATATTGGCATATATATGTATACACATATATGTATGTATATACATGTATATAAGATTTGGATGTGTCTTCATCTGGTTTTGGTATTGGAGTAATACTACTTCATAGAATGAGTTTGGAAGTAGTCCATTCTTTTCTATTTTTCAGAATAGTTTGAGTAGATTTGGCATTAGTTCTTCTTTAAATATTTAGTGGAATTTTGCAGTGATGACAGGTCTCCCAGGCATTTCTTTGCTGGGAGACTCTTTATTATGGCTTTGATCTCATTACTTATTATTGGTGTGTTCGAGGTTTTGGATTTCTTCCTGGTTCAGTCTTGGTAGGTTGTATATGTCTAGGATTTTGTCCATTTAGTCTATATTTTCTAAAATATAGATATAGCTGGCATGGAATAGCTTTTACCATCCCTTTATTTTCAGTCTATGTTTGTCTTGCAGGTGAAGTGTACTTGTAGGCAGCAGAACAATGGGTCTTCTTAAAAAATCTGTTCAGACAGTCTATGTATTTTGATTGCAGGGTTTAGTACATTTACATTCAATGTTATTATTGGTAAGTACGAGCCTTTTACTCCCATTTTGTTATTTGTTTTCTTGTTGTCATACAGTCTTCTCTTATTTCTTTCCTTCCTTTCTTCCTTTAGTGAAGGTGATCTTCTCTGTTGATATTATCTACTCTTGCTTTTAATTTTTTATGTCTTCATTATATGTTTTTGTTTGAGGTTAAAATAAGGCTAGCTAATACTATTTTATAACTTATTTTTTCCTGATAACACCACTGTATGTATAAACAAACCAATAAACAAAAAGAAAACTAAGGAAAACTCTACACCTTAACTTCATCCCCCTGCTTTTAATGAGTTTGCTGTTTTCATTTATAGTGTATTGTCTTGACTATGTTTTTAAAGTTGTTATAGTTGTTATTTTTGATTGGCTCATTATTTAGCCTTTCTAAATATGATAAGAGTAGTTTATTCATGACAGATATGATGTTATAATATCCTGTGCTTTTCTGTGTACTTACTGTTACCAATCACTTGTGTGATTACTTCTTACTTATTAATGTCCTTTTCTTTCTGATTGAAATAATCCCATTAGCATTTCTTATAAGAGAGGTCTGGTATTGATGAAATTCATCAGCTTTTGTTTGTATGGAAAAATCTTTATTTTCTTTCATCTTTGAAGGATATTTTCACTGGACAAACTATTACAGGGAAGAAGTATTTGTCCTTTAGTAATTCAGATATCTCATGCCATTCTCTCCTGGTTTGTAATTTTCTACTTCTATCTTTTCTCATAAACTTCTCTACTTCTATTATTTTCAAAATACCATCCAGAAGCCAGTTCCTGGAGTTGGGGACCCCAAGAGCATGCATGGTACTCCATCCAATTGTGGTCATACTGGTAACTAAAGTACAAAACAAAGTCTCCTGTACTTTTCCATTTGCTTTTCTCAAGCATACATATGTTTAACTTTAGAAAAAACTGAGAGCTTTTCAAATTTATTATAGCATTTTATATTACCAATAGCTATGTGTGAAGGTCTGATTTTCTCCCCATTCTCATCAATATTTAATGCAGAAAACTTGTTTATTATCAGAATAGAGATGAGAACTGTCTCATAATGAAATCTCACTGACATATTGTTTTATTTACTTGATGACTAATAATGAATATTTTATTCATCTTTATATTCTTTTATAACATTTCTAAACTTTTGCCCATTTTTAATTAAGTTGTTTGTCTTTTTAGTTTCTGTGTGATCTTGGCTTACTGCAGTCTCGACCTCTTATGCTCAGGTGATCCTCCCATCTCAGCCTCCCAAGTAGCTGGGCCTGCAGGCATGCACTGTCACACCCAGCATTTTTTTTGTATTTTTCATAGAGGCAGTGTTTCACTGTTTTGCTCAGTCTGGTTTCAAACTCCTAGCCTCAAACAATCTGCTTGCCCTGCCTTCAAAGTGCTGGGATTACAGTGGTGAGTCATCACCGCATCTGGCTTGGTTTTGTTGTTGTTGTTTCCACTGTTTCTCTCTCCATGATGTTCATGAGGAGACTTCAGAAGACGCCTGAGATTACTGCACTGTAGAAATCATCTTTGGGGGCCAGACCCCTGCCTGACAATCTTTGCCAATTCTCTGTTTATATCATAGTACATTCACTAAACTACACAATTAATGATACAGCAGATATTAGATCTTTTTGTCATTTGCTCCTTTTATATTCAAAATAAATATTTAAAAGAAGGCCTAAAGTTTGTTTTAAAACTTCCTTTCCGTCAATGTCAGTGTCTCTTAAGGGGGTATCAACTTTCTATAGACGCTGGCGTTTAGAAAAAGACTGAAAACCACATTGAGATACCATCTCACGCCAGTTAGAATGGCGATCATTAAAAAATCTGGAGACAGCAGATGCTGGAGAGGATGTGGAGAAATAGGAACACTCTTACACTGTTGGTGGGAGTGTAAATTAGTTCAACCATTGTGGAAGACAGTGTGGCGATTCCTCAAGGACCTAGAAATAGAAATTCCATTTGATGCAGCAATCCCATTACTGGGTATATATCCAAAGGACTATAAATCGTTCTACTATAAGGACACATGCACACGAATGTTCATTGCAGCACTGTTTACAATAGCAAAGACCTGGAACCAACCCAAATGCCCAACGATGATAGACTGGACTGGGAAAATGTGGCACGTATACACCATGGAATATTATGCAGCAATCAAAAATGATGAGTTTGTGTCCTTTTAAGGACATGGATGAATCTGGAGAACATCATTCTCAGCAAACTGACACAAGAACAGAAAAAGAAATACCGCATATACTCACTCATAGGTGGGTGAGAAAAATGAGAACACATGGACACAGAGAGGCGGTCTACTACACACTGGGGTCTATTGGGGGGAATGGGGGAGGGACAGCGGGGGGGGCTGGGGAGGGATAGCCTGGGGATGAATGCCAAGTGTGGGTGAAGGGGAGGAAGGCAGCAAAACACACTGCCATGTGTGTACCTATGCAACTATCTTGCACGTTCTGCACATGTACCCCAAAACCTATAATGCAATAAAAATTTAAAAAAAAAATGAAAAAGACTGAAAATATTTCTCACGTATTTTCTTATGGAACTGAATCATAACTAACATTTAAGCAATTTTAAAGACAATATGGTGAAGATCTTAATATTTTAAATTAGGAGATTTACGTAGAGGAAAATAATGTTTATTTATTCAAGGACAGGGTGTATAAAAGACACATCTATAAACGCTTCTCTATGGTTTTAATAAATACCAAATTCTCCAGTACCCATTCTAATGCCCTTATCTTTTTTGTCTCAGATTTTAAGAGAAGAAATTCACAACTGGCTGAAGAGAATATTACAGTTGTGACTGAGTTCATTCTCTTGGGATTGACAAGTCGTGCTGAACTCAAAGTTGCACTTTTTGTGTTGTTCCTGGTGATTTATGCCATTACCTTGGTGGGGAATCTGGGCATGATCTTCTTAATCCAGGTCACCCCAAAGCTCCACATACCCATGTACTTTTTTCTCAGCTGGCTTTCATTTGTGGATGCCTGTTATTCATCCGTGATTGCACCCAGAATGCTGATCAACTTCTTAGTTTTGAGGAAAACCATTTCCTTCTCTGCCTGCATAGTACAGCACTTGTTTTTTGGGCTGTTCATTACTACCGAAGGCTTCTTGTTGTCGGTGATGGCCTACGACCGCTATGTGGCCATTGTGTGTCCCTGGCTTTATACTGTAGCCATGTCTAAGAGAAAGTGTGTGGTGCTGGTCACTGGATCATTCATAGGGGGAATGATTAATTCACTGACACACACAGTCGGCTTAAGGAGACTGTACTTTTGTGGGCCCAAAGTTGATCATTTCTTCTGTGATGTCCCTCTACTGCTAAAGCTGTCATGTTCTGACACCTCCATGAATGAGTTGTTGCTGTTAACCTTCTCCGGAGTCAATGCCATGGCCACCTTGATTGTGATCATTTCCTACATCTTCATTGCTTTTGCTATCCTGAGGATCCGCTCAGCATCCGGCAGACAGAAAACCTTCTCCACCTGTGCCTCTCACCTGACTGCTGTGACCATATTCTATGGTACCTTAAGCTTTAGCTACATTCAACCAAGCTCCCAGTATTCTGTGGAACAGGAGAAAGTGGTTTCTGTGTTCTATATGCTAGTGATTCCCATGTTAAATCCGTTGATATACAGTCTAAGAAACAAGGACGTAAAGGAGGCAGTGAAAAGGGCCATAGAAATGAAACATTTCCCCTGTTAATTTCAAGTTACTATTAATTCCACAACATTTCAGATCTCACTTCCAAGAATTCCATGAATGCCAAAACTTCTCAAGACTTTACAGATACTCTCATTCTATACACTTTTGTTTCATTTTAGGAGGCAGCCAGTAAGGGAAACTTTAATTCACTAATCTGCAACACAAAAACAACAGGCTATGCTGATATTCCAGGTTATTCATGCAACAATCAATACATAGTACAGTATTACATCTATTCTGTTATTTGGGGTCACAAAATTACAATAATACTTGCACTTAAAGATATAACATACAATACTTTCTAGGAAAAAAATAATTCATTCCCTGAATTTCCAAGAAAACACATATGATTAAATAACTGAAGTGTGCCTTCATTGACTTATATTTTAAATATATAAACAGTGGTAGGCTCCCTCATACAAGTACACTGAAAAGCTTGTTTCCTCTCCAGATTTTTCAAAAACATTTTTATTTCATCCCCTTCTCTGTGCTTATACTCTGAAGAGGGAGGGTGGCTGACCCTATAAATACTTCTAAAATTATAGCAAAAGCCTCATAATATTTCAGTTTAAGATTTAAAAATTTTAGTTATATGCATAGACTAATATAGTAATTATGGAGTATTTAAAATTAAATACACATTTCATCTCTCTTTTTTGAATATTTTTTTCTATCATTAAAGATTTAAAATAAAAAATTGCAAATAAGATAATTAATTAAGATAATTAATTCTGCAAATTTATCCTTTACAAAATTTAATGGAATATATTAAATATTTAAAATCAGACTATGTAAGTTAAAAATTATTCATTGACTCACTTCTGTAATTATTCATTCTATGATTTCATAGTTTTCTTTCATTATATAATATTAACTTTTACAATTAGCAAAAATTTGAGAAAATATTTACATTAGTAGTAAATTGATTTCAATCAAGTGTATTTTTCTGTATATTGGAACTCTACTATTAAGATCAAAGGAAAGAATCTTGATACTTAAAGTTCATAAGACAGTTGGAGAAATAGTCAATTAAATGTATAGTTCCAACTTTATAGCTGGCAAGTCAGACATACAATTTGCTGACAAAATTCCATAAACAGAAAGAAAATGGTTTTTACAAATTTATTCCTACAAAAGAAAATACAATTATAAAATTGATAGTACAAATAAATTAAAAAATGTATATGAAATGAATATTGTTCAAATTTAAGTATATATGAGAGTTGTTCATGAGGGATGTATAGTTAATGCCATAAAATTACTTCTAACAGCAATAGTGATAACCATCGCCATTATAATATTATTAATAAAACATAATGACAATAAGCACACAGAATAAATAACTTCAGACTGTGATACTGACAATAAAATATTATTGTGCATTGAAAAACCTCTCTATAATCCTGCTGTGGGTGTGGGTGTGGGTGTGTGGGTATATATATACAATTAATGGAATTGGACACGCAGTAAACATCAATTAGCCCAATATCTTTAGAAGTTTTTGATTCATATTTCTGTGACTATTCTACCTTTGCTAAGTGTTTATTGTATTTTGAATCATCAGCTCCCACTTTGCCTTATTCTGTGTTATCAATGAATAAGAAGAATTGGCCGGGCGCGGTGGCTCACGCCTGTAATCCCAGCAATTTGGGAGGCCGAGGCAGGTGGATCATGAGGTCAAGAGATCGAGACCATCCTGTTCAACATGGTGAAACCCCGTCTCTACTAAAAATACAAAAAAAAATTAGCTGGGCATGGTGGCGCGTGCTTGTAATCCCAGCTACTCAGGAGGCTGAGGTAGGAGAATTGCCTGAACCCAGGAGGCAGAGGTTGCGGTGAGCCCAGATCATGCCATTGCACTCCAGCCTGGGTAACAAGAGTGAAACTCCACCTAAAAAAAAGAAGAAGAAGAAGAATTAAAAGGCTAAAATGTGAGTTCTCTAACTTCGTTTTTCTTTTTTTTTTTTTATTTATTTGAGGTATTCTAGTTTCTTTGTCTTTCCATTTATATTTGAGTATTAGCTTGTGTATTTCTTCTGATTTATTTTACCTCAGTTTAACAGTTTTCAACATGAAGATATTGTACATTTTTTGTTAAATTTATATCTAAGTACTTCACATTTTTGTTACATTTTAGTACATTTTATTTTAATTTAAATTTCCAATGTTTATAGCTTATATACAGAAATACAATGGAATTTAGTAAGTTGCTCTTGCATACAGTTACATTTCTGTACATAATATTTCTAGTAACTTTTGCAGATTCTTTTACTACATAAACAGTCCTGTCATTTGCAAATAGAAACAATTCTACTTGTTTGTTTCAAATCTGTTTTTTTTTTTTTAATTTATTTTTCTTGCCTTACTGCATAGGCTGGGATCTCCATTATAGTGTAAAATGGGTGTGGCAGGAACAAACAACCTTGCCTTTTTTCAAATATTAGGAAGAATATATTTGTCATTTCATGGTTAAATATAATGTTTGCTGTAGGTTTTATCATAGATATCCTTTATCTGTTTCTCAGGATGTTCATTCTATTTTCCAGATTGCTGAGAATTCACTTTCATTTTATACTATAATTGATATTTTATTTCATCAAATGATGTTTCTGCATTGAGAAATTCACATGTGTTTTTATTCTGTTGATATGAGGAATCACATTGTTCAGCTTATTGTTTCATGTTTTTTACAAAAATATTTTGATTCTGTTTTATTTTTCATTTAGGATATTTTCTATTGGTATGCCTACAGGTTCACTTCGTTTTTTCTTCTACAACATCTAATCTGTTATGATTACAATCCCATGTACTTTTTATCTTTTACATGGTACATTTCTCTGTGGAAATTCAATTTATTTTTTTAGTGTCCTCTGTGTTCCTACTTACCTTTTTGAAAATATGACATGTACTCATAAAACTTTTAGTGCCTTTGTTTGATAATTCTAACATCTGTGTCAGTTCTTTGTTAGTTTCAATTGATTGGTTATTCTATTTATTATGAATGATGATTTCCTGATTCTTTGTATACCTGACAATTATAAAATGCATTCCACAAAGTATCAATTTTGCCTGTGTTTGCTGGATACTTTTGTATTTTATGAATGCCATTAAGCTTTGTTTTGGGATACAATTAGTTGAAAACAATTTAATTCTTTAAGATAGTACTTTTATTATTTATCAGGTGAGTCCAGATCAGTGCTTGATCTAAGGCTGATTATTTTCTTATACTGGAGTAAGATCTTGAATACTGTACATATAGCCCCAGGAATTCTGAGTTTTTCTAGTCTGTATGCAACAAATCATTATAATCCCTACCTCTGTGGAGTGCTAGATGCTCCTCATGTGTGGTTTCCATTTGCATGTCCTGATCAGTCATCTCTTGAATAATTAAGAGTGATTCTCTGCAGAGATAGATTTCCATTGTGCAGATGTCTTTGGTGCTCTGTCCTGCAAACCCTGGCTACCTTTATCTCAGCAGACTCTCAACCATCTCTTAAACTCAGGAATTCTGGGCTTCACTTGGGTTTGCACTTCATGCAGTCCAGTCTGGTTACTCTCATAAGACAGAAAAGGGAAGATACCACAGGATTCAACTGCTTTGTTTTCTTTTTCTCAGGGCAATCTGTCCTTAGTTGCCTGACATCTGTGTTGTAAAAGCTACTGTTTCATATATTTTGTCTTTTATTTTCTTTTTCTTGTTTAAATGGGTAGTTAAAATCTCTTCTCAATTACTCCAAATTATTTGGTAGCAGAAGAGCATATGCAGGAAATATTTAAGTGAGCTCTGTAAATATTTTTCCCATTCTTTTTCTCAATCATTAATATTCATCTTTAAGCCTCTTTCATTCACAACCATATGAACAATTTTTTTTTAAATTCAAGGTTCTGAAACTTCTTATCCCGTGAACATTCCCATGCTGGTTGATGCCTCTGTTCACTTCTGAGTGTATCGTAATTAACCCTCCTCAGGACTTTTGATTTTCATTCTTAGTATTCTGCCATCTCTAACTTGTGCAGGAGTCATAGCTATCCATTACCCAGATATAGTTCAGATCACTCATTAGCTCAAAATCATACAGTGGCTTATCAAGATAAAATGCAAGGTTTACAAAGTCCTATATACTTTTACTTGATTGAGTTCTATGTTACAAATCTTCAATGTATCTTCTTTTCCTTAGTTTTATGGTCCAGTCAACTTTGACTGTTGCTTTTCAGATGAAAGTCATATTATTACTATTTAAAAACTGCAAAACTGAGAGTTCTCTCAGCCCAGAATAGCCTTCCCATAAATATTCACACAGTCTACTTAATCAGTTCTTCAAGTGCTTGTTTAAATATTATCTCCTCAGATGAATCCCTTGGAAATCTCAATTAAAAATTAATTATTTTCCTGGCTACTTGCTTTATTTAAATTAATGGCAAAAATCACAATTACTTTTGCATCAATCTAATATATTCATGTTGCTCAATACCATCAATCATACAAAATAACTCACTTGTCATTCCACCCATTTTCTATAAGCTTCATGAAGACAGAAATATTGGTTAACTTAACAATATATGTTTCCTGATCATATGAATCTATTTATACGTGTACCTTTCAGTGTACTAGGCACTCCAGATAAAGTACTAATAAAATAAATGTAACTTTAATTTTAAAAAGTTAATGGAAAAGATATGAAGACAGTTTCTATGTGAGAACACATAGGAAAGGCACCTATGCTGAACATAAAACTGAATATTAATAGTTAAAGTATGAGCAGGAATTAGTCATCTATTAGTGACAGATTTTTATTTAAAGGTAACTAACAAAATTATCTATTTCTGTGCTTATTACACATTGATTCTTGCTCATCAATCACATGGAGACAACAGTACAAATGTAAAGCAGTATTAGTTAGTACATATATTTGTTATTACATAATTTGTTATAACATACAGTGAATTTTAAATAAATGATTTACACATATTTTCCAGGTTCTATGTAGAGCATTTTTTACCTCTTTGTTCCTCAAACTGTAGATCATGGGATTCAACATGGGTATTATCAAAGTATAAAATAAAGAGGCCATTTTATCAATATCAAGTGAATGACTGGATTTGGGGTGAACATACATAAAGAAGAGGGTGCCATAAAATACAGATATCACTGTGAGGTGTGATCCACAGGTGGAGAAGGCCTTGTACCTGCCTTCTGCAGAATTCATCCTGAGGATAGCGACAAGGATCAGAATGTAAGACACAAGGACTATCAGAAGAGATGAAATCAAATTAAAAGCTGAAAAGACTAAAATTATCAATTTAATTTCTTGTGTGCCTGAGCAAAGATATCAATGGCAGACTATCACAGTAGAAATGCTTGATGATGTTAGAGCCACAAAATGATGAGGTAAACATTTTTGTGATGGTCAGCAAAGTCAAAAAGACACTGTAGAGATAAGGTATTGCCACTAGCACTTGACATGCCCTTTGCGACATGACGATAATATAGAGCAGAGGGTTACAGATGGCCACATAGCGGTCATAGGCCATTGCTGAAAGAATGAAAATTTCACTACTGATAAATACACTGAAGAAAGTGAGTTGGGTAGCACACCAATTGTAGGAGATTATATGCTGAGCTACGACAAAGTTTGCTAGCATTTTGGGTCCCACTGCTGTTGAATAACCAAAATCAGTGAAAGCCAGATGCCTTAAGAAAAAGTACATGGGTGTTTGCAGCCTGGAATCTATCTTTGTGAGGATGATCAAGCTCAAGTTACCCACCACTGACAACATGTATACAATGAGGAAGAACCCAAATAATGGAGCCTGCAGCTCAGGGATGTCCGTGATTCCCATTAGAATGAATGCATTCACTACCGTCAGATTGTGTTTGTCCATTCAGGTAACTCAGGGAACCTATACTGGGAATAAATTTTAAAAAATTGTATCTTGGTTATTTACTCAACCATCTTGAAGCTTGAGTAAATAACATTTTTTTCTGTAACTTGATAATATCATCACACACAGTACACAATTACTTAATTGTCCTTAATAATATTTTAACACAGTGCATTAAAATAGAGGGATATAAGCTAAGGTCAAAAAGTAACTAAAAATATTTGGTGTAAACACCACCAAATAAGGTTACTTTCAATGGGGGAAAATTTATTAGAAACATGGTATTCATACTGTGCCAACGATTTGTTTCGCATACTTGTTAGCTGCAAAATGAATGCCATAACTTTAAAGCATTCTAACCACCAGAACCTTAACCCAAGATTTAACTTAGCAACAGTAGTAATGACCCAACTTGACAATCTAAAATAAGGTTTGCAAAGAAAGTTAAGTATTTGTAGCAAAGGTTTTTATCTTGAATATAAACAATACTTTAGATATTACTTCCTGCTTATGGGAAACATAAGCAATAAAGAAACATGGCAATGACAGAGGAAATAATTTCAAGATGTTTAAAGAAATAAAGGCTTGATATTATAAAAAACTTAATGTCATTAAGAGAGATATTATCATTATTAATATGATTAATATTATGAAAACCTACTGAGGAAATCCTAGGTAGATGCATAGACCCAGAGAGACAGAGAGAGAGAGAAGGAAAGAATGAGAGAGAAAAAGAGAAAAAGCTGAAAGAAAAAAAGGGAGAAAGCAGATTTTTGTTTTGTTTTACCTGCATAATCCAGACAACAGATATTCACTATTCAGATTAAGTTAAATGTAGACCACTTAGAAAATTTGTAGAATCCATTTATTGTAATTATTATTTAAAAATACGCTTATATACTCTGGTTTCTCTTCAGGTCATATAAATCTTTTGCCTTTTACTAAAAATACTCATTTTTATTTTCTATTTCCTCAATTATATGTATCGCTCTCTGTAATATATTTGAGTTGACAATGTTGTATGACATAGATATTATTATCTACATAATCTGTCATAGATAGACATCACTTTCTGGTACAGTAGGAAACTCTAAAATTATATATCTCCATTAAAGGAAAAAAATTAAGATGAAACTATCAGAATCTACATTTTTAAGAATACTAGAAACTGGAGTTTAGTAGAAAGTGTTGTTACGTTTCAACTCATCTGCCTACAAGTCCCATTCCCCAGCACTGTGGCAACCACGAAGATGGTGACCCATATCATGGTGTGGCTGCCAGGTGACAGAGGGGGCAAAATAAGCCTTGTTATACAGGAATTGTACTTGTGTTTTGAACTATCCAGTGGTTCCATGAAGGATCCACTCAGAGATTGGAGCTTTAGTAGCCTCCTGAGAGGACTTTGTTGAAAGTATTCAAAGGCAAATATTCTAACTGCGGTTGCACGGGGAAACAGAGTAACAAAGAAGTCAAGCAGCCTATAGGTCGAAAAGGCCTAGAAAGAAGAGGCTAAGCAAGGAGATAAATGGGTGGATAAAAGCTTCAAAAGGCTTCAGAGAATTCTGAGAGCTAAACATGTCTAGGTTTCTAAAATTGCTCAGAGAAGATTTGATGAAACCCTCAGATTTCAACTCTGGCTGAACTTTAGCCTCCACACAAGTCGGAAGTGAAGACTAAGGCAAGTTTTCAAATGGCCCCACTAAGAGATTAAGGCCTATCCCAAAACAGTCAGTATTAAAAAAATATGAGAAGTTTATTTTCTTTCTTTTGTTAAAACTTTTTGCTCTAGATATTTAGTGATACCTCTGACAAATCACTGGCAGACAAATCGACAGAATAGATTTTAAAAAACATACATAAGAAAGAATTCTCTTTAAGAAAAAAATTAGAAAATTAAATTTATGAAAAATTAATTTAGAAGAACAATTTAGAAAAATAATTAAAACTACAGTCCACAACAACAAAGCAAACCCTATAGAGGAAGTAATATGTGATTTCAGAGGAAACCTCATTAATATACTCAAAAAGTTAAAGTTTAAATGGAAAAAAAAAAGCATGCGAAGACACAAGAAAATATGTTTTATTCAGAAAAGGATAAAAAATAAATTGATAGAAACTATCCTGAGGAAGCCCAGAAACTGGAGTTACTATACTAGAACTTTAACTGACTTATCAGCATAAGAATAATGAGAGTTCTGGAAGGAAAGAAGAGAGAGAAGAGAAAGAAAGAACACCTGGGGAAATAATGACAAAAATTTTTCACAAATTTGATGAAAGATATGAATATATACACCCAAAGAAGAATAATAAACCCAACAGAGAATTGACAATGCAACATACTACAATCAAAGTGTTAAAGAACTTTGTATCTTATTGGTAGTAAGAACAAGGCGGCTTGTCATGTAAAAGGTATGCTTAATAATATTAATAGGCACTGTTCATAAGAAACTATGAAGACTGAAGGGAGTAGAATGATATATTAAAGTGCTGAGAAAGATATATCCAATAGGAATTGTATATCTGGCAAAACTATTTCTCAGAATTGAAGGCAAAATAAAGACACAAACAAAAGTTGAAGGAGTTTGTCACTAGCACATACACCCTACAATCAATAATATAAAAAGTGCTTTAGGATAAAATAAAAGGAACAACTAGACACTGACTAGAAGCCATACAGAGAAATAAAAAAACAACAGTAGAAATAACAAAATAGGCAAATAAACAGATGGTATGAAAGCTAATGTTATTGTTTGGAGGTTCCTAACTCCTCATTATTTTGCTCTTACATGATTTAAATATAAATTCATAAAATAATCATTATAAATTTTCATTAATTTGTGCACAATTTATAAAGATGCAATCTGTGAAATAGATAATTTGATAGTAGATTTGTCTAAAAATTTTTAGATACTATTGATGTTCAGTAGGCGTTCATTCAAATTAGGTTATTACAAATTTAATTTTAATCCCCAATATATCACTAAAAATAACAAAAATTCAGCAGATGAAATAGTACAGCCTGGCAAGGTTGTATTTTTCTAGGGGGTTCATTACACAGTAGGGTGACTACGGTTAACAGTAAAATTTGAGAGGGGATTTCAAAAGAAGGCATTGTTATCACAGAAGATGATAGCTCCCTATATGTTATTGTCACTGTAGATGTTCTTGTGGGACAAGACATGGTGGAAAACAATGATATTGAGAATCCCAACCTTGTGTGGGTCTAGGCTAATGTGTGTGTGTGTGTGTGTGTGTGTGTGTGTGTGTGTGTGTCTTCATTTTTGCATAAAAAGTAAAAAATAAATTTTAAAATAGAAAAAAGCATATGGACTCAGTATAGTAAAAAATAAAGTATTTTGTACAGCTATAAAATGTGTTTGTGTTTAAAGCTGTGTTATCACAGCGTCAAGAAGTTTAACACGTTTAAGATTATAAAGTTTAAAATTTATAGTAAGAGCTAAGGTACTTAACTATTGAAGAAATAAAAATAATTTTTATAAATTTAGTGTGGTCTAAGTGTGTAGTGTTTATAAAGTTTGCACTATTATGCAATAATGTACTAGGCCTTCACATTGACTTACCTGTCACTCACTGAATCACCCAGAGCTACTTCCACTCCTGCAAGCTCCATTTTCAGTAAGTGTGCTGTACAGGTGTACTATTTTTAATCTTTTATACCATATGTTTCCTGTACCTTTTTTATATTTAGATATGTTGAGATCCACAAATAATTACCATTGTGTTACAATTGCCTACATAATTCAGTACAGTAACATGCTGTACAGATTTGTAGTCTAGGAGCAAGAGGCTATACCACACAGCCTAGATGTATAATAGACTATACAACCTGGGTTTGTGTGAGTACAGGCTATGATTTTTGTAAAACAACAAAATCATGTAATGACACATTTCTCAGAATATATTCCTATCATTAAGCCACCCATGACTGTATTTCAATTTCTGGTGCCTTTTATTCCTGCAACTCTTTATCTTAATAAGCAGAGGTTTTCTCCAGGTGTCTATGCTGAGACCCTCTCTGAGAAGAGAAAGAGGTAAACCTGAAGATAATTCTGTCCACTATTCAGTGTTTTTCAGACCTGACAATCACCCTTTTAATTTCCTCTCCCTGTATACACATACCTCAATGTCCATAAAATTGCAAGTGCCTCTTTTTCTGGGACTTGTTCAAGATTGAGACAATCTTCATGTCATTACTGATCCATTGGATTCTAGACCAGTGTTCCAATTCCATGAAAGAATAGAAAAAGGAGTTGGCACTTTCTCAGGTATTGGACTCTTGCTTATGCCATTGCAGTAACGATTAACTCTTACGGCTCATTGTCTTAGTTAGCTGCACCAACACCCAGCAATACAGTTCTACTTCACCCAACTCAGCTCAGTTCCTGAGAGTTTTCTTAGATACAATACCAAAAGCACAAGCTGCAAAAGTAAAAAATGTTGATAAATTGGATTTTATCAAAATTTTAGAAAGAAACAAACTTGTTTGTATCAAAGGGCATTACGAAAGAATAAAAATACAACACCCATAACTTTAAAAAATTCCACATCATATATCTAGTAAGAGTCTAGTATATAGAATATATAAAGGACTCGTATAATTCAACAACCAAAGATAAGCAAGCCAATTTAAAGATGGACAAAGTAAACATATTCTGTATACATGAGCCAGAAGAATCAATGTTGTTAAAGCATTAATACTCCCCAAAGTGATCTACAGAATTAATATGATTCCTATAAAAATTGTGGTATCATTTTTTTATAGAAATAACAAAAAAAAATCCAAAAATTATACAGAAGTACATAAAAAAGTTCCTGGATAGCTCAGGCAACTTGAGCAAAAGAATATTTCTCAAAAAAAAAAAAAAAGACTTACAAATGGCGTGGAAGTATG
This sequence comes from Saguinus oedipus, assembly GCA_031835075.1. NCBI lineage: Eukaryota > Metazoa > Chordata > Mammalia > Primates > Cebidae > Saguinus > Saguinus oedipus. The sequence continues at coordinate 61,115,749 of CM063178.1, read as the reverse complement.
TGAAAAAAAAGTTCTACATCATTAATTATTATGAAAATGCAAATTAAAATTACAATAAGATATCACTTCACACCTGTCAGACTATTATTAAAATAAATGTTTGTGCAGGTATTCATCTCAGTTTTTTTTCTCCACTAGATGGGCATTTGATTATGCAAGGAGCAATTTTATGGCATTTCAAAGACTCTTCTAAGCCTTATAGGTACAGGGGATGATCTATTCTCTTGAAAATCAGATATTACAATGTGATGGAGGCGCTATGTAGTAAAATAGATGCTTTAGTAGTTTGCTTTGGTTTTATCTCTAACTAAAAGCAATGTTTTGCGAATGACATTGTTTCCTTCAATAATATTGGAAAATTTGGAAAACACGTGAACTATGCATGACAACTTTGAAAGAGAAAATACAAGAATCATAAAAAATACTGACGTAAGAAGCAACTGGAAAGCACTATGGAAATCTATTAGTTGAGGTTAATATTCTGAAACAAATACAATTAACTACAAATCACAAGATCACATTTGACATCTTGGTTGAAAATCATCATAAAAATCTTAGGAACCAAAGAGGGAGCTTGTTAACGACACTAACTTCCTTTTCAGAACTTGAGTTGTTGCTTTTTGTTTTTGCTTTTCAAAGAAATATTAGCTTACTACAGGGAAGCAATTACCTAGCTTTCACCAAAGATTATACTGAAGATGGTTGCAAAAATGTACTAGCTCAGAAACTTCACTTAAAAGCAGATTGTTAAATCATCTAAATTAGTTGTTAGAAATTAAAGATAAAGGAATACAGAACCATGAAGAGTAACTGGAACTCTGTGGTGCAGTCACAAAAACAGGTATAATCTGCTAACCTTTTGTAAGGAATCTTTCTGTGCTTTCCATGTGTACCTAAAGCAACCCAGTAAGAAAAATTTATGGGTTTTTTTCCTTTGAGACTCTCCCTGAGGAGAAGGGACACAATTTGTTAATTATGCCTAAGGCATTTGGAAGCTTCAAGCAAAACCAATGAGATAATCTGCTAATTATGGAATACATTTGTATTTTCAGGCAAGTAGACTTAGATTAGTTACCTTTCCACCACTTTTCTTGGTTGAATTTTCTCTACTGCAACACAGAGATGGGGAATCAAAACTTGTAGCGGTAGGATATAATTTTTTTCTTGTAACTCTTAATAGTCCTACAGTGAATTTTTATGGCTTTGTAGCTAAGAATACAATGAAGTGCTTAAACACTGCCTATTGCATTGTTTCAAAAATTTACAAGAGAAAGTAATGTGTAGCTGGTTTTTTTTTTTTTTGGTATTTTGTGGTGTTTTAGATTTATTATAGAAGTAGAGTATTCATATAAGCAAATGCACAAATCATAAATAAACTTTTACAAACTTAATTTTTTTTTTGAGATGGAATTTCACTCTTGTTACCCAAGCTGGTGTGCAGTGGCGCGATCTTGGCTCACTGCAACGTCCACCTCCTGGGTTCAGGCAATTCTCCTGCCTCGGCCTCCTGAGTAGCTGGGATTACAGGCACGTGCCGCCATGCCCAGCTAATTTTTTGTATTTTTAGTAGAGATGGGGTTTCACCACGTTGACCAGGATGGTCTCAATCTCTTGACCTCGTGATCCACCCACCTCGGCCTCCCAAAGTGCTGGGATTACAGGCGTGAGCCACCGTGCCCGGCCCAAAAACTTTAATTTTTAACTTAAGTTTTACAAACTTAACTTATGTAACCAGAATCAAGATTAAACAGCAACAATAACAACAAAATAAAACATTATCAGGAACTGTATAAAAATCCTTCATCTCTTTTCCTCCATGAACTTCCCCTAACACACACACAAAATGTACAGCTACTATTCTGACTTCTAACAACATAGCATACAGATATTGTTAAATTATATGATTAAAATCCTATGCATGTTATTTTTTAATGCCTAGGTTCTTTCATTCAGTAAATTGTCACAACTAGCTCTACATTGCTCATTCTCATTTCTGTGCACAATTGAATATTATATACATACCACAAATTAGTTATTCATTATTCTGGAAGTTTTATGAATAGTGATAATATGAACATTCTGCTGCATGTTTCAATGAAGATAAACCTGTATTCCCATTTGGGTATATTTCTTTGACTGGGATTGCTATATCATAATATATACATATTCAGCATTAGTAAATACTTCCAAATGAGTTTACAGAGTTTACCCTCTAGAGGTGTTATAGCAACGTGCATTCCAAAGAGAAGGATGTAATAGCTATGATTCTCACTACTCTTGTCAAGACTTAGCCATTCTGGGTGGTGTGGGTATCACTGTTGTTTTGATTTGCATTTAATGCTGAATACATTGAGAATCTTTTCATATGTGCAATGGGCATTTACATATTTTCTCTTAAATAGTGTTTATTCATGTCTTTTGTACACTTTGACACTGATTTTCATACCAATTATTTACTGACTTATAAGAATTACTTTCACATTTTGCATATGAGTCCTCTGTCAGATGCATATATATATTTGATAAAGCCTGTGTAATAAAATGTTCTCTCCTATTATAAGGGTTGCCCTTTGGACAGTGTTAATTTTGATGAAAAGGACTTCTTAAAATTGATGAATCTTTAATTTTATATGATTATTGTGGTAGTTCAGTCAGGATACTGGCTGTTAGGCTGGTTGCCTCTCTGGAAGCTTGGACACGCCCATCCCTCTCCCCGCCTGAAAATTACACCAGAATATGCCCAACCCCGCCCTTGGAAATCCCCTCTGCACTTGGCACTCAACCCCGTCCTTGGAAATCTCCTCTGCACTCTGCACTCAACCCCACCCTTGGAAATCCCCTATGCACTCAGCACCTAGCCCGCCCTTGGAAAGCCCTGCCAAAACCTGCCCAATAGCACATTGCCCCGTCCAGAAATCCCAGCTACCTACCTATAGTAGCTTGCCACATCCACGTCCTGTTTCTCCATAGCCAATCAAATGTGTTCACTCCCTATAAAGCCCCACGCCCAGAGGAGTCAGGTGTGACTTTGCTGGCCTCTTTCCCCTGGACCATGGAACCTCTCCTGGGAGCTGAATAAGTTGGCATTTAATCTTTTTGTGCTGGCCTCAGTTTCCTCATTTTTAACTTGGCAATAAACCTCACAAGACAATAACCCTTACAGTGGCAAAAATATTAAGGGAAACATATTAGAGACAGTTACAGGGAATAGTCACAAAACCCCCTTGGAAGACCTGGCAATTTACATAGCTTCAAATGAAAGAATGGGCCAAAGGCAGTCAGTTCTTATCCTACAGCATTAGAGCATGGAGTAAATACTAGGAACTGAAAAGAGACTTTCCCAGGTAAGTCTGTTTACCCCACCTCCATGAACAAACCTTTGATCATCCAACAATGCATGACTGCTCCTACTCAGAGGGTCAGCAGAAGTTTATTACCCACAAATAGTGTTTGCTTTAGGCTTCAGAATCTGGCCTTTAATCTTTACCCTCTAGTGGTGTTGACTCAAGGCCTTTGTCATTTGATGTGTGCTGAATAAAGTCAGGGAAGGCCAGCGTGTTGGGGCCGGCAGCCATTAACTCCTTCAGGTGAGTGACCCGGACACCCCAGCCCATTATTTCACTTAATTCTGTGTCTGAGTGAATTTATTCATCCATCATTGGGTTGGGGTCTGCCTGTTAGACCCTGATAGTGGTGTACCATGTGAAGAAACTTGTCAGTGTTGCCCCTCTGAGGTTTTGCTGTAACAGATTGCAACAGAATCTCCAAAAACAAAGGAAAACACAACTGCATAGTTAGTAAGCCATTGGAGCCCGCTTGGGATATCCAAGTTCAGAGGCATTGGTCAGGTTGGGGTTTCCTCATGGGACAACAGTTATCAGTCAATGAAGGCAATATATAAAAGTATTGAAACAACTGCTTGAAGCCAGTGGCGCCTCAGTTACAGAGGCTTAATTAAGGAATCTAATGCAAACTGTTGTTTCCCAAAGTCCATGGTTCCCTGCAGAAAGTATGCTAGATACAGAGCTCTGGTAACAAGTGGGGAGAAATCTTAAACAGCACCATGCACAAGGGCAACAGGTCCCAGTAACATCATCAAGAGACCAAAATAACAAAGAGGAAATGAAGGTTTTGCCTGAGCCCCCTCCTCCAATAAACAGAAGAAGGACAAGAGACATGCTCCAGCTATAGGACTCTGTCTTAAATAAGCAGCTTTAGAAGGGGATCTTTTGGCCTGCCCATTCATGCAAGATCAACAAGGTAACCAGTTGTCTTCTCGCAAAAAGATAAGGAAAATGGTATTAGAGGCTGAAACCATGCAGCCAAGCAGGCGGTGAGCAGAAGAAAAGGCTTCATGGCAGGGAAGCTTGCAGTGCCTTGGGCCAATAAAAACATCCATTTTATGGATGATATTTTACTGGCAGCCACCCAGTGGAGAAAGGAAAGTGCAGGAGGAAGAGGCTCAGGAGGAGGAAGAGGCACAGACAAAAGGCAGAGCCTAGGCAAGTGTAACACGGCTGCCAGGACCGGTGCTCCCAGGACCAGTGCTGCTGCTCTCTGGCTCCTCGGGTGGCCCACAGCAAAACCATATGTTCCTTGATTACAAGTGATGTTCCAGATTATAATTCTCAGCTAAGACTTAAGTAAAACTTAACAATTTGTAAGACCTTTCTCTGATAATGGCCACGGTTGTTATTCCAACCCTATCTCTGATGTAACTCTCTCCAAATCCTATTTAAGTAAAACAGTAACCTCTGAAGGGAGAGAACTTATAGAGAGCCCATGAACTAGTTGAGTCTAATTTATAGCCTATGGGACTTCTACAGTGGGGGCTCCCTTCCCCCACATTAATTCTTCAAGATTGGCCTATAATTGCTATTGACTTAAAAGACTGTTTATATACATTTCCTCTAGCAGAACAAGACAGAGAAAAATTTGTGTTTACATTGCCAGCTATTAATAATGACAGCCCAGCTTGTTGATATCATTGGAAAGTGCTGCCTCAAGGAATGCTAAACAGTCCTACTATTGTCAGTATTTTGTAAATCAGGCTTTGCTCCCTTGTAGAAAGAAATTTCCCAATTGCAAGATTACTCATTTTATGGGTGATATTTTACTTGCAGCCCCAGCAGAACCAGTACTTTTAAATTTATGTAATTCTGTCTTAAAGAATACACACTTAAGAGGTTTTATCATTGCACCTGAAAAGTACAGAAGTCCTCTCCTTGGAAATATCTTGAATACACACTGTCTTTCCAGTAAGACCTCAAGGATTAATTCAAATACTACCAATTTACAAACCTTAAATAACTATCAGAAATTATTGGGAGATATAAACTGGCCCCATCCCATTTTAGGTCTATCTACAGATAAATTACAAAACCTGTTTTCTATCCTAAAAGGCAATACAGCCCTCAATTCTCTCAGATGTTTAACCCCTGCAGCAAAAAGAGGAATTGAGGAAACAGAACAAGCATTATTTACCCTTAATTTTCTAAATTTAGATGAAAAATTGCAATCGGCTGTAGGAAATCACTTTGCTAAGGTCTCAGGAGACAGAAGCAGAAGGAATGGAGAGAAAAATAGAGGAAATGAATGAGTAAGAGAGAGACTAGAAGAGACAGGGATCAGAGAGAGACACAAAAAGTAAATCAAACAGGGGAGATAATGTAGGAAGAGAAGAAAGAAATGTTAAGAAAGTTAAAGATATATGAATGCACCTTTAGTAAGGAAGGCTATAAAACAAAGTCAGAAAATGAAGGCATGTTGAAGATTGTGACAGTTGTAAAAATGTTATAAAAAGAAATTTATGCAAGAAATATATAATTTGTGTTTTGAAGGTGCAAGCAAATTTTAAAATGTTAATTGTAAAAGAAATTCTGTGTGTAATCATATTGGATAAAGTTAAAGAAATATCATCCAGTTTTTCTGTAAACTAGATGTTAAAATAAAGTACAACAGATTTTTCTTATAGCACTAACCCGTTCTTTAATAAACATTACAAAAGGACTCTTAGCACAGACACCACCCATAGAATTTTCAGTACACCAGCACCAGCCTGGGGATTACATCCTTATCAAATGATGGAAAGTAGAAAATGCTCTAGTCAGTCTAGGAAAGACCCTATGGAACCTGCATCCCCAGATGATACAACTTTTATGGACAAAACGGGCCCCAGAAATCACTAGATTTACGTGAAAATCCTAAACAATATGAATCTGATCTTAATATCATATATTTTTATTGTACTTTAAGTTCTGGGGTACATGTACAGATCTTGCAGAATTATTGCATAGGAACACACATGCCATTGTGGTTTGCTGTCTCCATCCCCCAGTCACCTACATCAGGCATTTTTCCCAATGTTATCCCTCCCCACCCTTCCCACACCCTGCTGTCCCTCTCCTACTCCCCTAGCCCCCAACAGACCCCAGTGGGTGATATTTCCCTCCCTGTGCCCATGTATTCTCATTGTTTAACACCCACCTATGAGTGAGAACATGTGTTGTTTGGTTTTCTGTTCTTCTGTCAGTTTGCTGAGAATGATGGTTTCCAGATTTATCCATGTCCCTACAAAGGATATGAACTCATCTTTTTTACAGTTGCATAGTATTCCATGGTATATATGTGTCACATCTTCTTTGTCCATTCTATCATTGTTGGGCATTTGGGTTGGTTCCAGGTCTTTGTTATCATAAACAGTGCTGCAATAAACATATGTATGCATGTGTCTTTATAACAGAACTATTTATAATCCTTTGGGTACACACCCAGTAATGGGATTGCTGGGCCAAATGGTATTCCTATTTCTAGGTCCTTGAGGAAGTGCCACACTCTTTGACAATGGTTGAACGAATTTACACTTCTACTAACAGTGTAAAAGTGTTCCTATTTCTCCACATTCTCTCTAACATCTGTTGTCTCCAGATTTTTTTTTTTTTAATTTTTATTGCATTTTAGGTTTTGGGGTACATGTGCAGAACGTGCAAGATAGTTGCATAGGTACACACATGGCAGTGTGTTTTGCTGCCTTCCTCCCCTTAACCCACATTTGGCATTTCTCCCCAGGCTATCCCTCCCCAGCTCCCCCGCCATTCTAAATGGTGTGAGATGGTATCTCAATGTGGTTTTGATTTGCATTTCTCTAATGACCAGTGATGATGATCATTTTTTTATGTTTATTGGCTTCATAAATGTATCATTTGAAAGTGTCTGTTCATATCTTTTGCCCATTTTTGAAGGGGTTTGCTTGTTTTTTTTCTTGTAAATCTGTTTTAGTTCTTTGTAGATTCTGGATATTAGCCCTTTGTCAAATGGGTAGCTTGCAAAAATTTTTTCCCATTCTGTTGGTTGCCAGTTCTCTCTAATGATTCTCTTTTTCTGTGCAGAAGCTCTTAAGTTTAACTAGATCCCATTTGTCTATTTTGGCTTTTGTTGCTATTGATTTTGGTGTTTTAGTTATGAAGTCCTTGACTATGCCTATGCTCTGAATTCTATTGCCTAGGTTTTCTTCTAGGGTTTGTATGGTGTTAGGTTTTATGTTTAAATCTTAAATCCATCTGGAGTTAATTTTTGTGTTAGGTGTAAGGAAGGGGTCCAGTTTCTGCTTTTTGCACATGGCTAGCCAGTTTTCCCAACAGTATTTATTAAACAAGGAATCCTTTTCCCATTGCTTGTTTTTGTCAGGTTTGTCAAAGATCAGATGGTTGTAGATATGTGGCATTATTTCTGAGACCTCTGTTCTGTTCCATTGATCTATATCTCTGTGTTGGTACCAGTACCATGCTGTTTTGATTACTGTAGCCTTGTAGTATAGTTTGAAGTTAGGTAGCATGATGCCTCCAGCTTTGTTCTTTTGCTTAGAATTGTCTTGACTCCCACCGGGTGCGGTGGCTCACACCTGTAATCCCAGCACTTTGGGAGGCCGAGGCAGGTGGATCATGAGGTCAAGAGATCAAGACCATCCTGGTCAACATGGTGAAATCCTGTCTCACTAACAATACAAAAAGTTAGCTAGGCACAGTGGTGCGTGCCTGTAATCCCAGCTACTCAGGAGGCTGAGGCAGGAGAATTGCCTGAACCCAGGAATTGGTGAGACGAGATCACGCCATTGCACTCCAGCCTGGGTAACAAGAGTGAAACTCCATCTCAAAAAAAAAAAAAAAAAAAAAAGAATTGTCTTGACTATGCAAGCTCTCTTTTGGTTCCAAATGAAGTTTAAGGTGGCTTTCTCCAGTTCTGTGAAGAAGGTCAATGGTAGCTTGAAGGGGATAGCATTGAATCTATACATTACTTTGGGCAATACGGCCATTTTCACAAGATTGATCCTTCCTAATCATGAGCATGGAATTTTTTTCCATCTGTTTGTGTCCTCTCTTATTTCCTTGAGCACTGGTTTGTAGTTCTCCTTGAAGAGGTCCTTCACATCCTTTGTTAGTTGTATTCCTAGGTATTTTATTCTCTTTGCAGCAATTGTGAATGGGAGTTCTCATGATTTGGCTCTCTGTCTGTTGTTGGTGTATATGAATAACAAAGTTGGATATGTGCTCTTATAAAGGAATATTCTTATAAAGTAGATATAATGTATGTTTTAAGATGAACACACATGGTGTTATGTATCTAATTCTGATATTCTAGGTTCTCATTCAACTACATGTTTTTGAACCATATTGATTTTACTACAGACAGCCAATGGTTTTCCGAATTTTGTTGGGAAAAATATTATAATCTAGGTCAAACTTCATTTAATGTATGTTTGTTTTCATAGTAATAGGTATTCAGTTAGTTATCAATTCCTTACTTCTACACGCATCACAATTAACAACTTCGTATGTTCTCTACACTTGTTCATAAAAAGAAAAAAACACAGCTCTGTGAAAACTCTCCTGGAGGGGGACCTCTAATTCACATAACAAATTTAATCTTTTTAAATGAGGATAGACTCATTTCAAGATTATACTTATAATATGCATTTCACAATCAGGACACTTGAATTTTACACTCCTGATATCCAACTTATGAATATGTAGTGATTATACAAATTGTAAGGAATTTCAATAAAAAACCACATCATGTTAAGCTTTATGAAGCTAAAATTCTTTTACTTGTTTTAATGTATGATTTTGTTAAGTAATCCAAATACTGGCCTGGATTTTAAATAGAAAGCTGCATTAAGAATAATCCATGTCGGCCGGGTGCGGTGGCTCAAGCCTGTAATCCCAGAACTTTAGGAGGACAGGCAGGTGGATCACGAGGTCAAGAGATCGAGACCATCCTGGTCAACTTGGTGAAATCCCGTCTCTACTAAAAATACAATAAAAAAATTAGCTGGGCATGGTGGCACCTGCCTGTAATCCCAGCTTCTCGGGAGGCTGAGGCAGGAGAATTGCCTGAACCCAGGAGGCGGAGGTTGCAGTGAGCCAAGATCGCGCCATTGCACTCCAGCCTGGGTAACGAGCGAAACTCCGTCTCAAAAAAAAAAAAAAAAAAGAATAATCCATGTCAAAAACAACAGCAAGAAACCACAGATTATAACAGAGACAGGTAAAAGTTGACAAATGTGTGAAAACCAGCAGAATCAAAAGGAAGTTGTTCATCTAAAAAACAAAAACAGAAAATCAACCTTGACAGAGCTAGGGAAGTCTGTGAAGGAGGAGTTGTAATACTTATATATCTGATTTTTAAAAATGATCACAAAGGATTTGCAGAAACCACAGCCTTGCACAAAGGCTAGTACAATTTTACCCACACAAAAATAATTCTGCAAGGACATCTGTCCAGCAACTGCTTGTTCAACCTTAAACTGGCATCATCCTCATCATTGATGTTAGCAGCCAAAAATAATGATCTCAAAACAATTATGTTGCCCCGCCCCCCGGCACCTCCCATATCTGTTCCTTTAAAACCCTTTTCTTCTCTTACCTCTCTGAATACATACATAGTTTGGCATGTGTATTCCCATTTCAATGCCTTTTCCCCCCAAAAAATTGTTTTCCTTCAGAGAGCCTGTCTTGGTTTGTTGTTGAGGTTTATAGAAGTGGTGTCAGAAATGAGAACCGAAAGAGATTACTACTGTGAGAAACAGTAATTCTTGGAACCTGTGTGCAGTACTCACTTGAGCCCTTTGAGCTCTCCACCTCCACAGCTTCATCCACGTGAGTCTTTTCTCAGGCTGAGCCTCCCTCTTTTTGGTAGAAGCGCTTGAATTTGTTAGGAATCTGATTTGGATAAGGCAGCCTTAACTCTATCTCTGAGGCATGTCTTTTCAGGGGAATTTACTTCTGGTTCTTTCTACATGTTTAATTTAACATTTTGCTTGATCTGCACATATAGGTTAATGTGCAGATCTGAATTGATCTGAATCACACAGTCCTCAGATTGGGGATGTTTCTAACCTTCCTGAAAATGTTATAACTATAGTTTATTTCCATACACTACCTTTATTTCACATTGACATTGTTTTCTTGTGTGGGTATGTGAGGTTGACATAATAACAATTAAACATATCCCACTGAAATAAATGGAATTTCTAACAGTTTCTTGCCACATTAAAAAAAAATAACAATTTTCAAAAAAAAAATGAAAAGCACTGAAGGAATATAGTTTTAGCTTTAAATTTACATTAGTTTGAGTGATCGGCATGGGTTTTCTAGGAACCTCTTTAGTGCATCCTTCACGGTCTTGTTCCTGAGGCTGTAAATTAGGGGGTTCAACATTGGTATCACCAGGGTGTAGAAGACTGAGGCCATTTTGTCAGTATCTAATGAGTGATTAGTCCTTGGTTGTAAATACATGAAAAGGAGAGCCCCATAGAACACAACCACAGCTGTCATGTGAGAAGCACACGTGGAAAAGGCTTTCTGTCGTCCTTCTGCGGAATGTATCCTTAAAATGGTAATAACAATGTTGAAGTAGGATATTATGACAACAGTCATAGAGAAAAACAAGTTGGTCCCTGAAAAGGTAAACACTGCTGTTTCTGGAATGTAGGTATCAGAACAGGACAGTGCTAGCAAAGGGACATTGTCACAGTAAAAATGGTTGATGATGTTGGAAGAACAGTACGACACAGAGAACACACAGGAAGAGACAGTCAGTGCTGTGATAAGACTCTGAAGGTATGTGAGGGACACAAGCAGACAACACAGCTTTGGAGACACCACTACCACGTAAAGCAGAGGGTTGCAAACAGCCACGTAGCGGTCATAGGCCATTGCAGCCAGCATGAAAATCTCAGCCACAATGAAAACCAAGAATCCACCCAGTTGGGTTGCACATCCGTAGTAAGATATGATTTTCTTGGTAACCAGGAAGTTAACCAACATTTTAGGGGCAATGACAGTAGAATTGCAAAGATTGATGATAGCCAAGTGTCGGAGGAAAAAGTACATGGGTGTTTGAAGTTGAGGGTCAACACTGGTGAGGGTGATGATGCCCAGGTTCCCTGCCACGGTCAGCACATAGAGCACCAGGAAGACCAGGAAGAGGGGAATCTGGAGCTCCGGATCGTCTGAGACTCCCACAAGAATAAACTCCGTCACCCATGTGAGATTTCCTGAAGCCATTTATATTGTTGCCCTCATCTTTTATCTGAAAAAATTGAAATAAATTAGTGGATAATAAAATTGATGTTTCTATTAGACACTAGGTGGTTAAATATTTCATTTGAAATCAGTTTATATTTTTTGACAAACCCTTAAAATTTCAGAACCGAATTGTTTTTCTCCCCATGTTTCATAAACTTCAGAAATAAAAATTCACCAGACAATTAAGAGTCTTAAAACTGTCTTAATAAGCCATTTATGTATTCACTATTGGATATAGTTTATATTGAGTGAATACATATTTATTTATTTAATGATATGTCTTATTATGCATATATCAACTATATTAGCATATGATATTGGATGAATATATATGCAGTTGATATTAGTGTATATTCACATATATTATGTGCACATATTAGCATTTGATATTGATGACTATATATACACATATATACACAGGCAATTTATTACTTACAATTTTTATTTGTGTGTTTCTGTTTGTATTTCGAATGATAAGAGAGATCAGTCTTTAAAAAACTGGTGAGACAGAGTGACCACCAGTTATCTTTTTTTTAGCTTCCACTGGTGACTCTTCCAGCTCATACCTTGTCATTAATAACCCTTGGGAATTTTAATGTTTCTATGGGAAACATTTTGAGTATTCTGGATTTTACTTTATCAGTTTCTACTACATAATGTTTCATTAGCTGTGCAGAGGTAGGCCTACACCTCAATATTGTTCCTTCTGAGTGTAATTCTGAAAGTCAGAATCCTCTTTACCTAATCACATTTCATTACTTCTACTAAATGGGCTGGTCCTGTCCTATCATTATGACTTCTCTTACTCAGACTCTTCTTTACTATTTTGTTCCAGAAGCCCTACTCTCCCTTCCATTTCTAGCTTATACATTTTCATTTTAAATTGTTAAAAGTTGTTTTTTTATTCTTATTTCTTACCACTTTTATTTGTTAAAGTTTGATACCTTTGATTTATTATGCTTGTATAGAAAAACAAGTGGGGAAGACTATTAATATTTATTTAGAAAGTGAGAGAATTATGATAGAAATTTTGAAATAGTTATCTCGTTCTGCAGGAGTACCCTAGAATATAGGTAGATGGTAATTATTTTCAGGTCTAATAAAAAAATTGAGTCTTGGTGAAGTAAAACAACTCAAAAAAGATTATGTAAGACATTGGTCTAAACTTCGTGGTTTTATGATTTTGTTTTTGTGATTTTGTTTATGTGATTGCTTGGTTTGTGTTAGTCTACCAATCAATAGCTAGGTGATTTTTACCAAGTGTTATATTCTTGTGTTATTAAAATTAAATGAGATAATGCACATAAATAGATTTGTTTTCACAGAGCCTGGTACCAAGTGAATGCAAAATGGATGTTACCTCCAGTTTTTGTTATTAGCATGCTTTGAATAATTTTTGATGAGAGTTCCTTTTTCAGTTCTGATAATTCATCCTACCTTACTGAGTGTTTTCACAATTGATATAGAAATAGCAAATAAATTATGATACTGCAAATTTTTTTAAAAGCTGGAACACATAATACCTACCTACTTTTTTAACAAATAAAACATGCTGTCTTGCAATCAGATTGTCTCTTAAATCTTCAGTGTTTCTTTGTTCTGATACATTATTAAATACATCAAATTTGAGGCTGAGAAACTGATCTGATTATGTGTAGCATTTATTCTCTATCTTTTGCTTCTTGCCACTGCACCTAAAAATAACTATGTCTTATAAGCAGGCAAGCTTATGATGTAAAACATTGTGCTAACAATTACTTTGATCAAAATATTTCCTGTTTAATTGCTGCACACAAAGCAACTCAATGCATTGTTCATTCTGATGTGTATTCCATAGATATCCTTCATTTAGCAACAAAAAACATCATGAACAACAGCAATTATTTATTAGTTACTCTGAATTTGTGCAATTAGCTTGGGAAAGGAAGAGAATTTACAAATATTTAATATCTTTACTTATTATTAATTTATCTTCTTCTGAAGCATGGCTGAGGCAGAGCTGGAGTTGGTTTTTATTTCAGCAAGTATATGCTATTGACATAAAGAGCCCTTAGAACAGACCCAGTTTTCTCCTGTTGGGTTTTCTTTTTCTGGAATATTTTTGAGTTAGAATTTTCCTGTTAAAGGCTACTATAATTTTTCACAAAAGGTTTTTTAAATTAGTTTTTGAAAAGAAATATTTTATAGGTCTTCCAATATTATGAATCTCAACATAAAAATATACCTAATGTTAATAATTTTAATGTGTTTCTCTTTAAAAAGTGTCACCCTTTGGTTAAGGTATTATATTGCAAATTAACTCTTAAATAGCTTCTGAGATGATTTCATAATTATATTTCATTGATATCTAATTGTGGAATTTGTATTTCACTTGTTGAGACATGGATCTGGTTTGAGACAAGCACTGAATTTCAACATGAGTTTTTGGTGTCCATCAGAAAGATTGATTATTAGTACCAGGGAATGTTTTCATCCTAGGATTTTTCACCCCAGGAAATGCAAGAAGAAAAAGCTCATTTTTATTAGTATCAAGTATTTTTGAAAGCCCTTCTTTGAAACATCAAATCATATGCTTTGGAGACACTTATGACACTTCCCTTACGATATAGCGTTCTCTCTAAACATCTCAGTTCTAAGGCAGAAAAAAATCATTACTCGTATTAAGGTGGAATATACTAACCATAATGACTATTCATTATTTGGTATAATTGTTCAAGCAGTCTAGTTTATCAATAGAGATGCTGGATACTACTGTTTATGTTGTATTACTGTCACTTCCACTAAGAAATCAGTGGGCAGATAATTGAGTTACTTGGAAAAGAAGACAAAAGATATCATTTCAGTCCTGAGTCTGATTTAAATCTGGGTTAAATCCTCAAAGATAATTGATTCTTACATGAAGCTTAGTAAGAAGTAAAATATTTGGTGTAACCTACCCGTGTAGAGATACCTGGTGAGGCCCAGACCCAAGGCTCCTGCTCAAAGCATGCTAGAGTTTTCTAAGTGTCTGAAGTTTCTGAAGGCCTTCGTACTGAATATGTTTGTTTCTAGGTCCCAGTCCCCAGGCATGACAATAAGATTTTCCAAATAAAAGTCTGATCCCCCAGAGACAGAAAGACAAACAACATTCATTAGCCAAGATTCCACTCAAAACTTTACCCAAAGAGTGGAAATGTGGAGATTGCCTAGGGACTCACTTAGATAATCCCATTGAATAAAAAAAGAATGCAATTACCTGTATATAAGGGGAATTGATGCTGTTGGCCCTGGGATGAAAAAAATTAATAGTTAGAAAGCAGCACAGAATTCTGTTTCCAATGGTCAATTTTAATACGAATATTGGGAACAGAACTAAATGTAAAGCCCCCATTCTGCATCAAGAGCAACTCCTGCAAATAAGTAACAAAGAAAAAACCAGGTGATATAAAACATAAATTTAACATGTGAATGAGTGATTATAAAAAATGAATATCAATTTTTAATTGATTTCTTAATGTGACAAGGAGAAGTATTAATTAAAATTCTTCTTACACTCATCATGTATTTCTAATGATTAATTAAAATTATTTGGATGGAAAGTATGTTTTTTATATGAGCCTGTGATCTTCCCTCGAAGCATATAGAAACATCATAATTAAATACTGATAGCATTTTTTTTTACTTTTTGTGTGGAATTTTCTAGTCTGTAAGCATTGTACGTGCAAAAATTATGTCTGTAATTACCTTCCAGACACTATATTTCTCTCACCCAAATTAATCAATAGTTTTATATCATATGCCTTATTTCAAAATAATGCATCATTAAATACAATCTAATTTTCACTTATCCATCTTCTCCCATTTCCATTTCTTCTGTTTTATTCAGAATTAACCACTTTTGACTATCACAATATTTAATTCTCTTTTCAAGTCTTTATATTTTTAAGAACACTTACCATGAGATCTATCATCTTAAAAAGTTGAAACTATACATTGCAGCAATCTTACCTATAGGGGTAACAATAACAAAATATAGATAAATACAGGACATTTCTGGAACTTAATCCTCTAGCATGACTGAAATGCTATAACTGTTTTATAGTAACTCACCATTTATGCCTGCCCCCTTGCCCCAGCACCTGGAAACTCTAATTCTCCTCTGTGCTTTTATGCATTTGATTATTTTGCATACCTTATGTAAGTGACATCATAGAGTACTGGTCCTCCTGGGACTGACTTATTTTACTTAACACAATGTCTTCAAGGTTAATAAATACTATCTAGTTTTTAAAATAAAATCAATTTACTATTGTATTTTTGGTATATAAATCATATGTATCATTTCTAGTTAGGTACTTTTACATAAGTGAATTTATGATGTTCATATAATTTTTGACTTATTTTTTCTTGGAATAATGCTATTTTATTTAAATATCTTGATATAGATTTATTTATGCATTTAAACTAGACAAAAAATTTAGTTGTGTTGTGTCTTCTGTATTACATGAAATAATGTAATTCACACCTTTTTGAGTCCTCATTTTTCTCTCATACAATATTCTATCAAGTCTATACACTTGGATGACACTTGGAAATTACTAGGCAATATAGTGTCAATATTTTCAAATCTAGTCAATTCAACAAAAATGTTTTAGTATTTCTATTTATAACATATCTTAATATTTACATTTGTAAATATTTAACATTCATATAGCCAAGAAAAAATTAGTAGTATTTTTCTACTGAGACCTCTGGCAGTATTAATCATGCCAGGAAGCTCCTATTTTGCTAAGTAAAAGGAAACAATGAAATATCATTAAAATTTTACTTTGAACTTTTAAACAATAATTAAAAATACATATAGTCTACTAGACAACTGATAACCACACACAAAATAATGAAGTAGAACCACTACATCTAATTTTACACAAAAATTAACTTCAAATCAACACCCTAAATAAAAGAGGAAAATTATAAAACTCTTAGAAGACAAGGTGAGAGATAGTCTTTATGACCTTCTCTGTGTTTGGCAATAGATTTCTATACATTATACCCAAGCTACAAGCAACAATAACAGAAAATAGATCAATCAAACTTCATCACAATTAAAAATATTTGTTCGTCATAGAACATAATCAATACAGTGAAAAGACAACCTAAATAGTAGAAGAAATAATCTTCAAATACATTTAATAGGTATTGGATAACTAGAATACATCAAAAAACTACAACTGAACATTAAGGAGTCAAATAACCTTAGTAGTCTACTTAAAAATGATAAACGTATTTGAATAAAAATTTCTCCAGAGAGACAAACAAATGCCCAATAAACACATGAAAGTTACTCAACATTAGTTATTAGAAAATTGTTAATAAGAATTACAACGAAATACCGGCACTTTGGAAAGCCAAGGCAGGCGAATCATGAGGTCAGCAGATTGAGACCATCCTGAACAACATGGTGAAACCCCACGTCTACTAAAAATATAAAAACTAGCTGGGCATGGTGGCACGTACCTATAATCCTAGCTACTTAGGAGGTGGAGGCAGGAGAATTGCTCTAACTAGGGAGTCAGAGGTTGCAGTGAGCTGAGATCCCGCCGCTGCATTCTAGCCTGGTAACAGAGCAAGACTTCGTCTTAAAAAATAATAAAATAAAATAAAATAGCATAAATGAAAATCAACTCATCCTACAACAGGCATGAAATGTTTTCAAATAATTGTTGAAAACATTATGCTAAGTGAAAGCAGAATGGGCAACAAAGGTCACCTTTTCTCTGATTTCTTTATAGAAAATATCCAGAATAGGAAAATACAGAGATGGAGCACAGATTGTCGGGGGCTGGAGTAAGTGAGAATTGGAGAGAAACTACTTATGGTGTACTTCATAGTGATGGAAGTGTTCTGGAGCTAGACATAGGTGGTGGTTACACAACATTGTGAATGTAATAATTGCCATTGAATTATTCCGCTAAATAGTGAATTTTATCACATGGGAATTTTGGCTCAATGTATTATTTTTAAATGAGTTTAGATATAATTTTACAAATTAAGTCCGAAATTTTATTTCACCCATGTAACTGGTGTGTATTCTTGATAATAAATTGTGTCTGATATATGAAATGAAATTGTTTAATTAGTTCATGAAAGATTTTAGTTTATAGAAGTTTCAAATTTAGTAAACTCACCTTAGTTTGTATTTGCTAGCAAATTACCCAAAAGTGTTTGAGTGTTTTCTATCATTTAACATTTACATTTTCTAGATTATTATTGATGTACATACATTGTCCATAAGAGGTTTCATTTTTTACAAATTTTCTCTATGTATATTTTATGCATTGTGCTATAAACTTTATTATGAATTAATTCAACAAATGGATAATTGTTTCTATTTTCCCAAATCTGTAGCTTGGCCTTTTCTTATATTTTTGGTACTTTTTATCATACAGACTTTACAATTTTTAAAGAATAAAATTTAACAATCTTTCTGATTTTAAGTGATATTTAAATATCTCTTCCAAATCATACATACACACAAGCACACACACACACGAATGCATGCACACAGGGGCTGTCCTCATTTGCATGATTTGGCATGCACATATGATGAATATTAATGATCATAACTTAATTTTGATTTTTGAAGGAAAGAATTGTCTAGTATGAGAAGAGACAGTCTCCAAATAAGAGAAAATAAATCCAGAGGTATTGGGTAAAAATATTTGTGGGAGGTGATGCTCTATATTTGTAGTTTGAAGTGTGATTTAAATGTATTAATCACATTTTAGTAAAATATTTCTTATATGAAGATGAAAGAAAATAATATACATTTTTAATTAAAGATTACATACATAAATGCCTGTGAATGTGTATTTTTGCGTATGTCAATTACTATCAGCGTATATGTACATCTATATGTGAATACATGTACATGTATACATATGTAAAATATGTGTGTATATATATCAATATATAAACATAGTGAAAAGAAAATAGATAACGCAGATTTTTCTACGTGTAAGAACAGCATAGGTTCAGGGTCACCTATGACCTTTATTTTAAAACATTCAAGAAAAAAACAGAATTACACTAATAAATTAAACATTTTCATTATTGTCTAGGGAAAGCTCTTGCTAACCAGGCTTTTCCTCTACTGTCATACCACGATAATCAGCAACAACTTCAGTGACCAGATGTGTGGGGATTTTTTCCTCCCACACCACGCAGTAGACACAAACTTGGTTTCCTCTAATTCATTTGTAATGCTGTTTACCTGGAGATCCCGTAGGTTGAAGGTTCAGTCTTCAAATCTGCCTCCCAACAACACTTGAAGTAGAAGCTGGTTTATGTGAGTTTCAGACAAGAAATAGCAAGGAGAGGAGGGACATCACAAGTGTGGGTCTCTGGAACTTCTGACCAACCAGCTTCAAGTTGGAGCTTCTGTGACCCCCTCTTTGGGTATCACTAAATTACTGAAGCAGCTCACAAAAGTCAGGGAAACATATTACTTGCTTATGATACAGGATATTGCAAAGGATACAGATGAAGGGATGTGTAGAGCAAGGTATAAGAAAAGAGGTGCAGAGCTTCCATACCCTCCCTGACCTTGCCACTCTCTAGGAACTTCCACATGTTCTGCTATCCAGAAGCTCACTGAATCCTATCTTCCTAGGTTTTATGGAAGCTTCAAGGTATCAACATTACTTCCCCCGGGGCATAGGGTGTTACTCTCTCATGGGAGAGTCTTAAGACTCACAATCAGTAAGGTAAACATTGGAATTCTGCCTTGGGGCAAGTGAAAGGAGGGCAGGAGAAGGTAAAAGGCCTGTCCCTGAGGCCTAACACACCCAACATTATAACAAAAGACTATGACAAGGGCTATAGGATTTCTGTATGAAAGTCAGCTTATATCATAACACCACAATGACACGCTCTTGGTACTGAGGTACAGAGTATCACTCTTAACTTTTTTAAATCTATTTTTTAGTACAAAAGTATACTTTATTGATAACCTGATTCTTTCCAAACATTTTTTTCATTGCCTCTTTTACACCTTTGTTCCTCAAACTGTAGATGATGGGATTCAGCATGGGAATCACAATGGTGTAAAATATTGACACTATCATGTCATGCTCCAAAACATAGCTGGAACTTGGTCTCACATACATGAAGAGGATTGTCCCATGATAAATTGACACTCCAGTTAGGCGAGCCCCACAGGTGGAGAAGACTTTTCTCTTCCCTTCCGCAGAATGCATCTTCAGAATGGCCAACAGAATGAAAAAATAGGAGATCAGGACAGTCAGGATAGTGACTATCTCAATAAAGCCCACAAAGTAGAAGAGTAGAAGCTGGTTTATGCAAGTGTCAGAACAAGAAATAGCAAGGAGAGGAGGGATATCACAGAAGACATGCCGAATTTCATTGGATCCACAGAAGGACAGGCTAAATGTAGCCACCGTATGTATAGTAGCATGCAGAATGCCAGCAAGGTAGGAAGGAGTGATGAGTGGCACGTAGACTCTGGGTGACATGTTCACTGAATACAGGAGAGGGTTGTAGATGGCTGCATAGCGATCATAAGCCATTGCAGCCAAGAGAAAGCATTCTGTGGTTCCAAAAGTAATAAAGAGAAGCATCTGTGCTGCACATCCAATAAATGAAATGGATTTATTTTTTGCCAGAAAATTGACCAATATTTTTGGAGTGACAACTGTAGAATAGCAGGCATCCAAGAATGATAAAACACTAAGAAAATAGTACATGGGGGTGTGGAGCTGGGAATACCCAGTGACCAGTACAATCAGTCCTAAATTTCCCATGAGAGTTAAGATGTAGATTGCTAGAAACAGGGAGAAGAAGATGATCTGTAGTTCAAGATTGTCTGTGAAGCCCTTCAGTACAAATATGTTAACTTCAGTGACATTCTTCATGTTTAAATCTAGAGTAAACTTGAAGATAGCCATAAAATTACAGTTCACACTATGACAAAAAGAATGAACAATACCATGACTCAAAAGGATGTTAACTGTGCTCTTGTATATACTGTACAGTATATTTTCAGCAGTGCATAATTTTTTAGCAGCGAATCAAAGGACAGTGAGAAACTGGTCAGTCATATGTTCATGCCACTCACTGCAGAATTAAATGGAAGAACTGGATGTTCATTAGTTGGCTGAACTTCTGTTTCTGAAATCATCAGTTCTACTGGTTAATGTACCATTGAATTGCATTAGCTGTTTTCATATTAAATATTAAAATACACAAAAAAAGAGTGGCTTAAAAAATACCCAAAGGATTATAAATCATTCTATTATAAAGACACATGCAAACATACGCTCATTGCAGCACTGTTTACAATAGCAAAGACCTGGAATCAACCCAAATCCCCATCAATGATAGACTGGACAAAGAAAATGCGGCACATATACACCATGGAATACTATGCAGCCATAAAAAAGATGAGTTAGTGTCCTTTGTAGGGACATGGATGAATCTGGAAACCATCATTCTCAGCAAACTGACACAAGAACAGAAAATCAAACACCACATGTTCTCACTCATAGGCAGGTGTTGAACAATGAGAGCACATGGACACAGGGAGGGGAGCATCACACACTGGGGGAGGGGGAGGAACAGGGGCGGATGGGGAAGTTGAGGAGGGATAACATGGGGAGAAATGCCATATAGGTCATGGGAGGATGGAGGCAGAAAACCCCTTGCCACGTTTGTGCCCATGCAACAATCCTGCATGATCTGCACACATACCCCAGAACCTAAAGTACAATAATAAAAAAACATCCTTTGACATCCAAACACACAAGAGAGTATATCAGGGGACAGAGCATTGGAATACAGTGCCAGAATTTTAGAACTTTTAGCAATTGTGTAAAATGATTTGCTATAATCTACTTATGCATAGAATGAGAATATTAATAGTTATTTTACAAGATTGGAGTAAATGTTGAAGCAAAATTACATTAATAGAATTGAATATGTAAAATAAATTTGATTACAGAATAGGTTGGTTCTTGATAGAATACTCTGTATTTTAAATACAATGAACAATTACAATTTTTTTCCCCTGCTCATTCAAATATCTCTGAATTATTCTTTGGAGAATGAAGATGGTTTGTGAATTATTTGATCATTTTACACCAAAAATAAACATGCAAATTACCATGATCACATTTCCTACATTGAAGTTGTCTTAATTTTGCTTTGTTCAAATAAGATACGTCAACTAAATTTCACTTGAGACAGACATTTCAACTAGATGCCAAAAGAAGTTATATTGGGTAAAAACTAAGTTAATATTAGCACAAAGATTCAGAGTTACAAAGAGAAAATAACTATGATTCTTGACTATTTAATAATATAGAATCAACTTTTAAAATTAATGTAAATCTATTTCTATGAATCAAATTTTAAAGGAAGGCAGAAAACTCCAAATATTATGAATGTAATGATGACACACTAGGTTTGCTAAATAATAGCCCTTTATTTAGTACTTGCTGCAAGAACAGACTTATTGTGCACATTAGCTATTTCACTTCTATAGCAACTTTCACAGCTAATAATTTCCAGAGTCAAGATTCAATCCTATGTTTCTCTCATTGCACATGAAAATTTTGCATTTTTTCATGGCCTCATATTATACGTGGCTTCATTCTGCAACTGGAACACTCTTCTTCCTACCCTTCTGCTGACCTCAGGGAAATAAAGGTAAAGCAAAACATTATTCTTGATGTATTTGTATTTTTTAAACCATTAAATCTAGAGAAACATAAAATAAGGAATAATCTGAAATGACTTCTAGATGAACCTCCAGAAAACAAATTTAAAATAATTATTGATTGTTTTCCTTACTACCTCAAAATATAAGACCCCACATAAATGAAAATGTCAAATGTTTTGTCCTTTATTGATATTTATTGATAAATTCATGATCTTACTTTGAACTATCTTTATCTATCAGAAAAATTAAAGCATACAGTCTATTAGGAGCTCTGTTATTTACCTCTACAAGTACAAACTCAATATTTCCTATTTTTTTCTTATTTTTTAGTAAGTGTTGGGTTTTAATTCTTAGGCATAACTCTAAATAAATCATATTTTAATGAATACACTTCATTCATATATGCAATAGTCCAGAACTGAAGTGTTTTGTTGTTGGTATTTAGTACCTAAACAGTTTACTGCAAAACAACATAGTTTCTTTTGACATTGTAGGTTCTAGCTGCTAAAATATTCTTGAATTATCTGAAATTTTCTCTTACCTGTGGAACAACAAATGCAGTTTTAGGTACTCTATGAATATGACCAATTTAGATTGTTTATATCTTTGTAATCAACTGTTGATGAAATCTACAGGCTATGTCCCTAGAGGAATATACCCCAATTACCTCCTGTTTCAAAATAGCAATGTGATGATTTACTTAATAATCAAAAGTAAATGATTCTGAAATAAGGCATTGCATGCTGCTACTTATTGCATGAATACAGTTATTTGGCCTCTGATTTCAAATGTTTCAGATTTGAATTTTTCTGATAACTACTGATGTTGAACATCTTTTCATACAACTGTCGGTTATTTGTATGTCTTCTTGGGGAAAAAACTGTGTTCAAGTCCTTTGCCTATTTTAAAATAAGATTATTGTTATTGTTACTCATATTGAGTTTATATCTTTTGATGTTAATCCCCTATTAGATACATCATTTACAAATATTTACTCCTATTCTGTGGGCTGCCTTTTTGCTTGGCTGATTGTTTTCTTCACTATGCAGAAGCCTTTGACTTTGATGTAGCCTTACTTGTCTAATTTTGTTTTGTTGCTTGGCTTTTTATGTTGTTGCTTGGCTCTTT
The DNA here is from genome assembly GCA_031835075.1 of Saguinus oedipus. NCBI lineage: Eukaryota > Metazoa > Chordata > Mammalia > Primates > Cebidae > Saguinus > Saguinus oedipus. The sequence goes on along the minus strand of CM063178.1, from coordinate 61,092,319 downwards.
ATGTCATATCCAGCAAGTCCTTCCCAAGCCTAATATCCTGAAGATTTTCCTTATGTTTTCTTATAGAGGTGGTAGTTTCAGGTTTTATGTTTAAACTTTTAATCTATTTTGATTTGGTTTTTTAATATGGTATAAGACATGGGTCCAATTTCATTCTTTTTCATATGCATATTCAATTTTTCCTAGCACCATTTGTTGAAGGGATAATATTTTCCCCATTGTATATTCTTGTCATCCTTGTGAAAGGTCATTTGACTATATACATGTGGGATTGTTTCCAAGCTCCATATTCTGTTCCATTTGTCTGTATGTCTGTCTTGAGTCCAGTACCATGCTATTTAATTACTGTAGTTTTGTAATATAGTTGAAATCAGAAAGTATGATCATTTCTGCTTTGTTTTCTTTCTCAGGATGTTTTCTTTCTCCTTTGGCTATTTAAAGTCTTTTATAATTGCATATAATTTTTAGGATTTTTTTTCTATTTCTGTAAAAACTAGCACTAAGATTTTGCAAGAAATTCATTGAATCTGAAGATCCCTTTGGATAGTATGGAGATTTTAATTATTGAAGATCAAAACCACAATAATATATCCTTATACACATGTAATGGCCAGTACCATGCTGTTTTGGTAACTATAGCCTTGTAATATAGTTTGAAGTCAGGTAACGTGATGCCTCCAGATTTTTATTTTCAGTATTGTTGGGTCTATGTGGGCTCTTTTTTTGGTCCCATAAGAATTTTAGGATTTGTTTTTTCTAGTTCTGTGAATAATGATGATGGTAGTTTAGGGAATTGCATGTGATCTGTAGATTGCTTTGGGCAGTACGGTCATTTTCACAGTATTGATTGCACCCATCCTTAAGCATGAGATGTATAAGCTATTTTGTATTGCAATCAGCCAGTAAAGAGGATAAACACTAATAATTAAAAGACAATATATTTGTGTCAGAATATAGCAAACAGATTTACAGTGATACAAACTCTTTATACTAACATTATTTTCAAATTATGAAGTGCTTATTCACAATAGAAAAGGCATAAAATCAGTCGAAATGTCTATCAGTGGTAGACTAGACGAAGAAAATTTGGTACATATGCATCAGGAAACATTGTGGAACTATTTAAAAAAGAGAGATTATGTCCTTTGCAAGAACATAGATGGAGTTGGAGGCCATTATTCATAGCAAATTAAAACGGGAACAGAAAACCAAATACCACATATTCTCACTTAAAAGTGGGATCTAAATGATGACGACATAGGGATACACAGAAGGGAACATAGTCACTGGGCCCATCAGAGCATGGGGGGTTAAGGAGGGAGAGAATGAGGAAAAAAAATGAATAATAGGCTTAATACCTGGTTGATGAAATAATCTATACAACCAACCCACATGACACAAGTTTACCTATATAACAAACCTGCATGTGTATCCCTAAACTTAAAATGAAAGTTTAAAAAAAAAATAAAGTGCTGGGTTAGAAGTAAAAAAAAAGAAAGTATACATTTTGAACTTATTGAAAAGATTATCATCCAGTGACAAGAAAAATATGAAAGCATAGGTAAAAAGGCCATTAACAGGTAGAGGAAGCATCAAATGTTTAAAACTATATAGGGCTTCATAAGTCAAGAGGTTTTATAATTCCAGAATACTTATCCCTTTCTCAGATGAAATGATAATATAGATATACCTGTATCTATATCTCCCTGTATATGTGTTTATAATACAGCACTTCCTCCCTTATCCATGGCTTTAATTTCTGCAGTTTCAGCTAACCACAGTCAACTCCAATCTGAAAATATTAAACAAAAACTTTCAGAAAAAAAATTAATGAGTGATAGATGGTGGCCATTCTGAGTAATGTGATGAAATCACCATTTGTCACTTGGTAGTCATCTTGATTATCACATCCGCTGTTGCAGTATCACAGTACTTACCTTCAAGTAACCCTTATTTTACTTAATGATGGCCCCAAAGTGCAAGAATAGTAAAGATGGAATGCTATTACAATTAATTTATTTTATTACTACTAACTTTGTTTAATCTCTTACAGTGTCTAATTAGTAACGTTTACTTTATAATAGGTAGGTATATAGAAAAATCAGTATATACTGGACATACTTTAGAGTTATTATAGATTTAATTCCAGACCATGGTAATAAAGGCAATATCACCATAAAGTGAGTCACACACATTTTTTTGATCTTCCAGTGCATATAAAAGTTATGTTTACAGTCCTGGTACTGTGGCTAACACCTACTGCCCCAGCACTTTGGGAGGCCGAGGCAGGCAGATCACCTGAGGTTGGTAGTTTGAGACCAGCCTGATCCACATGGAGAAACCCCATCTTTACTAAAGATACAAAATTAGTTGGGTTTGATAGCGCATTCCTGTAATCCCAGCTATTTGAGAGGCTGTGGCAGGAGAATTGCTGGAACCTGGGAGGTGGAGGTTGCAGTGAACCAGGATTGCGCCATTGCACTCCAGCCTGGGTGACAAGAGTGAAACTCTGTCTCCAAAAAAAGAAAAAAAAGGTTGTTTTTACACTATATTGCAGTCTATCGCACATTCAATAGCAGTGTGTCTTTAAAAAGACAAGAACATACCTTGATAAAAAACTATGTTACTAAGTAATGCCAGTCAGCAAGATAACTGACTAGAGACTCTTGGCACTCATCACTCCCACAAGACAGAACCAAGGCAAACAGTAAACAGCTAGGATTTGACTGGTATGTCAAAGAGAGAGTGCTAAAATATAGCAGGGGAGTGAAGATGTACCTGTAGTGGTTAGAAATCCAGGAAGACAGCATGGAGGCACCCATCCTCTGCAGTCCTTTCCCTTCCACAGGGATTGAATCATCCCAGAGACAGGAGGGGCTTTTGTGTTAATTTGTTTTTAAAGACACATTCTTTCCCTTTTGCCTAGGCCGAGTGCAGTGGTGTGATCAGGGTTCACTGCAACCTCAAACTCTGGGGCTCAAGTAATCTTCCCACTTTAGTCTCCCCAATAGCAAGGACTAGAGACATGAACCACCATGCCTGGTTATTTTTGTTAACTTTATAGGCAGATATGCATTCTTTTTATGTTACTCAGGCTGGTCTGGAACTCCTGAGCTCAAGAAATTCTCCTACCTTGGCCTCTTAAAGTGCTGGGATTATAGCTGTGAGCTACCATGCCCAACCAAGTCAGAAATTTTGGAGGTAATCAGATCTCCACTAGCCCCCATTGCCACTATAAACACCTTACTATGGGGAAATTTCAGTCTTCCCAGCACCAAACCCAATTTGGAGATCTACTGGGAATTCACACAGTTGTATTGTCCCAGATTAGTTGAACAAGATGTACACCACACCATATCCCCAACCCATACCCTGTGAGCCAACCTGTTACATACAACACCATTTTGAGACCAGAGCCAGCTCTGGAATGTACCCTCCTCTGGGGTGCAATAGTCACTACACATCTCCAGGCCTGAAGCTCCATCTTTATTATGTCAAACCCACAGGGGCAGAGTTTGGGTCCCGGATTGACTCTGTGACTCTAGTCCTGCACAGCAAGAAAATCAACCCCCACCACTGTACTTCCAGCTAGAGAAAAATGTGCTAGTCCTAGCCAGGGCAAATCCACCCTTTAGCCAGCCGAACTGTCCACGTGCCATTTCCCAAGCTGGAAAGGCACCTGAACCTCCAAACAGCTAATACATTTTGGGTAGTGGAATACCTACCAGCACCCCTGCCCAGGACCTGAGAAATAGCTATGTAGCACTCCTGTCCCCCACATACATGGCCTGGCCTGACCAAAGGCCCTGGACCCCAATAAGGCCCTGGAAAACTGTCTTACAGTCTTGCCCCTGCTAGGTATGCCCCCAGTAAAGCCAAGAAACTTTGCTCCCCTATCACAGGCCTGAAAAATACTTCTGTGCCCAGATTTTGGGACATTATAAAGTAAACAAATATTTGTATTGTAGATAGACCAGAAGATGAGCAGATGGAAAAAGGTGAAGAAAACATAGCTAATGAAATAATAGCAAAAAAATTCCCAAGTCTTGGATGTGAGATGAATATGCAGGTTCAGGAAAGTCAAATAACCCTGAATAGATTCTGTTGAAATAGATCTTCTCTGAAGCACATTATAGCCAAAGTGTCAAAAATTAAAGACAAAGATTTTTGAAAGAAAAGCCTCAAGTCACACGTATGAAAACCCTCATTAGACTAACAGAAGATGACTCAGCAGAAACTTTACAGATCAGGAAAAAATGTTATGATATATGCAAAGTACTAAAAGAAAGAAAAAGCTGAAATATTATCCACAGTAAAATTATTCTTCAGAAATAATGGATAAATGAAACCCTCCAGAAACAAGCAAAAACTAAGGGAATTTATAAGCCTTAGACCAAATTTAAAAACAATGCTCAATGCTCAATGCTCAAGAAAGTCTTACATCTGAAAGTGAAAAGATTGCCACCATCAAGACAACATGTGGTATTACAAAACTTATCCGGAGAGCCAATATACAGAGAAAAAGAAAATAATCAAATCAAATCACTACGCAACCACCCAACCACAAAAATAAGCAGTAAGATTCAAAGAAAGGAACAAAGGATATACATAACAACATAAAACAATAAAATGTCTGATGACCCATAAGGTGGTGGTTGCTGAAAGTTGAGAGCTGTGGCAATTTCCCGAAATGAGACAACAATCAAGTTTGCCACATTGGTTGACTCTCCATTTCTCAAAATATTTATCTGTATCAAGCAATGCTGTCTTGTCTGACAGCATTTTATTCATAGTAGAGCTTCTTTCAATATCAGAACCAATTTTTTAAACCCTGCCACTGCTTTATTACTTACTAATATGGTTTGGTTGTGTTCTACCCAAATCTCATCTTGAATTGTACCTCCCATAATCCCCACATGTCACGGGGGGGGGGGGACATAGTGGGAGTTAATTGAATCATGAAAGCAGACGTTTCCCTTGCTGTTTTTTTGATAGTGAATAAGTGTCACGAGATCTGATGGTTTTATAATGGGCAGTTCCCCAGCACCCTCTCTCTTGCCTGCAGTCATGTAAGATGTGCCTTTGCTCCTCCTTTACTTTCCACTATGATTGTGAGGCCTCCCCAACAAGTCCATTGAACCTTGTTTTCTTATAAATTACCCAGTCTCAGGTATTTCTTCATGACAGTATAAAAATAGGCGAAACCACTAACTTTATGGAATATTCTAAATTATTTGTTATCATTCCAATGATATTAACAGCATCTTCACCAGCAGTGTATGTCATCTTAGAAAATGCATTATTTGCTCTTTCATAAGAAGCAGTTCCCCATCTCTTCAAGGTTGGTCATGAGATTGCAGCAATTCAGTCACCCTCAGACTCTACTTCCAGTTCTAGTTCTCTGACTTTTTCCTTATCTGTAGTTACTTCATCCACTAAAGTTGTGAAGCCCTCAAAGTCACAAATGAGGATTAGGATCAACTTGTTTCAAACTCCAATTAATATTTATAATTTGAGTTCCTCCCATGAATCACAAATATTCTTACCAGCATCTAGAATGTTGAATATTTTCCAGGAGGCTTTCAATTTACTTTGCCAAGATCCATCAATGGAACCATTATCTAAGGCAGCTATAACATTGCAAAATGTGTTTCTTAAAAAATCAGACTTGAGGCTGGGTGCGGTGGCTCACGCCTGTAATCCCAGCACTTTTGGAGGCTGAGGTGGGTGGATCACAAGGTCAGGAGTTCGATACCAGCCTGGACAATATGGTGAAACCCCCATCTCTACCAAAAATACAAAATTAGACAGGCATGATGGCACACACCTGTAATCCCCGCTACTTGGGAGGCAGAGGCAGGAGAATTCCTTGCATGTGGGAGGCAGAGGTTACAGTGAACCGAGATCACTCCACTGCACTCCAGCCTGACAGAGCAAGACTCTGTCTCAAAAAACATAAAAATAAATAAATAAAACATAAGATTTGAAGGTTGGGTGAGGTGGCTCACACTGTAATCCCAGCACTTGGTGAGGCTGAGGTGGAAAGGTCACCTGAGGTCAGGAGTTTGAGACCAGCCTGGCCAACAAGGTAAAACCTCATCTCCACTAAAAATTAAAAAAAAAAATTAACAGGGCATGGTGACAGGTGCCTGTAATACCAGCTACTTTGGAGGTTGAAGCATGAGAATCACTTGAACCCAGGAGGTAGAGATTGCAATGAGCCAGAGAACATGCCACTTCACTCCAGCCTGGGCAACAAAGTGAATCTTTGTCTCAGAAAAGTAAATAAATAATAAGACTTGAAATTTAAAATCACTCCCTGGTCCATGAACTACAAAATGGATGTTGTATTAGCAGGCATGAAAACAACATTAATCTTCTTGTACATCTCCATCAGAACTTTTAGGCAACAAGATACATTGTCAATGAGTAGTAATATTTTGAAAGAAATAATTTTACCTGAGCAATAGGTCTCAACAGTGGACTTAAAATATTTAGTAAGCCATGCTGTAAACAGATATTCTATCATCTAGGCTTGTTCTACTTGTGGAGCACAGGCAGAGTACACCAAATCTGTATAATTATTAAGGGCCCTCGGATATTTGGAATGATAAATGATCACTGGCTTCACCTTAAAGTCACCAGTTACATTAGCCCCTAAGAAAAGCATCAACCTGTTCTTTCAACAAAGCTCTGAAGCCAGGCATTAGCTCCTCTTTTCTGACTATGAAAGTCCCAGATGGCATTTTCTTCCATTAGAATGTTGTGTTGTCTACAGTAAAAATCCATTGTTTAATATAGCCACCTTCATCAATGATCTTGGCAGATCTTCTGTAAAATGTATTGCAGCTTCCAAATTAGCACTTGCTGATTCACTTTGCACTTTTATGGCAATAACTTCTTTGCTTGAACCTCATGAACCCTCATCAACCCCTACTAGCTTTCAACTTTTCTTCTGCAGTTTCCTTACCCTCTCAGTCTTCACAGAATTGATCACAGTTAGGATCTTGGTCTGGATTAGGCTTTGGTTTAAGCTAATGTTGCAGCTGCTTTCGTCTTCTGCCCAGACAACTAACATTTTCTCCATATCAGCAGTTAGGCTATTTCACTTTATCATTTATATGTTCACTGGAGTAGCACTTTTAACATTTTTTAAGAACTTTTCCTTTGCATTCACCACTTGGCTAGTTACTTAGCACAAGAAGCCTAGCTGTTGGCCTGTCTTGGTTTTTGACATGCCTTCCTCACTAAGCTTAATCATTTCTGGTTTGATTTAAAGTTAAACACATGTGACTCTTACTTTCACTTGAGACTTGGTGATTATTGTAGCATTATTAATTGGCTGAATTTCAATATTGTTGTGTCTCAGGAAATATTGAGGCCCAAAGTCAGGGAGAGAACTGAGGAAGAGAAGGTCTGTGGAGCAGTCAGCAAACATATGACATTTATTGATTAAGTTTGCCATCCTATATGGGCACAGTTCATGATGCTCCAAAACAACTAAAATGCTAATCAAAGATTACTGATCACAGATTGCCATACATATATAATTATAATAAAGTTTTAAATAGCACAAGAACTATCAAAATGTGCCAGGGAGACACAAAGTGGGTATGAATTGTTGGAAAAATGGTGCCAATAAATCTTCCATTTCCAAAAAAGAATAAACCCCTACAATACCTGCAAAGATCAATAAAGCAAATTTCAAAGAAATGGTTATTCTTGTATAAACCTTGAACTTTTAGGCCTCCCCTGGAGGTCTTGGAATGTTACCCCCATGGACGCAGTGGCCATATGTATAGGGCAGTGTATATACATAAATACACATATATATAAACATACAATACAGTAGTACCCCCATAGATTGGGGATACTAGTGGGGGCACTACTGTATTGTATGTTTATATATGATTTATGTATATACACAGCCTTATACATATGGGGTATATATATACATAAATATGTGCACATATATGTATATACACATATATATGTATGTATATATAGATACATATATACATACATAGATACACACACATAAATATCCACAGAACACACATACACATGCCTAGAATCTAAATAGAGAAATTTATGTTTATATACAAAGGAGGCAGAGCAAAGATGTTATATTTCTTAATTCTCCAGATATTCTTGAAGGATTAGAAAATGTAGATCTAGTAAACAGTTTTTTATTTTGCAGGTAAGCATATTGAGTCTGGAGTAGTAAAATAATTTTCATAATTATTTATGTATTTATATATTCAAAATTAATTTCTGGCCTATTTTGGGGAGAAATAGAAAACTTATATCAGGGACTATAAACACCGTGAAGAGAAGAAAAGACAAAGAAAGGGATGAAATATGATGTTGAAAGCTTTGGATGTACTTTAGAGAGGGTCTGGACTGTAACTTTATGATGTGGGGATATCAGAAACAATATCTGAATGAAGTGATATAAAATGACCTGAGAGTTCTTTTCAGTGACCCACTTTTAAAGACAAGCAGACAATGAAGATTACCTTTTATTATGTCATAAATCAATTGGCCATACATGTGTGAATCCAGTTCTGAACACTTTATTCCATATTATTAATTGAAGTGTATGTTTTTACCCAGTATCTCACCATCTTGGTTATTTTGGCTTAGTGGCAAGTCCTAAAATCAGTCCTATTCACAGATTATGTAAATATTCCAAGTTCATTCTTTTTCAAAACTGTTTTGATTCCCTTAGATTTTTTTTTTTTACTTTTGCATGTAAATTGTAGAATCAACTTCTCAATTTCCACACAAAAAAATTCTCACTCAATTTTAACTGTAATTGCATTGAAACTATAAATCTGTTTGCGATTTTAATTAATAGATAGTTCACAGTTAGGCTGCCTTCCAGTATCAGCTTTCTTTTCTTTATATTTTATATTCTGATTTCATAAACCAGTATTTTTTATCTACCAATTTATAATTGCTGGGTATGAAGCACAGCTAGACATCTATATATTTTCCATAAATTTACCGAGACTTGCTTATGTACATAGCCAGGTAGTAGCTTGTACATTAGTATATAGAATCTCCAAGACAAGAGTAAATTCAACTCACAAAGTTTGACCTTTATCTCTGCAAGAGTTCCAATATCCTAAGTTTCTATATATAAAATATTATTATCTGTACATTATCTCTCCTGTCAGTACTTCTTATTCATGTACTCATATTTATATCTTCACAAGGGATAGAACACTCAAGGAGTCTAAATCTGCTTCTCATACAACTTAGAAGTATAGCACTTTAAAATTAAATAAGTAAACTTGATTAAAGATTATAAATCCTGTCATAAGTTATGCTTCCATATCATTTTATTACATGTGTACAGGATTTTCAGAGAACATACATGTTATGTTCCCAGAAAAAAGAAACTGGAAATTAGAGAATTTATTATCTTACTGAATGTATAGCTATTTAGCATCAGAGCTGGAATTACGTCTTGTATCATTAGATTTCTTTTCCAGTGAAGTATCACTTTTTTCTTTAAGTAGGAGCCAAAGTTCCTTCATGTAATCATTTTCATCATGTAGTTCATTAGTCCAGAAACATTCACTTGTTTACTATTTAAAAAGTATTCTTGATACATTTCTGCCCCAGAAAAGAAGTCTTCTTTGGGTGTGTTTCTTCAATGGGGCATCCCTGAGGACTTGAAGAGCTTGAGAAGCTGATGTAAGAATCCACATGCATAATATTTCTCATGTACCTAACTGAGAGAGCAGTTTATTTCCACAGGTAGGAGGAAAATCTTTTAATTATGTATAACATATTATAGAAGCTATATTGTATTTTGAAAATACATGCTTTAATATTTAAATATAAAAGAGATGATTCTATTAATCTCAAAAGTTGCACCGCAAATTAAATCATATGCCTTCTAGGATATATATCACAGAAAATATAAAAGACTTCCTACATATTTTGGTGAGTAGAGCTATAAATTAGAAATTCATTTTAACTTTTTCTGATGAATACTCAAAAAAAGCATTTTCTAAATGTTTCAAATTTAGAAAAATTATTAGATAGAAAATTATCTTTCAAGTAGCTTTCAGATGTATTTCACTTTGGGTTCAATTTATTTTATTTTCTGATACAGGAATTCCAGAAAAGTTTAGGTTTATCATAAAAGTTAGGTAATTGACTAACAAACAACTTTAGTTATTATTTTAAATTTTCATATTCTATTTAAGCCTAATATTTTTAAATAATTTAATGACACAAAAATGCTATTTTCCATAGTTTCTAGGTCTAACATTCCCCAAACTATATCGGTTTTGTAAATTCCTATTTATCTACATACAAATAAATTTTTAATTCATATTTTATATTTATACATTATTTACATATAATAAAAATTTATTTATTAAAAAAGAACTGTGCAATCACCTCATGATTATGTTGTTGAACAAGGTATATGTGAAAGTTTTGTCCAATCTTAGTTATCCTTTAGATTGGAAGAAGTAATTTTTCCAAGCTTGTACTGTTATTAGATGGTAAACATGAGATTTTAATATAAGGTTTTAGAGTCCAAGTACAGTTCCTAGTATTCTACAGTTTCCTTATCTCAGATAGCTTAGGAAAATAACATAAGATAGGAAAATAAAATAAGATGGTGGTAAACATGTATTTCGTAATGGACTACACTGGTAGACTATTAGTACATTTTTAAGAATTCGTGGGCATATATTTTATTTGAATCATGTTTCTTCTTATCTGCCTAATTCCTGTTTTTTCCTGATTCTCGTCAGTAAACATTTGTATATATAGCACTGACTTTTCTAACGCAGAAAGGAAGGACGTTAGAGAGAAAGAAAAGAAAATCTGGGAGAAAGAGAAGATAGGAATTTTTAAAAGTGCACTGTATTTTTTCATGACTCAAAAATACATAAATAGATATTTACAATATTTATTGATGACTTTGTAAGCTATTTTATTAACATAATAATTCAAGCAAAATTAATATACTTGTGTATGTGTGTCCTCCTAAGTAACATGTAAATTGTCTGGATTTACACAGAAAGTGGAATTTAACTGAATTGCTCTAGAATTTTACAGGAACCAAATGAGAAGTTTTGTTTTGTTCTGCAGTCCCTCATTTATGGGGCTATTTTATATACTAGAAAAAATCTTCCACATGGATCTGTTAGGACATTTCTATAATATATATAAACACGTGGCTTTCCTTCTTCATACTCCTAGTGTAAAACCGAATGACACCATTAGGAAAAACGTCCAGATATCAAATACTCCGTTCTTCCAAATTATAGTAATGTTATTTTTAGCACTATATTCTATAAATAATTTTTACAGTTATTTTTGGTAATTTTAGAAACTCTAAAAGCAACTATAATGTATTGAAAGAATGGCCATGATTTATTTTTAACAGAAATATGTTTTTACATACATCCAAGGACTTTGCAAGAATAACAAACATTGCCAGGTGCAGTGGCTCACGCCTGTCATCCCAGCACTTTGGGAGGCCAAGGAGGGTGGATCACCAGGACAGGAGATAAAGCTCATCCTGGCCAACATGGTGAAACCCCATCCCTACTAAACACACACACACACAAACTAGCTGCACGTGGTGGCGCGCGCCTGTAGTTCCAACTATCGGGAGGGTAAGGCAGGAGAATCGCTTGAACCCGGGAGGCGGAGGTTGCAGTGAGCCGAGATCACGCCACTGCACTCCAGCCTGGCGGCGGAGAGAGACTCTGTCTCAAAAAAAAAAAAAAAAAAAAAAAAAAAAAAAAAAAAAAAAAAAAAAGAATAACAAACATATGAATTATTAGTAAGATACAGCTCACATTGTTATTAAATTGAAATTTGAAAACAGTTATGATCAGTAAGGTACAGTGGTCCAAACTGACAACTAGGTGATATATATTTCAGGAAGAAAAAATTTTGAAAATAAGATACATTGCACTGTTTGTTTGCAAAGAAGGTACGTCTATCTCCAGAATGTGGTCAGCTCTTCTATTTAGTGGAACAAGATGATTGCCAGAACAGAGGACATAAAATGGTTTCCCTGGGAACGGCTGCTGAATGTGACAAGTTGAAATGTAAATCTAACTTATCTGACTTATCCCCATTTTCTAGTCATCTGGAAGCCTTTCAAATTAAATAATTTTGTTTTTAAATTTAAATTCAACTATGCTGTGAGTGTGATTTCTCCTATTTTAAAAATTGTGAGCATATACAAAAGGCATTTCATGTACTTCCTCACAAACCTAAGACTGTACTCCACTGCGTGCTTTCTGCTATAACATATTTGGATTTAAATATTTCTACATTCAGCAATCTTTGTGAACTTTAGGAAAGAATATGAGAGCAAGTGGTAAAACATTCAAGTGAAAATTAACTAGAAAATAAAATCAATTTAATTAGCAGTGTTCTTTAAAACATGATAAATTTAGCCAAGAAATTAATTACACATTATTTTTTTCCTTTTACTTATACAATGAAATTCGTGCATTTGGATCCAATTCCTTCATCATTGTCTATTCCATTACTACCAGGGAAATTGTTATGCCCTAAGGAAAAAACTAGGATGTAACTGAGTGGGCCCTATTTTCACAGGCTGTAACCTTTATAATCTATAAGGAAAAACTGAAATGGACAAGCTGTCATCAGGTTTGGATATACACAGGATTCCATTGAAGAACAAAACCGAAGTCACCATGTTTATATTGACTGGCTTCACAGATGATTTTGGGCTGCAAGTCTTCCTATTTTTACTATTTCTTGCAATCTATCTACTTACTTTAATAGGTAATTTAGGGCTGGTTGTGTTGGTCATTGAGGATTCCCGGCTCCACAACCCCATGTACTATTTTCTTAGTGTTTTATCATTCTTGGATGTCTGCTATTCTACGGTTGTCACTCCAAAAATGTTGGTCAATTTCCTGGCAAAAAATAAATCCATTTCATTTATTGGATGTGCAGCACAGATGCTTCTCTTTGTTACTTTTGGAACCACAGAATGCTTTCTCTTGGCTGCAATGGCTTATGATCGCTATGTAGCCATCTACAACCCTCTCCTGTATTCAGTGAACATGTCACCCAGAGTCTATGTGCCACTCATCACTGCTTCCTATGTTGCTGGCATTTTACATGCTACTATACATACGGTGGCTACATTTAGCCTGTCCTTCTGTGGATCCAATGAAATACAGCATGTCTTTTGTGATATGCCTCCTCTCCTTGCTATTTCTTGTTCTGACACTCGCATAAACCAGCTTCTACTCTTCTACTTTGTGGGCTTTATTGAGATAGTCACTGTCCTGATTGTCCTGATCTCCTATGGTTTCATTCTGTTGGCCATTCTGAAGATGCATTCTTCTGAGGGAAGGCATAAGGTGTTCTCTACATGTGGCTCTCACTTAACTGGAGTGACAATTTATCATGGAACAATTCTCTTCAGTTACATGAGACCAAGTTCTAGTTATGCTTCAGACCATGACATGATAGTGTCAATATTTTACACCATTGTGATTCCCATGCTGAATCCCATCATCTACAGTTTGAGGAACAAAGATGTAAAGGGGGCAATCAAAAGATTGCCTGTGAGAAACTGGTTCATATATAAATTGCATCTTTAAAATTGAGTAAACCTGAACAAAATGTTGAGTGTCAGAGTCCACATCTCTATATTTTAAAGTACTTGCATATCAAATAATATTTTCAAAAAGACATTAATTAGCCTACTAATGCAGCATTTTTTCAAATTTAGATAAACTGGATCATATATATGCTAATTAATTTGTTTAGAGATCTATATTAAGTATCATTTGATATAAATATATTGCTGTTGACAGCTTTCACACTAAGTAAAAGTCGGTGAATAACTAGTAAGTGAAACCTACAGAATCCTGTGAACTGATAAATGCTTACATTGCTTATAAAAGGTTTTCAGTATTCATTGTGGAGTAACTTCCTCTTTCTATAAGCCCTAAGAAGAAATTCCCAAATTTCAATTTATTTTCCTTAAGTGTGTATTCATAAAATGAGATCTATTCAAGCTTCTAAACATGCCTTTTACTGTGTTTACATCTACACCATAATTTTTTTTCCACTCTTAAACGCTTTCCTTGTCCCTTTTCAACCACAGAAATTGATTGTATTCATTCTGATACTTTACATGTTCTATATGCTAATATTTATTGAGAGTGTTCTGAAGGCGCAGAAAACACTGTACCCCGGAAACGAAAATACAATGTATGTATAAATGACTGCTCTAAGGTCTGACAAACTAGCATCCTTGCTCACTTTGTAGTCCTCCATTATCCTCTATCTACTTAATTTATAAGAAATGACTGCAATGTCATTCTTCCTCAAAATTTACAAGTAGTGAGCAAGCCCAAGGAATGGAAATTATTTTGTTTTATGTTTGTCTACTCACATTGGCTCTACTTTATATATTCTGCTTTAGTAAGTTTTGTTAACATTTGTTTATCCGAAGATTCATTAAAAGTGGAAAGTAATTGTCTTTTCAATAAAATACGCACTTGTCCTTCCACATATTTCTGAAATGTGAATTAACCAGAATGATCCAATCATAACATAGTAACCACACTGAAAATTTCAGACATCAGTTTCTAATATTTACTAATTAATTATGCAAAGAGAACCCAACCCTCTCTATTTGAACAAGCAAATGCTTGCAGTCAATATCTGTACTAAATTTCCTATTAAAGAAATAAAACTATTTTTAGAAACAAAACCCTGATTACACTCTGGACAAAATTTTCTTTTTTTTAATTCTCATCACTTCTATTTAATATTGTATTGAAGGTTCTAGAAAGAGAAATTAGACAATAAAATAAAACATCAATGATAGAAAGGAAGAAGTAAATCTGGCTGTAGATGACATGATCTTTGGATACAGAAAATCCTGTAGAATGCAATAAACGAATTAGAACTAATAAATGAGCTCAGGAAGGTTGGCGGATACATGGTCAATATAAAAAATCAGCTATAATTTTACACACTAGCAATAAATATTTCTTTTTTGTATTTATTTTATTTTTAATTTTTATTGCATTATAGGTTTTGGGGTACATGTGCAGAACGTGCAAGATAGTTGCATAGGTACACACATGGCAGTGTGTTTTGCTGCCTTCCTCCCCTTCACCCACACTTGGCATTTATCCCCAAGCTATCCCTTCCCAGCCCCCCCACTGTCCCTCCCCCATTCCCCCCAATAGACCCCAGTGTGTAGTAGACCCCCTCCCTGTGTCCATGTGTTCTCATTTTTCTCACCCACCTATGAGTGAGAATATGCGGTATTTCCTCTTCTGTTCTTGTGTCAGTTTGCTGAGAATGATGTTCTCCAGATTCATGCACGTCCTTACAAAGGACAAAAACTCATCATTTTTAATTGCTGCATAATATTCCATGGTGTATATGTGCCACGTTTTCCCAGTCCAGTCTATCATCGTTGGGCATTTGGGTTGGTTCCAGGTCTTTGCTATTGTAAACAGTGCTGCAATGAACATTCGTGTGCATGTGTCCTTATAGTAGAACGATTTATAGTCCTTTGGATATATACCCAGTAATGGGATTGCTGGGTCAAATGAAATTTCTATTTCTAGGTCCTTGAGGAATCGCCACACTGTCTTCCACAATGGTTGAACTAATTTACACTCCCACCAACAGTGTAAGAGTGTTCCTATTTCTCCACATCCTCTTCAGCATCTGCTGTCTCCAGATATTTTAATGATCGCCATTCTAACTGGCGTGAGATGGTATCTCAATGTGGTTTTGATTTGCATCTCTCTAATGACCATTGATGATGAGCATTTTTTCATGTGTTTGTTGGCCTCATGTATGTTTTCTTTTGTAAAGTGTCTGTTCATATCCTTTGCCCATTTTTGAATGGGCTTGTTTGTTTATTTCCTATAAATCTGTTTGAGTTCTTTGTAAATTCTGGATATCAGCCCTTTGTCAGATGCGTAAACTGCAAAGATTTTTTCCCATTCCGATGGTTGCCGATTCACTCTAGTGACTGTTTCTTTTGCCATGCAAAAGCTGTGGAGTTTGATTAGGTCCCATTTGTCTATTTTGGCTTTTTTGCCAATGCTTTTGGTGTTTGGGTCATGAAGTCCTTGCCTACTCCTATGTCCTGAATGGTTTTGCCTAGATTTTCTTCTAGGGTTTTTATGGTGCCAGATCTTATGTTTAAGTCTTTAATCCATCTGGAGTTAATTTTAGTGTAAGGTGTCAGGAAGGGGTCCAGTTTCTGCTTTCTGCACATGGCTAGCCAGTTTTCCCAACACCATTTATTAAACAGGGAATCCTTTCCCCATTACTTGTTTTTGTCTGGTTTATCAACGATTATATGATTGTAGATATGTTGTGTTGCCTCCGATGCCTCTGTTCTGTACCATTGGTCTATATCTCTGTTTTGGTAACAGTACCATGCTGTTTTGATTACTGTAGCCTTGTAGTATAGTTTGAAGTCTGGTAGTGTGATTCCTCCCACTGTGTTCTTTTTGCTTAGAATTGACTTGGCTATGCGGGCTCTCTTTTGGTTCCATATAAAGTTCATGGTGGTTTTTTTCCAGTTCTGTGAAGAAATTCAATGGTAGTTTGATGGGGATAGCATTGATTGTGTAAATTACTTTGGGCAGTATAGCTATTTTCACAATATTGATTCTTCCTAACCACGAACATGGAATGTTTCTCCATCTGTTTGTGTCCTCTCTTATTTCGTTGAGCAGTGGTTTGTAGTTTTCCTTGAAGAGGTCCCTTACATTCCTTGTGAGTTGTATTTCTAGGTATTTTATTTTCTTTGTAGCAATTGTGAATGGCAGTTCGTTCTTGATTTGGTTCTCTTTTAGTCTGTTATTGGTGTATAGGAATGCTTGTGATTTTTGCACATTGATTTTATATCCTGAGACTTTGCTGAAGTTGCTTATCAGTTTCAGGAGTTTTTGGGCTGAGGTGATGGGGTCTTCTAGGTATACGATCATGTCGTCTGCAAATAGAGACAATTTGGCTTCCACCTTTCCTATTTGAATACCCTTTATTTCTTTTTCTTGCCTGATTGCTCTGGCTAGAACTTCCAGTACTGTGTTGAATAGGAGTGGTGAGAGAGGCCATCCTTGTCTAGTGCCGGATTTCAAAGGGAATGCTTCCAGTTTTTGCCCATTAAGTATGATATTGGCTGTTGGTTTGTCATAAATAGCTTTTATTACTTTGAGATATGTTCCATCAATACGAAGTTTATTGAGGGTTTTTAGCATGAAGGGCTGTTGAATTTTGTCAAATGCCTTCTCTGCGTCAATTGAGATAATCATGTGGTTTTTGTTTTTGCTTCTGTTTATGTGGTGAATTACATTTATAGACTTGCGTATGTTGAACCAGCCTTGCATCCCCGGGATGAATCCTACTTGATCATGATGGATAAGTTTTTTAATGTGCTGTTGCAATCGGTTTGCCAGTGTTTTATTGAAGATTTTTGCATCTATGTTCATCATGGATATTGGCCTGAAGTTTTCTTTTCTTGTTGAGTCTCTGCCGGGTTTTGGAATCAGAATGATGTTGGTCTGATAAAATGATTTGGGAAGGGTTCCCCCTTTTTGAATTATTTGGAATAGTTTCAGAAGGAATAGTACCAGATCCTCTTTGTGTGTCTAGCAGAATTCGGCTGTGAACTCATCTGGACCTGGGCTTTTCTTGTGTGGTAGGCTCTTAATTGCCGCCTCATGATCAGACCTTGTTATTGGTCTATTGATAGTTTCAGCTTCCTCCTGGTTTAGGCTTGGGAGGACACAGGTTTCCAGGAATTTATCCATTTCTTCCCGGTTTACTAGTTTATGTGCATAGAGTTGTTTGTAGTATTCTCTGATGATGGTTTGAATTTCTGTGGAATCTGTGGTGATTTCCCCTTTAACGTTTTTTATTGCATCTATTTGGTTGTTCTCTCTTTTCTTTTTTATCAGTCTGGCTAGTGGTCTGTCTATGTTGTTGATCTTTTTGAAAAACCAGCTCTTGGATTTATTGATTTTTTGAAGGGTTTTTCTTGTCTCTATCTCCTTCAGTTCTGCTCTGATCTTAGTTATTTCTTGTCTTCAGCTAGGTTTTGAGCTTTTTTGATCTTGCTCCTCTAACTCTTTCAATTTTGACGATAGGGTGTCTATTTTGGATCTCTCCACTCTTCTCATATGGGCACTTATTGCTATATATTTTCCTCTACAGACTGCTTTAAATGTGTCCCAGAGATTCTGGTATGTTGTGTCTTCATTCTCATTGGTTTCGAAGAACTTCTTTATTTCTGCCTTCATTTCATTGTTTATCCAATCAACATTCAAGAGCCAGTTGTTCAGTTTCCATGAAGCTGTGTGGTTCTGAGTTATTTTCTGAATTCTGAGTTCTAACTTGATTGCACTGTGGTCTGAGAGACTGTTTGTTATGATTTCAGTTGTTTTGCATTTGCTGAGGAGTGCTTTACTTCCAATTATGTGGTCAATTTTGGAGTAGGTGTGATGTGGTGCTGAGAAGAATGTATATTCTGTGGATTTGGGGTGGAGAGTTCTGTAAATGTCTATCAGGTTTGTTTGTTCCAGGTCTGAGTTCAAGTCCTGGATATCCTTGTTAATTTTCTGTCTGGTTGATCTGTCTGATATTGACAGTGGAGTGTTAAAGTCTCCCAATATTATTGTGTGGGAGTCTAAGTCTCTTTGTAAGTCATTAAGAACTTGCCTTATATATCTGGGTGCTCCTGCATTGGGTCCATATATATTTAGAATCGTTAGCTCTTCTTGTTGTATCGATCCTTTTACTATTATGTAATGACCTTCTTTGTCCCTTTTGATCTTTGTTGCTTTAAAGTCTATTTTATCAGAGATGAGAATTGCAACTCCTGCTTTTTTTTGCTCTCCATTTGCTTGGTAAATCTTCCTCCATCCCTTTATTTTTAGCCTTTGTGTATCCTTGCGTGTGAGGTGGGTTTCCTGGATACAGCACACCGATGGGTTTTGGTTTTTTATCCAATTTGCCAGTCTGTGTCTTTTGATTGGTGCATTTAGTCCATTTACATTTAAGGTTAGTATTGTTATGTGTGAATTTGATACTGCCATTTTGATGCTAGCTGGCTGTTTTGCCCATTGGTTCATGTAGATTCTTCATTTTGTTGATGCTCTTTAGCATTTGGAATGCTTTTAGGATGGCTGGTACTGGTTGTTTCTTTCTATGTGTAAAGCCTCTTTCAGGAGCTCTTGTAAAGCAGGCCTAGTGGTGACAAAATCTCTGAGTACTTGCTTGTTCATGAAGGATTTTATTTTTTCTTCACTTACGAAGCTCATTTTGGCTGGATATGAAATTCTGGGTTGAAAGTTCTTTTCTTTAAGGATGTTGAATATTGGCCCCCACTCTCTTCTGGCTTGTAGAGTCTCTGCCTAGAGATCTGCTGTGAGTCTGATGGGCTTCCCTTTGTGAGTGACCCGACCTTTCTCTCTGGCTGCCCTTAGTATTTTCTCCTTCATTTCAACCCTGGTGAATCTGACGATTATGTGCCTTGGGGTTTCTCTTCTTGCGGAGTATCTTTGTGGTGTTCTCTGTATTTCCTGGAGTTGAGTATTGACCTGTCTTGCTAGGTTTTGGAAATTTTCCTGGATAATATCCTGAAGAGAATTTTCCAGCTTGGATTCATTCTCTTCATCACATTCTGGTATACGTATCAAACATAGGTTGGGTCTCTTCACATAGTCCCACATTTCTTGGAGATTTTGTTCATTCCTTTTTGTGCTTTTTTCTTTAATCTTGGTTTCTCATTTTATTTCATTGAGTTGATCTTCAACTTCTGATATTCTTTCTTCTGCTTGGTCAGTTCGGCTCTTGAAACTTGTGCCTGCTTCACGAAGTTCTCGTGTTGTGTTTTTCAGCTCCTTCAATTCTTTCATATTCCTCTCTAAGTTGTCCATTTTTGTTATCATTTCCTCGAATCTTTTTTCAAATCTTTTTTCAAGGTTCTTATTTCCTTTGCATCGATTTAGAACATGTTCTTTTAGCTCACTGAAGTTTCTCATTATCCACTTTCTGAAGTCTGATTCCAGCATTTCGTCACATTCATTCTTCGTCCAGCTTTGTTCCTTTGCTGGTGAGGAGTTTTGGTCCTTTGTAGGAGGTGAGGTGTTTTGGTTTCGGGTGTTTTCCTCCTTTTTGCGCTGGTTTCTTCCCATCTTTATGGATTTATCCACCTGTTGTCTTAGTAGTTGCTGATTTTTCAACTGGGTCTCTGAGTGGATGCCCAGATTGTTGATGATGAAGTATTTCTGTTACTTAGTTTTCCTTCTAATGGTCTAGCCCCTCTGTTGTACGAGTGCTGAGGTCCACTCCAGGCCCTGCTTGTCTGGGGTACACCTGTAACAGCTGCAGAACAGTGAGTGATGCTACCAGTTTCTTCTTCTGCTATTTTTGTTCCAGAATGATGCCTGACAAATATCAGTCTGATTAGTCCTTTGTTGAGGTGACTTTTTGGATATACAGGGGTCAGGGAGCTGCTTGAGGAGATGGTCTATACTTTATAGGAGCTCCAGTGCTGAGCTCCGTTGTTCATTCAATGTTGTTGGGAGGATATGTTTATGTCAGCTGCAGCAGAACTCATAAAACCCCCGTTTTCTTTTTCCCCCTTAGATGCTCTGTCTCAGGGAGTTGGGGATTTCTTTATGAGTATCTGTTGCACTGTCCTGCCTGGCTAGGAGGTAGTCTATTCACTCTTTGCCTGCCAAAGCTCCACCCTGCTAGCGCGGGTTCGCCCTGCTGCTGCGGGGCTCCATTTTGCTGTGGCGCGCTCCGCCCTCCTGGTGGAATCTCTCTGTTATGGCGGGTTGCCTCAGCAATGGCAGGCTGCATCAGCACTAGGCGGTACTTCAGTAGGGCCAATTGCGTCCATAGTGGTGGACGCCCCTCACCCACCAGGCTACACCATCCTAAATTCAGCTGTGCCGGCAGCAAAACTCTCAACCCTGAGCACCTCCAATCGCCGCCCTGCTTGTCCCCGTGAGGGTGGAACCCTCCAAGCCCGATCACCTAACTCCCTGCCTCAGAGTTTGTCCTCTCTCTCTCTCTCTTTTTCTCCCCAATTTGAATGGTTGACTCTCTCACTGATGCCCCAGTAGCCTGCTGATAGGGCACTGGGATCCATGCGATCTCCCGTGCTGCTGCCCACTGCACTAGCTCAAATCACGCTTCCCAGAAATCTCCTGGTCTGGCTCATTGTCCAAGTCCCGTTTAATCAGATGGACATGTCAATCTGCCCTTCCAAATCTCAGATTGCCGGTTTAACAGGGCACCCAGACCAGTGAGTTTTGTGCCTGGTGCCGCTGCGCTGCGGTGCTGGCCGAACCGGCCATGCAAGCCAGCTGCGCTGGCTTCCCGTGTCTCTCCTACACCTGTGACTTTCAACGTTCTGTGGGCACAAGAGGTCCATCTGAGAATGCGGCTAGGACTCACCGTCTGAGCCTTCACTGAGAGCTGCAATCCTGAGTTGTTTCTATGGCGCCATCTTGGAAGATCTCTGACAAAATTTTCTTATAAAAATAGGCTATTTGAACATATAGAATCTTAAAATTTAGGTTACTGGTCTTTTGGGGACCATGTTCTGGAAGTAAATAATATCTGCTTCAAAAATGTAACTAAATAGCTTACTCACAAAATTTAAAACTTATGCAGAATTCTAGAATCATTAATATTTTTGGAGGGTTTTTCAAATTATGGTGTCAAAATTGTTAGGTAACATTTTATTCAAGGTTGCTTTTTTTTTTTTTTAAATATCTCATTCAAATTAGAAAATATGGTCATTCTCTGAGAGAGAAATAGGTGAGCACTAGTGAGCACTAAAATGATGCACTGACATATGCCTAAAAATATTTGGTTAGTAATTCTTTAAACAAATTTCATTCAGAACTTGTCAAATTAACTAGCATAAAAAGTTTTCTATTTCTCTCTTTATCTTAATCGATTAGAAAACAGATGATGTGAATAAGCAGTTGCCAATGACCTGCTATTTGTTCAGGTCAATGTGGAAAATGGTATATTTAACTCTCCTGTCAATAAAACATTATATTACATATCTGAGGTCAGTTCCCTTTTCCCCCAAAAGAATTATTTGACTCATTCTGACTCCATCTCTCACTTATCACAGTTGCCATTTAGCACGCGGTTTATACTATCCAGATCTACCATGATGCTGACATTGTAACTTGCATAAAAGCAGACATTGGGCCTCTTTGTCCTCAAAATGTATCCCTGAGTCCTAAAAGAGTACCTGGAACTTATGGTTTACTGAGGAAATATTTATTAAATAAACAGTGAGTACATGAATGAATTATATTTAATACCAATAATTAATACATATGCTTATTGGGTACTGGACAATCATACGAATGTTTTTACTACATTAACTTATGTAATTATTATAACTTCAGGAAGTGATTGTAGTAATACCTTTTAACAAAGTTGAGGAAACAGCAACACATAAATTTTAAGTCATGTGTTCAATACCACATAGTTCTAAAGGATGATGTCAAGATTCACTTCTAAGCTATTATGGAGTTCCTGTTTTTAAGCTTGTTATACACAGAATGAAAGAACAGATTTATCTTTCCACTTTATCAACTTTATTAGTCATCCTCCAGACATGATGGACAGTACTGAAGTTCTTCATTAAGTCTGGCAGAATTAAGAAGGAAAAGGAATGCATTTTAAAAGTATTGTAAATGTGGTTTCTGCAGGATTTGGCCATTCATTCCATTCATTGAGATGTAGAAGTTTTAAGAAATCAGTATGTCAGAGAGATATCTGCACTCTAATGTTTATGGCAGCATTATTTGCAGTATCCAAGATATGGAATAAATCTAAATCCTTATCTACAAATGAATACATAAAGAAAATGTCACCCCCCTCCACACACACACAGTGGAATACTCTTGAGAAATAAACAGAATAAAAGTGGTAACATGGATGAATAAGGAAGCAAAATAAGCCAAGCACAGAAATACAAATACTGCATAATTTCACGTGTATGTAGAATAAAAAAATAATAATTTTATAGAAGTAAAAAGTAAGTGAAAAGAAACGTGGTTATCAGAGGCTGAAAAGGGTAGTGGAGACAGATTAAATGAGGTTGGTTGATTGGTATAAAATAAAAATTAAACAGGAAAAGTAAGTTCTAATGTTTTATTACACAGTAGGTGGCTGTGGCAGTAACAGTGTAATATGTATTTTAAGATAGCTGGCAAGGAATATTTTAAATGTTATTCCCAAAATAAACGATAAATGTTTAAAGTGATGGATATTGTAATTACCTTGATTTTATCATTTTACAATGTATACATACATTGAAACATCACAGTGTGCTCCATAAATAGATACGTACAATTATTTTTTGTCAATTATAAATTTTAAAATTCATTAAAAATAAAAGTTATTGAAAGTGAAATTTCATCTGGATTTCACAATTCATTTTATTGATTGAGACCTGTTGAGTTTTCAAGTTTTGAGCCTATATGATAAAACAAGACAAAGATAAAAAGAAAAAATAGAGAGAGAGAGAGAGAGAGAGAGAGAGAGAGAGAGAGAGAGAAAAGACAGACAGAGAGGCAGAAAAAGGAGGAGGAAGGAAAGAGAAAGGAAAGAGATAAAGAAAAAGGATGAATATTTTAGGAGTTGAGTGGTTAATATCAGTGACATGTATGCTGACTCTGAGGTTCCTTTACATTTTTAAGGTGTAGAACTAAAACTCCAGAAGAATATTGCCATGGTGAGTGGGGAATTATCCAGAAAGAAAACATTTGAAATCACAATATTGGGTAGGATTTTAAATGATGTACAGAACTTCTACTTCTACATGGGATTTGGAAAGCAGCAAAGTACATTCTTCTTATTCTAACCACTTAAAAAGCCAAGTGATCCATAAAATTATAACTTTTCATCAGTCTATCAGAGAACCAAGGTTGAAAACATCCAAGAAATATGAATTCCAAGAAGGTCCAAGTCACTTCAAATGGAGATGAAATGCCTGAACATCTCTTTCTTTCTCCGTGGGCACAGAGTATGAGAAATATTTGTTCATCAGACAAACAGATAAGAAGAAATCACTGAGTAATGTTAAAGGTCAAGTGAGAGTTAGTGGAAAATCAGGAAGTCCTAGAATAAAAGGGTTAGCATTCATTCCCAAGTTCTTCTCTGGAGGCCCCCACCAAGCATTTACAAAAAAAAATTAAATTAAATTAAATTAACTTCCTCAAAAACCTTTGTTGCTGGGTGTCTTTGACTAAAGAGCACTGAAAATTAAAGTACTATCCTATAAATTGGACAAGACTTAAGTGGAGAGTGTAAACACCATGCATGAATATGTGAGAAACATCAGAAATAGAAAACATAAGAAAGTGTTCAATAAAATTCTATAAATGAAAGCTCATGCTCACACTCACAATATCTGAGACAAAGAATTTCTTTCACAGCTTATCAGTAGATTCAGTAACGTGAGAAAAGTATTAGTGAACTTGAAGATAAAGCAACATAAATTAACCAGAGAGAAGAGTAAAGAAAAAAATCTGAAAATCAAAGGTATAAAAGAACTGTATGGCAACACCAAACAGTCTAATACACATACAGTTAGTGTTTCAGAACAAGAGTCAGAGGAGAATGGATTCGAATAAACGTTTGAAGACAAAATGGTCAAGACTTTTCTAAAAATAAGAAAACATAAAATCATAGGTATTAAATGCTCAGATGACCCAAAGAAGGGCACGTGTTAGTCAGGGTTCTCCAGAGAAACAGAACCACAGGATGTATGAACGAGAGAGGTGGCTGGAGGAAGGGTGGTGGGGGAGGCATTCATTACAAGGAATTGGCTCATGTGATTTTGGGAGGCTGGCAATTCCAAATTCTGCAGGGTAGGTCATCAGGCATCAGGGTAGATTATCAGGATTACTGATAATCTGGTTGGAGTCCATGGGCAATATGCTGCAGAACCAGGAAGAGCTGGTGATGGAGACAAGATTCAAAGGCAGTCTGCTGGAGAAATAACTCTTGCTTTGGAGAGGCTAGTCTTTTTGCTCCATGCAAACCTTCATCTAATTGAATAAGGCCAACTCACATTATGGAGGGCAATAATCATTTCTCAAATGCCACCAATTTCAATGTTAATCTCTCCAAAAACATCCTTAGAGTAACACAGAAATTAATGTTTGACCACATGTAAGCATGTCATAGCCCATTTGACACATTAAATTTAATCAAAATGAGTCTACCCCTTGTCATCCTGGCAGTCATATCCATCTCCTTAAACCATACTTAATCTCCAAACAAAAACAAAAATAAGATCAATCTTCTACCTAGCATGATATTTCTATTCTTAGTAAAATCAAAAATGCTCTCACCCTTCCCCCAGAAGAGGATGGAAAATCCTTGATATTCCATACCTCAAGTACTATGCTATAAAGTGGACAATACTTAAACAATGTGATGGAAAGCCAATGCATTCTATGCACTTAGTCCATTTTGTGCTTCTGAAACAGAATACCTTAGGCTGGGTAATTTATAAAGGATAAAAATTTATTTTTCCACATTTCTGGACTCTGGGAAGTCCAATATTAAGGTGGCAGCAATTACTGTCTGGTGAGAGCCTTCTTGCTCCATCCTCACATGGTAGAAGGTAGATGGGAAAGGGAGTAAGCTAGCCAAATGCTGCAGGAAGCCTTTTATGTAAGCCTTAATTTCATTAACAAAGAAGGAGCCCATCTAGCCTAATCATCTCTTAAAGGTCGAATTTTCTTTTCTTTCTTTCTTTTCTTTTTTTTTTTTTTTTTTTTTTTTGAGACGGAGTTTCGCTCTTGTTACCCAGGCTGGAGTGTGATGGCACAATCTCGGCTCACCGCAACCTCCGCCTCCTGGGTTTAAGCAATTCTCCTGCCTCCAGACTACCTGGGACTACAGGCGCGCACCACCATGCCCAGCTAATTTTTGTATTTTTAGTAGAGACGGGGTTTCATCATGTTGACCAAGATGGTCTTGATCTCTTGACCTCATGATCCACCCGCCTCGGCCTCCCAAAGTGCTGGGATAATAGACGTGAGCCACCGCGCCCGGCCAAGGTCGCACTTCTTAATACTACCACATGGCAACTCTGGGAAGTCCTGAAACTCTGGGAAACCTGAATTTTGGAAGAGACACATATAAAACGTAACATTTTGCCCCAGATCTTCAACATTTAAGTCCTTCTCACATAAAAAATACATTAATTCAATCTGAATAGCACCCCAAGTCTTAACTCATTCCAAAAGCAATTCAAAATTTAAAAATACATGGGCCTGGAATGGTGGCTCAAGCCTGTAATCCCAGCACTTTGGGAGGCCGAGGCAGGTGGATCATGAGGTCAAGAAATCGAGACCATCTGGTCAACATGGTGAAACCCCGTCTCTACTAAAATATAAAATATTAGCTGTGCATGGTGGCGCGTGCCTGTAATCCCAGCTACTCGGGAGGCTGAGGCAGGAGAATTGCCTGAACCCAGGAGGCGAAGCTTGCGGTGAGCTGAGATTGCGCCATTGCACTCCAGCCTGGGTAACAAGAGCAAAACTCCGTCTCAAAAAAAAAAAAAAAAAAAAAAAAAAAAAATTAAAATACAGAATTTTATTTAAATCTGCTTACGGATGGGAAGAGTCAGTATTGTGAAACTGACTATACTGTCCCAGGATCCTTGGGGTGTTACTTTGCCAGCCTGAAACCTCTGTGGCCTTCTGCCTGAGTGTCGCTCACACCTGCTGGACTCATTCTGCTAACTCTGTCTGGCAGTCTGCCTTTGGACTGAGCTCCTGGCCAGGAACTCACACCTGCCAAGGACGAGCCAGGTGCAGAGCAGCAAGAGGTGTATGAGCAAGTGAGAATAAGGTCCAGCCACTACACACAGCCAGGCATGCTGGCTGCTGCAGCAGGACAGGTAGCTCAAGGTGCAAGCACAGATCCTGACTCTGTGCAAGGCTGTGACTGTATCAGAGTTACCACAAGTAGCTTCCCCTGTGGGTACCGGCATCTGAACAGGGGGAGCGTGGTGGTGTCTGAAAGCTTGGAGATGCCAGAAACCATAGAGCCCTGAAGAGGGCATTATAGCCCTGGCTTGAGGAGCCCCTAGGTCTGGGCTTCCTAAAGGGCTGTAGCAACTCTACCAAATCATTGCCCGCAATGTGGCAGAGGGGTGTGTTTCAGCCCTGTTTATGTTATAGCTCATCCTTTGGTGGTCCTGAGTTCTTGTTCTGCATAAAGGAAGAATGAGGTACATTGACAACTGAAGGATGAACAAGGCAGAGAGGAGCTTCACTGAGCAACAGACAGCTCTCAGGAGACCTGCAGTGGGTAGTTTCTTTTCACAAGCAGGTCCTTCTGACAAGTGTCCAGCTCTCAGTGGAGAGGAGACCCATAGTGGGGAGCTTCTTTCCACAGGCAGGTTGTCCCAATGAGTCACGGAGATTTAAATTTGGTAGCTCCTTCCTTCAGCTGGTAGTTGGAGCCTAAGTCTGGCTGAGTCCAGGGTTTTCATGGGCTCAGAAAGACAAAAAGTGCAGGTTGATTGACCCATGGATGGCCATGGAGGGCCCAGAAAAAGCAACATTAAGTTCTCACTGCAGGCTATAGACTGCACTCAGAACTGGCATCCCAGGCCATCCCTGGCTTGAAGGTGGGTGGAGACCTGCCCCTTTCTGCCCAGGAATTTGCTGTCTTCCACCATTCAAGGCTCCCAGGCTATATGTGCCAAGGGGTGCCTGCAGGCCCATGGCAAGCCATCCTCAGCACCCCACACAGCCTCTCTCCCATGCTTGTTGGTACCCAAAGTCCAGAGGAGGCAGAGGAGGCAGAGGCAGCAGGGGGCTGGTGTGCTAGTGCTGCCCTGAGTGTGCACACACCTGGCTGGGTTGCAATAGTGCCCAGGCTCAGCCACAACTTTGCTCTGCCCTGGAGTGGGAGCCAGGAGTGGGAGAGGCAGGGAGCAAGAGCAGGCACTTTAAAGCATGAGGGGGACAAGGGGTTTCCTGGGCACCCAAACACAGTGATACCCAGGTCTGAAGCCACCGCAGGATGGCTGCAGCTGTTCCTGGGAATACAGGGTTCTCACCCTGCCAACTTAGTAGGGGGCAGGGCTTCTGCCTGTACCTGGCCCACTCTGACTCTGTGGAGCACGATGCTCTGGCTGCCTCCCCCGCTGCAGCTGGCGTCTTCACAGAAGCTACTCCAAATAGACTGCCATTGCCATTCTTACTGTCCAAGGAAATATACAAATTCAATGCAATTCCTATCAAAATGCCAACTTTATTTTTCACAGAATTAGAAACAACAATCCCAAAATTAATGTGGAATCTAAAAAGAGCCTAGCTAGCCAAAGCAATCCTGAGCAGAAAGAACAAATCTGAAGGCATCGCATCACTGAACTTAAAATTATACTACAAGGCTATAATAATAACAACAACAACAACAACAAAGAAATGTACTGATATAAGAATAGATACATAACAGATGGAACATAGAGAACCCAGAAATAAAGGCAAATACTTACAACCAAGGCTATAGTAACAAAAAAAGCATGTACTGGCGTAAGAATAGATATGTAGACAGATAGAACACAAATAACCCAGACATAAAGGCCAATACTTACAACCAACTGATCTTTGAGAAAACATACAAAAACATAAACTGAGCACAGGACACCCTGTTCAATAAATGGTGCTGGGAAAACTGGATATCCTCATGTAAAATAATGAAACTGGATTTCTATCTCTCACCATGTACAAAAATCAACTCAAGATGAATTAAAGACTTAAATTGAAGACCTGAAACCATAAAACTTTTAGAAGAATACCTAGAAAAGTTTCTTTCAGGCATTGGCCTAGGCAAAGAACTTATGACTGAGACTCCAAAATTAAATGCAACAAAAACAAAAATAAATAATGGAACCTAATTAAACTAAAAAGCTTCTGCACAGCAAAATAAATAATAAATGGAGTAAACAGAGAGCCCACAGAATGGGAGAAAATATTTGCAAACTACGGATTAAACAAAGTACTAATATACAAAATTGAAAAGGAATTTAAATCAGCAAGAAAAAATAATCCTATCAAAAGGTAGGCAAATGACATGAATAGACATTTTTCAAAAGAAGATATAGAAATGGCCAACAAACATTTGAAAAACTGCTCAACATCACTAATTACCTTATAAATGTGAATTGAAACCCCCATGATATTTCACCTTATCCCAGCCAGAATGGCCATTATTAGAAAGTCTAAAAATAATAGGTGTTGGCATGGATGTGGTGAAAGGGAATGCTTGTATACCACTGGTGGGAATGTAGTTCAACCTTTATGGAAATCAATGTGGAGGTTATTCAAAGAACCAAAAGTTCTTTTGGTGAGCAATGTATCTTTTGGACTTTTCCAGATGTTTAACTCACTCTGGGCCACCTTTCGGTCCATACTTTAGCCAAACAACAAATGTGTTAGAGCCTTTTCTCACTCTTTGAGCTGCAACATTAAATACAATATCTCTGCTTAATGGACTAGTATCAATAAATTTGGTCTGATCCAGTAATATACTCCTTCCATCATTATCTCACATCCTTAATATCCATTTCCAAACATATTTTCTGAATTTCAGGTTGTGTATATTAGAAAAGTCAAATACTTCTTTTAGAGTATAGCATACCTCTACATAGTTTGCACTTTGTTCCTCACCTATAGGACCCTGTTGGCATGATCATTGCTCACTGCATCCTCAATCTCCCAGGTTCAAGTGATCCTCCTATCTCAGCCCTCTTAAGTAGATGGGAACACCACCACTCTGTTTTTTTTCTTTCTTTCTATAGAGACAGTTCTCACTATATTGCATAGGTTAGTCTTGAACTCCTGGACTCAAGTGATCCTCCCACCCTGGCCTTCCAAAGTGATGGGATTACAGGTTTGAGCCACCACATTTAGCCTCATGAATGTCTTTAAAACTAATCATATTAGACAGTCAATTCCAGAAATCCCAGAGCTACTAATTTTAAAGGTTAGTAAATCCAACATCTGTAGGGTGAGTTGGCAGGCAGGAGACCCAGAAGGGCTACTGTTTCAGTTGAGTCCATAAGCAGTCTTCCATAGAACCAGGAAGAGCCATGGTGGTTGATAATGTTTGAGACAGTCTTTTGAAGAATATTCTTTTCCTTGTGAAAGGGTGGTAATTTTTGTGCTAATCAACCTATTGGATGAAGTTCACCCAAATGACGGAAGGCAATTGACTTTATTTCAATTCCACAGATTGAAGCCATGTATGATGTTAAGCCTTCTTTACAAAAGATTTTCCTCTTTAAAATATCAATATATTTGAATGACCAAGCAGCACAATGATCTTGCAACATGACTGCAAGACCTCTCCTGCAAGTGTTCAGAACTCTGCTGATGCTGAGATGGCTAAAATGACAGAAGTAGGGCCAAAAATGTAGATAAAAACAAACTTTGTTGAGGTAATGGAGTATGCTGTAACCCAATGAAAAGAAGCTAAGAATCATGGTAAAACAATGCAAGAGCTGACAGCCAAAATAGCCAGTATAGAGGGAACATAACAGACCTGACAGAACTGAAAAACACACTGCAAGAGCTTCA
Source organism: Saguinus oedipus (assembly GCA_031835075.1). Lineage (NCBI taxonomy): Eukaryota > Metazoa > Chordata > Mammalia > Primates > Cebidae > Saguinus > Saguinus oedipus. Next base: position 61,061,651 of record CM063178.1, on the reverse strand, counting down.
CAATCCAATCAGAAGTATTAACAGTGGAATGCATCAAGAAGAGGAAAGAATCCAGAGCTTGCAGACTATATTTCTGAGATAAGACAGACATAAAAATAGAAACAAATAAAATAAAAACAATCAAAAAAACCTCCAAGAAATACAAAATTATGTAAATAAACTGAATTTATTCATTGGATTACCTGAAAGAGATGGAAAGAATGGAACCAGTTTGGAAAACATATTTCAGGATATCATCCAGGAGAACTTCCCCAGTCTAGCTAGACAGGCAAACATTTAAATTCAGAAAATGGAGAGAACTCCAGTAAGATACTCCATCAAAAGATCATCCCTAAGACACATAATTATCAGAATCATCAGATTCTCCAAATTCAAATGAAAGAAAAAATGTTAAAGGCAGCTGGAGAGAAATGCCAGGTCACCTATGAAGGGAAGCCCATCAGGCTAACAGTGGACTTCAGAGTGGGAACATACAAGCCAGAAGAGATTGGGGACCAATATTTAACATATATATATATATATATATATATATATATATATATATCACACCTTTACCTATGTAACAAACCTTCACATTCTGACATAGACTCCTGAACTTAAAATAAAATTTGAAAATTAAAAAAATAAGAATTAATATTTTAAGATGAATATACTGCCTAAAGCAATCTATAGATTTAATGCAACCTTTATCAAAAGACCAACATGACTTTTCATAAAATTAGAACAAATAATCCTAATATGCATATGGAACAAAAAGAAGAGTGTAAATGGCCAAAGCAATCCCAAGCAAAAAATAAGGCTCAATGCACCACATTACCAGGTTTTAAGTTACACTATAACTCTGTAATAATCACAACAGTATGGTGGGGTATAAGGTAGACACAGATCAATGCAAAAGAATAAACAACTCATAAATGAAGCTATATATCTACATCCAACCAATTTTTAACAACTTTAACAAAAGTACACACTGGACAAAGAATTCTGTTTTCAATAAATGATGCTGAGAAAACTGGATTGCCATTTACATATAAAAAAATCAACCCAAGTTGGATGGAGGATTTAAATATATGGCTTCAAAATAGAAAAATACTAGAAGAAAAATGAGGAAAAATTTTTCTGGACATAGGTATAAGCAAATAATTCATGACTAATATCTCCGAAACACAGTCAACATAAACAAAAATAAACTAATGAGATATAATTAAACTATAAAGCTCCTGTACAGCAAACTAAATCAACAGACTGTACACACAATCCACATAATGAGAGAAAATGTTTGCAAATTATGCATCCGACAGGAGATTAATATCTACAATTTAGAAATAATTCAAACAATTCAAGAAAGAAAAATAACCTTATTTAAAAGTGCCCAAAAGATATGAATAAACATTTTACAAATGAAAACATGTAAATGGCCAATAAGCATATGAAAAAATGCTCAACATAATTTATCATCACAAAAGCGAACATTGAAACCATAATCAGATATCGTCTCACACCAGTTAGAGTGTACTACCTCTATGGAAAACAGTATAGAGATTTCTCAAAGAACTAAACATTGAACAATCATTTGATCCAGCACTTCCACTACTGGCTATCTACCCAAAGACAAATCAGTAACTTCCTTTGGCTGGACACCCAGTAGTTGAATGGCTGGATCAAATGGTAATTCTGTGATAACCTGCACTTATATGTTTATCGCAATACCATTTGTAGCAAGAAAAATATAGAATCAGTCCAAGTATTCAACCATGGATGACTAGATACAGAAAAATGTTATATGTAAGTAGATGAATGCTATTCACCATAAAAAGAATTAAAGTATGCCTTTTATAGCAACATGGATAAAACTGGAGGCCATTATCCTAAGTAAACAATTTTTTAAAAAAAGAAAGTCAAATATGATACATTCTCACATATAAGTGGGAGCTAAATAATGTCTACAAATGACATAGCGGAACAAATTACAACGGAAAGTTGCAAGGGTGAGAGAATCAGAGGTATGTGGAGAATAAGAAATTACTTAATGGGTGCAATTCACATTATTCAGGAGATGCATACACTAAAAGTCAAGACTTCACCACTATTCAATATATCCATACAACAAAAATGCACCTCTACTCATTGCATTCAAAAGTAAAGAAATAGAGAAGAGAATGGGAGAAAGACAGAAAGGGAGAAAAAGAGAAAGGAAGGAAGGAATAAAAGAAGAAATAAAATGGTAGAAAGAGATGGAAGGAAGGAGAGAAAGAACCTGAGGCAAGGCAGCCATAAACTTTCAATTATAAACCCAGAATCTCCCTGAACATACTTAAAAATCAATAAGCCAGCAAACATGAAATGAGTGAAAGGAAAGTGAAAAATATATAAATGGAAGACTTTTTATTTGTTTTTACAAAATTATATCAAAAACCACCACCACAAAGCCTGAAAATAAAAATAATTGAGTCAAAGCACCCTGTTGTAGCAGAATATCATTAAATTAGCAGAAAACAAAAATTTTTTTTTTTAACCAGACACAGAATTAACAGGGAAAAGGAAGGATTAGCAGTAACTATAACACATGGAATTTGTAAATTTTCAAATTCCACTGGTTAAGAAAAGACAATTTATTGAGTTAAAATTCCAGCAAAATCAAGCTGGAAGAATAGGTAAGCTTTTATATGTAACAAATTTCAGGTGAATTACCACCCCAAACCCTGCCTGGTCTCAATACAGGTGTCACCAAAGGATTGTGAATGATTGAAACTGTGCCCAAGGTAATTACGGTTCTCAGAAATATGCAGCAATGCACCCTTTCAGTAGGACAAGTCTTCACCTTAAGGAAAACAAAACGCTGAAAAAAAAAGGTAACTGAGTCAAGTAGAATCACTGGGAAGAAAAATTTCATTAAGAAAGGAGAGTTCGGGGAGATGTGGGTTTCAGAACACTGTTAGAGCAATACAAAATGTGAAAGGTGTAGAGGATCACTTTGAAAGGCAAGAACTGACTAGCTATGGGGCTCAAGGAACTGCAGGGAGAATTTGATCATAAATTAGGCTTAGCTCTGAGAGCTAAAGTAGCTATACAGTAATATTTTTAGGCCACAATGAAAGCTAGAGAGTGATTCCTTCAGCACAATCCTGGAAAAGTTACCTTGATATATCACCAACTTCATATGTACCTTCTGAGGGTCAAGATGCCCAGCACATTTAAACGTGGATGGAGCAAGAAGATGGTAATTGAACTCCATATGATGATAGTTAAAATACAAAGGATGAAAACAAGAAAAAAAATGTTTTAAAATGTACTATATTCAGGGCATGAAACAAAACCTCATATAAATCAAATGAGTACTCTATAAAATATCTCTTAAATGTTGTTAAACAAAATGATAAACAATGCCTAAATATTTGAGAAAATAAAATATATCAGAAATGAGATGACTAGGCCTCAGGAGGGCATAAAATTATATATATAACTCAGAATAATAAACCAAAAAAGTAAGTAATAAAAAAATTAAATCAAGAATAATTTTGTAAAATACAGGAATGAGTACTCACTATATGAAACTGAATTCCTTGAATTCCTGGGCTCAAGTGATCTTCCCACCTTGGCCTCCGGAGCAGCTGGGACTACAGGCATATGCCACCATACCCAACTACTTTGCCCTTTTTTAAAAATTTCCAACTTCTATTTTAAGTTCAGGGGTAAGTGTGCAGGATACTTTGCCCATTTTTTAATCAGGAAGGCAGATAGAAAGAAAATATGTGAAGACAAATGTATTTGATATTAAGAGAATTGAGAATTTCAGAGAAACTGGCAGACCTGAAAGCATTAAACTATAATTTTCAAAATGTTGAAACCATGACCCATACAAATATAAAAGGAACACCCAGAAAACATTGATTAATGATGTTATTAATGGAAGAATCAGTAAGATGATAAGACTTATTCTAAGGGCAATAAATTAATAGGGGTTTATGGAACCTACAAAATTTACAACAAAATGTTTTTTTTAATTTTATTGAATAAAATAGAGAAATATACATGTCAGAATGTACAGCTTGCTGAAATTTTACAAGTCAAACACAATCCTGTAAACAGGATCCACACGAAGAAGCAGAACATTGGCCGGGCATGGTGGCTCACACCTGTAATTCCAGAACTTTGGGAGGCTGAGACAGTCAGAGCACTTGAGGTCAGGAGTTCCAGACCAGCCTGGTCAACATGGTAAAAGCCCGTCTTTACCAAAAAATACAAAAAAGTAGTCCAGCGTGATGGCATATGCCTGTAGTCCCAGCTGCTTGGGAGGCTGAAGCTGGACAATCACTTGAACCCAGGAGGCAGAGGTTTCAGTCAGGAGAGATTGTGCCACTGCCCTCTAGCCTGGGTGACAGAGTGAGACCCTACCTCAAAAAAAAAAAAAAAAGAAGAAGCAGAACATTGCTCTAGTTATTACTTATTCTGAAGCAATGATAAATTATGTAATTGCTAGTTTTCTAAAGTTTTAATGTAAACAAAAATTCACCATTTATAGGTGTCAGTTATATGAATTTTGATAAACACAATTATGAAAGCAAATCAAGTTATAGAATATTTTTATCACCCTTTAAAGTCCTTTTATCACTTTGTAGCCAATTATGTTCCTTTACTCCCAAGTTCTGGCAACCACAGATGTGCTTTCTGTTGTTACAATTTTGCCTGGTCCAGAATATTATATCAATAGAATCACAATGCATGTAACTTTTTGAGTTTGGCTTTTGCAACTTAGCAAGAAATAATTTGAGATTCACTGCTGTACCAGACAATTATATTTTATTCCTGCTCATTACTGAGTGGTATTCCATTTTATGGATGTATTACAATTGTTTTATTCATTCGCTAGGTGTTGGAAATTTATTTTTCTGAGTACTGTGCCTTTGAATTTCATCCATGTCTTTTTATGAATTCATAGTTCTTTTTTTTTTTTTTTTTTTTTTTTGAGACGGAGTTTGGCTCTTGTTGCCCAGGCTGGAGTGCAACAGCGTGATCTCAGCTCACTGCAACCTCTGCCTCCAGGATTCAAGTGATTCTCTTGCCTCAGACTCCAGAGTAGCTGGGATTACAGGCGTGCGCCACTGCGCATGGCTAGTTTTTGTATTTTTAGTAGAGACGGGGTTTCTCCGCGTTGGTCAGGCTGGTCTCCTCACTTATAACCTCAGGTGATCCTCCCGTCTCGGCCTCCCAAAGTGCTGAGACTACAGCCTTGAGCCACTGCACCCGGCCTGATAGTTCATTTCTTTTAAAGCTGAATAATATTTCATTGTCTGGATATACTACAGTTTATACTACATTTACTTACTGAATAACATTTTAGTTGCTTCTAAGTTTTGGCAATTATGAATAAAGCTTCTGTAAACATCCATGTGTAGAATTTTGTGTGGATATTATTTCTTTTGGGTAAATACCAAGGAGCATGATTACTGGATTATAAGTATATTTAGCTTTGTAAGAAGCTTGCAAACTGTCTTGCAAAGTGTTTGGACCATTTCGCATTCATCCCAAAAATGAATGAAAATTTCTGTTGCTGCACATCCTCACCAGCATTTGCTGTTCTCTGTGTTCTGGGATTTTGGACACTCTAGATATGAAGGGGTATATCACTGTTTTTATTTGCATTTCTCTGATGACCTATGATGTGGAGCGTCATTTCATATGTTTACATGACATATGTATATCTTCTTTGATCTTTGACCCATTTTTAAAATGATTTGTTGACTTTTTATTATTATTATTCTTGAGTGAGACTATCCCTTTGTCACCCAGGCTGGAGTAGGGTGGTGCAATCTTGGCTCACTGCAACCTCCACCTTCCAGGTGCAAGTGATTCTTCAGCCTCAGCCTCCCGAGTAGCTGGAACTATAGGTGTGTGCCACTGTACCCAGCCTTTTTGACCATTTTAAGTTGTTTTTTAAGGCCTTTGACTTTTTAAAATCAGGTTGTTTGTGTTCTTATTGATGAGTTTTAAACAGTTCTTTGTAAATTTTAAATAACAATCTTTTATCACATGCATCCTTGCAAATATTGTCTCCTAGCCTGTAGTTTGTCATTTCATTCTTTTGATCATCCACGCATTGTTCAACAATTTCGGAGAATTTCTTATGTGCATAATGAGAAAAAAGTATATAGATTAGTATATATATTCTTGAAGATAGAAAAGGTTTCACAGAACTTAAAAAATTGACCTTTAACTCTGCCAGATGTCTGAGTCTAAAGTTCTATTACATAGAACATCTGTATATTGCCTTAATTCTTCTGTTAATATTCCTTATTCATAAGTTTAAAGTATGATTATGTGTATTAATATCTTATGTCCTCTATTACATTTTCTTTTCTTTTCTTCCTTTCTTTCTGTTTTTAAATTGGACTCGCGTCTCACTCTGTGCCCAGGCTGGAGTGCAGTGTTGCAGTCTTGGCTCACTGCCCATCTCTACCACCTGGGTTCAAGCAATTCTCACACCTCAGCCTCCCCAGTTGCTGGGATTACAGGCATTCACCACCACACCTGGCTAATTTTTTGTATTTTTAGTAGAGACAGGGTTTCACCATGTTGGCCAGGCTGTTCTTGAACTTCTGACCTCAGATGATCTGCCTCCTTGGCCTCCCAAAGTGCTGAAATTATAGGCATGAGCCACCGCACCCAACCTATTAAATTTTCAATGACATTAAATCTCTCTCATAACATTTTGAATTAGAGCACTGTCAGATTTAATCATTGAACCTTTATTTAACAATTATATGTTTTGTCATATGTTTCATTTTCATATTATTTCATTATGGATGTGATAATAGGACTTCAAGATAATTCATAGGTTATAATTTCAAGAAGAAACTGGATTTTAGGTAATTAGATAATTAGAATCAGAGCTGGCACTATGTCCTGTATTATTAGGTTTTTTTTCAGTAATAGGCGTATTTTTTTCCATTGGAAGATTATTTTGGACTTACATACAAAGCACGTTTATGTGATCATTTGAATCATGTAATGCATGTTCCAGATCATTTACTTGTTCACTACAGAAAAAAAAAATTATCATACTTTTCTAACCCCAAAGAGAATTAGTGTATTTTCTTCTTTGGGCATCCCTGTGGAATTCAAGAGCTCAAGGGCCTAGTATAAGAATGAAAATGCATAGTATTCATAGCATGCCTAAAGTAAGCAGGCAGTTCATTTCCAAAGGTAAGAGAAAAAAAATTTGATCACTTGTAAAATATTAAGAAGCTCTAAACTTGAATTTAAGACTGAAATATGTTCCTCACTATTTAAATATAAGAAAGAGGATTCTATTTAATGTGCAGTTATATTACAAATTTAATCATACTTTAAATGGATGACAGGAAATAATAAGTATATTGTTTTAGCAATAGTTTATAAAAACAATTGTGTTACTTGTGATTGGATGGTTTTTATTTTAAAGAAGTTTCAGAAATTATGTAAGAATTATAGTAAAAAGCTAACCATAATTCATTTTTGATATAAATATGTCACAAAAATATACCCAAGGACCTCACAGGCATAATGATCAAATGATCGTATAAGTTGACACATCTGACATTGGCATTAAGTTAAAATTTGAAAAAAAAATAATGATTAAAAATAAACTGCACAGGCCAAAATGAACAACTTGGTGATGTTTCTTTCAGGAAAGAAAAGTGAAAAACAAAAATGAAAATAAATGAAAAATGAACACCAAATAACTTTGGTATGCAAACAAGGTGCATCTACCTCTAGAATCAAATCTCTTCTGTCTGCCACCATTCTGTAAGTACTAACACAGTAGGATAATTGCCCATTTTAAAAAAAAAAAACAGTTTGAAATACTTTGGTCAGAAAGACTGCCTCAAATGACAAATTTTAATGAAAGCCTAACTTGCGGCATTTTCTAGTTATCTGGACATATTTAAATATTAAATAACTTACATACTGTTTTTCTCATTTCAATACAACCCAATTTTATAATGTAGATATGATTGTTCCCATTTTTAAAATGAGAAAAATAAAGTCATTCAATAGACTTTAGAAAACCTAGGAATAGCATTCAGTCTTTATGAATTTTGAAACAATATTAAAAATAGATGGCAGTACATTTGATAGAAAATGAGCAGGAAATTAAACAGATTAAATAGACATTTTTTACAAGATAGATTTAGCCCATGTTGAATAAAATAATTTATTTAATTACAGTAATGCACCCATTTGGACAAGTTTTGTCACCATCTATGCATTCACTGACAAGGATTTCATGTTGCTTTTCCAAGAAACAAACATGAGGATATAAGTGGACATGAACTCTATTTTCACAGGCTATTGCCTTTAGAACATATAAATAATAGTTACAATGTCAGAGTTACCTTTACATATGGATTTATACAAGCTTCAATTGAACAATTTTACTGAAGTCACCAAGTTTATATTAATGGGCTTCACAGAAGAATTTGATGTGCAAGTCTTCCTATTTTTATTATTTTTAGCAATGTATCTTTTCACTTTAATAGGAAACTCAGGGCTGGTTGTGTTGGTCATTGGGGATTTCCGGCTCCACAACCCCATGTACTATTTTCTTAGTGTTTTATCGTTCTTGGATGTCTGCTATTCTACAGTTGTCACTCCAAAAATCTTGGTCAATTTCCTGGCAAAAAATAAATCTATTTCATTTCTTGGATGTGCAACACAAATGTTTCTTGCTTGTGCTTTCGGAACCACAGAATGCTTTCTCTTGGCTGCAATGGCTTATGATCGCTATGTAGCCATCTACAACCCGCTCCTGTATTCAGTGACCATGTCACCCAGAGTCTACGTGACACTCATCACTGCTTCCTACCTTGCTGGCATTCTGCATGCTACTATACACACAGTGGCTACATTTAGCCTGTCCTTCTGTGGATCCAATGAAATTCGGCATGTCTTCTGTGATATCCCTCCTCTCCTTGCTATTTCTTGTTCTGACACTCGCATAAACCAGCTTCTACTCATCTACTTTGTGGGCTTTATTGAGATAGTCACTATCCTGACTGTCCTGATCTCCTATTTTTTCATTCTGTTGGCCATTCTGAAGATGCATTCTGCGGAAGGGAGGAGAAAAGTCTTCTCCACCTGTGGGGCTCACCTAACTGGAGTGTCAATTTATCATGGGACAATCCTCTTCATGTATGTGAGACCAAGTTCCAGCTATGTTTTGGAGCATGACATGATAGTGTTAATATTTTACACCATTGTGATTCCCATGCTGAATCCCATCATCTACAGTTTGAGGAACAAAGATGTAAAAGAGGCAACGAAAAAAATGTTTGGAAAAAATCAGGATATCAATAAAGTTTACTTTCATACTAAAAGATAGATTTTGAAAAGTTAAGGGTAATTGATACTCTTTACCACGATATCAAGAGTGTGTCATTGTGATGTTTTGATGTATGTTGGTTGTCATCTAGGGTTCCTGGCTCATAATTCCCATAGCCTTTGTTACAGTCTTTTGTTATTATGTTGGATGTTTTAGACCTCAGGGGCAGGTCTTTTACCTTCTCCTGCCCTCCTTTCACTTGCCCCAGGGCAGGATTCCAATGTTTGCCTTACTGATTGTGGGTCTTATGACTCTCCCATGAGAGAGTAGCACCCTATGCCCTGGGGAAAGGAATGTTGATACCTTGAAGCTTCCATAAAACCTAGGAGGATAGGTTTCATTGAGCTTTTGGATAGCAGAACAGGTGGAAATTCCTTCCTAGAGGGTGGCAAGGTCAGGGAGGGTATGGAAGTTTGCGTCCCTTTCCTTATACCTTGCTCTACACAGGCCTTCCCCTGTATTCTTTGCAATACCCTTTATCATAAGCCAGTAATATGTTTCCCTGAGTTTTGTGAGCTGCTTCAGTAATTTAATGAAACCCAAAGAGTGGGTCATGGGAACTCCAACTTGAAGCTGGTTGGTCAGAAATTTCAGAGACCCGGACTTCTGATACCCCTCATTTCCTTGCTATTTCTGGTTCTGACACTCACACAAATCAGCTTCTACTTCAAGTGTTGTTGGGGTGCTAGTTTTGGGGAACTGAATCCTCAACCTGTGGAATCTGACGCTATCTCTGGATAGACACTGTTGCAAGTGAATTAGAGGATACCAACTTGATGTCTACTGCGTGGTGTGGGAGGAAGAAATCCCCACACATTGGGTCACAGAATTCTTCCGTTTTGATGATTATTGTGGTATGACAGTTGAGGAAAAGCCTGGTTAGCAAGAGTTATCCCTAGACAATAATGAATAATTTTAATTTATTAGTGTAATTCTGTTTTTCTTGGATGTTTTAAAATAAAGGTCATAGGTGGCCATGTACCTATGCTGTTCTAATATGTAGAAAGATCTGTGTCATCTGTTTTCTTTTTACTGTATTTATGTGTGGTGTTGCTTCTGAGGCCTGTATTCTGTTCCATTGGTCTACGTCTCTGTTTTGGTACCAGTACCATGCTGTTTTGATTACTGTATCCTTGTTTGAAGTCAGGTAGTGTGATGTCTCCAGCTTTGTTCTTTTTTCTTAGGACTGTCTTGGCTATGCGGGCTCTTTTTTGGTTCCATATGAAGTTTAAGGTGGTTTTTTCCAGTTCTATGAAGAAGGTCAATGGTAGCTTGATGGGGATAGCATTGAATCTATAAATTACTTTGGGCAGTATGGCCATTTTCAGTATATCGATTCTTCCTAACCATAAGCATGAAATGTTTTTCCATCTGTTTGTGTTTTCTTGTGTCCTTGAGCAGTGGTTTATAGTTCTCCTTGAAGAGGTCCTTCATTTTCTTTGTTAGTTGTATTCCTAGGTATTTTATTCTTTTTTTAGCAATTGTGAATGGGAGTTTGCTCATGATTTGGTTCTCTGTTTGTTATTGGTGTATAGAAATGTTTGCAGTTTTTGCACTTTGTTTTTTTATTCTGAGACTTTGCTGAAGTTGTTTATCATCTTAAGGAGATTTTGGGCTGAGACAGTGGGGTTTTCTAAATACACAATCATATCATCTGTAAATAGAGACAATTTTACTTCCTCTTTTTTTACTTAAATATCCTTTATTTCTTTTTCTTGCCTGATCGTTCTGGCTAGAACTTCCAATATCATGTAGAATTGGAGTGGTGAGAGAGGGCACTTTTGTCTAGTGCCAGTTTTCAAAGGGAATGCTTCTAGTTTTGCCCATTCAGTATGATATTGGCTGTGGGTTTGTTGTAAATAGCTTTTATTATTTTGAGATAGGTTCCACTGATACCTAGTTTATTAAGAATTTTTAGCATAAAGGGCTGTTGAATTTTGTCAGAGGCCTTCTCTGTATCTATTGAGATAATTATGTGGTTTTTATCTTTGGTTCTATTTATGTGATGGATTATGTTTATAGATTTGTGTATGTTGAACCAGTCTTGCATCCCAGGGATGAAGCCAACTTGATCGTGATGAATAAGCTTTTTGATGTGCTGTTGGATTTGGTTTGCCAGTATTTTATTGAAGGTTTTGGCATTAATGATCATCATAGATATTGGCCTGAAATTTTCTTTTTTAGTGTGTCTCTCCCGGGTTTTTGTATCAGGATGATGTTGGTCTCCTAAAATGAGTTAGGGAGGATTCCCTCTTTTTGTATTGTTTGGAATCATTTCAGAAGGAATAGTACCAGCTCCTCTTTGTATGTCTGGTAGAATTCGGCTGTGAACCCATCTGGACCTGGATTTTTTTGGTTGGTAGGCTATTAATTGCTGCCTCTACTTTAGACCTTGTTATTGGTCTATTCAGGGATTCAATTTCTTTCTGGGTTAGTCTTAGGAGGATGTAAGTGTCCAGGCATTTATTCATTCTTTTTTAGATTTACTGGTTTATGTGCATAAAGTTGTTTGTAGTAATCTTTGATGGTAGTTTGTATTTCTGTGGAATTGACGGTGATATCCCCTTCACTATTTTTTATTGCATCTATTTGATTCTTCTCTCTTTTCTTTTTTATTTGTCTGGCTAGCAGTCTATCTATTTTGTTGAATTTTTCAAAAACCAGCTCCTGGATTTATTATTTTTTTGAAGGGTTTGGGGCCCCTCTATCTCCTTCAGTTCTGCTCCAATTTTAGTTATTTCTTGCTTTCTGCTAGCTTTTGAATTTGTTCAATCTTGTTCCCCTAACTCTTTTAATTTTGATGAAAGGGTGTCGATTTTACATCTTTCCTTTCTTCTCACGTGGGCATTTATTGCTATAAATTTCCCTCTAGACGCCGCCTTAAATCTGTCCCAGAGATTCTGGTAGGTTGTATCTTCATCTCATTGGTTTCAAAGAACAATTTTATTTCTGTTTCATTGTTATCCAGCAGTCATTCAGAAGCAGTTTGTTCAGTTTCCATGTTGTTGTGCAGTTCCAAGTGAGTTTCTTAATCCTGACTTCTAATTTGAATGCTCTGTGGTTTGAGAGACTAGTTGTTATGATTTCTGTTCTTTTGCATTTGCTGAGGAGTGATTTACTTCTAATTATGTGATCAATTTTAGAGTAAGTGCGATGTGGTGCTGAGAAAAATGTATATTCTGTGGATTTGGAGTGGAGAGTTCTGTAGATGTCTGTTAGGTCTGGTTGCTATCTTAGCATTGCCGAAACCTAATAGTGGGCATAAAATCTCCCACGATCTTCCATTTGTTCAGGCTAATATGGTAGAGTGGTATATTTAACTCTCAATTTAATAAAACTTTACTCGGTGTATCTCAGTTCAATTACTTTTCTCTCAAAAAGTATCCTTTTGACTTCCTCTATTCCCATGGGGCCTCTTCTCCTTATCACTTAATAGTTTGTATTTAGATCTACCACTATGCTGATATTGGAACTTTCATAAAGACAGGTATTGTTTTTTTTTAATGTCAGAATTATATCTCCAAAGTATAAAAGAACACCTAGAAAAAGTAATTTATTGACAAAAAATATTTATTGACTTAATAATGAGTCAATGAATGAGTTAGATATGTTCTCATGTGCTTAGAGTGTTCAGTGTGCTTAGATTTGTTCTTTTCTGTTTATTATCATTATAGTGTATATCTTCTGCCTTTTTGCAGATGTTTTGCTATTTATATTCCAACTTGATTCTTCTCTCCAGAACCACTAGCTCAGCTCTGAAGTTTTAAAAATTTCAATAAAGTTTCAGATGGGGGAAATGTTGGGGCTCAGAACACCATACCTTGAAGTATGGTACCTTGGATGCTGAGTGCTTTGAACCAAATAAGACTGAAAAAACTTCAGAATCTAGGTTTTTTGACTTTCTTCTACTTTCCTTTCTTCTGCTTCCCCTTTTCTCCCAAGGCAGGCCTTAAAAACTGAAGTTTCTCTCCCACATGGCGAGTCATAGAAAATAGAATTCCTTTCTCCAAAGTAAGCCAAAAAAAAAAAAAAAAAAAAAAAAATCACTGACCTTCTTCTGATTTCAGTGTAGGCGCTCATTGAAAAGAAATTATCTGATCTGTGTTGTCGGAAAGTTGGTCGTAGACCCACATTCCAGAAGGGTCCTGTCCTATACCTAAGGAAAGGAAATGCTACACAGATAGGCAAAGAAGAATCTGAACACAGGGCTTGCTAGGTTACTGTCCTCCCACAGTCTTTTGCCATCAGATTATGTCCTTTTATCCAGTCCCATTTCTACATAGCTGTCATTCTTCACTGAACCTATGCATAAAAGTAGACAATTTTCCCTGTATCTCTGGATTGCCATTTCTGCAGTCTCCCATTTCACATAAAATTTTATTAAATAAATTTGTATTCTCTCTCCTGTTAATCTGTCTTTGTCAGTTTTATTTTCAGACTTAGAAACTCCAGAGGAGTAGAGGAAAGTTCCCTCCCTTTCAACAGTAATACTTATGTGCTGCTTATTAAGCAATGGACACTCATATAAATATTTTATAATTATTAACTCATGTAATACTCATAACTACTCCAAGTGGTTGTAGTATTACCTTTTATCACAGATCTATCTTGCTCGTTCTGCACATGTACCCCCAAACCTATAATGCAATAAAAATTTAAAAAAAAAAAAAAGAAAAAGAAAAAACAGTGCACCTAAACTATAAATAATTTGCTCAATGCCACATGGCTCCTAAGAGTGGTATGAGGACTCAAGCCTAATTTGCCTAGCTACAGCTTTTTAAAGCTTATTATATATGCGTTGAAAGAATGGACTGATCTTTTCACTTTACCAACTTAATTTTTCTGCCTCTGGACAACACCTTAGGAAACATTAGCAGTTTTCATACAGCCAATGACAGAAATAAGAGAAAAAGAATGCACTTAAAAATATTGGAGACTGGTTTACTGAACTTGCTAATTTATTCTTTTCATTGGGATGTAAAGTGGTGACAGCTTTTGGGTTTCAGTGATCAATAAGATAAAGAGAAAAAAGGAAAGAAAGAAAGGAGAGAAAAAAGGAAAAAAAGCAGAGGCAAATAAATAAACAACGTAAGAACAGAGTAGATGTGATCAGTTATATCTGGACCAATTATGAGATTCCATTACAATTTCAAGGTGCAGAATGAGATATTACATGGGTAAGTGGATTTAAGGCATAGCAATGAAGAGGATTTAAAGGATATATAGAACTTTTGTTTCCACATAGGATGTAGAAAGCTGAAAACAATCCAGTTAATCTATAAAATCATAATTTTTATGAATCCATCATGGAGCTGAGGCTGCATTCATCTAAATAATATCAACTCTAAGCAGAGATAAGTCCCCTCCAAGAGGAAGTAAGACACATTAACTGTTTCACTTTTGGCAAAGGATGAGGGAAAAATGTGGCCATCATATAGGCAAGTAGGAATAAATCAGCTAAATTAAAAAACAAACAAACCAACTTAAAGCCAAGTGTGTGCTATTGTGAACATCAGAAAGTTCTAGATTGGAAGGATTTACATTCACTATTAAAGTTTTCTCTGCTGCCCCCTACCAAGTGTTTATGAGATTTACTAATAATATCAATTTTTCAATTACAGGTATTCCTGATTGGTGTTGACT
The DNA here is from genome assembly GCA_031835075.1 of Saguinus oedipus. NCBI lineage: Eukaryota > Metazoa > Chordata > Mammalia > Primates > Cebidae > Saguinus > Saguinus oedipus. The sequence goes on along the minus strand of CM063178.1, from coordinate 61,046,647 downwards.
AAGAGCATTGACAACTACAGGAATAAAAGTTATAGTGGAGAGAGTAAAGAACATGCATAAATATGCCAGCAATTTCCTCAGAGGGCGTCTACAGAAAGTGTCCAGTGAAATGTTGGACCACCCATCCAAATCCCCAAACTCCGCACATGCTCACAAAGCATTTATTCAACAGACTTATCAGTAGAGTTAATAAAGACCAGGAAATAATTTGTGAACTGGAAGATTAATCAATAGAAGTTAATCAAACAGAAATAAAGTGAAAGGAAAAAGTTGGAACAAAAGTACACAAGAACTGCATGGCAATGTCAAATAATCTAATAACATACAAAAGAATAATGGAGAAGAAATGAAACTTAAGAAGTATTTGAAGATATAATGTTGAATAATTTTGCAAAAGTAAGGAATCCATCAAATTGCTGGTCCAAGAAGGTCAGAGGATCTCAGTAAGGATAGATACAAAAAAGTCAAACTAAATGAAGGCTATTTTTAGGAAAATAAACACACATACACACACACGCTTACACACATGCCCAGTTCACACTTATGCTGAAATAATTGATAATCAGCAGACTTGTGCACTAAGTATAACAGAAGGAAACATGGCTTCATACAAATAAAGAAATAGCACTAAAAATGTATAACTGAAAATAAAAAATAAAAAATATTTGACATTTCAATTGCTTTAAGAAATAAATATTAAGCAAAATTATGCTGGTGTGTTTTGGGTTTAAACCATGCATAAATGTAAAATTTATGACAAATAAAGCAAAATGAATGGGAGTGATCTGACTATACTACCCTAAGGGTCTTACGTGAAAAGTTGTGATCTTGATTGTTTTAGGTAAACTGTAATACATAAAACATGTTTTATAATCCAGGGTCAACACCAAGAAGAGAGAAAATAAATATAACCAATATCAGGAATGAAATAAGGTATTTTACTCTGGTCTCCACAAATATGAAAAGGAAAAAAGAATATTATAAACAACATTTTGTTAATAAAATTGATAATTAAATAAAAAGTACAATTCTCTAAAGAGGCTTACATCAGAAGAAATGAGTAACCAGGGTAGTTCTATGTCTACTTAATAAATTAATATGTTCCTAAAAACCATCCATATGAATAAAAACTTTGGAATTGCCTTCCTAGTGTCAAAAAATCTCACCTTTCTCTCAGACTGCAATGTGAACAAAGTACTAGATTAACCCTCTTCAAACACATAGAAGAAAACATCAGGGAGATAATAGAGCAATAACACAGAAGAATCTGTGTCCTGGGATTGCCTTGTGAAAAACAGCTCCCCACAAAGTCTAGTCAGGTCAAGAGTAACAAGAATAAAACAGAAAACTCTGCAGGTTACATTTAAGAATACCTTGTTGTGTTGGGCCACTGTGTTTCTGAATCCATTATTTTTTTTTCTTTAACATCAAAAAAGCCTGTATCCTGATTAAACACAAATTCTCTCCCCAGCATCATCCCATCATCTGATAAACTGTTCTTTCCTTTATTGAGTGCTTTTTCTGCAAATAGGGCTGTACCTATACACTTGAGATTTAGCTAGTACTGCCAAAATCACACTATCCTCTATCAACAGCCCTAGAGAATGTTTATCAGCAGCATATACCTTTTAATAACCTCTGTTATTTTGTAAATGCCTTTAATAGGGTGTAAGGATTTTTTGTTGTTGTTAAGAAAAGGATCCCAAATGCCCATCAATCAATCAGTGGATAAAATATTGCAACATTTTATTTAGTGGATAAAATATTGCAGAATATTATTATATATATATAGAGAGAGAGAAACGCTTTCCAAGATGTAGTGCATTAATAAGATTCTGATATATACCTATCAAATATATATAGTTAATGTAATATAAAATATTTTATTATATTTATAAAATTCTTCATATACTTTATATAATACATATACTTTATATAACATATTTTATATTATACTTTATATTTTATATATATACACTTTATATTATGTAAAGTATATGTACTTTTTATAAATATAATACTTTATATAATATAAAGTATTTTATAAATACAATACTTTATATAAAGTATTTTATAAATACAATACTTTATATAAAGTATTTTATAAATATACTTTATATAATACTTTAATATTACTTTGCACTTCTTTTCTGCATTTGTCTGAAATTCCCTCATTGAAGTTTTTGAAACTACTGACTGTCTCATCCTCTCTAGAACTTCAGTTTAAATAATCAGAAGTACAGTTGCTTCCCAGGCTGAACTTCTATTTACTGTGCAACTTTCAAAGGGAAAAGTGTCCTTTTCTGAATATGTGATTGCATTCCCAGAATTCAAAATGATTTCTCCACATCTCTGACTTGTGGCTGAGAAAGCCGTCACTCACAGACTGTTCTCCTAAGATGCGTGTCTGTATTTGAAATAGTTCTAGAAAACCTCTCCTGCCCACGTAGAGTTGAAAAAACAAGTTAGGTGGTTAGGCTTGCGAGAGAAGTTAATGAAAGGTGACAAGAATTACATAATAATATCAGCCAAATATACAAATGAGTCCTCAGGAGAGGGAGCACTGTCCTCACATTAAGCCAGGTAAAGGCCTCAGGCCCACCCATTGGGGGCTTGAATGCTTGTTTCAGCTCAAGCTAGAGCCTATGTATACCCAGTTCTGAAGCTCCTCTGTGTTTCATTTATTTTTTTAAAAATTCTTAATTTGTCATTTTTTGTGGGTACATAAAATATATATTTATAGAGTATATGAGATAATTTGATACAGGCAGACACATAATAATCACATCAGTCCAAGATAAGTCCTAAGTCTTTGCTTGAACAAGTAAAGGGGGTTTTCCATTAATGTGTGATTAAAATTTACATATTGCTGGTACCAACCTGGCAGTTAAATTATAATGACAAAGTATGTCAATTATATATGTAAAGCCCATTGAATATTGTCTGAACATAAGTGGTCAGAAAAATATTTTATTACTATTTTCATCTAGTCATAATTGGAAGCAAAAATAGCTGTTCCTATTTTGCTATGGTGATTTACTGTTTTTTTTTCATACCTATGTTTTATGGCATTTTGGCATGACACTATGAATCAGAGGACTACGTCTTAGATAGTATCTTACATAAAATATACTTTACACCAATATAATAGGAAAGTATAGGTCAAATATGAACAGTCTAAATCTTTCATATTGCACATAGATTATTGTTTGCTTTTCTATAATATTGTGTGAATGCATTTTAGCCTATATGATGAATAAGATAGGGTCATCCTAATTAAATTAGAATTTAAGCAATTTCTCAGCATAAGTGTTGTCTACAAAGTTATACCTTCTGTAGACCAACTTTACAACACAAATTAGCAGAATACATTTCCTAAATTATAGAAGCAGGCCTAAAGGAAAGCAAGATAAAACCATAGCTTATAAAAATGACTAGAAAAATAAAAAGATTCTGTAAATATATGAAATTACATCATGCATTTAATATTATTAAACAATAAATGTCTATTAAATACTTATTTCTAATTGCAAATGAAAACAAACAGAGGAAATTATAAACACATATTCTGGACAATATGGATATCAAAGAAAAAGTTAAATCATCATAATTTTATGTAGCATTATATTTGATAAGGTGTAGTTTTGAATTAAATTAAGAAAGTAGAGGAAATGATATACATAAAAAAGATCTGAATAAATTAGTTGACAGTTTGAATTAGTGGAAAAGTATCAAAATATTAACCCTTAAAATGAAGGTTACACTCTATTTTTAACATTACTAAAGCATTTTAAAAATCAAATACAATTTTATAAAGGAAACAAATTACAAAAGATAAAAAAAATATTGCTTGGATAAAAACAATTTGTCTAGTAACTGTTAAAAAGTTTAAATTAAAATAGTCAAATACTTGGAAAATGGAAAATAGCTTCTAAAATAATATAAGACCTAACACCATAAAAACCATAGAAGAAAACTTGGGCAATACTATTCAAGAGATAGGCATGGGGAAGGACTTCATGACTAAAACACCAAAAGCAATGGCAACAAAAGTCAAAATAGACAAATAGAATCTGATTAATCTCCAGAGCTTCTGCACAGCAAAAGAAACTATCATTAGAGTGAACAGGCAACCAACAGCATGGGAAAAAATTTTGCAATCTACCCATCTGGCAGATGAGTTGATTCTTTGTAGATTATAGAATCTATTAAAAACTTTAGGGGCCCAAAGTGGCTCCGGCCGGATGTCGTGGCGCTTGCGAAGGCGAGGCCAAGAGTTCAAGGCCAACCAACCTCAGCAACCTCACAAGCTCTCAATGATTGGCAAAAAAAAAAAAAAAAAAAAACTAAAAATTTACAAGAAGAAAAACAACCTCATCAAAAAGTGGGCAAAGAATATGAACAGAAACTTCTCAAAAGAAAACATTCATGCAATCAACAAACATTTTAAAAAAAGTTCATCATCACTGGTCATTAGAGAAATGCAAATCAAAACCGCATTGAGATATCATCTCACACTACTTAGAATGGTGATCATTAAAAAATCAGTAGACAACAAATGCTGGAAAGGATGTGGAGAAACAGGAACACTTTTACATTGTTGGTGATAGTATAATTAGTTCAATCATTGTGGAAGACAGTGTGGTGATTCCTCAAGGATCTAGAAATAGAAATACCATTTGACCCAACAATCTCATTACTGGGTATATACCCAAAGTATTATAAATTATTCTATTATAAAGACACATGAACATATATGTTTATTGTGGCACTGTTCACAATAGCAAAGACTTGGAACCAACCCAAATGCCCATCAATTACAGACTGGATAAAGAAAATGCAGCACATATACACCACAAATACTATACAGCTATAAAAAAGGATGAGTTCATGTCCTTTGCAGGGACATGGATGAAGCTGGAAACCATCATTCTCAATAAACTGACACAAGAACAGAAAAACCAAACAGCACATATTCTCACTCATAAGGGGGTGTTGAACAATGAGAACACATGGACACAGGGAGGGAAACATCACACACCGGGGCCTGTCAGGGTGTAGGGGACTAGGGGAAAGATAACAGGGGGTGGGGGGATTGGGGAGGGATAAAATTAGGAGACATACCTAATGTAGATGATGGGGGGATGGATGCAGCAAACCACCATGGCACGCATATACCTATGTAACAAACCTGCACATTCTGCACATAACCCCATAACTTAAAGTATAATAAACAAATTAAAATAAATAAATAAATAGCAGAGGAAAATAATACTGTGATTCCAGAATGTGTAAAAGAAAAATTAAAAAATAAAAGACATTTTAGCACTGTACCTGACTAAAGTTTACAGGATGTTACAACATCTGAATTTATCCTCATTCTTTGCTTCACAACTTTTCTGTATTCAGAAATGTAAAATAAATGAATAAAGCATTTAATTAAAGGATTTATTTTTAAAACTAAAATAAACCTGTAGAAATCAGGAGGCAATGATTTTTAAAAACACACAGAATTTTAACAAATAAACAGTTTGACTCATTACAAAAATCAAGTTTTCAAATGTTTAGCATGCAAAAGAGATATCATTGCAAGTAGATTTTCATCTTGGTGAGTTTATATTTCAAGTCCTAAACATTGTGAAATGGGTCTTGATTTTGTTCATGTGCCAAGAAAAGATTTATATTAGTGTTGTTGATGACAAAGAGATTATCCAGTGTTAAATTTGTAAATGGATACAGAAAGCTGAAAATCAGTACGTAGAAAGTTAAAGAAATTTTGTTTACATATATTATATATATGCACATATTCAAAGCTATTGATCTAGAAGAACCTGTACAGCACTCAGTATTTGTTTCCCTTAAACTGAAAATGTATTAGAAAAATAAATAAACAAAAGAATAGCTATTCCATAAAAAGAGCCAAAACTCAATATTTTGAGGGTTTCTATTTTCCTTAATTCTTTATAATATTTTTAAACTTTTCTCCAACATAATATATGCTATTTTTCTATAATATATGCTGTTTTAATTTTATTGAAATATTTTACTTCCTAAATTCCAAATTGTGAACTGCTAACATTGTTTTCCTTTTTAGTTGCTTGTGTGTCTGTCAATTAAATTAACCAAAATTAATGTGTAAGACACAAGCAAATATTCTTCAAAAAAGGCGTTGGGCAGAAATGCAAGTCTTCTAATGAAAATGGGCAGCATTGATTATTGTCACCTTAAATACTTTACAACTACCCTCTGATCAAATTTGGAGTTATTATATATCTTGTTCACTTAAGTAAGCAGAGTCTTAAATTTTAGGTAACATATTCTGGGTTATGTAGCTAAAAATGTAGCATACTTAAGATCTAACTCTTGGAAAACTTTATTTCAAAATAGTACTCCTAAGGCCTCTGTTAGAAGTCCTCCCCATATAATAAATGAAATAACTTCTGAAACTGATGTGATTGTGCCCAAATGATTCTTTTCCATAATAAATTTACCTCCAACTGAAGTATGCATAGGAATTTGTGTTATTTAATTTTAAAAGACAACCACATTTTCTTATTTTTCACATCAGTTGCTTTTAAAAACATATATTAGACTGTAAATATGACACACATATTATGATTTCTAATTACGATTTTAATTTCTAAAAACATACACCTTGAAACGTTTATGTTTAGTCAAGCAAAGGGTAGCACAACAGAAATGAAAAAATAAAAAAAAAGGATTCAATTGTTTTGCTAGACAAGCCAAGAAAATACCGAATATGAAAGAAAGAAAACATGAGTTAAATGCTCAGCATTCCTGCTATTTTAATTATCTGGAGTACTCTCTTCTCTGCATGACTCTAATAAAAGCGTTTTTCACTTCTTTGTTTCTAAGACTATAAATGAGTGGATTCAGCATGGGAATCACAATAGTATAAAAAACAGAAGCCACTTGATTTCTTCCCAAGGAATAAGACTTTCTTGGTTTTAAATAAGTAAAAATCATAGTTCCAAAAAAGATGGTGACTCCCAAGATATGAGAGGCACAAGTAGAGAAAGCTTTCCGCTTTCCTGAAGTGGAACTAGTTTTCAGGATAGTAGAGAGAATGGACACATAGGATGCAGATATTGTGATAAGGGATGCCATCAGGGTGAAACCAGCTAAAATGTATATCATGATTTCAATGTCGTATGTGTCCGTGCAGGACAAAGCTAAAATTGGGGACGTGTCACAGAAAAAGTGATGAACTACATTTGATTCACAGAAACTCAGTCTGTTCATGCAAACAACATTGACAAAGGAGTTGATAAAGCCAATCATATAGGGCCCAGTGACGAGAGCGTGGCAGAGCCTTTTGGACATAATAACTGGGTAGTGTAAAGGACAGCAGATAGCTACATAGCGATCATAGGCCATTGAGGAGAGAAGAAAACATTCTGCAGCTCCCAAGAAGACAAAAAAGAACATCTGGGTAAAGCAGCCCCTGAATGAAATACAGTTGAAAGTCAGTAAGTTTGCTGACGTTTTAGGTGTGATGACAGTTGAGTAACCGAGGTCAATAAATGACAGGTGAGTGAGGAAGAAATACATGGGAGTGTGAAGCTGGAAGTCCAGGCGGATTATCAATATCATCCCCACGTTCCCCAGCACAGTAATTAGATATATCAGGAGAAATACTATAAAGAGAGCCAGCTGGATCTCTTCAGAATCCATCAGTCCCATTAGGATGAAGTCAGGCACATTCGTGTTATTCCTTCTACTCCTCATGCTCAACTGCTTTAAACTGCTGAGAAACCAAAGTTGATACTTAACAGGAACGACTTTAAAAGTTTTCTGTTTATAGGAATGACCTATCATTTAATAATTAGCTTAGTGTTTTATAAATTGATAATAAATTTACAGAATATGACTAAAGAAACTAATTTTATTGCCAATATAGATATAAGTAGAAATTAACATTTGCATATAAGGAAAATGTAACATATTGCATAATTCAAATGAACCTGACATTGTTCTGAATGCCTTTTTTATTAACACATTTTATCCACATGAAAATATTATACCATAGATACTATTATTATCCACTAATTTTAGAGGAGAAAAAAAGAGTATAGAAGCTTTGAGTTATGTATCCAAGTCAGATCAATTACATTTTGATGCTGAATCTACCAAGATGTCTTAACTTCAGTGAGAAGGCTTATAATTCTACACTCTTGTTTATAAATAATTTCAGAAAGTTGAGAAAGGAGATAGACATGTAATAAAAAATGAGAGTAAACAGTTTTATTATACTATTTACTGCCCTTTTGCTTCCAATACTATTTAATATTAATTTGCAACAAATTTCACCCTTGGGGATTTTAGTAGACTGCATTAAAATTATAGATGACATGTAAGTATTAATTTATAAAAATGTGACATTTTCCTGACTTATCAAAATCTAATTTCTTCCAAAAACTTTGTTTTTAAAATATGTACTTTGCTCTTAGACTCTGATTCTATCAACTCTACATTTGTTTCACAAGCCCTGGCATTACTTAGGGTAAAGGCTAAATAATGATATGTGTATGTATTAATATATTATTTTGATAAAGTCCCCATTTTATTTCATCTGAAATAAAATATGAAAAAAAATCTTCCAATTTTGAGAATAATACTTACTGTGTGTAAGTCAAAATTTATGAAAAAGCTTTCTTCTTATATTATCTGTCTGAAAATTTGTTAATCTCAAATTTTTGTTATAAATAAAATGTGAAAACTATTTAAGGAGATGAAATTTTCTATAATACTTGTTTTCCTTGAGATAAGTTGTTTTTACATTTTTGTGCATTCATTATGTTTTAGTCTGAGTTAATATAAACCAACCTATAAATTTTGTTTAGGTCCTGGTCAAATGGAAAGGCTACCAATAAGTTATCTGTTAAAGCATCCTGGCAGCCACTGTGATCATAAGGAGATTATTCTTTCCCTCACTCTGATAATTCCAGAGGACCTCATATATTAGAGGCTGATGATAATGAACCTTTTGGTAATACCTGAGGACCATTTGCCAAGGAAGGTTGCCTGGCATGTTTCCAAGGACAAAAGTTCAAGGACTAAATGCAGCCATGTTAAATATTGTGCAAAGGTTTCCCTTTTTACCTTAGAAGCCACGTAAATGAAGAAAATTATGGGTTGGCCTTTTCTTGTGATGTTCTCAATTTTTTCTGGGGTGGTGGAGAAGCCATTTTCAGAAAAACAGTTACTCTATGACTGACACCATCAAAGATGGAATAATACAGTTTTTATAATTAAAATTTTGTATATTTAAAAGTATGATACTACCATAGAAATAAAGCATATTAATTAGAAAAGAATCAGAATATAACAAAATTCAAAAAAGAGAATAAAGTCAAAACTTGTTAACATTTTGTCAACATTAAATTTTTTTCTATTTTTTTCCTTTGTGTACTCAATGTTTATTTGTACATGAATGTATAGGTTGTATAATAATTATACTATATATTCAGTGCATTTTCATCATTTAATAACCAAAATTTTATGCTATACCATGAACTATGTTAAACTTCTACAAATCCCACAATTCTATGGTTCATCTATTGACTGATGCCCTATAACTTACTAAGTTAACTAAGTGTTCACCAGCTGATAGACATTTTGAAGCATTACCAAAGAAAATAGTGCAGATTATTTATTGTAATTTGTCAGTGTTGACTAATTCATCTACATGCAATATTTGTGCTTTTTTTTTTTTTTTGCTATTTTCATGTACTTTAAAAGATTTTATGAAATAAAAGTGACAGCACAGAGACATAATCAGCCCCAAGACTAATAAATGTTTTATAATTAATTTAGTTTCTCAAAACTTACTTCCTCCATATATAATCAGGTCATTTATTTGTTAAATATAAGTTAAAATTAAAATATAGAAATATAGCTGAAACATTGTACTGAGTACTACTTTCCCAATTTGAGGAAGCAAAGGAAGAGTCTGCAACAAAACGCAATGTGAATCAGAGTAAAATATTAATGTGAATTTTGTGTTGTCATTAAAATGAAATCAATTTTCATGTAAATATAAACGTGCATCTAGAAGGAAGCATGCTAATAATTTAGAATTCATTTAAAAATTTTTAGTGAAAATTAGTTTTATGTTATAAATTTTGATTGATTTATTGATCGATGTTTGTTTATTTATTTATTAAAATTTTTATTGCATTTTAGGTTTTGGGGTACATGTGCAGAACGTGCAAGATAGTTGCATAGGTACACACATGGCAGTGTGTTTTGCTGCCTTCCTTCCCTTCACCCACATTTGGCATTTCTCCCCAGGCTATCCCTCCCCAGCTCCCCCGCTGCTGTCCCTCCCCTATTCCCCCCAATAGACCCCAGTGTGTAGTACCCCCTTCCTGTGTCCATGTGTTCTCATTTTTCCTCACCCACCTATGAGTGAGAATATGTGGTATTTCGTTTTCTGTTCCTGTGTCAGTTTGCTGAGAATGATGTTCTCCAGATTCATCCATGTCCTTACAAAGGACAAAAACTCATCATTTTTGATTGCTGCATAATATTCCATGGTGTATATGTGCCACATTTTCCCAGTCCAGTCTATCATTGATGGGCACTTGGGTTGGTTCCAGGTCTTTGCTATTGTAAACAGTGCTGCAATGAACATTCGTGTGCATGTGTCCTTATAGTAGAACGATTTATAGTCCTTTGGATATATACCCAGTAATGGGATTGCTGGATCAAATGGAATTTCTATTTTTAGGTCCTCGAGGAATCGCCACACTGTCTTCCACAATGGTTGAACTAATTTACACTCCCACCAACAGTGTAAGAGTTTTCCTATTTCTCCGCATCCTCTCCAGCATCTGTTGTCTCCAGATTTTTTAATGATCGCCATTCTAACTGGCGTGAGATGATATCTCAATGTGGTTTTGATTTGCATCTCTCTAATGACCAGTGATGATGAGCATTTTTTCATGTGTTTGTTGGCCTCATGTATGTCTTCTTCTGTAAAGTGTCTGTTCATATCCTTTGCCCATTTTTGAATGGGCTTGTTTGTTTTTTTCCTGTAAATCTGTGAGTTCTTTGTAAATTCTGGATATCAGCCCTTTGTCAGATGTGTAAACTGCAAAGATTTTTTTCCCATTCTGTTGGTTGCCGATTCACTCTAGTGACTGTTTCTTTTGCTATGCAGAAGTTGTGGAGTTTGATTAGGTCCCATTTGTCTATTTTGGCTTTTGTTGCCAATGCTTTTGGTGTTTTGTTCATGAAGTCCTTGCCTACTCCTATGTCCTGAATGGTTTTGCCTAGATTTTCTTCTAGGGTTTTTATGGTGTCAGGTCTTATGTTTAAGTCTTTAATCCATCTGGAGTTAATTTTAGTGTAAGGTGTCAGGAAGGGGTCCAGTTTCTGCTTTCTGCACATGGCTAGCCAGTTTTCCCAACACCATTTATTAAACAGGGAATCCTTTCCCCATTACTTGTTTTTGTCTGGTTTATCAAAGATTATATGGTTGTAGATATGTTGTGTTGCCTCCGATGCCTCTGTTCTGTTCCATTGGTCTATATCTCTGTTTTGGTACCAGTATCATGCTGTTTTGATTACTGTAGCCTTGTAGTATAGTTTGAAGTCTGGTAGTGTGATGCCTCCTGCTGTGTTCTTTTTGCTTTTTAGAGATGGAGCATCACTCTGTTGCCCAGCCTGGAGTGCAGTGGTGTGCTCTTGGCTCACTGCAGCCTCTGCCTCCTGGGTTCAAGTGATTCTCCTCCCTCAGCCTCCCTAGTAGCTAGGACTACAGGTGTGTGCCACCACATCTGGCCAGGTTTTATATCTTTTTGGTAGAGACGGGGTTTCACAATGTTAGCCAGGCTGGTCTCAAACTCCTAACTTCAAGTAATCTGCCTACCTTGGCCTCCCAAGTGCTGAGATTGCAGATGTGAGCCACCGCACCCAGTATTTATTTTTAAATTGCATTACACTGGGGTCATGACTACTTTAAGCTTTGTAAATTTATGAATTACTTTTATTCAACTAGTATAAATTTCTCATGGATTCTGGGAAAGAAAGATTCAAATGTCGATATGTAAGTCTGTTTTTTTTCTGTTACAGTATTCATAGATTGAAAATTATCAACAGGTGGAAACAGAAATAAATACAGGAATCAGTGATACAACGTATTAGAAGTTCAAACGCACTATAAATAAAACAAAGGAAATGTAAGATAGCACAGGACATGGAAGTGGTGGATCATTCAGAAGCAGGAACATGAGGAAGCAACCAAAAGGGAGGTCAAAGCAGATCTCAATAAAAAGTGATGAGTTTGTGTTCTTTGTAAGGACATGGATGAATCTGGAGAACTTCATTCTCAGCAAACTGACACAAGAACAGAAAACGAAATACCGCATATTCTCACTCATAGGCAGGTGAGAAAAATGAGAACACATGGACATAGGGAGGGGGGTACTACACACTGGGGTCTATTGGGGGGAATAGGGGAGGGACAGCGGAGGGGGAACTGGGGAGGGATAGCCTGGGGAGAAATGCCAAATGTGGGTGAAGGGGAGGAGGGCAGCAAAACACACTGCCATGTGTGTACCTATGCAACTATCTTGCACATTCTGCACATGTACCCCAAAACCTAAAATGCAATAAAAATTATAAAAAAAAAAAAGTGACAGTTGAGCCAAGACTTGATGAAGGTACCTAGTCATGTAGATATATCGTAGGAAAATGTTCCACACCAAGGCAGGGGGCATATCAGAGTGAAGGTCTGTGCAGAGGATGTCCAGAAAGCTGCAAGAATGACAAGGATGACTATGTGGTAAGAGCATTGTGAAGAAAAACAAAGTACAGACAGTGCATGGAGACTTTTGGGCTTTCTCTCTGAAAAAATAATTTTTAAGGAAGTCTTCAGTGAGAGGACCATACTGAAATAAGTAAAATAGAGAGCCATAAAAATACTAGGAGAAAATGAGATTCAGAGAAATGAAAGAGTGAAGACAATGTTCTATAAAATTAGTTACTGTGTCCTGCAGTCTTACATCACTTTATTTTAGTAAAAATTATGTAAGCAAAATAATATACCGGATTTTGTATTTTGATTCACTCTGATAATCTTTGGTTTTTTTAGATGCATTTATTGCCATGAATGAATATAAAATTAGTCATACAGTTACCAGTTATATTTATATTTTATAATATTAATATTTCTATACATTCTTTCCTAAAATGCATTTTTTTGTATATGTCGTCTTTAGCTATTATTTTAGATAGCTTTTCTGCCCATCCTGCTCATCCCCTATTTTAAAAAACAACCATGCAAGATCCTAGCCATGCTACATTAGTTTCTTCAAGTAACAGATAAACTTTAAATTCCTTTTTAATGGACTTTTAATATATAGCTATGAGAGAGTCAGAATCCCTATGATATCAAAAATCAATTTTACTGAATTTATTTTATTTTCACTGATTTGTTTCTTCATAATTTGTTGAAATATTTTTGAAATAAATCAAGTTTATAAAATAATATTTTTATAACTTTTGATGCAAAAAGTTGTCTAATAGTTGGTGAAATAGAACAGAAACTCAAGGAATACAAATGGTTAACAGAAACATTACAAAGTCACCACTTATTAAACAGACAGAACCAAAACTAAGTATCTTTATTCTGAAGCCTGATACTGTGAACATATTTTAAATTGAGTGTCTTTGCTCAGCACATTAAAAAAGGAAGAAGATATCTGGACTATTTACACAATAGGTTACTGCCAGAGACTTAGTTTCAAAGACTACAATTAATCATCTGATGTGGGAACCATCAAGGGTGCTGGGAGAGTGAGGTAGAAGGAATCACTGGAGAAAAGGCAAGGCTTATCCTGAAAAGACCTGTGTTACAGGATCTAGAGGGAAGGTGCACGCAGAGCAACTAGAAGAGAGAATGATGGGAGATATTAACATACCAGGGGAAATTGAGAGAAGCATATTGAGAAGAGTATATAGGGACATTTAGACATAATTTGGGGCAAATAATACATTACTATGTGTTATAAAAAAAGTAGGCTATGGTTTTGTTCCTAGAAACACTAGCAATAAAACATTAATAATGTAAAAAGAGAAATTTGACATATAATTTTATTAATAATAAGTAAATAAGAATATGCAATCATCTACAGAAAATATGTATTCAATACAATGTAAAAATACACGCATTAGAATCAGGAAAAATGTAATATAATAGAAAAGTTATGATGTTTTATTCACTTATAAAAATGATCATTTAGTTTAGAATGTATCAATGTGTAGTGCTAAAGTGAATTTCTTTTCCCCTCTGAAGTTTCAAGTCTGCTGAAATGAACTGACAGTAGATAAGCAGGAGAAGATGTATGCAAATTTATTAGTCTGCATAAGCACAGGAGCCACTCAAAATATGAGATTCAAAGAAGTGTCAGATGCTTGAGGCATAAATACACTCTTCATGGGTGAGAAATGAATGAGCCCAAAGCATAGGCAGTGTGTTTGTAAATGATTCTAGTAGGAAACTGAAAGTAACCAGCCATTTAAGGGTAGGGACAGAACTACATTGTGAACAAAGGCCATCTATTATGCAGATAAAAATCTCTTATCATCTCTTGGAGCTGCAAAGTATGTACATATGGTGGCAACTTTTAGTCTCTTCTCTTCTTCAGTGGTTAATCTTTCCTAGTTAATGAAATACCTAGAGAAGGAGTTTAAAACAATTGCATTTCTTTTCAGAAGGTATTTCCTTCTTCTGAAAAGACAGATAAGAAAATTCCAGAGTTTGTCCCTTTCTGTGCTTGGTGGGAGGGAAAGGGAGAAGGTGGGCAACTCTTTGGCTCTGAGGCAGCTTCTAAGGTTTTGTAAACTCTTATTTCAAAATGATCAGTATGCCAAAGCATCATTCTTTGCAATATCATTTTTGGTGACCCAAGGATGTACACACTCAGATCCATTCACATGAACTATCCTTAGAGACTCCCAAGACTAAAGATTGGCATTCTCTTTACAGAAGGATGGTTTGTGATATATGGAGAACTGAGAATTCCTAATCATTGTGCTCTATTACTTAATGTTATATGTACAACGCATAACTTTGTGTGTATTTATTTCCATATTCTAGCCATTCAGAAAGTCATTTTGGGAGAAATACAAATCACTATGCCATATTTAATATATAAATAAGAAATGTTTGAGAAAGAATTCTAGAAATAGAATTTCTAACTATACTAACATTATTTGAATGAAATTATATACAAAACTGTCCAAACAACAAAGTAATATACAAATTTGAGTAAGACCTCTTGGCCTTAATGAATTCATCACTGTGCTTCCACACACAAAGAAAAACCAAAGAAAATATTTACTTCAATATTTCATATTGGTACATTTGCCAGTTGTTATGAAGTACATAAATATAAATAGGCAAATTGGTCTAGTAAAGACTTTACAGTCTTGCTGGAGAGAAATAGTATAAGCACATACATTTACTTTTAAAGGAGCCTCATCAAATTAATCTTCAATTCCCTTCAACATACATTTTAAATATCATAGTCCAACTCTGATCATTATTCATTGATTCATAGGCATTTAAGTCAGTACTGATAAAACTTTTTCAATGGTTATCTTCTAACAACACCTGGGAGCGTTTATAAAATCAGGTTTAAGTCTCTTTTCAAGAAAAGCGCCACCTCTCCAACCCCGCACACACAAACAATACACACACATTTTCTTCCTTTAATACTGAAGAATTAATAAAGTTTTCCATTTGATTTGAAGATGCAAGAATCTCTGTATACGCCCAAAGTATTCTAGAAATTATGCTACCACTAATGAGACATTATACAGTTAATGAGAAATTAAACTATTTTTAATAGAAAATATACACCATAAACAGAGCATTTTTCTATGTAATCTAAAATTGTGTTCATAGATACAGGATCAATAACTTAACCGTGAGGTTCAAATGACTCCATATTATCAAGAGATTTGTCTATACTGCCCGATGTTTGTTGTTCCATTAGTGATTGCACTGAAATTATTTCAATCCCTTATTTTTCCCTGTGGCTAATATTTGCCTCGTTATTTTTGTGTTTTGTTTGTTTATCTAGTCCTGTACTTTTTGCTTTAAGATGATCACCTGTCTTTTAATATTTTTAGTAAAACCTAACTGTTCTTATGCCATAATCTTCCATTTTTTTACTCTGAAGTTGCTAGTCGCTGAGAAAACACAATGCCAAATTAGATTGTCAATTTAATTATTTTTTAGTTTTTTAAATTAATTTTTCATTTTTATGGGGTTATAGTAAATGCGTATATTTATGGGGTACATGTGATGTTCTGATACAGGCATGCAATGTGAAATAAGCACATCATGGGGGATGGTTTATCCTTCTTCTTAAGCACTTATCCATTGAGTTATTATGTTGATGTAAAAGTAATTGTGGTTTTTGCAATTTTTTTAAATGAAAAAAACACAATCACTTTTGTACCATTCTAATACAAACAATTCAGTTACGTGATGTGAGCCAGGCACAGAATGTCAAAAACTGCATGTTCTCAATTTAATAATTTTGAACATGTTTCAGTGTGATGGCATGGTCACATATGGTGTTTAGATACCTCTTATTTCCTAGTACATATCTATGTCGGAATAATTTATATGCTGAATTGACCTCCAAATACAGTGAGTCAGTGTTCCATATAAACAAATAAAATAATGACTCAATTCACAAACTTCAACACTCTTTGTTCTCATTTAGTTTGTGTTATGCTTTTTGAGGTTACTCTATTATTTTCCTAGTTATTTGTGTAATTGAATTCCTGAAGCCATCCAGGTTTGTTTTAATTGTAATGTACATAAATTTTTCATGGAAAAAGTTTGCTATGTATGACTCTAAGAAGAGAATTTTTCACACACTTGTTTCTTAGATTATAGATGAGTAGATTCAGCATGGAAATGACAATTGTATAGAACACAAATGCCACTGTGTGTGGATCAGTGATCATGTGCTATCTGGGTGCAACTAGGTGAAAAGTCAGGGACCTGTAGAAGATAGTTACATCCATGAGGTAGGATTCGCAGGTGAAGAAGGCCTTCTGCCTGCCTGCTGCCAACTGGATCCTCAGGATGGCTGAGGTGATAGTGATATAAGTGACCATGATGACAAGGAAAGAGCTAAGAAGACTGAATCCAGCTAAGACAAAGATCACCATTTCTAAGATCACCATTTGTCTAAGACAGTGATCACCATTTGGCACTTTACAGGCCAGTTCCAAAAGAGCTGTGTGTCACAGAAAAAATGATTGATGCAGGAATCACAGAATGCCAAACTGTTTATCACACAGGCAGATAACGGAGAATATGTGACCTGCCTGTCACATATCGCATGACTCCCTGCCAGCTGCATGCTTTCTAAGACGTGGCTACTGAAACAAAGCATTGTAGATTGCTACATAGCGATCATAGGCCATTGATGCCAGAAGAAAACACTCACTCCACACCAACCCAACAAAAATATACATTTGAACAAAGCAACCGAAAGGAGATGGATCTCTGATTGGATACAGTAGGGGAGTAAAATAAGTCAGTGAATTTATTAAAATATGTCAATAAACTGCTCGGGAAAAGTACATAGGGTATGAAGCTGAGAATCAATTCTAATTAACATGATCAGTTCCAGGTTTCCCAAAATAGTAAATAGATAAATGAAGAGAAATATCGAGAGAAGACTGTCTTGTAATTCTTGGTGATTTGCAAATCCAGAGGATGAAGACAGTCACCTCAGTGACATTGTTCCCAGTCTTTTATATCAACTTAGGCCTTTGAATACCTGCTGAATAATAATAATGAAAGTGAGAGACAGATTCAAATCTAAAGGCTATAATCAGAGTCGACTCAGACAACTCTGAGTCGACTCTGAGTTGACTCTGATTTCAATGAGAGAGTTAGAAATGGGAAGAAAAATTTAGTGATTTCGAGCTAGTTAGGGATTTATGCATAATTTTTTTTTTACAAACCGACAGACATTAATTTAAAAAATCTCACATTAACAATTTTGTGGACTAAAAAATATGTGTGTGGAAGGATGCCTAGGAGGGAACATTCCTCCTGAGCTGTACCATTCTCTGCCCCAGTCTATCATCAGGTCTTGCAATTTAATGAAAATAATTGTATCTAATGAATATAGTAATTTATCTAATGAAACTAATTTTATCTAATGAAAATACAACTTATCCAATGAAATTAATTTTATCTAATGAAGACAGCAATTTATCTAACAAAATTAATTGGCAAATTATACAATAAAATCAATTGTATGATACTCAGCAACTTACCTAATGAAATTAATTATACGATACTCTTAAAAAATATATAAAGCTCATTTAGGAAAGAAAATTCAATGCAATTAACTAGGCCCAACCTGGCCATAGTCATTGCTGAGTGTCCGATCTGCCAGCAGCAGAGAACAACATGAAGTCACTAATAGGGAACTATTACCCAGTGGGAGCATCCAGGTACCTGGCAGGAGTTTGGTTATATTGGACTGTTTCCATCATCTAAGAGTAGTATTTTGTTCTTACTGAAATGTATATTTACTCTGGATACAAATTATCCTTCTTTTCAAGCAATTCTGCCTTAACTATCTTCCAAGTTATAGAATGCCTTATGAACCATCAGGATATATCACACAGCATTACACATAATCAAGAAACTCACTTGACAGATCGAGAAGTGCAGCAATGTGTCCATGATCATGGAATTCACTAGTCTTACTATGCTGTCCATCACCTCAAATAAACTGGCTTTGAAAATTTAATTACAATCCAAATAGATGGCAATGACTTGACTAGCTGGGGAGTTCCCAAGAAAGCTATATATACTTTGAATTAGTCTGCAGTGTATTGTGCTGTTTTTTTGCCAAAGTCTAGATTTAGGAGTTTAGGAATGAAGAGATGGAAATGGGAGTGATACCACTCACTGTTAACCCTAGTGACCCACTCTCAAAATTTCTTCTTCCTGTTTCATTGACTTAAAGCTTTGCTGGCCCATAGATCTTAGTCACAGAAGAATAAGTGCTTCCACCTAGAGATACAGCAATAATTCTATTGAATTGGAAGTTAAGACTTTGACCCAGCCATTTTCAGCTCCTAATGCTACTGAATCATTAGACAAAGCAGGAAGTTATCATAACTGATCTTGATTTTCCAGGGGAAATAGGGCTATTCCTTCACAGTTCAAGGAAGAATAAGTCTGGAATACTAAACATCGCTTAGGGCATTTATTTCCTATGTATGGAAAACTGTAACAGCCCAAACTAGCCAGAACGACTAATGGCCCAAACTCTTCAGGAATCAAGGTTTGAGTCACTTCACAAGGAACAAAACTATGGTCAGCTAAGATGCTTGTTAAAGACAAAGGGAATACAGTATGGATAGAAGACAGTTATAAATACCAGCTATAATCGTGTGGCCAGTTACAGAAATGAGGCCTGTAATTGTAATGAGAATTCCATCCTAATTTTATTAGGAATATGTCTATTTCCTCTTTTATTCCCTTATTATATCAATAAGATATATGGACTTTACATCAATGTTTAAATATTGGTAGTTTTATATTATAGAATTTTAGTCTGAGAAAATCAGAAGAGTCAATATAACTCAAAGAGTATATTACCTTTTTGGAATAAGGGATTAGTGAGTTTTAATTTAAAAGCAGGATAGTTGTGTCACGTAAAGCACAACTATGACCTTGTTATTGTCTATGTTTAGAGACTAAGTGTGGTTTAAGTACATGCTTATGTTTGCCAAGTTGACAAGGGGTGGAGAAATGATAGTTAAGGTGTTGACTTAACTAGGCTGTATGATGCCCTGATAGCTGGTAAACATTATTTCTGGGTGTGGTGTCCCTGTGAGGATTTTCCTGGAAGAGACTAGAATTGATAGGCAGAGTAATGATCACCCTCATCAATATAGTTGGGGATCGGTGCAATCAACTGAGGCCTTGAATAGAAAAAAAAAAAACAAAAAACAGAGCAAGAGTGAGTTCACTCCCTGCTTAAGCTACGACCTCCTTCGTTTCCTGCCATCAGACATTAACATCCAAGATTTTAGAGCCTTTGAATTCAGATTATGACCTACACCCTTGGCTCCCCAATATTTCAAGTTTTAACTGAATCTATATCACATGCTTTCTTGGAACTTGCAGACAGAAAACCACAGGAATCCTGTCTTGCAGACAGAAAACCACAGGAATCCTGTCTACTTAACTGCGTAAAGCAATTCCTCATAATAAATGTCTATCATCTGTCTGTCTGTCTATCTGTCTGTCTGTCTGCCTGTCTATCTATCTATCTAAATTTCCCCTCTTTTCTGTTTTTCTGGAGAACTCTGACACACTAGTGAAGGCAAATTGCCTTCTACAACTAATGGGCAGCCTGGAAACATTTTGTTATGCTCTCACATGCTTTAGGGATTATCAACAAATTGCCTTCCATCTCCTCAGGGAGAGTCTCAAAAGATTAAAAAATGGATAAATTGTTCTCACTGTCCCATGTTAGAGACACATGAAAGAGTCAAGACAGTGGCTTAATTACAGGTAAAAACAAGTAAGAATGTTTCCTGTGGTGCCATATGTCACAGATATCCACAATGCTTCAGTGACATTGGCAAACTGCCACTTTAATTTGATGACATAACCATAGTAAAGTGTGACAATCTGATTCATTTCTCTAGGATTTCTTTTACTCAGTAATGCCTGAGCTGAAATAACAGTGCTCCATTTTTCATATAATTTTGTAAGATTTTAAATGGTTTAACAGGCTGACTGCTCATAAGCATCTTTGAAGCACCATCATATTGTTTCTAAATTATTCATTTTATATTAATTATTTTTCTCTAATTGAGGTAAAAACTTGGAGAAAGTAAAGGACAACTACAAGGAGATACATATATTTTTAATCAAAGAATGAAGAAGCTGCAACTGTTTAGTCACTCATGTTCATGTCCTTCCAAATACTTGTTATTCAGATGCTGTAGGCTCTTCAATCCCTTAACAATAATTTAACACTTGATGATTATTTAAATAAATGTGTAAATATGATTCTTTTCTCACTTCTTGATGAGACAAAAAGGGGGTTGGGACAAAAAGGGTGTTTCTACCTTACATTCAAATGTGAAAATTATTATTAAAATTATTATGAGGCTTTTTGGGTAAGCAAAGGCACAGAAAAAAAATATTTAAAAATATAAGAAAATAAAATTAGGAGACTTTTAAGTAACCAGTTTTATGGCACAATACAATTTTCAGAATGTACTTCAATTTCTACTGAGTTGAAAAAAGCAGGTATGATTTTCTCAAAGATTGTAGCTTTAAAAATTATAACTGATATTCAAGAAAGATAGCAATATATGAAAAAAAGCAATCTGGTTCTTTTCACAGAACTCCAAAGCTGGTAAGAGGAAGCTCATTTATATTTTCTTGACTAATATAAAAAATAGTTACTTATCAATGATGATGTTATTTCTTTTTTGCCTTTTTAAATTGCCAAACTGTACAAACTAGCAAACAAAATACAAGATTTATGTTGCTTATCATTGTATTTACTAAAGATATTTGTCTAACATTTCTATCTAAGGCACACATTACCAAATATCTAATATAAGAAAAATGTGTTCATTGAGTCAGGGTAAGATAGGAGGAGGACATAATTTTATTTAAAAATTAAATGATTTAAGTTCAAATAAAATGTAATCTTCTTTATATTTAATGTGACAAAATTGCATGTCTTTATTTTTCATAGGTTACTCTGAGATTGCTGTTACTATAATCTTCATGGTAAACACTATTTTCTTTACTTTTTTTCAAGAAACATTGAGGCTTACAGTTTTTTTTAATGAAGATTAATTGTCTGATATTATCATGCCCTCTATCTCCTACTGTAGTATATTTTAAATCTGTGAGTTATTGGTGATATTTAGATACATATTTATTTGATTATACATATGCTTATTCACATTATGTGCTATACCAAATTTCCAAGTTTCTGTGGTCTGCAAGTCCAGAAGGATTTTAAAACACATCAGAAATCCATGTATATCTCCTGTTTAATGTATTGATTGTCTCTGTTATTGTGTTACCAAGTTCCTTTAACCATTTATTTTCTCTAATAAAATATCTTCTTTAATTATGAAGAAAGATAGTATGAAGAAAAACTAGAAACTAGTATGAAGAAAAACATTTTCTCCCAGTTTGTTCAGATTTCATCAAACTCCCCTAAGATTTTGTATGATAAAATTAACATTCACATTCATGTGAGTATTTCTCAATTATAAAGGTAATAAAACTATGGGAAGACCAATGTTTTAATAAAGTTTATGTCAAAATAATGTATTTAAAATGTTATTAAAATAGTGGTGAAAATTAGATAATTAATCCAAAACAATAGCATACTGATTGCCCATGTTTAGTCCTGGATTGGGGGAGAGGAGAAGAACTGGCTTAAGTTGCAAGTATTACATCCACTTGACCTGTAACTCACATCATTATGGACATCATATAGGTATCATTATGGTCCTAGCAAAAAAGTCAGAATAATTTACATGTACATATGTAAAGAAAAGCTCTTTCAAGTAAGGCACTCTCACAATTAAAACAAATAACAAGAAGAAAAAAACTCACAATGAACTTTATATTTTAGAATGACTTCTAGGCAGCACAGACACATTGAATCATCTAACCTTCACTCATCTTTCCCAACAATTCTGCAATGACACGTTGGTTTTGGATATAAGAACAAATAGTTTTAGAATATGACATAAATTGAGATATAGTGTAGAATATATCTATATCTATATATTTCATGATTTTTTTGCTATGTAAATATAAATATTGCCACTGTCATCTGTATGCTGCTCTTATTCATATGCCTAATATCTGTCAACTATGTTAAAATCTCAGCTGTACCACTGAAAGGGATAAGGGTTTTCATGGGATGATATTTTGAAGCAGGTGGTTTTATGCATTTTTGGAATTTGTGACAGAAATTTTTTGTATAACTAAAATTGTATTATGTCATGATAGTAACTCTAATCTATAAATATAACCAAACTCTAACAACATAGTCCAATAATTGTTCATATATCAAATATCCACAATATTAACAATGCTTTTAACTTTAAAAATTTTCTTTATATATCTATACAGGTATGAATACAGATATCTATATCTCTTTATCTCTCTTATATGAATCTATCTGTTCATTAGCTACCTACCTACCCATCATCTATCTATCTATCCATCTCTATCATCTATCTATTCATGTATCTCATCAGAGTTTCTCAACCTCAACACTATTGATATTTGGGGCTGGTTATTGGGATGGGCTCAATATTGATTATAATAGAATGTTTATCAGCATACTGGCTTCTAACAGTAAGATGCATCAGTAACCCACCTCCAAATTGTGATAAAAAAATTGTCTCTACACATTGGAAAATGTTGTTGGTTGAGTAAAATCAAAACCAACTGAAGACTACTGACCTCTCTTATCCCTATCTTGAATTATATTTAAATACGTTTTTATTTGTGAGAGATATGTTTGTTTTTAAATGTCGAAAATTGTGACATTTAGATATATTTTACTTATGTTAGCTTTACATACTAAAAAATTTCTGAGGAGACAATAGAGAAAAGCTGCTGACTATGTTGATGTCTCTACCCAGAATAGGTTTTCTAATGAATCTGGATGGAAAACCACAATCTAACAGTGGTGAATGAATTCATTCTCGTGAGAATCACGGATATTCCTGAGCTGCAGGCACCGTTATTTGCATTGTTCCTCATGATCTATGTGATCTCAGTGATGGGAAATTTGGGCATGATCATCCTCACCAAGTTGGACTCCAGGCTGCAAACCCCTATGTACTTTTTTCTCAGGCACCTGGCACTCGCTGATCTTGGTTATTCAACAACTGTGGGACCCAAAATGTTAGTAAATTTTGTTGTGGATAAGAATACAATATCCTATTATTTTTGTGCAACACAGCTGGCTTTCTTTATTGTGTTCATTAGTAGTGAACTGTTTATTCTCTCAGTGATGTCATATGACCGCTACGTGGCCATCTGTAACCCTCTGCTATACATGGTAATCATATCAGAAAGGATATGTCAGCTGCTGGTGGCAATTTGCTATCTCTACTGCACATTCATTTCTCTTCTAGTCACCGTAAAGCTTTTTACTCTATCCTTCTGTGGCTACAATGTCATTCGTAATTTCTACTGTGATGGTCTCCCCTTATTACCTTTGCTTTGCTCAAATACTCATGAAATTGAATTGATAATTCTGATCTTCGCAGCTTTTGATTTGATTTTATCTCTTCTGATAGTTCTTGTGTCTTACCTGCTCATCCTTTTAGCCATTCTTAGGATGAATTCTGCTGAGGGTAGACACAAGGCTTTTTCCACCTGTGGAGCCCACCTGACGGTGGTCATAGTGTTCTATGGGACTTTGCTTTTCATGTATGTGCAACCCAAGTCTAGTCAATCCTCTGACACTGACAAAGTGGCTTCCATATTTTACACCCTGGTTATCCCCATGTTGAATCCCCTGATCTACAGTTTAAGGAACAAAGATGTAAAATATGCCCTACAAAGGACATGGAATAACTTACATAATATTATTATTTGAGCTTTGTACAATATGATCCCTATAAATAAGGTTATTGGCATCAATTTTTGCTCTGTATACTTCTAGAAAGCATAATAAGCATAACTGATTCAACATATATTTACATATGTCTTAAACATGATAGGCTCTTCTAATTGCTATATGTAGATTAATAAACAAAGCAGTAGAAATATTTGCCTTCCTTGATGATAGGTGAATTATATTCACAGTAAGCCCATCTTATATAACAGTAGAATGTGCAAGATGGATATAGACAAAGAAGAAAGGGAGACGAGGAAAGCTATTATGCTTGGTTTGAGTAGGGAACAGTGGTAATTACAGGAGGGAAGGGCAAGGATATAGTGTTTTTATCAGCTATTGTAATACATTTGCAATGTGTGTGTTTCTGTATGTTTCTGTTTTGTGTGTTTGCATATATTAGCACTTTCCTTCTGTTTTAGCCTTCATACTTTTACTTGCATATTTTGACATTGCATTTAATACTGGTTCTTTACATGATATGTATGTGATGATTTTAAGTCTTATGAATGTGCTTGAATAATAACTATTCCAAATATTAGGATCCCACTCATTCTTTATCAGTGCCTTTATTTACACATGTAAGTCTGTTAGTTGAACATCCTTTGTAGCTCAATAATCTGTAAATTCTGATGAGCACCTCATTTTGTTTCAGTCAGTCCATTCTGTTTACATAACTAGATATATCAATTATGATTAAGTTTAGAAGACATTGATAGAAACTATCAGGTTTATACATTTCCTCTAGTTGCTCTTGTTTAATAAATGCCATTTTCATGAATTTTCCCCTATTTATCTAAGAAAAGTAGCAACCTGTGGTTAAAATTTGTTTTCAGGTTGCTTTCACATCTTTGAGTAAGAGGATTATTCTATGATAAATTAACTTTGTAGTGTTTCTCACTAAGTTGACAATTCATAATTTTTACCTATATGCACTATATCAAATGCAGTATATTTTTATTGATTTCACTGTTTGATCACATCAGTTGATTGTTCTACTTGTACAAAGCAAATAAAAGTAATAAAACACACTGTACTATACTGTAGTTTTCTGCTGGCTGTTACAGATGTCTTTTGACAGTTATAGACCTTCAACATACATCTGTATGTAATGATGTCGTTACCTTGCCTTTTGAACATGGTTACTTTCCTTAACTTTCTTATGCATTTTGATTTCCTTTATTCTTTTTAATACACTGAAGATTTTATTGAAAGTATCAGAGTCTACAATATTTCCTTAGTTCATCATCATAAAGTAAACTCCCATGTGCAGCCAAAGAAACTTGAATGAATATATTTCATTGGAATACTTTAAACGTTGCATAGTAAGTACATTGTCATGTGAGGATAAATATTAATACTGTTGTTAATGTGCTAAAAATGAGTCTTTATGATGGTCATAGAAACTACCAGGCAATAATAATATCTCACACTTACTGAGTACTATATTTTAGGTCAAATCAATAGTATAACCCATTCTGTGGATACCACTCAGCCTTTTCCCTCAGGCACCCTGTCATTTCCCAATGGGCTCACAAAAAAGTGTACATGGTAGCAGGGACATAAGTTATGTGTGGTCTCACAGCAACATAGAATTCTGCTCATGAGGGCCAACTTGGCCATAGTCACTGCTGAGTGTCCAATCTGCCAGCAGCAGAGAACAATACATATCCACTAATGTGGCACCATTATCCAATGGTAGCAGCAAGCTACCTAGCTTGGACTAGGTATATTGGACTCTTTCCATCATTTAAGAGCAGGATTTTGTTCTTACTGCAAGATATACTTATTCTGTATACAGATTGTCATTCTCTGCGAGCAATTCTTCCATAACTACTTTCCAAGTTATAGAATGCCTTATGCGCCATCATGATATTCCACACAGCATTACATAATCAAGAAATTCACTTCACAGATGAAGTGTAGCAATGCATTTATGATCATGGAATTCACTAGTCTTACCATGCTGCCCATCATCCCAAAGAAACTGGCTTTGAAAACTTAATTACAATCCAAATAGATGGCAATCTATCTTGAAGAGCTGGGAAAAGTTCCCAACAAAGGTATATATACTTTGAATTAGTCTCCAGCATATTGTTGTGTTCTTGCCATAGTCTGAATTTAGGAGTCTAGGAATGAAGAGATGGAAATGGGAGTGACACCACTCACTGTTAACCCTAGTGAGCCACTCTCAAAATTTCTCCTTCCGGCTCCATTGACTTTAAGCTTTGCTGACCTACAGGTCTTAGTCACAGAGGAATGAATGCTTCCAACCAGAGACATAGTAATAATTCTATAGAATTGGGAATTTGGACTTTTACCCAGCCATTTTGAGCTCCTCATGCTACTGAATCAATAGACAAAGCAGGAAGTTATCATAATTGATCCTGAATTTCCAGGGAAAATTGGGCGATTACTTCACAATACAAGGAAGAATAAGTCTGGAATATGAGACATCCCTTAGGGAATTTCTTATTAATGGAAAACTGTAACAGCCCAAACTAGCCAAAACTGATAATTGCCTAAACTCTTCAGGAATAAAGATTTGGGTCGCTTCACAAGGAAGAAATCCATGAGCAGCTAAGATGCTTGCTAAAGACAAAGGGAACACAGTATGGATAGAAGACAGTTATAAATAGCAGCTATAATCATGTGGCCAGTTACAGAAATGAGGCCTGTAATTGTAATGAGAATTCCTACCTTATTTTTATTATAAGTTTGTGTACATATTTATTAAGTAAAGATACTTTATTCCCTCTTTTATTCCCTTATTATATAAATAAAATATGTAAACTTTATATCAATATTTAAATATTGTTAATTTTACATTAAAGATTTTTACTCTAAGAACAGCAGGAGAAGAGTCAATATCACTTAAAGAATATATTTGCTCTTTGGAATAAGGGATTAGTGAGTTATTATTTATATGCAGGATAGTTGTGTCATGTAAAGCACAACTATGACCTTGTTATTGTCTATGTTTAGAAACTAAGTGTGGTTTAAGTACATGCTTATGTTTGCCCAGTTGGCAAAGGATGGAGTACTGATGGTGAAGGTGTTGACTTAACTAGACTATATGATGCCTTGATAGCTGGTAAACATTATTTCTGAGTGTCCCTGTGAGGATGCTCCTGGAAGAGGGAGAATTGGTAGACAGAATAATGATCATCCTCATGAATATAGGTGGGTATCACTGCAATCAATTGAGGCCTTGAACAGAACAAAAAGAGAAAGGGTGAGTTCACTCCCTGCTTAAGCTAGGACATCCTTCATTTCCTGCCATCAGACATTGACATCCCAGATTCTAGAGCCTTCAAAATCAGACTATGATCTACACCCTTGGCTCCCCTAGCTCCCAATATTTCAAATTTTAACTGAAGCTACACAACCAGCTTTCCTAGAGTTTAAAGACAGCAAATTACAGAAATTCTCAGCCTATACAATTGCATAAAACCATTTCTCATAATAAATTTCTATCTATCCATGTATCTCTCTATCAATTATCTAAATAGCTCCTCTTGGTTCTGTTTTTCTGGAGAACTCTGATACACTAGTGAATACAAATTGTCTTCTACAGTGAATGGACAGCCTCAAAATATTTTGTTATGCTCTCACATGCTTTAGAGATTATTAACAAATTGCCTTCCATCTCCTCAGGGAGAGTCTCAAAAGATTAAAACATGGATAAATTGTTCTCACATGTTAGAGACACATGGAGGAGTCAAGAGAGAGGCTTCATTACAGGTAAAAAAAAGTAAGAATGTTTCTTGTGGTGCCATATGTTAGAGATATATACAATGCTTCAGTGACGTTGGCAAACTGCCACTTTAATTTGATGACATAACCATAGTAAAGTGTGACAATCTCTGATTCATTTCTCTAGGATTTCTTTTACTCAATAATGCCTGAGCTGAAATAACAGTGCTCCATTTTTTCATACAATTTTGTAGGTATTTTACATGGTTTAACAGGCTGATGGCTCATAAGCATCTTTGAAGCACCATCACAATATTGTTTGTAAAGTATTTATTTTACATAAAATATTTTTCTCGAATTGAGGCCAAAACTTGGAGAAAACAAAGCACAACTACAAGGAGATGAATATATTTTTAATGAAAGAATGAAGAAACCAACTATTTAGTCACTCATGTTCATGTCCTTCCAAATACTTGTTATTCAGATGCTCTAGACTCTTAGATCCCTTAACTGTAATTTAACACTCAATGATTATTTAAATACATGTGTAGATATGATTCATCACTTCTTGATGAGACAAAAAGGGGGTTTCTACCTTACATTAGAATATGAAAAGAATTATTAAACTTATGAGGCTTTTTGAGTAAATGTATGCACAGAAAAAACATTTAAAACTGTAAGAAAATAAAATGAGGAGAGGGTTAAGTGCCCAGTTTTATGGCACAATACAATTTTCAGAATGTACTTCTATTTCCACTAAGAGGTGACAAAAGCGGATATTGTCTTCTCAAAGATTGTAGCTTTAAAATATATAATTGATATTCAACAAAGATACCAAAATATTAAAAAAGCAATCTGGTTCTTTCTAGAGAACTCCAAAGATGGTGAAAGGAAGCTCATTTATATTTCCTTACCTAACGAGAAAATAGGGACTTAAAAATGATGATAGTATTTTTTTGCCTTTCTAGATTGCCAAACTGTACAAAACAAGCAAACAAAATACAAGATTTATGCTGCTTATCATCGTATTTACTAAAGATATTTATATAACATTTCTATCTACTGGCAAACATTAGCGTGTATGTAATATAAGAAAGGTATGTTCATTGAGTCAGGACAGGGTAGAAGGAGGTCACAATTTTATTTTAAAAAATCAATTTAAGTTCAAATTATGTGTAATCTTCTTTATATTTAATGTGACAAAATTGCATGTGTTTATTTTTCATAGCTAACTCTGAGATTGCTGTCATTATGATTTTCATTGTAAACACTATTTTCTTTCTTCCTTTTGGTTCAGGAAACATTGGGGCTTACAATTTTTTAACTGATAATAATTATCGTACATTATCATGCCTTCCATCTCATGCTCTAGTATATTTTAAACCTGTGAGTTATTGGGGATATTTAGATATGCATTTATCTGATTATACATATGTTTATTTGCATTATGTATTATACTCTATTTTCTAGTTTCTGTAACCAGCATGTCCAGAAGGATTTCAAATCACAACTAGAAATTCATGTATATTTCATGTTTTGTATTTATTTTGTCTCTATGTTATTATGTAATAAAGTGATTTTTAATCATTTCTGTTCACTAATCTATAGTATCCCTTTATCCAAAAAGAGCTTTTACTAATTTTCATTATACAAAACCAATTTGAGGGCCATATTATCTCCCAATTTGTTGAGATGTCCTCAAAATCCCCTAAGATTTTGTATGACAAAATAAAATTGAAGTTTGCATTCAAGAGAGTATTTCTCAATAATAAGGAGAATAAAACTATGGGAAGATTAATGTTTTAATAAAGTTTATGTCAAAATAATTTATTTAAAATGTTATTAAAATTGTGAAAAATAGAAAAGTAATCCACAAAAATAGCATACCAATTGCCGAAGTTCAGTCTTGAATTGGGGGAATGGAGAACTGGCCAAAACTGCAGGTATTACATCCTGCTTGACCTGTAACCTCCTAGGCATCATTATGATGCTAGCAAAGAAGTTAATTCGCAGTCGTAATTCATATGTAAATATGTAAAGAAAACCTTTTTCAAGTAAGGCACTCTCACAATTAAAACAAATAACAAGAAGAAGAAAACTCACAATGTGCTTGATATTTTAGAACTACTTCTAGGCAGCACAGACACAGTGAATCACTTAACCTTCACTCATCCTTTCTAACAATTCTGCAGTGACATGTTGGTTCTGGATATAAGAACAAATAGTTTTAGATAACTCATACTATTTGCCTAAACTAAATTTTCAAACATGATATAAATTAAGATATAGTGTAGAATGTATCTATATCCATATATTTCCTGATATTTTTTGCTATGTAAATACAAATAATTGCCAGTTATCTGTTATGCTGCTTTTATTCATATGCCTAAGATCTTTCAAATATATTAAAGTCTCAGCTGTACCACCCGAAGAGTTTTCACTGGATGACGTTTTAGAGCCTGTTGTTTTGTGCACTTTTGAAATTTGTGACAGAATTTTTTTTTTTTTTTGAGTCGGAGTTTCGCTCTTGTTACCCAGGCTGGGGTGCAATGGCGTGATCTCGGCTCACCGCAACCTCCGCCTCCTGGGTTCAGGCAATTCTCCTGCCTCAGCCTCCCGAGTAGCTGGGACTACAGGCACACACCACCATGCCCAGCTAATTTTTGTATTTTTTAGCCCGGGTTTTACCTTGTTGACCAGGATGGTCTCAATCTCTTGACCTCGTGATCCACCTGCCTTGGCCTCCCAAATTGCAGACATTTTTTATATAACTAAAATTATATTATGTCATAATAGTAATTGTAATCTATAAACATGACCAATCTCTGAAAACATAGTACAAGAATTGTTCATATATCAAATATCCACACTACTAACGTTTGTAACTTTAAAATTTTTATTTATACATCTATTCAGACATGAATATCTATCTGTATCTCTTTCTCTCTCTCTCTCTCTCATATGAATCTATATGATCATCCATTATCTATCTATCTATCTATCTATCTATCTATCTATCTATCTATCTATCTATCTATCTATCAATCTATCTTCTATTCATATATGTAGTCAGTTTCTCAACCTTAGCACTATTGATATTTGGAGCTGATTATTCAGATGGGCTCAATATTAATTATAGTAGAATGTTTGGCAGGTTACTGGCTTCTAACAATTAGATGCAACAGTAGCCCACCCCCAAACTGTTAAAAAGAAAATGTCTCTAGACATTGCAAAATGTCATTGGATGAGTAAAATAAAAACCAAATGAAAACTGCTGACCTGTCTTATCTCTATCTTGAATTATATTTAAATGTGTTTTTATTTGTGAGAGATATGTTTGTTTACAAATGTCGCAAATTGTGAAATTTATATATATCTTATGTTACCTCTGCATACTAAAACATTTCTCAGGAGATTATAAAGAAAAGATATTGACTATGTTAATGTCTCTATCCAGAACAAGTTTTCTAGTGAACCTGGATGGAAAACCACAATCTAACAGTGGTGAATGAATTCATTCTCGTGGGAATCACGGATATTCCTGAGCTGCAGGCACCGTTATTTGCATTGTTCCTCATGATCTATGTGATCTCAGTGATGGGAAATTTGGGCATGATCATCCTCACCAAGTTGGACTCCAGGCTGCAAACCCCTATGTACTTTTTTCTCAGGCACCTGGCACTCACTGACCTTGGTTATTCAACAGCTGTGGGACCCAAAATGTTAGTAAATTTTGTTGTTAATAAGAATACAATATCCTATTATTTCTGTGCGGCACAGCTAGCTTTCTTTCTTGTGTTCATTGGTAATGAACTTTTTATTCTCTCAGTGATGTCCTATGACCGCTACGTGGCCATCTGTAACCCTCTGCTATACATGGTAATCATGTCAGAAAGGGTATGTCAGATGCTGGTGGCAATCCCCTATCTCTACTGCACATTCATTTCTCTCCTAGTCACCTTAAAGATTTTTACTTTATCCTTCTGTGGCTACAGTGTCATTCGTCACTTCTACTGTGATTGTCTCCCTTTGTTACATTTACTCTGCTCCAATACTCATGAAGTTGAATTGATAATTTCAATCTTTGCAGCTTTTGATTTGATTTCATCTCTTCTGATAGTTCTTGTGTCTTACCTGCTCATCCTCATAGCCATTCTCAGGAAGAATTCTGCTGAGGGCAGACACAAGGCTTTTTCCACCTGTGGAGCCCACCTGACGGTGGTCATAGTGTTCTATGGGACTTTGCTTTTCATGTACGTGCAGCCCAAGTCTAGTCAATCCTCTGACACTGATAAAGTGGCTTCCATATTTTACACCCTGGTTATCCCCATGTTGAATCCCTTGATCTACAGTTTAAGAAACAAAGATGTAAAATATGCTCTACAAAGGACATGGAAATACTTATGGAATATTTTTCTTTAAATTTTGCACAATATGATTTCTATAAATTAAGTTATGGGCATCAATTTTTTCTCTTTATGCCCCAGAAGACATGACAAGCATAACTGATTCAATATATATTTACATATGTCTAAAACATAATAGACTCTTCTAATTGCTATATACAGATTAGTGAAATAAACACAGTAGAAATCTTTGCCTTCCTTGATGGACCGATTAATTATATTCACACTAAGTCCATTTTATATAACAGTAGAATGTGCAAGATGGATACAGACAAAGAAAAATGGAAGACAAGGAAAGCTAGTATGCTGGGTGGGAGTAGGAAAGAGTAGTCATTACAGAAGGGAGGGGCAAGGATTCTAGAGTGTTTATTTATTTATATTTATTTATTTATTTATTTATTTATTTATTTATTTATTTTGAGACGGAGTTTCGCTTTTGTTACCCAGGCTGGAGTGCAATGGCGTGATCTCGGCTCATCACAACCTCCACCTCCTGGGTTCAGGCAATTCTCCTGCCTCAGCCTCCTGAGTAGCTGGGATTACAGGCACGCGCCACCATGCCCAGCTAATTTTTCGTATCTTTAGTAGAGACGGGGTTTCACCATGTTGACCAGAATGGTCTCGATCTCTTGACCTCGTGATCCACCCGCCTCGGCCTCCCAAAGTGCTGGGATTACAGACTTGAGCCACTGCGCCCGGCCCTAGAGTGTTTATTAAGTATTATAATAAATTTGCAGTGTGTGTGTTTGTTTCTGTATGTTTCTTTTAATGTATTTTTTGTATATAATCATTTTCCATCTGTTTTAGCCTTTATACTTATTGCTTGTGTATTCTGACATTGCATTTAATACTGGTCATTTACATGATATTTGATGATTTTATGTCTTATAAATGTGCTTAAATAATAACTATTCCGAACATTAGGATCCCCCTTTTCCTTATCAATGTTTTTATTTCCACATAGAAGTCTGTTAATTGGACATATTTCATAGCTCAATAATCTGTATTCTGATTAGCACCTGACATTGTTTCAGTCAGCCAATTCTGTGTACATGAGTAGATATATCAATTATAATAAAGTTTAGAAGACAACCATAGAAACTCTCGGGTTTATATATTTCCTCTAGTTGTTCTTGCCTTTTTTCATGGATTTTCCCCTTTTTATCTAAAAAAAGCGATAATCTGTGGTCAAAATTTATGTTCCAGTTGTTTTTACATCTTTGTAAGAGAACCATTCTATGATGAACTAACTTTATAGTCTGTTTCTCATTGAGTTGACAATTCATAATTTTTATCAATATGCTCTATATTGAATGCACTATATTTTCATTGACTTCACTGTTTGATTCCATCAGTTGATTGTTCTAACTGCATAAAGCAAATAAAAGTAATAAAACACACTACACCATACTGTATTTATCTGCTGGCTGTTACAGATGTCCTTCGACAGCTACAGACCTTCAACATGCAAGTGAGGTGTGATCTGTATGTAATGATGTCATTATCTTGCCTTTTGAACATGGTTGCTTTCATTAACTTTCTTATGTATTTTGATTTCCTTTACTCTTTTTAATACTCCTAAGATTTTATTGAAAGTATCTGTCTACAATATTTTCTTAGTTCACCATCATAAAATAAAATCCCATGTGCAGCCAAAGAAACTTGAATCAATGCATAGTACATTGTCATGTGATTATAAATACTACCATATTGTTGTTGTAGTGAAAATGAATTTTCAGGATGGTCATAGAAATTACCAGGTAATAATAATATCTCACACTTACTGAGTACTATATCTTAGGGATTCTTCATGTCTCAACTAATTTAGCCATCACAACAGCTCTGTGAGTTAGGTTCTACACTGCATGTTCTCACTCATAGGCAGGTGTTGAACAGTGAGAACACAGGGACACAGGGAGAGGAGCATCACACACTGAGGTCTGTGGTGGGGAACTAAGGGAGGAACAGCATGGGATGGGAAGTAGGGGAGGGATAACATGGAGAGAAATGCCAGATATAGATGACGGGAGGAAGGCAGCAAACCACATTACCATGTATGTACCTATGCAACAATCTTGCATGTTCTTCACATGTACCCCAAAACCTAAAACACAATTATATATATATATGTATGTATATATATATATATGTATGTGTATATATATATATATATATGCCATATTTCAGATGATAAAGTAGAGCCTAGATACAGCAAGTAAGTTGTCAGAGATTACCAAGGTAATAAGTATTAGAATCAGGTCTTGCATTTTTGTTTGTTTGTTTGCTTGCTTTAAGAGATAGAATCTCCCTTTGTTGGTCAGGTTGGAGTACAGTAGAATAGCCATAACTCACTGCAACCTCAAATTTCTGCACTCAAGCAATCCTCTCATCTCAGCCTCCTAAATAGCTGGGACAACAGCCAAGAGCCACCAATGCCCAGCTTATTTTTTAATTTGTCGTAGAGATGGTGTTCCACTATCTTGTCCAGGCTGGTATCAAACTCCTGAGCTCAAATTGATCCACCCACCTCAGCCTCCCAAAGTGCTGGGATTACAGGCTGAGCCACCATGCCTGTCTCTGTATTCTCTCTCTCTCTCTTTATTTATTTATTTTTAAGACAGTCTCCTGCTCTGTCTGGACTCAGGCTGGAGTACAGTGGTGTGCTCTTGGCTCACTGCAACCTCCACCTTCCAGGCTTAAGCAATTTTTGTGCCTCAACCTCCCAAGTAGCTGGGACTATAGGTGTGTGCCACCAAGCCCAGCTAATTTTGTATTTTTAGAAGAGGCAGGGTTTCACCATGTTGGCCAGCCTGGGCTTGAACTCCCTAGCATCAAATTTAAGTACCTGAGACTCCAAATTACTGGGATTAAGGGTGTAGGCCACTGCGTCCAGCCCTATTTTGTATCTTAATGTCATTTGTATGCTTCGCTAATGTCACCCTGAGTTGCAAGAGAGAAAAACTTCACTTTGACAGGTTTGGTATTAGAAGAGAAGAAGAGCAGAGGGGTCAATTATAGGAATACATGTTGGGCATCCAGTGTAACACATGGTGACTGCAGTTTATAATACCAAATTTTTTACTTGAAATTTGATGGAAGAGCAGATTCCAAGTGTCTTCACCACACACACACACACACACACACACACACACGCGCACGCACGGCAAACTGTGGATGGTAACAGATGTACTAATTAATGTTATTTTAGTACTCATTAAAGAATGTATAAATATATAGAATTATCACACTGTGCACCTTGAAAATATACATTTTTGTCAATGAAATATTTTCAAATAAGAAAATAAATAAAAGTAGTGGACTATGTGACACATATAAAATTAATTTACAAAATACATAATCAAAAAGAAACTTGACTCAGAAATGTAAACTTATCAGTCCATTTTGACATTTTGAGAGTGTCTATGCTCAAGTAGAAAACCATCAAAAAGTAAAGTTTGAGTAGAGTTGTAATAAATTGCAGAGGAAGAGGATAGCAGAAATTAGCATTAAGTAGTCAGTAATATGCTGAAGAAAAAGAAATGATTAGGCAGACTTTCTTTCTTTGTATACTAATAAGCTCAGCTGTCTTTGAGAAAGGAAGATTGAGGTTGGTTTCTCAATAGGGAAAAGTACCTCCTGGGAAAAGATGAGGAAGGAAGGTGACAATTTGCTAAATCCTTGGACTCCCTGGAACCAGAATAAACCACTAGGGAGCTGAACAGGCATGCCACAAGGTAGAGAAGTTTCAGACGTCATGAAACAGGAGGAACTATATTCTAATTTCCCAGTATATGTGATTGACATATCTTGGAGTAATGAGGACCATATCTTTCACAATGGCATATGGTGTTTTCCCCATTTTCCAGTATGTCGTATTTGAGCAGAGGTTTACATTTGTTTAGTTAATTTTACCTTATAGGTTCCCTGATGATAAGTATGAAACTATTCGTATATTCTTTTTTGTTTGTTTGTTTTTTGAGACAGAGTTTTGCTCCTATTGCCCAGTCTGGAGCTGGAGTATAATGGCACAATCTCTGCTCACCTCAACCTCCACCTCCTTGGTTCAAGAAAATTCTACTGTCTCAGCCTCCCAAGTAGCTGGGATTACTGGTATGCACCACCATGCCTAGCTAATTTTTTTTTTGTTTTTTCTTTAGTAGATATGGGGTTTCTCAGTGTTAATCAGACTCGTCTCAAACTGTTGATCTTAGGTGACTTGCCTGCCTCGGCCCCCAAAACTGCTGGGACTATAGGCATGAGCCACTGTGCCTGGCCTAATGATATATTCTTTAAGTTGCAGCTGAAACACTAGGACACATGATATAATATATGAAATAATAATATATTAATATGTACTTGTGGACTGTGGGGGTCAGATCCAGTTATCAAATAAATTGCCTAACATTATTCCCTAAAACAACATTTTCTTTAAAAAGTAGAAAAAGAATCCCAAAATTATCAGAGGGAAACAAATAAAAAAATCAGAACAGAAATAAATCCAATAAAGAGTAGAAAAAATTGAAAAATTAACAAAAATAAGAGTTGGCATTTTGAAAAATAAACAAAATTGACAAACTTTCAGCATAGCTAACTAAGAAAACAGAGGGAAGAGTAAAAATAAAATTATGAATGAAAGTGGAGCGATTACAACTGATAGCTCAGAAACAGAATGGATCATGAGGGACTATTATGAATAGTTATATGCCAACAAATTCAATAACTGAGGAAATGAATAAATTCCTAGCAAAATACAATCTATCAAGATTAAATCAGACATAAATAAAAAGCCTGAACAACAACAACAGCTAGTAAAGAGATTGAAGTAGTGATATGGTTTGGTTCTGTGTCCCCACTCAAATCTCATCCTTAATTGTAATTCCTACATGTCAAGGGAGTAACCTAGTGGGAGGTGATTGGGTCATGGGGGTGGTTTCCCTCATCCTGTTCTTATGATATTGAGTGAGTTTTCAGGAGATATAATGGTTTAAATAAAAGTGGGGCACTTCTTCTGCCCCCAAATGTCTCTCCTGCTGCCTTGTAAAAAAGGTGATTGTTTCTCCTTTGCTTTCTGCCATGATCGTTTGCTGAGGCTTTCCCAGCAACATGAAACTATGAGTCAATTAACTTCTTTACTTTATAAATTACTCAGTCTCAGGTAGTTATTTAAAGTAGTTTGAAAACAGACTAATACAGAAGATTGGTAGTGAGATAAGTGGAGCATTGTTATAAAGATATTTGAAAATGTGGAAGCAACTTTGGAACTGAGTAATGGAACAGTTTGAAAGATTCAGAAGAAGACAAGACGATGTGGGAAAATCTGGAACTTCCTAGAGATTTTTTGAATAATTTTGACCAAAATGGGGATGGAGATATAGACAATGAGGTCCAGTCTTAGGTGGTCTCAGATAGAGATGAGAAAAGTTTGGGGAATTGGAGCTAACATCACACTTGCTACGCTTTAGCAAAGAGACAGGTGGCATTTTACCCCTGCCCTGGAGATCTGTGGAAGTTTGAACTTAAGAGAGATACTTTAGTCTATCTGATGGAAGACATTTCTAAGCAGCAATGTGTTCAAGATGTGACCGGACATTTTCTAAAATTGTATGCATACATGTATGAAGAAAGAAACAATCTCAAATTAAAAAATAAATTTTAAAGTGTAGCAGAGCATAAAAGTTTGGAAAATTTTCAGCCTGACTTTGCTGTAGAAAAGGAAAATCCATTTTCTGAGGAGAAATTTAAGCCTGCTATGGAAATTTGCATAAGTGACGAGGAATCAAATGTTAATAGCCAAGACAATGGGGAAAGTATCTCCAGGGTATTTTACAGATCTTCATGGCAACCCCTCCCATTACAGGCCCAGAGGCCTAGGAGGAAAAATCATTTCCTGGGCCAGATCCAGAGCCTCACCACTGCTCTGCACATCCTTGGGACTTGGCATCCTGCATCCCAGCCACTACAGCTTCAGCCATGGCTAAAAGGTGCTGGGGTACAGATCAGGCCATTGCTTTTGAGGGTGCAAATCCCAGGCCTTGGTGGCTTCCACCTGATGTTGGGCCTATAGGTTTGCAGAGGTCAGAACTTGAGGCTTGGCAGCCTTCACATAGATTTCAGAGGATGTATGGGAATGCCTGGATAGCCAGGCAGAATTCTGCTGCAGAGGAAGAGCCCTCTTGGAAAACCTCTACTAGGGCAACAAAGAGAGGAAATGTGAAAATGTGGGGTCAGAGCCCCCCCCCCACAGAGTCCCCACTGGGGCACTGCCTAGTAGAGCTGTGAGAAGAGGGCCACCATCCTCTAGAACAGAATGGTAGATCCACTGACAATTTGCACCATTAACCTGGAAAAGCTGCAGGCACTCAATGTCAGTCCATGAAAGCAGCTGCAGTGACTGTACCATTTGGAGCCACAGGAGTGGAGCTGTCCAAGGCCTTGGGAACCCACCCTGTGCATCAGCATTCCCAGGATATGAGATATTGAGTCAAAGTATATTATTTTGAAGCTTTAAGATGTAATGACTTCCCCACTGGATTTCATACATGTATGGAGCCTGCAGTCTTTTTGTGTTGGCCATTTTTTCTATTTGGATTGGGAACATTTACACAATTCCTATACCCCATTGTATCTTGGATGCAACTAATTTGTTTTTTATTTTCCAGGCTCATAGATAGAAGGGATTTTGTCTTGGATGAGACCCTGGACTGTTGACTTTTCAGTTAATGCTGGAACGAGTTAAGACTTTGGGAGACTGTTGGGAAAGCATGATTGGTTTTAAAATCTATGAAGGAAATGAGCTTTGAAAGGGGTTGGGACAGAATGATTCTCTTTTGGCTCTGTTTCCCTACCCTAATCTCATCTTGAATTGCAATCCCCATGTGTTAAGGGAGGAACCTGAGGGGAGGTGATTGGATCATGGAGAAGGTTTCCCCCAGGCTGCTCTCTTGATAGGGAATGAGTTCTCAGGAGAACTGATGTTTTACAACCATGCACTCCCCACCCCCTGCTGCCTTGTAAAGAAGTTCTTTCTTCTCTTTTGCCTTCCAGTGTGATTGTAAGTTTCCTGAGACCTCCCCAGTCATGCAGAACTATGAGTCAATTAAACCTTTCCTTTAAAAATTATCCAGTCTCAGGTAAGTTTCTTTAGAGGAGTGTGAAAACAAACTAATATAAATAGTAATTAAAAACCTCCCAACAAGGAAAGCTGTGGATCAGTTGTCTTTATGGTGGAATTCTACCAAACATTTAAAAGAGAATCATTACCCATCATTCTAAAACTCTTTCAAAATATATGAGTAGTCCACTTTATCCATAGAGGATTCCTTCCTAGACCCCCAGTGAATGCCTGAAACCATAGATAGTACTGAACCTGTTTGCCGTCAATCAGCACATTTCTGTTTCTGTTTACCACTCACACATTTAATGGCTCTTTCATCTTAAATAAGCATTACTGATATGGTTTGGCTGTGTCCCCACCCAAATCTCATCTTGAATTTTAGCTCTCATAATTTCCATGTGTGTGGGAGGGACCCGGGGGAAAATAACTGAATAATGAGGGTGGTTTCCCTCACACTGTTTTCATGGTAGTAAATAAATCTCATGAGATCTAATGGTTTTATAAGGGAAACAACGTTTGCTTGGTTCTTATTCTCTCTCTTGTCTTCTGCCATGTAAGATGTACCTTTTGCCTTCCACCATGATCGTGGGGCCTCCCAGCCATGTTGGACTGTGAGTCTATTAAACCTCTTTTTCTTTATAAATTACCCAATATTAGGATTACCCATCATTATCAGTAATGTGTAAACAAACTAATACAGTAAATTGGTACCAGTAGAGTGGGGCACTGCAATAAAGATACCCAAAAATGTGGAAGCGACTTTGAAACTTGGTAATAGGCAGAGGCTGGAATAGTTTGGAGGGCTTAGAAGAGGAAGGGAAAAGTTAGGAAGGTTTGGAACTTCCTAAAGACTTGTTGAATGGCTTTGATCAAGATGCTGATAATGATATAGATAATGAAATCCAGACTGAGGTGGTCTCAGATGAAGATGAAGTACTTGTTGGGGACTGGAGTAAAGGTGACTCTTGCATATTTTAGCAAAAAGACTGGCAGTATTTTGCCCCTGTACTAGATTTGTGGAACTTTAAACTTGGGGGAAATGATTTAGAGTAGGTGGCAGAAGAAATTTCTCAGCCATAAAGTGTACAAGCAGTGACTTGGATGCTGTTAAAAGCATTCAGTTTTAAAAAGAAAACAGCATTAAAGCCCAGAAAATTTTCAGCAAGCAAATGAAATAGAAAAGAAAAATCCACTTTCTGAGAAGAAACTCAAGAAGGCTGCAGAAATTTGCATAAGTAATAAGAAGCCTAACGTTACTCACCAAGACAATGAAGCAAATGTTTCCAGAGTGTTGGAGACCTTTGTGGAATACCTCCTCATCACAGGCCCAGAGGCTTAGGAAACAGTGGTTTCCTGGGTCAGGTCCAGGGTCCCCCTGCTGTGTGAAGCCTAGGGACTTGGTGCCTTATGTACCAGCCATTGTACCCATGGCTAAAAGGGTTCAAGTTACAGCTCAGCCCATGAATTTAGAGGGTGCAAACTTCAAGCCTTGGCAGCTTCCTTGTGCACATTGAGCATGTGGGTGTGCAGAAGTCAAGAGGTGAGGTTTTGAAACTCTGCCTAGATTTCAGAGAACGTATGGAAATGTCTGGATATTCAGATAATGTTTGCTGCAGGGGCAGTGCCCTCAGGGAGAACATATGATTGTGCAATGTGGAAGGAATATGTAGGATTGAAGCCCCCCCCAACCCCGACAGAGTCTCCACTAAGGCACTGCCTAGTGGAGCTGTGAGAAAAGGGCCATCATCCTCCACCAGACCCCAGAATAGCAGATCCACTGATAGCTTGCACAGTCTGCTTGGAAAAGCCAAAGACACTCAATGCCAGCCTTTGAACGCAGCCAAGAGGGAGGTTGTACCTTGCAAAGCCACAGGGGTGAAGCTGCCCAAGACAATGGGACCCCACCTCAGAGTGACCTGGGTGTGAGACATGGAGTCAAAGATGATCATTTTGGCGCTTTAAAATTTTACTGCTCTGTTGGGTTTTTGACGTGCTTATTATCCCCTTCATTTTGGCCAATTTCTCCCCTTTGGAATGGGTATAGTTATCTAATGCCTCTAACTCCATTGTATCAAGGAAGTAACTAACATGTTTTTGATTTTACAAGCTCATAGGCAGAAGGGACTTGTCTTGTCTCAGTTGAGACTTTGGATTGTGGTCTTTTGAGTTAATCCTGAGATGAGTTAAGACTTTGGGAGATTGTTGGGAAGGCATGATTGGTTTTTAAATATGAGGACACAAGATCCTAGAGGGACCAGGGTGAAATGATATGATTTGGCTCTGTGTTCCCACCCAATCTCATCTTGAATCATAGATCCCATAATTCCCATGTGTTATGGGTGGGACCCAGTGGGAGATTATTGAATCATGGGGTTGGTTTTTCTCATATTGTACTGTGGTAGTAAGTCTCACATGATCTAATGTTTTTAAAAGGGGAAACCCCTT
Organism: Saguinus oedipus; assembly: GCA_031835075.1. Lineage (NCBI taxonomy): Eukaryota > Metazoa > Chordata > Mammalia > Primates > Cebidae > Saguinus > Saguinus oedipus. The sequence continues at coordinate 61,004,276 of CM063178.1, read as the reverse complement.
TTGTTTGATTCTCATTTCTTCTCTTGTCTGCTGCCATAAAAGAGATGACTTTTGCCTTCTGCCATCATTATAAGGCCTCTCCAGCCATGTGGAACTGTGAGTTCATCAAATCCCTTTTTTAAATAAATACCCAGTCTCAGGTATGTTTGTATCAGTAGTGTTAAAACAAACTAATACACTTATTAAATACTGTGTTTGTACATTTTGCAGTTTGACATACAACAGCAAAACTAGCATGAATTTCTTTTTCCTTCTTCACAATTTCATAGATAGATTTGTTCTTACCATCAATGTTAGCAACCTCAGCATAAATATTGTTTTCTTTCTTTAAATTAAGAACTTCTGTCTGTTGAGAGTGATCCAAGATGGCCATCTAGCAGCAGCTCAGGGTTGCAGCTCCCAGTGAAGGCACAAGGAGTGAGTGGATGCCAGATTTCCAGACAAATTTTTGTTGCCTATGAACCAGGAGATTCCAAGCGGAGGAGCCCCATGGGTCGCCAGCACGACTCTTTTGGCTGGCATGGCTGTTTTGCCGGCATCCCGGCGCAGCAGTTCTCAGTGTGGAGTATGGGGGACTGGGTGCCCTTTTAGTTGGCATTTGGAGCTCTGGGAAGGCAGAGTCACCCATTGAGCTGATTGGGAGGAAGACTGAAGCTGGGAGCCAGACCAGGAGATTCCCAGGCAGGAAGGTGCCATGAATCTCAGCGCCGCTGTTTCAGCTGGCACAGTCGCCACACGGGAAATTGCATAGATCCTGGTGCCTTTTCAGTGGGTGACTGGGGCATCTGGGAGAGAATCAACAATTCAATTAAGGAAAGAAAAAAAGGGGGCTCCGAGGCAGGGAGCCAGGTGATCGGGTTCGGCTGGTCCCACCCCCACAAAAGAAACAGCAATTGGAAATGCTGACCAGTTGAGAGTTTCACAGCAAGCACAGCTGAACCTGGGAAGTTCCAGCTCTGTGGAGGAGGGGCGTCCACCATAGGAAAACAAAGAAACAGAAATAACATCACCATCAACAAGCTGGACATCCACTCAGAGACCCAATCTGCAAGTCAGCAATTACAAAGACAACAGGTGGATAAATCCACAAGGATGGGAAGAAACCAGTGCAAAAAGGCTGAAAACATCCAAAATCAGAATGCCTCTCCTCCTTCAGGGGATCGCAGCTCCTCATCAGCAAGGGAACAAGGCCTGATGGAGAATGAGTGTGATGAATTGTCAGAATCAGGCTTCAGAAAATGGATAATAAGAAACTTCTGTGAGCTAAAAGAATATGTTCTAACCCAATGCAAAGAAACTAAGAACATTGAAAAAAGGTTTGACAAAATTCTAATGAAACAGACAATTTAGAGAGGAATATAAGTGAATTAATGGAGCTGAAAAACACAACCCGAGAACTTTGCTAAGTATGCATAAGTTTTAACAGTCAAATTGATCAATCAGAAGAAAGGATATCAGAGGTCAAAGACCAACTCAATGAAATAAAACGAGAAGACAATATTCAAGAAGAAAGAGTAAAAAGGAATGAGCAAAGTCTCCATGAAATATGGGACTATGTGAAAAGACCTAATTTATGTTTGATAGGTGTACCTGAATGTCATGAAGAGAATGAATTCAAGCTGGAAAATATTCTTCAGGATATTATTCAGGAAAACTTTCCCAACCTAGCAAGGCAGGACAATATTTAAATCCAGGTAATACAGAGAACACCACAAAGATATTCCTCAAGAAGAGCAACCCCAAGGCACATAATCGTCAGATTCACCAGGGTTGAAATGAAGGAGAAAATACTAAGGGCAGCCAGAGAGAAAGGTCGGGTCACCCACAAAGGGAAGCCCATCAGACTCACAGCACATCTCTCGGCAGAGACTCTACAAGCTAGAAGAGAGTGGGGGCCAATATTCAACATCCTTAAAGAAAAGAACATTCAGCCCAGAATTTCATATCCAGACAAACTAAGCTTTACAAGCAAAGGAAAAATAAAATCTTTTGTGAATAAGCAAGTACTCAGAGATTTCATCACCACCAGGCTTGCTTTACAAGAGCTTCTGAAAGAAGCACTACACATAGAAAGGAACAACTAGTATCAGCCATTCCAAAAATATACCAAAAGGTAAAGAGCATCAAGATAATGAAGAATCTACATCAACTAATGGGCAAAACTGCCAACTAGCATCAAATGGCAGTATTAAACTCACATATATTATTATTAATCCTAAATTTAAATTGATTAAATCCCCCAATCAAGAGACACAGACAGGAAAATTGGATAAAAAGCCAAAACCCATTGGTATGCTGCATCCAGACCCATCTCACATGCAAGGATAGACGAAGACTCAAAACAAAGGGATGGAGGAAGATTTACCAACCAAATGGAGAGCAAAAATAAATAAATAAATAAATAGAAAGCAGGAGTTGCAATTCTCGCCTCTGATAAAATAGACTTTAAAGCAACAAAGATCAAAAGAGGCAAAGAAGGACATTACATAATAGTTAAAGGATCGATGCAACAAGAAGAGCTAACCATCCTAAATATATACACACCCAATACAGGAGCACCCAGATACATAAGACAAGTTCTCAATGACTTATAAAGAGACTTAGACTCCCATACAATAATAGTGGGAGACTTTAACATCACATTGTCAATATTAGACAGATCAATGAGACAGAAAATTAACAAAGGTATCCAAGACTTGAACTCAGACCTAGAACAAGTAAACTTAATAAACATTTATAGAACTCTCCACTCCAAATCCACAAAACATATATTCTTATCAGTACTACAGCACACCTACTCTAAAAGTGACTATATAATTGGAAGTAAATCACTCCTCAGTAATTGCATTGCACTTCACAGGTTTAAATGAAACATTGGTTGGTTGCTTGTTTGTTATTTTCCTCCCTTATTCCTTCCTCTTTCCATTGTTAAGCACAATTATTGGCATAAAAGAGGTTTTTCAATACCCATTTTTAGACTGCATTCTACCCTGGGCAATAAAGCACGACTCCCGTTCTCTCTCCCTCTTTTTCTTCTTCTTTCATTCTTTTCTTTCTTTCTTTCTTTCTTTCTTTCTTTATTTCTTTCTTTCTTTCTTTCTTTCTTTCTTTCTTCTTTCTCTTTCTTTCATTCTTTCATTCTTTCTTTCTCTTTTATTTTTTCAAAAAATAAAATAAACTGTACTGTAGTAAAATAAACAAGGATATATCCCATAGTAGAATGCAAAATGTATCTAAAGTTTTAGATAAAATCTAAGACTTATGATTAAAAAAAAGAACTTTTGTCTTTCATTTAGAGGAAATACTTTATGGCTTCTCTTCAGAATATCTGAACTGACAGCATAACTACTCTAGCAATTTGGGCCATTATTAAGTAAAATAAGGGTTATTTGAACACTATGACAGCTGACCAGATGTCTGAGAATGCTGCTAAGTGTCTAAATGGGCGGGTAATGTAAACAGTTTACACATATTTAACAAAAGAATGATTCTGTCCAGGTAAGGATGGCTTAGGACCCCACAATATTTCCTCTTGCTAATCACAATGGCTCTCAATTTATAATATATGAGTTTTATTTTGGAATTTTCCATTAGATATTTTTAAACCACAACTGAAATATCATAAAACAAAGCCTTAGATAAGGGGTGACTACTGTTATCCTCTACAGAAAATACTTCAAACACATTTTACATGGCCAGAATCACTCTGGTACCAAAATCAAAGGTACTGCAAGAAAACTACAGGCCAACATCTCTAGTGAACATATACATAAAAATTTCCAAAGGATAAATACTGGCAAAGTAAATTCAACAACATACCAAAGTATTATAAATCCTGACCAAGGAAATGTATCCGTGGCATGCAAGGATGGTTTAGCATACACAAATCAATCACTTGATACATCACATTAACAGAATAAAAGATAAAACTACATGATGTAAAAATAGTATTTGACAAAATTCCATCTTAATAAAAACTTCCAATAATTTAGGTTTGAAAGAAAAGTTCCTCAATGTTATAAAGGTAACATATGAAAACCTCACAACTAACATTATAATCAACATGGGAAAACTAAAACCCTTGTCTCTATAATCTAGTACATGTCAGGGATGCCCACTCTGGTGACTTCTATTCAACACAGGAATGGAAGTCCTAGAAAAAGCAATCAGACAAGAAAAAGAAATAAAATTTATGTAAATCAGAGGAAAATAAGTAAAATTATCTCTATTTGCAGATGGTATGATCCATTATGGAAATAATTCAAAAGAATTCACAATAAAACACTGTTAGAATGAATACCTGTATTCAGTATATTCACAGGATAAAAAAATAACATAAGGAAGAGGTATTTTCATACATAAAGCAAAACTGAACTGAAAGAAGAAATCAAGAAAGTAAAGCCATTGACAATAGCAAAAAGATACTTAGAAATATATTTAGCCGAGAAGGTAAGAGATCTGTAATCCTACAACTATATATATTCTATGTGATGATGATAGTGTCATTTACAACTTCATCATTGCTGTTATAACTTATTCAGATTTACTTAGTTAAATAAAACTGATGTCAAAATGTTTTCAGCTGATACTTACAGTTGGCTCTGTGTGAGTAAATGAGTGAGTGAGTGAGTGAGTGAGTGTGTGAGTGAGTGAATTTCTTTATGTCATGTGGTTCTCCACAGAACTGCACAGACCATTTATGGTTTTCTTTGTTGTTGTTGTTGCTTTTCTTTGAGATATCTTATGTATCCTCACTGGAGAATATGCAGGGTGTCCTAGATAATTATCAGGGACTAAAAGACAACATTTTTAAATCTCTCAGATAATTTGAGCATAATCATTTGAAGAAATTACACACCACTTCAGAGAGTAACAAAAAGAGGAACAAAATTGAACCCTTATTTTACACCATACACATAAATAAATTCCCAAACACAAAAAGTGCTTTTAGAAGAAAACATAATGTCAAACCATTAATTCTTCCTACCCAGAGCACAAGTAAACTGGGAGAAGAAAATTCAACTCATTAAAGGTGAGAGGATAAGAATTGGCATATATTTTCATTATCACCCAGGGTTGATCATTTCTTATGACTACTAATTTCCGACTATAAACACATATATGGTCACCGAGAGCTGATTCCTCCAAATACACTACAAAACTTCAATATCATCTCTGCTAATTGGAGTTTTCTGGACTAATATGGTATCTGAGAGCATTAAATCTTATTAACTGAACAGCAGTCCCATACCTATTTCATTTGTGAAAGTTGAATATGGTATTTAGATGTTTCAAGTAAACAGGAAGATAAAATTACCTGAAAAATAAATAAGCAACCTCATCTGTTAGAAAGTATTAAGGTTAGAATTTCTAAAGAAAATACAGGTGATGATATCCAGGTTTAAAAAAATAACAAACATTACATTAATATAAATATATAATTCACTATTTTAAACATAATGGCAATAGTTTATAAACTGAACATAATTTTAATTTAAGGATACCAAATGTAAAAACTTAAATATTTTTTAGTCCCTTCTTTTTCCCCCTAGGCTTCTTACTTCTGTTTTTGAGGGGTTTTGCTTTGCTTTGTTTTTTAACAATGGGCATTAGAAACATTTAGTAGACTGAAATAAATAGAGTGGTTTTTAAGACTTATGAAGTTACTGAGAAAACCCTGAACCTCAAAAAATTTCTAACTGACATTACTGTACCTGAAGACAGAAAAATCAGTCATTTATTTGCATACATTTTGTATTATTTCTGCCCTAATGTTTATTTAGCCCTACATTGTGACATTTAAAACATAAACACAATCCAAGATCTGTGGCTTGTGCTTGCCTGGGAGAGTACCCTACATTCTCAGAGGACTGAGAGGGGTGGAATGCACAAGTTAATAGTCTTACATTGGTATGGGTTATGCTGTCTTCTGCAGAGTTGGTCTTGAAAGGAGGTGGCCTATCTCCCTGATGAAGCTTCTTCCCAAGGGAGTCCAGTGGCCTGGAACACCTAACAAAATAAATGCAGGTGTGGTTCCAAGGATCAGAAGGGGCTCCTCTAAGGTCTAGGAGTGAAGCTAGTAAGAGGGGTTACTTATCTCCCCTTCAAACTGCAGACACACAGAAGACAATACAAAAGAGGCCATGCAGCCGAGTCAGAGCTTATCTACTGCCCATTACTCCTAAGCATCATCTACTGGATAGCAGCACCAAACTACAACACCCAAAATATTTTGCTATTAAACCCACCTATGAAACAAAGGGCAAGAATTCAGCCACAGATAAAGACTCTGTACTGAGCCTTGGCCCTCTGAAAACATCTAGAAACAAGGCCAGCTGACTATACTCAACTTATATCACAGTTAAAGGAACAACAGTCCTCCCAGATGAGAAAGAATTAACAAAAGAACTCTAGCAATTCAAAAAGTCAGAGTGTCCCCTTACCTCAAAGTGAGGCCACTAGCTCCCCAGGAACAGTTCTTAAATCAGTCAGAAATGACCAAAATGATATGTATAGAATTCAGAATCTGGGTAGCAATAAAGATTATCAGGATTCAGGGAAAATTTAATACCCAATCTAAGAAATCTAAGAAATTCCGTAAAATGGTTCAAGGGCTGAAAGATGATACAGACATTTTAAGAAAGAACCAATTTGAGCCAGGCACGGTGGCTGACACCTGTAATCTCAGCACTTTGGGAGGCCGAGGTGGGTGGATAACCTGAGGTCAGGAGTTCAAGACCAGCCTGATCAGCATGGAGACACCCAGTCTCTACTAAAAATGCAAAATTAGCTGAGTGCGGTGCTGCAGGCCTGTAATCCCGGCTTGAACCTGGGAGGAGGAGGTTGCAGTGAGCTAAACTTGCACCATTGTACTCCAATCTGGGCAACAGGAGTGAAACTCCGAAAGAAAGAAAAAAGAAAGAAAGAAAGAAAGAAAGAAAGAAAGAAAGAAAGAAAGAAAGAAAGAAAGAAAGAAAGAAAGAAAGAAAGAAAGAAAGAAAGAGAAAGAAAGAAGGAAAAGAAAGAAAGAAAGAAAGAAAGAAAGAAAGAAAGAAAGAAAGAAAGAAAGAAAGAAAGAAAGAAAGAAAGAAAGAAAGAAAGAAAGAAAAGAAAGAGAAGAAGGCCGGGCGCGGTGGCTCAAGCCTGTAATCCCAGCACTTTGGGAGGCCGAGGCAGGTGGATCACGAGGTCAAGAGATCGAGACCATCCTGGTCAACTTGGTGAAACCCCGTCTCTACTAAAGATACAAAAAATTAGCCGGGCATGGTGGCGCGTGCCTGTAATCCCAGCTACTCAGGAGGCTGAGGCAGGAGAATTGCCTGAACCCAGGAGGCGGAGGTTGCGGTGAGCCGAGATCGCGCCATTGCACTCCAGTCTGGGTAACAACAGCAAACTCTGTCTCAGGGAAAAAAAAAAAAAAAGACTCAACATTTTGCTATTTTTAAGAGACCTATCTCACATGTATTAACACCCACAGGCTCAAAGTAAAAGGATGAAGAAAGATTTACCATACAAATGAAAAACAAAAAAGAGGGCCGGGTGCGGTGGCTCAAGCCTATAACCCCAGCACTTTGGGAGGCCGAGGCGAGTGGATCACAAGGTCAAGAGATCGAGACCATCCTGGTCAACATGGTGAAACCCCGTCTCTGCTAAAAATACAAAAATTAGCTGGGCATGTCGGTGTGCGCCTGTAGTCCCAGCTACTCGGGAGGCTGAGACAGGAGAATTGCTTGGCTTGAACCCAGGAGGTGGTTGCAGTGAGCTGAGATCACGCCATTGCACTCCAGCCTGGGTAACAATAGCGAAACTCTGTCTCAAAAAAAAAAAAAAAAAAAAAAAAAAGAGAGAGAGAGAGAGAGAAGGAATCACTATTGTTATGTTAGATAAAACAGACTTTAAACCAATAACAAGGACAGAGAAGGTAATTACATAATAATAAAGTCTACAATCCAATAAGAAGACTTAACTATCCTAAACAAATATGCAGTCAACTTTGGAGAACCAAGATTCATATAACAGCTTGTACTTGACCTATGAAAATACTTAGCCACAGGATAATAGTGGGACAGTTCAACTCCCATTGACAGCATTAGGCAGATCATTGACACAGAAAGCTCAAACTTGACACTTGACCAATTAGATCTAATAGACATCTATAGAACACTCCACCCAACAACCACAGAATAGACATTCTTCTCATTGACCATATATTTAGTAATAAAGCAACTCTCTACAAATTCAAAAAATCAAAACCACACTCTCACACTACAGTGCAATAGAAATAGAAATTAGCATCAACAAGATTTCTCAAAATGAAACAAATAAATGAAGATTAGACAACTTTATTCTGAATAACTCTTAGGTGAACATTAAAATTAAAATTAAGACATAAATTTAAAAAAATACTTTTAAATTAATGAAAATAGGGACAGAACTTACCGTAATCTCTGGGATATAGCTAAAGCAATGTTAAGAGGAAAGTTTATAGTGCTAGATACTTTCAATAAGAAGTTAGAAAGATCTCAAAATAAAAATGGCACTTTGCACCTACAAGTATAGGAAAAAAAAACAAACAAAAAAACAGAACAAATCAACTCCAAAGCTAGCAGGACAAAAGTTAGAGAAGAACTGAACAAAATTGAGACAGAAAAATTGACACAAAAGGTCAATGAAACCTAGTGTTGATTCTTTGAAAAAATTGAACAAGACTGATAGACCACTAGCTATATCAGAGATGAAAATGTGATGTTATATTGTTCTCATAAAAATACAAAACAGCCTCAGAACACTATGAACTCCTCAATGCACACAAATTGGAAAATCTAGATAAAATGGATAAATTCTTGGAAATACACAATATCCCAAGATTAAATTAGGAATATATTAAAACCCTGACTAGACCAATTTTGAGTTTTAAAACTGAATAAAAAAAAAGCCCTGGATTAGAAAAATTCATGGCTTAATTCCACCAGATGTACAAAGATCTGGTATTTAACATTGCACTGCAAGTTCTAGCCAGAGTAATCAGTCAAGAATAACAACAAAAAAGGCATAATAGTAGAAACAGAAAAAGTCAAATTATCTCTCTCACTGATTATATGATTCTGTACCTAGAAAACCTTAAAGCCTCCACCAAGAGGCTTCTAAATGTCCAAGAGTCAAATCAAGAACACAATCCCATTTACAGCAGCCACAAAGAAAATGAAGTACCAGGGAATCAGCTAGTGAGGGAGGCAAAAAGAGCTCTACAAAGAGAACTACAAAACACTGCTGAAATAGATCAGAGATTACATAAGTGGAAATACATTGCATGCTCATAGACTGAAAGAATCAACATTGTTAAAGTGACCGTAGCGTCAAGGTAATTTACGGATTCAGTGTTATTCATATCAAACTACCAGCATCATTCATCATAGAATTAGAAAAAAAAAATCTAAAATTCATATGGAGTCAAATAAAGAGCCAAAATAACCAAAGCAACCCTAAGCAAAAGGAAAAAAAGCCAGAGGCATCACTCAACCAAACTTCAAACTATAATGTAAGGCTACAGTAATCTAAAAAACATAATACTGTTACAACACAGATCACTGGAACAGAAGAGAAAATTCAGAAATAAAGCCATACAATTACAACTGTTTGTCTTTGACAAGGCTAACTAACCATATGTAGAATATTGAAATTGTACTCACTGCTTTCCATCACACACAGAAATTAACTCGAGATGGATGAAAGACTTACATGTAAAATTTCATATTATAAAAATCCTAGAAGATAATCCAGGAAATACTCTTTTGACCTCAGCCTTGGCAAGAAATTTTGGGATAAGTCTACAAAAGCAGTTGCAACAAAAACAAAAATTTGACAAGTTAGACTTAATTAAACTAAATTGCTTGTGCACAGCAAAATAAACAGTGTAAGCAGACACTTCAGAATTGGAGAAAATATTCACAAAATGTGCCTCCGACCAAGGTTTAATATACAGAATCTCTAAGAAACTTAAACAAACCATCAAGCAAAAAACAAACCCATTAAAATATCAGAAAAGGACATGAACAGGTACTTTTCAAAAGAAGACTTACATGTAACCAACCAACAAATAAAAATGCTAATCAGTAGTAATAATCAGAAATGCAAATCAAAATCACAATGAGATACTATCTGATCGCGTAAGAATGGCCATTATTAAAAAAATAATAATAATAAAAACAACAGATACTGGCAAGTCTGCCTAGAAAAGAAAATGCTTACACTGCTGATGGGAAGGTAAATTATTTCAGCCACTGTGCAAAGCAGTTTGGAGATTTCTCAAAAAACTTGTAGAGCTATCATTTGACCCAGCAATTCCGTTACTGGCTATATATCCAAAAGGAAACTAAATCATTCCACCAAAAAGACACATGCACATATATGTTCATCATCACACTATTCACAATAGCAAAGGCATGAAATCAACCTATGTGTCAATCAATGATGGACTGGATAAAGAAAATAAGTTACATACATATCCTGGAGTACTATGAAGCCGCAAAAGAGAACAAAATCATGTTCTTTGACAACACGATGCAGCTAGAACCCGTCATTAAAGCAGGAACAGAAAACAAAATATTGCATGTTCTCCCTTTTAAGTGGGAGCTAAACACTGAGCAAACATGGTTATAAACATGTAAACAAAAGACACTGTGGACTATGTGAAGTGGGAGAAGGGTGTCTGTTGAAAAACGAATTACTGAGTACTGCGCTTCCTTACATGAGTGAAGGGAACCGTATCTCAAACCCCATTATCATGCAATATACTCATGTTTCAATCCTGCTCATGTATCTCTGTGTCTAAAATAAAAGTTGAAACTTTAAAATACAGATGTTAGAAGACATACTTTCTATTTATTGCTATTTGTTATTATTTTTCATCCTTTCCTCCATTTCAAGGTCCCTTTGAAATGAGTCTGAACTCTAAATTATGCATGGCTATATCAAATGTCCACAAGGCTTTTCAAAGAATGACCTAAGAAGTTTAAGCTGAAAAATTCTTAGAAATCACACTGGAAAGGAAGACATTCTAGTTCCAAAAAAGCTGGAATGTATCATCCTTGATCAATAACGGGGCACCCACTAGAGATTTCAGAGGCAAATGTTACTCCAAATGCTTCTGAGGGCTTGAAAACAAGTGTCAAATACTGCTGACTAATCTTTGTTTAAAACACTTCCTACTCTTTCAGAAAACAATACAAAAATATACAGCACTCATTAACACAAAATTCACAATATTCACCATCCAATCACAAATACTAGGCATTTGAGAAAGCAGGACTATGTGACCCTATCTTGGAGATAGTTCAAGTAGATATTGAAATGGTATAATGATAGGAATAGCAGGCAAGAGATTTAAGACAACTGTTATGAATATGTTCAGTATACTAAATGATTTAACAAAAACATTAACATTGTAAGAAAAAAATGAAGATTTAAAAACAGCAGATATGGGACTTCTAGAAAAAATAGAGTATTGGATATAAAAAATATCTATGGAATGAGAACAATGGCATGTTATACACTGAACAAAAGATTACTTAAACAGTCAACAATGAAGACTACTGAAAAGCATGGGGAGAAATGCCAGATGTGGGTGAAGGGGAGGAAGACAGCAAATCACACTGCCATGTGTGTACCTATGCAACTATCTTGCATGTTCTGCACATGTACACCAAAACCTAAAATGCAATAAAAAATTATAAACTCAAAGTTAACTAAAAACAAAAATAAAGAAATAAAGCCAGAGTAAAAAAATATTGAACAAAAACCATGAAGTCTTAGTGACATCTACAACAATAGTTATTTTCAGTCATGTTTAATTTTAAGTCTAAGTGGAAAGAAGAGATTATATAGTGCAGAAAACACATAGGAAAAAAACGTGGCCAGAATTTTTTTCTAAATGTATTTTCTTTAAATCCTGGACATATAAAAAGCTAAAATAATTCCAAGTGTGGTAAATCAAAAGGAAATTATGCTAAAATACATTATAGTCAAATTTCTGAAAACCAATAACAAAGAAAAATTCTTAAAAACAGTTAGAGATAAAGAATAAACAAATGAAGAAATTATTTACCACTGATTTCTTGACATAAAAAATACAATAAATAAAATCTTATTTTATCTTAGCCTAATACAGTTTATAATAAATTGTTTTATATCAGTTTGAAATTACACATTCAACAAAATATATTTGATCAATGGATGTATTATCAAATATTGCATAACATTTTTTCTAGAAAGGCATTATTCCATTTACTTGTGACTTGTTGGGGATTATATACGTAATATTTGCATGCAGTGATGAAACTGGCATTTGTGATTTCCAGTCTTTAGTGATATTGCATAAGTTATTTATTCAGTTAGGCAGAGGCATAAGTACTTATGACTTTTTCTAAATGGAACATTCAGAGACTAACCAACGGATATCCAAGGCACTTTCCCTCGGGTAATTATGGACAATTTGTTTAATGTTGAGTGAGATTAAAACATCAACACAATGAGTCTCGAGGGGCTAGAAAAAATTTAAACCCATTCTGTAGCCACCTATGAGACCTAAAGCAATAGAAAGCAAAGCAGACTCTCCATTGAGGTAAGTAGAAACATTGGTCTTAGAAAACGTCTAAGGGTACATCCTTAAAGCAGGTTGTCACCCAAAATCTTGAAGGGTTTTGTACTCTGCAAAACTATTTCCTCCCTTGCAATATACTGTTCTGTCATCAATAGGACAGATGTGCAGACAGACCTGTTTATACAGTCCCCAATACTTGGTGCTATTCATTGTTTATGCCACCTTAGCTTTCAAATTACTTCATGCTTCAGTCATCTATTTTAACAAAGATCTTTTTCTAACATTATTTACCTTGTGTCTTTCCTGTCTCATTCTCATTTCCTACCAATGAAGGGTGTCTCTAATGGAGAAGTGGTGTGTTTCAGTGTTTATGAGAACATATTCTGAAGGCAGAATGACTTTATTTGAATCCTGACATTATAACTTATAATGTGAATGATCTTTAAGTTATCCAACTCTTTGTGCCTCAGTTTCCTTTTCTTTTAAATGGGGATGGTATTACTGACTACTTCCTAGTGTTATTGTGTAGATTATATGAGTTAATATCTGTAAGACACTTGCAAAATTGCCTAGCACACAATGGATTTCCTTAGGTTATTGATATTCATTTGTATTTCTCTATCCGTTGAGCCCTTTTTTATGATTCTCTCTTAAATGTTCATGAATTGTAAGAATGACAAGGTGCTTTTTCTGCAGAAGAATGATGCATAAGTGGGGGATGAGCAGAAGGAGCAGTTCAATAGGCAAAAAGTTCAGATGTGGCAAATGCAGACAGGATAGAGATTATTAACAAAATTCTCAAATTATGGCATAAATTTTGTTTTGAGTAAACAAGTTGAATTCATAGACAGAAGTATTGACATGTATAGAATGGTCAGAGATGTGCTACTTATTGCCTGATTCATTACTCTATCAACAGTTTGGAAAATCTTGTCTTGCTCCTCTTAATGATCAGCAAAAATGTAAAATTTAATGGTTTAGGTATAGATATTTGTTTTACAAATTACTTGAAAATTGTGGTAATCAGAAACAGAAGCAGTAGCTATTTTTACATACTAAAAATGACTTTGGGTCAAAAAAAGTAGGTCAGAGTAGCTACATCAAAACAACTTCAAAATATCTTGCCCCTTTAAATTCACACTTTATCAAAGTTTTAATGAATGTGAGTGTAGTTTTGAGTGGTTTTTACCTGATGGAAAGAGGGGTCTCTATTTAGAATTTGAAATAAAGGAAATACCTCTATGGCTTATCTGTCATATTGTTAATTTTCTTAGAAGATAGTGCTTCAAATACAATAAATACTGATTTTATAGTTTGCACAGGTCACCAAGATGAACCATATGGAGAAGCACAATCACACAGCAGTGACCAAGGTGACTGAATTTATTCTCATGGGGATTACAGACAACCCTGGGCTGCAGGCTCCACTGTTTGGACTCTTCCTCATCATATACTTGGCCACAGTGATGGGCAACCTGGGCATGGTTATCTTGACCTACTTGGACTCCAAGCTACAAACCCCCATGTACTTTTTCCTTAGACATTTGTCAGTTACTGATCTTGGTTACTCCACAGTTATTGCCCCGAAGATGTTGGTAAACTTCACAGTGAACAAAAATATAATTTCCTACAATTGGTGTGCCACTCAGCTAGCATTCTTTGAGATTTTCATCATCACTGAGCTCTTTATTCTATCGGCAATGGCCTACGATCGCTACGTAGCCATCTGTAAACCTCTTCTGTATGTGATCATCATGGCAGAGAAAGTGTGTTGGGTGCTGGTACTCGTTCCCTATCTCTATAGCACGTTTGTGTCACTATTTCTTACAATTAAGTTATTTAAACTGTCCTTCTGTGGCTCAAACATCATCAGTTATTTTTACTGTGACTCTATCCCTCTGATGTCCATACTGTGTTCTGACACACATGAATTAGAACTAATAATTTTGATCTTCTCGGGCTGTAATTTGCTCTTCTCCCTCTCAATTGTTCTCATATCCTACACGTTTATTCTAGTGGCCATTCTCAGACTGAATTCAAAGGAAGGAAGGTACAAAGCCTTCTCCACCTGTAGCTCTCATCTGATAGTGGTGATTGTGTTCTATGGGACGTTATTATTTATTTATTTGCAACCCAAGTCCAGTCATACTTTGGCTACTGATAAAATGGCCTCAGTGTTTTACACCCTGGTGATTCCTATGCTGAATCCATTGATCTATAGCCTAAGGAACAAAGAAGTAAAAGATGCCCTAAAGAGAACTTTGACCAATTGATTCAAAATTCCCACTTAATACCGTTATATCCAGTTGCATAGTTGTGTACAACAATCTTTGTTTAGTACTCTGTCCAACTAATTATAACATCAAAAATTAGAAATATTCTATCTGCTTAGGTTTCCTCTGTTATTGGACAAAACATGTCCTCTTAGAGCAACCCATACTCTTTGTCACCTCAATGGAATCAATAAATACTATATTCAGGTAATATATGTCCTAAGCAATTTTCAAGATCATATTGGAACCTCTACTATTTATAAATAAGGCAGATTACATCAAGCTTACAGTTGCAGAGTTAAAAAGAAAAGCTTATATCGTTCAAAGGGAGTAAAAGTAACCAGAAAATTAGTAATAGATATTTCATAGCAGGCACTGGGTATTAAAGATAAATAAGATTGAACCAGAAAGAACGTGTAGGCTAGATAGGAAGCAAGAAAGTAATTAGGTTTTCCTCTTTTTCTGGACAAAACCTGTCTTCTTAGTGCAACCTGTACTTTTTGCCAGACAGTAAGTAAATATGTGATTATAACACAACATGAAAAGGCTATTTAGACCGACCAACATGGTGAAATCTTGTCTCTACTAAAAATACAAAAATTAGCCAGGCTACAGTGGTGTGCGCCTGTAGTCTCAGCTACTCGGTAGGCTGAGACAGAAGAATTTCTTAAACCTCGGAGGTGGAGGTTGTAGTGAGCTGAAATCATGCTGCTGCACTCCAGCCTGGGCGACAGGGAAAATGTGGCACATATACACCATGGAATATTATGCAGCAATCAAAAATGATGAGTTTGTGTCCTTTGTAAGGACATGGATGAATCTGGAGAACATCATTCTCAGCAAACTGACACAAGAACAGAAAAAGAAATACCGCATATACTCACTCATAGGTGGGTGAGAAAAATGAGAACACATGGACACAGAGAGGCG
Source organism: Saguinus oedipus (assembly GCA_031835075.1). NCBI lineage: Eukaryota > Metazoa > Chordata > Mammalia > Primates > Cebidae > Saguinus > Saguinus oedipus. Next base: position 60,988,475 of record CM063178.1, on the reverse strand, counting down.
GTCTGCTATACACTGGGGTCTATTGGGGGGAACGGGGGAGGGACAGCGGAGGGGCTGGGGAGGGATAGCCTGGGGATGAATGCCAAGTGTGGGTGAAGGGGAGGAAGGCAGCAAAACACACTGCCACGTGTGTACCTATGCAACTATCTTGCACGTTCTGCACATGTACCCCAAAACCTATAATGCAATAAAAATTAAAAAAAAAAAATAGAGGAAAGGGAAAAGGAAAAAGGGAAAAAGGGAAAGGAGAGGAGGGGAGAGGAGGGGAGGGGAAGCTGTTTAAAAATTAAAGCTAAGAACACAATAAAGTATGCTACCTTAGAATGAGGTTTTCAATCAGATGAAGTTAATATTGTATATGTTAGAGATAAAGTAGGCTTTTGATTAGGAGTGATGAGAAAAATATTGGATATTCTAGATCTTCCTTGACAGATCCTATCACGATTGCAAATACTGGTTTCTGATAACGTCCTGATACACTGATTTAGAATTGACAGCCTGAAGATAAATGAGTTATCTGGTCATCTATTGTAATGGTATTAATATGGAATTGAGAAAAATATATGGAGATAGTAACACAGATTAAAGAAAACTGATACACTTGAGGGTGAGTTGCATTTTCATTTCTGTCTTCTTTGTCTCCCTCATGAGCCTGTATACACAGTGGTATGGAATGTATACTAACATAATGCTGCATTTACATTGGGTACTCTCACTCAGCAAATAAATGGATTCCTGACATTTTAATATTCTCCCATTGTTTCAATGGGCCTCTTTTTTTAGATTGTAAAAATATATACACTTTTCTAATTGTGCCTGTTTCAATTTAATCTAGTGTTCAAAGTCAAATTGTGAGGAATTGAATCAGAAAATGAACCATGGTGTCTTTAGCCAGATCCATTTATTTTCTTTCTTTTTCATCTTCTTTCATTCACTGTATTCTACTTCATCTAAACATAAATTGATCATAATAATAGTAATACAAAATTACATTATCCAATCATATCAAATTTGTTTACTTCTGACTTGGATAACATCTGATCCCCCTCGTAAGCATATTAATTTTTATGAATCAGTTTTACTTTTCCAGAGTAACATTTTTTTTTTTTGAGAAAGAGTCTTGCTCTGTTACCCAGGCTGGAATACAGTGGTGCAATATCGGCTCACTACAACCTTCACTTCCTGGGTTCAAGCAATTCTCGTGCCTCAGCCTCCTGAGTAGCTGGGACTACAGGCACACACCACCATGCCCGGCTGATTTTTTTTTATTTTATTTTAGTAGAAAAGGGGTTTCATTGTGTTGACCTGGATGGTTGAGAACTCCTGAGCTCAGGCAATTCGCCCAGCTCTGCTGCCCAAAGAGCTGAGATTACAGATGTGAGCTACTGCGCCTGGCCCAGTGTAACAATTTATATTATAATGTATAAATATAACTTTTTGGTTTTGCATATTTTCCCTTCCCAAATAATACAATTCTATCCCTTTCTACAACCCACAACTAAAATTAAATAATATTAATAGCATTAAAAAATCATTCTATATTATGTTTCCTGCAAATTTGTGTTTACTTTAGAATTCATCAGTAGAATTCTCTTGACCAATGAACATTCTTTTTCTTGTTTTTAATATCAGCGTGCAACTCTGGAAAATAGACAAATCACTTTGTACTTAGCCATTCCTTGATTGATGAACTTTGGTTGTTGACAGCTTAGGTTATTTAAATTGCCACCAAAAACATATGCTGTAATAAATATCTTAATTATAAAATAATATACCAGTAATTTTTATTTCTAGGATAAATGTATATGGTTATTCTACATTCTAATAATGTGTTGTTGGGGGTAAATATTTTGCATATATAATTTATAATTTTAAAAAGTTTTAATGAGAATAAATGCTGTGAAATGTGAGTTTTTCCAAGTAGTGTTCCTTCTTTTGTCCATTTTTATGAAATACTAACATTTGCTAAAATATTATTTTCATTGCGTGATGGCAAAAATGCAAAATGACAGTAATAAGTGTCTAAAATCAGCTATTTGATATCATAGATAAAATATAGATGGTTCTAAAACATTACATTCTTTTCTACAAAAAGTTTATAATATTCCACTGCAGTTGGACATTGCTACTGTCCCTTATAGCCACAAAACACACATTCTGATTACAACTATAATCGTGAGTAGTTGAAAAATAATGCTGCCAGCCTATATTAAATTCCTTTAGTATTTATATATTCTCAAACTTCTTCCCATAGTGAAAACTTTTAGCTTTATTTGATTTATTTTCACTCCATGTCTAATTAATAACTTGGTACACTTAAAGCTTTTACCAAATATATTTTAAAAATCTGTATTACTAATGTTTACGTGACAAAAGTTGAGAGGTCCTAATGACTAGATTGCATAAACTAAACTACCAATTATTTCTAAAAGCCCTTGAGGCTGATTTCCTACATAAGCTCTGTAATGAATTTCTTCAATTCTCACTCCATGGCTTCCTTATTCAGACAGCGAGACATTCTCCTCTTAAAGGAATTTTCTCAGACTTCATATTTTCTGCATCAAACATGAAGCCATTCTGGCTTAAAAATGGTGAAAGAGATAGCTCAATGGAGAATAATTATCTCCTTTACTGTCTTATCCTAAGCAACCAAATGATTCATCCTTTATCTAACACCATAGGGTTGAGATCAAGGTACAAATTTCAGCTAGGCTCAATTTTAAGGTACCAAGTTGTAGTATTAACTTTAATAACTGCCACCAAAGATGACTGTTTTAAGAGTGGACAGATGTTTCACATCCTTTGTTAGTTGTATTTCTAGGTGTTTTATTCTCTTTGTAGCAATTGTGAATGGGATTGAGCTAATGATTTGTCTCTCCGTTTGTCTGTTATTGGTGTATAGGAATGCTTGTGATTTCTGCACATTGATTTTGTATCCTGAGACTTTGCTGAAGTTGCTTATAGCTTAAGGAGATTTGGAGCTGAGACAATGGGGTCTTCTAAATATGCCATCATGTTGTCAGCAAATAGAGACAATTTGACTTCCTCTTTTCCTAATTCAATATCATTTATTTCTTTTTCTTGCCTGATTGCTCTGGCTAGAACTTCCAATACTATATTGAATAGGAATGGTGACAGAGGGCATCCTTGTCTAGGGCCAGTTTTCAAAGGGAATGCTTCCAATGTTTGCCTGTTCAGTATGAAATTCATTGCAGGTTTGTCATAAATACTTTTTATTTATCAAGGAGAACTACAAACCACTGCTGAAGGAAATAAGAGAGGACACAACAGATGGAAAAACATTCCGTGCTCATGGTTAGGAAGAATCAATATTCATGAAAATGGCCATACTGCCTAAATTAATTTATAGATTCAATGCTATCCCCATCAAGCTACTATTGACCTTCTTCACAGAACTGGAAAAAAACACTTTAAATTTCATGCAGAACCAAAAGAGAGCCCACATAGCCAAGACAATCCTAAGCAAAAAGAACAAAGCTGGAGGCATCATGTTACCTGACTTCAAATAATACTACAAGGCTATAGTAATAAAAACAGCACAATACTAGTACCAAAACAGTGATATAGAACAATGGAACAGAATGGAGGCCTCAGAAGAAATGCCGCACATCTACAGCCATCTGATTTTTGATGAACCTGACAAAAACAAGCAATGGGAAAAGGATTCCCTGTTTAATAAATGGTGTTGGAAAAACTGGCTAGCCATGTGCAGAAAGCTGAAATAGGACCCCTTCCTTACACCTTACACTAAAACTAACTCCAGATGGATTAAACATTTAAACATAAGACCTAACACCATAAAAACCCTAGAAAAAAACCTAGACAATACCATTCAGGACATAGGCAGAGGCAAGGACTTCATAATTAAAACACCAAAAGCAATGGCAACAAAAGCCAAAATAGACAAATGGGATCTAATTAAACTTAAGAGTTTCTGCACAGCACATAAAACAATCATTAGAGTGAACTGGCAACTAATAGAATTGGAAAAAACTTTTGCAATCTACCTAACTGACAGAGGGCTAATATCCATATCTACAAAGAATTAAAACAGATTTATAAGAAAAAAACAAACAAACCCATTCAAAAGAGGGCAAAGGATAAGAACAGACACTTTTCTTTCTTTCTTTCTTTTTTATTGAGTTTTAGGTTTTGGGGTACATGTGCAGAACATGCAAGATAGTTGCATAGGTACACACATGGCAGTGTGTTTTGCTGCCTTCCGCCCCTTCACCCACATTTGGCGTTTCTCCCCATGCTATCCCTCCCCTTCCCCCCCCGCCGGCTGTCCCTCCCCTATTCCCCCCAATAGACCCCAGTGTGTAGTACTCCCTTCCCTGTGTCCATGTGTTCTCATTGTTCATCACCCACCTATGAGTGAGAATATGCGGTATTTCATTTTCTGTTCTTGTGTCAGTTTGCTGAGAATCATGTTCTCCAGATTCATCCATGTCCCTACAAAGGACATGAACTCATCGTTTTTGATGGCTGCATAATATTCCATGGTGTATATGTGCCACATTTTTCCAGTCCAGTCTATCATCAATGGACATTTGGGTTGGTTCCAGGTCTTTGCTACTGTAAACAGTACTGCAATGAACATTAGTGTGCATGTGTCCTTACAGTAGAACGATTTATAGTCCTGTGGATATATACCCAGTAATGGGATTGCTGGGTCAAATGGAATTTCTATTTCTAAGTCCTTGAGGAATCACCACACTGTCTTCCACAATGGTTGAACTAATTTACACTCCCACCAACAGTGTAGAAGTGTTCCTATTTCTCCACATCCTCTCCAGCATCTGTTGTCTCCAGATTTTTTAATGATCACCATTCTAACTGGCGTGAGATGGTATCTCAATGTGGTTTTGATTTGCATCTCTCTAATGACCAGTGATAATGAGCATTTTTTCATATGTTTGTTGGCCTCAAGTATGTCTTTTTTTGTAAAGTGTCTGTTCATATTCTTTGCCCATTTTTGGATGGGCTTGTTTGTTTTTTTCTTGTAAATCTGTTTGAGTTCTTTGTAAATTCTGGATATCAGTCCTTTGTCAGATGGGTAAACTGCAAAAATTTTTTCCCATTCTGTTGGTTGCCAATTCACTCTAGTGACTGTTTGTTTTTCCATGCAGAAGCTGTGGAGTTTGATTAGGTCCCATTTGTCTATTTTGGCTTTTGTTGCCAACGCTTTTGGTGATTTGGTCATGAAGTCCTTGCCTACTCCTATGTCCTGAATGGTTTTGCCTAGATTTTCTTCTAGGGTTTTTATGGTGCCAGGTCTTACGTTTAAGTCTTTAATCCATCTGGAGTTAATTTTAGTGTAAGGTGTCAGGAAGGGGTCCAGTTTCTGCTTTCTGCACATGGCTAGCCAGTTTTCCCAACACCATTTATTAAACAGGGAGTCCTTTTCCCATTGCTTGTTTTTGTCAGGTTTATCAAAGATTGTATGGTTGTAGATATGCTGTGTTGCCTCTGATGCCTCTGTTCTGTTCCATTGGTCTATGTCTCTGTTTTGGTACCAGTACCATGCTGTTTTGATTACTGTAGCCTTGTAGTGTAGTTTGAAGTCCGGTAGTGTGATGCCTCCCGCTGTGTTCTTTTTGCTTAGAATTGACTTGGCTATGCGGGCTCTCTTTTGGTTTCATATGAAGTTCATGGTGGTTTTCTCCAGTTCTGTGAAGAAATTCAATGGTAGCTTGCAGTATAGCCATTTTCACAATATTGATTCTTCCTAACCATGAACATGTAATGTTTCTCCATCTGTTTACACTTTTTAAAAGAAGATATTTATGATACCAAAACACATGAAAAGATGTTCATCACCACTTGTTATTAGAGAAATGCAAATCAATACCACATTGAGATACCATCTCATGCCAGTTAGAAGGGTGATCGTTAAAAAATCTGGAGACAACAGATGCTGGAGAGGGTGTGGAGAAGTAGGAAGACTTTTACACTGTTGATGGGAGTGTAAATTAGTCCAGCCATTGTGGAAGATAGTGTGGCAATTCCTCAAGGATATAGAAATAAAAACACATTTGACCAGCAATCCCATTACTGGGTGTATGCCCAAAGGATTATAAACCATTTTATTATAAAAACACATGCATACATATGTTCACTGTGACACTGTTTACAATAGCAAAGACCTGGAACCAACCCAAACATCCATCAATGATAAACAGGATAAAGAAAATGTGGCACATATACACCATAGAATATCATGCAGCCATACAAAAGGATGAGCTCATGCCCTTTGCAGGAATATGGATGAAGCTGGAAACCAGCATTCTCAGCAAACTGACACAAGAACAGAAAACCAAACACTGCATTTTCTCACTCATACGCAGGTGTTGAACAATGAGAACATGTGGGCACAGGGAGGGGAATATCACACCCTGGGGTTTGTAGGGTGGTGAGGGGGCTAGGGGAGGGACAGCAGGGGGTGGGAGGTTGAGGAGGGATAACATCGGGAGAAATGCCTGATATAGGTGACTGGGAGATGGAGGCAACAAACCATCATGGCATGTGTGTACCTATGTAACAATCCTGCAAGATCTGCACATGTACCCCAGAACTTAAAGTACAATTACAAAAAAAAAAGAAAGAAATCTTAACTTCTTAAAGTAGACATTCCTCTCAAGGTTAAGGAACCCACTTGATCAAATGCACTGTAATATGGGAAGAGCAGAAACATGTCCTGGTCTCTTCACCAAACTGATCTCCACATAACCACACTGCTAGATTAATACAACCTGTTCATTTGTCTGTAAAATGCACTGATGGATGCCCCAATGTGGTAGGCTAATATTACCATTACTATTCTCTCATCAGTTCAATTATTTGCTAATTAAGCTTTATTTGTGTTTGTTCTCAAACCAATATATTCTATTTGTATTTTTTATTGTAATTCTATGATTTAATTAGTATTATATAAACTGATGATACATGAATGCAAAATTAAAAATTATTTATTTGATTAAAATCACATTAAAAGACTTGAAAGATTCAATAAAGTCAACTCTCAAAAAAAAAATAGAGTGGACAGTTGTAGACCTACTCTCATTGCATAAAAGCAAGGTTCCCCATACCTGGCTTTAGATCTGCTTCTATATGCCACAGAAAAAATTCAGAATAGTCAAAATAATCTTGAAAAACAACAGTGTTAGAGAACTCACGATACCTACTTGATGCCTGCTTATAAACCTACAGTACTGGGGATAATGTAGCACTTTATAAAGATAGATAAATCGATTTGTAGTACAGAATAGAGTACAAAACACATGTACACATGGACATCAGTTGCTTATCTACTAAAAAGCCCACTTAATGTATATGGGACTTAGATACATATGAATATCACCTACAAGCTGTAACTAAAAGGCAGTCAAATACCAATAGGATAAAAATACTCTACATAGTAAGAATTAATGGTCAATATGCACGTGATAAAGAGGCCCAACATCTTCAGCTATCAGGGAAATGGAATTACAGTAACAGCTGGATACTATTTTTCATCAACTCGTTTGAGTAAAATTTAAAATATTTCGTTACCAAGTACTGAGTGTCAACATTATGAAGAACATTAGCTCCTAAAATTATCATACTTGCTGATTACCATGTAAAATGGTACTTCACTTTTTTGGAGAATAGTTTGGTGGTTATAAATGAGGTTAAATGCATTACTACCACATGTTCACAGAGTTCACCTTCTAAATGTTTTCCAAAGGGGAATGAAAACATTCTAAAAAATATGCACATTCATGTTATTGATAACCGTATTCAAGGTAGTATAAAATGAAAATATATCAACTATTCATAAGCAAATAAAATATAAATTATACTGTATTCCTAAAATAGAATACTACTCAACAATAGAATGGAATGAGCTATTGCTATATTCAGTAGCACAAATGAATTTTAATAGCATTAACCAGACACAACCTACTATATTTTTTCTTTTACATGAAGTTCTAGAACAGATAAGCTAATATGATGTGATAGAAATCATAGCAATTTTAGGCATGTCAATTCCAATAAACTAAGGTTTTGCTACCAGTGTCAGCCATTTACTCTCCCACTAATTGGGATTATTTTTTAAAAGAGGTCTTTTCCCCTGTCATACAAGTTTTAGAAAATCTTAGAAGAGGGGTAGTTGCTGCAATGAATATTCATGTGCATGTGTCCTTATAGTAGAACGATTTATAGTCCTTTGGATATATACCCAGTAATGGGATTGCTGGGTCAAATGGAATTTCTATTTCTAAGGCTTTGAGGAATCCCCACACTGTCTTCCACAATGGTTGAACTGGTTTGTAAGGACATGGATGAATCTGGAGAACATCATTCTCAGCAAACTGACACAAGAACAGAAAATGAAATACCGCATATTCTCACTCATAGGCGGGTGATGAAAAATGAGAACACATGGACACAGGGAAGGAGGTACTACACACTGGGGTCTATTGAGGGAATAGTGGAGGGATAGCGGGGCGGGGGGAGCTGGGGAGGGATAGCCTGAGGAGAAATGCCAAATGTGGGTGAAGGGGAGGAAGGCAGCAAAACACACTGCCATGTGTGTACCTATGCAATTATCTTGCACATTCTGCACATATACCCCAAAACCTAAAATGCAATAAAAAAAATAAAATAAAAATAAAAAAATAAAACTGTAAAAAAAAAAGAAGAATGGTAGTTGCATGACTTAATGGGAAGCGGCAACTTTGGGATGGAATTTACTGGAATGGATTACAAATTTTGCATTGCTTCAGAACTAGAAAAATTTTATTTATCAAAAATGATAATAGCCTTACATTGAGTAGAAATAATATTTAAAAGCATGTGAATATGAGACCATTTGTGGTGTTATTTGTAAAACAAACAGAATATATACTTATCTTTTGAAGTGTTAGAAGAAAACTAGCACTTTATATTCTTTGTCATATCACTGTTTTTAAGTGTTGAATATATCCCAATTGGTTTTTCTGTGTTCTATTGTATAGCCTTAAGAAGTGTATTAAACATATCTGAATGTGTAAAATAGAAGCAAATGCCCCATATGGTGTAATGCTGCCTTATATATAAAACTGTGTAGATATATTAAAAAGAAATCATAACAATTGTATCCTGAGATATAGTATGGAGAAATTTACTGCAAAGAGATATTGGGGATGATTAAATACATTATTCAAATGTCAACTACATTTAGTTGGCATTTTATTGTGTGTAAGTTGTTGCTCTTTTAACAGAAACCAATATAATATGACCCTTTTATTTTCTTCCAGGTTTATTGAGTTATAATAGGCAAATAAAATCATATATACGTAAGGTGTACAACATGACAATTTTTTATTTTATTTATTTATTGTAGAGATGAGGGCCTTGCCATGTTGACCAGGCTAGTCTTGAACTCCTGGGCTCAAGCAATTTTCTGCCTCAGGCTCCCAAAGTGCTGAGATTACAGGCATGAGCCACCACATTCATCATCATGATGTTTTCATAAATGTATATATTGTGAAATAATTACTAAGGGATGAAACCAATTTACATATCCATTATCTTACACAGTTTTGTGTGTGGGGGGGAAGGACATTTAATATCTACTGTGTCAGCAATTTTCAAGTGTACAGTACAGTCTTATTAACATTAATCACCATGCTGGACGTTAGATATCCAGAACTTATTTATCCTCCATAATTTATATTTTATGCTTTGCTTACATAATTTACACTGCACACTTACATTTAAAATACTACATTACATAACTTACACATTAAACTCTTTGATCAACATCTTCAAGTTGCTTCTACTCCTCAGCCCCAGCAACCACTTTTACTTTCTGCCTCTATTAGGTTAGTTTTTTAGATTTCACATAAGAGTGTGATCATGAAGTAAAATGTTACCCTTCTAATACCATCTTTAACTTGCTTCTCAGAAGCTTTCCTCAAATTTCTATATAATACACATACATGAAATTAAAAAGATACATATAATTATATACTAAACATATCCCATAATTTACTTAACAAATTTCTAAACTGTGTATTTCATTTTCAGTATTTTATCTCACTGAAAAAAAATCTGATGAAGATTTTATTTATATATTTAAGTAACTTGTATTACTTATGTAGAACAGATTTCTAGAAGCAGTTTTCTCCTCAATGAAGATTCCATCTTTTCAGCTGTTTTGGGCCTAACCTGAGAGGTTTAGAATAATTACATTCCTCTGTTCATGACAAATAATTGGGTTTTAGTTTAAGTTGTGAGGTCTGGCTCCAGTCAATGGAGATCAGACACAACAGTAAGGATGAACTCAAATGCATAAGGCAACAATTTGTGTGTTTTCCTTTATTCTTTGTACTCTCATGGCATGATGGCTAGCAAGGGTAGCCCTCCTGCAGTCCAGGAAGCAAAAATTGTGTTTCTGAAAGATCCTTTGTCTCAGTGCTAATTTTTCTTTGCTACACCAAGCATCTATTTCTGACATCTATTTCCAATAGCTAGAAGCTGATAGTATCACAGTCAAATTAAAAAAAACCTGTATCTATAAATAATATATTTATTATATCACTATCTCCATTGTCTCTCTTTACCTCTTATTTCAAAGTATAAAACATAAATTCCCTGATGCAGAAAGGCATCTTCAAAAGCTCTAGACATTTGGAATATATGCATTTTCTGCATGTAATACACAGATCAAGGGACAATTCTGTGAGGACACAGTGAAAAGGAGCCCCCCTGAAAGCCCAGGTGAGCCACCCCAGAAGAATCCAGACCTGCTGAGACCTTGAACATGAACTTCTATCCTTCAGCACTGTAAGAAAACAAATTTCCATTGCTAAAACTACTCAGGCTGTGGCATTTTGTTATAGTCTTCAATTTACTTTTAATCTTAATTTCTTTACCCAGTTCCAACCACCACCATTGGGAAACCACCACAGAATGACTTAATGTGAATTTGTTTGTTTTCTTGTGTTTTACAAAGCATACAACAGTTTTCTCTGTACATGGGTTTTTATTGTACATAAATGTGATCATGCTATATATCTCCATTTTCTGCTTTAATTTGAGGCCTGTGGGAGCAGATCTTTTTATATGCAAAAAGGACTTAATTCTTAAATAAGATTATTTCCCCAAGGCATATTTCTTTCTAAACAATTCCATTAGTCATTACATGCATAAAAATGCATATGTCCTACATGTTAGGTGTCTTTAAAAATGGCTTTGTGCATCAGGGACTTTATGTTTTATACTTTGAAATAAAAAGTAGAGGGAGACAACAGAGATAATGACACAGTAAATATATTATTTATAGATACAAGTGTTTTTTTTAAACTTTTGCTGTGATATCATCAACTTCTAGCTCTTACATAGCTCATCTTGCAATAAAGAGTCTCTGAATGGAAATGAGTTACTTTAAAAGACACAGTTTAATCACCATGTCCCTTAGCTTAGTAATGAACTTGAACTCACTTCAATAATACAGAATAAACACAGACAACCAGGACTCACAGGGTGTCTGATTGACTTTCTAGAGGGAGACCTTGTTAAGGAACCAGTCCCAGGTGGCATCTTCCCCAAAGACATAAAAGGCAATGTGTATGTACAAGAGTTGCCTGTGCTTCAGAGTTAAGGTCTCAAAGGTTTTTAAAGCCCCACAACTCTCATTGTCACAGCCACGTATAAACTCTAAGAACCTGAAACAGATTCTCCTGTAGAGGTGGGTGGAAAATACTTATTTTTTTTGTATAATGATCTTTAAAAGATCCAAAACCGTACCTTAAAATGAGCCACTTCACTTTCATTTGGGAAGGCTCTTTTCATTTATGTATAATCAAATAATACAACGCTTAAACTAAAGTTTGGTTTTAGGATTTATAACTGTTTTTAGGAATACAGGGCATTAATTATGATCAAGCTATTTATGTTTCCAAGTTAGAAATAGCATCATTATGTATAATCAAATAATACAATGATTAAGCAAATTATGTCCCTACTGAAACTATGAATTTTTGCTCATGGAGACTGTTTACATCACGGTTTTAGTTTGCAATATTATTTACAATGAAAATTGTATGTTGCACAGTATAAGTTATGAAAGAAAAAACTGGATAAACAACTACCCGAAGTGAAAATGATGCCTTTTTTTTTGAGAATACAAATATAGAATGCAAATGTCCTCAGAAAAATTATCCTCTCAATGTGATAATATACAAGCAAATATACATAGAAGTATAGTATGTAATCCAGTACAATAATGGAAAATGTTTAAACCACCTATCTTGTCATAAAAGGAATCTGTCAGTATTTTAGTTCAGAAGAAATAGCAAGGATTGGTTCCAGTAAAAATGAGAACACATGGACACAGAGAGGCAGTCTACTATACACTGGGGACTGTTGGGGGAAATGGGGGAGGGACAGCGGGGGGGTTGTGGGGGATAGCCTGGGGATGAATACCAAGTGTGGGTGAGGGGGAGGAAGGCAGCAAAACACACTGCCATGTGTGTACCTATGCAACTACCTTGCACGTTCTGCACATGTACCCCAAAACCTATAATGCAATAAAAATTAAAAAAAAAAAAAGAAGAAATAGCAAGGAATAACTTCCATTCAATATCAAAAAGTAAGACTTCAGTTTGCGGAAAGGCATTTCCAAAAGCAGAAGTAAGACTTTAAGAAAAACTGCACAACCCTAGATTCATGGTGTGATGGGACAAAAACACTATAACATTATCAAGAGAAATATACAAAAAAAAAAAAACTCATTGCCTGGGTTGTCCTTAAACTAACCTAAAATAGAATGTTCAAAAATAAGTTTACTTTCTTTTCATTCCCTCTCAGATGGTATAACAAAAGAAAATCTTAAGTACATGGAAAGTATTTTGAAAAAACACTTTTTAAAAGGCTATTATTGTTGATTAAAACTAGTAATAGGGAATAAATAATAATTATTTTGTTAAAAAGTTAAAGGCCATTATTGTTACAAATTAGCCATAAAACACTGCACTAATTTAAAGACAACTAACTGGGATCCAAGAGTGGGAACAGTGGCTCACAACTGTAATCCCAGCACTTTGGGAGGCTGAGGCAGGTGGATCACCTGAGGTCAGGAATTCAAGACCAGCCTGGCCACCACTCCATTTCTACTAAAAATAAAAAAATAGGCAGGCATGGTGGTGTACGCCTTGTAGTACTAGCTACCTGGGAGGCTGAAGCTTAAATCTGAGAGCAGAAGTTGCTGTGAGCAGAAATCACACAGCCACACTCCGGCTGCCTGGGTGACAGCGTGAGACTCCATCTCACAAGAAAAAGACAACTCATCTATCTTTCTACTCTTTCAATTCAATAGTAGTTTTGAAAAGATTGAACATATCTAGAGAGTGATCACAAATGACATCTTTAAATACTACAAAATTAAAGTTCATTAGCCTCATTTGATGCTACCCTCATTTCCAGTTTTTAAATATATGGACAAACTGCTACAAATTGGTGGATAAACTTTTTTTCAGAGAAGATTGTATCTCGCACACACAAAAAAAAAAGAAAGAAAGAAAGAAAGAAAGAAAGAAAGAAAGAAAGAAAGAAGGAAAGAAAGAAAGAAAGAAAGAAAGAAAGAAAGAAAGAAAGAAAGAAAGAAAGAAAGAAAGAAAGAAAGAAAGAAAGAAAGAAAGAAAGAAAGAAAGAAAGAAAGAAAGAAAGAAAGAAAGAAAGAAAGAAAGAAAGGAAAGAAAGAAAGAAAGAAAGAAAGAAAGAAAGAAAGAAAGAAAGAAAGAAAGAAAGAAAGAAAGAAAGAAAGAGAAACCAGTCTCAGAAGAATCAATACCAGTGAGGACATGAAGGATCAGAAATAAAAATATGCCTTTATGCATGTTTGTTAGGGTAGATGACCAGAAAAGTCAAGTGTAGCTGATGGTAAATGAGCTACACTTACCATCAGCACCAATAATTGAAATATGGTAAAAGCATATTTCAATTATTCTAAAAAATAACTTGGATAGCATAACTTAATGGAACGAAATGCCTTAATGACTGTCATTCCTACCAGTCAATCTAAAAGAATCATAACATGGTGAACCAGGAAGGATACAATAGTTAAAACAAGTGCTTGCTCTAAGGAAGTTGAAGAGTGAGATGCATAGAATGGGAAAGTATTCACAGAAATTAGCACATAGTGTAATCTTGAGATCTGAAAGAGAAAATTATAGGATGAATATGGTTTTTGTGATTTAAAATGATTACTTTTAAGAATTAACTTTTGGATTTTTAAATAAATCATAAAGCCAGTAAAGCACTAGGTGTCATCAGAAACAGTAGCTAATACAGTCTGCAAGCATTCATATTGGCTGATATCTGGCATGTTTGCTAAGGGGGACAACAAAGTGGCTGAAAGCTGCAGACGGAATACTAAAATTGCAAATGCAGAGAAAGTCAGATGAGAAAGGGGCACTGGAGGGGACACAGAAGCACGACTACCTGTTGTGTAGTGTTTGGAAATAAAAGGAAAACAAGAGTGTCAAAAACAGGATTGATCTTGAGTCAGAAAGGATGCATACTGAATGAAAACCAAATTAGGAATTGGAGTTATACATTTTTATATAATCTTGAAATATAACAAAAAACTTTATCATTGTCTAGATTGATGTTTCCCAAGCCTCATCACATCAATATCATCCAGATTTAAATATTAGCCTACTTAAATGGTTATTTAAATGTTTCCTTAGCAACTAAAACAGAATATATTCAAAATGTCACTTTGTTTACTCCATCTTAAAACATATTGTCTCATACTCAAAAATGGTATGGCTGTTGCCCTAATCAAAATAAATCCCCCATCCATCATTCTGTCATATATAACTTATGTAACTTATTACGTAAATTACGTTGAGGAGATCATCTTGTTTCTGCTCCAGACTACCAATGTTACCATCTTTTGATCTTGAGTTTCTCCAGTTTTGCTGAAGCCCACATTATTTTATACCAGAAGTCCCATATCAACCTCTAAACTCATTTTTTATTGTTATTTTAAAATTTCTATTGCTGCCCTGACTCAGGCTTTTTCAATCCTATAGTACATTATCTTTATAACAACAGGAGTAAACTTTTAAAATAAAGCTAATAAGGTCATTCATCTATATTAAAATGTCGTCATGGTTTACAATTCAAGGCCTGCAGGTCTCTGTTGAGCTGTGGACGTGGGCCTCTCTTCTGCAGGATGGGGTTTGTTAAAGTTGTTAAGAATAAGGCCTACCTTAAAAGACACCAAGTGAAATTTAGATGATGAGAGGATGAAACGGATTACTATGCTCTGAAATGCTTGGTGATACAGGATAAAAATAAATACAACATGCCCAAATACAGGATGATAGTTTGTATAACAAACAGAGATATCATTTGTCAGATTGCTTTTGCCTGTATAGAGGAGGATATGATATTCTGCACAACATATGCACACGAACTGCCAAAATGTGGTGTGAAGGCTGGCCTGACAAATTCTGCCTGTAGTGTATTGTACTGGCCTGCTGCCGGACTACAGGCTTCTCAACAAGTTTGGCATGGACAAGATCTATAAAGGCCAGGTGGTAGTGACTGGCGATGATTACCATGTGGAAAGCAATGATGGTCAACCAGGTGCCTTTACCTGCTATTTGGATGCAGGCCTTGCCAGAACTACCACTGGCAATAAAGCTTTGGTGCCCTGAAGGGAGCTGTGGATGGAGGCTTGCCTATCCCTCACAGTACCAAACAATTCCCTGGTCATAATTCTGAAAGCAAGGAATTCAATGTAGAAGTACACTGTAAGTGTATCATGGGCCAGAATTTTGCAGATAACATGTGCTACTTAATGAAGAAGATGAAGATGCTTACAAGAAGCATTTCTCGCTGTACATAAAGAACAGCCTAACTCCAGACATGTTGGAGATATATAAGAAAGCTCAGGCAGCTATATGAAAGAATCCAGTCTATGAAACGAAGCCCAAGAAAGAAGTTAAAAAGAAGAGGTGGAAACTGCTAAAATTAAAAAAAGACCTTCCCTTAACACACCATGTGAAAATATTCTCCCAAGTTATCATAATGCATCTTCTTGTTTAATTTATTTATTATACTTATTGCAGTGTGCAATAATCTTGTTTATATGTTTGTTTACCAGATTTTCATATGTTTCCTGTCATTGGACTAGCAGGTCCATAAGAAGATGGATAAGCAATTTATCTGAAGTTTGCATGTCACCAGAGTAAGGTATTTAATAAACAGGTGTAAATAAATAAATAAGATGATTATTTTTAAAAACAAGAAAAATTGTGATGTTTGGTTTCAGAACCAAACTGAGATTAGATATTAACAATGTTAGGAATTATTTTGGTTCATTTCATTCTTTTTTCACACTACAGAATAGTTTTCTATTTTTCTTTCTATTTATCTTTTTTTCCGAAGGAGAAAACAATGTAAACAGCTCTGGGATCTTAAAATTCAGGCATTTTTAATGATATTGTGTTAATCGGCTGAACCTTAACTCCACATTTTTAGATAATGGACTATGACAGATTTATTTGGGTCAGGTGCCCACACCAGTGGAACTATAAATTATGGCAGAGAAGGCACTCTAATTGCCTCAGTTAGAGGTAGGTGATCATCCTAAATTTATAATGAACTCAAGGGAAATATTTAGACATATTAAAGTAGCATTTAAATTCTATGTCAAATATAAGCATTGTAGTTTTCACAGAAAATCTCTAAAATAACACTAATGCTTATTACAGTAATGAAAATATTAAAAATATTAAGATGAATAAAAAATCAACTAAAAAGCAGATATACTTTATAAGATGTAAAAATAATATATAATTATGTAATATTTGCTCAACATAAATGCTCAACATAAATAATATATAAATAGAAATTGTGATTAAACATAAAATACAATGTGAAAACTATGAGGAGTGGTCCAAACTTGTGAAACAACAACCAAAAAAAAAAAAAAGAAAGAAATGAGAAAGAAGGAACAGAAAGTAGTATTCAGTAAAGCATAATGTCATGAAATTGCAAAAATGAAATTTTCACCAATATGATGTTATTTAAATCTAAAAAGAAAATGTGTCACCTGAAAAACAGATCTGAGGACATAGCTCTATGTATTTTAGAATTAATTTTAAAAAGAGAAAAGGCAAACATGTGGATGGTAAAACATATGAGTTACGTGTGTACAATCCACATTATACTCATGGAATAAAGAAAATGGGACAAGACAGTATCTAGAATCATCCATTCTTAAGAAAAAGCAAGAAGTCTCAGATTAGAAATTGGATTATTTGCAGATATAAAATGCCTCAAGCCTTTCTCATGCTCAATATAAATGATATAAAATATTAATTGTGGCTTCAAATGTTTGCAAACTAAGAATACACTCATAATTCAATAAGGTTCTGAGGAAGTAAATCCTCAAAATGTTTCATGATCATCTATTTAATTTATTATACTTTTCGATACTTGCTTTTTCTCTCTCCCAAATTATACTAAGTTTACTTATTAGACTTAGAAGCTTGAGTTTAATAATTGACTTAGATTAATACATAATTCACAGAAATGTTACCAAGGAATTGTCCTAGCCATATAATGGCAGTCCTACAAATAATTCTTTAAAGTTTTTAACCTCTCTTTTCCCCAAACAGATGAATTTCCAAACTCTTACATGGCTCCTGAAAATTTCACCTGGGTCACTGAGTTTATTCTCACAGGTGTCTCTGACTCTCCAGAGCTCCAGTTTCCCCTCTTTCTGGTCTTCCTGGTGCTCTATGTGCTGACCATGGCAGGGAACCTGGGCATCATCACCCTCACCGGTGTTGACTCTCGACTTCGGACCCCCATGTACTTTTTCCTGCGACATCTGGCTCTCATCAATCTTGGCAACTCTACTGTCATTGCCCCTAAAATGCTGATTAACTTTTTAGTTAAGAAGAAAACTACCTCATTCTATGAATGTGCCACCCAACTGGGAGGGTTCTTGTTCTTTATTGTATCGGAGGTAATCATGCTGGCTGTGATGGCCTATGACCGCTATGTGGCCATTTGTAACCCTCTGCTCTACATGGTGGTGGTGTCTCGGCGGCTCTGCCTCCTGCTGGTCTCCCTCACGTACCTCTATGGCTTTTGTACAGCTATTGTGGCGTCATCTTGTGTATTTTCCATGTCTTATTGTTCTTCCAATGTAATCAATCATTTTTACTGTGATAATGTGCCTCTGTTAGCATTATCTTGCTCTGATACTTACTTACCAGAAACAGTCATCTTTGTATCTGCAGCTACAAATGTGGTTGGTTCTTTGATTATAGTTCTAGTATCTTATTTCAACATTGCTTTGTCCATTCTAAAAATACGTTCATCAGAAGGAAGAAAAAAAGCCTTTTCTACCTGTGCTTCACATATGATCGCAGTCACAATTTTTTACGGGACATTGCTATTCATGTATGTGCAGCCTCGAAGTAACCATTCATTAGATACTGATAAGATGGCTTCTGTGTTTTACACACTGGTCATTCCTATGCTGAATCCCTTGATCTACAGCCTAAGGAATAAGGATGTGAAGTCTGCTCTACAGAGATTCATGACAAATCAGTGCTATCCTTTAAAACAATGTCATTTTAAACTGTACAGATAAATAAGGAGAGAGTTAATATAAGCTGCCATTATGTGAGAGAAAATGTAGGAAAAAGAATAGGTAGGTATCTAACTTGCAGGTTCATAAGCAATTGTAGGAATTACAAGATAGAATTTAGGAGCCTTGAATTAAAAACGAAACTGAAACTCTTTGAGTTGTGAGGTTAATGTAGGAAAAAAGATGTTATTCACCAATTCTGCCTGGGATTAAGCAGGTAGAGAGTTTGAAATAAAAATGGTTTCCAGCAGTTAGAAAAAATATAAATTAAAAAATGTAAAGAAGTTTGAATGAAGCTAAATAATACGGTGAGAGAAGTAAAGTTGACTTTCTTATACTTTGGCTTCATTCACTGCCCTCCAGGTATAACTGGTTATGATAAATTAATTCATCTTGAAAAACTGTAATTACAGATGATTGAGATCCTTTTCTTCAGCTAAGTTATTAAAATTGAACTAACAATCATATTTAAAATAAAACTTCCTAATGATTTCGTAATTTTGCTCAAAGAATGAAATTCACACTAATAATGAATTTAAATTTTGAGGGCTAACCAGAATAAGATTAAAATAATTTTATTCCACTTAACGTAATTTATACAATTTTTAAATGACAGACACAAAGTATCATATTTAATATACTTTCATGCTGGATTATTTATAAACTTTATGGATTCTGTAAAATGTCTCTTTCTCCTTACTCTAAGTATTGTTCTTCTTTAGTGTACAAAATGAATGCCTTGTGTTGTGATATTATTAAATTAAGTGAAACATGTTAATGAAAGCTTCTTGCATAATTGGAATGAAATAAATTTATTTTATAAAAATTTTTTCTGCTTTCTGATAGCTCTTGTTCACTGAGTGTACATTTAAATCTCTTGTACTGCTTTGAATATAAGAGGGAACCCATCTATATCTCAGAATTATCAAATCAGAATCATAAGATAAAAGTCAATAAATTTATATGTTAATAAGCTTCATGGGGGATTTTTGATACAGAACGTTAAAAATGAATCTTGGGGTTGGGTGCAGTGGCTCATGCCTGCAATCCCAGCACTTTGGGAGTCTGAGACTGGTGGATCACTTGAAGTCAGGAGTTCGAGACCAGCCTTGGCAACATGGTGAAACCCCATTTCTACAAAAAATACAAAATTAGCGAGTCATGGTGATGCATGCCTGTAATCCTGGCCACTCAAGAGGCTGAGTCAGGAGAATTGCCAGAACCCGAAAGGCAAAGGTTGCAGCGAGCTGGGATACTTCCACTGCACTGCATCCTGGGGGACAGAGTGAGACTCCATCTAAAGAAAAATGAATGAATATTGACAAAGAACTGTACTGAACAAGATATATTACATTCTATGTGTATGTTCACTTTATTTATAAGGGTGTTTCAGTGTAGAAGAGTTTCTTCAAGTATAGGGAATAAATCTTAAGTCAGGTTAATTATAATACATCAAAAGAAATGTAAGAGGATGGAGCTAGATGTTGGAATAGTATCCTCCAAGGATCACTCTCCACAGAACCATCAATTTGAACAAAATTCCATGCAAAAAACATGTTCACAAGAGCTAAGAAAACCAGGTGGGGTCTGCAGCACCTGATTAGAGCATAGTAATAAGAAAAGATGCATTGAAGAAAATAAGAAGAACAATCTTACATCACCCACATCTCCCTTCCAAACCCAGGAAGCACATCATAGACAGACACACCATCTGCTTTGGAAAAAGAAAAGAAAGTGGGCATAGGATATGTTTTTGCCCCCAACACTGGGACCGCTATAGTTAAATCCAGCACCTGGCAGTCCCTCAAGGATCCAGGCTGGTAACTCCTGACTGAGGTATTAGCATCCTGCAGACTGAATCTCCTGGCCTATCCTGGTACCAGTCATGAACCTATAGCCGTGGCAAAATGTACCTGATATCTTGCCTCTATCACAGATGGCCAACTACATTGATCTTGGGTTCTGGTCAAATCAGGCCTTGGTGGCAGTGGACTTTGATTGTACTCCAGTGCTGCATCAGGCTCAACAGTCAGCAGGATTCCAGCCCCGAGATGCAGTGACCACAGCAGTCTTGGGTTTAGGGTACCACCTAGTACTGCAGCAACTACTGTGGTCACAGGATTAAGGACAATGCCATACAACCTGCCCCAAATTTGTAAGCAATCCTACAGTTTAAGAGGGTTCTCAGAAAAGAATTTTCCCAGACGTGAAAACCAAAATAAATAATAAAAAGTCTCCCATCAAAACAAAGCCCAGGACTTAATGTCCTCACTGCCTAATTTTACCAAACATTAAAAAGAAAACTAACACCAATTCTCAAACTCTTCCAAAAGTTTTAAGATGAGGGAATATTTCCAAACTCATTTTGCAAGGCCAGCATTATTACCCTGAAACCAAAACCAGAAAAAAAGACACAAGAAGAAAAGCAAACTACAGATCACTATCCTTGAGAAACATACATGCAAAAATCCTCAACAAAATACTAGTAAACTGAGTTCAATAGCATACCAAAAAGATCCGCTATGATAAAGTGGGATTCATCCCAGGAATGCAAGATGGTTCTACATATGCAGTTCAATAAATGTGATACGTCATGTTACAGAAGAACAAAACCACATGATCGATTCAATATAAACAGAAAACACGTATGACAAAATTCAATATCACTTCATGATAAAACTCTAGACATATTAGTATAAAAGAAATGCAACTGAATACAATAAGAGTCGTAAGAATAAGAATCCGCAGCTACTATCAAAGACCCAGAAAATGCTAGATCTTATTTATTCTTTCTATTTTCTGTACCTATTAACTATACTGACCTCCCCCTTGCCGCTCACTACCCTTCCCAGCCTTTGATAATCATCTTTCTACTCTATACCTTGGTGAGTTCAATTACTTAATTTTTAGCTCCCACAATTAATCAAGAACATGCAAAGCTTGTCTTTCTGTGCCTGGCTTATTTCACTTAGCATAATGATCTCCACTCCCATTCATGTTGTTGCAAATGACAGGACCTCATTATTATTATTATTTTTTAATTTTTTAAATGGGGTACATGTGCAGAACATGCAAGATAGTTGCATAGGTACACACATGGCAGTGTGTTTTGCTGCCTTCCTCCCCTTCACCCACACTTGGCATTCATCCCCAGGCTATCCCTCCCCAGCCCCCCCGCTGTCCCTCCCCCATTCCCCCCAATAGACCCCAGTGTGTAGTAGACCCCCTCCCTGTGCCCATGTGTTCTCATTTTTCTCACCCGCCTATGAGTGAGAATATGCGGTATTTCTTTTTCTGTTCTTGTGTCAGTTTGCTGAGAATGAAGTTCTCCAGATTCATCCATGTCCTTACAAAGGACACAAACTCATCATTTTTGATTGCTGCATAATATTCCATGGTGTATATGTGCCACATTTTCCCAGTCCAGTCTATCATCAATGGGCATTTGGGTTGGTTCCAGGTCTTTGCTATTGTAAACAGTGCTGCAATGAACATTCGTGTGCATGTGTCCTTATAGTAGAACGATTTATAGTCCTTTGGATATATACCCAGTAATGGGATTGCTGGGTCCTCAATGGGTTTCTATTTCTAGGTCCTCAAGGAACCGCCACACTGTCTTCCACAATGGTTGAACTAATTTACACTCCCACCAACAGTGTAAGAGTTTTCCTATTTCTCCACATCCTCTCCAGCATCTGCTGTCTCCAGATTTTTTAATGATCGCCATTCTAACTGGCATGAGATGGTATCTCAATGTGGTTTTGATTTGCATCTCTCTAATGACCAGTGATGATGAGCATTTTTTCATGTGTTTGTTGGCCTCATGTATGTCTTCTTTTGTAAAGTGTCTGTTCATATCCTTTGCCCATTTTTGAATGGGCTTGTTTGTTTTTTTTCCTGTAAATCTGTTTGAGTTCTTTGTAAATTCTGGATATCAGCCCTTTGTCTGATGCATAAACTGCAAAGATTTTTTCCCATTCTGATGGTTGCCGATTCACTCTAGTGACTGTTCCTTTTGCTGTGCAGAAGCTGTGGAGTTTGGTTAGGTCCTATTTGTCTATTTTGGCTTTTGTTGCCAATGCTTTTGGTGATTTGGTTATGAAGTCCTTGCCTACTCCTATGTCCTGAATGGTTTTGCCTAGATTTTTTCTAGGGTTTTTATGGTGCCA
Organism: Saguinus oedipus; assembly: GCA_031835075.1. Classification (NCBI taxonomy): domain Eukaryota; kingdom Metazoa; phylum Chordata; class Mammalia; order Primates; family Cebidae; genus Saguinus; species Saguinus oedipus. The sequence continues at coordinate 60,965,636 of CM063178.1, read as the reverse complement.
GGTCTTACGTTTAAGTCTTTAATCCATCTGGAGTTAATTTTAGTGTAAGGTGTCAGGAAGGGGTCCAGTTTCTGCTTTCTGCACATGGCTAGCCAGTTTTCCCAACACCATTTATTAAACAGGGAATCCTTTCCCCATTGCTTGTATTTGTCTGGTTTATCAAAGATTATATGGTTGTAGATATGTTGTGTTGCCTCCGATGCCTCTGTTCTGTTCCATTGGTCTAAATATCTGTTTTGGTACCAGTACTATGCTGTTTTGATTACTGTAGCCTTGTAGTATAGTTTGAAGTCTGGTAGTGTGATGCCTCCCGCTGTGTTCTTTTTGCTTAGCATTGACTTGGCTATGCGGGCTCTCTTTTGGTTCCATATGGAGTTCATGGTGGTTTTTTCCAGTTCTGTGAAGAAATTCAATGGTAGTTTGATGGGGATAGCATTGATTCTGTAAATTACTTTGGGCAGTATAGCCATTTTCACGATATTGATTCTTCCTAACCACGAACATGCAATGTTTCTCCATCTGTTTGTGTCCTCTCTTATTTCATTGAGCAGTGGTTTGTAGTTTTCCTTAAAGAGGTCCCTTACATTCCTAGTGAGTTGTATTCCTAGGTATTTTATTTTCTTTGTAGCAATTGTGAATGGCAGTTCATTCTTGATTTGGTTCTCTTTAAGTCTGTTATTGGTGTATAGGAATGCTTGTGATTTTTGCACATTGATTTTTATATCCTGAGACTTTGCTGAAGTTGCTTATCAGTTGCAGGAGTTTTGGGACTGAGGTGATGGAGTCTTCTAGATATACTATAATGTCATCTGCAAATAGAGACAATTTGGCTTCCACCTTTCCTATTTGAATACCCTTTATTTCTTTTTCTTGCCTGATTGCTCTGGCTAGAACTTCCAGTACTATGTTGAATAGGAGTGGTGAGAGAGGGCATCCTTGTCTAGTGCCAGATTTCAAAGGGAATGCTTCCAGTTTTTGCCCATTCAGTATGATATTGGCTGTTGGTTTGTCATAAATAGCTTTTATTACTTTGAGATATGTTCCATCAATACCAAGTTTATTGAGGGTTTTCAGCAAAAGGGCTGTTGAATTTTGTCAAATGCCTTCTCTGCGTCAATTGAGATAATCATGTGGTTTTTGTTTTTGCTTCTGTTTATGTGGTGAATTACATTTATAGACTTGCGTATGTTGAACCAGCCTTGCATCCCCGGGATGAATCCTACTTGATCATGATGGATAAGTTTTTTAATGTGCTGTTGCAATTGGTTTGCCAGTATTTTATTGAAGATTTTTGCATCTATGTTCTTCATTGATATTGGCCTGAAGTTTTCTTTTCTTGTTGAGTCTCTGTCAGGTTTTGGTATCAGGATGATGTTGGTCTCATAAAATGATTTGGGAAGGGTTCTTTCTTTTTGAATTATTTGGAATAGTTTCAGGAGGAATGGTACCAGATCCTCTTTGTGTGTCTGGTAGAATTCGGCTGTGAACCCATCTGGACCTGGGCTTTTTCTGTGTGGTAAGCTCTTAATTGCAGCCTCAACTTCAGACCTTGTTATTGGTCTATTCATAGTTTCAGCTTACTCCTGGTTTAGGCTTGGGAGGACACAGGCATCCAGGAATTTATTCATTTCTTCCTGGTTTACTAGTTTATGTGCATAGAGTTGTTTGTAGTATTCTCTGTTGATGGTTTGAATTTCTGTGGAATCTGTGGTGATTTTCCCATTATCCTTTTTTATTGCATCTATTTGGTTGTTCTCTCTTTTCTTTTTTATCATTCTGGCTAGTGGTCTGTCTATTTTGTTAATCTTTTTGAAAAACCAGCTCTTGGATTTATTGATTTTTTTGAAGGGTTTTTCATGTCTCTATCTCCTTTAGTTCTGCTCTGATCTTAGTTATTTCTTGTCTTCGGCTATGTTTTGAGCTTTTTTGATCTTGCTCCTCTAGCTCTTTTAATTTTGGCGATAGGGTGTCAATTTTGGATCTCTCCACTCTTCTCATGTGGGCACTTATTGCTATATATTTTCCTCTACAGACTGCTTTAAATGTGTCCCAGAGATTCTGGTACGTTGTGTCTTCATTCTCATTGGTTTTGAAGAACTTCTTTATTTCTGCCTTCATTTCATTGTTTATCCAATCAACATTCAAGAGCCAGTTGTTCAGTTTCCATGAAGCTGTGTGGTTCTGAGTTGTTTTCTGAATTCTGAGTTCCAACTTGATTGCACTATGGTCTGAGAGACTGTTTGTTATGATCTCAGTTGTTTTGCATTTGCTGAGGAGTGCTTTACTTCCGATTATGTGGTCTATTTTGGAGTAGGTGTGATGTGGTGCTGAGAAGAATGTATATTCTGGGGATTTGGGGTGGAGAGTCCTGTAAATGTCTATCAGGTTTGCTTGTTCCAGGTCTGAGTTCAAGTCCTGGATGTCCTTGTTAATTTTCTGTCTGGTTGATCTGTCTGCTATTGACAGTGGAGTGTTAAAGTCTCCCACTATTATTGTGTGGGAGTCTAAGTCTCTTTGTAAGTCATTAAGAACTTGCCTTATATATCTGGGTGCTCCTGCATTGGGTCCATATATATTTAGAATTGTTAGCTCTTCTTATTCTATCGATCCTTTTACCATTATGTAATGACCTTCTTTGTCCCTTTTGATCTTTGTTGCTTTAAACTCTATTTTATCAGAGATGAGAATTGCAACTTCTGCTTTTCTTTGCTCTCCATTTGCTTGGTAAATCTTCTTCCATCCTTTTATTTTGAGCCCTTGTGTATCCTTGTGTGTGAGGTGGGTTTCCTGGATACAGCACACCGATGGGTTTTGGTTTTTTATCCAATTTGCCAGTCTGTGTCTTTTTTATTGGTGCATTTAGCCCATTTACATTTAGGGTTAATATTGTTATGTGTGAATTTGATACTGCCATTTTGATGATGGCTGGCTGGTTTGCCCATTGGTTCATGTAGATTCTTCATTTTGTTGATGCTCTTTTGCATTTGGTATGCTTTTAGGATGGCTGGTACTGGTTGTTTCTTTCTATGTGTAAAGCCTCTTTCAGGAGCTCTTGTAAAGCAGGCCTAGTGGTGACAAAATCTCTGAGTACTTGCTTGTTCATGAAGGATTTTATTTTTCCTTCACTTATGAAGCTCAGTTTGGCTGGATAGAAAGTTCTTTTCTTTAAGGATGTTGAATATTGGCCCCCACTCTCTTCTGGCTTGTAGAGTCTCTGCCAAGAGATCTGCTGTGAGTCTGATGGGCTTCCCTTTGTGGGTGACCTGACCTTTCTCTCTGGCTGCCCTTAGTATTTTCTCCTTCATTTCGACCCTGGTGAATCTGACGATTATGTGCCTTGGGGTTGCTCTTCTTGCGGAGTATCTTTGTGGTGTTCTCTGTATTTCCTGGAGTTGAGTATTGACCTGTCTTGCTAGGTTGGGGAAATTTTCCTGGATAATATCCTGAAGAGTGTTTTCCAGCTTGAATTCATTCTCTTCATCACATTCTGGTACACCTATCAAACGTAGGTTGGGTCTCTTCACATAGTGCCACATTTCTTGGAGATTTTGTTCATTCCTTTTTGCGCTTTTTTCTCTAATCTTGGTTTCTCGTTTTATTTCATTGAGTTGAGCTTTGACCTCTGATATTCTTTCTTCTTCCTGGTCAGTTCGGCTGTTGAAACATGTGCATGCTTCGCGAACTTCTCGTGTTGTGTTTTTCAGCTTCTTCAATTCATTCATATTCCTCTCTAAGTTGTCCATTCTTGTTATCAATTCCTCGAATCTTTTTTCAAATCTTTTTTCAAGGTTCTTAGTTTCTGTGCACTGATTTAGAACATGTTTTTTTAGCTCACTGAAGTTTCTCATTATCCACTTTCTGAAGTCTGATTCCGTCATTTCATCACACTCATTCTCCGTCCAGCTTTGTTCCCTTGCTGGTGAGGAGTTTTGGTCCTTTGTAGGAGGTGACGTGTTTTGGTTTCTGGTGTTTTCCTCCTTTTTGAGCTGGTTTCTTCCCATCTTTATAGATTTATCCACCTGTTTTCTTAGAAGTTGCTGACTTTTTGATTGGGTCTCTGAGTGGACGCCCAGATTGTTGATGATGAAGTATTTCTGTTACTTAGTTTTCCTTCTAATGGTCTAGCCCCTCTGCTGTATGAGTGCTGAGGTCCACTCCAGGCCCTGCTTGTCTGGGGTACACCTGTAGCAGCTGCAGAACAGTGAGGGATGCTACCAGTTTCTTCTTCTGCTATCTTTGTCCCAGAATGATGCCCGCCATATGTCAGTCTGATTTGTCCTTTTGTGGGGTGACTCTTTGGATATACAGGGGTCAGGGAGCTGCTTGAGGGGATGGTCTGTGCTTTATAGGAGCTCCAGTGCTGAGCTGTGAGCTCCGTTGTTCATTCACGGTTGTTGGGAGAATGTGTTTATGTCTGCTGCAACAGAACTCACAAAACCCCCACTTTCCCCCCCACCACTTAGATGCTCTGTCTCAGGGAGTTGGGGCTTTCTTTATGAGTATCTGTTGCACTGTCCTGCCTGGCTAGGAAGTAGTCTATTCACTATTTGCCTGCCGAGGCTTTGCCCTGCTAGCATGGGTCCGCCCTGCTGCCAAAGGGCTCCGTTCTGCTGTGGTGTGCTCCACCCTGCTGGCGTAGTCTCTCTGTTATGGCAGGTTGCCTCGGCAATGGCAGGCTGTGTCAGCACTGTGCGGTACTTGAGTAGGGGCGGATTGCATCCATAGTGGCAGACGCCCCTCCCCCACCGGGCTGCACCGTCTAAGTTTCAACTTTGCAGGCAGCAAAACTCTCAGCCCCGAGTGCCTCCAATCGCCACCCTGCTTGTCCCAGTGAGGGTGGGACCCACCGAGCCCGATCACCCAGCTTCCTGCCTCAGAGTTTGTCCTCTCTCTCTCTCTCTTCCTCTCCCCAAGCTGAACAGTCGACTCTCTCACGGGTGCCCCAGTAGCCTGCCGATAGGGCACTGGGATCCCTGCAATCTTCTGTGCTGCTGCCCACTGCACCAGCTCAGATCACGCTTCCCAGACTTCTCCTGGTCTGGCTCATTGTCCAAGTCCGGTTCAATCAGATGGACCTGCTAATCTGCCCTTCCAAATCTCAGATTGCCAGTTTAACAGGGATCCCAGACCAGTGAGTTTTGTGCCTGGTGATGCTGCACTGCGGTGCCGGGCGCCAGCCAAACTGGCCGCGCAAGCCGGCTGCACTGGCATCCCGTGTCTCTCCCACACCTGGGACTTTCAATGTTCTGTTGGCAAAAAAGGACCATCCGGAATGCGGCTAGAACTCACCCTCTGTGCCTTCACTGAGAGCTGTAACCCTGAATCACCTCTATGACACCATCTTGGAAGCTACCAAGTCATTTATGGACCTCATTATTTTTTTATGAAGAAATGGTACTTTCTTCATTAAATATAGTAGCTATTTATCAATTTAAAAATTATTATTTAACCTAGTGTGAAGTTAAATTAATAAAATATTATTTTTATATGTTCATGTAACCACACTGGGCATTTCTAGTGAAGGAAAACAAGTATCCTTTGAAATTAATTTAAAAAAATGTTTGGACCTCTGCACTAGCTATGTACCCAGTGCTATAAAGAATGTCCTAGGAAATGCTTGATTTTATTTGGACCCTGAAGTAGAGAGCAAATGTTAAACCACTATTTGTGTAATAATAAAGTTGTATCCATGTTCCTTTCCAAAAAAATGTGTTGAACCAACTAACAACACTATAAGTACAACTTTTTGGGAAGAAATTTCTGAATATCTTTTACTATTTTATTTGAGACAGGATCTTGCTCTGTCACCCAGGCTTGAGTGCGATGGTGTGATTATAGCTCACTGTAACTTCAAATTCCTACACTCAAGAGATCCTCCTGCCTCACCTCCCACATAGTTAAGTTGGCAGATAAGCATCACCTACCATGTTTTTTGTTCTTGTTGTTTATTTATTTATTTATTTATTTTGAAAAAAAGGAAAGAAGGAGAGGAAAAGAGAGAAAGAAAAAGAGGGAGAGAGAACAGGAATATTGCTTTATTCTATGAAATGGTATTAATAATGGCCAATCAATATTTTGTGTATTTAAAGTGGAGAATATATGTTTTGTGTATTTAAAGTGGAGAGCTCTATAAGTACTTCTTAAGTTTACTTGTTCCGGATCTGAGTTCAAGTTCTGGGTATCTTTATTAATTTTCTATCTCGTTGAGTCTAAATCTCTTTATGGGTCTTATGTATCTGGGTGTTAGGATGCATTGATCCTTTTACCACTCTATCTTTGTTGCTTTGAAATCTGTTTTATCAAATACATGAATTGCAACTCCTGCTTTTTGTTTATTTATTTATTTTTGCTCTCCATTTGGTTGATAAATCTTTCTCCAAAATAAATCTGTTTATTTATTTGTTTTTGTATAAATGGGGTCTCACTATGTTCCCCAGGCTGGTCTCAAACTCGTGATCTCAGGCAGTCCTCCCACTTCAGTTTCCCAAAGTGCTGGGATTACAGGCATTAGCTGTCATGCTCTGCCTGAGTATTTTTCTTAATCTTTAGAAGTTTCTTCATAAGAGCATTAAGTAGATACTTTCCAATCCTGTCTGTTTTATACTTCCTCTCCCTTGTGAAATAGTTTACATGGGTTTCATCTATTACTTTCATTTATTGCTCACCTTAAAAAATATAAAAAATAACAAGATAATGCCTACAACAATTAAACTAGACACTGTGAATTTACCATAGTATCTGTGAATATTTGGACACCATCATTACTTTTTTAAATAGAAAAAGGTGGCTGTGTAAAATAATTGTTTATTAAAAGAAATGAGAAAACTTGCTTGAAAAGAGGGATAAAAGGGCAGAGTTAAGCAGGTAAAACACATGGAATTATGTCCTGTAGTCAAACTATTCAGTATGATATAATACCATAATGGTGGATAAATGACACCATCCATTTTTCAAATACCCATAGAATAGGTTTGAGGAATACTCATTTAGTAGGTTTGAGGAACCTGAGAAGGAATGCAGAATGTGACAAAACAATATATTGTATTAAAAATGCACAAAACTTGCCAGGCATAGTGATTCATGTCTGTAATCCCAGCACTTTGGGAAGCCGAGGTGGACAGATTATTTGAAGCCAGGAGTTCGAGTCCAGCCAGGAGTTCGAGTCCAGCCTGGTCCACATGGTAAAACCCTGTCTCTCCTAACAGTACAAAAATTAGTGGGAGCAGTAGCCTATGCCCGTAATACCAGCTACTCAGGTGGCTGAGGCAGGAGAATCATTTGAACCCAGGAGGCAGAGGTTTCAGTGAGCCGAAATTGTGCTACTGCCCTTCAGCCTGAAAGAAAAAGATTCTGTTAATAAAAAATCATGAAACAATTTCCCTTTAAAGGATGGGGTAAATGTGCTGACCTAAGTAACATCTAAAAGAGTGTGAAAATTAAAGGCAGAATGAACTATACATTACTCTGTAATTATAAAGTTGTTTCAATAATTCTGAAACCAGTATGGTTGTATACTAGAACTGAACAGTGAAATAAATGAATGGCAGGTAGTTAATCCCACATTTCACATTATTGGAGTAGGAGGTTACAGATTAGCATGGAGAGTATTCTAGAGTGATCCATATGATAACCAATTAGTGTTAACGATGAAATGAACTTATTCCCAGCTTAATATATATACTAGATAGAAATAGTTACAAATAGGTATATACAACATATATGAGTGCATATCCACATTTCTACCTCCTTGATCTGTCAGCTGAGAAGGCCTAAAGGCATGTGAACGATTCAGTGCAGCAGACTTAGAACCCAAATAATAGTTTCTAATAACATTATTCCAAAAAAGGAGGCAAGGAACCTTTGAGACTTAACTAGAAAAGGGGAGGAAATATATGTGATGAATTCAGAGCATATTATCATTCTAGAATTTAAGGAAGCACTGAAAGAAAGTGAGAGAGAGAAAGGTAGGGAGGGGGGAAGGAAGGAAGGAAGCAAAAGAGAAACTCGATTATAGAGCTATGTCAAAATAACACAGGAGCAAAGTGAAAGGGTTTTTTTTTTTTTTTTTTTTTTTTTTGCCAATCAATGAGAGCTTGTAAGGTTGCAGAGGTTGGTTGGCCTTGAACTCTTGGCCTCGCCTTCGCAAGCGCCACGACATCCGGCCGGAGCCACTTTGGGCTCCTGAAAGGGTTTTCAATGATTAAAGCCAGAATAATTGATGTAACAAAAATAAATAATGTAGAATGTTAGAATTATTATCTCAAGTATAAAATAATTTTTATAACATATTGGTAGAAATACATAATTGAACAAATTAGAAATGGAAGAAAAGAGACAAAAATTCTCACAAATTTGTGTAACTATTCTGCCCTCAAGGAGGTGAAGCATAACTCCCCACTCCCTAAGTGTGAGATGCACCTACTGACTTCCTTCTGAAAAGCACAATATGAAAAAAAGAGAAGAGGAACATTTTGGTGGAGAAACCTCACAAGGACTATTTCAACCAGATGATCAAAGCTGACATTAGCAGTGATAAGTCATATTGATAGTATACAGAAATAGATATATATATATAATATATTTTGATATACACACCAATGTATAATATATATTTTGATATACACACCAATGTATATATATAAATGTATACATATATATGTATATATACACATATATATGTATATATCTAAATGTATACATATATATGTATATATCTAAATGTATACATATATATGTATATATATAAATGTATACATATATATGTATATATACATATATATGTATATATACTATATATAGTATAGTATACTATATATATATACATATAGATATACTATATATATAGTATATATAGTATAGATATACTATATATATATATATAGTATATATATAGTATATCTATCTCTCTAACCTATCTACCTACCTACTTCACAATTGTATATATCTAGATAAGCTTAAGCACATAGTGATAACACAGCTTTTAATCCAGCATCACAGTGCTCATTCTAGTCATCTCCATTGATTATTTTCAACTTCTTTCTCTGAGTGGAATACATGGCTTTCTTATCTCTAATCTAATTGTTTATTTATCTCTTCAAGCTTAGTATAGTTTTAGAAATGTCAGCCAATGCTCATCTCCATAGAATCCAAATGCATCTCCAAAAGCTGTCTGAAGCTGTGACAATGTAATCCACACTCCCACCAAGTTTAGTAGTTTTCTAACATTAATTCTCCAAGATGCATCCATAAGTTCTGCTTTGCCAATAAAGTTTTTATTACTAATAGTGCCCTTTGACCATGAATGAGTCTCACCTTAAAACATTTAGAACCATATATACTTCAAATGTAGAGCCATATCATTGACTACAGTATCACTAAAAGAAAAAAAAAATCCAAGTTCACTAGCATTCATTTGTCAATTATAAGTCATCTATTGGAAAAGAAAATTCTGTTGGCTGGCAAAATTCAAACTCTAGAAAGTGCAGATTTCTTAGATAAATATTTATTCTTCTTACATTAGAAAGACCTATTTTATCTTTAATAATTTTTCTAGAGGAAAATTAGATAGTGAGAGTCATTTTGTGTGCTTTAACTAAAATACGATTTCCTCAATTATTGAAATGACATTTCAATGACAGACTTGAGATTCTAGAAATTGCGTATTCATTAGCGGTATTACGGTTTTTCTTAAATATGAAAAGGTCGCTAAACTATGTAATGTAATGTTCGTTTACACTGGCTCTATTAAGTTCTCACATCATAATCTCCCATGACTCAAGAGAAAAGGTGAGATTAATAGCAATGTCCCAGTAGAGGCTTCTCTGAGGACATGGGAAGAAAAGTACACCTTATTTTAAAGCCTCTAGAGCCTGAAAATGAGGATTAAAACAAATAAACCTTCCAGTCTCCACCTGCACAAGTCAAAGTGGAAAATAACAATGTTGAGAAAACACAGATTTTTCATTAGAGGAGTGGAGAGAACACTGGACTTTGCTTACAAGGATTAGTGAGAACTACGCGGTGGTGATGCGGGTACTCACATCCGTACATTAGGCAGACCCATCTTCCATTTCTGTCAACCAATGGCACTGATGTAAGCACAGGTATCTCATTTGATTGCTTACTTTTTGTTTGATTGCTTATTGCAAGAGTCAAATCTATGTTATGGTCACTGGAAAAATATCCCATACTGTAAAAAAATTAGTTATAAGTTTAGCATATTGATGAAAAAATAAAAACCCTAGAGTTTCGCCTTTTCAAAAATAAAAACTTAATAGACAAAACAGAGGAAATAATTGAATTGAAACTACAAACAATTTATTTAGGGCTGGGCACTGTGGCTCATGCCTGTAATCCCAGCACTTTGGGAGGCCGAAGTGGGCAGATCACTTGAGGTCAGGAGTTCGAGACCAGCCTTGCCAACATGGTGAAACCCCCTCTGTACTAAAAATACAAAAATTAGCTGGGCGTGGTGGCAGGTGCCTATAATCACAGTTACTCAGGAAGCTGGGGAAGGAGAATTGCCTGAACCTCGGAGGTAGAGTTTGCAGTGAGCCACTGTACCCCAGTCTAGATGTAAGAGTAAGACTCTGTCTCAAAAGAAAAAGTTATTTAGTAGAAATTATAGATAATGAAATTTGACAGTTTTTGAAAGCATGTGGCATAGTGCCTCACTTATATAATGTGCCTACTGAATGAATATTGCTGCTACTGAATAATTACAAAAGTAATAATAATGAGGTTTAGTTTCTGATGGCAAAATTAAATTCAGTCATGAGAAGTCACCTACTTTTGAATATTATTAAAAGTTTGAGGAATGACATTTTCAATAACTCCATCAAATATCAATCTGTGAGTGAACATTTGTTTTTAACCTGCAATTAGAGGTTTGGAATTTATGGATTTTCATCCATCAAATTTCTATGTTACTATAATTAGACACTAAAGTTTCACCTGTATTAGGGTATTACATATTGTATATCTAATAAATATTTCATATGTATAATAAATATAATTTGTTTATAATGAAATTAAAGTAAATAAGTATTTCTTGAAAGTTATTCCTTACCATATAATGTTGCCCAATAAATATGTTTATTAATACAAACCACAAATAACTGAAATGGATTATTTGATAAACTGAGCAAAAGCAAATACACAGAGCTATTAGTAAAGTCTGAAGAACAGTGAAGAAACACAGGCTCTTAGATTATTTATATATTTATTTGCATAGTAATTTTCAGGGCATGTAAGTTATAAGTTTTCAAAGAAATCTCTGTTTTCAATTACTAGATATAAAGGTGGGAGAGAGAAGAAAAGGGAATCGAAGAGACATAGACATTTGCTAATATTTGGATATTCAATAATTCAAATATAAAGATTGGTCAAAATGAACAAGAAAAACAGAGTGACACACAACTTTAAATAGAGTAGGGAAACAAAAATTAACGCATAAAATGTAATTAAATCAGTGTTTTAATAAAAGGTAAAAAAGAAACATAAACTGAATTGTAAAGAAACATAAATTTTCAAATCTCTTGGAAAGCAAATATCAAATTTACTCTAATTTACAGGATAAAATTATGTGAGGCTTATTCCCTACATTCATACAAGTTCATGCATTAGATAGAATGATGTTTATATGGTGTTACATTATTTTTACTGTCCATCACATTTCCAGAATTCTAGTATGTTAACAATCCCCATATTAGTTAAATAAATTAATAAATAAATCTAATTAATTAAACTCTTTACAATAAAATAAATATAAAAACAACACATACAGGATTTACAGTTTTAAAATATAACTTAGACTTAATTCTTTTCTCTACTTCCACATTTAGATGACCAGAAAACACATGGCTCACATCAATTGCACCCAGGTGGCAGAGTTTATTCTTGTAGGCCTCACAGAGCATCAAGAGTTGAAGATGCCCCTCTTTGTGCTATTTTTATCCATCTACTTATTCACGGTAGTAGGCAACTTGGGTTTGATCCTACTCATTAGAGCAGATTCAAGGCTCAACACACCAATGTACTTCTTTCTTAGCAACCTAGCCTTTGTAGATTTCTGTTACTCTTCTGTCATTACACCCAAAATGCTTGGGACTTTCTTGTACAAACAAAATGTTATATCCTTCAACGCATGTGCTACTCAACTGTGCTGCTTTCTCACCTTCATGATATCGGAGTGCTTGCTACTGGCTTCCATGGCCTACGACCGGTATGTGGCCATTTGTAACCCTCTATTGTATATGGTTGTAATGTCTCCAGGAATCTGCATTCAACTGGTAGCAGTTCCTTATAGCTACAGCTTCCTGATGGCACTGTTTCACACCATCCTCACCTTCCGCCTCTCCTATTGCCACTCCAACATTGTCAACCATTTCTATTGTGATGACATGCCTCTCCTCAGGCTAACTTGCTCAGACACTCACTTCAAACAGCTATGGATTTTGGCCTGTGCTGGTATCACATTCATCTGCTCTGTTCTGGTTGTCTTTGTCTCCTACATGTTCATTATTTTTGCCATCCTGAGGATGAGCTCAGCTGAGGGAAGACACAAAGCCTTCTCCACATGTAGCTCTCACATGCTGGCAGTCACCATATTCTACGGCACCTTGATCTTTATGTATTTACAACCCAGCTCAAGCCATTCTCTTGACACTGACAAAATGGCCTCTGTCTTCTACACAGTGATCATTCCCATGCTGAACCCATTGATTTACAGTCTCAGGAACAAAGATGTAAAAGATGCCCTGAAGAAAGTCATCATCAATAGAAACCACGCTTCTATGTTTCTGAAACTGCGAAAATGAGTTCAATAAACAAAAATGGGCATTCCTTCATAACCGGTTTTCCTCCCATATTAATAAAATTATTAGAGCACCTTGCTCTTAATTGGTAAGAAATAAAGATCTGTTTACTGAAAAAACATTCTTTGCATTTTTGTAAGTTCTTTTAACATAAAATCATATTTCATATATAGAAAGTACATAAGAATTTATATCATTGCTCACAGGAAAAATGTATTTTAAAAATGTATCGTCTCATCTAATAGTTATACAACTAGGTGCTGCCAAGAATAGAAAAAAATGAAGACACTCTGAATGCCCAGTTTAGGATTATGCAAATTCTTTAATACATTCCTAAGAGTGTTTTATAGTATATCTAAAATTAATTAAATGATATTTAATTAAATTACCTGAAACTGTAAAACAGTGGCTTTACATAGAGGTAATTTTTCTCTCAGGGAAACATTTGGCAATGCCTAGACTTATTATTGATTTTCACAATGACAGGATATCATGAAGGAATGCTATTGCTATCTAGAGGGTTGAGGCCAGGTGTGCTGCAAAGCATTTTACAATTCACAACATGGTCCCTCACTCAAAAAGTATACATCTCCAAATGATGGTAGTGCTAAAGCTGAGAAAGCCTGTTTTAAATAACTTTTTCCTTAAGAGTCATTCTATAGATTCATTCAGATCAAGCTGGTTGATAGGGTTGCTCAAGCCTTTTGTAACGTTATGGTTTTCTCTTTATTTGCTCCACCAATTTTTAAGACTGATAACTAAAATCTCAAGTTAAGTTATGTATTTACATTCATTTTCTGTTGGTTTTAATTTTAGATGTTTTGGGGCTCCTTTGTCATTTGTTCATGAATTTCTAGTTATTCAATTTACTGATTTATTTTCTTATTAGCATGATTATATATGCTCTTTCTTTTTTGTGTTGACATTTTATGACCAAAAGTCTATTTTTTTCTGACAATATAAATACTTCAGCTCTCTTGTGATTATTATAGGCATGAAATAGTATTCCACATTTTGCTTTTATTATATTTGTGATTTTAAGTGTAAATTTTGTCTCTTGTCAACAGTCAATAGCTGGATCTTGTCTTTGTAATTAACTCTGAATAGCTCTTCCTCTTAATTAGAGCATAAAGTCTGTTCATATTTAACATGATTACTGATATGGTTGAATTTATGTTGTTAATATTTAAAATATAAATGACATTTCTTTTTTATTTCCTTGTTTGAGCTCTAATGCCTTGTAGTAAAAATTTTAAGTTAGAAATTTAATTTCTGCTAAGTTAAATATATACACATACAAATGCACACACACAGACATGCATTAGTGATAATTGCTCTAAGGATTTATTTATTTTAACTTAACACAATCTACTTCAGATTAATACTAGCATAACCTATGTAAATACATACATACATACATACACACATATGCAATGTCTACTTATAAACCTCAAGACAGTATTATCATAATTGAATATATGTATGCAATTTTGTATCATTAAGATAAATTAAGAGGAGACAAGAAATATGCAACTGTATGTCATTTATATAAATGAAGAAGAGAATATGTATGTACACTCTCTATATATACACAGATGTATAAGACTATGTCAGTAATATGACTTGATATGTCAATATATATAAACATTGATTGACATATCTACCATTTCCAGTGTGCTTCATGTATTTCTGTGATTGAAATTCTCCTAGAGAATAATTTCCTGTCCTCTGAAAGACATTCTTTTGTACTTATTATAAGGCAGATTTGCTAGCAATGAATTATCTTAATCTGATTTACCCAGGCCATTAAGTCACCTTTATTTCTGAAATATAATTTGGTGGGATATAGTAGTCCCTGTGTACAATTGTTTTCTTATAGCAGTTTGGACATGTCATCTCATCACATTCCATCTTTTCCTTGTAAGAAATAATCTGTTAAACTTATTGTGGTTTTCTATGGAATTCATCAACAACTTCCAAGATGTTTTGCTCTCGTTGCCTCTTAACACTTCGATTTTGATTAGCCTAAGGATTTCTTTGTGTTAATCTAACTTATGGTTGGTTGAGTTCCTTAGATCCACATGTTAATTTTTTTCTTCTCAAATTGGAGTTCTCAATAATTTATTCTTCCAGTATTTTCCCCCTTTTCTCCCTTCCTTTCTTCTAAGAGTCCCACTTTTTTTTTTTTAACTGGTACACTTGATGTGGCACACTCTATTGGTACAGCTTTCTGGTGCCCTAGAAGTCTCCAGAACTTTCTTCACTTTTCTGTAATATTCTTTTTCTCTATTTTGTAGACTAGACAAATTTCATTTACCTATTTTTAATTTTACTAATTCTGTCTTCAACGTTATAACTATTGTGTTTGGTCTAACTAACATGTTTTATTTCAGTTATTGTATTTTCATCTCCAAATTTTCTACCTGGTTCTTTAAAAAAGTATATATTTTAAAATTTTCCCCATTTGGTAAGATATTGTTTTCATACTTTAACTTCATATGCATGGTCTCTTTTGTTTTCTTTAACACTTTTATAACAGAGATTTTGCAGTTTTTGTATAGAAAGACCAACAGCTAGGATTCCCTTGGTGAAAGTTTCTGTTGATTATTTTCTTTTCTCCATCAATGGAACTGAATTTCCTAATTCTTTGTTCCTAATTTTTGTTGAAATTGGACGTTTTACATTAGTATCAGCTATAGCAGTCAGACCACACACACACACACACACACACACACACACACACACACACCCCCATGGGTTTGTTGGTTTTGCCCAGTCCTTTTTATATTGTTATAATTTTTATTGATGGCATTTGTTTTCTTAGGGACTTTTTGGACTAATTCTGTAAAATCTGTATTTCCTGTAGTGTGTGGTCACTGGGATGTTCTGCTAAGTTAGCTAAGGGATCAGCTAATGGTTGGATCCCAGGGTTTGTATCAAATGTCTTATTGGCCTCATTTATGTCTTTTCAGCTGACTGTGTGTAAACTCAGTTGTGATTTTCATGTTCTGTCTATAAAAGACATATTTGGGGAATCTTGTCCGTTTTCATTTTCAGATCGCAGAAAATATACTATATTTGGAGAAAAAAAGTGATTTTATGATTGCTTTCCACCCCTTGTCTTCCCTATCACACTCACCCAACAAAGCCTTTTGCATTGTAGAGGATTATTTTGCTTTTGCTTTCTCAGAGATGCTCTCTTATTCAACTCATGCTACGGTAAAGAAAACAACAAAAACCTCGCAACTTAGAGAGGATGGCCTAAATGACAGAAATTTATTTTCTGACAGTTCTGAAGAAGTTCAAGATCAAGATTCTTTCTGATTCAGTTCCTAGTTAGATCTCTCTTCATGGCTTGCAGTCAGTCACCATCTTGCTGTGTGCTCACATGACCTTTTGTTTGTGAGCTTACAGAAGAGAGAGAGAGAGAAAAAAAAAAGAGAGAGAGTGATCAAGCATATACTTTAGTGTCTCTTCTTATAAAGGCACTAACCTCATCATGAGGACCCCTCCCTCATAAAGTTATCTAATCTTAATTTCCTCCCAAAGGTGTTGTCTCCAAATATCATCACAATGGGAGTTTGGAGCTTCAACATATTAATTTTGAGAGATACAATTCAGTTCCTAGCAGATGCATTGTTATGTAGTAAGTATTAAAATAATGTTCTTCTCTTGCTATGGCCACAGATCGGCTAATAAAATAATTTGGAAGACTACTCTGTAGACCAGGGAACTACAAAATTAAGTAATAACAGAGAACAACTTCTTAAAAAAGACAAAAATATTTCATGAGCATTTCAAAGAATAAGCCAAAGAGAGAGTATCATGTATTAAGTTAATCTGGAATAGGTTACTGGAGTTGCATATTAGTTCTTTGGAAGATATGTTGTAAAAATTTTTGCAAGGTAATTTTTATCTTTCTTTTAAAGATAAATCTAAATCCCTATCACTGAGCAACAACAACAACAAATGGAAAAGAACACAAATAAATAAATAAGCAGTAAGAACAACAATATGAACAATTAAAACATGAATAAATAGCATTATAAACTATATAAATAAATAGCATTGTTAATAATAAAATTATTGATAAATAGCATTCCAAAAATAAGAACATTGAAGCAATAATGTTATGCTAAAATAGAGCTATAGATCTTTGGTTCTCAAAGCCAGATAATAATGTTAATTTATGTCTAGCCTGCTTTGGAATCCCTTGGGTTATTAACTATTTTTCTGATACTTTTACTTGCATCATTCTTCTAAATAAGATCCTATGGGACAGAGTCACTGTCAAAACTCTATATTCTGTTGCTGCCCAAACCCACTTGGAGAAGAAATAGGAACACCCTTTATGCAAGTAAGTTCAAATAACATATTTCAAAATGAAGATCAAGATAAGCATTTAAAAAATGAAGTACCAAAGAATATAGTGAACTTTAGAATATAACATTTGAGATGGTATTTTCTGAAATAAGGCTACTGTTTCCTATAATCTTATTTCAGTTATATATGTATGTGTTATATAAAATATATTTCTTATTGGTGTGAGATGGAAAGAAATGGTTTGGGAATACCAAGGTAAAATTTATTAGGCTGCTTGGAAAATTTGGAGAGTTAAGTGACTGGATTGCAATTTACGTCAACAATGTCCTTCCTGTTTTTGCCCAAGTGAAAAGTGAGCATATCAAAACGAAGTCATCAATATGTCACTTAATATGTTTGTTTGTTTCACAACATTATTTGTAAACCAGTGAAATATTAAAAGGTTATTGCAAAATTTTAATTATTAATTTCCCATTACCAAACATCTCGAAGGGGCTACATTAAGAAATTAATTAAAATTTTATGGCTTCCACCATGGAGTCAGCAGTTTATCAAAAGAAAATATATGAAAACAGATGGTTGCCATATAGGTGATATAGGTAAATGAATTATGTATACAATGTTTCTAGAACACAAAAATGAAAGACAGTACCACAACATGGGAACCAGAAATTACGGAAACCTTGAAGTATAAGTAATTTTCACTGCAGCTCTCCATTCGCCATTCACGTGGTGGAAATAAGCAGAAGCAGAAGCGCATATAAAGACTGGGGAACATGTAAGGACATGCTGTATTTGAGGACTGCAAAATAATTTTTCTAATTGATCACTGGGTGTTGGTAGTGGCGGAGGGAAGAGATCTGCCTGGATCTCATGGGCTCTATTGTAAAAGGTCATGTGAAAGGTCATGCATAATTTTTTTTTCAAATATAATGTATACTCTACCTTTAAGATGAGATAAAGTGGTAATTTTAGGTGAGATAATAAACTTCTTATAGTTGTCAAACAGTGCAGCCCTACCTGAAATCTCTGGAAGTAGAAGCTAAATTTTCAATCAAATAGTTGCTTATCTCAAAACAAAACGTGTGTATTTGTATGAACACCAAAAAGTCTTTAAAAACTTTGATAATACACCTACTTCATGTAACAATAAGCAGCAGCAGAGGCAACGATCAATATTATCTGTGGTTATCTTCTTCATAGAAAGGGGTAGAAACATACATGCATACATACTCAAAAATTTTTTTTTATTCCCATGTCCATAATTTATAAAGAACATTTGACATTTCCTGATACATTCCCCTTCTGTTTCCTAAAATAATAAAATATATACATTATTTTGTTAATTTATTATTTGCTGAGATTATGTTTCAGCAACTAAAATTTTAGGACACTTTTCTCTCTATATTCAATTTAAAAGACACATACATGTAAAAGTTTAACTATACCTATCTACTTCCATCAGTTAAGGATTTTCCATGTGTTTTTACTATTTTTGTTTTTTATTTCCTCAGACTTCTCTACGTACAAGTCCTGGAGGTATATTACCTTGACCCATAGCATTACCTACCCAGCTGTCAATGAATTTTAAAAGGGATTATGCTAACTTCTACATGCATATAACTTTTAATATATCAGGGAAGCAAGTTTTATGCTTTAACATTTTTTCACTTGATCTTAGCCAAAAGGCTGAGAAGTGATGGTTTAACATTTTTTCAAATTTAAAATATATTTATACTTGTTATGGGCTGGAGATAACTTTCTTTTGATAGTAACTGATCATTTTAGATAGAAAATAACACCTTTTATAGATTAGAAACTTAAAGAACAAACTGAATTTTTGATGTGCCCATGTTTATGTAACTAGAGAATGACAGAAGTAAATTCTAGGTCTCCCAATTTTATCTAGAGTTCTTTCCACTATATCCTGCTTGACTGAAATGTCAATAAAATGCCATTTTAAATAGTTATCTGCCATTAATAAGCAATTATTTATTACAAAGTTGCTAAGTTCATCAAAATTCAGTATATTTACTTTCTCATAGCCATAATGACAAATTCACATTTACTCTTTAAGGGTAATTAAATACTATTCAGCCGCACACACAAAAAAATGAAATTGTATCTTTTGCAGCATCATGGATGAAAATGGAGGCCGTTATCTTAAGTGAGGTAGCTCAGAAAGTAAAATATCACATGTTCTCACTTACAAGTGGGAGCCAAATAATCTGTACACATGGACATAGTGTGTAAAGTAAGATTGGGAGGGGAGTGACAATGAAAAATTACTGACAGGGTAAAATGTGTGTCATTTAGCTGATGGTTACACTAAAAACTCAGACTTCACAACTGTGCAATAGATCCATTTAACAAAACCACACTAGAACCCCTTAAACTCACATACACGGAAAAATGGAAGGAGATTTAACTCTTATATTTCAGCAAAAAGCCAAAGAAAGCTTGAATAACTTGACTAAGAGGTGCAATGACTATTGCATGACATTGCTATAACTAAAAATATAATCTCATATTTTAATACTATATCATATTGTCTCTTTACTATGAAAGGTCATTATCAATACTATGAAATATTATGAAATAACGTAGCACTAGGAGAAACAATCAGTATGCATCAGCCAACTGTCATGTAATATTATAATTGATGATGAGAAGAAAGCCTATTAGTGTAAAGAGTTAAGATAGAGGATTCATCTAACTGAGCAAGTATTTACTGAGGACGTACTGAATGCTTAGCACTATGCTAGAAGCTCTAGAGGAAGAAAAGGCAGCAATATATATTTCTCCAAAAATTATTAAAATCCTTATGATTTTGATTTATTGTTAACAGACAATTTGTAAACATGTCTGTGTACATACATATTTGTTTATATATATTTATGTTATAAACACAAATACACACACATATATGTATATACACACATATATATTTCCTTTTAATTGGAATACAGAATAAAAATGATTAGTCTAGGTATTAAGTACAAGGAAAAAGTGACACTTTATATCAGAAAAGTACTGAAAGAATTGTTCTGAAAATCCAGAGATATTGCCACTAGGAGGTGTTTGTAAGTAAGCAGTGTATGTTTTCATTTTGGGTTGTTAACCTTCAGGTGGGGAAGGGCACTGAGCTAAACTGTCCTTATAAAACATTATCCAAATACTGAAAATGGATAACTTTACACTCTAGGTATATTCATACTAGATGGTGAATACAATGCATATTTTAATGAAATATACAATCTTTAAAAAGATATTAATGCATTTTGGTAATCATTGTGGATCTGCATGTCCACGTATCTACTTATGAGAGTATTGTTTTGAGTACATGATTTATGACATTTCACCACACATTTCTCACAGTAAATTATGGTCAATATATGACAAATAACATAATATATTGAAACACTATGCCAAGAGGGACTACAACACTAAATAATGTAACACGTGTAATCTATGTGTCAGGATTCCAAGGGGGAATATAACTTTTTTATTTAGCATAAGCTAAAAGTGAATTAGTAAATACTTTGAAAGTAATTACTTAAAAAATAGTTGCTCAATAAAAATCTTAAATTAATGCAAATAAATAAATAGATCCATAATCTGAAGTTGCTTTAAAGTAATTTAAGGAAGAGCTGCAGTACCTAAGAGCCATTAGTTGAAAAGAAAATTAGAAAATATGAGTTCTTACTTTATTTGTATATGTATACCAACTCTAATTTCCAGTGTGGATAATGAAATTTATGTTTTTCTCAAAGTTGTTTTAAATATTTTACATAAAGAAAAAGAGAACAGGAGAGATCATGTTACATTATGAGATTTAGTAGCAAAAACATTTATATATGTCATGCTGTCCCAATCCAAACTTTATAATGATGTTTACATTCCAATTATGAACAATGTCCAAAATAATAGGCAATTAATTAAATAATAGGTAAACATTATGATATCATATTAAAAAGGTAAAAAATATAAAAATATGCCACTTAAAATGGTTTAATAATAAAATATAGTTAATATAAAAATAATTCAAATTATGCAGTTATCCCTTGGTATCCATGGGGATTGATTCCAGGACTCCCAGAGATACCAAAAACCATAGATGCTTATTAAGTCCCTTATATAAAATGACATAGCATTTGCTATATACTTTAAATTATCTTTAGAACACTTACAATGCTTGATACAATGTAAATGTTATGGAAACTGTTATACTGAATCCCTTAGGAAGATATGACAATCCAAAAACTCAGTACTTGTTCAAACACACACACACACACACACACACACACACACACACACACACAGTATATATACATATATATACATACATATACTTTTATACATATACATATATATGTGTGTATATATATATATATTACATATATACTTTTGATCTCAGGTTGGTTGAAGCCACAGATGTGAAACACAAAAATATGAAAGGCTTATTGTATATGTTTTAAAATATATGATAAAGAGGCAGGACACAGATAAATTGATGTAAATCGTTTGAAAAGCAAATGCCTCTTTATTTTAATTAGGCAAAATATTTTTTTAAACGTGTAAGTATTCATTGTATTTGGTCAGGTAAGTTAATGCTTTACATATAAAGATGTTTCTGCAACTATATATCAAGAAACAGACAATTTAGGCATGCAATGATGGAATAAATGTAATATATTACAAACATAATAGTGAGGTTCATGGACTCCTGTGTCAGAAAAACATATTTACATTCTACTTACTTCAGGTACTTAACCTCTCTGTGACTTTTTTCCCTAATTTTTAAGATGGGCACAATAAAAAAATGAAATAAACAAACACCTATGAAGCATACTGTTGTGTCTCTTCAGTATTTGGATTATTAAAACTATTATGAAGATTGTGTAGAAAATTATAGCAATCTCTCTATGGTAAGTAATGAATGAACAATAAAACAATAGAGCATTTTATATATGTCAGCATTGCAGCAATGTGTAGTATCTGTTGTGGAGATACAATGACAAATACATCAGAGTGATGTCATTAGACAAGATTTGGTTTCCTTTATGCTATTGATGCTAGCATTTTCCAATAAATGTTAAATGTCAATAATTGTTTTAAACATTTAAAAATTACTGCTACATTTTAAATAAAATAGTGCACAGAACTTTAAACAGATTTTGAGCCAATGTGGATCAAAGCTGTACTACCACTACAGCTCTTAGCTTTATAAATATAATTTCTTTGTGCAGAGAGAAATATGTGTTCCCACAAAATGTCTTCTTTACCTTTCATCCCATTCCATCCCCACACCCCAAGTGAGCTAATAATTTTAATACTAAATTCCCACTTACATATTAACAATAAAATTGATTGTAAGGATATTAAGGTATTAAAACAATTTACACCAATGTTAAGCTTGAGTAAACTCTCTTTTTATCCAGACCAACTCAAGAGATATGATTCAGATCAATTGCACCCAGGTGACACAGTTTATTCTTGTGGGCCTCACGGATCGTCAGGAGTTGAAGACGCCCCTCTTTGTGCTATTCTTATCCATCTACTTCTTCACTGTAGTAGGCAACCTAGGTTTGATCCTACTCATTAGAGCAGATGAAAAACTCAACACACCAATGTACTTTTTTCTTAGTAACCTAGCCTTTGTTGATTTCTGTTACTCTTCTGTCATTACACCCAAAATGCTTGGGAATTTCTTGTACAAACAAAATATTATTTCGTTCAATGCATGTGCTGCTCAGTTGGGCTGTTTCCTGACCTTCATGACAGCTGAGTGCTTGCTACTGGCTTCCATGGCCTATGACCGGTATGTGGCCATTTGTAACCCTCTGACATATACACTGCTAATGTCCCCAGGAATCTGCATTCAGCTTGTGGCTGCTCCTTATAGCTACAGCATCTTGGTTGCCCTGTTTCACACCATCCTCACCTTCCGCCTCTCCTATTGCCACTCCAATATTGTCAACCATTTCTATTGTGACGACATGCCTCTCCTCAGGCTAACTTGCTCAGACACTAGCTCCAAACAGCTATGGATCTTTGTCTGTGCTGGTATCATGTTCATTTTCTCCCTTCTGATTGTCTTTGTCTCTTATATGTTCATCATTTCTGCCATCCTGAGAATGCGCTCAGCTGAGGGAAGACAGAAGGCTTTCTCAACGTGTGGCTCCCACATGCTGGCAGTCACCATATTCTATGGGACCCTGATTTTTATGTACTTACAGCCTAGCTCTAACCATGCCCTGAACACAGACAAGATGGCCTCTGTCTTCTACACAGTGATCATTCCCATGTTGAATCCTCTGATCTACAGTCTTCGGAATAAGGAGGTGAAAGAAGCTCTGAAGAAAACCATCATTAATAAAAACCAGACTTTTGTGTTTATTAAATTAAGAAAGTGACTTGAGTAAGTGAAAATAGACTTTGTCATGGTATGATTTTCTTTTCCCAGTAGAAGTTAGCAGAATGGCTATTTCTTAATATGTGATCTATCTATATATACATATTTTTGGTGTGTAATATGATTTTCTAGAGAATTTCTCTTAGAATGTCTGGTGTAAAAGTAACTATAATAATTTACACCACTTCTTTTATTTTTCAAATGAAAATTATATTAAAATTGTTAATTGTGTTGCATAATATTTTATACCAATTTTCCCATTTCTCAAATGAAGGGTCCATAAAAAGTCATCATCAAGATATATAATTAGTTATTACATCTTGTTCAGAGCACAGACAAAAGTTAACTCTTCTCATCCATCTCCGGTTCAGGATTCTGAAGCTATATTTACAATATCCCACGTGAAAAATAAAGACACATCATCTAAAAATTTTCTTTCTCAATTCCTAATTATTTAAAAAAGATATGACAATATAAAAGTGTCCCATATTTATACATTTAATATATTGTCTTTATTACACAGAGTACTGCTTTCTAACCTCACCTATGGCACTGATCGAACATGCCTTCTAGTTCCTGGAAGTCTTGTTCTGTCTCTGAAGACTAATTCTCTAAGAGAATGCTTTTCTTATGCCTACAAGAGCTCATTATCCTTTTTCCCAAAATGTGAAAAATGTAACTCAGGGATAGAATTCTGGAGGGATTAGGGGAGGGCATTATAATTCAAAAAATATATTAACAGTAATTGAATCATAAATCATTTTACCAGTAACAAGGATTATATGAAGTTGTGTTTGGCAAAGCTCGAGTAAGCTGGTCATTATTTACTAAGTTATATCTTATAACACAATGAACCCAGTAGGCAACATAGCTAAGTGAATAAGCACATGGCTTATAGTCAAAGAACATGGTTAGATTCCAAACATGGCATTGTGCTCCATGTGTGCTCTTACCAGTTTATTCATCAGATAAATGAGAATAATGTTACTCAGTTTAGAGACTTTCTGGGGACTAAGCAACACGGAAAGGGGTAATAGCTCATGGTAGACACTTGTATATCATTTCCCTTCCTTCTATGAACCTGCTAACTTGAATGCTAGCCTACTAATTATAAGTCACATGAACTTGAGGGAGCAATTTATAAGTGAGGATTATTGAACAACTCAGCTGATAAATTGATAAATGTGATAGAAGGAGTATGTGTAATAATATTAAAGTATTTTTTTAACTTTTATTTAAAGTCATGTGTAGAAGTGCAGGTTTGTTATATATGTAAACTGTGTCATGGAGTTTGTTGTATAGATTTTTCCATCACCTAGGTATTCAGCCTAGTACCCATTAGTTATTTTTCCTGATTGAATCCTTCCTCCCAGCCTCCAGCCTCCAAAGGGCCCCAGTATGTTTTGTTCTCCTCTGTGTGTTTATGTGTCCGCATCATTTAACTTAAGAAAGGTTTTATTTTGTGACTCATACCTATCATTTAATATTTTTGCTTCACTCTTTTTCATCTATACCCTATTTCCATAATTAATGTCAAAAGATTAGAAAGATACTATTAATGCCCACTGAGAAGCCGTCTTTTGGCCTGGTGTTCCCTTCCTCAGATACCTGTTTTCTCCTTCACTCCTGTGCCACAGTTAGTTCTGTACAGAAACAGAGAAAGGGCTTGTTATAAGAATAAGGGCTAATAAGAATGATGGAGCATCTTAGGAAATAAAGATTAGGGAAATATTGATTAGGGAAAGATTGATAAGGAAATAAAGATTAGGGAAATCATGGAAGGGCTAGGAAAGCTACAGCTCAAAGATGAGCAGAACAGATCATGAAGATCTTAGCCCTTAACAGCAATGCAAATGCCCCCAGGAAACTCGGCATAAATAAGAATCCCTGAGAAAACTCCTGTCCTAAGTGGCAGGGAAGGGGGCACTGCAGTTTGTCACTGTTTCGGAGCTCCCATATCTTCTCTGTGTGCATTCACAAATGGCATTACATAAATGTTTTCTATTGACACAAAAATGATGAATTTAAAAATCCAAAACATAATAGCTTAAACAAATGCAATTTGTATTTACCACGTGTCGTAGGACAGTTTCTGTACTGGGCTTATGCTTGGCTAATCTTGTCTGCATCCGCTCATGAGTTTGTACTCAGCTTGTGTGTTGCCTGGAAACAAGCTGACCTAAGATGTCCCCACGTGTGAAAACTGCTTTAGCACCACATGACTTCTCATCTGCCAACAGGTTAGCATGCATCTGTGGTCCTGGCAAAGGCAGAAGAGCAAGACGGGAAGTTGAAATACACTATGCCTTTCTCAGGCCTACATTTGTGTCAAGTCCGTTATCAAAACATCAGCTAAAAACAAGTCACATGACTGAGGTCAGAGGCAGAATACAGAAGTACTACACATTTATAGAAAAAGAGCATGACTACAGAGAAGCCTTTAACTGGGGCTGTTAATTCTACTAATTAATCTACTGTGCCTGAAAAATGAGCTAGAGCAGCATTCCCAATTATGACGTATTAAGTCTCCGATATTCTCGTGTGTTCATATCCAAAGCACTGAGTATATTCCTTTGGAAAAAATCTGAAAAGGAGCTATTGCATTAACATGCTGTAGTTTAGGAAGGTCCTGATTCAAGGAAATTCAGTTCTCATTTCAATAAAAGAATTTTATTATTATAAATTCTGAGGTACATGTGCAGAACACGCAGGTTTGTTACATAGGTATACACGTGCCATGGTGGTTAACTGCATCAATCACCCTGTCATCTACATTAGGTATTTCTCCTAATGCTATCCCTCCCCTAAAACCCACCCCATGTTATCCCTCCCCTATCTCCCCACTCCTCAACAGGCCCTGGTGTGTGATGGTTCTCTCCCTGTGTCCATGTGTTCTCTTTAATCTATGTTTGGACTTTTTTTATGAAAAAATCCTAAGGAAAAATTGTTCATTGTGACTTGTGTTATTAGTTTTTTTTTCTCACTAGCTCTGTATTTTGTCTAAATACACAAACGAAAAAATATTTTTAAATACTATGCTTTATGTGTCCCCTACAATTAGATAATTATATACAATTATTTTTTTTTACTTTTTTATTTCCTGTTTTATTGACTGCCTAAATTCTTTTTTTTTTTTTCTTTTTTTAAAAATTTTTTATTTTTTATTGTGTTTTAGGTTTTGGGGTACATGTGCAGAACATGCAAGATAGTTGCATAGGTACACACATGGCAGTGTGTTTTGCTGCCTTCCACCCCTTCACCCACATTTGGCATTTCTCCCCATGCTATCCCTCCCCTGCTCTCCCCACGCTGTCCCTCCCCTATTCCCCCCAATAGACCCCAGTGTGTAGTACTCCCTTCCCTGTGTTCATGTGTTCTCATTGTTCATCACCCGCCTATGAGTGAGAATATGCGGCGTTTCATTTTCTGTTCTTGTGTCAGTTTGCTGAGAATGATGTTCTCCAGATTCATCCATGTCCCTACAAAGGACACGAACTCATCATTTTTGATTGCTGCATAATATTCCATGGTGTATATGTGCCACATTTTCCCAAACCAGTCTATCATCAATGGGCATTTGGGTTGGTTCTAGGTCTTTGCTATTGTAAACAGTGCTGCAATGAACATTCGTGTGCATGTGTCCTTATAGTAGAACGATTTATATTCCTTTGGATATATACCCAGTAATGGGATTGCTGGGTCAAATGGAATTTCTATTTCTAGGTCCTTTATATACAATTATTAAACAACATTAACTGCCCATTCATCCAAACCCAGGAACACCATGATCCATAACCCATTACCATAGAAACTGGGTTAAGTACCTCAGTTACAGCCTAACAAAGTATTGTAACCTAATACCAGTATTGCATCCAGCTTGTTGTCACCATTTCAGAATAACAACATCCCTACTGTTATTAGAGAGCACAGGTCTGTAGGTCCACTCCATTCATACAGACCAAAGTAGAGGCACAGCCACTACTGAGCCCCTAAGAAGCATACCAGTTCCCTCTATGCTAATGCATTCCTTATTGCCCAAGCAAAGACACTGTCTTCTGTGACTTCCTAAAGATATAGACGGGTAAGGAGTTTTTATTTCTACATAATAAATTCATCATCACACTCCTACATTTCTCAATTTTCTTCCTGTGTCTTCATTATCATGTGAGAGTATTTCTAGTTATCTGTTTCGTGTAATGTCAGGCATCTTTCGATATAGACTTTAAGGAGCCATCTTAGAGAATTTCTAGAACGAGCTTCAGCTATTATTAGCAAACATTCTTCTGGATGAAGCAGTTCATCTATTTCTGTTGAATGACAGCAGCTAGGTGCCAATTAACTGTGGTTTGTATGCATTCTTCTCCTAGGGAGGACAAGATTTTTTTTAAAAAAATTAATCCTTGCTGTTGAACTACAATGCCAATTATAATAACACATTGTGATATTAATCTCAGAAGGCGATTTAAGTGTTATTAACTGGAAAAGTTATGTTTCACCTAAAACTTTATAAAATCTGCTGCTATATATGAGGCCCACAAGCTCAATATTTATTTTAAATAAATTCATAATTGTAATCAAAAGCCAATGTAACAAAATTAGAGCAAGTGTAAGAAATAATCAAAGCAGGTATAGCCATTAATCAAATTGTTTTCCCAAAAGAGATTATTAAAATATTCCTCTACTCCCTACTCATTTATTGACTAATAGCTGAAAGAGTACTCTACAATTTCAAGGGAAATAGTTTTGTCCCCAAACACTAAACACCAAATAATTGCCTGTTACTGAATAATCATTATGTTGTTTTGCAATGTTTGTTTAACAAAAGTAAATGAATAAAAAGTTTTCAGAGGGACCATAAAGAAAAATAATACAAAGCTGTCTCATGTCCAGCTTATTTTAAATGTTACTGGCTTCACAAAGCTTGCTTTCAGGTGCAATGTACCATTTGGAGATTTTTTGTTGAAATGAAAGACAGTTTTGAATATAGAAAGACATTAGGTAGTAGAAAAAACAAAAAACTCAAACTGTGTTGTGGGAAAGGCATCAAACTTATATGACTACTACTTCTATTCACTTAATATTTAACAGATAATCATTAATGATTTGTTTATACTAGATACTACTAGAGGTAAGTAATTAAAATGGGTATAATTTAGGAATTAAAACTTGCTTGAAAAGAAGAGTTTCAAGTTTAGGGTGTGTTACAGCAATGTTAACAGTTGGTTGCAATATAGTGTGGTAAGTGCTATCTTAAAGCAATCAGTGTATGCAGAATAGTGTATATGAGAAGCACCAATTTTGGCCTAGAAGGTCATGAAAGCCTCTAGGAGGAAATATTTAACAGAATAATTTAAAGTTAACTAGAAGACAAATCAGGGATAGGTAATAATAGCAGAAGAAAAGTTTTCTGGGCACACACAGAAGGAAACCCATATAGATATGTAGAGCATGTCTGAATAACTGCGATAGTTGATCATATCTGGAATGTGAAGGCCACATGCAGAATGCTACAAGAGATGAGTCTGGTCTGAGACTCATGGCCTAGGTTTTCTGTTTCCCTCCCCACTTACTTCCTTTCCTTCCTTCCTTCCTTCCTTCCTTCCTTCCTTCCTTCCTTCCTTCCTTCCTTCCTTCCTTCCTTCCTTCCTTCCTTCCTTCCTTCCTTCCTTCCTCTCTCTCTCTGTCTCTCTCATTCTGTGGCCAGGCTGGAGTGCAGTGGCTTGATCTTGGCTCACTGCAACTTCCACCTCCCAGGTTCTAGCAATTCTCTGCCTCAGCCTCCCGAGTAGCTGAGACTACAGGTGTGCACCAATATGCCCAGCTAATTTTTGTATTTCTTTTTCAGTAGAGATGGGGTTTCACCATGTTGGCCAGTATGGTCTCAATCTCTTGACCTCGTTGTCTGCTGGCCTCAGCCTCCTGTGCTGGGATTACAGGGGTGAGCCACGGTGTCTGGCCAGGGCCTAGGTTTTCAAGAACTATGTTAGCCATGTTAAAAAAGAGAGAGAGAGAGAGAGAAAAGAAAAGAAGCCTCGGACTTAATCTTAAGGGCAATGGAGAAGACATTAAGAGATTTAACCAGGAGAATATTGGAATAAAGTTTGTATCTGTAAAGTTTATTTCAGCTGCAATGTAAGGAAGAGAGAGAAGGAGGAAAGACTGAGGGCAAGAATGTGAGTCAGTTGTCAGTTACAATAAAGCAAAAAAAGTAATTATTGTTGCATCAAGAGAAAAATGTAAGTTAACAGATTTTAAAAGCATGTTAGATATAACATTGTTAGTAACTGGAAACAAATGAAATACTGGCATAAGGAACAGGAATGCATAGTAAAAAATGAGTGGTCCCTGATTTGAAAAACTGAGTGAATAATGTCACTACTCACCTAGAGAAAGTATATACTCCAGGTCTTGAATATTAGGTTTAACATGCAGAGATGCCAATAGAGAAAATAAATCTGAAATAGAAATATATATGTGTGCATAGCCAGAATATAGATGCTTACTGGAGACATGGGCTTGAATAAAATCACTGAACAAGAAAAGTGTGAAGAAGAGAGCATGGGGGTTTAGAATCTGAAGTACATGTCACCTAAAGCATATATAATAGAAGCAACGCCTCCAAGGTACAAAATAAAAATAAACAACCTAGAGACTACTTTGTTTTGGAAACCTAAGGTGTATTAACAGAATCCAGTGCTGCTACTCTGCCAAAGAAAACTAGGCTGGATTGAATTTGGGGATAGTGAGGTCAATAGTGAAGTTGGTGAGGAGATGTTTTGGTTTAATGGGAAAGGAAGGCAAATTACACTTGATTAAGTTATGAGTATGATTGATAAAGTAGAGGCCTGCTCTAAGATGTTTGACTGAGAAGTGAAAGTGACAGAAAAGAGTATTTTACCTGCTTTGAAGATCTGCAAGATACATGTAAAGCAACCGGAGACAATATAATTATGAAGGAGAATCGAGTTAACTTATACTGTGCTCTGCTTGAGAAATGCAGGGAGCAATTTAATTCTGCCAGTTTTCAAGCAGTCAGAGACCAGTTTGGGTTTGAGAAAATGGTCTGTAGAATTGAGCTCTTCAAAACACTGCCCAAATGCTATACACTTTGGACCATTTAGATATCTAAAGATAGAAGTTAAATCATGTTTTTCAGTCAGCTAATGCTGTTTATATTCTGTAAAATTGTTCATAGGCATGTACTCTTCCAGAAAGACAAAGCCAGAATATTTAAAAATCCTGTTATTCTTTAATATTAATATTAAATGTCAATTAAAGAAAAAAACAGAGATAAGGAAAAAAATAAAATTTAAAAATTACTCCAACCTAGATGTCCAAAAAGATAAAGAGTGTTAATATTTTGATTTTGACTCTTTATATTAGATTGTCCTCATTAATTTTGTTAATTTGTGATATCCCTGTGAACAAATACATCTGTGTATAATTTCATAAAGTAAACTTATAATTTAAAAAACAATTTTACATATATTGTCATATTACATTCTTAGCATTGCAATGTGTGCGTTTTTTTGGGGGGGGTTTCAAGAAAAGTACAACATAGATTTTGCTGTTGTATTAATTACAGTATTTTATTTAAAATTCTTTTATTTTAAACTCCTTAATGAATTACATATCTTAGAATTTCTGTCTGAACCAAATTATGTGACTCTGAAAGCATCAGAAAAATTTATGTGTAACTCAGAGTACTTATCAGAACTTTAAATAAATTTAATATAATATTCTTGTAAGTCATGGCTATCTTCTCACATTTAATTGATAATTTCTTATAGCATCAAGATTATTCAGAAGGTATGCTCTGGAGTTCATTTTAGAAGAATCCTGTATCTATTACATGGCAAAAGGCAATCATTCATCAGTGACAGACTTCATCCTCCTAGGGCTCACAGATAATCCTAAACTTCAAGTCATTCTCTTTGGTGTATTCCTACTGATTTACTTAGTTACTGTTATGGGTAATCTTGGTTTAATTGTGCTAATCCAAATCAGTCCTCCACTTCATACACCAATGTATTTTTTCCTTAACCATCTGGCTTTTGTAGATTTTTATGGTACCTCTGCTATCACTCCAAAAGCCCTTGTCAACTCTTTGCGTGAAATTAAAAGCATGTCATTTTATGCATGTGCCACTCAAGTGTGTTGCTTTATCACATTTTCAGTTTGGGAATTATTGTTGCTCTCTGTCATGGCGTATGATCGGTATGTTGCCATCTGCAACCCTTTACTCTATGCAGTTCTCATGCCTAGGAGGCTCTGCATTCAAATGGTCACTGGCTTATATATTTATGGATTCACTGTGGGACTCATACAAGCAATGGCCACATTCCACATGTCTTTTTGTGACTCTAATGTAATTAACCGGTTCTACTGTGATGATGTTCCTCTGATTGCTCTGGCTTGTTCAGATACACAAGTCAAGGAGTTGATGTTGTTCGTTATTGCTGGGTTCAATGTTTTTTGTTCTCTCATCGTTGTTCTCATCTCTTATGTTTTTATTGTCTTTGCTATCCTAAGGATCCACTCTGCTGCAGGAAGACAGAAAGCCTTTTCTACCTGTGCTTCTCATGTGTTTTCTATTTCCATATATTATGGGACCCTCAGTTTTATGTACCTACAGCCTAAGTCAAGCCATGCACTAGATAAAGACAAATTTGCCTCAGTATTCTATGCAGTGGTGATTCCCATGCTAAATCCATTGATCTATAGCTTGAGGAATCAAGAGGTAAAAAATGCTATGAAAAAGATTATTAAAAAGATGTATTCTAGTAATCAACAGTAAAATCTGTTGCTACTAAAAGAAATACTACATACAGAGTCAGGATATTTTGAATCAATTATTATAAAATGCTAATATATGTAGAAGACTTTGTCCTATGGGGCTTATTTTCCTTGAAAATATGTATTTTTATTGCTTTGGCTTACAAATGATAAGCACTTTATAAATGTTCATTTTACTGTTGAACTGTAAAAGAGAGATAAGAATAATCTCTCTTTAACCATGAGATGTTTCAACACTAAATAGAAATAAAGAAGAAAGTACCTTGAGATTTCAACTTTACCTTATTTCACTACAATATTGAGAATTTTAGGTTATCTTGAGAGACATGTACCATTATTATTATTGCATGTAATATTGCAAATACCAGGTAAGGTTTTCTTCCGTAGCTGAACTGGGAGAAAAATAGCAAGATGCTTCGTTGAAAGATTTTGGTTTGAATATCTCTTACAAGTTAGATTATCCTTCACTTTACGATACCTTACTGATTTGACTGAATATTTTTATGTTATCACTCAAGCATGATCCCTCACTGATTACCCTCACATTCAGCCAGGACATTTGCTGAACTGATGCATTAGCTATTTGTCCTGGTTGCTCTCCGTCCCCTCGCCCCCCACCCCACAACAAGTTCCATTGTGTGTTGTTCTTTTCCCTGTGTCCATGTGCTCTCATTGTTCAACTCCCACTTATGAGTGAGAACATGCTGTGTTTGGTTTTCTGTTCCTGCGTTAGTTAGCTCAGGATAATGGCTTCCAGCTTCATCCATGTCCCTGCAAGACATGATCTCATTTCTTTTTATGGCTACATAGTACACCATGGTGTACCACATTCTTTTTTATCCAGTCTATCATTGATGGGCATTTGGATTGGTTCCATGTCTTTCCTATGTAAACAGCACTGCAATAAACATACATATGCATGTGTCTTTATAGTAGAATAATTTATATTCCTTTGGGTAAATACCCAGTAATGGGATATCTGGTTCTTCATGAGTTCATGATTACCATCAAACTTATGTCTTCTTAAATATCAGTTTTTTATCCAATATAGGTGCACAGCACTGATAACTAATGGGTTATCATAAATAATTTGACTTAGACCGTGGAGTTCATTTAAATTATATATTTAAACAATTTTAGTGTTGGCTGATTTAGCATGATAATACATAACTCGATTTTGAAAGATTTGTTCAACACCAAAAGTTTAAAATGCTGGATATTTCTCCCCAGGCTATCCCAGTGTGTAGTACCCCCCTCCCTGTGTATTTATGCAACTATCTTGCACATTCTGCACATGTACCTCAAAACCTAAAATGCAATAAAAATTTTAAAAAATGTTGAATGTTACAAAATAGAATCTTATGTTACATAATTCATTCATTTAGCTCAAATGATGACTCAAAGAGTTTTGAAGGAATAAACATTATTCTGATAGGGAGGAGACTCAGCTTTCCAAACAAGACCCAATAAAGACAACATGAGGATGACTGACTGTCTCCCTTCTTTCCTGCCGCCTCTTTTCTCTTTTGTAATGTCCTTAGAAGGCAAACAAAAACATTTAATTATCTTTTAATTTTTTTTTTATTTTTTTAAATTTTTATTGCATTATAGGTTTTGGGGTACATGTGCAGAGTGTGCAAGATAGTTGCATAGGTACACACATGTCAGTGTGCTTTGCTGCCTTCCTCCCCTTCACCCATACTTGGCATTTATCCCCAGGCTATCCCTCCCCAGCCCCCCCCCTCACTGTCCCTCCCCCCTTCCCCTCAATAGACCCCAGTGTGTAGTAGACCCCCTCCCTGTGTCCATGTGTTCTCATTTTTTTCACCCGCCTATGAGTGAGAATATGCGGTATTTCTTTTTCTGTTTTTGTGTCAGTTGGCTGAGAATGATGTTCTCCAGATTCATCCATGTCCTTACAAAGGACACAAACTCATCATTTTTGATTGCTGCATAATATTCCATGGTGTATATGTGCCACATTTTCCCAGTCCAGTCTATCATCAATGGGCATTTGGGTTGGTTCCAGGTCTTTGCTGTTGTAAACAGTGCTGCAATGAACATTCGTGTGCATGTGTCCTTATAGTAGAACGATTTATAGTCCTTTGGATATATACCCAGTATTGGGATTGCTGGGTCAAATGGAATTTCTATTTCTAGGTCCTTGAGGAATCGCCACACTGTCTTCCACAATGGTTGAACTAATTTACACTCCCACCAACAGTGTAAGAGTGTTCCTATTTCTTCACATCCTCTTCAGCATCTGCTGTCTCCAGATTTTTTAATGATCGCCATTCTAACTGGCGTGAGATGGTATCTCAATGTGGTTTTGATTTGCATCTCTCTAATGACCAGTGATGATGAGCATTTTTTCATGTGTTTGTTGGCCTCATGTATGTCTTCTTTTGTAAAGTGTCTGTTCATATCCTTTGCCCATTTTTGAATGGGCTTGTTTGTTTTTTTCCTGTAAATCTGTTTGAGTTCTTTGTAAATTCTGGATATCAGCCCTTTGTCAGATGGGTAAACTGCAAAGATTTTTTACCATTCTGTTGGTTGCCGATTCACTCTAGTGACTGTTTCTTTTGCCATGCAAAAGCTGTGGAGTTTGATTAGGTCCCATTTGTCTATTTTGGCTTTTGTTGCCAATGCTTTTGGTGTTTTGGTCATGAAGTCCTTGCCTACTCCTATGTCCTGAATGGTTTTGCCTAGATTTTCTTCTAGGGTTTTTATGGTGTCAGGTCTTATGATTAAGTCTTTAATCCATCTGGAGTTAATTTTAGTGTAAGGTGTCAGGAAGGGGTCCAGTTTCTGCTTTCTGCACATGGCTAGCCAGTTAATATTACATAAAAATTCTTTTGAAAAGAGAAAAGCAAATTTTATGTTTCCATTAATGTATTTTAATGTTAAAGTTAGTTTTTAATAACATTTAATAAATCTATTCAGTTTTAATTATTTTGACCATAAGATAAGATTTTTATAAACCTTTTACATTCCTTTACATTGTCTTTCCCTCAGAGCAGAACAATGATCTAAGAAAACTCTGCTGTGCTTCTATTCCAATGTCCAATTTATAGAGAACAAAACCTGAATGATAACATCTTAAACTTAACCACTATTTTCGCACATAGAATCTCTTATAATTAATTTCTATAAACTTTTCACAACTTATTCAAACCTTTAGTTTATGTAAACAATTCTTCAACCCTCTAACCTAGTCAAAAATTTACATTCCTATACTTTTTTATAAACTCTTACAAAAACACATTTTATTCTCCTTACAAATACTGTTGTAAACTTATTTTTTCAGTAGTCTCATTACATATTAAAAATTTAACTCTAAGTGACTTTTACTTTTGGTGAAAGCTTTGGTCAGTAAGGAATTTTAACTATGTACTAGATGTGGAGCCTTGGACCCAGACAGAAATGCAGATAAGGCCTGAGTCTTTCCAGCATCTAACTCCATGTGTCCCAGGCCTTATCTAGCTATAAAGCAGGGAAGCTGTACAGTTAAGAATCACAGTAGCATTTTATGAAGCATTTAGGAGGTCCAATCACCTTTAAATTTTACAACATTTTTGACATAAATTTGTTTTAATAAATTCTTTTGCAACTTACATAGACCATGTAACAACATGTTCAGACTTTCTGACTTGTCCTAAATATTCCTCTTTTTACACAACCAGTCATTTTACTTCAGGACAAGAATTTACCATGCAACCTCATTTCTTATATAAAATCTATTTTCTCTATAACCTTCTTTGCATAGCTGGGGGTCACAGCTAATTTCATATATCCCCAGGCCTTATTTAGAATTTAATGTCTTCAAAATAAATTGAATAATTTTCAAAAGTCAAAGCAGTTTATGACCTTAAAGCATTTAGCAGACCTAATATCTGACTTGCCTAATTTAATCAAAATGTCTTTATTTTATCAATAATCTTTCAAACTGTTTTTATTTCCCAAAGATTACTAAGGTTGCATATACTAAAAGGCATTACAGTTTTTATTTTGCTTTCAAAATATTTGATTTAAGCACTTATTTTTATGTCAATTAATTAGAACTCTTCTATATAAACATTACATACAACACATATGTAATTACACAGACAGACAGAGGAAGAGTACTACAGTAGTTCTTAAGAGTTTTCATTTGCCAATTTTTAAATTTATTTATTGGTGATTGACTTTAGGGTGGAGCCTTCAGAATAGGGTAGAAAAGGGGTCTCTGGTGCCTCTTGTTTTTCCCAAGGAGTGTAGGTTGTTAAAGCTTGCATATCCACTTTTAATTAAGCTGACTTTTAACAATAGTTCTCTTTAATAAAGTCCTTTTAAGTTTCTTTATTACCCAATTTTCGCCAGGCCAAATGGCCAATTATTCTAGCCTTTAAATGTTACCAAAGGTAACCTCCCAGGTGCTCAGAAAAAGGAAAATTTAACATAGTCCATGAAGGAGAAGACCCTAGGCAAGTTAATGCAGATATTAAAACAGAGAGGACTTACTTCATAAGCATAGAATTGAACCCAGACCACCACTGTGAAAGGCCAAAACCTTAGCTACTGAGCTACAGCACAGGGAAATTTCCATTGCTTTTCCCAGGAGGAGTCTAGACTAGTTAATTTTGAGCTTTCAGAGGCTTTTAGTAGTCGGGGTAATTTTTAGAGCTAACTATTACATAAACGCAAAAATTTCTGTTCCCTGAAAGGCAAAAACTAAGAGAAAATACTGTCATGTGGTTGCAAAGTCAAGTTCCCAAGGACATAAAAAAAGATGGAGATGGAGACTACATCCAATTTTTTTGTTTGTTTGTTTCAGAGACCTGCAGGAAAGTTTGATATTGACCAGCTTGCTGGGCTATCTTGAGCAGCAAACTTACATAGTCCTAAGCCCATGTTTTATACTGAGGTACCCCTCAACAGAGAAAAACAAGTTCATAGCACAAATACGTCATTTTAAGATGGGGTCTTATGGAGTCTTAAGCCCATGTTTTATCCTGAGGTACCTCTCAACACAGAAAACAAATTCATAGCATGAATATATCAGTTTAAGACTAGCCTCAGAATTCTCTTTTGCATTAATCAAAACTTTACAGAAGAGATAAACAGTGATTTTTACCATTCATCCAACTGTTTGCACACACAGAGAGAAGGCAGAAATCTAAATGATTTCACCAATAATAATAAAGCTGCTATTTACTAAGGTTCTTTTAGGTGCCAACTATCATGCCAACGTCTCCATACATGTTTCTACTACATACTCAGACCACAGCTTGTGAAATTCACATTTCTTATTTTATAAGTAAGTTGATCTTTACATATAACATATTAGAAGTATCAAAACTCAAATCTGGGGCTAAATCTTTCTGGACTCAAGCATGTTCTTCACTGACCTTTGACACTGCTAAAGTCCTCTATTTTTTGTCAGTATTCTTTACTCGGATACATAAACATCATGGAGATCACAAACAGAGGGGTGACAAATACAAATATTTATTTAAATATGCCTGGAGACCGAATAGTGTTTATTTCAATGTTTTGACTGAAGGACTGGTGTTTTAGGAGATCAACCCAGTGACCCAGAGCAATTTTCAGTTGATAGTTTTAGAGGCTGTACAGAACTGTCTGTGTCTGCTCAAAAATAAACAAAAATATATATCTATTGCATATACTTGAATTTCTTAGCTCATTTCCTTTAGAACATCTAGGTATATCTCAATATGTGATTGTTAATATAGGGAGTTATAACTCTGTAAGACATGAAAAATTCAATTAATGTTTAAACATTGCTACTTTAAATAATTCTATAAAGTAGATGGGTACAGTGAAACTATAGAAGATCATTGTTCTCCAGGTGAGTTTTCAGGATTTATGGATCTGAATCCCACTACCTGTAAAAAGAGAGACCATCTATGACATTCCTATTTGTATGTCTCTGATATGTGAGAAAATTGTGTGTGTCCATCTATAAATATACACTCACCAGACCAAGTGTGGAAAGTAGAAAAACCAGGTTTCTCTGTTAAAGCTGTTTTAAAAATCAGATAATTCACTCCACTTATAAGGTTCTAAAAGCACCTTATGGTAGCATATCTGAGTCATCTAAGAAGAAATAATCACAGTATATTGCAAACCTCACATTGTATCTTATATAATGGCTGCAAGTATCATCATCTCTTTGTAAAATGGAAAAAATACAGGATAATTTTAAACTACTACTTTTTCTGAAATGTCAAAATAATAAAAATATATCATATCACTATTTTTTAATCATATTCCATTACCTACAAGGGTGAGTGAATAAATAGCAGGCATGGATAAATTACATAATAACTCAAGGTAATTTCTAATTGAACAGATATGCAAATACAATGAAGGTGTTTATTTTTTTAAAAAAAATTCTTTTTTTTAATATACATATTTTTATTGTACTTTAGATTCCGGGGTACAAGTGCAGATCATGCAGAATTGTTGCATAGGTACATACATGGCAATATGGTTTGCCTCTATCCCCCTGTCACCTATATCTGGCATTTCTCCCCATGTTATCCCTCCCCAACCTTCCTACCCCACGCTGTCCCTCCCCTAGTCCCCCCCAACAGACCCCAGTATGTGATGCTCCCCTCCCTGTGTCCTCATTGTTCAACACTGCCTATAAGTGAAAACGTGGTGTTTGATTTTCTGTTCTTGTGTCTGTTTGCTAAGAATGATGGTTTCCAGATTCGTCCGTGTCCCTACAAAGGACACAAACTCATTGTTTTTTATGGCTGCATAGTATTCCATGATGTATATGTGCCACATTTTCCTTGGAAACATGTTCTTCCAATTATATTTTTAAAAACCTGATAATGATACATTTAAATCAAATTAACCTACATTATAAAAGCCTTCATTCTTAACACCCACAGTGTTAAAAAAATTTAGATAGATCTAAATTTGCATTTAGAATTTATATATTGCTAGTTATATGACTTTCAATTTAGAGATGAAACTTCACACATATCTTGGACTACTTGATTAAGTGTCTAGAAGGCAGTAGAAAACCTAACCAGGGTTTGTTTCTCCTACTTAATGACTAATAAGCCTTGGAGACATTAAAAATTTTTATTTTTTAAATTGTTTTTATATTTGTTTGTTGTCTCTCTATGTTGCCCAGGTTGGTCTCAAACTCCTAGGCTCAAGCAATCCTCCCACCCTGGACTCCCAAAGTGCTGGCACCACAGGTGTGAGTCACTGTGCCAGGCCAAATAAATTCATTTCTAACTTTATATAACAAACATTTATATACCTAAGCCTTCCAAAACACTTATTATCACTGGATATTTTTCTAAGCATTTCATAAATATTGACCTGTACAATCCTTAATAAAAAAGAGCAATGAGTTAGGTCCTATTATTTCCCAGACTTGGAAACAAAGTTACACATAATTTAGCCCAATTTTCCAAGGTTGTAGAGCTAATATGAAGGAAATTGCACTCAAACCCAGTCTTATTTCAAAATCCCAAGCTCTTAACAACAACATGCTGCTGTCTTTGCTTGGAATACACCTACGAGTGTTTGCACATATGAGTGTGTCTGTGTTTGTATTTGAGCATGATTTCAGTGGTCTTCCAAGACTGTGATGGCCTGAATTGGATGCTTTAATTCATACTTATTTTTTATGATCTGCCTGGACCCTTGCAGAAAATGTCAAGGTCTACTAAAGTAACAGCTACATTTTCAGTTCATTGGGAAATAATTACAAGAAAAAGTTAGATTGATTTCCTGCTTCTGCTTAATAAAGTTTTATTATTATTTTCTTAATTTTAAGATCTGTAAGTTTTCACAGCCTTTATTGAAGGCTTTCTTTGAGGCATCTTTCACTTCTTTGTTCCTTAGACTATAGATTAGGGGATTTAACATGGGAATCACCACTGTGTAAAATACAGAAGCCATCTTGTCTGTGTCCAGAGAGTGGTTTGATTTGGGCTGTAGGTACATAAAGATCAACGTGCTGTAGAAGATAGTAACAGTCACCATATGCGAGCTGCAGGTGGAAATGGCCTTGTGTTGCCCCTTAGTAGAGCGGATCCTCAGGATGGCAGCAATAATAAAGATGTAGGAGGTGAGAACAATAGAAGAGGAACAGATCATATCAAAGCCAGCAAAGGCAAAAATCAGAATTTCTTTCATGTGTGTGTCTGAGCAAGACAGAGCCAAGAGGGGGAGGTCATCACAATAGAAATGATTAATTACGTTGGGGCCACAGTAAGTTAAACGGAAAGTGATAATGGTGTGGAAGAGGGCAACTAGGAAGCTGTACATATATGGAACTGCCACCAATTGAATGCAGACTTTTCTTGACATCAGTGTTGAATAATACAGTGGACTACAGATGGCGACATAGCGATCGTAGGCCATGGAGGCTAAAAGGAAACACTCCGTGATCATAAAGGTGAGAAAACAACCCAGCTGGGTTGCACAAGCATGGAAAAGAATGATGTTGCGTTCCACGACAAAATTCACCATCATCTTCGGTGTAATAGCAGAGGAGTAACAAAAGTCAACAAAGGCCAGGTGGCTGAGAAAATAGTACATAGGAGTGTGGAGTCGAGCATCAATCCTGATTAAGGTAATCAACCCAAGATTGCCCAGCACTGTGACCAGATAGATAACTAAAAACACCCCAAAGCACAGGGCCTGAAGCTCTGGCCGGTCGGTAATTCCTTTCAGAATGAATTCAGTGACATAAGTGGTATTAACTTCAGCCATTTATCCTAACAAGTTTTGTAGATTTTGTTGCAGTTAAAGAATGAAAATGATACTTCTCATGTTCCCTGTCAGTGTTGGGTAAAGGTGATCATTGTTACTTTCTTGCCTTGAATCATATCATCATGTGGACAAAAACATATATCTTACCTTTCTCATGACAGAGACCAATCTTGCCTGAGGGAGGGGAGTCTTTTACTTGCAGAATAGTCTTCTTAAGAATTATTTTGCTTTGTAATTTTAGAAAATAAGAGAGAATGTTGGTTAAAATTATGTAGAATGAAACCGCTTGAGACAACTGACACTAATATTTCAGTGTTTTTGCTGCCATTAAAAGTCTTATATATTTTCCATGCATATATAATTACAGCAGCACAAAAATACTGAATTTATAGAAGTGATCACATTTATATTTCCTTATTTTTGTTTTGTGCATGCTTCCATAAAATATATTAAAATATATCAAAATGATATATTTTGCTGCCATCAACTATTCACTTTGCTATATCCCTTCCCACATTTATATAGAATAAGTAATTTGTGATATAGAAGCTGAAAGAAATTTGGTCAGAAATATGAGAAAACATACAATTATATTTACATATGAATTAAAAGGACATTTTTCCAATTCAAAATTTAACATATTTGGAAGTGTGTTGCCCAAATACAAATTTAACACAAATTAACACAAATCAATAGTTTATCAAAATCTAATATATTTGGAAGTGCATTGCTCAAAGAGTTAACACAATCAAGTAGTTTATAATAGTTAAATCCCACGTAGAAAAATAATTTCCTCCACAAGTGTGTCAATGTATTTCCAGGGCTTAAAAAATCCAAGGCACTTACTGTAGTTGGTTGTACTTTTAGAAACATATTCTAGGAAAATACTCAGTTGTAAAAAGTTTTATGAAAACATTTACTGGTGGGTGAAGTTTTTGATGCATCTTTTAGAATAATTATACTTATTTATATTTCTACCAGCCCTGAAAAAGAGGATTCATCTTGTTAAGCCCAATATTAGCCTATTTAAACTTTAGTTTTGCTCCTGGCTTTATTTTCCACAAAGTAGAATCATGAAATATTAACTAGAAAATGCCTTGAGAGATCATTGTATCTAAACACTTTGTCTTTCACATTCCATCGATTAGTACTATTATTATTTTATCTATTGCAATTGAGTGACATCCTTATCAGATATTCTGAGAGCATTGCATGAATTATCTTAAGATCATCTCTTGCTTACCCCATGAGAAAGGCTCTCATCCATCATTCCTTATAAACATTGGAAAAATCCCAATTTCTGGTGATAGTCACAGACTATTAGTGTGACTGTATGGAACTGACAGCAGAGCCCATATTTCTAATCATCCTTATGCTGCTCAAATGTAGGAGTTTGTTCCTCAAGCTTTAATCAATGGGATGGAAGAACAAGGCTAAAGTGTCAAACTAAACGTTTAAAGCAGAGAGAAGGCAAACATGAAAACTGTAGTTTTCCAAAGATTGCTAAGTTTTTCATATTCTAGGTCAAAGTAAAATAGTAGGTTCCTAAAACTTGTGTAGATATATAAGACTTTTATGTATATATACATAAATCTATCATGTATCTTTCATGTATGTATGTATTATATATGTATATATAGTATGTATGTATGTATTTTTTGTATATATACATAAATATACAGAAAATATTATCGAAAATATTTTCAAAATTTCTTTTTAGGATTTGTTGGCCTAACCTATGAATTAGTTTGAGTACAACACTCCACTGTGCCAGTGGAATCCCAACTGAAGTATGCCTATTTCTGTTTATTTATATATTTATATATATCTTTATATATATAAACATATATACATAAAACTTTTATGTGTAATAAAAATTATTTTTATATATTGCTATTCTCAGTAAATAACTGTTTCACTCATGAATATTCAGAAGTGAGGATTATCGGACTTATATATGGAATTCGAACATGCTCAATCTTTTTTGCAAAGGATTTTATGTCAATTCTAGCTGTGAAGTTATAATTTGAACCCTAATTGAAGATAATTATATGGCTATCCCACAATGTAAAAGTAAATAGATCACTTACACTGCAAAATAGTGTCAGAAAAGGAGGTTTATCTATCATTTATTTCATTTTACTTTTTAAGTAACAAAGTCCATCAATATGTTAGCACTTCTTGTGTTACTGCTTTTATACAACTTCAAGATTTGTGGTGGTTCCAAGTTACATGTCATACCAAATGAGAAGGAGCCACGTGAGAAAATAGATGTATCAGTAAGAACATTAACTATGGTGGACATATGCTATTAAGTAA
The DNA here is from genome assembly GCA_031835075.1 of Saguinus oedipus. NCBI lineage: Eukaryota > Metazoa > Chordata > Mammalia > Primates > Cebidae > Saguinus > Saguinus oedipus. The sequence goes on along the minus strand of CM063178.1, from coordinate 60,922,223 downwards.
CATGGAATATTTAAACACCACATTATGGTAGAAAAAACGAAGTCCACAGCGAAGTTGCATATTAAGCTGGAGTTTGAATCCAAATTCAATAAACTTAAAAATCACATAGAAATAAAATTACTTGGGCCGGGTGCAGTGGCTCACTCCTGTAATCCCAACACTTTGGGAGGCCAAAGCGGGTGGATCACGAGGTCAAGAGATCGAGACCATCCTGGTCAACATGGTGAAACCCCGTCTCTACTAAAAATACAAAAAATTAGCTGGGCATGGTGGTGCATGCCTGTAATCCCAGCTACTCAGGAGGCTGAGGCAGGAGAATTGCCTGAACCCAGGAGGCGGAGGTTGTGGTGAGCCGAGATCCCGCCATTGCACTCCAGCCTGGTTAACAAGAGCTAAACTCCGTCTCAGAAAAAAAAGAAAGAAAGAGAGAGAGAGAGAGAGAGAGAAAGAAAGAAAGAGAAAGATTACTTAAAAAAAATGTTACAGTGCTCATAAAATAAAGCATTTATGATTTCCCATCTACCTTACAACTCTCTATTTTATTAGTTCCTTTAAGTTTTTAAAAGCAGTTTCTCTTCATAGCCTCCAATTAGTTTCTCTGGGTTCTTCTGAAATAATCATCCATTTAGTCATTTTCATATTTTTATCAATTTGTAGTGGAAATCTAAAATCATTGCCACATTTCAACCACAGAGTTCTTTCATAAGCACTAATGTTTCTGCCTTCACTTCATCTTTCCTAAAGCAAGTTTTGCCTCAAACTTTACTGCACATTGGAATCAATTAGAGCTCTTGGCATACCAATTCTAAGGCACCCAATACCAGTTAGTCAGAACACCATGGGGCACTGAGGCTCAAGTGGTTCTAATATAAAACCATGTTTGAAAACCAGTAATCTAAAGAACAAATTTGCTTTTTGGAATGGCAACCTGAATTCAGATATATTTTCAAAATTATTTTTTAAATTTTCAAAAATATTATTGAAAATGTTTTCAAACTTTCTTTTTAGGATTGGTTGGCCTACCTATGAATGAGTTTGAGTACAACACTCCACTGTGCCAATGGAATTCCAACTGAAGTATGCCTATTTCTGTTTATATGAAAAGATTCATCAAAGGTTATGTGAACAAAAATAGTCTCAAAAAAGTCAATTTCAGTTCCTCTATTTCTATATTTCCGTTTTTCTTAAAATGATTTGACTGAGAAAGTACCTGTGCTCTTGGTTCTTTTTTCTCTTCTATTTTCAAAATCATTCCTTCTCCCATGTTACAAACAAAAGGCATACTTGTCATCCATCTGGAATCTTATTCTGATTTCTTGCTGCCAGGTGTAAAAAATATACTGGATTCTAAAAGACTTGAGCATTTGGATAATTATTTCAATCAAGACATCATTAATATGACTCCCATCTCATTAATAAGACAACTTTCCACTATAAGTTAAATTTATATTTAATAATCACTCATCAAAATTAGAATAATATAGGTTATGTTAATTATTTTATATTAATATACATTTAACTTTAGGCATTTGTTTAAATCTATATTTAATTTTAAATGCCAATATTTATAGCATTGAAAAACTACATCTTAGTACCTAAACTATTGGTCGAAAATTTTAGATATTCACTTAACTATTCATGTTGAAGAAAATATTTGTTTTTCTAATTATTTTGGTGAGTACCAAAATTAATTAGTAATTGTTTTGTTTGTTTTTTGGTTTTTGGTTTTTGTTTGTTTATTTATTTATTTATTTATTTTATTTTTATTACATTTTAGGTTTTAGGGTACATGTTGGGTTTTTTTGAGACAGAGTCTTGCTCTGTCACCAGGCGCCAGGCTGGAGTGCAATGGCGCAATCTCGGCTCACTGCAATCTCCACCTCCCAGGTTCAAGCAATTCTCCTGTCTCAGCCTCCCAAGTAGCTGGGACTACAGGCACACACCACCACACCCAGCTAATTTTTGTATTTTTTTTAGTAGAGACGGGATTTCACCATGTTGGCCAGAATGGTCTCGATCTCTTGATCTCGTGATCCACCCTCCTTGGCCTCTCAAAGTGCTGGGATTGCAGGCGTGAGCCACCATGCCTGGCCAATTAGTAATTGTTTTCTTAGGCCTTTCTGATAGTTAGCTAATTCTTTAAAATTAGGCAGTTTTATTTATTGTGTTCTCTTCAAGTCTCTGTAGGTCATATTTGCCCACCTAGATTCTCAAAACTCAGTTGCAAAATAAATTAAATCTCTCTCTGAAACGCTAATGCTTGAAGGGTTTGCCTTGCTTCTTAAGAATTAGGGACATCCTTTTTTTTTTTCATCTCCTTTGCAGGGACATGGATGAAGCTGGAAACTATCATTCTTAGCAAACTAATACAAGAACAGAAAACCAAAAACCACATGTTCTCACTCATAAGTGAGTGTTGAACAATGAGAACACATGGACACAGGGAGGGGAGCATCACACACTGGGGCCTGTCAGAGGGTGAGGGGCTAGAGGGAGGGATAGCATTAGGAGAAACACCTAATGTAGATGACAGGTTGATAGGTGCAGCAAACCACCTTGGCACGTGTATACCTATGCAACAAACCCGCATGTTCTGCACATGTATCTCAGAACTTAATGTATAACATATTTCTGATGTTTTAAACACTTTGGCACCTATTACAATGGCAATGCTTTGCACAGAAAAAAACATTCAATAAGGGAAAAGCAAAAACTTAATGGAGACCTCCTCTCACCTACCCACTGCCCTATCAATCAAGACATTTTCTGATTTACTCACTGCCTAGTGCTATTCAGGTCCTACCTTGTGCTTTATCAGGGTGTTCGGGGCTTTTTCAATTCAAGCATTCTTCATTCTAGGGCTGCAACCAGCTTGGTTTCTTCACCAACTCTTAACAGTAGGCTGCAGGGACACCCTGTGTGCCAGCAGTGTGCTATAGGTGTTCAGAACAGGGGACTTCTTCAGCCATTGGTGTAACTCAACACGTAAATCTGCCACGATATGGCATGAAAAAAGGTTGGGAAGCGCTGGTTTGCTTTGGATTACCTTGGAGCCCCAGATAAGGCCAGATACTTAGACCTGAGAAACAATATCAGGTAAATAGTACGCCAATAGGTTTCTACTTTATTACAGCATTCGAAAATGTATAGTGAGTATTCATTTTTATTTAGGAGGGAAAATTTTACTTTATGTTCAGTGTCTGCCAAGGTTAAGGATGGATTATTGAAAAGCTCATTGCCAGAACTTAAATGGAGGAACATTCTCGATAAATGAACTTCAAAAGAATTTTAGTCAGTAAATCACATCTGCACCAATCTCCTCCATTGTCCATAAAGTAACAACTCCTTATTTGTGGGAACTACTGCAGAAGGCATGGTAACTCCTAAGAGGTTTTCTGGTCAGCTTAGTATGTCGTCATTTTAAAAGAGAGAGAGAGAGACGTGTGTGTGTATGTGTGGTGTGTGTGTGTGTCTGTGTGTGTGCGCGCGCGCATAAGCGGAGGGAGAGAGAGAGAGAGAGAGAGAGAACTGAGGACTAATGAAGTATTATTATTATTATTGTTATTGTTATTGTTATTGTTATTGTTATTATTATTGAGACAGAGTCTCACTCTGTCACCCAGGCTAGAGTGCAGTGGTGTGATCTCGGCTTACTGCAACCTCTGCCTCCCTGGTTCAAGCAATTCTCCTGCCTCAGCCTCCAGAGTAGATGGGACTACAGGCATATGCCACAGCTAATTTTTTTTATTATTATTTTTAGTGGAGATGGAGTTTCACCATGTTGGCTAGGATGATCTTGATCTCCTGTCCTCATGATCCACCTGCCTCATCCTCCCAAAGTGCTGGGATTACAGGTGTGAGCCACTGCGCCCAGCCAACAAAGTAGTATTTTGAATAAAAATAATGAAGTATTTTAAATACAAACAGATATCCTTTAGACAGTTCTGGAAAAGCAGACAGTGTAAAGGTAGGAAACACAGTTAGGATGCAGTCTGAATCCATTTAACACCCTACACTCACCAAAGAGAGAGGCTTCTGATGAGGGTCTGGAGCATGAGTGGAGGGATGCTTGTTGGCTCCATATACAGACTCACTTACCTGCTTAGCAGTGATCTTGACTCCTGATGAGCTCATTTGGAAGTTATTCGGATGATTTATTAGTTCCTAGGTCCCATTGGATCTAAGCTTGAACCTCTAGAGGCATCCGAAAGCTTGATATTTCCTCCTATCTTTCTCTTGTGTGAGAGGACTTGGACAAATTACACTGGAATTTCTTTTTAATCCTTCAAACTATCTGTATTCCTGAGACAACCATACTTCAAACATACTAATCATATAATTCATGAGGGCAAACGTGTGATCTACTACTGGGAATGATATAATAAACCATAGCAGTTCATTTTTATTAATAATCAAGTTTTGTGAAATAATGAAATGAGCACATAAATCCTGAGCAATTTACTAATGAGATCTTGGGAAAAGGTCTATGACTTTTTGAGCCTCAACCTCCTCAATTTTAAAATGAAGTAAAATTATACCTTCTCTATCACGTCTTTGGGATTATTGAATGAGTTAATGTATGTGAGGAGTTTGAAGTACTAAATGTTTGAAGATATCTTTTTTTATTTTTTTATTTTAATTTTTTTCATGTTCATTTTCTTTTTTGTTTTTAATTTTTTAAATTTTTATTGCATTATAGGTTTTGGGGTATATGTGCAGAACGTGCAAGGTAGATGCATAGGTATACACATGGCAGTGTGTTTTGCTTCCTTCCTCCCCTTCACCCACACTTGGCATTTATCCCTACACTATCCCTCCCCAGCCCCTCCCGCTGTCCCTCCCCCATTTCCCCCAATAGACCCCAGTGTGTAGTAGACCCCCTCCCTGTGTCCATGTGTTCTCATTTTTCTCACCCACCTATGAGTGAGAATATGCAGTATTTCTTTTTCTGTTCTTGTGTCAGTTTGCTGAGAATGATGTTCTCCAGGTTCATCCATGTCCTTACAAAGGACACAAACTCATCATTTTTGATTGCTGCATAATATTCCATGGTGTATATGTGCCACATTTTCCCAGTCCAGTCTATCATCGTTGGGCATTTGGGTTGGTTCCAGGTCTTTGCTATTGTAAACAGTGCTGCAATGAACATTCGTGTGCATGTGTCCTTATAGTAGAAGATATCTTTTTTAATAAGTAAGATGGAATCAGAACCACAAATAAAACTAAGATACTCCAAAAGCTGACAAGAACACCAGAACCATTTCTATCAGTTTCAACCTCTATCTAGGTGAATCTGGAAAATTTATTAAATCTTTCTGGTGTACATTATGCTGTTTTTAATGAAAATAATTTTACGTATTCCTCAGAATTCATTTACTTATGTATCTGTCTCTCTCCCACCACTGTATATGTATATATACATATACAGATACATATGACTCATCATCCTAAGGTCCACATCTCATCTCATTATGTTTTCTCCCTGTTCATTCATTTTTGCCACAGAATGTATCTTTTCTAATTGATTTGTCTCTTTGCAACTTCTAAAAGTATCTTTTAATAGAAAGGATTATACGTTTATTTTTTTATGTCATCATGGAAGACATTGATTTTGTAGTACACTAAGAATTCCTTTCTACCATAAAGATGTGCACACATATGTTCATTGCAGCACTATTTACAGTCACAAGACATGGAATCAACCCAAATGTCCATCAGTGGTAGACTGAATAAGGGAAATGTAATACATATATACCACATAATACTAGACAGCCATAAAAAAAGATAGACGGAGCTGGAGGCCATTATCCTTGGCTGACTAACACGGGGATAGAAAACCAAATATGACATGTTCTCACTTACAAGTGGGAGCTAAATTATAAGAAAACGGGGACACGTGGAAGGAAACAACAGACACTGGGACCTCCTTGAAGATGGAAGGTGGGAAGAGGGGGAGGATCAGAAAAATTATCTACTGGGTACTAGGCTTAGTACCTGGGAGACAAAATAATCAGTACAACAAATCCCTGTGACACAGGTTTACCTATATAACAGGCCTGCACATATACACATAAACCTAAACATTAAAAGAAGAAAAAGAAAGGAAAAAAAGTATACCTGAAAAAGAACTCTTATTGACTCATTTCATGCTTTTTTAATTAATATTGAAAAATATATTATTTATTATTAATGGTAAAATTCAGTTTCTTCTCAAATTACAAACTGAAAAACTATTATATATGCATTAGATATGTATATGTAAAACACAACCTGTAGCACTAGTCAGAATTCCCAAAACTTGCTGTTTATTTCTTCCGATTTTTCATAATTCTTATCACTGAGGCCAATCCTTTCTAGGTTAACCGATTGCCTCACTATTGGTATGTACAGTGGAAAATTGTCCATTCTTAGCAGAATTTCTTCTGAAATTTGGAAATGTTGTACAATGTCTCGCTCCTTGTCTTGTGTGATGCCATCACATTTTCTTTGTTCTTCTCTTACCTTACAAATTGCAGATTTGGCCTCCTCTGTTCAGCTGTTAGCTTTTCCAGTTCCTCGTTTTTGTAGACTGTTTTTTTTACACCCACAACTTCAATTATCAATGATTCTCACATCTATTTCTCTATCTTACCAATTCCTATAGTTTCAGAGTGCTATATCTAAATACCTAGTACTGAGTTTAAGTTGCATGGCTCAAAAGCAATTCAAATTCTACATTCACGAGGCCAAGTTCCCAATATCTTGACTTCAAATTTGTTCTTTGTCCTGTGTGCTTTATCCCTACTGTCTATCCTAGTAGGCAATTCATATACTAGTATTCATCCTTCACTTCTTTTTCTTCCTTATTTCTCCAACTTTAGATCTAATTTACCTCTTAGATGTTCACTTTATCCATGCTTTTCCTTCCCTCTCCATTGCCATCCTCCAATCCCAACTAACATCATCTTTCCTATAATGGCTAAAATATTATTTTAATTAGTCTCTTTTAAATTTATTGAAACACAAACCCCATTGAATAATCATATTGATTTTAAAAATTTTAATGACTTACAAATATTGTTAGAATAAAGGTGAAATTTTATGCAATTGTATTCAGGCTCCTGCATGCTCTAAGACTTTCCTCTCCAGCTCTGCCTTGCTCTCCCTCAAATTTACTTCTATTCTAACCACAGTAGCTTTTTCTCATTTTTTTCTGATTTCGCAAGTTTCTTCTTGCTTCAAGATTCAGAATATTGTTTTCTTTCTCTTTAAATGTTGTCCCTACTCCCACCCCTTTTGCAAATCCTTGGGAATTCAAACAAGCATCATTTACCAGGAAGACTTTTGCTGAAAGCTGAACCATTGTGGGTTTCCCTTCCCATTCTCTCAGCATCATGCATCTCTACTTCAAAGGAATAATAACAGCTGATAATTATATGTTCCTCTGTAGCCATTTATTTTAAGTCTCTCCCAGTAAATAATAAGCTCTGTGAGGTCAGGGACCATGTCCAATTTTCTTAACACTGTATCCCTGCATTCCAGCACAGGTCTTACTATACAAAATAAAAATAAATATTTTTAAATTGACTTGTGTATCAGTCCATTTTAAAAGTAGTTTGCTCTGTAAAATATGAGCACACACAAACGCAACTGGAATCAGATGAAACAAAGAAATGTGTTTTAAACCTTGTTTTTAATTTCTTAAGGACTTACAACTAATTATTTGCAACATTCTCTATCTAAGATCTTCTAAGCCCTTCTAAGATATTCTAGTTTAACATTATCATTTAAACAGATGGGGAAAGCAAGACTCCTTGAGCTCTCACAATTGTCTCTCTTAATTTTATCTATGAGTGAAGAATAGAACATCACAGTCTTTCATAGTAATAATATTCACTATAGTAATAATATTCATTATAAATAAGACGACAAACTCATTTATAGGCACTCATATTGTACATATAATACTCATATTAGCACTATTTTAAGAGTTTCATATATTAGCATATTTAGTCCTAGCAACCCTATAAGAGGTATTATCATCCCTATTTACAAAGGTGGAAACTGAAGTCTAGGAAGGCCAGGCACTTTGCTCAAGGCCACATACCAGCAAACGGGGACTTTGACTAACTCCAGAAACATAACCACTAATTTACACATTTCTTTCTTGCTCTTCTCTAAACATGAAGATACTAATTCCCATGAACTGCATCTCTAAGGAATACTTGATGGCTGGATTCAATAGGTTGCAGCCAGTTGGAACCTGTAACATGAGATCAAATGGGATGAGGAGGGAGAGGCCAAGATAACTTAGCCCTGCTCTCTCTCTGCTCTTGGCCTATGGCTGTCACTGTCTCAGCTCCCTTCAGGCAACCTCTCACTCACACCCTAGATATCAATCTTGATTCCCTTTGAGTCCCTTCAGCACTGAGGTGGTAATAAAATGTCATGGTTAGATCCCAGGTACTCAGTTTCCCATGTTTGTTTACATCTCTTTGCTTGAATCGTTGCAGATTGTTTCTTTGCAGGAATCTGATCAATAATGCTCTAATTTCCTTGCAATTTATCTAACATTTTTCTTGATAGTTTAAAACTTTGGGAATTTTTTAGAATTAATATCATCTCTACGTATTTAGGTGGGGATGGGTGCATTCTAAGACCTTTGATAAAAATGAAGCACTTAAACCAAGACTTTATAAAAATGGACAGGATTGGCATTCTTAGAAATGAGGCAATACTTGATTAAGTTCATTGATCTCTACTATCTGCTTAAAATATTGACTCTTGATATTTTATTCACATGATCAAAATTATATATTTGAAGTGACATATGCATGGATGTACTCAACAATAAAGCATCCTCTGATGACTGTCAGTTGGGTCTGATCTAACACTAATTCCACAGAACATCAACATGAGAAAAATTTACTGGGTAACTATGATTAAACAAGACAAAATCAGGATAACTCAGCAATAACATTGGAGAACAGACTAAATCAGGAAAACTGTCCAAACCAGAAATGGCCTAACATCCTTATCACCTGGCTCATATGAGGAGCTGCTTCTTTTTTATTTTTTAACCAACTATAGCCTTAGCCCTTTTCCATTTAACATGCCAAGTCATAGAATTGCTGCCACATGCTAACAATACTCAACACAGAGAGAAACCGTGCTTTCTTAAATCCTCCCGTAAATAACCTAATACCAGTCCAAATTCTATAGCAAGCTCCTCCACAAACCCTCTTTTGAGATGCTCCTATTTTACATGGACTGTTGTTTCTCTCTTTGAAACAAGCAAGAGTAACACAACTTTGACTACACTTTGTGCCTGGTGGTCTCTGCCTGGAGAACACCAATATACAAAAATGTTGTAAAATCTGAGATTTGTTATACAGTGCAGTAGTAGTTCAAAAACTTTTGCAAGGGAGACAAGAATCTTGAATCATAGTGGCCAGCCATCAAAACATGACAATGACCAACTGAGAGCAATCTTAAATGCTGATCCTCTTACAACCTCATGAGAAGTTGCTGAAGAACTCGGCATGGAAGATTCCACAGTCCTTCAGCGTTTGAAGCAAATTGAAAGGTGAAAAAGCTCAATAAGTGGATGCCTCATGAGCTGAGAGAAAAAAAATTATCATTTTGAAGTGTCATATTCCCATTCCACACAATGAACCATTTCTCAATTGGACGGTGATGTGCAATTAAAAGTGGATTTTATATGACAACCCATGACAACCAGCTCAGTGTTTGCACTGAGAGGAAGCTCCAAAGCACTTTCCAAAGCCAAACTTGCACCAGAAAAAGGTCATGGTCACTGTTTGATGGTCTGCTGCCAGCCTGATCCACTTCAGCTTTCTGAATCCCAGCAAAATCGTTACAACTGAGAAGTATGTGCAGCAAATCAATGAGCTGTACCAAAAACTGCAACACCTGCAGCTGGCATTCGTCAACAGAAAGTCTCCAATTTTTCTCCACAACAGTGCTCAACTGCACATCACACAACAAATACTTCAAAAGTTGAATGAATTGGGCTATGAAGTTTTGCCTCATCTACCGTATTCAACTGACCTCTCACCAATCCACTACCAGTTCAAGAATCTTGACAACTTTTTGCAGGGGAAGGGAGACGCTTCCACAACCAACAGGATGCAGAAAATGCTTTTCAAGGGTTCATCGAATCCCAAAGCACAAATTTTTATGGTACAGGAATAAGCAACTTTATGTCTCATTGGCAAAAATGTGTTGATTGTAATTGTTCCTATTTTGATTAGTAAAAATGTGCTTGAGCCTAGTTACAATGATTTAAAATTCGTGGTCCAAAACTGCAATTACTTTTACACCAGCCAGATATATAAGGTTGATATAATTAGAAGTAGCATTTTCAAAAGGTCCTTTAATGACATTCGGGTGTAACACAATGAAAAACCATGTGGCAACTTTGAAAGAGGTTGATACATGGAAAAATTAATAAAAACAGAATAAAATTCAAAATATAAAAAATCACACACATTATAGTCTGTGTGTATGAAATTTTTTAAAAATGTTAACATTTGGATATTTCTGCATTTAGTTTACTGTTCCTTGGATTTTGTTACTGGGATTCATAGTTAGAAGACTGATAGTCTTATTTGAGGAATTTAATAATATATGCATAAGTGAATGCATGTATTAAAGAAAAAACATACCTAATGACACTTGTTAAAGCACAGTAAAGAAGAAATTATTCAGGACCACAGGCATAGATATAGCGATGACTGCAACGGAGTGTTGCAGCAGGGGAGAGAGTCTGAGCTCAGCTCTCAGTAGAGCACAGGCAAGTAGAAATGTAGAGCCAGTGGGTAGAGTGGGGGTCAGTGAATGGAAAATGACTAGGAGAAACATAATTGGTAAAGGAGCTTCTGGCTAACCCAACCAGGATTCTTGCAGAAAACAGGCCAGCGTGATCAGACATCACGTAGGGGATGGTGGAAGGTAAAGAACCTGATCAGGTATTGAAAGCGATCATATATCAGGGGTTAGGGGATTCTTGCTAAACTGACTTAGCAGGGTTATTTGCTAAAATTGAATTTTACAAACAAGTGCATAGATGGGCTTAGGAGAAGGCTCAGGAACCACGCAAAAGTTTGGCTAAGCCAAGAATTTTTGCCATCTGTATGTATGTATGTATGTATGCAGGTATATATGTGTATATCTATCTGTCTCTTATCTGTATCTTGAGTACAATGTTCATCATATTATTACAGATAACATGAAAATGCCAAATGTGTTACAGTTTACTGAGACACAATCATAATGCATGTGTGAGTATCTAGAATACATTCTGAAAAAATAGAAAGGGAGAGAATAAGCACATAGTAGTTAAAAATATTCATTCTATATTCACATCTGGCTTCTATCAGCTGTAGCTTGAAGTAAGGTATTGAAATTATCTGATCTGAGCTTCTTATCCAAAATGTGGGCTCATTTTACCTATATGTTGGTGTTTTTATGAATATTAATGATACAACATATATAAATATTTTAGGACCTTGTGTAGAATAGAATAAGCAGTGAGTAAATGTTAACAGTATTATTGTCATCATCATTAGTATTATCATTTTACTCATAATCCATATAATATTATTAATTTCTAGTTTACAAAGTAATTTTATATTCACTGTAAGTTTTAAAATACGCCTTTGCTGTAAGTAGTATTTTCATTTCTTAATTGAGACTCTGAGTTTATAACGTTCCCAAGAGTGCATGGGTAAATAGAAGAGCCTGATAACAAACCTAGGTCTGGCTCCAAATGCTCTTCTCTTCCCACTGAAATACCTTGTCCCCCAAAGGAAGGGGGAATATAACACCTACCAAAGGAAGGTGCTTCAAGGTAGAGGAAATGGCCATCCCTGAGGAAGCAGATAATTATCTCAACACTTTCAAACTAAACTGCATATTCATTAATCTTAATGAAAAAGTTGAAACTTTGTGTTTACTGAGATTGGTTTCAGTTAATATGTCCCCATGAAAAAGCTGAGAAACCAATCATTTTAATAAGGCCCTTGGAAACTTATTAGTAACAAATCAACTTTTTATAGCAATTACGGTAAGGAATTGTGTTTGCAATGAAGAAGTTTGTAATGAGACCCAGAGAGACAGTTTCATCATCAATGCTTAAGCAAACTCTGACTTCATTTTTCTTTACCTAATGACCAGCAATTATTTAATTAAAAGCAACAGTGGAAGAATGGCAGTTACATAAAATGGTATTTTTCTTCATTTTTCCAGATACTCTGAATTTTTTAAGCCTGGCTAGAAATATAACTGCTAAACTAACTCCTTTTATATTGGAGCTCTTAAATTCTTTGGTGAGTTAGTACATATTAATCTGTATAAAATTATTTGGGAATATAATCACCAATTAATATTTTTCACATTCATGGCAAACTACAACTTTTATCACAATAAAAAATTTTGACATGTTCTATGGTAAGAATTCCCTATTAGAATTCATTAAAGGAAAGTAATTCCTGAACAAAGAAATGCAAGACAGACAACCAGTTAAAGCCCTACTCACAAGTAGATAGGATATAAATATCAAATGTGGAGAAATACACACTAATAATATAACAAAGCATATGCCACATCTGCATAGTTTGGATGGAGTTGATGATTTATGAGCTTCGACAGTTGGGCAGATCATTGGTCACTGCATATTTGGAGAGTATAAATTATGAGCTGAAATAAGACAAAATACTTAAGACTATGGTCTAATTATTTTCCTAGAAATATAACAGGTGACAAATATTGCAAAACAAATATTGTATCAAAACATATCAAAATAAATCACTCTTGTAAAAGCTACTGAAATAAACTTTCTTAAAAGAAAATATTGATTTTGCAGTTTAAAACATCAGGGCCATAATTGTCTCTGTGTGTATTTGCTCACAAATTAAGCCACACACAAAACATTACTCATACACAGCACTATACCAGTTTATAATTAAATAAGAAAGAGTCTAACTAGGTGCATTTGAAATTAAATTCCAAAAATTGAGAAAAGAAACAAGGCTGATGTAAACTGAGTTGCAAATTAGAAATAAAAGAAAAAATTAATATAGAAATCTCTACAACAAATGGTTGAAAGATTGATGTGATTGATGTGGGTGAAGTGGGGGAAAAAACTATATTCCCTGTTTCAAACTTAAACAACTTGTGTGACATTGAGCACCTAGTCTTGCTTCTACCTTAATTTATTCACATGTAAATAAAGAGCAGAAAAAATATATATTATTAACATTAAAATTTGAAATCACGGTTATTATAAAGGGTCAGTTGATAGAATTTGTGAGAAGTTATTAGAACAATGCCAGTATATTAGCCAAGCACACTGCCTATATATTAGCAATGTTCCAGACTAGCAAACATGATTATATTTTCAATAATGCTCATATATTAGCAGCAGAAAAGATATTGTTAGAGAGAAAAGATAGATATTAATAATACTATCGACTCAGGATTTTTCTAGACTACTTTGCCATCCAGGGACCTCCACAGCCCACAATGCCCCCACACTCAGGTTTTGTTTGGCCCTGGGCCTGCTGCTGGAGGCACCCCACCAACTCCTCCTGCCTGTGTTATAGCTTGTACCCATGTTCAGTTGTTCCTCAGCTCTTATCCTGTGCCCATGAAAAATAAGGATATGCTGAGAATTGAAGGGTGAGGATAAATGAAGAAAAATTTTATTGAGCTGCAGAATGGCTTTCAGCAGAGAGGGGATATGGGTGTGACGGGGTGTCTCCCACCCATGCGTTGGCTGGTTTTTCTCAGTGCAGCTGGGTCCAGGGCTTTTATGGGCTCAGAATAGTGGAGAGTGTGCTGATTGGTTTGTAAGCATGCAAAAAAAAAGTTAAAACAAAGGAATAACTCAAAGTTGGGCATGACAGTGTAAGACAACAGTTAGGGAAGTGTAGGCATATGTAAAATAGATGATGAGTGAAGATGAATAAGAGAAAAGCATGTCAAACAGGAAGAAAGGTTCTCAATTTGGTTCATGGATTTGACTTGTAGCTTGGCTTTCAGGCTTTAAACTGTGTTTGGCTTGGAAGTACAGTTTCACTGAGAAGCCTCCCCAATCTGCTTAGCATTAGTCTGCTTCCTGCTGCTACCTCTATCTGATAGAATTAAATATTTTAAAATTTATTTTTAAGACACTATATTTACTTGCCTGGTATTTATAAATGTAAAGATTATTCTTTTTTTTTTTTTTTTTTAAATTTTTATTGCATTATAGGTTTTGGGGTACATGTGCAGAACGTGCAAGATAGTTGCATAGGTACACACATGGCAGTGTGTTTTGCTGCCTTCCTCCCCCTCACCCACACTTGGTATTCATCCCCAGGCTATCCCCCCCAGGCCCCCCCCGCTGTCCCTCCCCCATTTCCCCCAACAGTCCCCAGTGTATAGTAGACCGTCTCTCTGTGTCCATGTGTTCTCATTTTTCTCACCCGCCTATGAGTGAGTATATGCAGTATTTCTTTTTCTGTTCTTGTGTCAGTTTGCTGAGAATGATGTGATTATTCTAATTAAAGATGCATTTTCATTGTTTGAACTTAGTGGTGTGATTCAAAAAATTAGTGAGACAAAAGAAAGAATTTCATTGTTTTCCCCATACATTTTTTTAGAAAGTGTTTGATAAAAATTAATCTCTCATCATAAATAAAGCTACAAGGAAAACAGAAATAAGAAAAACAGCATAATAATAAAGACAATGTATCACGAATTAGTAGTAGTCACTATCATATTTAATGGTGAAAAAGACATTTAATGACATCTCAATGAAAATCAGGAAATAAAGAGATTCCTTTTACCTCTGTTAATTTTTTTTCAAACTCTAGCTAGCCTAAGAATTTTTGTGACAGTGGTAGGCAATAGGAAAAATAGAGACTAGGGTGAAAGAAGCCATATGCAATAAAGAAAGAAACCAACCCCATCTCTACTAAAAAAAAAAAAAAAAAAGGCAAAAATAGCTGGTCCTTGAGTTCTTGTCCAGTGTCTAGTAAATATGAGATCACACAAGTGAATTGAAAAATGGTAAATTCAGATTTTATTACCAGTGAAAGTATCTCTCAGTGGGAAGGGGAGCTGAGAAGAGGATGGGGAGGGTAGGTAATCTTCCCCTGAAGTCCAGCCCACTCCAGCTGGATTCTTCTCCAAAGTTACATCATCAAGCTGTCCCTCTTCACTTCTCTCTGACATCCAGCTGTAGTCCCCAACATGCAGCTGCTTCTCCTCTCTGCCTGCTGAGTCTGGGGTCTTTACAGGCACACGATGAGGAAGGGCAGGGCCATGAATGATTTAAGAAAAGGCAACACTTGAGCAGAAAAACATGGATGTAAGTTCTCACTTTGGGCATAGTGTTGGGCTTTTCAGCTCGAGGGTGGGAATTCGCTAGGGACCTGCCCCATCTGTCTAGAATTTCTCTGCCCCCTGTCCCCATCATTACTAGGTAGCATTCTAAATCCAGTTGAGACATAGAAAAACCACAATCCAAAGGTTGGATCCATTTGAAGAAGTCCCAGAGGAGAAGGAAAAACAGCCCACCTTCCTAGGCTTTAGACAAGGAGACTAATAAAGGCTCATAAATGACAGTTTCAAACTGAAGAGTAAAGTATTAATTTTCTTTAGCTGCCACAGCAAAGTACCATAGACTGAATGCTTAAGACAACAACAATGTATTGTGCAGATCTAGAGGCTAGAAACCCCTAATAAAGATTTCTACAAGGCCATCCTCCTTTCTGATCTCAAGAGGAGAATCCTTTGTTTCTTCTTTTAGCTTCTGATAACTCCAGGTGTTTCTTGATTTGTCGCAGCATAATAACAATCTCTACCTCCATATGCACATGGCTATGTGCCATGGTTTGAATGTTGACTCCAAATTTCATGTTGAAATTTAATTCCCATTGTGATGTTATTAAGAGGTATGACAATTACAAAGTAATTCTGTCAGGAAGGCAAAAAGAGTCAGTTTGTGAAATATTTGAAGCAATTTGTTCTGAGCCAAATATGAATGACTGTGGCCCATGACACAGCCCTCAGAAGTACCTGAGAACATGTGCCCGAGGTGGTCAGGATGCAGATACAATTTAGGTTTTATACAATTTAGGGAAATATTTAGGGAAATGTGTAACTTAAAATGAACTGTAATAAAATGTGATAGCTACTATATGAGCAATATGGGCTAGTGGCTGTCAAAATGCAGGAGTAAAGATTATTAATTTTACATGGGAGCCTGCAGGATGTGTTTAAGAGAAGACACCACTTGCATGATTCAAGTAAGCAACTCTTGAGTTAAGTTACCTTCTTTCTGTTCTGTAGAGGACTTTAATTAGGACTAGAAGAAAAGCTTACTTTCTTTGCATGTGGAATGAGTCTTATCTGGATTTCTCTGTGCTAAATAAGTGGCTCTCACAGCTTTCCACAGTAACTGATAAGCTCGTTTACAACATAAAACCCAGAAAAATCACATGAGGCTATTTAGTGTCTTGTAGAGGCTGACCTAAAAAATTAAACCTAACACAATATTAGTACAGGCAAAAATTAGTTAATTTGCAACTGAAAAGTAGTCTGTGTTCAGAGATCTGCAGGTTACCCTTTGTTATTTGAGGCCCATGACTTGTGTAGATAGCAAACTCCTGGCAATAGGTAGCACAATTGTTCTCTCTAGATGCACTCAGCACTCCAATTTGCACAGCCTTAACCAAGGTTCTTCCACGTTACCCTACAACTTCATTTTATGTCTGAAACATCCAACATTATCCGGAGAAGTACTTAAGTGTACTTAGATGTGTACCTCTCCCACCTATGTACACATCGATTGAAAACTCAACCATTTTAACCATTTTCTTCAGTTAACAAATATTTGGTGAACATGTACCATGTGCCAAATACCATTATAAATACTGGGGTAGGGCTGGAGTAATACAGTCAATGGCTCTTTAATCAAAACTATATTACTATGGAGAAGGAAAAATGGATGTGAGCAGAAACCAACCATTTTCTCCACTACTTAATAAATGATAATCGACAATGTTTGTAGGAATGTAAACATGGCTGGTGTTAATGTAGCTCAGTGGGAGGGAAGAAGAGGGAACACGTTTAAGCTATGGGATAAAATTGTCAGACACCCAAGTAAAGTGATCAACTGCATATAGCACTGAAACAATCCACAATTTTTGGCTATACAAAAAATATATTTATGTTCCCTTAAGCCCATAAAGACCGTGATACAATGCATCATGTACAGGGTAATGAAAATGAGAGTCTTTTAGGATTAGGAAATAATAAATTTGGTCTCATTCATTATAATGGTTACTTGTTGAACCAAAGGATGAGATGGTTAATGATACAAATTCTGGAATCAGGAATCTAGTTCCTGATTCATCCAAAGTATGACATTGATCAAGTCACTGAACCTCTGAAAGACTCAGTTTCTTGTCTATAAAATGAGAGTGATAACAATGGCCACAGAGTTGAGTTACAATAATTAAATTAGTAGCCAGTGTGTGTTACTTTAAAAATTCATTATTATTATTACCGCTACTTGTTTCCTTATTTATAAAATGAGGGAATTGAAGAAAACAGTTTTTTCTGCTTTGATATGCTATAATCTTAATTATAGGAAATAATGTTTGACCCATCTTCCCTGGAAAACCCAAGTGGCAGAGAATGTGAAGTATAGAGCATGAAATTTATATATACAGTTTGGGTAACCCCATAAACAAGTTTAGTATGATACAAATCCCCTCCCAAATTTTATTTGATTCTAGTACCCATTCAAAATAACTGGAGTATGGGGGAATATAAAATTTTAGAAAACTCTAACAAAAAAAAAAAAAAGCCCACACACTGAGCATATGGCTTTTTCTCTAGAGATGTACTTCCCAGAGGATCATTTCTAAGGAAAAATTATTAGTTTCTCCTTGCTTTCTAAGGCAAGCACTTAAGGGAGGCTTCTCCTTTGCACTTATCCCAGTTTCTCTTTTGTGGGATTGAAGGTGTTCACCGTTCCCATATACAGCATGCACTTTTCATCTCTGCATCCTTATTGGAGGTATTTCTCTTCATTCTCAGGTTGGTGAAAAATGCATCCATCAGGAACTGTCAGATGGAGCTTGCATTGTAGACTTTTTTTAATGATTTATAGGAATGCATTCATGATTTTATCTATTATGTTGTGTGTGTAGGTGTATGAGAGAGACACATAAAAAAGAGACATTTTTTCAATAATATTATAGAATTAGATAATTACAAATGCTTAATGGAGTGCATCTGATAATTTTTTATATTTTTATGTGTTAATATGTAATATCTCTTTTCATAGTCACAAATGCTCAATGAAATGGATATTATTATTTTAAGTCACATTGGGGAACAGGAAAAGTAAAAATAAAGCAAAAATCAAGAGTAAAACATGTCCAATTATATAAAATAAGTCATAGACACAGGATCCAACCAAGGTCTGACAATAGAAACAGCTCTTTAACTGGGATACATTTTTGTTCTTATTCTTTTCAAGATGGAGTCTTGCTGTGTTGCCCAGGGTGAAGTATAGCGGTGCGATCTGGGCTCACTGCAACCTCCGCCTCCTGGGTTCAAGTAATTCTCCTGTCTTAGCCCCCCAAGTAGCTGGGATCACAAACACACAACCACACCTAGCTAATTTTTGTATTTTTAGTAGAGATGGTGTTTCCATGTTGGCCAGGCTGGACTATAACTCCAGACGTCAGGCCAAATACCCGCCTCGGCCTCCCAAAGTGCTATGATTAGAGGCATGAGTTACCATGCCTGGCCTGACTGGGATACTTAATATTGCTTCATACTGGGTCTGGAAAAGAATCCATATTTCTTGGTAATTTGATTTGAAATACGGTGATGCAATAAGCAAAGTTTACCTGTGTATTCTTGACTTTACATGGTGAGGAAATCTTCTAAATATTCTTGAGGTTCCCATTTCTCTATTTCTTCATAGATTTTGCACCCCCTAGGATCATATCTAACCCCTAGTTTCTGGTTATTTTATTATTGCTATTTATCATCTGAGTAACCATCACTCAAGGCTCTATATTTAACTTGTGGGAAGTACTGACAATGCCAACTTCTACATTCTTGTTTGTGCTGAATCATGCCTGGTGCTACAGAATGAGATAAGATTTTCCAAATAAGAATCCCTCTACTGTCAGTCTTTGAAAATTACATACAGAGGAATGTTTCACATAGCTGCAGACATAAAACGTTGAACCAGAAATCTGGAACTATCTGTTGATGTGTCTGTAATCTCTGTTTAGATATGAATATAAGGATCTTAGATATTAATGTAACAACACTACGAAATTTTTTGCAGCCCTTACATAAATATATTCTAAGGCACTTTATATAGTTTTTATAACTTTATTATTCAGTTTTTTTAAATTTACCACTAATTAATGCCTCAAATTTTTATTAATTAAACCAAACCTCTGAAGTCATGTAGAATATAATCTGTTTCAGTTAGTAATTTCCTCCTCTATGCATAGAAAAATGTTTTTTCCAAGTTTGGTGTTTGAAAAGTTTTGGATTTCCACTGTGAATAAGTGTGCACTTATTTTCACTATGCAGTGAGATTTATTTTCCTCAAATTGTGGTTGAACATAGTTTAATACTTCAGATTACAAGAAAGGTCTTGGGAATAATCATTTGCTCTAGAGATAATGTATAGCCCTGAGAAGATATGAAACAATTCAATCTCCAACAAATATACTGTCCTGCTGAAAGGCTATCTCAAGATTCTTATTAGATTGACTTGCACTCTTTGTTCTACAGAATATGAATGTTCATTGACAAAATATCTAATTAATGGAATTTCTCTCATACTTATATTAAATAAAAATATATAAGCTATATGTATGTGTATATACATATAGGTGTGTGTGTATATATACATATGTATATACATATATGCAGACATGTATGTGTGTGCGCATGTAAATTTTTAAGCTACATGAATGATGTGTACAGTAAATAATTTATTAGGGATTCTGAATTACTAAGAAATTTGACAGGGCACAAAGATGTCCCATTTGTTGGAGGAACACTTGTGGATTATTCTCCATTATATCTGCAAACATCATGTCAACCACTAATAGTGCATGATGTTACCTATATTTATTAACATCATGCAAAGTACTAATTCTATTTCTAATATACTTAAAATATAATTTGAGAAACAATTTTGAGAAAAATTTTCATGTTATGCATTCTGTGTTTGAAAATAAATTTGCAAACTATCCAAGACACCTTCCTAGAATTCCACTGAATTCCCAAAGAAAATCAGTTACTTTCTAAATTTCTGTTCCCATTAAAACTCTGTAAGAATACATCCAAGTTTTAGAAAGCATTTATTTACATTAGTACTTTCATAAATACTGGCATTAATGTGTACTTTCTATTTATCTTTTAATCTCTAGAACATAGAAGTATATGACGTAGCAGCGTGCATGTGAACAAGTAATTCACTCTTCAACTTGACTTTGATGGCTAGTGTAATCAGTTTTCTGTTCTTCACTTGAAAAGAATGCAAATATGAGATTAGAATAAAAATATTTTATGGCATTTTAGGCTGATTAATTATTTAATCATATTATTTTCCTCTCTAATTATTGAAAATAGGCTTATAATGAAAAAGAGATTAGGTTTTAAAAGCACACTTTTGGCCGGGCGCGGTGGCTCAAGCCTGTAATCCCAGCACTTTGGGAGGCCGAGGCGGGTGGATCACGAGGTCAAGATATCGAGACCATCCTGGTCAACATGATGAAACCCCGTCTCTACTAAAGATACAAAAAATTAGCTGGGCATGGTGGCGCGTGCCTGTAATCCCAGCTACTCAGGAGGCTGAGGCACGAGAATTGCCTGAACCCAGGAGGCAGAGGTTGCAGTGAGCCGAGATCGCGCCATTGCACTCTAGCCTGGGTAACAAGAGTGAAACTCCGTCTCAAAAAAAAAAAAAAGCACACTTTTTTAGTTCTATTACAAAAAGAACTATAATTTCCTATTATTATCTTAAAAATATGAAACTCAACATATGCCATCATTGGAAATGAGGGATATTTCAGAAGTAATCTTACAAATGTGACTGCTTGCAATACTTAATAACAGTATATTTCAGTCACTAACCTTTGTATAATTTTTATATAATAGGGACTGTCTACATTTACTCACCATAAAGCCTATTATGTAACAGGTGCTGAGAAAAGATTTGTGAAAATAATGCAAAGTGTGATCACAGATATTGTATAAAGGGAGCATAAATATATAAAATAATAAATTTAAAAATTCCTAATTTTTTCTTTCATTTCATTTTATTTATCACAGAGATTTGTAACTTCTATTGACTTAGAATTGGAAAATGCTCAATTTCACCGATGTGACAGAGTTCATTCTTTTGGGGCTAACCAGCCATCGGGAATGGCAAGTCCTCTTCTTCATCGTTTTTCTCGTGGTCTACATTATCACCATGGTGGGCAATATTGGCATGATCATGTTAATCAAGGTCAGTCCTCAGCTTAACAGCCCCATGTACTTTTTTCTCAGTCATTTGTCATTTGTTGATGTGTGGTTTTCTTCCAATGTCACCCCTAAAATGTTGGAAAACCTGTTATCAGATAAAAAAACAATTTCTTATGCCGGCTGTTTAGTACAGTGTTTCTTCTTCATTGCTCTTGTCCATGTGGAAATTTTTATTCTTGCTGCGATGGCCTTCGATAGATACATGGCAATTGGGAATCCTTTGCTTTATTGCAGCAAAATGTCAAGGGTTGTCTGTATTCGACTGATTTCTTTCCCTTACATATATGGTTTTCTGACGAGTCTGGCAGCAACATTATGGACTTATGGCTTGTACTTCTGTGGAAAAATAGAGATCAACCACTTCTACTGTGCAGATCCACCTCTCATCAAAATGGCCTGTGCCGGGACCTTTGCAAAAGAATATACAATGCTCATAATTGGCGGTATTAACGTCACATATTCTCTGACTGTAGTTATGATGTCTTATTTATTCATTCTCATTGCCATTCTGCGAATGCACTCAGCAGAAGGAAGGAGGAAGGCCTTTTCCACATGTGGGTCCCATCTGACAGCTGTCATCATATTTTATGTTACTCTGATCTTCATGTATCTCAGACATCCCACAGAGGAGTCTGTGGAGCAGGGAAAGATGGTGGCTGTGTTCTATACCACAGTGATCCCCATGTTGAATCCCATGATCTACAGTTTGAGGAACAAGGATGTGAAAGAGGCCATGACAAAAGTGATCAGCAGATCATGTTAGACAAAATAAAATCAAATTTGAATTAATTTTGTCTTCTATTGTTTGGAGAAAGGTTATTTCCTAGTACCTAAGAACATTAAGATAAAGATATTCTGTGTGTTGAAAAGAAAAATGAGAGTGATGCAAATTGAGAAAATATAAGGTAGAATTAATCATTTCTGTTGATGTATGGAGATTAATTAAATATGAATAAATTAATTAATTGAAATGGTGATGTGTGCCAAACTTCATATGTGTACTAATGGAAATGCTCAAATTTGAAATATAAAGACATTTTCTTATTCAAAAGTGCAGTTGCATGAAATTAGGTCATATATATTTGCCCATTTAAAAGCAAATTTGGGGCAGAAAAAAAACTCAAAATATTTAATTTGGTTTTCCAATATAATGACATAAAATAGTGGTCTCACTAAGGCTTATGAGATTTTTTATTTTTTAATGCTTCTTTTATTCCATGGTGTTGGGTCTATTCAGAGACTGCTACTTGGAAAATAGCAATACTTTTGTATTTCATGCTTTTTAACTTTTTGGTGTTTCTTAAGAAACACAACATGGTAAGTGTCTCCCTTTCACAGATCACAGTAACTGCTGTGTTTCAATTCTAAGACTGCCAGTCACCAGACTGTGGTTTGCCCTGGTCAGTGTCTTCACTCTGAAGAGTAGGACAATTAGTGGAAGATAGTGTCATTGTAAAAGCATGGCTCTCCAAATTCCACAGAATAAATTACATGTGGGATATTTGGTACCCCTGTGACCAAGATATGGCACTTACATATTCTAATCAACTTTTGCCTTTTAAATAAATTATTTACTTCGGATGCACTATTTGTTGTTATCAATAACGTTTTCTGACATAATAATAGGAACATAATTTGACATCTCTCTTGCACCTTATTCATGAAGCATAAGAATGAAGATGCAACTTATTTCATCAAAGTCTATGACCTCAGACCAAATAAATAAATATATAATCATCGTCTGTTTGGATGCAAGCAATATATAGCTAAGAAATGCAATTTATACATTTTGAATTCTTTATTTAAATAATTAAAAATTATCTGCAAAGATATGAATATAAGACAAAATTGGTGCCATCTGAGAAAAAAAAAGCATTGTTTTTAATTTAGCTTTCATTTTAAGTTCTAGGTTTGTTATATAGGAATACTTGTGTCATAGGGCTTGGTGGTACAGATTATTTTGTCACCCAGGTACTAAGCCTAGTACCTATTAGTAATTTTTCCTGATTCTCTCCCTCTTCCCAACTTCTACTTTCTCATAGGCCTCCATGTGTGTTGTTTCTCTCTATGCATCCATGTGCTCTCATCATTTAGCTAATACTTGCTTGTGAGAACACAAAGTATTTGGTTTTCTGTTCCTGCATTAATTTGCTAAGGGCAATGTCCTCCCACTCCATCTATGTTCTTGAAAAAGACAAGATCTCATGCTTTTCTTATGGATGCATAGCAATCCATGGTGTATATGTAGATTTCTTTACGCAGCCTATCACTGGTGGGCTTTTAGGTTGATTACATGTGTTTGCTATTGTGAGTAGTGCTGCAATGAATGTTCATGTGCATGTGTCTTTATAGTAGAACAATTTGTATTCCATTGCTGGGTATTTCTGTTTTGAGGTCTTTGAGGAATAACCACACTGTCTTCCACAAGGGTTGAACTAAAATTTATGAGGCCAAGAATCATATGAAAAAGCTCAACATCCTGATAATTTTAAAAGTTTGAATCAAAAGCCCAATGTGATACCATCTCACACCAGTAAGAATGGTTATTATCAAAAATGCAAAAAAAATCAGATACTGGCAAGATTGTGAAGAAAAAGAAATGTTTATGCTCTGTTGGTGGAAGTGTAAAAGAGCACTTTTATTTGTCCATTTTTGAATTTTATTTACCTCAAAAGAAACCACAAATTCAGTGAACTCATTTCTACATACATGCACATAAATCATAGGCAACATTTTAAAACCTTTTGCATCCATAAACAAATTGCTAATTTGGATTCAGTTATAGTGTTACTGTGCATTTGGTTGAAAATTGTTAATCTTCTATAGACTTTTCATATCTAAGGTACACAAGGTTCTTTTGGGATTACTTCAAAGTTAAAAGTAATATTTTTGGCAATACAGACATTTATTTGCCATTTGGGGGAAACTCTTGATATGCCAAATTAGTTTCTCATTATTAATACATTTCAAAATATGTTCTGAAAACATTTTATATTTTATCACTTGTGGCCAGTTGGCAGGTAAATTTGAACCATCTTTGTTACCTCTTTTTTTCCAAAGGTGAAATGCGTTTTCTATTTATTCTCCTTTTTATTTTTTCTTGTTAGACAGAGTCTTGCTCTGTTGCCCATGCTGGAGTGCAGTGGCCTGATCTCCGCTCACTGCAACCTCTGCCTCCTGGGATCAGCAGTTCTCCTGCCTCAGCCTTCCAAATAGCTGGGATTACAGGCATGTGCCACTATATGCCCAGCTATTTTTTTTGTATGTTTGGTAGAGATGGGGTTTTACCATGTTGGTCAGGCTGGTCTTAAACTCCTGACCTCATGAGCCTCCCACCTTGGCCTCCCAAAGTTCTGGGATTACAGGCGTGAGCCACCATGCTCAGCCTCTATTTATTCTTTTGGAGCGCTAGTTTATTGTTACACAAAGAATGATTAGTTAAGGTCAGTGGTCAAATCGTTTTTCTGGATGTGGTAAATATACACTATCACCAAGAAAATGTGGTACATATGCACCATGGAATACTACACAGTCTTAAAAAAGAATGAAATCATGTCATTTTCAGTAACATGAATGCAGCTGGAGGACATAATCCTAGGTAAATGGATGCTGGAACAGAAAACCAAATACTGCATATTCTCACTTATGAGTGGGAGCTAAAGACATAAAAATGGAAACAATATTGGGAGGCCGAGGCGGGTGGATCACAAGGTCAAGAGATCGAGACCATCCTGGTCAACATGGTGAAACCCCGTCTCTACTAAAAATACAAAAAAATTAGCTGGGCATGGTGGCGCGTGCCTGTAATCCCAGCTACTCAGGAGGCTGAGGCAGGAGAATTGCCTGAACCTAGGAGGTGGAGGTTGCCATGAGCCGAGATCGCGTCATTGCACTCTAGCCTGGGTAACAAGAGCGAAACTCCATCTCAAAAAAAAAAAAAAAAAAAGGAAACAATAGACACTGGAGACTATTATAGTGGGGTGAAAAGAGTGGGGCAAGGACTGGAATACTAACTGTTCTGTACTATGCTCACTACCTGGATGATGAAATCATTTGTATCCCAAGTCTCAGCATCATATAATATAATATAATATAATATAATATAATATAATATAATATAATATAATATAATAATATAATATAACAAATATAATAAAATTTTAAAAAATTTTTAAAAAGAAAACAGTCCTGTAACTGCAAGAAACTAAATTCAGAAACACATTTATTAACTGGAAGGAGAATCCAGAGTCTCCGATGGAACAACAGACCTGACCAAGAAATTGATTTCTGCCTGGGAAGACCCTGAGCAACAGGCCCATTTAATCTTTACCTAAACTCATAACTGATGATAATTCCAAAATACTAAATTTATGCTGTTTAAGTTGTTAAAAAAGTCCCCAAAAATGTATATCAGTATAATAAGGAGAGATTACAACTCTGACGTACAGTTGGATAGCCAGATTTTTATGTCTAAAGGAAAAATGAAATAGTGGAGAATAAGGAAAAGCTCTGCCATAAGGATCACAAAATAATATGGCCTTAGAATGTCAGATTGTGAAGCCCATTTCTGTAAAAACAGTTGTTGCTTGAGTAGCCCTACATTTTGTACCTCATTCTGACTTTTTAGAAGCAATTTTGGGTGGTTTAGAAACAAATTTTCATACTTTGCTGTCAGAATGTAAATTTATGAAAGAGTATGTATCCCACATACTTTTACTCAGATCCATTCCTAGTTACTAGGAAAGTGAACCACGGTAAATTTGCATGAACAACAATGTTTTCTGTGTTTGAATTAGTCCATCTTCCTAGAAGCATCACTATAACTATATTTTACTTCTCAGAGTCAACTTGTACATACTAGTTGAATTGGGCACCGCTATAGGTGGATTATCACATCCCAAATAAACTAACTCATCAGCAATCACCTTTATCTTACACTTACCTTTACGAAATTGGCTTAGCAAGAGTCACCTGGGTAAACAAATGTACATTGTTATCTGTGGCAAGAATATAATGTAGAACAAGTAAGCTATGGGGAAGCACCAATCTAGACAGTGAGCCTTTGAAGATTTTTAACCAGGCCCAAATGGGACACAATTTAGAACTCTGTTGGTCACATTTGAATACAAGCCCAGTTCAGCAGCATTTAGTTGAACACTGCTTCTTGTCTGTTTCACCAACTCTAGAACTAAAAGCTTGATTTAAGTTGCTATATACAGAGTCAAAGAACTAAATGTTAGTGTAAAGGAGCTTGAAGCAAAGAAAAGTTTCAAATCATATTATCAACCAATGATTTAATGAGACAATATAGTATGGCCAAAGCTCAGACTTTGTGTCAGAAAATTTATATTGCCTCATCTTTTCATTATGATAAGGGCAGGAAAATCTTTTGTCAGAGAGAGTTCATCATATTAACATCAGAAAATGTGTGAATGAGTACCCCTCAAGAAGTAAAGTTAGGGTAAGAAAACAAACCATTGAAACAAAACATTATTAACTATCAAATTGTGCAAAATGATGACAAAAGGATTATATTAAGATACTAGTTTAAAATTCTAAGTATAATTGCATTTTCAAGATTGTAAACACTTTAGGTAAACAGTTCATCAATATTCTGTGGTCACAAAAAATAAATGAAGTGTTCACTTTTTTCTGGGATTTTATATATTTCACATGAACTCTAGTTTGAGGAGCATATAGATGTGTAAAATAATCTCGGAAATAACATTCAACACTAACAAGTGTACCTCCAACTTAACCTGTATATATCTACACTTATTTGTCAGTTCCTCCAGTGACTATACTCAGCCCAATTTTAAGCATATTGTGAATGAACACCATGTAATCTTTTATAATATGGGAGCTCATGTAGGAGAAAATATGCTTAGCATTTGGAGTCCATACATAAGGTAAAGCATCACTCTGTTACAGTGAACCTCTCAGTGTATTAAAGAGTTACCTTTACATAGTGCTGTCTCAGCTAGGACTTTTACATGTGACTGTTTATAATAGGATCCTATTTATAATAGGGACAACAATATCTACTGCACTTTTACTGCTTCATGAATGTCTTGATGATTGCTTTGTTGACTGCTTCTTTTACGTCCTTGTTTCTCAGACTGTAGATCATGGGATTCAACATGGGAATTACTGTGGTGTAAAACACAGCCACCATTTTCCCCTGTTCCACAGATTCTTCAGTGGGTCTCCTGAGATACATGAAAATGAGAGTCCCATAAAACAGAGAAACAGCCATCAAGTGGGACCCACAGGTGGAGAACGCCTTCCGCCTGCCATCGGCAGAGCGCATGCGTAGCACAGCTACTACAATGAGAGTGTAGGAGATCAGGACCACTGAGAGGGAATACGTGAAGTTA
The DNA here is from genome assembly GCA_031835075.1 of Saguinus oedipus. NCBI lineage: Eukaryota > Metazoa > Chordata > Mammalia > Primates > Cebidae > Saguinus > Saguinus oedipus. The sequence goes on along the minus strand of CM063178.1, from coordinate 60,894,282 downwards.
ATTCCAGCTATAACAATCATTGTGATTTCTTTGATGTGCACTCCCCCACAGGCAATCTTGATGAGAGGGGGATCTGCACAATAGAAGTGATTGATTTCAAAGATTCCACAGAAGTACAAGCCATAAGTCCATAGTGTGCATATTAAGCTAACAGAGAATCCATAGACATAAGGCACAGAGATGAGTCGGACACACACGGTCCTGGACATCTTACTGCCATAAAGCAGAGGGTTGCAGATGGCCATGTACCTGTCAAAGGCCATCACAGCCAGGATATAGACCTCCACGTGGACAAGGGCAATGAAAAAGTAGCACTGCACCAAGCACCCCACATACGAAATGGTTTTTGTCTGTGATAGTAAGTTTTCCAGCATTTTGGGGGTAACATTGGAGGAGAAGCACACGTCCACAAAAGACAGATGACTCAGGAAAAAGTACATGGGGCTCTGAAGCTGAGGACTGATGCTAATCAAAATGATCATACCAATATTTCCCAACAGACTGATCATGTAAACCGCTAAGAACACCATGAAGAAGAGAACCTGTAGCTCCTGACGACAGGTCAGCCCCAGGAGAATAAATTCTGTCACGTCCGTGAAATTAGGCATTGCCTTAGTGTAGACCAAGTCTGTGTTGCCTATGGAGAATATTTTTTTAAAAAGAAGGTAAATGGATTTGTTTTATTCTTGAAACTTTGAGTTGTATTTGTCCTTATTTTAATTCAAATAATTTAAAAATAATGTATACTTTGAAAAATGTATAATACAAGGTTTAAATATATGATATGTAAAATGAACTGAATACATAACGTAATAGACTTTGCAGTTTTAGTTGTGATCTAAGTTCCCTTTTTGCTGTGAATGTCCATGATTGTAGTTTCACCTTTTGGGCTCATCATAAATGTCAAAATAGGTAAAGAGCTGCAGATGCTGCGGTCAGAGATTTTCCTATGTAAAAATTTCTAATCTCCACTGATTTCCTCTCGTTAGTAGAATTTGACTTAGGTTAGTGTTATTACTGTGTTAAGCATAAAAATATATGAAATAAAGCATCGAGGCATCTCAGAGACATAAACTAACACTACTTCATTTTGTTTCAGTCACTGTGTGAGGTATTTTTTTATTTTACTTAAAATCATTTGCCCTTTAATATTTAGGTTGATGCAAAAGTTATTGTGGGTTTTGCCATTACTTTCAATGTCAAAAAATGCAATTACTTTTGCACCAACCTAATATTAGTGTGTTTTGTTTATCTTGAAACTCTTGAGACTATCTTGCTTAGTAGCTACATTTAACAGAAATTCAGAAATACTTCTACGTATGATTTCTACATGCCCTGATCTCTAGATGCATTTCACATAATACAATATTCCACAATTATTTAAACTCTCTAGGAAATATTTTTCTGGAGGCAACAGTTCCAGCCTTGTAATATGTTTAAGAATAGTTAACTGCTATTGAATGTTCATGAAAACTCTGGCATGCAAACATTCTACAAAACAGGTTTTATTGGCATGCCCATTTTACAAATGAGGAAGCTAAACACTGAGACCTTAAGAAAATGTCCCTGGGTCAGAAGTCTACCAATTAGCAGGAATGGGATGCAAAAAAAAAAAAATTACTTCAGTGTTACATGTTTAATAACATAACTTCTATTGCTGCCTATAGCCTCTTCTACCATTACATTTCATTTAAAATTCAGTTTGTTCATCCTCCACAAGGGGAGGAAGTTATCTCTTTAATAGTTCACCTTTAATAGACTTTTAAGAGTTTTGGTTATCCAGAGCAGCCTGGACCACTAAGATAGTAGATCATTACAACTCTACTTCTCCAAGTTATGATAAATCATACACAAGTTCTCCATGTGTATGATCTATCAAAATAATCAAGAAGATTGAAATTGTAATTTATAAATAAAAACCAAAATTTATTTCTATTAATATTTTAGGAATTATCCATGAAGAAAAATAGTGAAGATATAAACGATTTGACCAATCATGCCCTCTGACCCTATAACCCCAACTCAATTCACATATATAGTTAAACAATATTATGAAACGTAATAATTTTTATTTGTAAAGAAGAATGAGAAGACAAAAAAAATGAAATAAAAAGTTTTGCAAATCTGCATTATAATAAGCTCATTCTTACAAAGTTTTGAAAAAACCAGGGATAGAAGTATAAAAAGTTCCCAGTAATATAATTTCATAGAAGAAAATACTCTGATAACAAATAAGACTGTGAATGATGTATTACGTTCCTCTTCAAGACAGAGAATGAAATTAAAAGATTTGACTGCATCGATCTCTATTGCAAAAAGTGAAGAACTTGCAGACCTACCTTCAGCACAGAGAGTAGCAAATGATAACTTCTCACTATTTATAATAGTATCGTAAACGTAGGAACACTGGGATCATCTCCCTAAAGGACTTTCCAGATAATTATGAAAGAAATAATAAGTAAAATTCTATACACAGCTCAGGTATAGAAACAGTTAAGGAGCATGGATGAGAAGAAAATTTTTAAATAAAATAGACCAAAATTCTTGATCCTAATATAATCTTATCTCTCACTTTCACATGGGTTCTGTCCTCTTTTATTTACACATTGACAACCATGCAAAATATTGATTTGCATTATATAAAATTTCAGTGATTCCCTTTCTTTCTGGTTGAACAACTGTTCTGAAAAGCATTCTCTGTCAGGATAGATGATCATACCAGTGCATGTCCCATGCATCTCATGGCTGTGTTTAGATGTCAGATACTCAAAGCATAAATCATTAGCAGAATGACTACAAGTAGAAGTCATTACTGAAGTCAGACAGTTCTGGAATTATACCTTTGCTATATCATTTTCACTATGTCACCTTGAACAAGCAATGTACTTCTGCGTCTCAAAGTACTCATCTGTAGAATACGGAAACTATTATCTTACATTTTTGTTGAGATGATTTTAGAATAATATAGGGATAACACTTCCCAATGCCTGTGGTATGTGGTGCACACAAAAGTTGTCATTATTTGTACAGTTTTACCTCTAAATAGTTTACTGGTATTATCTTACCACATCTTTAGGGTTGTGATTAATATTATCCTTACATTGAAGGACAAAAGTATCCCTATGTGAAATAAGTATGATGTGCCGGGCTTGGTGGCTCTTGCCTATAATCCCAGCACTTTGGTAGGCCGAGGCAGGTGGGTCACCTGAGGTCAGGAGTTCAAGATCAGCCTGACTAACATGGTGAAACCCCATCTCTATAAAAATACAAAAATTAGCCAGGCCTAATGGTAGGTTCCTGTAATCCTAACTACTTGACAGGCTGAGGTGGGAGAATCACTTGAACCCAGCAGGCAGAGGTTGTAGTGAACCAAGATCATGCTACTGCACTCCAGCCTGGATGACAGAGCAAGACTTCATCTCAAAAAAAAAATTGTGATGTTAAATTTTTCTTTTTTAATTTTAGGTTTAGGGGTACATATGCAGATTTGTTATATCGACAAAGTGGGTGTCACTTAGGCTTGGGGTACAGATTATTTCATCACCTAGCTAATAAGCATAGCACCTGATAGGTATTTTTTTGCTCCTCTCCCTCCTCCTACCCTCCATTCTGAAGTAGACCATGGTGTCTGTTGTTCCCCTCTGTAGCTCCCACTTATAAGTAAGAACATGTGGTACTGGCAAGTTCAGATACTATCAAGCCAAAGAATGTGGATGCAAACTTAGATTATGTAAACTCTAAAATGTATACTTCATCAATTTAGTCTGCAAAATTATGAACAGAATTGTGCTTGGGCAAAGTTTTTTGGTACTAAAGTACCCAGAATTTATAAATTTCTTCTCACCTATTATTTTTTATATGCTCAAGATAGCAACTTTAACAGTATTTGGAAGGTTTCTCCAGATTAGGACAGAGCACAAAAGAATAACTCTTGAGAAGGTTTCATTTGATACACTCTTGATGACATATGGCAAGTTCTTGGTATTGACACCCGTGTGGCTGCAGGTGGCATGAATCATGACTTTTCTGGATGAGTCTTCTGCAGAGCCCATTCTCTCTATCTTTTGCTAATCTGGACTGGAGAGCAACTTCTTTGAGTCAGGACTCATGTTGCTAATTGCAGAAAACCAGCAGTCTCTATGAAGTTGTGGTGTTCTCAGAGTTCAAAATACCGAGTCTTCATTAATTGTATTTACTGCCCGTGGATTTTTTTTTTTTTTTATGTTTGGTTTTGTTTTGTTTTCTGAGATGGAGTCTTGCTCTGTCACCCAGGCTGGAGTGCAGTGGCACTATCTCAGCTCATTGCAACCTCCTCCTCCTCGGTATAAGCGATTCTTCTGTCTCACCCTCCCAAGTAGCTGGGACTACAGGTGCATGCCACCACACCCACCTAATTTGTGCATTTTTATTTTATATATATATGTATATATATATATACACGCATATATATGTATATATTATTTTATATATGTATATATATGTATATATTATTTTATATATATGTATATATTTATGTGTGTATGTATATATATATACATATATATTATTGTACTTTAGGTTCTGGGGTACAAGTACAGATCATGCAGGATTCTTGCACAGGTACACACATGGAAGTGCAGTTTGCTGCCTCCAACCCTCCCCCCCGTCACCTACATCTGACATTTCTCCCCCTGCTGTCCCTCCCCTGGCCGCCCCCCACCAGACCCCACTATTGAGAAAGTTTATTAGATGACTTTGACATTAGGCAGTTTTGACTTTATATACAATATCTCAAGAAAATGTAGACTGGAAAAGAAGAAAGTGCGTGTGTGTGTGTGTGTGTGTGTGTGTGTGTGTGTGTGTGTGTGTGTCAGAGAGAGAGAGAAAGAAACAGAGAAGGAAAAAACTTGGCTTCCTGATTAGATGTTGGAAATGCTCAAATATCATTAAGCTAATAGATGTAGAAATAAGTGTGACAATACTATCTATTTTTTAAAGTATTTTCCAGAAATATCTTGAAGTTCAAATGAAAAAATCGCATTTAGCTCTGCCAAAGAATGGAGACTCATGAAAATTATCAGGCAGAAATGGCAACCTTAAAAGAAATTAGATGGGTGACAAAATGTGACTTGACCAAGGTCACCCACAAATTCACTTGAAATTTGGAAACTGAAACCAGAACCTTAATTTGACCACTGACCTTGACTCATTATTCTTTATGTAACACTAAACGAATTCTCCAAACGAATAAACAGAAAACTTATTTCACCTTTAAAGAGATAACAAAGATGGTTCAAATTTACCTGCCAACACATTACAAGTGATAGAATGCTTTCAAAATATATTTTGAAATTTATTTATTTTATTTTTTGTTTTTTACTTTTCTATCTTTTTTTATTGCATTTTAGGTTTTGGGGTTCATGTGCAGAACATGCAAGATAGTTGCATGGGTACACACATGGCAGTGTGATTTGGTGTTTTCCTCCCCTTCACCCACATCTGGCATTTCTCCCCATGCTATCCCTCCCCAGCTTTCTCCCCACTCTTCCTCCCCTATTCCCCCGAATAGACCCCAGTGTGTAGTGCTCCCCTCCCTGTGTCCATGTGTTCTCATTGTTCATCACGCCTATGAGTGAGAATATGCGGTATTTCGTTTTCTGTTCCTGTGTCAATTTGCTGAGAATGATGTTCTCCAGATTCATCCATGTCCCTACAAAGGACACAAACTCATCGTTTTTGATTGCTGCATAATATTACATGGTGTATATGTGCCACATTTTCCCAGACCAGTCTATCATGGATGAGCATTTGAGTTGGTTCCAGGTCTTTGCTATTGTACACAGTGCTGCAATGAACATTGGTGTGCATGTGTCCTTATAGTAGAATGATTTATAGTCCTTTGGATATATACCCAGTAATGGGATTGCTGGGTCAAATGGAATTTCTATTTCTAGGTCTTTGAGGAATCGCCACACTGTTTTCCACAATGGTTGAACTAATTTACACTCCCACCAGCAGTGTAAAAGTGTTCTTATTTCTCCACGTCCTCTCCAGCACCTGTTGTCTCCAGATTTTTTAATGATTGCCATTCTAACTGGCATGAGATGGTATCTCAATGTAGTTTTAATTTGCATTTCTCTGATTACCAGTGATGACAATTTTTTCATATGTTTGTTGGCCTCATGTATGTCTTCTTTTGTAAAGTGTCTGTTCATATCCTTTGACCATTTTTGAATGGGCCTGTTGGTTTTTTTTCTTGTAAATCTGTTTGAGTTCTTTGTAAATTCTGGATATCAACCCTTTGTCAGATGGGTAAACTGCAAAATTTTTTTCCCATTCTGTGGGTTGCCGATTCACTCTAGTGACTGTTTCTTTTGCCATGCAGAAGCTGTGGAGTTTGATTAGGTCCCATTTGTCTATTTTGGCTTTTGCTGCCAATGCTTTTGGTGTTTGGGTCATGAAGTCCTTGCCTACTCCTATGTCCTGAATGGTTTTGCCTAGATTTTCTTCTAGGGTTTTTATGGTGCCAGGTCTTATGTTTAAGTCTTTAATCCATCTGGAGTTAATTTTAGTGTAAGGTGTCAGGAAGAGGTCCAGTTTCTGCTTTCTGCACATGGCTAGCCAGTTTTCCCAATACCATTTATTAAACAGGGAGTCCTTTTCCCATTGCTTGTTTTTGTCAGGTTTATCAAAGATTGTATGGTTGTAGATATGCTGGGTTGCCTCCGATGCCTCTGTTCTGTTCCATTGGTCTATATCTCTGTTTTGGTACCAGTACCATGCTGTTTTGATTACTGTAGCCTTGTAGTGTAGTTTGAAGTCCGGTAGTGTGATGCCTCCCGCTGTGTTCTTTTTGCTTAGAATTGACTTGGCTATGCAGGCTCTCTTTTGGTTCCATATGAATTTCAAGGTGATTTTTAACAGTTCTGTGAAGAAAGTCAATGGTAGCTTGATGGGGATAGCATTGAGTCTGTAAATTACTTTAGGCAGTATGGCCATTTTCACAATATTGATTCTTCCTAACCATGAACATGGAATGTTTCTCCATCTGTTTGTATTTTCTCTTATTTTGTTGAGCAGTGGTTTGTAGTTCTCCTTGAAGAGGTCCCTTATGTTCTTTGTTAGTTGTATTCCTAGGTATTTTATTCTCTTTGTAGCAATTGCGAATGGCAGTTCATTCTTGATTTGGCTCTCTTTAAGTCTGTAATTTGTGTATAGGAATGCTTGTGATTTTTGCACATTGATTTTATGTCCAGAGACTTTGCTGAAGTTGCTTATCAGTTTCAGGAGTTTTTGGGCTGAGAAGATGGGTCTTCTAGATATACTATCATGTCGTCTGCAAATAGAGACAATTTGGCTTCCAACTTTCCTATTTGAATACCCTTTATTTCTTTTTCTTGCCTGATTGCTCTGGCTAGAACTTCCAGTACTATGTTGAATAGGAGTGGTGAGAGAGGGCATCCTTGTCTAGTGCCGGATTTCAAAGGGAATGCTTCCAGTTTTTGCCCATTAAGTATGATATTGGCTGTTGGTTTGTCATAAATAGCTTTTATTATTTTGAGATACGTTCCATCAATATCGAGTTTATTGAGGGTTTTTAGCATAAAGGACTTGAATTTTGTCAAAGGCCTTCTCTGCATCAATTGAGATAATCACGTGGTTTTTGTTTTTGGTTCTGTTTATGCCCATCAGACTCACAGCAGATGTCTTGGCAGAAACTCTACAAGCCAGAAGAGAGTGGGGGCCAATATTCAACATCTTTAAAGAAAAGAACTTTCAACACAGAATTTCATATCCAGCCAAACTAAGCTTCATAAGTGAAAGAAAAATAAAATCCTTTGTGAGCAAGCAAGTACTCAGAGATTTTGTCACCACCAGGACTGCTTTACAAGAGCTCCTGAAAGAGGCACTACACATAGAAAGGAACAACCAGTACCAGCCATTCCAAAAACATACCAAATGCTAAAGAGCTTCAACAAAATGAAGAATCTGCATCAACTAATGTGCAAAACAGTCAGCTAGCATCAAAATGGCAGTATCAAATTCACACATAACAATATTTACCCTAAATGTAAATGGGTTAAATGCACCAATCAAATGACACAGACTGGAAAACTGGATAAAAAGCCAAAACCCATCGGTGTTCTGTATCCAGGAAACCCATCTCACATGCAAGGATACACAAACGCTCAAAATAAAGGGATAGAGGAAGATTTACCAAGCAAATGGAGAGCAAAAAAAAGCAGAAGTTGCAATTCTCGTCTCTGATAAAATAGACTTTAAAGCAACAAAGATCAAAAGAGACAAAGAAGGACATTACATAATGGTAAAAGGATTGATACAACAAGAAGAGCTAATGATCCTAAATATATATGGACCCAATACAGGAGCACCCAGATATATAAGGCAACTTCTTAATGACTTACAAAGAGACTTAGACTCCCACACAATAATAGTGGGAGACTTTAACACTCCACTGTCAATATCAGACAGATCAACCAGACAGAAAATTAACAAGGATATCCAGGACTTGAACTCAGACCTGGAACAAGCAAACCTGATAGACATTTACAGAACTCTCCACCCCAAATCCACAGAATATACATTCTTCTCAGCACCACAGCACACCTACTCCAAAATTGATCACATAATTGGGAGTAAAGAACTCCTCAGCAAATGTAAAACAACTGAAATCGTAACAGTCTCTCAGACCATAGTGCAATCAAGTTAGAACTCAGAATTCAGAAACTAACTCAGAACTGCACAGCTTCATGGAAACTGAACAACTGGCTCTTGAATGTTGATTGGATAAATAATGAAATGAAGGCAGAAATAAATAAGTTCTTCAAAACCAATGAGATCGAAGACACAAAATACCAGAATCTCTGGGACACATTTAAAGCAGTCTGTAGAGGAAAATATATAGCAATAAGTGCCCACATGAGAAGAGTGGAGAGATGCAAAATTGACACCCTATTGTCAAAATTGAAAGAGCTAGAGGAGCAAGATCAAAAAAACTCAAAACCTAGCCGAAGACAAGAAATAACTAAGATCAGAGCAGAACTGAAGGAGATAGAGACAAGAAAAACGCTTCAAAAAATCAATAAATCCAGAACCTGGTTTTTTGAAAAGATCAACAAAATAGACAGACCACTAGCTAGACTGATAAAAAAGAAAAGAGAGAATAACCAAATAGATGCAATAAAAAACTATAAAGGGGAAATCACCACAGATTTCACAGAAATTCAAACCATCATCAGAGAATACTACAAACAACTCTATGCACATCAACTAGTAAACCTGGAAGAAATGGATAAATTCCTGGACACTTGTGTCCTCCCAAGCCTAAACCAGGAGGAAGCCAAAACTATGAATAGACCAATAACAAGGTCTGAAGTTGAGGCAGCAATTAAGAGCCTACCACACACACAAAAAAAGCCCAGGTCCAGATGGGTTCACAGCCGAATTCTACCAGACACATAAAGATGAACTGTTACCATTCCTTCTGAAACTATTCCAAACAATCCAAAAAGAGGGAATCCTTCCGAAATCATTTTATGAGACCAACATTATCCTAATACCAAAACCCGGCAGAGACTCAACAAGAAAAGAAAACTTCAGGCCAATATCAATGATGAACATAGACACAAAAGTCTTCAATAAAATACTGGCAAGCCAATTGCAACAGCACATCAAAAAGCTTATCCACCATGATCAAGTAGGATTCATCTCAGGGTTGCAAGGCTGGTTCAACATGTGCAAGTCTATAAACATAACATTTTGAAATTTATTAGTAATAAGAAATTAATTTGGTGTATCAAGAGTTCCCCAAAAATGGCAAATCAATGTTTTTATTGCCAAAATAAACTGCTTTTAACTTTGGAGTAATTCCAAAAGTATTTCCTGTACCTTACATATTAAAGTCTCTCAAGATTTAACATCTTTCAGTCAGAGACACAGTAATACTACAGTTGAATCTGAATGAGCAATTTGTTTATATATGCAAAAGCTTTTAAAATATTGCCCATGATTTATGTGTATGCATGTTGAAATGAGTTCATTGGATTTGTGGTTTCTCTTGAGGTAAATAAAATTCAATAATGAACAAAGAAGAACACTTTTTTAGACTTCCATCAATTGCATATAAACGATTCTTTTTCTTTGCAACCTCACTAGCATCTGATTTTTTTAGGGGTGGGGGCTTTTTGATAATTGCCATTCTTACTGGTGTGAGATGGTATCTCATTGTGGTTTTGATTTTCATTTCTTTAATGATCAGTGATGTTGAGCTTTTTCATATGATCCTTGAACTATATAACTTAGTTCAACCACTGTGGAAGACAGTGTGCTGATTCCTCAAAGACCTCAAAACAGAAATATCCAGAAATTCTATTCCTGGGTATATGCCAAAAGGAATATAAATTGTTTTACTATAAAGAAACATGCATGGGTATATTCATTGCAGCACTATTCACAATAGCAAGCACGTGTAATAAGCCTAGAAGCCCATCAGTGATTGACTGCATAAAGAAAATGTATACCTTTGAATACTATGCAGCCATAAGGAAAAAAAGAAGAGATTTTGTCCTTTACATGAGAACATAGATCGAGCTAGAGACCATTATCCTTAGCAAACTAATGCGGGAACATAAAACCGGATACTCCGTGTTCTCACTTAGGAGTGAGAGCTAAATGATGAGAGCACACGGATGCATAGAGGGGAACAACACACATTGAGGCCTATGAGAGGGTAGAGGTTGGGATGTGGGAGCAGATCAGGAAAAATAACTGATGGATAATAGGTTTAGTACCTGGGTACAAAATAATCTGTACCACAAACCCTTACGGTAAAGTTTACCTATCTAACAGAACTGCACATGTACCCTTGAACTTAAAATAAAAAAGAATGATTTTTTCTCAGATGGCACCAATCTTGTTTTATATTGACATCTTTGGAGATAATTTTTAATTATTTAAATGTAGAAATCAAAATACATAAATTTCTTTAGCTACATATTGTTTGCATCAAAACAGAAGGTGATATATGTTTATTTGGTTTGAGGACATAGACTTTGATGAAATAAGTTGCAGCTTCATCCTTATACTTCATGAAATAAAGTGCAAGAGAGATGTCAAGTTATTTTTCTACTATTATATTAGAAAATATTATTGATAACAACAAACAGTGTATCATAAATACTGAATTTGTTTCAAATGCAAAGGTTAACTAGAATATGTAAGCATCATAGCTTGGTCACAGGTGTACCAGATATCCCACGTAAATTTGAATGGAATTCAGTCTGTGGAATTTGGAGAGCCATGTTTTTACAATGACACCGTCTTCCACTAATTTTCCTACTTTTCAGTCAGAGTGAAGCCACTGGCCAGGGCAAACCACAATCTGGTGACTGGCAGTCTTAGAACTGAAACACAGCAGTTACTGTGATCTGTGAAAGGGAGACACTTACCATATTGTGTTTCTTAAGAAACACCAAAAAGTTAAAAAGCATGAAATACAATTGCATTACTATTTTCAAAGTAGCAGTCTCTGACCAGACCCAATCCCATAGAATAAAAGAAGCGTTAAACAATAAACAATTTCATGATATGGGGGGTTTTTGGCCCAAAAATTGTTTTTAAGTAAGTAAATAAATATTTCCTAAATTAATGAAATTGTACTTTTGAATAAGAAAAAGTCTTTTCATTGCAGCTAGGTATTTGAGCAATTTCCATTAGTACACCTAGGAACTTTGTCACACATCATCTTTTCTATTAATTTATTTGTTCATTTTTAATTAATCTCCACTACTCACATCAACAGAAATGATTCATTCTACCTTATATTTTCTCAGTTTCCATCACTTTCATTTTTCTTTTCAACCTAGAATATCTTTATCTTAATGTTTCTAGGTACTGGACAATAACCTTTCTCCAAACAAAAAATAGAAGCTAAAATTCCAATTCCATTTTATTTTGTCTGACATGACCTGCTGATCACTTTTGTCATGGCCTCTTTCACATCCCTGTTCCTCAAACTGTAGATCATGGGATTCAACATGGGGATCACTGTGGTATAGAACACAGCCACCATCTTCCCCTGCTCCACAGACTCCTCTGTGGGACGTCTGAGATACATGAAGATCAGAGTACCATAAAATATGATGACAGCTGTCAGATGGGACCCACATGTGGAAAAGGCCTTCCTCCTTCCTTCTGCTGAGTGCATTCGCAGAATGGCAATGAGAATGAATAAATAAGACATCATAACTACAGTCAGAGAATATGTGAAGTTAAAGCCAGCAAGTATGAGCATTGTATATTCTTTTGCAAAGGTCCCGGCACAGGCCATTTTGATGAGAGGTGGATCTGCACAGTAGAAGTGGTTGATCTCTATTTTTCCACAGAAGTACAAGCCATAAGTCCATAATGTTGCTGCCAGACTCGTCAGAAAACCATATATGTAAGGGAAAGAAATCAGTCGAATACAGACAACCCTTGACATTTTGCTACCGTAAAGCAAAGGATTCCCAATTGCCATGTATCTGTCAAAGGCCATCACAGCAAGAATAAAAATTTCCACATGGACAAGAGCAATGAAGAAGAAGCATTGTACTAAACAGCCGGCATAAGAAATCGTTTTTTTATCTGATAACAGGTTTTCCAACATTTTAGGGGTGACATTGGAAGAAAACCACACATCAACAAATGACAAATGACTGAGAAAAAAGTACATGGGGCTGTTAAGCTGAGGACTGACCTTGATTAACATGATCATGCCAATATTGCCCACCATGGTGATAATGTAGACCACGAGAAAAGCGATGAAGAAGAGGACTTGCCATTCCCGATGGCTGGTTAGCCCCAAAAGAATGAACTCTGTCACGTCGGTGAAATTGAGCATTTTCCAATTTTAAGTCAATAGAAGTTACAAATCTCTGTGATAAATAAAATAAAATAAATGGAAAAACTAAGATTTTTTTTATTACTTCATACCTTTATTTATACTCCCTTTATACAACATCTGTGATTACACTTTGCATTATTTTCACAAATCTTTTCTCAGCACCTGTTATAAAATAGGCTCTATGGTGAATAATTGTAGACAGTCCCTATCATATAACAATTATACAAAGTTTAGTGACTGGTAAACTTACACTGGTAGTAAGTACTGTGAGTCATCACATTTCTAACATTACTTCTTAAATATCCCTCATTTCCAATAATGGCATGTTTTGAGTTTCATATTTTTAAGATAATTACAGGGGATTGTAGTTCTTTTTTAAACCTAATCTCTTTTTCAACATAAGCATATTCTCAATGATTAGAGAAGAAAACCATGTGATTAAATAATTGATCAGCCTATAATGTCATAAAAATATTTTTAATCTAATCTCATATTTCCATTCTTTTCAAGTGAAGAACAAAAGACTAATTACAGTAGCCATCAAAGTCAAGTTTAAGGGTTAATTTTTTTTCCTCCTTCACACTGTATGAACATTTCCTGGATATGGGGGAAATGATATCATAGATATCACCACTAGATATCATATACTGCTATGTTCTAGAGATTCAAAGATAAGTACATACAGATTAATGTCAGTATTCATGAAAGTACTAACATAAATCCAAGTTTCTAAAACTTGGATGTGTTCTTATAGAGTTATAATAGGGACAGAAATTTAAGAACTGATTGATTCTTCTTTGGGGACACAGTGGAATTCTAGAAAAAGTTTTCTTGGATATTTTGCAAATTTATTTTCAAATATAGGATATATCATGTAGGAAACTTCCAGAAAATGTTTCTCAAATTACATTTCTAAGAAAACATTTGTGTTAGGCATGATGTTAATAGATATAATGGAGAACAATTCACAGATGTTTCTCCATCAAATTGGACATCTTTGTGCTCTATGAAATCTCTTAGTGATACACAATCTACCTAGTAAAATTGTTTACTGTACACCTCATTCATTTAACTTAAAAACTTACACTCACACTCACATACACACGTCCCTCTCTTTATATGTATATACATCTGTATATACACACACATATGTCTATAAACATACATATAGCTTGTATATATTTCTCTCATATATGTGTGAGATAAATTTCATTAATTAGATATTTTGTCAGTGAACATTCACATTCTGTAGAACACAGAGTGCAAGTCTGTCTAATAAGAACCTTGAGCTAGCCTGTCAGCAGGACAATACATTTGTTGGAGATGGGATTGTGTCATACCTTCTAATAGCTACATATTGTCACTAAAACAAACAATGATTCCCAAGACCCTTCTTGTAATCTGAAGTGTTAAACTGTGTTCAACCAAATTTGATACAAATTTATTTATAATTATTACTGGTTAGCAGTTACCAAAAACTTCGGAGAGTAGGCAGGAGGTAACTTTCACTGCGAAGGTAAGTGAACACTTACCCACATTGATAATCCAAAACTTTTCAACCACAAACGTGGAAAGGAAATTTTTCTCTGGATAGAGGAGAAAATTACCAACTAAAACAGATTACATTTTACATGACTCCAGACTTTTGGTGTAATTAATAAAAACTTGAAGCATTAATTAGTGGGTAAATTTTTAAAAATGAATAATAGTTGAATTTCTGAAAATATGTAAACTGCCTTAGGATATATATATGAATAAGCTGTAAAATCTGGTACAGAATTGTTAAAATATCTAAGATCCTTAGATTCATATATGAACAGAGATTACATACATATCAACTGATAACTTCAGATATCTGATTCAATAATTTATGCCTATGGCTGCCTGAAATGTTCTTCTTAAGGTAATTTTCAAAGACAAGCAATGGATGGATTCTTATTTAGAAAATCATATCTCATTCTATAGTACCAAGGATGATTCAGCACAAACAAGGATGTAGAAGATGGTATTGTCAGTTCTCCCTACAAGCTAAATACAAAGGGCCCTGAGTGATGGTTAGCCAGGTGATGAAGAGCAATAGTAAAATTAAGAGAAACTAGTGGTTAAATATGATCCTAGGTGGTGCAAGGTCTTCAAAAAATAGATAACTGGGGAACTCAAGAGTATTTAGAGGATTTCCTCACCACCTAATGTCAAAAACACACACATCCTCTTCCTTTATCATATCACTTTATTTCAAATTAAATTACCAATAAATACGGATTCTTTTCCAGACCTGGTATGAAGCAATATTAAGTATCCCAGTTAAAGAGTTCTGTTGCTATCATCAGACCTTGGTTGGATCCAGGTTCTATGACATATTTTATGAAACTGGACATGTTTTTTTGTTTTGTTTTGTTTTTACTTTTTCTGTTAATCAGTATGACTTAACAATAGTAATATCCATTTCATTGTTTGCTTGTGATTACGAAGAGAGATATTATATATTAACACATAGTAAACATAAAAATTATCAGACACATTCCATTAATCATTTATAATTATCACATAATCTTATTGAAATGTATCACTTTGATGTATCTCACACACATATACACATAACATAGATAAAATTATTAATGGATTCCTATAAATCATAAAAGAAATAAAATCTACAATGCTAGCTTCATCTGACAATTCCAGATAGATGCATTTTTTACCAACCTGAGAATGAAGAGAAACAATCCCAATAAGGTTATAGAGTTGAAAAGTGCATGCTGTATGTGGGAATGGTTAACACCTTCAACCTGACACAGAGAAATTGGGAGAAGCTCACAAGAGAAGCCTCCCTTAAGTGCTTGCCTTAGAAAACAAGGAGCAATTAAGAATTTTTTCTTAAAATGACCCCTTGGGAAGTACATCTCTAGAGAAAAAGCCACCTGTTGAGTGTGTGGGGTTTTTTTCAGTGAAGAGGTGTTTTTAAAACATAAGTGAATTCATATCACTGCTTTGCTAGGAACCCGCCAGAGGCTTCCCACTTTTCTAAATTAACTATATTAAATCGTTGGTCACTCATCCCATTGTGCCTCTGATCTTTCTTCTTTTTTTTGTTTCTGACCTCATATTTCATATAAGTTTCATTGCCCAAAATGGCTTCTAAGCTATCTTTGAAACACTTCTTGAATGCTTGTTTTTTAGTCTCTTTTCCTACTGCTATAGAGATAACTACCCAAGACTGGGTTGTTTATAAACAAAGGATTTAATTGACTCACAGTTCCATGTGGCTAAGGAGGCCACAGGAAACTTACAATCATGGCAGAAGGCAAAGAGGAAGCAGGCACCTCTTCATAAAACTGCAGGAGAGACAATGGCGAGGAAGAGAAGGGAAAACTGCGTTGAAAACCATCAGATCTTGTAAGAACTCACTCACTATCACCAGAACAGCATAGGAGAAACTGCCCCCAGGATCTAATCGCCTCCCATCAGATCTCTCCCTTAACACGTGGGGATTACAATTCAAGATGAGATTTGGGTGGGGACACAAAGCCTAATCATATCAGCTTGCATTTGTTATTATTCCACTGGCTTTCACATCTGCCTAGAACCTTGCACCTCAAAAATCTATGAAACTAATTCCTTAGCTGCCACATGTGTTTTTTACTCAACTATAACCTGTTCAATAAAATCTGCTGTCACTGTCACACCTACATCAGGTGTACCCCTTTGCTATTTTATTCTGCTTTATTACTCTCCATAGCCCCACAGTCTAACACAATCATTTAAGCATTATGCTAATTGTTTTCATATGCTTCACACCACACACTGGAATGTAAGCCTCATGAGATCAAGAACTTTTTTTCCTTGTTCACTGATAACTTTTTTTTTGCTCATTGATAATAAATAACTAAAACAGGACCTAGTACATAATAGTCACTCACCTAATATGTGTAAAATGAATCAATTAATTAACTAAGCAAAGGTTTAGAATGCTGAGAAAGACCAAAACAATTTTATGTATATTATTATTGGCGTTTGAAAATTAGTGGGGATAGATGGATTATTAAATAAGTGATGATGCTTACTTTCAATGAAAATTAAGCCTAATTATTGCCTCGGATCATGTACAAAAATACATTCTCAATGAGTTAAATCAACTATAAGTATTTTGAGTGTTCATGCATTAGGTGAACTTTTATATGACTGGTTATGTAGTCTACCATATTAGTTAAAATAACACTGGCAACCACAGCAGTCTCTGAAAACTTGATGGCTTACTATAGTTGAAGTTCACTTCTTGCTCATACAACAGGCAAATGTGCATGTTGTCAGGAAACCATCACAGTGATTCAGTGACCAAATATTTCACCCTGTGACTGTATATCATCATTTGGGGCCTCAGAGACATTTGTTTGCAACTGTGAGTGGGACAGACAAAATAAAAAAGATGAAATACAAGATGAATCCTGGAAGACTTTTATGGCTGGGCTTTAAAACAGTATACAATTCTTCTGCCTTTATGCTCTTGAGTAGACCTCAGGCACTTGGACACAGAAACTGCAAAGGAAGCTGATAAATATATCTAGTTTTGTAGGATTTTGTTTTTATTTTATTTTTTACTAAAAAAGAAGAGGAAGTTGGACTTGCAGACAATATAACAGACTTTGCAAACCCACTTTTAAAAAGGATCTTTCTATCATAACATTAGTGAAGAAACTAGAAAGACCAAATTGATATGTCTGACTACCTAAACATTAAAAATATAGATATGTTCTAAAGCGTTGCCAAAAGCTTTAAGCAAAACATGTGGCATATATAACTAATAATCAGTTTATGTAATTAACAAATATTTATTAAGGTATTATGTAGGGAGTTTATGATACTGGTATTACAGTGATGATTAAGTCAGAAATGATCTTTTCTCTGATAGAAGTTAAAATTCAGCAAAATTTAGTAAGTTAAATTCAGAAAGTAACTAGGATAATCACTTCATTTCAAAATGTATGAATTGTCCAAGAAAGAAAAAACAAGCAACATCAACAAACAGCATTCAAATAATTCAAGTGCCTGAAGAGCATGTTATAACATTTAACTTCACCAATACATAAGCATATTTAAAGTATAATAGTGAGGAAATAATCTGCCTTTCAAATTGACTAAGTTTAAGATCTATTGTCAGGATATAGCTAAATAGAGGAAAAAGATCTGTTGATGAAGTGGGCATTTATAAACTTAAATGTAATAGAAGGGAAAATAAGATACTACACAAAGGTATCATATGATAGGATATAATATACTAATATAATAAATTAAACAAATTATTTAATATAAGTAATATTATTTTTATGTAATATCAAAATTTAGTACTGAAAGATATTTCTAAAGAGGAACTTCTAAAAAATTCTGATCAAGTTAACTACTCTGAAAAAAGCACACAACTACAAGCACTCACCCATACCCTGAGCAAATATACATGTATGTATGAATATACACATGTATATATATATACACACATATATGTACATGTATCTGTACATATCTATAATGCACAATTTTGCTTTCTTTGTGAAAGCTTCAGTTTAATTTTTAAAATGTCTTTTTAAAATTATTGCTAAACAAACGATGATGAATAGGGCATTTATCCCAACAAGAAATATTACAGATTTTATACATTCACAAACTTAGCTCTTCATGCCTTAAATTGTTTTCCTGTTTTTCAAAGCACAGTTTTTAAAAACTGAGGCAATAATATGATAAAATAGCAAAGAATAAGGCTCCTGCTGCACAAAAATTATGATTTAGTAATTTTAAAGTTAGATATAATGGAAATGAATGCACTAGAACTTCTAAGGGGACAGCTAGTTTCTTCTACCACCAAACCCAAAAACACAAAACAAAACCAAAGAAAAGAAGTAAACATATCTCTATAAATGCTCAAAACATTTCAAAAGTAATTTACTAAAATATACTTAGAGGAGCACATTCTAAATTCCAAAACACCATTGGGATTGTGTCATCATTATCTGATGGTTGTTTGAAATGGTAAGACATACATAAGACCTCAAATAAGTATTGAAGGATATTAAATAAGTCATTTATAAATGAATTTTATTTAATGAATTAGTATATACTTGAAAATGAATACTCATGCAGTATACAATAATTAATTTGACTTAGAGTTTATAATATATTCTACATAATATAGTCCATTATCAGGAGTGTTGTTTCCCATTATAACAATGATAAATAGTGAAACTATATTCTACTTCCATATTTTGCAATAATAACATAATCTAGAGTCAAAACCTACTCTAGGTGCAAAAACAAAACAAAACAAAAAGCACGCATAGAGAACATTCCAGTTGTTTTGAAAATGTAATTGAAATAATGAATTTATGAAATATTAAAGAATCATAAATAGCTTCCCCAGTTACAAAATAGCCTACTGAATTTGACATTGTGTGGAAAGGAAAATCTGTAGTCGGTACTGTCAACATGTTTTCATCATTTCAGATTTTATGACTCAGACGGTCTTGTTTACAATATACTTCTAGCGTCTGGATAACTTTATCCCTTTTCCAATTATCTATTGTTTTTTATTTATCACTTAAAATATAAATAACACATTTCTTAAAAATTATCTGAAAGAAATTATTAATTTCTGCCTCTTCTAATGAACTAGAAGCTCGTAGTACATTTTAAGTTCTTATTTATTTTAAAACGCTCTACTCATCACTTTGCTCATGGCCTCCTTTACGTCTTTGTTCCTGAGACTGTAAATCATGGGGTTCAACATAGGAATGACTGTTGTATAGAAAACGGCCACCATTTTCCCCTGCTCCACGGACTCCTCAGTTGGGCTTCTAAGATACATAAAGAAGAGAGTTCCATAAAATATGGTGACAGCTGTCAAGTGGGACCCACACGTGGAGAAAGCTTTCTTTCTTCCTTCTGCTGAGCGCATTCTTAAGATGGCAATGAGGATGAAAATGTAGGAGACAATAATGACCAATAAGGAATAAGAGAAGTTGAGACCTGCCAATGTGCGCATAGTGTATTCTTTAATGAAAGTCCCTGCACAGGCCATTTTGATAAGAGCTGGATCTGCACAGTAGAAATGGTTGATCTCGGTGTTTCCACAGAAGTACAAACCATGGGTCCACAGTGTTGAGATCAAGCTGATAAACAAGCCATATATATAAGGGAAAGAGATCAGTCGAATACAGACAGTTCTTGACATTCTGCTGCCATAAAGTAGAGGGTTTCCAATTGCCATGTATCTATCGAAAGCCATCACAGCAAGGATGAAGACTTCTACGTGGACAAAAGCAATGAAGAAAAAGCACTGCACTATACATCCAGGATAGGAAATGGTTTTGATCTCAGATAACAAATTTTCCAACATTTTAGGAGTGACATTAGAGGAGAACCAGACATCTGCAAAAGACAAATGACCGAGGAAAAAGTACATGGGGCTATTGAGCTGGGGACTGACCCTTATTAATATGATCATGCCAATGTTCCCAAGCAAAGTGACAATGTAGACCAGTAAGAAAACCACAAAGAAAAGGAGCTGTAATTCAGGATGACTAGTTAATCCCAAAAGAATAAATTCTGTCACATCAGTGAAATTGACCATTTTCTTGAATCTGATCCAGAGATAGATGCATTTTATCTAATAAAACAAATATAAATAAGTAAACATGCATGGAATATTATCATTCTAAATTTATATTTTTCTAACTCACTTCCTTTCAACACCTTTGCTAGTTTTTATTTTATCTCTCCTCTCTTCTTCCTCATGCGTCTTTTGTTAACAGTATTTCTTTCTGCTACATATAAATATAAATATATATGCAAGAATTTTAAGCAGAAAGTGGTAAAATAAGGCAAAAATTCAGAAATATAGTGATATAACTTATGAGGTCTAGTTTTTGCATGCCTAAAAATAGAGATTTCAGAAGCATAATTCTTATTTTTGCCATATACTGGAAAGACAAAAACTTAACACTGGCCCTAACTTTCAGAAGGTGCTAACATTTTACTAATTCACTCTACTTGTAGAGGTTAGATGATTTATCACATATTAGTGCTTTATTTAAAGCTATGGCCAAAAAACACCAAAAATACTATTCCATAATTAGAAAGTTAAATGGTACCTCCATTTAATCATCTTGCAAAATTGAAATAGTAATTAGAGAAATGACTTAATAAAAAAATATACATGCCTTAACATAAAATCATTACACATATCAAAAAAGAATAGTTTTTTAGTTAATTAGGCAATTATTAATTTTGTTTACATCAATCTAAAAAACTTTAATCACTGACAGCCATATCTCTGCTTTAAACAAGTCTGATAAATGTGAACTCAAGCATCATCTCCTCTTTAGAATCTTATTCCCCGTTGGTTTTAAAGGATTAACAAATTCTATGCCAGTCTCTTCTTTCCTCTCTGTCTTAGAAGGGTGAGTAACATAAGAGTAATTAAATACTGGGCAAAGGACTACATTATTCTTCTCTAAGTATATAAGCTTAATTAATAAAATCCATACAATGTACAAGGAGGCTAAAAAAATTGTTAAGACATTAGGGAGAAAGGTATTTTTGGTTTTTGACTGCATCGATTTAAGACAGTTATCTTGATTCTCGTTACCTTCTAGCAGAGTCTTATACTCTACTTTAAATATCTTGAGCTAATTTACAAGCAGCAATTTTCTAGTTATGCTACATTTATTCATGGACCAAGAGGATGCATAACTGATCATCCTCCATAAAACTACCTTATATTTGCCACCTAAAAGCAAGTTAGAAAAATATTATCAACACTTCCCAGCTGGTCTCCATTGATGTTAAGCTGAGGGAGAATGAAAATTAATGACTCAGGTGATCCATTTGTTCCATTAGATATTATATATTAACAAAATTGAAATATTTCATTAATAGTAAAATGGCTAGAGGTTCTTGGGTTTAATTTTAAGCTCTGCTACTTTGCTATCTACTAGGTGTGCATTTGACCTTAGACCTAAGCCCTGTGTTTCAGTTTCTTCATGAGTAAATAGGGATACGGAAAGGGCCTTCCTTAGGGAGTCATGAAAATTAAGAAAGATAATATACACGAAGTCCCATAAAAGGATAAACTGATGAAAATGCCAAGGTGTGTTCTTACTCCGTTATTTTTTTTTAATTTGAGATCCAATTTTCTTATTTGTAAAAATCATCAGATAGGTTAAACCCACTGACTTTCACTAATATTATGCATTCTATATAAATCTATTAACATAATCCCAATTATATTTTGGCATTCTCCTTTATGCCTTTAGAAAAAAAAAGTTAACATTTTTGTTTTTTCTTAATAGTTTTCACTTTATCATCAGGTGACCAAAGAAGAGTCATAGAAAACATTTGGTTTCTCTCAGAGTTTTCATGAAGAATCTTTCATTACACTGTACAACTTGAGTGTCCAATAGTGGCTAAGAAAGTCATGCACTTGTGTGAAGAAGGTTCTGAACCTGTAATGGTCAAAAGAGTTACACATAAAAATCTCATATTAGGATTGTGTGTTTCTTGAATTACTGTAAACATAATATACTAGATGAGATGAGTAAAAATGTTTAATATGAATCTCAAATGTTCTTATAAGTTAATTTTCTTTTCTTTTATTCTTTTTTTAGCAAAATGGAAATTACTTCAGTAGAAATACCTAAAATTTTATTTTAGAAATAAAAGACTTTGGCTTTCAGTTTTTAACATTCTCTGGCTTTGTATATTTTTAACATTCTCTGGCTTTGTATATTTTTAACATTCTCTGGCTTTGTATAACACTAAATACTATATTTTAGTGTGTTATGTATTCAGAAAAAGAAAAGTAGTTGTAAAATGTAGTATTCATTTTAAAACAATTGAGGCCAGCAAAATGGCTCATGCCTGTAATACCAGCATTTTGGTAGGCCAAGGTGGGTGGATCACCTGTGGTCAGGAGTTCATGGTCAGCCTGGCCAACATGGCAAAAACCCATCTCTACTAAAAAAAAAAAAAAGAAAAAATACAAAAATTAGCCAGATCTGGTGGCTGGTGCCTGTATCCCAGTTACTCAGGAGGCTGAGGCAGGGAGAATTGCTTGAACCCAGGAGGCAGAGGTTGTAGTGAGCTGAGACCCTGCCACTGCACTCCAGCCTGGATAACAGAGTGAGATTCCATCTCAAAAATAAATAAATAAATACAAAACAATAGAAATACACACACATAAATATGTATCCTACACACTTCATAGTAACTATTGGACGAATATGCACACACACGTACACACAGATTCATACAATTTGCATAAAAACAACCCATATAATGGTTTCTCTGTTACCTAAATAGTGACTATTTTGACCTACTTCATAAAAGTATAAAGAAGATGAATGAGATATTACATGAACAAATATCTTTAAGATATTCCAAAACATAGTAGCACAACAATAGAATGTAGAAAATTATCTAGAATATTTTTCCACAGAACTTTCAGAGGCAATACAAATATACCTTGGATCAGTAACAGAAATTATATATTCAGCTCTAGCCCTAATATAAACATTTGAAAGGAATGTTTTTCTTTAAAGATTAGTATCTCACTTACGATACAGCATAATATTTGATTGTTTGCTTTAAAATAATGTTACTCATGTCTTGAAGATTGTTTCCTCTTCTGAAAAAAACATAAAGCTTTTGTAAGGATTAGCTTAGATGATACAAGGAAAGGGTGTAAAAAATATCTAGCACACAGGAAACACTCAGTAGAGTTAGCTACTATTATCATACTTTTCATAATTGATTCTACCTTTAGGCATTTATTATAGCATCTTCATCAATTCCTTCTTACTAGAAGCCTTTCATCAAAGCCTTTATTAGAAATCAACTTTGTTCCTGCCAAACTGTGTCACTCGATACAAAAACACACACTAATTTCAGATCATGTGTACCAGCGTGTACTGTTACCAGCTTAATTCATAATTTGAGGTAAACGTCCTTGGTCACATATTTAGGTGTAAGGCTCTTTTGTTTAGTTTTGTTATTATTAATTAATTTAATGTTTTTCAGGAAACTCACTGTTTCACCTTTCATGAATCAATAGCTATTACCAATACCCTGTTTCTTGTCTGTGAAGACGTGTCCCTTTTCCTGCTCCCTATCATCTGATTTCTGTCCTTCTGTCCTCACTCTCTAGTAATTGCCCTTATCTTAGTTTTCTTTCTTTCTTTCTTTTTTCGAGATGGAGTTTCACTGTTGTTACCCAGACTGGAGTGCAATGGCATGATCTTGGCTCACCGCAACCTCTGCCTTCTGGGTTCAAGTAATTCTCCTGCCTCAGCCTCCCAAGTAGCTGGGATTACAGGCATGTGCCACCCTGCCCAGCTAATTTTTGTATTTTCAGTAGAGATGGGGTTTCACCTTGTTGACCAGGATGGTCTCAATCTCTTGACCTTGTGACCCACCCGCCTCGGGCTCCCAAAGTGCTGGGATTATAGGCATGAGACACCATGCCTGGGCTTAGTTTTCTTATTATATATGCTTCTCCCATTACTCATCTCTTTGTTGGAATTCACAGGACAGAAATAAAAGAGAGATTGGGAAAATGTGACATTATTTTCTTCCTTTCTTGGAAGGTTGGCAGTGATTGAAGGAAAGTTCAAGAAATAACATTATGGGTTTACTCTACGCACACATTCTGAGGAAACATTTTTTACAGCTTTGTTGGTTTAGTTGGCGATTAAGAAAATATAGATTTTATGAAAACATTTGTAACTGCCTTCTTTTCACTTACAGCCACTCTAGTCCAAAATACAAGAAAAAAATAAATTATATTGGTCTGCAGGCACTTAAATGTTGAGTGTATCAATGAGTAAAGTGAAGCCAAATTAGTTAAGTCTCCAAGAAGGTTTCAAATTTTAATAGATGTTTAATGACAAATTTGAATTGGGTAACACAATGAGATTCCAATGATTGACACTCTCATGAAATCCATCTAAGTTTACTATCGGTTGTGGTGAGATATACATAGGGTGAACAACTGCCACTCTGTTTGTCTCGATATTTTCTAGTTTAGGAATGTAAGGTTTGCACCTTGGTAGACCCCATGGTCTTAGGCATACCAAGAAGGTTGGTCACCCTACGAAGTGTCAGAACCCATTATATAAACTGCACGGGACTTACAAGCATCTTCAAAGTGCTACCTGTAACAGGGCAGAGAATTATAAATGACACACAGAGCTGATACACAGAGCTGACTCGTTCTCTCAGGCTTTGTCCCTGTGAAGCTCCAGCCAGTTAGGTTGGAGAAAGAAGAATGAAAAAAGAACCTGGTGGCTTCTAAATAATGTAGAATCATTTATTAATGTCTGTGGGCAAGAAGGCTTCTATATCAATAACTGAGTTTGAAAACATATTGTTGGTATTGTATAGGTGCTCATCCTGCATAAAAGTTTAATTCAGTGACTCTGTACATGTGTATGACAGAAAGACAGAGACACAAAGAAAGAGAAATTGATGATATCACTTGTATTACCAAGAAAATATCTTTAGTAAGTCAAACAGAAACACTATTTTTTTGGTTACCACTTAGTGACACTTGATGTATAGGGTTTCTGTTGTTCAAATAAAGTAATATACATTTCTTTCACTAATTGAATTGTAGTTCTTGCACTGGGGGCATCAAGTCCAAAGCACTATCCACATCCAACTTCTATTGCCACAGAGCAGCCTTTCTAAAACACTTCCTATAAACCTTCCACAGAATTAGAAACCTTCCTACAAGAAATTAGGACAGCTTAGAGAACTGACAATTTAGACAGATTTCACAAAAACACATTGATTTTCCCTGTGCATATACCTACCTGTGCATGAGAAAAAAAAATCTTCTTGGGAGCATCCTATCTGCCATGATCAATGAATAATTCAGAAGGATTTATAAGCATTGGATTTCTCACTATGGGGCTTTCTCACTAGGGAATACAGGTATAAACCCGAAGTAATTAAAATGTTACATATTGCATCATCTGTAATGTAAAGTGACTCCCAAAAGCAAAATGTCTCTCAACAGAATTAGAATTTTTAAAAACAAGGGCTGGGAAAACTTGAGGTTTTGCTTTCTTCCTGTTTAAAATGTTTTCTAGGTATCCTAGGGACTGTGTTGTATTTGTTTGGAGGGGGAAAATGGCATCACACAGTGGGGTTTGTTGGGGTCTAGGGTAGGGACAGTGGGGCATGAAGTGGTTGGGGAGGGATAACATGGGGAGAAATGCCAAATACAGGTGGCAAGGGAATGGAGGCAGCAAATCACGTTGCCATGTCTGTACCTATGCAACAACCCTGCATGATCTGCACATGTACCCCAGAACCTAAAATGCAATAAAAAAGGTTTTGTTTTCCCATATGATAATAATCAAGTCAATGTCGCATCAGCCACAACATATATTTGAAATAATTTATACTTCACAATAGACACACGACCACTTTTTTGTATTTTTTTTTTTTAATTTTTATTGCATTATAGGTTTTGGGGTACATGTGCAGAACGTGCAAGATAGTTGCATAGGTACACACATGGCAGTGTGTTTTGCTGCCTTCCTCCCCCTCACCCACACTTGGTATTCATCCCCAGGCTATCCCCCCCAGCCCCCCCCGCTGTCCCTCCCCCATTTCCCCCAACAGTCCCCAGTGTATAGTAGACCGCCTCTCTGTGTCCATGTGTTCTCATTTTTCTCACCCACCTATGAGTGAGTATATGCGGTATTTCTTTTTCTGTTCTTGTGTCAGTTTGCTGAGAATGATGTTCTCCAGATTCATCCATGTCCCTACAAAGGACACAAACTCCTCATTTCTGATTGCTGCATAATATTCCATGAAGAACGTCTTTTCCCTTTTAGAGTAAGATAATTGGGAAAAAAATGAGAGAATAAAGGAGAATACATTTCCTATGAATATGTCATTGATAAACCCTAAATGGGCTTCTCCTTTCTGAAACAATTGATATAATTCTTTAAAACCAATTTAATTCCTAGGTTAGGGTTGATAATTTCCCATTGTTGTTTATGTTGTTTTGTTCTTTTTTAATATTAAAAAATACATTCCTTGATTTATTGTTTTTATTGATAAAACTGATTTCAAATCGCATTTTCCTCGTCTTTATAGTTTCTACCACTTTAGGAGAGAAAAATAAATTAACCCGCTTGAGAAATATGATTTAAATTGATATTGACAAAGATAATTGTTTGAAAATGTAGTGGATATACTTTCAGTTCACAATCTCTGTATCGTAAAGCATGCAACTTTATTTCTCTAATGGAGCTTGATTAATATTTTGAGGTTCTGTTTTTTATGTTGGAAAAACCTAACTTGATTGGTTTCTATTCCTGCTTTCCACAGGGCTGTGTCTGAGTTCTAGCAGATGAATGTACTCTAAAGCACTGAAAAACCATTGTTAGTTGTTGTTGCTGTGGTGGTGGTGGTGGTGGTGGTGGTGGTGATGGGACAGGGTCTGCTCTGTCATCCAGGCTGAAATGCAGTGGTATAATCTTGGCTCACTGCAGCTTCAAATTCCTGGGCTTAAGCCATCCTACCACCTCAGTCTCCCAGTAACTGGGACTATAAGCTGATTCCATCATACCTAGCTAATTTCTTTTTGTACACTTTTTAGAGATGGGGTTTTGCTATGTTGCCCAGGCTGGTCTTAAACTTGGGGGCTCAAGCAATCCTTCCACTTCAGCCTCCCAAAGCACTGGTATTACAGGCATGAGTCACAGCACCTGGTGAAAAAGCAAAATTTTTAATCTTGATGTCATCACCTATAGATACCGGCATTCATTTATTTATGCATTTATGCATTTACTGTGTGCCTGGAACATAGTCCAAAAAGTTGTATCTATGCTCATGGATCTTATATTCTGGTGATATATTCTTTTTTTTTTTTTTTTAAATTTTTATTGCATTATAGGTTTGGGGGTACATGTGCAGAACGAGCAAGATAGTTGCATAGGTACACACATGGCAGTGTGCTTTGCTGCTTTCCTCCCCTTCACCCACACTTGGTATTCATCCCCAGGCTATCCGCCCCAGCCCCCCCCCCCCCGCTGTCCCTCCCCCATTCCCCCCAACAGTCCCCAGTGTATAGTAGACCGCCTCTCTGTGTCCACGTGTTCTCATTTTTCTCACCCACCTATGAGTGAGTATATGCGGTATTTCTTTTTCTGTTCTTGTGTCAGTTTGCTAAGAATGATGTTCTCCAGATTCATCCATGTCCCTACAAAGGACACATACTCATCATTTTTGATTGCTGCATAATATTCCATGGTGTATATGTGCCACATTTTCCCAGTCCAGTCTATCATCGTTGGGCATTTGGGTTGGTTCCAGGTCTTTGCTATTGTAAACAGTGCTGCAATGAACATTCGTGTGCATGTGTCCTTATAGTAGAATGATTTATAGTCCTTTGGATAGATACCCAGTAATGGGATTGCTGGGTCAAAGGGAATTTCTATTTCTAGGTCCCTGAGGAATCACCACACTGTCTTCCACAATGATTGAACTAATTTACACTCCCACCAACAGTGTAAGAGTGTTCCTATTTCTCCACATCCTCTCCAGCATCTGCTGTCTCCAGATTTTTTAATGATCGCATATTCTTATTCTTATTTGATCACTGCTGAGTTTTCTGTATTCAGAACTTTGAGACCTCTTAATTTTTCCCAATTGTATTTTATTTTTTTATTTTTGGGATGGGATATCTCTTTGTTTCCCAGGCTGAAAGTGCAGAGGCACAATACAGGCTCACTGTAGCTTCAATCTCTCAGTTTCAAGCAATTCTCCCACCTCAGCCTCCCAAGTAGCTGCAACTACAGGCATGTGCCACTGCTCGTGACTACGTTTTTTGTTGGTTGGTTGGTTGGTTTTTGTTATTTATTTTTTTTTTTTTGTACAGACAACATTTCAATATATTGCACAGGCTAATCAGCAGTCCTCCTGCTTCAGCCTCCCATAGTGCTAGGATTATAGGCATGAGCCACTCTGCCTGGCATATTCCCCCCAATTTTATACATTATTTTTCCTTCAAATAACACAGAGCATTTTGGAGCTATCATGAAATGCTGGATCACAGACTTGCCATCAGTATCTGAAGTGACTAGAGGATTGGAGGCAAAGGAGTGTTGTGGGGCTGAGCCTGTGCAGTCTGAGGCAATGCCAGGTAGATAGTGTCAGAATTGAATTGAATTGTAGGACAAGTTGGTAACCACAGAGAATTGAAGAAATTGCTTTGTGGAAAACACACACACATGCACACACTTGGACCCGAAAGTGTGTGTGAGTGTGTTGAAGGTAAAACAGTTTGATTTTCTTTCAGTCATATGTGATCATGGAATATTAACTAACATTAACTCAATAAAATTATGGTCTAGAACACAAGACTCTTTGAGCTATCTGTCAGTCAACAAGATTCTAATAAATGCTCACAAGTCTCTGAATATCATATTCCCTTTTCTCCTAAGCATAACAATTAACAGAATAAATTGTACCTCTACTGGAAATGTTGTTTTCAATCCAGAGATATCTTTATTGAACTAATGGTTAGATATTATTGGTTAATAACAACATGATGATAGTCATTGTCTTTAAATCACTGCCTTATCCATGCCTTTAACTTTTAAAGCAGGGTTATATATAGGAAAAAACACCATCAGTTTGGTCAGTGCTAGGGATATCAGGCACATCTTTGCTACATAGTACTTCTCTTACTATGCAGTAATTCAGCTTGTGATCCCTAACAGTTTTGTTTCTGTTTAGACTGGCTCTTTCTAGATAAATGCTGTGGGTTCTTCTTCTAGGCCATGCTAAAAATTATCAGGTTTCAAGCATTATTTCAGCAAGCAACACACTAGTCAAGACAGATCACATCTGTGATTGGGATTTAGCATCACAGAAGGGAGTTATAGAATCTTATGATTTCCATTAAGCTGAAAAGAATTTTTAGGTGGTTGGGTAAACAGCCAAATATCCTGATTCCAACTCTTTCCTGATACTTGGATTTAATTTTATTTCTTATTTCTTTTTTTTTTTTTTTAATTTTTTCAGAGACAGGGTTTTTCTCTGTTGCTCAGGCTGGAATGAGTGGCTGAGTGGCATAGTCACACCTCACTCCAACCTGGAACTCCTGAGCTCAAGTGATCCTCCCACCTCAGCCTCCCAAAGTGCTGTGATTACAGGCATGAGCCACTGTGACTGCCTGGCTTGGAATTTTTTTTTACACCTTGGTTTCACAATTATGAAAACTCCCTTAGGACAATGGTCCATGAAGACCACAATTCCTCTTTTGTTAAAATCCTGTCTCTACCAAAAATACACAAAAATTTGCCAAGTGTGGTGGCATGCTTCTGTGGTCTCAGCTACTCGGAGGTTGAGGGGAAAAGATTGCTTGACTCTGAGAGGCAGAGGCTGCAGTGAGCTGAGATTGTGTCACTGCACTGCAGCCTGGGTGACAGAGAGAGACCCCACACATCTCAAAAAAAAAAAAAAAAAAAAAGACATTGTAAGATACGATGTTGATAAATGGAGAAACTAAATAAGAAAATGTTAGCACACACTCGCTGTTCATTGATTTAACATCAGCAATGTTGACCCTTCTCTAACAATCTCTAAAGATTAAGGAATATTGTAATTTGGCTGAGGCCATATTAAAAACCCTTCATGGTATCATGATGAGTGAAATGGAAGGAAAGTAAAAGTATATTAATTTACTTGCACTGGAGTGAGCCTCTTTGCTCATGTTGACATCTAAACACAACTAAACCTAAACATCATGATTTAGAAAATAATTTTAATGGAATGAGTATTATCAAAACAAAATAAGGCAAAAATTTAGTTGTGTTTAGGCCACTATTTTTTTTTTTTGCAAGAAATGGCACTTGCTGATACAAGCAGGCATGAGAATAAATAAATTGCCTAAATGACATCTTCTATTCTTCCCATTTTAACCTGCTACTTACAGGAAGCTTAACCCAGTCAGCTACCTAACACAGAAAATTAGATATGAATTGTGCAAATGTAGCCGAAAATGTGACATCTAACCCAATGATTTTATATCTCAATCTCATTAATTCACTAATTTTTAATGATATATTAGCATTTTTATTTTTCCAATTTTTGTTTTCCTATTGCTTTTTTAAATGCCTTTTTCACATCCTTGTTCCTGAGGCCATAGATCATGGGGTTCAGCATGGGTATCACTGTGGTATAAAACACAGCCACCATTTTCCCCTGCTCCACGGACTCCTCTGTGGGGGGTCTCAAATGCATGCAGAAGAGCGTTCCATAGAAGATTGTAACCACTGTCAGGTGGGAGCCACATGTGGAAAAAGCTTTTTTTCTTCCCTCTGCAGAACGGCTTCTGAGAATAGCCACAAGGATGAACATGTAGGATATGAGAATGATCAGAAGGGACTGGACATTGCTGTAGCCAGCTACTACATACATGGACAGCTCCTTGCTGTATGTGTCAGAACATGCCAATTTGATAAGAGGCGGATCAGCACAGTAGAAATGGTTGATTTCATTAGCACCACAGAAGGAGAGGTGGTAGGTTCTCAAGGTTTCCATCACACTGAGAAGAAAGCCATAGACATAAGGCACAATGACCAGGCAGACACAAACACCTCTGGACATTTTGCTACCGTAGAGCAGCGGATTACAGATGGCCATATAGCGGTCGTATGCCATGACCGCCAACATGCAGTGCTCTGTGAGGACCACAGCAATGACAACATAGCACTGCACCGAACAACCTGAGTATGAAATGGTCTTCTTCTCCGATAAGAAATTTTCTAGCATTTTGGGAGTGACGTTTGTGGAGAAACACAGATCTAGAATGGACAAACTTGAGAGAAAAAAGTACATGGGAGTGTGAAGTTGAGAATCAATTTTGATTAAAATAATCATCCCCAAGTTTCCTACCACAGTGGCTATGTAGACAAAAAGGAACAATACAAAGAAAGCTACTCGCAGCTCTGGATGGCTTGTCAGACCCAAAAGAACAAATTCTGTTACTTCAGTGTAGTTTCTTCCGGACATTTCTTTGTCTCATAGGAGAGGCATTGGTCTGATTAAGGAGAAGTAGAAACTTTGAAAAATCACTAAAACCCTAGCTAAATATCATACTTTGTATAAAAAGATCAAAAAGTCTTTAATTATGTTATCTCAGTAGCAGTTTTGTAACAAGATGAATAGTTATACTATGAAGCAAGTCTAAACATTTCAACAAGTGGTTTCCATTTAGGCTAAATTGGTAATCACACTGTGTGATTAAATTGGAGACTTAATGCAACATTATAAATTGAAGTACTCCTATACTTTGGGAAATTTAAAAATCTAGAGAACTTAA
The DNA here is from genome assembly GCA_031835075.1 of Saguinus oedipus. NCBI lineage: Eukaryota > Metazoa > Chordata > Mammalia > Primates > Cebidae > Saguinus > Saguinus oedipus. The sequence continues at coordinate 60,862,012 of CM063178.1, read as the reverse complement.
TATGTTACAAATAAAATTGTAATAGAGATTTGGAAATGCTTTGAACTTCTGCTGACCTGCTTTTGTATACATACAAAGCTATCATCGTTGGGCATTTGGGTTGGTTCCAGGTCTTTACCAAGTGTGGGTGAAGGGGAGGAAAGCAGCAAAGCACACTGCCATGTGTGTACCTATGCAACTATCTTGCTCGTTCTGCACATGTACCCCCAAACCTATAATGCAATAAAAAATAAATAAATAAATAAATAAATAAATAAATAAATGGAACACAAAAAAAAAAAAAAAAAAAAAACAAAGCTATGTAGAGAGGTGGAAAGGACTTTGAGGATAACTCAGGCAAAGTTCTTTATTCTGAAGATTGAGAAACTGAACCCCAGAGAGATGAAGTGACTTATCTCACTCAGACATGCATCTTACACATCCCCATTCAGTGATCTGTTAATATGCTATATATCTCACCAAGCTCAACTTACTGTCTTGAACCTTAAAGCTATAGTTATATATTTTGTTGTTCTTGGTAGTAGTGCTTTTGGGGGTGATGTGTATGTTGTTTCTTTGTTTTATAAGTTAGTTTTTGGAAACTCGTAAATAAAGCCTTTCATTTGAGTCTAACATTGATTCATGTGTTTATAAGCATTTTTTTTCCAATTTCCACACCACAATGTAGCCTGTCTGTTGGGTTAAACATGTGTATTTATACTCCTTTATTTATATTTCAATTCTATACACAATTTAATATTTATTATCTTTGAGGTTGCAGCCTATGTTTTAATTTGTTCCTATATTTCAATTTCTCACTATTTTACTACACTCATGCTGCACAGAACCACCAGTATAATCCTCTGCTTGGCTCACAGGCTCTTTCATATTGTTGCATAAGAAGTCCTATATCAGTGAATTTCCTGTTCCTCCATTATGTTAACCCTGATGTGTAGTTTAGTCATGAGGATAAAAGGAACTAACTCAATCACCTAAGATGATGAAAAACTTATTTTCAGGTTCTCGATCTACACTTACTCACTGCTAATATCCCCAGAATAAGTGGTCTGATCTGCTTTGACGCCATTGCCACACAAATTTAAAAAGCCTTAAAAATGTGCCAGGTATGGTGGTTCATGCTTGTAATTCCAAAACTTTGGGAGACCAAGACAAGTGGATCACTTCTGGTCATGAGCATGAGACCAACCCGGCCAACATGGTGAAACCCCGTCTCTACTAAAAACACAAAAAATCATCCAGGCATGGTGATGCATGCCTGTAACCCAAGGTACTCAAGAGACTGAGGCAAGAGAATCACTTGAACACAGGAGGCAGAGGTTGTAGTGAGCTGAGATCACGCCACTGCACCCCAGCCTGGGTGACAGAAGGAGGTGAGACTCCGTCTCAAAAAAGTAAATAAAAGAAAGAAAGAAAGAAAAAAGAAAGAAAGGCCTTAAAAATGTAGAGAGATTCTTTGTTCACTGAGGGAAGAATTCAATATCATGAAAAGATCAATCTTTCCTAAATGATATGTAGTCAATTAAATTCCAGTCAAAATTCAATCACAATTTTTGTGAAAAACTGATTCTAATATTTACATTTCCATATAATGGGAAGAGTCAAAATCTCCCAAGAACAATAAGCAGAATTACTTATTAGATGTCAAAATTAACTATAAAAGTATTCAGGATAGTGTTATTGACATGAAATTTTTAAAAATATGTACTTTAACTAATGTTCCAGAACAGAAAGTCCAGAAGTGGCTATATGTACATAGGTGATGTGACATATAACAGAGATGGAATTTCAGATCAGGGTTGAAAAGAGGGACTATTTACTATTGGCTTAGTATATTATTTAAATGGGAAGATTATTAAATTGTACCTTTACTTTACACAATGCACAGAAATGATTTCTAATTCTAGGTAGAGGTTTAATGTATAGTCATTATATTTTGTAGCTTATAATTTATATAGACATTATATATTCACTAAACTTATCAAAAATTATTTTAAATATATATCAAATTAGGTTAAAACATCATATGTGTTAATCTGTCTCCAGATTTTGGTTAACAAACAATTTCAGTATACTAACAATTGCATAAAATGAAATTTACATCTAATTTGTTTTCCCTCATGGGGTAATTAAGTTATTAGCAAATGTCATTATTAAAGAACTTGTCAGAGGCTGATAAAACTTATCTCTTCTGAGCAGGCTCGGGAATCAATATGAATAGCATTTATTTTTTGCCTGATCTAAGAATTTTAGACACATATTTTCTATTAAATTGTATGAGGTCTTATAACAATTGTTAAGTTCTTATTAAAGTGAAATTTTATAGTTCAAAAAACTAATTTACTTTCTAAAACTGTGTCAGCCATGCACTTGTTTATGCATGTATGCTTATAGTAAATAATCACTGAGCATTTTTCAAGTTCTAGACATGGTGCTGGATGGTCGAAGTGGAGCAGTGGATAACATAGAGGAAATACATTTACTTAAGTTAGTAACCAGGCCCAGAACATTTTACATTCTGGTCCCAGCTTACAACTCAGAAGCAGAAGAATAAGAAGAGGAATCCTATATTATAATTCTGAACAAGAAGAGCAGTGCTCTTCTTCTATAATATTTTACTTTCCCAGGAAAATCTATCTCTTCCTTCAATTGCATTGACTGGTTAGGTAATGATAGAAATTGTTTCCAGAAATATTAAAATTCAATTTGTCTAATATTATTGCCTCCTTATCCTGCCCCAATGATTAATACTATGGGTTACTGAGGAAACAAATATGAATAAATGAGGATCTTGAATTCAAGTTTTCTTTGAGTTACAGATGATAGTGACAGGCACTCTAAGAAAGATGAGAGATAGATGAGGAAGAAGAAAGCCAGCCAGCCAGGGTATCAGTGCCCTTACTGTAAAGAATACAAAAAAATCTAGGCCAAGAATCTAGAATAATGCCTATGAATTGTAATTTAATTAACAAGAGGAAAGTATAGTGCTTCTTTTAACTCTCAGATGATGACCAACTTCTTCAATACAAGATCTTGGTTTTAGTCCTTAGTCTCTAAGGAGCTTTGCAAATTTGCTCAGGTCTCACTGGTCATCTGGACATGCACTTTTAGTGGACACCGTTATCATTAACCATATTTTTATTCTAGAATTGTGGGACAATAACAAACAGAGACAACTAATATACAGACATAGAGCCCATGAGAAATGTGTCTACTGCTGCTAAGAGGCAAGAAACACTCAAATGGAACATTCAAAAGTAGTCAATAACTTTGATGATGATGAAAATGCAGCCTAAATAAATAGGAGTGAGAATTTTATTCATCGACTTACTGTTTAAGGGCCTTGACACAATATAGTTTTTTGATAATAATTAGACTGGCTTCATTATAATCAGACTGATTTATGTTTCAAGTATGTTGTTGAAAAAAATAATATTCTGAAAACTAAAGTCTCCTTGAAGCACAAGTATTGCTTGTAAAAAAGTAGGTCTCTAGACAAATATAGGGCATTGGAAAAGAACCCAGAATCTTACAAAATAAGAGAATCCAAGAGGACTTAAAGATCTGTTCATCCAAATTTGTTAGCTCCACATACTGAATCTAGTGGACAACTTTTTCATATGTTTAGTGGTCACAATAAAAAGTCTGTTTGAGCATTTACTTTACTTAGATGTCAGAAAAAATTATATGATAAATTAAACTATGTAAACCTAAATTATTTTCAGTTTGTCTCTTTCTTGTGGAGATTGGTGACAATAGACACCAAGACATTAGTCAAATGGAAAACACAAAAATAAGATTCCTTGAAACTTGTAACAGTGGAAACATCTGCTGAAATATTCATACTGTGAAATTCTATCAGGATGTTTCAATAACACTGGTAATATCATAAAAGTGAAAGATGAAACTAAGTAAGCCCCTCACCATTCATGAAAATGCATTGTCTGTGCAAATTTGCCCCAAAACTACCTACTAAGCACATTGCTATCTAAAAGGTACACAATTTAACAAAGTGAATAAAACACTATTAGATATTGAAAAATAATATTCAAAAACATTTTCTTTCTTACCTGTGAAAATAAGGGTGTCTTTTTCATGACCCCAAAGGTCAAATTCTGGCCAGTGCTAGAAGATATATAATCACATTACTGGCATCAGCATATGTCTCAGGAGAATCCCCAAATGTATAAGAAGAGTCAATTAAAATTGAAATCACAGTGGAGAACATTCTCAAAGGAAGAAATACTAATTGGTTGTTCTATGCTATCTTGAATCAAGACGTTAGAAAAAAGTCTGTATTTTATACTTCAGTAGAGTTCAAAGCAATCTCCTGTTATGAAACGGGGGTAGCACTTTCTACAATACTGAAAACCAAATTGAAAATAGTCTGAGGACACTTAACTTCTCATGAAGCCTGAATTCAGGTAATTGTCCTTACCATCTCAAGAGCACTACCGTATTTCCCACATTGTTTGTCCTTTATCAAGTTCACACACGAATATGTACTAAGTACAAACTTCAATACTGTTTAATCTGTATAATAAAAATATTTTAAAAGCATATCTTTTATAAAGGAATTTGCATTTTGGTAGGACGCCTAAGATAGGTAAACAAATAATAAGAGGTATAAACAATTAATTTCTGGAAAAAACATGAAATGTTTTAGAAACAGATAGGTGAAACAATGAAACAGAAAGGGACTGATGAAGAAACAGTGAAACAGGTAGAAGAGACTGATGACTGCCAATGACAAGAGTGCCTGACATAGACAATAATCATAAGTGTACGCTAAATAAATGTATAACTTACTTAACTTATTGTTTCCATCATGTTTCCCACGTTAAAAAACTTTCATGAAATTGAGTCCACACTGGAACTCAGCGAACTTGCCTCAAAATGCAATTGAGGAAGATGTACATGAAACAGGTATCACTAATCCTGTTTTGCCTTTGAATACACTGATACTGAGAGGGAACTTCTCAAGTTTACCAAACTAATGAAACAATAATAAAACCAGGACTCGGGTTCAGTTCTGAATAATTACAAGGCCAAATATTTTTCCATAACAGCATTCTGTTTCAACTTGAAGAGAATGTTTTATTATCAGTGTATCAGGTGGCATAAATCTTGGGACAGTTGGCTATGAAAAAGTGATGTACAAGAATGTACTTGTTCAAGGATTGGATATTTCCTTGTCTCAATATATGCCTATTGTCTGATTCCTGTCTGAACAATGACAAGGTCCCTTTTGTTTCCTGCACTTTAAATCATAACTCAGTCCTTCCCTTTCCTCTGTCCCAGACAACCTAGTTTATCTCTGTTCACTTAAAAAAATTTTATTACACATTAGCTGATTTTTCCATTTAACTTTGCTATAAAAATCAAAACTAATATTTGTAAAGGTTATAAAAATTGTCATTTGTTTCCCAAATATTATGGATAATTATAATTGCATATCAAGAAAAATGCATTGCTACAAAGATTTATTCCTTACAAGTATTTCCCTTAACACACTTTACTGTAGTTCAGCCTTCACTGTTATCTGTCTCTCTGCTATGAAACGGGGGATAGAGTGTGTGATCTTTTCTGTGTGCTGCCAATAAAATTACATTCTCCACCAACAGCGTACACTGTTGTAAATTAGTTCAACCATTGTGGAGTGTAAATTAGTTCAACCATTGTGGAAGACAGTTTGGCAATTCCTCAAGGACCTAGAAATAGAAATTCCATTTGACCCAGCAATCCCATTTATAAATCATTCTGTTATAAGGATATATGCACATATATGTTCATTGCAGCACTGTTTACAATAGCAAAGACTTGGAACCAACCCAAATGCCCACTGATGATAGATTGGACAGGGAAAATGTGGTGCAAATACACCATGGAATACTATGCAGCCATAAAAAAAGATGAGTTCGTGTCCTTTGTAGTGACATGGATGAACCTGGAAACCATCATTCTCAGCAAACTGACACAAGAACAGAAAATCAAACACCGCATGTTCTCACTCATAGGCAGGTGTTGAACAATGAGAACAACCCATGGACACAGGGAGGGGAGCGTCACACACTGAGGTCTATGGGGGAAACTAGGAGAGGGACAGCAGGGGGTGGGAAGTTGGGGAGAGATAACATGGGGAGAAATGCCAGATATAGGTGAAGGGGAGGAAGGCAGCAAACCACATTGTCATGTATGTACCTATGCAACGATCCTGCATGTTCTTCACATGTACCCCAAAACCTAAAATGCAACAAAAAAATTACATTCTCCAATTCTAGCTCAGTAATGATTCATGTTAATGGGTTTTCAGTGGGTCATTTATGATAAAGAGCTTGAACATGATTTTTTTCAAACCAAATGATCTATTGTTCCACCTTGACTCTATATTAGGATGGGAGAAGGGAGTATCATAGAGGAAACCCGTAACTGGCCATAAATACAGACAAAGGCAGGAAGAGGAAAGGATTGTAAAATTCTCACTCATTCAAAAACACATGGGCATCATCTCTTTATTGAACAACTATCTTAAGGTGGTAAAAATTTAAAAATGAAAAGTTGGGTCCTTTCCTTTGAGAACTTCCTAAAATAGTGGAAGGAACAGATGTACATGCATATAATTATAGGACCATTTATGAATGCAATAATAAAATTGCAAGTCTGTGGATAAACCATAATGTGGTACCTAATGGGAAATCAAATTAAAATCCTAACCCCCCATATCAATTGAACAGACTGCCTCTTAGTCAAGGGAACCTCAGAGAAACCTTAAAAACTGAGTTCCTGCCATGAAGGATGGGAGGTCAGACATGCCTTGCTATATCCCCTCCCTTGCTAAGCACAATTAGGCTTTCTACGATAAGGGTTACACAAACCTGCCCTTGTGAGACTCACAACACCACTGATATCAGCCTGACCTTGACTCCTCTTTTTGTGGTTTCAACACAGCAACTGAGCAGCATTCCTTCCTGATACAAGACCACCAATAACCTAGTGGTTGTGGCCAGACTACAGAGTCTGTGCCCAGAGGGACTTGGTGTCCTCTGCTTCACCTTTTGGCGGATAGGGTCTAATCATAACAGATTTAAACGTTAAATCTCCACTCCAAAGTGAACATGGGATGCATGTTGCATACATTAGCTTATTATTCATGCCTGTGCCTCTTCAATGTGAATATTCATAGTCTTTCTATAACCTATTGAATATGTATTATTATGCATATGTATATATTTGGTCATTCCATTCAGCATAAATCCCTGTCTTATTCTTCATATCCTTGAAGGGTATTTTTCCAACTTCTAGCTGGAGAATATGTATCACAGCCTGTCAGAATGGCCACTCTGCAATCGTTTATGAGAAAGTCCTCCTTTCTAAATTTATGAATTTCATCATTCCTCAGTTGATACTATACATCCTGAATGTATTGAAGAAACCTTGCAGGAAGAGATAATCCTTCAGCTAAGTCTTTTTATCTGAGATGGAGTTTCATTCTTGTTACCCAGGCTGGAGTGCAATGGTGCGGTCTTGGATCACTGCAACCTCTGCCTCCTGGGTTCAAGCAATTCTCCTGCCTCAGCTTCCGAAGTAGTTGGGATTATAGACACCCACCAGCATGTCCAGGTAAGTATTTTTAGTAGAGACAGGGCTTCACCATGTTGGCCAGGCTGGTCACGAACTCCTGACCTCAGGTGATCACCCACCTCGGCCTCACAAAGAGCTGGGTTTACAAGTGTGAGCCACTGCACCCAGCGCTTCAGCTAAGTCTGAAATTGTAAGAGTAAAGGAAAGTGTAGAAGGAAACCTGGGGCTGAGTAACAGTATAAAGCACCCTTGACATAAGTTACTCCATCTTAGAAAAAGACTTCATCTTACATTTTAAAAGGCATCATGCCAACAAGGGCCAGATGTTTTGCCTAATCAAGAAAGACTGCATCCAACCAAATAAAGGCATAACAAAGTCACTCTTCCACTATTAGTTCATACTGGAGGACTTTGTGGCCATAAAAGAGCAGGACTTCAGCAGCTTGAAACAGCCATCTTAAAAGACACTATCTTGCTATCGCTTGAGATAAGCACTTGGCATTTGCCACTGAAGGCTTTGCTTACATAAAAGACTCTTCTTTACAAGATTATTTATGGACCTCCAGGGCCTGCGTAGGATATTCTTTTTGTTCATGTCACTCCCCCGTGGACTGGTTCCTTAACCCATTTTTAATCCCTTTATTTTTTATGTTAAATGTTACTTTCCTTGTTGTAGAATGTGTAATCTATAACACTTATAGACTGATTAAATATATTGTAATTCATGAACTGCAATACTGACTGAATTGTCAAATGATTTGAGCCTCTTTGCCCATGGCTCTGACTACTGAGTGAACAGGAAGTATTAAGGAGAATTGCCTGCTTGGGAGCCCCACGTAGCTCGTGGCTTTTATGATTGAAATAGCATCAATAAAAATCTGACATTGCAGAAAAAAATCTGACAAATATGCATGGCCCTAGTTATCACTGACCTTGCACCACTCATCATGGTAGAAAGTTCATTAATTGTTCCACAAAGAAATGCCTTACACCAATTATTGGAATCATTATCTCCAAATAACAACTCTGCACACAGAGCAGAATCCAGTGGGAAGACAGAGGATGTCTGAGAAAAAAAAATGTGGAAATTATAGGTCACCTATTGTGTTTGACCACATAAAGGTGTTTTATAGTTTAGTCAAAGTTTGGGGAAGAGTAGCTACTATACAAACAGAAGAACAAAACTGGAAACTGGAGACCATTATTAATGTTATGAAAATCCAATAACTGTGCAAGAAGAGAACTACAACCATAGTAGGACTCACATTATTAATAATTAATACTAGTGTTAGTAATGCTCAAAGTATTACTCATAGTATTCTTCAGGTAGTATTCATGATACATTCATAGCAATTTTAACGGTCAACACTGATTAAGCCAAAAATTCAAATATGACCCTACAATGACAATGAGAGAAAGAAGTGTTCATTACAGGTAGGGATGAATGATTGGTGAAAGTATGATAGCACCTTATCATTAATAAACAGATTCAATCACTTACATGCATATTTGAAAAATCAGCAAAGAGGAATACAAACATATCATTCAAAATGGATTAAGTCCCAAAGAAAATAACAAGAAAGTGTTATCTACAAGGAGTTAGCAGTACATTAGAGGGTGAGACAGGAATTTATATATGGCTTGTAATATCATTTGACATTTAAAACTGTATACATTAATCATAAGTAAGTTCAAATGGTAATTATAATAAGTAATTTTACTAAACACATGTGTATATGTAAAAGCATTGGAAGGAACACAAAACAAAATCTCACATGTGATTTCTTCAAGGTTTGTGATGTTCTCTGTCTATGATATGTAATCAAGCCTTTGTGAATTTGTATAATTAACATGTCATCAATCAGAATAGACTATGCTATGGAAACAAGCAAACTCCACATATCACCGTACCTTATAAAAAGAAGGGTACTTGTCAGCCATTCTGTACTGCCATTGTGAGTCAGATGAGGACTGTTCCAAGTCTCCTAACTGAGCAGCCACTATATTAAATCTTGCTGGTCACCATAGAAAGAACAAAAACAACAACAGACCCACTCAAAAGTGGTCTCACAAACAATTAAATGTTCAATTGAGAGGTGATATATGTGAATTTTAATCTCATTTTCCAGAAATAGCTACATGCTCTTACCTAAACCATAGCATAGAAGTATAAAGCTATCCTGTATACAGAAGACAAAGAATTTAAACAAGATGAATGACAACTACAAACATAAAACCTTGTGAACAAAATTGTATGTATATGAATTTTAGAAAAGAACGTTTTTATGCTTAAAATTGACTTGGCTATGCAGGCTCTTTTTTGGTTCCATGTGAAATTCATGGTGGTTTTTTCCAGTTCTGTGAAGAAATTCAATGGTAGTTTGATGGGGATAGCATTGATTGTGTAAATTACTTTGGGCAATATAGCCATTTTCACGATATTGATTCTTTCTAACCACGAACATGGAATGTTTCTCCATCTATTTGTGTCCTCTCTTATTACATTGAGCAGTGGTTTGTAGTTTTCCTTAAAGAGATCCCTTACATTCCTTGTGAGTTGTATTCCTAGGTATTTTATTTTCTTTGTAGCAATTGTGAATGGCAGTTCATTCTTGATTTGGTTCTCTTTAAGTCTGTTATTGGTGTATAGGAATGCTTGTGATTTTTACACATTGATTTTATATCCTGAAACTTGCTGAAGTTGCTTATCAGTTTCAGGAGCTTTTGGGCTGAGGTGATGGGGTCTTCTAGGTATACTATCATGTCATCTGCAAATAGAAACAATTTGGCTTCCACCTTTCCTATTTGAATACCCTTTATTTCTTTTTCTTGCCTGATTGATCTGGCTAGAACTTCCAGTACTATGTTGAATAGGAGTGGTGAGAGAGGGCATCCTTGTCTAGTGCCGTATTTCAAAGGGAATGCTTCCAGTTGTTGCCCATTAAGTATGATATTGGCTGTTGGTTTGTCATAAATAGCTTTTATTACTTTGAGATATGTTCCATCAATACCAAGTTTATTGAGGGTTTTTAGCATAAAGGGCTGTTGAATTTTGTCAAATACCTTCTCTGCGTCAATTGAGATAATCGTGGTTTTTGTTTTTGGTTCTGTTTGTGTGGTGAATTATGTTTATAGACTTGTGTATGTTGAACCAGCCTTGCATTTCCAGGATGAATCCTACTTGATCATGATGGATAAGTTTTTTAATGTGCTGTTGCAATCGGTTTGCCAGTACTTTATTGAAGATTTTTGCATCTATGTTCATCATGGATATTGGCCTGTAGTTTTCTTTTCTTGTTGAGTCTCTGTCAGGTTTTGGTATCAGGATGATGTTGGTCTCATAAAATGATTTGGGAAGGGTTCCCTCTTTTTGGATTCTTTGGAATAGTTTCAGAAGGAATGGTACAGATCCTCTTTGTGTGTCTGGTAGAATTCAGCTGTGAACCCATCTGGACCTGGGCTTTTTTTGTGTGGTAGGCTCTGAATTGCTGCCTCAACTTCAGATCTTGTTATTGGTCTATACATACTTTTGGCTTCCTCCTGGTTTAGGCTTGGGAGGACACAGGGGTCCAGGAATTTATCCATTTCTTCCTGATTTACTAGTTTATGTGCATAGAGTTGTTTGTAGTATTCTCTAATGATGGTTTGAATTTCTGTGGAACACAGCAGGAGGCATCAAACTACCAGACTTCAAACTTTACTACAAGGCTACAGTAATCAAAACAGCATGGTACTGGTACCAAAACAGAGATATAGACCAATGGAACAGAACAGAGGCATTGGAGGCAACACAACATATCTACAACCATATAATCTTTGATAAACCAGACAAAAACAAGCAATGGGGAAAGGATTCCCTATTTAATAAATGGTGTGGGGAAAACTGGCTAGCCATGTGCAGAAAGCAGAAACTGGACCCCTTCCTGACACCTTACACTAAAATTAACTCCAGATGGATTAAAGACTTAAACGTAAGACCTGACACCATAAAAACCCTAGAAGAAAATCTAGGGAAAACCATTCAGGACATAGGAGTAGGCAAGGACTTCATGAACAAAACACCAAAAGCATTGGCAACAAAAGCCAAAATAGACAAATGGGACCTAATCAAACTCCACAGCTTCTGCACGGCAGAAGAAACAGTCACTAGAGTGAATCGGCAACCATCAGAATGGGAAAAAATCTTTGCAGTTTACCCATCTGACAAAGGGCTGATATCCAGAATTTACAAAGAACTCAAACAGATTTACAGGAAAAAAACAAACAAGCCCATTCAAAAATGGGCAAAGGATATGAACAGACACTTTACAAAAGAAGACATACATGAGGCCAACAAACACATGAAAAAATGCTCATCATCACTGGTCATTAGAGAGATGCAAATCAAAACCACATTGAGATACCATCTCACGCCAGTTAGAATGGCGATCATTAAAAAATCTGGAGACAGCAGATGCTGGAGAGGATGTGGAGAAATAGGAACACTCTTACACTGTTGGTGGGAGTGTAAATTAGTTCAACCATTGTGGAAGACAGTGTGGCGATTCCTCAGGGACCTAGATATAGAAATTCCATTTGACCCAGCAATCCCATTACTGGGTAGATATCCAAAGGACTATAAATCGTTCTACTATAAGGACACATGCACACGAATGTTCATTGCAGCACTGTTTACAATAGCAAAGAACTGGAACCAACCCAAATGCCCAACGATGATAGACTGGACTGGGAAAATGTGGCACATCTACACCATGGAATATTATGCAGCAATCAAAAATGATGAGTTTGTGTCCTTTGTAAGGACATGGATGAATCTGGAGAACATCATTCTCAGCAAACTGACACAAGAACAGAAAAAGAAATACCGCATATACTCACTCATAGGCGGGTGAGAAAAATGAGAACACATGGACACAGAGAGGCGGTCTACTATACACTGGGGTCTATTGGGGGGAATGGGGGAGGGACAGCGGGGGGGGGGGCTGGGGAGGGATAGCCTGGGGATGAATGCCAAGTGTGGGTGAAGGGGAGGAAGGCAGCAAAACACACTGCCATGTATGTACCTATGCAACTATCTTGCATGTTCTGCACATGTACCCCAAAACCTATAATGCAATAAAAATTAAAAAATAATAATAATAATAATAACGTTTTTAAAACTTCAATGTTCTCCATTGATGCACCGTATTTCTCAATTTAAAAAAAGGAACTTTGGAACCAAAAGAATACTGATTTTTAAGAAAAATATTTATTCCTTGACAGCTCTTTGATTAATGCTTCTTTCACATTTTTATTTCTAAGGCTGTAAATCATAGGGTTCAGCATAGGAATTACTGTGGTGTAAAATACAGCTACCATTTTTCCCTGTTCCACAGATTCCTCTGAGGGAGGTCTGAGATACATGAAGAAAAGAGTTGCATAAAATATAGTGACAGCTGTCAGATGGGAGCCACAGGTAGAAAAAGCTTTTTGCTTGCCCTCTGTAGAGCGAATCTTTAAGATAGCAGGAAAAATGTAAAGGTAGGAAATAAATATAATAAAGAGAGAAAAAGAAAGGTTCCATCCAGCCACAACAAACATTGACAACTCCTTGTTGTAGGTGTCAGAACAAGCCAGCTTAATCAGTGGAGGGTCAGCACAGTAGAAGTGATTAATTTTGTTGTGGCCACAAAAGGCTAGGTTGTAGGTCCACATGGTCTCCATCAGGCCAGTGAGCGCTCCATACACATAAGGCATCGTGATGAGGAAAGAGCACACACTCTTGGACATTTTCCTGCCATAATGCAGAGGGTTGCAGATGGCCATGTACCGGTCAAAGGCCATCACGGCCAGGATGTACATCTCAACATGGACCAAGGCAATAAAAAGGTAACACTGTACCAGACAGGCAGAATAGGAAATGCTTTTCTTCTCTGAAAGGAAAATCTCCAGCATCTTTGGAGTCACATTAGAGGAGAAGCACAGGTCCACGAAGGATAAGTGGCTCAGGAAAAAGTACATGGGCGTGTGGAGCCGAGCGTTGGCCTGGATGAGGACAATCATGCCAAGGTTCCCAGCCACCGTGACCATGTAAATGGCTAGAAACAGTGTGAAGAAGAGAATCTGTAATTCCTGGCGATTGGTGAGTCCCAGGAGAATGAACTCAGTCACCAACGTGAAGTTTCTTCTCATCATTTCCTTCAGGGGGAGAAAGAAACTTTTCATATATATTGGATTACAATACAATAGCAACATGATTATTACTGTAACAGTAAATGATCATTCTACCAAAACTTTCCCCCTCTTTTCAGCAGTTTTCCTCATTCTATTTCTACTGAACTTTGTTTCAGGTAACCTAAACAAGGGATCTTCAAAGCACCTCTCTGCCTTTTGTGATATTGCCCTCTATTTTTCTTGTTTTCTTTCCCTTTTCTTTCTTCTCACTCCCCTCTAATTCAACTTCTGTTTCTATTCGTTTTCTCTCCTTTCTCCTTCTCTTATTCTATCCTTCCTTTTATTTAAGAAATGTACTTTCCAGATGGACTTGCCCCATAACATGACATTTAGAACTAAGCAATTTCTTTATTCCTGATTATAGTGCTGGCAAGGAATGAGTTTAGAGAGAGAAAAGGATAAGGTAGCAAAGAGCAATATTTGCTGTAATGATCTTGTTCTTTGTGACTAGTTTTCACCAATCCAATTCTCACCAATTCTTCCTCTCCTGGAGAAGCCTGAGCAAACAAGTTGGACTCATTTGTTGCTTTTTATTCCTCCAGACTCAATGCAATAGGGAATTACCAGGCAGGACCAAATTTTTATTCTTTTTTTACAAAAAGTCTACATATTTGTATTTTGCTGGTTGCACAGCTCTTAAATTCTCCAGCCATTAATACTCTATTTAAATTTTTGGAGGAAATTTTCCATTGTGTGGAGTTAAGAGTCATGGAAATTCTCTCCTCTTGATCTTCCACTTCCAATTTCCACTGAAAGACCAGATTCTCTGTTTAGAAAGGAGTAGGCAGGGGTTAGATATTAGCCTGTGCTTGTCTTAAGTGAGTTCATGATTCAAGGTTGACAAAATACTTTTTCATCAAATAGATTACAGTGAGGTTTGAAGATCAGACTGATGTTGCAAAGAAACACTGATTCTGTGTATTTTGAGCTGCTCAGCCTCCACACCTGCCCAGGCTGCTATCTGTTCTCTAAGCCAGGTCTTTTAACTGCACATCCATTTAGGAGCCCTAGCATCCTTTCAGAACATTCCAGTGTTGCTTAGCATAACCAGAGCTGTGTTCTGTTACTTTCAACAACAACTACAAAAAAAACGATAACACTGATATCAATGAAATGTACGTTCTATTTTTCTGTATAGAGGTCATCTATAATCACAAGAACATCCTATAGAAGGTTATTCTTTGAATATCTGAAACAAAGGTTTTATTTGTGATTGATAAAACAGCCAGTAAAATCTGTGTCTACATCTATTCAGTCCTAGTAGTGATGCGCCCTCATTCATTTTTACATACCAAACTGCCTTCAGCTTTTGCCTTTGTCCTGTTGTTAAATGTTCTTTCTGTGAGAATTTATAAACAGTTAAATTCACATATTTAAAGTGTACAAATTTGTGTATTTGACAAATGCACACATCCGGTTGACATTCTTAATTTTTCAGACTAGACCAAATAAAAGATGAATGCCTTGATAAAAATACAATAGCCTTAGTATAAAATCAATTCACAAGATCTGTAGTTAGATATTTCTGAAATGCTACTCTATTCCTTTGACATGTTCCTTATTCTGTGTTTTAGTTTTACCACTAATTTAACTGGCAGTTACATGGTTGTTCTTACATGCCAAACTCTAATGTATTTTATAAATTTTAAAACATTCGACCTTCAAACCAATTCTATGACATTCTGCCCATAATAGATAATGCAGACTAACCTATTTCACTCAAGGTCAATTCAGAAGGAAATTCTTGTACGTACCATAAAGCATACTGTACTGGTAGAAACATGTGCTTTGGAATTGACTGGTTGAATTCACATTGTGATGTCAGAACTTCTGATCTGAGTAGTCTGGGTCACGTTTCTTAATAATTCTGGTCTATAGTTTGTTTTTATTACAAATGAAATTAATAAATACAAAAGGACTATTTTTAAAATCTCACAAAATTGAGTATGTTAATATGCATAGCACTGTGCCCAACGTATGGTAAGCCCTCAGTAAATATTAGCTATCATTTATATCAAGTAAAAATTTTACAGCATGCCACTTTTATTTTTATTCCTTTAAATTCCATCTTCATTAGTCAATAACTTTAAAAAAGTACCTTAAATACTAAATGTCTACATTTTTCTGATAATTGGAATTCTTCTTTCCACCTAGTGATTTAATCTTCACAATCATAAATCTAACTCTGATAATGCATATGATTGTACAAACAAGTACAGTTCCAGGATTATGAACCCATGCAGAAAAAAGAAACCTGCCTATGTATAAGGAAAGAGCTGTCCTCACAAAGAATATCAATGGCTTTTCTGGTGACAAATACAGAAAGAATTTATAATATTTGTATGATGACTCCATTTTCCTGAGGGATTTCACAAATATGCAAAGATGAAGCAATTACTCTGTTAGATTTCTTTTCTCACTGAATAATTTCTCTAGAGAGATGGCATTGACACAAAGCAAATTTACAATGGGAACCCCCCACTGGCTAGTTTTCCTCTGCCTTCTCAGTCTCAGTATTTTTCTTTTGATATTGGAAAATCCTTACAATAACATTGATGTCTTCCATGAATTCCCATATTGCCTTAGGTTTACCATGTCACTTTCAGCTTAATTCAACTTTTCTGATACAGTTTCTTCCATACCAGTGTTGCAAATTTTGTCATTTTACCTTTGTTAATCTGTGTTATGGACTGGATTATGGCCATCCCCTCACTCTCCAAAATTCCTATGCTGAAGTTCTAACTCCAAGTACCCACAGAGCATGATTTTGGAGACACAATATCTGAAAAGAACATTTAAGTAAAATAAGGTCTAGTGGGTGGGCTATTCCCTGATCCAATATGACTTACATCCTTGTAAGAAGAAATTAGAATACAGGCATAAGAAAAGACCATGTAAAAACATCAGGAGAAGATGGTCATTCACAAGCCAGGAAGAGAACTCAGAATGAAACCAATTTTGCCCACACTTTGATCTTGGACCGCTAGCACCTAGAACTGTGAGAAAATAAATCTCCATGTTTAAGTCACCAAGTTCATGGTACTTATTTGTGGCATCCCTAGCAAACTAATACACTCTGTGTACTGATGAACAAATAGAATGATTTGATGTTGTAATGAAGCTTAGCTTCCTTAAAGACTAGTACTACTTTTATGTTTTTAGTAACCTTTATATTGAAGTCTAACATATACACAAAAAATATGAACAAAATGTAAATGTACAGCTTCGTGGATTTTTACAAAGTGAACATACTTGTATAACTTGCCTCTAAATCCTCAAATAGAACATTAACAGTACTCCGCTATCTCTCCTCATGCCCTTTCCTAGTCACTAACCTCAAATTATCTACATCTTCACTTTTAACACTATAGATGAATGGTGTATGTTTTGAAATTTTCTATAATAGGAATAATATAGTGCATATCCTGTGAAGTCTAGTCTTTCAATGAACACTACACTGGTGCTAAATATTATGTTGGTGATTTTTATTCAGGCTGATGAGTGTGATGAATATGTAAATAATCCCTTCATCTCCACTGCTGTATAGTAAGTACACCAAAATTAATATATCTTTTCTACTATTGATACATATACAGGGTACTTCCAGATGTGGCTATTACAAAATTCAGTCTTGTACATTTCTCTTCATGAACACATTCATGCATTTTTTTTCATTGAATTATGAACATATTATGGGCAGAAGTACCGGTTTCTGGACTAAAAATATTTCCAGCTTAAATTTATGCTAATAGTTTTCCAAATTGGTTATATCTATTTGCATTCCCACTAGGATTATATGAGAGGTTTATTTGTTCCACAGTCTCATCAATGCTTAAAATATCATTTTTTTTCTGTCATTCTCCAACATATAGGTACAGACACATAGGTACAGATATATAAAGATACAGTTATATTATAATTGTAATGTACATTTCCCTAATAATTATTAATGTTGAGCACAAGGTCATAAGTTACTTGGTTCTTTGAAAATATTTTTATATAGCACCAGTTTGTACTTTGCCTGTCTTTCTACAATCTATTTTTTTTTAAGCAGGGTGATATTTTAACACCACCCCTAACCTTACTAATTTTGACAGACTGTTTTTCCTCTATTCTGGGTTGTGGTTTCTCTTGTGACCTGCGAAATTGCAGCTCAAGCCCATGGAACTTAACGTGCAGATGCTGAAAAAATTGTCGGTCAGGTTGACGTTGCTGGTCAGAGGTGCTTTAAGGATGTGCTAGGGCTAGAAGAGGTGGCACTGCACTGGGAGAGGCACTCGTCCACCAAGTTCAGAGAGGTGATCATCATGCTGTTTGTATCAGAGCCTCATACCAGAGTTTCAGGAAGGAGTGGATTGGAGGACTGAAGAGACAAGAAGGTAGTCCTAAAAGGTACCTCATGAAGCAGACCATTGGGAACTTCTGTCATTAGACTTATACATGCAGTGACCAATAATCAAGATTAACTGAAATCTGAGGATGGTCAGTCCTGAAATATGTTATTCCTGACGTGGAGAAAAATATCACTTGAAGACAGTGCAAAATGCTTTGAAAATAATAAGGCCTTCCAGGCAGTTTATGATGCTATGGCACAGCAAGGCCAATGTCAGGTAGATGACAAAGTCAATTTTTGTTTTATTCTGTTCAACAATGTGGATGATCACCTCTCTGAACTTGGTGGACGAGTGCCTTTCCCAGTGAACTACAGGGTCAGTTCAGAGGACTCACTGCTATAGGACTGTAGAGATTAGGCTGCCAAGGTCTGCAGAGGATTTACTGAGGAGGAAGAAGAGAAAGGCTGTCTCCCTGCTGTGACCCTCTCCAAGACAGCTTACTGCCTCATGGGAGGGACTTAGCTGTTTCTTTCTCTTCCTTTCAAGGAGAAAATTTATAACCTATCTATCTTCTCTAAAATGCTTCAATGCCTATGAAACATGGAGACTCTCCTTCAGCCTGCTGATGAGCTCAGAACTCTACATATTATCTATAATTATTGCTTTATATAATTCTTCTTGGCATATATACATATGTACACATACATGTATACACATATATATGGTCTTAGGATTTGGATTTTCACATTTATTTCAATGATTAAATTTTTTTTTTATAATTTGCATCAAGGAATCCTAATATCTGAAATAAATTGAAGGTATTCATTTGTACTTTTTATTTTTTATTTTTCTAGACAATTTATGTGAATTAGAGCTTTACCAGTGGGAAATCTTTGAAGTCTGAGTGGTTGATAACTCATTCTCTGACTTACATTTATGTTTGTGTATTCCAGCATCATGAAGTTTCTTACCTGGGCCTCTTTATGTTTTTTCTTTAGCTTGAGGTTTGATGGCCCATAAAACTAGTGTAAATATAAATGCTGACATGAACATTCATCTATTGTCATAAATTCTTAAATAAGACTTTATAACTCCTCCATCAAACACAGCCTAAATGGACTAGTTTCATCCTTATTGTTGCTGCTGTTGACTCTGTGCTACTGTAGACATTGTAGCCCTTCAATAATCCTAATTTTGTGAGGGCATCTGTGCTCTCATTTCTCACCTTGCACGCACTCCATTATTAGTCTCTCATCTTCTTTGTATGTGATGGTATCTTAAGCTCTAGGTGACCTCTAGGGGAACTGTAGGCCTCCACACCCACAAAACACACATCTTCAAGATTGGAAGACAGTGATCCTATGTGAATGTGAGATAATACATTTTATACCTTTTGGGTTGACGTGGTTTTAGACATGCATTAAACAGATTATGTATTAGCTTTGTATCTCCTTAGACAGACTTTTAGGTAACATTCAATTTAGAAGCCTACTGGTCATTTATTCTTCCTCTAAAAAGCCAAGAAATAAACCAGGTATGAACCGTGAAAACAGAAATGTGCCTCACTGTGGGCCAAAGCACTGTTGTGTTTTAGGCTGGAGGTGGGGTTGGTATAGGCAGAGGCTAGAGCTGAAATGACAGCTGAGTGTGCAAGGGATGAGGCTCACATATTAGCTCGGACATAGTAAGGTGGAATACTGACTTCCTCTACAAGAGAGGCAGAAGTACTTAGTGAGTTTAGCAGAAGAGATAGTTTTTAAAGCTTACTGTGCCAGACACAGTGGTTCACCCATGTAATCCCAATACTTTGGGAGGCCCAGACAGGCAGGTACTTGAGCTCAGCAATCCAAGACCAGTCTGTGCAACATGATGAAACCCCATGTCTACAAAAAATACAAAAATTAGGTATGGTGACACGCCTATAGTCCCAGGTACTGTGGCAGGGGTGAAGGGTTGAGGTGGAAGGATGGTTTGAACCCCTAAGATCAAGATTGCAGTAAGCTGTGATCACACCATTGCACTCCAGTCCATCCTGGGTGTTGGAGTGAGATGCTGTTTCAAACAACAACAAGGAGCTCAATGTAGGTTTAAGGAGCAGTCTAAAACTGCGTGCCCAACTCCTTCCAAAAATAAAATTCAGGTCTGGTTTTAAGGGTTTTATTTTCTAAAATATAAATTAGAACTTTTTAAAATTTACATGGATTCCTTACTATAGAGCTTCTTACTTTGGCATATGGGCAGACAAAACTATATTGAACTCAAAATTTCTGTTAATTGGTGTAAACACTCATATTTCTTTTATTGACATTCCATAAAAATTCCCCAGCCCTTCAAGGAAGATATATAATTTTGGATAAATTTCTATCTAAACTCTATGAAAAATCATAGGCTAAATAAAATATAAACATGACAAAAACCAGTACTGATGTTTATTTAGAAAACAATTTCCTTTTGAACAGTTCTTTGGATAAAGCCTCTTTCACATCCTTATTCCTCAGACTGTAGATCATGGGATTCAACATGGGGATCACAGTGGTGTAAAATATAGCTACCATTTTCCCCTGTTCCACAGATTCCTTTGAGGGAGGTCTGAGATACATGAAGAAAAGAGCTGCATAGAAAATAGTCACAGCTGTCAGATGGGAGCCACAGGTAGAAAACGCTTTGCGCCTGCCCTCTGTAGAGCGGATCCTAAGGGTAGCAGGAAATACGTAGAGATAGGAAATGAGGATGATAAGGAGAGAATACATGAAGTTGAAACCAGCCACAACAAACATTGACAACTCCTTGTTGTAGGTGTCAGAACAAGCCAGGTTAATCAGTGGAGGGTCAGCACAGTAGAAGTGATTAATTTTGTTGGGGCCACAGAAGGCTAGGTTGTAGGTCCACATGGTCTCCATCAGGCCAGTGAGCGCTCCATACACATAAGGCACCGTGATGAGGAAAGAGCACACGCTCTTGGACATTTTGCTGCCATAAAGCAGAGGGTTGCAGATGGCCATGTACCGGTCAAAGGCCATCACGGCCAGGATGTACATCTCAACATGGACCAAGGCAATAAAAAGGTAACACTGAACCAGACAGGCAGAATAGGAAATGCTTTTCTTCTCTGAAAGGAAAATCTCCAGCATCTTTGGAGTCACATTAGAGGAGAAGCACAGGTCCACGAAGGATAAGTGGCTCAGGAAAAAGTACATGGGCGTGTGGAGCCGAGCGTTGGCCTGGATGAGGACAATCATGCCAAGGTTCCCTGCCACTGTGACCATGTAAATGGCTAGAAACAGTGTGAAGAAGAGAATCTGTAATTCCCGGTGATTGGTCAGTCCCAGGAGAATGAACTCAGTCACCAACGTGAAATTTCTTCTCATTTCCTTCAGTGGGAAATGAGAATGTTGGATTAGTACAGATATTTTTAAAGGGCAAACGTTTTTATATTTTCTTAGAATATTGTTTTGCATTACTCCTCAGCAACTTGTTCTGTCTTTATGTTGTCTCAGGAGACACTAGAAATCGTGATTTAATTGAAACAGGGTCTACTTAAACATTTAAACATTAATAAACAGTCAACTGGCTGCTATGTCTCAGTTGCCACTGTTTCAGGTTTTTTGCTTTTATAATTGCCCTTTTATTTCTTTTTTCTGTTAATCTTTTTGGTTCATGTCACTTAATTTCTTACTCATCTTCATTTCTACTTTATCTATTTTTTTTACATTTTGCTTTTTTACCTCACATTTTGAAGTTTCAGGTTTTGCTACCAGTGCTAATAAGCAAATGAATACTCACTGCTTATCTGAAATAATTATTTAGATAACTTAGCTATAAGTTGAGAACTTGCTACCAGACATTTTTTTTCTGATTATAGTTTCTTATTCCATGCTGTATCAGATAAAATATCTTAGGTTCTTTTTATAAGGGTAGTTAGAAAAAATTGAAATACATTTTAGCTCATTCTTTTTGTGATATAAACAGAATATGCTAATTTAGACTAGCTGTTACTTTTGGAGGGAAATAAAAGAAAAGATAAATATTTGAAGAGGATACCAATTGAAAATATTACAGGAAAGCTTTCAAAATGTCTACTAACATTCTTCTAGTTAATTTCATAAACTTCAGAGAAGGTAAGTTTTTGGAGCAACAGACCTGAATTAGAGCATGGAAATGATTTTGTCCAACATGTCTATCTAAATTTTTGCATACTGAGCATGAATAGCAAAGTGATTAGAGAGCAAAGTGATCATCCAGACATCCAAAGAACAGACAGACTTGGCAGAGCCTGAGCCTGCACTAGAAGCCAGTACCGCTCCCATAACCAGGCAAGTATTTGCTCCTCAGAGCCAGAGCTGGATTTATGGGACAGCTTTTAAAAGTAAATAAGTAAAAATAAATTTTAAAAAGCAAAGCCAAAGAAAACAAAATTTTAAATTACCATAATTTTCTTTTATTTTTAATTTTCAAACTAGATTTGCTATGATGAAAGAGTATCTTCTGGCCTAGAGAATGTGATAAAAGAAAAGTATGCTACTTTTATCCATCCCTTGATAAAAAAGGCTTGCCTCTCCCTTCTTCTGTACTGCCTCCCATTGGCTGTGATGTGGATATAGCACTGAGCCATCCTGGATCACAGAGATGAGAATAACTCTTTACAGACAGCAGAGAAAGAAGAGTGAATTCGTTGGAGCTCCTAAAACCTTGGCAGAGCTGATCTGACATACCAGCTCCGAATTTTATACAAATGAGAAATACATTCCTAATTTGTTTGACTGTTATTTTGTTTTGCTCCCATAGGAATTTAATCTATTTTCTAACTAATATATACACTCTTAAGGTTAGTGCTTCATAAGATTACTGTAAACTTGACCGCTATATAAGATGAAAATGTATAAAGTGATTATTAGAATTTAATTAATCTGTGAGAGATTATATTCAAGGACTATAATATGACTTATAAAATATAAGGATAATGCTTAGATAATCCTGATTTCATCAGGATTTTCATCAGAGACCTTTCAAAATCATCTTAAAATTTCTATCTATTCCATGCCACTTAGAAATCCCTAATGTTTACAAGTATGCAAACACACAGACACAGATAATATTGCAACTCTGTGGAAGGCAAGTAAAAGATATTCATTGCAAAAGAGAATAAAAATTAAAATAAAAACATCAAAGTATTATATTTATTGAATGTCCTACCTGTAGCCTAATCATGCAGGATTTGTCACTGGTTATTTTACAGCACGTAATCCAATTCATGATACCTCTCTGGTTTCTCTTAATTCTGCTCTCCTCCTATTTCTCACCTCTCCTGCCTTCTCTTCTAAAATGACCTCAAAAAACTGTATTTTTCTCTACATTTTTATTCTAAGTTGTTCACCTTTTTGAGTCTCCTAATCTCAAGTTCTGCCCTAGCTCCAACTTTGCCTAGTGAACACATTGAGGTGCTTTGAAAAACTAAAAGGCTCTTCATGTAACAGGAACCATTATCTTTAGAAGGATGGTGATTCAGCCTCTCTCTCTTTGTCTCCATGTCTCTCTTTTCCCCTGACTATGTATATAAAGTCTCCCTCACTATGCATATTGTATGTATACACATAGAAATACATAATACACACATATATACATGCATGTATGCATATATACACATGTATATAGTTTTTAATTGGTTCAGTGTGCATGCATATATTTTCATGAGGATGGGATAGTTAGATGCTTTGCCATCTTTTCGTCATCTTTTTCTGGAGAACACTAGACCATCATCTTGTAGTCTTCTATACATTCATGCCCTATCCTTACATTCCACCTTCCTTAGAAACAGTCTGCCATGTACATTTGTACTTTCCAAACATTAAAATTATTTTGTGCCAAAATGTTTCCAACATCCTTAGTACTGGTATTCATCTCCCAAAATCAACTCCAAAGTTTTGGAATTTGCCTGATTTGATTTTTAAAAATTACAGCTATGCTCTATATTAGTTCTACAATTATAGACAACTTACATAACTTTTATGAGCTTTAGTTTTCTCACCTCGAAATGTTGTTGAAGGGATTTTTTTGAGGATTAAAAGTTGTAATGTATTTTTTTGAGGATGAAAAGCCATTTATGTGACTTTATGTGCCTCACATGTTGTCAGATCTTTACATACATTACATATATCTTATACATATATATATGTATATATCTTTACACAGAAATTTTAGTCTCTTAGTCTCCTTTGTTCAGTAGTTAGAACAAATGCAAATTGTCAGACTGTGTGCATTGATACCTGTGTAACCATCCATACTCCTATGAAGTCATTTAACTATTTCTAATCATACATCGTCTCTAGCGAATAAGTATTTGGCTTCTAAGTATAAATAGCAACACTTTGTCTAGTTCCTAACACACACACAGTAGACAGCCCTACCTGTAAAGAAGTCATAAAACCAATGGGCCTTCAAGGATAATAAATAAGGAAGTGTTTGCTTGTGTTTATAAAGTTGACTCCTTTTCCCTGTTGCGTTAAAAAGAAATCACAAGGAAGCAGCCAGTTCTGCCAATTAAATGTTCCCTGAAGACAGCTCAGTGACTTTTAACGTGGGAGTTAAAACTGGCTTAACATCTCTTCTGTGTCATCTTTTTCACATCTCTTGGTAATTACTTTACTTATTGTTTATCATAAGTATCATTGGGCATTGCTCTACCTCAGTACCTCCATCACTCAGCAGAAAGAAGTGTGCTCTAAAGAGAGCACCTTACTCACGCATTTCACTTGGCCGCTAATACAGCAAAACGTGTTCTACCACACAGTATCATTACAGTGAGCATACATTCATTTGAAAAAAAAAAAAAGTCATAGAGTATTTTGGTTCCCCTTCTTTTTCTTTGTTTATTTTGTGTTGTTTTGTTCTCATAAAAGTAAATTAATATGATTGAAGAAATCTAAAGAATGCAAATAATTAGGATAATTTTTATAAATCTTTATTTTCCTAGACCATGATGTGCCATATACAGATGTTAAAATTTAAGGTGATTAAGTGTATTTAATATATTTGATTAGTAAAATAAAAAGTTTCATAAATTCAATACACAAAATTTTTAATGTATAATTTTATTGTAAGTATTAAAAATCTGAAATAAATATTATTAGACCCATTATATATTGAAGGAATTGAGCCTTAGAGAGAAAATTCAATTTTTTCAAATTCAAAAAGCTGAGTGAGCCCATTAAGAAAAGAAAGCAGATCTGACCATGACTCTCCTACCTCTACCACTAACATGCACTAACATGCTTCCCTTGTTGTTACTTTATCTCATTTCATGATTAAACATTGATTACAATGAATCAAAATGTCTATGCTTTCCAGGTACATGGAAGAGATATCTGATAAATTCATTACAACATTTAAGTAGAAAGAAAACCAAGCAAATGCAGTTTAGTTCCAGTGAGAAATCTATCTTCACAGGCTAATCCATTAGCTTTAGGCCAGTCACACTCGTTCAGTTCCCACATCTTTAAAATGTATGTTTGTACTGCATCTAGTACATCCCAGCTCATTTCCAGTTCTAAACTAAACATATATCTATGTACTCCTCTGGATACTTTGCCCTCAAAATTCCAGCTTGCCCGCAAGATCTTTGAAGTGTTTTCAGGGTCATCCTCCCATTGTCTTGATAAATCCAAGCTGTGTTCCTTCTATTTATATTAATCTCTTTAGCAAATGACCACTCTCTTAGTATTCTGTCCCAAACATGTTTTGTTTTTTTAATTTTTTACATGGTCAGGCTAAAACTTTTCTAAATTGTGTCATGCTCCTTCCTTTTCATTAAAAATGCCATCTTTTTCTCTTTCTTCACTCGTTTTACCGTAAGCGCCCAAAATAAGCTGTGCAACACCTTTAATTTTTTGCTTCTCAGATATTTATTCTTCCAGATAGCCTAGCTCACTACTCTTTTTTGTTATTATTATACATTAAGTTCTGGGGTATCTGTGCAGATAGCGCAGGATTGTTACATAGGTATACACATGCCATGGTGGTTTGCTGCATCCATTCCCCATTTGTCATCTACATTAGGTATTTCTTCTGATGTTATCCCTCTCCAGTCCCACCACTCCCTGCTATCCGTCCCCTAGTTCCCCCACCCCACAACAGGCCTTTGTGTGTGATGCTCCCCTCCCTGTGTCCATGTGTTTTCATTGCTCAACACTCACCTATGAGTGAGAGCATGCAGTGTTTGGTTTTCTGTTCTTGTGTCAGTTTGCTGAGAATTATGGTTTCCAGCTTCATCAATGTCCCTGCAAAGGACATGAACTCATCCTTTTTTATGGCTGTATAGTATTCCATGGTATATATGTGCCACATTTTCTTTATCCACTCTATTGTATCATTGGGCACTTGGGTTGGTTCTAAGTCTTTGCTATTGTAAACAGTGCTGCAATGAACATATGTGTGCATGTGTTAAGTTCTGTATTCCACAGACCCCTATAACATGGACACAATTCTGCCAATTTATTTGCCACTGTATAACAAAGATGGCCTTCACTCCAGTTTCCCATACATTGTTTCTCAGTCTCACCTGAGATCTCATAAGAATGGCCTTTGCTACCCATATTTCTACCAGCATTCTGATGATAGCCACTTATGTAATCTTTAAGAAGTTCCAGAATTTTCCTACATTTCTTCGCCCTCACCATAATTACCCTTAAAGCTCCATGAACAGCAATCCAGGCTTTTTCTACTCTGTTCCTGCAAAATCTTTTGACCTCTACTAATGACTCAGTTCCAAGGCCATTTTCACATGTTCAGCTGATATAGTACAGCTCACTTCTGATTACCAAATTTCTCTTATTCTGTTTTATGCTACTACAACAGAATAGCACAGACTAGGTAATTTACAGTAAGTAGAAATGTATCTGTTTTATAGTTCTGGTAACTGAGAGATCAAAATGCATTATGATGGCATCTATCAAAGGCCTTCACGCTGCATCAGCATGGAGGAAGGCAGAGGGCAAGAGAAGGTGACAGCAAGTTAAAGACTTGCAACCTCAAGACCTTTCATAATTGGCTTTTGTAAAAGTCATTCTTTATTAGGACTTTTTATTAATCCCACTACACTGTAAACTTTGTGACCTAAGCACATTCCATTAGGCCCCACTTCCTAATGCTGTTACATTGGTGATTAACTTTCCAATGCATTATTTTTGGAGGATACATACAAACCATGGCATCATGTAGATTTAATTAAGTCTGAGTATGTTAACAAAGCATTTTATTCTTGTCTTACCTGATCTAGTTTATTATTCAACTTCGTCTTTTATTACTTTCTTATCTATTATTTGTGTCACAAGCACAACCAAGCTATTCTTCTTGATCAGTTGATTCACTCTTGAGGAAATGCCTTTGCAATCCATCCTCTACCCTTTGAAATTCCTACTCAACTTTTAAAACCCATCTATCTCAGTGGCTACCTTCTCTGGGAGAATTACCCAAAAAGCTTTTTGCCAGAATTTTTATTTTTTCTTCTTTGTGCTCACAAAACACTTTAAATAAATTATTTCAACTATTTCTTTTAGCCAAGCTGCACAAATATGAGAACCAACATGGGAATTCTGCCAAGTATGTCTATTCTATTTATGCATTTTGGAACCAGAGAAATAACCACAGGATGAGTTCAGGGACCCACTGGGGCCACTTTGAGATGGAATTCATAGATCGTCTAATCATCATAAGCCTCTACTCACTGAAGGGGCATGATGATGCTGTGAGTCTCCTGAAACTGTCAGTTCAGAGTCAGTGTCATGTGGTACTCAAAAGTCTGATTATTTCTTTTTCTCCAGTGCAGTTACCCACATCAAAGGCCTTCGGTCTCTGTGGGACCTAGCATTATTTGGAAATCTTCCTTGAGAAGACCTTGTCTTGCCTTCATTCATAAAGTTCTGGCTCTGTATACTAGCTCTAATCTACAAATTAATTAAGGGACCATAACTATCAATTACTATAATTCAGATTAGACTTCTGTTCCCTTGACCTAAAACGTTTTTGCACATACAGATCAAGTAAGAATTTAGTAGGCTTTCTATTTACTTATACCACTGGGAACGCCATAATTAACTAGCCAATGTCATAGCTATGTGCGAGGTTAGACTATTCTATTTGATGATTTAATCTGCTGTTCATTATGGTAACTATGCCCACTTTGCCTTGGGCCATTGAAAGTCACCATTTGGCCTCTGCCACCCTATGGTCTAGTTACTGTTACTACATTTTGATTTTCCAATTGTGTGGTTGCAGTTTCTACTATAAGGTCTGACTTACAGAGCAAAGCATCACAGACCTCTTCAAGGATGCCAGGGAATCCCTCACAAGTGTATTTATCAATGTATTGGTGAAAATGTGTCTTCTGAACTCTTCCAGTAAAGATGAGTAGGTCTTAAATAGCAAATCCACTCTTAAATTTTAATTTCTGTAAACCTTTAATTCCTTTCTCTACATTAAACCAAGGGAAGTTAGACACTTCCAGTTTACTCACAGTGGACCATCTTTTGATGCATGTTTCAGCCAAACAACCAAACTTAGAGCTTTTTCTCTTTTATTTATTTATTTTATTTATTTTATTTTTTTTTTTTTGAGACGGAGTTTTGCTCTTGTTACCCAGTCTGGAGTGCAATGGCGCAATCTTGGCTCACCGCAACCTCCGCCTCCTGGGTTCAGGCAATGCTCCTGCCTCAGCCACCTGGGTAGCTGGGATCACAGGCACACACCACCATGCCCAGCTAATTTTTTGTATTTTTAGTAGAGACGGGGTTTCAACATGTTGACCAGGATGGTCTCGATCTCTTGACCTCATGATCCACCAGCCTCGGCCTCCCAAAGTGCTGGGATTGCAGGCATGTGCCACCGCGCCCGGCCAACTTAGAGCTTTTTCTAACTCCCCAAGTTGCAATGTTAAATGGAGTATCTATGTTTAGTGAGTTCATATTAATAAATTAGACTGATTCAACTTTATCTCCATCCCACTATTTTACCAGATGCTTAATGTCCATTCCTACACGTTTCCAAATTTGTATAAATTAGAAAACTCATCTACTTTTTGAGAAGTATGGTCCATCTCCTCATGATCTTGCATTGCACTTCTTCTTTTAGGGCCTGCTGGGACTTGAGTTTAGTTATAAGTTTAGAAGCAAAGAAGGGTGGTAAAGGTGGGCCCACAAAAGAATCAGTATTGTCTTGTATGGAAACTGCCTCAGGGGACATCTTTACCATTTATTCTGGCAATATGGAGTTAATTACTCAAGACATAGGTGAAAAAGTTGATACCACTGGGATTGGGAAGGCCAATTCCACTAGGAGTAGGGATACCTCTTTCACTGTCAGAGGGTACTCATCAGGACTTAGGGGCTGACTCTCTCAAGCTTCATCAGGATCTTCCCATAAGTCCCCAACTCAACATATGGGATCCCTTTCTGCAATTCTATATTTGAAGCTACAGGACACAAGGATCTCCTTCAGGACACATATAGAAGCTCTTAGGGTTAGACTTGGAAATCCCTGAGCCCATCCTTATCTTTCAACACTTTTTCCAGTGACATTAAGAGTAACCAGTCAATGTCATTATATTCCTTAGCTTTCCAATAAAGTGTAAAAGTATCATATAGAGAGTCACATAGTTCCTTGCATCTTGTAAGTGTTTGATGAGGATAATTCAATGCAGATGCTTTGCATATACGTATAACAAGTTTATGCCATGGACTATCAATGCTTTTTTGACTACTGTAAATACTCATAAGCATCTTGAAATCTAAAGAAATTAAAGGGCCAATTCCAGAAACCTCAGAAACGGATCAGAAAACATATCCTTAAAACTATGTTACTGTAGAGCCACTCTCAATACCAAAATCTGTATTTGTCAGATTCTCCAGAGAGAACACGTATTATACATGTATTTATTACACACAAACACACACACACACACACACAGTGGAAATTGGCTCATGCAACCATAAAGGCCAAGAAGTCCTATGATTTGCTGCCTGCAGGCTGAAAAATGAGGAAAGCTGGTGTTTTAATTCAGTCTGAATTTGAAGATCTAATAGCTAGGAGAACAAATAGTTTAAGTCCTGGTCAGAGTCTGCAGGTCCAAGACCCAGGAGCACCAACATTCACCAAGAGCAGAAGATTGATGTCCCAACTCAACCAGAGAAAACAATTCACTTCTCTTTTGCCTTTCTGTTCTATTCAGGCCCTCAACAGATTGGATGATGCCAGCCCATTCTCCTTTACTTACTCTTCCAATTCAAATGGTAATCTTGTCCAGACACACATTCACAGACACACCGAGAAATGACATTTTACCAAGCATTTATGCAGCCCTTAGCCCAGTCAAGCTGATACATAAAATTAACCATCACGTTACTACTTTCAAACATTACATTCTTTCTATTTCTATTTATTTGGTAGTTCAAAAAGAGTCACAAATATAATAGGGCAGCTACTATTTTAATTTTGTTACTGATTCCTTCAAAGAGGTACCATTACCTAGACAAATTTATAAGGTGAAATTTAAAAACAGAGTTTTTCTGGCTGACAAAGAGTATAAAGATTCCAAATTTGTTTGGAAAATATTAAGTTAGAATTCCCATATACTTCCATCACATTATGGAGGTCCAACATGGCGCATAGTAAAATTGGGTTTTATGTGGTCAGAATAGCCATAAGGTGGCAGAACATGATGCTATTCCATGTGGTCAGCTCTGGGAAGACATTATTAAAT
Source organism: Saguinus oedipus (assembly GCA_031835075.1). Classification (NCBI taxonomy): domain Eukaryota; kingdom Metazoa; phylum Chordata; class Mammalia; order Primates; family Cebidae; genus Saguinus; species Saguinus oedipus. The sequence goes on along the minus strand of CM063178.1, from coordinate 60,831,139 downwards.
AAGTCTACACAAAATACAAACATAGAGAAGGGCAACCATATAAATGTGGAGCACTTTGGACCCAATACTGTGACTACATGGAAGGCAGATGACTATGTGGATGTGATTTTCATAGATGGCTACAGGGACAAAACATTGGGTTAACAGGAATGTGACCATGTTATGCCATTCATATAAATTGGCTATGGAATTGAACTTGCCAAATAAGTTAACTAGAATTTGTAGGATTGACAGACTGGCAAGGAGACAATGTGATGATGTGATGTGCAGAGTTAGGCCCAAGTTTTCCAGAAAAAGAAAAAGAAAAATTGATAGAGCTAAGGAAAAGAAGACAAGCTGCAATGCCAGGCAACTTATCAACCTCAGGAAGATAAATTTCTTCTCTCTGGTTTGATTTATTCTGCACATTTCCAGATGAATTCTGTTGAAGGAAACAAAAGCAGACTAATTATACATGAATAAAATATACACATTTAAGATACCATCAGTGTGTTTTGTTTTACAGAAAAATCCTATTAGTTTACAAAACTAATATTAAAATCACCATTACCTTTTTTACTTTTCATTTTTCTAGCTAGCTAGCTAGCTATCATCTACCTATCTATCACCTATCTATATATCATTTTTTAGGAATCACGCACTACACACCAGGCTGAGAAATAGAAAATAGTTGCTCTCAAAACATCATTGTTTCTAACCTCATGTCACTTACAATATTATAGAGAACACAGACATTAATTATATCCAAAGAGTGACAAATGTATTAAAAGAAAAGATAGAAAGTTATGGAAGGAACATAAGTCTAAGATAGGCAAAGTAACTTTTAAGTTAATAATTAAAACAGCTACCTTTTATTGAGTGAATACTATGTATCAAGTACTGTCCTAATGTGTTTTATGTGTTAATCTATACCTTCTATGAAGATAGCATTCCTATGAAAAAGCACTATGTCTTCACCTTACAGAGAAGAACACTGAGCAGAGAGAGGTTGTATAACTTGATCAGTAAATCAGATTCCGGAGTTCACACTCATAATTACTCATTTAGCTAATAAATGAAGGAGTCAGGATCTGACTACAAAAGTTTATCTTATGGAACAAGTTAAATTTATCTATACATTCATTATAAAAAGGTTTTTTATAGTTCATTACATCCGTCAGTGTGCATGCAGCTGTCAAATACAAGATCAGCAACACTTTTGGAAAACAGAAAATACAATTTTTCCTTCAATAAAGTATGGTAACAAAAGTATATTATAATAAGAACACAAACAAACTTTAAAGCCAGGCATATTTGAACTCCCTTTCTGATCTATCTATGTGATTTTAGGTTAACAATTTGTAAATCTGTTTTCTTTTCTTTAAAATTGAGATTATAATACCGAATTCATAGTGTTGATGGGCAGATTAAGTAAAAACAACTTATGTCAAAATATTACCTGAACTATGATAAAAAGTATTTGTTTTTCTTATTTTTGTATATATGTGTGAGTGTGAGGATCTAAATATTTTTCCTTTATTCATTGCTCCTAAAAATATCTGTTATATGAGCAAAGACATTAGGCTCATAACATAACTGTTCCCTGTAACATTTAGTCTTTTATACACATATATGTTTTCCCAAAAGAAATAACAGATCTTTTGTATGGGTGAGGAAAAAAATATATCATAATTATTGTTCTTTTCAAAAGTACAGTAAACATTATTTTTTTCTGATTATTTCTTCATTGTATTACCTAATTTGTTCAACAAATAAGAAATTCAGCAGAATTAACTTTGAAAGAAAAGAGACATGAAGTTGGAGACTCTTCTTGAAATCCCTTATGGTAGACTTTAATAATGGGATTATAATGTCATTCATAAGAAAATTATTCTTTAATTTTTAGGTAAATTCCAGAGTCTACTAAAATAATGTACTAATACCAAAAATTTTCATAAGCACATATTTACTTTATGTCTAACACAATGAAATATGGACTTAGATAGTCTTAACAGGCTGATTGATGTGATCCCAGCTCACCAGTCAATTCATGAAAGTACTTGCTGTAATTCCTCTTTTATCTTAAACTTGTGTGCATATGGGCTTAACTATTGGTTTTCTATTGCTAGAGTCAGTCATAAACATCAACGACATTATGGCCACTTGCATTTCTGAAAAGCAAGTTGGCTTATGACCAACAACATATTCCCTCAGAGTCAGCTGTTGGTCCATTCAAAGACACTTTTCTTATATATTCTAAAATTGAGGCACTTTGTTTACTTGGAAAATGAACATTCATTTACTTTTATTTTTTTTTTTTTTTTTTTTTTTTTTTTTTTTTTTAATTTTTATTGCATTATAGGTTTGGGGGTACATGTGCAGAACGAGCAAGATAGTTGCATAGGTACACACATGGCAGTGTGCTTTGCTGCTTTCCTCCCCTTCACCCACACTTGGTATTCATCCCCAGGCTATCCCCCCCAGCCCCCCCCTGCTGTCCCTCCCCCATTCCCCCCAACAGTCCCCAGTGTATAGTAGACTGCCTCTCTGTGTCCACATGTTCTCATTTTTCTCACCCACCTATGAGCGAGTATATGCGGTATTTCTTTTTCTGTTCTTGTGTCAGTTTGCTGAGAATGATGTTCTCCAGATTCATCCATGTCCCTACAAAGGACACAAACTCATCATTTTTGATTGCTGCATAATATTCCATGGTGTATATGTGCCTCATTTACTTTTAAACATTGATTTTTATGATGTGTACTTTTTCATGCTGCAGTCATTGTTGAACATTTCTTCGGTGCCAAGCTAGACTGTCCAGATAGAAGCATGGGCCCTGAGATCAGAAAATTTGATATAATCAAGCAACTAGTTTTACAAAACTAAAGGTAAGTGTGTGTTAAACAAGAATATATCTAGGTATGTGTCTAAGTGGAATTCAACAAATTGTTAATTAAGTAAAAAATCTGTTAATAACGCTTTTTATGTGTGTGTTTCAACAGAATTTGTAGGCAATCTGACTTTCAAAATAAAAGTATTTAAATAGGAACATGTAGTAGTAAAGAGTTTAATATAATTATATGCAATACTATAAAATGAGTGAGTTTGAAAATTTCCATAGGAAATATTACAAAGAGAGCAACTCGAAGGTACAAAGAAAGCTTTGAAATACAACTGAAGAAATATATGTCTTTTTCAGTTATGACTTGTTAAGAGTTTTATGGTTTTTTTCTTTTCATTGAAAGTAATATCTACATATTTGATCACAAATTGGTTCTTAATTATCTTGCTCAAACCCCACCTGCCATACCATCATTTTAGGAGCTATGGGAGGGCTGAGGAAGGTGCACAAAAGAGAAATAAGTTCTTGTCTTCGACAATCACTGGGTTAGTTTCAATTTGCCCAGAGATATTTTTTTTCCTTCGGTTTCATTAGCACCTCCATATTCTTATAGCTTTTTTTTTTTAATTTTTATTGCATTATAGGTTTGGGGGTACATGTGCAGAACGTGCAAGATAGTTGCATAGGTACACACATGGCAGTGTGTTTTGCTGCCTTCCTCCTTATAGCTTTTAACAGGTTGTATTGATCTTTCTCTTTACAGTTTCATGACCCCTGTAAAACTATGCCACTCTAGATCTCCTTGAAAATTCCTTGATATTAGGAGCGGTGTGAGTCATTGTCAATACTCAGCACACATTTGTCAATTTTGCTTATGTTATCAACTGCAGTTACCAGAATTGTCACATCCTCAAAATATCAACTCGTTCTTGCTTCCTTTCATACTAAAATACTTACAAACAAGTTGACATATGTCATTCTAAAATTAGGTATGTAATAACTAATCATGACAAAAGACCACTGTGAGTAAAATGTGATGCTGCTAATAAAAAACGCATTATCAATCCTTAAAAAAGTAGATTAGTAAAGCAGAGGTGAGAGAAAGCATGAAGAACTCTACACCCTGGAAGTGTGGAATTTAATTGATAAGCTCTGCAGAAGTCACAGTTATTTGTGGCCAGTCATATATCCTTATAGGAGCCATTCTTTGCCTGCTTCCAGAGTTAATATCTGAAAAATAACTGCTGGGCTGTACTGATGTCCTGTTGTGGCAGAAGGAGAGTCACTTATTGAAAGTGACTCTCACAAGTGGAGAGACATAAGTGGGTGTCAGGAATGAACACAGAGGTGTTATGATAAGTTTTCTCTTCTAGAGGGGACAGCAAGTCTCATCAGCAGTTGTGACATTCCTCCAAAACACAAGATTGAAGTTTCTGCACAGTAATACCTACAGAATTGTAAACCCCAAAAAGCAATGCATGACAGTCAGCTTGTGTTTTAACAATCTTGTATATGTGTTTGTGTGTGTGTATCTCCACACGTTTGTTTGTAGATACTCAGAAATTTTTTTACACTTAAGAAACTGTTAATCATAGTATCACTAGGAAGTGAGAATAAAAAATCAGGATGTGGGAAAGAAAAGAAAATATTTTAATCTACCTTACTTTTTACATTTCCATAGAGACCCAATGTTTTATTACAATAATGTATATTTTTATAATGTAAAAATAATGTATTGTTATGAATGTAAAAGTGCATAAAAGAAGAATAATTATTCCCCATATGTGCATATACACCTTCCTATCCTTCACACACACACATTCAACTCATATGTAACATGCAAAACCATAAATCTTCTGTGTCTATGTCTATGTTTCATTGTGAGATTATAGCTTTTCATTGACCTGAAATTGACTTTACTATAAAGCTACTAAAGTTAAATACACTTCTCACAGAGAGATCTTTTATTTGACTTATAAGGAAAGATACACTGATTTTACTTCAAAAGCACGTTTCTTCTGATCAGTTTCCAAAAAGCTTGTTTCACATCCTTGTTCCTCAAACTATAGATGATGGGGTTCAACATAGGGCTTACAAAAGTGTAGAAAACAGCAATGACTTTGGATTGTTCCACTGACTTGTCCATGGGAGGTCTAACATACATGCAGAACAGGGTCCCATAAAACACAGTCACTGCCACCAGGTGGGACCCACAGGTGGAGAATGCTTTGTGCCTGCCTTCGGCAGAACACATCCTCAGGATAGCAATGAGAATGAAGATGTAGGAGATGAGAATTATGAGGAGGGAGTTGGAGAGGTTGAATCCTGCTACCACAAACATGGATGTCTCCTTAATGAAAGTGTCAGAGCAGGAGAGTCGGATGAGGGGTGGGTCAGCACAATAGAAGTGATTAATGATATTGGAACCACAGAAGGTCAAGTGGTATGTCCACATGGTTTCCATCAGGCCACTAAGGAACCCATAGACATATGGACCAGCAATCAGGCGAATACAGAGCACTTTGGACATCTTGCTGCTATAAAGCAAAGGGCTACAGATGGCCACGTACCTATCATAGGCCATTACAGCTAGCATATAATATTCAGTAATCACCATGGCAATGAAAAAATAGCACTGGACTAAACAAGCAGCATAGGAAATGGTTTTCTTGTCTGATAAGAAGTTCACCAACATCTTAGGGGTCACATTAGTAGAATAACACAAATCCAAGCAAGACAAACTGGCAAGAAAGAAGTACATGGGGGTGTGGAGGCGTGAATCTATCCTGATCAACACCAACATCCCGAGGTTCCCCACCACAGTGACCAAGTAGATTACCAGGAAAAGCACAAAGAGGATGGGTTGAAGCTCTGGAAGATCTGTTAATCCCAAGAGAATGAATTCAGTCACCAAGGTAGAATTTCTTCTGACCGTTTTCTTAAGTGCCAGCATTTTTCACTTAAATGGATTAAAATAAATCAGGAAAGTGAAAGAGAAGTCAATTACATGTTTTTTTTTTTAATCTTTCTCTTATTCTTTCTCTATTTTTCTTTCTCTCTCACCCTCCCTCACACAGCCAGTTAGGCATGACTCCAGAATACAGGGCCTGGTTGTCTTAAAAAGACAAAGGCCCCAATTAACTGTGTGTATAATATGCAGATGATTCCTAAAAAGAATGGTTTCTGTGTTACCAATGTCTTTTGGAATGGGGAAATAGTGTCCTAAAGTTTGTTGAAAAATGGATTAAGCCACCGACTGCCCCTTTCATTTAACTATACAAGCATGGGCTTCCTTTACAATAGCAGTCCCCAAACTTTTTGGCACCAAGGACCAGTTTCGTGGAAGATAACTTTTCTATTGCATAGGGGTTGGAGGGTGGGCTGGTTGAGGATAATCAAGCATTAGATTCTCATAAGAGCATGCAACCTACATCTCTGGCATGTGCATGCAGTTCACATTAGGGCTGGCGATCCTATGAGAATCTATTGCCAACGCTGATCTGACAGGAGGCATAGCTCAGGCAGGAATGCTCACTTGCTGGTGGCTCACCTGCTGTGCGAGCCAGTTGCTAAAAGGCCATGGACCATACCTGGGAGTTAGGGACCCTGCTTTAGAGTCTCCACCTTTGAGAATTTCATTGCCTACATGCTGTATCAGAGAGTCCAGAATTATAAGTGTTTAAAGAAAATTCTCTCTTTTGTTTTGTTTTGTTTTCCATATTTTTTTACTGCCATACCATAACTTACAAAAGCAAGTTATTTCTCTGTGAAAAAAACAAAGATAAGATTTCTAAATTTGCAATAACAAAGGCCTATATGAACTACTAATGAAGGACTTTTCAGTCGCAAGTGTTTGCGGAGTAAAGCAAGAGAAGTTGCCAAATGTTATTTCATAGCTCTTATCTACTGGTCCATTTATGTTTTAATTTATACCAGAATGCATTTAAGGGGTTCACAGCATATAACAGAATTTGACAAATTTGTGCTGCTGGTGGAACACAGATTTGAGTCAGCTTTCTAGCAGCATTTGTAAATAGTTCAAACTTCTTCATTTTAGTATTATAATGTTCAGAATAATAGAACAAAAACTAATCAAGAGAGATAGGATTATTCTTGGTATAGTTCAAACAATACAAATTATAACAAGTAAACTTTCAGATAATATTAATTCAGATAATATCAATTGTAATGAAATGAAACAATGGGAATTATTGTGCTAGGATTCTATGCAATAAATTTTTATTATAAATTTTCAGTGTTGTGTTATTTTATAAGTAAAACACTAAAGGAGATAAGAGATCAAATGTCTATGGGAGCCCTTTAGCTAATAAGAATGAGCGGAGTGGGTTGGGTTTAAGAGTCAACTGACGTGAAATATAGAGTGGTTCTCAGAGTAGACTCAGAAGTCACTCAGGCCAATAGATTTTGCTTTATGTCAGTAGGGGCCTTGTGTTGTAAGGTCTTTTCTTTTTTTTTTTTTTAATTGCGTTTTAGGTTTTGGTGTACATGTACAGAACATGCAAGATAGCTGCATAGTTACATTTTTACATGGCGGTGTGTTTTGCTGCCTTCCGCCCCTTCACCCACATTTGGCATTTCTCCCGATGCTATCCCTCCCCAGCTCCCCCACCCGCTGTCCCTCCCCTATTCACCCCAATAGACCCCAGTGTGTAGTACTCCCTTCCCTGTGTCCATGTGTTCTCATTGTTCATCACCCGCCTATGAGAGAGCTTTAGATTTTAAATATCAGAATTCATTGTTTTTATGTGAAATCTACCAAAGAGAGTATTGGCAATTCACTCAATTTTTAAATTTATCTTAATCCAGGGCACAAAACAGAAGTCTGTAGGTTTGAGTTAGTGAAATACAATTTCTTGCAACAATAATGTTTTCAACTGCAAACTTCCAGTGTCTAACCTGTTTCTGGAAATTGAACTAGGTGTCCACACGAGTTAGCTACTTCAACTCTGATGCTTTCAGGATGCTGAATGATTTAACCATTATAATATGATTACTTTGTACACAAACATCACTGGACACTCCATGCATGCAAGTTGCTTTGCTGGGGAATTGAAGACAACTGATAATAGTGCTTGCCGTGAAGGAGTGGGTTGATTTTCATGCTAAAGAGCATGAAAATTAAAGTTAAATGTGATTAGTCCAATAATAAAAATTCAACCAAAATAATGTTTCCAGGAATCAGGGTAAGCATCAGAGAAGAATAATCTAACTGGGGCTTGAAAAACAACTAGAGATTTCCAAAAGGAATAAGAGTGGGGAGCATTTTTAGGTACTATAAACAGTACATGCAGAAAATTTTCTCAGGCAACTTTGAAGATAAAGATATTCTACATAGATGCAAGGATGACTTTTCTATTATGGCAAATAAGACACTGAATAAGCAGTAAGTAGTCAAAACTTGAAGTCTCCATCACCTAACGAGAAGAGCGAACATTCCTTCTGAAAGCTACAAGGCAGCATATCTTTGAATTTGTCTTTGACACAGTTTTTGAGTGTGTGTCCCTGTGTGTGTATGGCACCCCTGTGATGATGTTGAATTAAAACTGACATTCCCTGTTACTTAGAAATTGAAGTAATTTCATGTCTTAAATCTACAATTTGGCCTTTGGAAGGAAAATGCAATAATTAAAGAATCAGAGTTTATGTAAAGAGTAAAAGTGCCCTTTCCTCACTTTCCAGAAGAACGCATCATTTTAGAAAATATTCACCTTGGTACATGTAAATCTTATGTTTTAATGGCATAAAGCTATTTATTTAATCTTTACATTTTTGCAACATGTCTTATATGTTATCACCTATTTAATCATCATATTATATTTAACAAATAATAAAATAACGACAAAAATAAAAGGACAAGAAGAGATTGTAATTTAATTTTCTATGTCCCACTCCTTCCTTTAAACATATGCAGCAACCCATCCACTACAGCTTAAAAAGAAAATTCATACTTTGTTAATAGTATCTCTTCCCATTGGCATAGGCACTTTAGGTCTACAAGCAATCATGCTGCTTCTGTTTATTTCACCTTTAGAAAAGCCCTCAAACTGTTATTGAGCAAGTATCATTAGAAATAAGGAAACATGTTAATCTTGCTGTTACTTGAGTTTTTTAATTATAATTTTCAAAACTTTGTTCAGAAGAACCACTGAATTTGGTTTCATCAGGCAACGAAATAGGCCTATGATTAAAAGAAAAAGGTTTGAAAATACTGGGTTTAAGCGGGGAAAGGTAAAACAGGTTGCTGTATTGCAGAATTTCACAGATCCTTTCATACGCACATGTGCAGTGTAAAGCTCCAGGAAGTAGGCAAAGGCATTCAGCATTTCCCAACCTTAATTGATTAAAGACCCAAGAGCACTATCAAATTTTCTCTTTAGGCTAAAAATCCCTAATTTCACACTGAGCAGCAGGGAATGCTGTCATCCCTGAACCTCAAAAACTAAACAAAATTCAAGGAAGTAAGGCAATCTGCATCATTTGGGAAACCAGCTTCATTCAGCCCTGCCACTAGGAGAGAACTAAAGTGCTTTTGAATTTATCATTGATTACAGAAAATAAAAATGCTTGGGGTAAATACTGTGCATTGAAGACGCACTCCATAAATGGGACAAACCAGAAACAGGAAGAAAAAAATATTAAACTCTGGGGGAAATAAAATAGAATGTGATATCAGAGCTCTGCGTATCAATTGCAGGTGGATGTGAATCCATTCTGCTCTCAAAAGATCTGTAATGTAAACTCCTACATGCTAGTGTTTGTTTGTTCATCATCTCATATTTAACAAATGATTATGGTTGCTTATTAAGTGTTTATTGGGGGGTAATGCATAAGTCAAACTTACATATAGAGATAGATAGATAGAAAAATAGATAGATGTAATCCATGAGGCAATCCCCAAATATTTAAAATACTCTCATATAACTTGCAGGAATTTTTTGCCTTTTTTTAATTTTTTACATGTTAATCTGTTCTTTGATCATACATCCTTAGTTTCTTCTCTCCTCGTTTTTCTCTTCTTATACATACCCCTCTTCCCAAGACCTCTCTAATTTAGTTTCTTGCCTGAATTATATATTTTTTTGTTTTTGTTTTTGTTTGTTTTGCACTTGTATTTTTTTATTGCATTTTAGGTTTGGCCTTTAAAATATAATTCGGTTTGTGGAGAACATCATTCTCCGCAAACTGAATTATATTTTAAAGGCCAAAGTATTTGGGAAACATCTTTCTCAATATTTCAATAAAGAAAAGATCTTCAAGATCTGGAATGATTTTAATTTATAACTTCCTGGGCAGGAGATTATTTGTGAACTTAGTCATATTAAAACAGTCAGGTTTCATTTCTAGAGGGCCTCAGTGCAACATACACGCACCCATATATATAAATGTATGTGTGTGTGTGTGTTTATATATATATATATGTATGTGTATATATATATATATATATATATATATATACATGTGTGTGTGTGTGTGCATGTAGAGATGTTCAACTGAGATTATTAAAAGTGTGCATATAACAAATACTATTGGTAAATTTTAAAAACTTCTGATAATTCATATGATATAGTTAAATTTTCTGCATTAGAGCTAAATCCTTTAGTCTATGTAAAATAAATAGCTTAATAATTATGAAATATTTAATAACACTTCATCTGAAGATTATTTCTAGTTCTTTAAGCAAATGCTTAGAGATTGTGTTGCTGAAATATATCAAATGTTTATGTTTAATGCCTGTAGGAATTGCCTTCGATAGCTTCTTATTCAATGTTTACTGTACCCAGTGTGCCCTGTGCTTAGAAAAAGTGCTCATTTATTTAATATATGTGTAAAAAGTAGCCAAATTTATCATTCATGACTTATTATTTTCTAACTTGTATTTCAATATAGGGTGCCAAGTAATTCATATGAAAATATTAGAGACTGCTGAATCTGTTTTGTAATAGATATATGTATTTTGTTCTCTATGTGAGAAATATCACATAGAAAAAATAATTAAGCCTCAGTGACGGATTAAACCAGATACCCTTCTTCAAAGGGGATTTTCCATGATATTGATGTTTAATCTGAAATTTCTTGGTAGTTAGGAATCAGTGTAGACAGCAGTGAATTTTTCAAAGTCTACATTTCTTGTTGCAAGAAAGATAACCAAAATAAAATTCCAAATAGTGTTTTACTGCTTCAACAATGTCAACTTGCTTTTCACTGTATTAAAATTACCAAAGATAAACCAGATAACAAAGTCAACAGATACTTTTTATGTTGGTAAATTTTGATTCACAAGGATATCTGTATCCAAATTTTAATTTTTATTACACAAAGATATTTTTCAAGTAGCATCATTTGTCACTTAGTAGGTTGTTTAAATATATAGTTGAGCAGAAAACTGGAGGTATTGTTTATGATAAATTGATAAACATGGTAAATATTTTGGTGAAAATTGGAGTTTCAAGATTTTCCTATCCTCCCAACTCAAAAAAAAGAAAGAAAGAAAGAAAAGAAAAAGAAAATTACAATCATTCAATAAAAGTTGCAAAGTGAATTTCTACAAATGTTACTGATATCTGAATTAATTATGGAAATGTTCATTTGGGAACAAGTTTGCTTTCTTCAGGCTTCAGTTAAAATGCAAGCTCAGGCACTGTGGCTCATGCCTTTACTCCCAGAACTTTGGTAGGCTGAGGCTTGAGCCTAAGAGTTCAAGACAAGGCTGGGCAACACAGGGAGACTCCATCTCTACAAAAGTAAAAAAAAAAAAAAAAAAATTCAGCTGTGATGGTGGATGCCTGTGGTCCCAGCTACTTGGAAGGTTGTGGTGAGAGGATCCATTGGGCCTAAGATGCCATGATTGCACCACTGCACTTTAGCCTGGGTGACAGAGTGAGATCCTGTCTCACAAATAAATAAAATAAAATAATAAAATACAAATGTTTGAGATAGCAGGATAGGATAGCTTGGAACTGCTTTCACGGTTACAGAATCGGGTTACCATTATGTCATCCTATAAAACGGACTGAGTGGGAAACTAGGAGAAATTGAAGCCAAGGAAAAGACCATAGAAAATAAATGTAAAAGTTACTGAAGCTTATCCTCAGTTATCAAGCCCAGGAACTACCTCAACTGAGCATTAAGACATTTACAAGTCTGCATGACCTGCTGGGAAAATAACGATATTTTAAGAACTTCAATTAAAACAGAGGTGAATAAGTCCAGTGGTTTCTGTAGCCAAGTATCTCATGTGAATATCAATTTCCCAGCAAGGAGCACCTTCCTTGTCTGTGCTTCCATGATGGACTTCAGAACCATCCCTTCATCTTGGTTTTCCATTCTAGTGTCTCACAAATAAAATAACAGGGCACATTATCAATTAGCCGTGCATGAACCTAAATTCTAGGTCACGTTATGTGTGGTGGCTTTATTCTTCCCTATGATATGTCAAAAAAAAAACTCATTTGAGTCTTCATTAAGAACACAGTCTCTTTACCTTGATATGGTGACTTTTTTTCTGTGGGCTTCAGAATTCTCATCTGTATAATGTCAGACTTTGACAATATGGTTTCTGAAGTGCCCATAATTTCTAACATTCTGATTTTGCACTTATAGATTTTTCTATCCTACATTCATTGCTATTAATGTAATTCTTAGTTAATATTAAATTTGTCCCAAATTTTCTCTGATAATTTTTTAAAAGATATATAAAGTTCTATAAGAGTTTTGTGTTTTCTAGATAAAGTGCAATTTCTGATTAATTGATCTGTTCCTCCTTTAAATTTTCCCCTATATTTTATTTTTAATTGACATTTAATAATTGTTCATCTTTAGTGGTTACACAGTGATGTTTTGATGCATATGAGATATAGTGATCAGATAAGGGTAATTAGCATATCCATTATGTCAAATATTTATCTTTTTTATGATGAAAACATTCACTATCCTTCTTCTAGCTATTTGAAACCACAGATTATTAACAGTTATTATTATATTATTACAGTAATCCTACCGTACCATAGAACATCTCCCTCTTACCTTGCTATAATTTGTATCCTTTAACAAATTTCTGCCTATCTTCCCTTCTCTCTACCCTTCCTACCCTCTAGTATCCTCTTTTCTACTTTTTACTTCTCTGAGATAAACATTTTTTAGTTTCCACATATGAGTGAGAACATTGAGTATTTACTATTCTTTTCCTGGCTTATTTTACTTAATGTCTTCCAGTTCCATCTATGATATAATGAAATAATTTTCAGCCATTAAAAATACAATCTGTTTTGAATTTTTGATAGAGTTTTTTTGCCAGGAGGGGTCCTTTCAGCAGATATTATTTCGGTAAGCACTTGAATTGATTGTCTTCGTAATATTTACTCCGATGGGTATTCAAGGTCTGTTCAACACTTGAATTTATCATCATATTAATGTTTACTCCAGTAGTTATTCAGGTGTGCTCAATATTTGAATAAATGGTGAGAATGCTATTTGTAAAGTTTAACAGTTGTTGTGAATAATATCAATTAAAGTGTAATATTTCTAGTCATCCATCTACATAAGAAATTCATAGAGACTCATTTTAAAGGCTGAGAATCTAAACTAACATTTAAAGCTATCTTTATTGTCACCTGAATCCTACTGATACAAATCCAAAACTGAAACAAGAAGAGAAAGTACAAGTGCAGAAGTCAGAATTTTTAATCCTACCTGATGCCAAGAAAGATATTCCCACACACACTAGTGGTCAAAAAGATGAGTTACCAAGAACGATTTACACTCATCTTTTAATTTAGAGCTTTTATCACTAAAGTATTTTTCAACACACTCTTGAAGAAACAATTGAGTGTTACTAAAAAAGACAACTCCAGGGGAAAAGCAGTAATTGGTACAGACTCGTGCTCAATAGAAACTTGGGATTTAAGCAACTTGATTGCAACAATTTGTAATCACTAGGAGATGATTGCTTTGGGGATCAGGTGTTTATTCACACAGGGTTTTTGCATTATGGTTCATTATTTATTTTAATCAGACAAACGGAATGAATAATAAAGGTAAAAAATTACAATTCATGAGCTTTGATGTTTCTGTGATTCTCTTTCAGTCTGAATTGCGTGTTGCACGCTACCTTCTGCAAAATGGCTAGAATAAAGAAGTTAAATTGTAAAATAGACTTTTAAGTTAAACTGTAAAATAGGTCAAAATAATTTTGACCTCAAAGTTGTTGTAGTAGAGTTAGTTCATGGTATTTAATCCAGGTGTTGGGAAGTAATATTTTATGGAAAACCTGGTGAATGTGTTACTTAGTAGTATGTTATTTATTTCCCAACCTATGAAAACAAACAGAATAAAGATCAAAATGTTTTTGCCAACTTTTCTTCCCTTTTACCAAATATCTGGTTTTCACTTAACTATGAGATACAAATATAAGATGTACCCTGTACATGTGCTCAAATACTTTTTAATGGGATCATTTTTTTCTTGTAAATTTAAGTTCCTTATAGATGCTGGATATTAGATCTTTGTCAGATGCATAGTTTGCAAGTATTTTCTCCCATTCTGTAGGTTGTCTACTTACTCTGTTGACAGTTTCTTTTGCTGTGCAGAAGCTTTTAAGTTTATTTATATTTCACTTGTCAATTTTTACTTTTGTTGCAACTGTTTTTGGTGTCTTCATTATGAAATCTCTACCAGTTCCTATATCCAGAATGGTATCGCTTATGTTGTCTTTCAGGGTTTTTACAGGTTTGGTTTTATGGTTAAGTCCTTAATTATTTTGAGTTGATTTTTGTGTATGGTATAAGAAATGGATCCAGTTTCAATCTTCTGCATATGGCTAGCCAGTTAGCCCATCACCACTTATTAAATAGGGAGTCCTTTCCCACATTACTTGTTTTTGTCAGCTTTGTCAAAGATCAGATGGTTGTAGATGTGTGGTCTTATTTATGGCCTTTCTATTCTGTTTCATTGTTTTATATGTCTGTTTTTGCACCAGTACCTTGCTGTTTTGCTTACTGTAGCCTTGTAGTATAGTTTGAAGTCAGGTAATGTGATGCTCCAGCTTTTTTTTTTTTTTGCTTAGGATTGCCTTGGCTATTTGGGTTCAACATTCCCTATATATTTTTAAATAGGCCTTTTTTCTAATTCTATGAAGAATTTCATTGGTAGTTGGATAGGAATAACACTGAATCTATAAATTGCTTTGGGCAGTATGGCCATTGTAATAATATTAATTCTTCTTATCTATGAGCATATAACATGTATTAGTCAGGGTTCTCTAGAGAGACAGAACTAATAGGATATATATATATATATATATCCTATACATGAATATATATATCCTATACATGAATATATATATATAATATATATATTATATATATATATGGGAGTTTGTTAAGTAATATTAACTTATACAATCATGGGGTCCTACAATAGGCCATCTGCAAGCTGAGGAGTAAGGAAGCCAGTCTGAGTCCCAAAGCTGAAGAACTTGGAGTCCAGTGTTTGAAGGCAGGAAGCATCTAGCACAGGAGAAAGATGTAAGCTGGGAGGCTAAGACAGTCTAACCTTTTCACATTTTTCCACCTGCTTTATCTTCTGGCCACACTGGCAGTTGATTAGATTGTGCCCACCCAGATTAAGGGTGGGTCTGCCTCTCCCAGCTGAATCAAATGTTAATCTCCTTTGGCAACACCCTCACAGACACAACAAGGATCAATGCTTTGCATCCTCTAATCCAATCAGGTTGACACCCAGTATTCACCATCACAGAATGTTTTCCCACTTTTTTGTGTCATCTCTGATTTCTTTGAGCAATATTTTATAATTCACATTGTAGTGCCCTTTCATCTTTCTGGTTAGTTGTATTACTAGGTATTTTATTTTTCTTGTAGCAATTGAGAATTGCATTGCATTACTGATTTGACTCTTTGCTCAGCAGTTATTTTTGTGTAGGAAAGCTAGTGATTTTTGCACAGTAATTCTGTATCCTGAGACTTTGCTCAAGTTGTGTATCAGCTGAAGAAGTTTTGGGGTTTTCTAGATATAAAATTATATTGACTGCAAATAGACATAGTTTGAATTCCCCTCTTCCTATTTGGATGTCTTTTACTTCTTTCTCTTCCCTAATTGCTTGAGCCAACACTTCTGATGCCATGTTGAATAGGAGTGGTGAGAGAAGGCATCTTTGCCTTGTGCAGGTTTTTAAGGGGAATGCTTCCAGCTTTTTCCCATTCCATGTGATGTTGGCTATGGATTTGTCATAAATGGTCTTACTATTTTGATGTATGTTTCTTCAACACCTAGTTCACTAAGAGTTTTTAACATAAGGGATGTTGAATTTTATTAAAAGCCTTTTCTTTATGTATTGAAATAATCATGTAGTTTTTGTCTTTAGTTCTGTTTATGTGATTAATCACATTTAAGTTTGTATGAGTTGACCAATCTCACATCCCATGGATCAAGCCTACTTGATTGTGATGGGTCAGCTTTTTAATATGCTCATGAATTAAGTTTGCAAGTATTTTGTTGAGGATTTTTGCATTAATAATCACCAAAGATATTGGCCTGAAATTTTCATTTTTGTTGTGTCTTTGCCAGGTTTTGATATCAGAATGATACTGATCTTACAGAATGACTGAGGAGGAATCCCTTATCCTAAATTTTTTCAAATAGGTTCAGTACAAATGGTACTGTCTCTTTGTACAACTGGTAGAATTTGGTGATGAATCCATCTGGTACTGGGAGTCTTTTGGTTGGTAGGCTGCTTATTACTGATTCAATGTTGGAGCTGATTATTGGTCTGTTCAGGAAATCAATTTCTTCCTGGCTCAGTCTTGAGAGGATGTGTGTGTCCAGGAATTATCTATCTCTTCTATATTTGTAGTTTGTGTGCATAGAGGTGCTCCTAATAGTCTCTGATGGTTATTTGTGTTCCTGAGGGTTCAGTGGTAATGTCTCCTTGGTCATTTCTAAGTTTGTTTTTTGGGGCCTCTCTCTTTTCTTCACATTAGTCTAGCTAGCAGCCTATCTATATTGTTTAGTTGTGATGTTAGGTTGTTAATTTGAGATCTTTCTATCTTTTTGATGTGGTGTTTAATCACTGCTTTGAATTCCATTTCTCCCAAACTTCCTCTAGTTATTCCCAAACATCCTTTAGATGCCAGTTTAAATATCAATCCTAAGAGAAGACATCTTCTACCTACACTAAAACTTGCTTACCACCATAATTGTTCTCTTTCCTGTTGCCTTATTCTGTTTATTTATGACACTTGTCACAATCTTAATTTTAAGTGCAGTTTAATTTATTTGTTTAAAATATATCTTCCTCTCCAGCCTGTTACCCAAGAGAAGAAGAAACTGTATTTTATATTCACTGTATACACAGCACTCAGTATATTTTCTGTATACACAGCAGTCAGTATATTCAGTGCCTAGAATATGCTAAGGTATCCATAAATTGTATTTGAGTGAATGTACTGAAAACAAGAATCTTGATTATATCCACAAGTGTTTTGGTTCACATGATTTTTTTAAATTCATAAAGTTTACATTAATTACATTATGAAATTCTTATAAAATCCAAATAATCTGACTATACTTGGTTTGCTTTCTATAATAGCAATAAATGGATGAAGCAGAATAGCTGATTTCTTCATTAAAGAAAAAATACTTCATGATTTATTTTCAATATTCAAAAACATTTCATGGTTAAAATCGCCTAACCATATCATTACTACCCTTCAGCCTCCACCCCACTTCACAATTTTATTTGATTTCTTTGACCACAGAAATGAACATAGTGTGAAATTAACTAAAATTTCTAATTAAAAAGTAGATTAAGGACACAATGCAGAAAATGCTTACTTATACTTACAAAAGTTATCAAGATATCCCATAGATGAGAATGTTGGAGCCACGGTGCCTTGACCAGATGAGAAAAAGAGAACACAGCATCCTGCACAAGTAAAAGTAGAAATTCATGGTTGTTAATTGTTGTAACTACATCTCTCACAGAACGAGTTTATACTGGATAAGTGGGAAAATGTTCCTTATGCCCCACAAATAACACTATTATTAAGCCTGAAACTTAAGATAATTTGATACTTAATAAAACAATCCAATTTCTAGCAACAGACGGATAAATAAATATGTCAAATTTTAGAATTGAATCTTACTCAATAATACTACAAAAAATAATCAAACTAATGATCCATGCAACAACTGAATAATTTTCAAAAAAAAAAAAAAGTAAGTCAAAGAATAGAAGGGAAATTGCTCAAATGGATATAGTATCTCTATGAAAACTCTACAGTGGGCTGGGCGCGGTGGCTCAAGCCTGTAATCCCAGCACTTTGGGAGGCCGAGGTGGGTGGATAACAAGGTCAAGAGATCGAGACCATTCTGGTCAACATGGTGAAACCCCATCTCTACCAAAAATACAAAAAAATTAGCTGGGCATGGTGGCGCATGCCTGTGATCCCAGCTACTCAGGAGACTGAGGCAGGAGAATTGCCTGAACCCAGGAGGCGGAGGTTGCAGTGAGCTGAGATCATGCCATTGCACTCCAGCCTGGGTAACAAGAGCAAAACTCCGTCTCAAAAAAAAAGAAAAGAAAAGAAAAGAAAACTCTACAGTGAGTATTATACAACCTGATGATACATTAAATATGTTCCCCCTAAAATGAGGAACAAGCCTAGGCCTGGTGGCTCAAGCCTGTAATTTCAGTGCTTTGGGAAGCCGAGGCAGGCAGATCACAAAGTCAGGAGTTTGAGACAAGCCTGGCCAACATGGTGAAACCCTATCTCTACTAAAATTACAAAAATTAGCCTGGCGTGGTAACAGGTGCCTGTAATTCCAGCTACTAGGGAAGATGAAGCAGGAGAATTGCTTGAACCCAGAAGGCAGAGGTTGCAGTGAGCTGAGATTGTGCCATTGCAGTCCATGGGCAATAAGAGCAAGACTCTGCTTCAATTAAATAATAAATGAAATGAGGAACAAGGCATTGATATTGGTTTTCATTACCTCTATTTGACATTGTAATTTCAGTCTAAGCCAATGCAATGCAATGAGGAATGAAAAATAAATAAAACTCATAAATACTAAAAAGGAATAAAATATCTTAATTTGCATATGAAATGCCATAAATTTTAGAGAATTTATAGAAGAAATAACAACAATTCTACTATAATTAAAACAAATGAGCAGGGTCGCTGGACATGAGGGTCATAATTAAACTAAATTATTATATATCCTAGTAACAAATGGACATAAAATAGACAATGAGGCATAAGGTTTCTTGTGGTCTTAGAGTTCAGTGTTTTGGTGGATTACTGAGATCCAGCTGTACTCTTGTCTTATACTTTGTGCAATATAACCATATATTTGTAATAAATTCCCCCTGTTGACCTAGATAGCTTGGGGCTTTTTTGACTTATAAAACAAATGACAAACTCAAACAACAAGAACAAAATTCAGAAGCCTTATAACTACTGTTATTTAATGTACAACTTAATATATACTTATATGGACAAAATATTTTATGCCTTTTATTTTCTAATACTGTAATGGCAGAATTTGTCTTCCAGTAAAGGTATTTAGAAAATATTTAGTATTTTGAAGCAATAAGAAGAAATTTTGGAGAGTAGAAGAATCTGGACCAGGCATATTAATTTATGTTTGTAATCCCAGCACTTTGGGAAGCTGAGGCAGAATTGCTTGAGTCCAGAAGTTTATGAGCTGCCTGAGAAACATAGACAGATCTCAGATATACAACAAAATTTTAAATATTAGCCAACCGTGGTAGCACAGGCCTGTGGTCCTAGCTACTCAGGAGGCTCAGGTAGGAGGGTCACTTCAGCCCAGGAGTTGGAGGGAGCTATTGATATGATCATGCCACTGTATTTCAACCTGGGTGACAGAGTGAAAACCTATATTGAAAAAATATATATTGTATTTGTTCTTTAATCATTCATTTTAGCACAATGCCTAAAGAGGAATTCTCTCTACTTTCTTAGGGTTTTTGAAGATGCCAGAGCAATTACTTCTCTTCTCCTAGAAGAAATCCTTACTTTCGTGGCACATATAAACAGGCCAGTGCTCAGGAAAAGAAAAATTAACATTACTTACCTAAACATAATTAAAAATAGAAGGAATATTCAAAGCAAGGTACATACTCTATTGTATGACCTATTGTTTACTTGGTTGTTTTATTTCCCATTTTAATTTTAGTCCTTATTCTCAGATAAACCTGCTTAAATTTTTCAAAATCAAGTGAAACATAAAGCAACATCCCTAGACTGGAGGCTGAGAATGGGGAGGTAGGTTTGTGTAATTCAGAGAGCTAGATCCATAAACTCAAGTTTAAGAGTGTACAATTATTCCGTTCTTCTCTTTTCCCATTGCACTCTTCACTACATAAGCGCATTTATAAAAACTAGAAACCACTACTATGACCCCTAGTTTCTGATCTAACTCAGCAAGTAAGCAGAGGAATACAAAAGAATAGATTTCTTGGAATACAGAAGAATGGGTTTCTAAAGACATCCTGCTGAAACAGCAGGTGCGAATAAGAGAACAAATTCAAGAAATTGAGCTGAGAGCACACTAACATTCTTTACCATTGTAAACAAAAAGAGCACAACAGTGTTCCCGGGCCTGCCATGTTTCACTCACAGCAGTGCTTCTCAAAATTCAATGTGCTTATAAATCACCTAGGGGGTTGGATAAAACACGTATTTAAATACAGTGCACCTGAGATGCAGAATGCGATTCTGTATGTGCAACAACCTCCAAGGTAGAGCTCATGCTGCTGATTCATGGAGCATGTTTGGTGGGACAAAACCTAGAAAAATCTCATTTTTCCCCAGCATGAGCTTTCTAGCTGAGACACTCAAGTTATACTTGCAGAGAATATTAAAACTCACTATCAGAATGCAGGGACATTTAAGCCAAAGATTTCGAGTTAAGGTTTATTAGGAAACAAAGGAATTGCCATGGTCATGACCCTACTTCATCTCAGAGCATTCTTCAAGGCCTGCTTCACGTCTTTATTCCGCAGACTGTAGATCAATGGATTAAGTACCGGACTGACAAAGGTGTAGAAGACAGCTATTATTTTAGATTCCTCAACAGTCTCATCTGTTGGTGGTCTTACATACATGCAAAAGAGAGTCCCATAAAACAGGGTGACAGCCATCATATGGGAACCACAGGTGGAGAATGCCTTGTGCCTTCCCTCTGCTGATTTGATACGGAGGACGGAGGCAATAATGAAGGTATAGGACATCAGGATGATGGTGAGGGAGCTGGAGAGGTTCAAGCCAGCTGAGATCAGCATCGCGTGCTTTTTGACATAAGTATCAGAGCAAGAAAGCTTAATGAGTGGTGGGTCAGCACAGTAGAAGTGGTTGATGACATTGGAATTACAGAAGCTCAGGCGGAAGGTCAGGATAGCCTGGAACAGTCCATCTGAGAAGCCATAGACATAGGGAAATGTGGCCAAGCAGATGCAGACTCGCCTGGACATTTTCACACTCTAGCGCAGAGGGTCACATATGGCCACGTAGCGGTCATAGGCCATTGCTGCCAACATGAAAAGCTCAGTGAGGAGAAGGGCAATGAAAATGTAGCACTGTGTAAAGCAGCCAGCAAAGGAAATGGTCTTCTTAGATAAGATATTAGCCAACATCTGTGGGGTTGCATTTGATGTACAGCACAAATCCACAAAGGCTAAGTTAGTGAGGAAGAAGTACATGGGTGTGTGAAGGCGAGAGTCCAGTCTGATTAACGTTATCATGCCCAGGTTGCCTAGGACGGTGATCAGGTAAACAATCAGAAACAACACGAAGAGCAGAGGCTGGAGTTCTGGCCGATCTGTGAATCCAAGTAAAATAAATTCTGTGATTGCACTGCCATTTATGTTGGACATTTCCTGAGACTCTGGGTCTGCTCTTGAAACTATGGAAATGAAGCAAATGAAAAGGAAATCATTGTTAAGGACAATGAAAATCATTTTTCTCTAAAAACGAGCATCCAAAATGACTTTTAGCATAATCTTACTTTGTATTTCCACTAAGCCATTATTGATTGCACTTGCCTTTATGTTAAGTTACTACCACAGCCAGTGGTGGTGGCTCACCCCTGTAATCCCAGCACTTTGGGAGGCTGAGGCAGTTGGATAGCTTGCAGTCAGGAATTCGAGACCAGCCTGGCCAACATGGGAAATCCCGTTATCTACCAAAACTGCAAAAATTACCTGGGTGTGCTGGTAGGCACCTATAATCCCAGCTACTCAGAAAGCTGAGGCAGGAGAATCACTTGAACCTGGGAGGCAGAGGTCACTGGGAGGCAGAGATTGCAGTGAGCAGAGATCGTGCCACTGCACTCCAGCCTCGGCGACAAGAGCAAAACTCCACCCCCCAAAAAAAATTACTATCACAGTACTCCCTCTATACTTTGTCTCATACCTGCAACTCCGCCTACACCCACATCCATTTCTACATGTTCAACTGAGCTACAGATCTTCTATCTCCCCACATTAATTTTTGCCTCTTAAATTCTACTTAACATAAAAGGCGCAGACTAAAGGCTACAGTTTTGTGAACCATTTCTCACCACACTCCTCACTTACTTGAGACTGAATTAATCCCTTTCTGCTCTGTGTTTCCAGCATGCCCTATAAACTTATGTACTCTTTAGTACATTACATCATCATATTAACATGTCTACTTTTTATATATTACTTCTTCAAAGGGAAGGGGAAAGCCCAGTTTATTATTGTTGTGTGACTACTCATCACAGATTTATACACTGAAGTTTAAAGAAACAAGAAAAGGTAGTATAAGCATGAAGAAATGAATGTGTTTTATTCACTTCTGTATTATCATATAGCTTTGCATGATGGCATGTACTAAGAATTAAGTGCTTTTTAACATTTTTAAATAGCATTTAAACTTTTGTATTTTAAATGTGATTTCTTGAGAAATTTGTTAATTGAGCAAATTCACAGTTTGTTTCAGAAAGTCTTATGCTGAACACTGAGATTTTCATATGTAACAATTATCCATCAGATTCTAATGCATGTTCCCAGACCACATCTTATAATGGCACAGTCACAATTTCTCAATAAACATATATGATAAACACATAAATAAGAATTTGTAAAACAAATGAGTTGTCCTACAGTATTTTAAAGATGATCATAGTGGCGACTTAAAGTCTTTATTTAAAAACTCAGTTTGTCATGCTTAGTATTTAAGCTATTAAGCTCTTGTATCAAACATGAGGCGCTAGAATTCTCTCTGGCTTGTGTTTCTTTCCACGTCACTACTAGTGCTGAATCCCCTCTTCCTTTCTCTCGAAACATTTTTACTATTTCCCTATCTTTCATACTTACAATGTTTTTTTTTCACAATTTTCTCAATTCTTTCTTCATTTTAAAATGAGACCACAGTTACTTGACTATAAGTTTTAGGTTGATAATCAAGGTTTTCTTTGCTGCTGGATCTCTCTACCCAGAACAGTAAGTATGTAATACATAATTGTCAAATATAATAATTACAGTTACCACTAGCATATTTAGATCTTTTTAGTATTTACTTATTCATTTGTTTGTTTGTTTACCAGAGACACGGTCTCCCTCTGTCACCCAGGCTGGAATGCAATAGCACAATCATAGCTCACTGTAACCACTAACTTCTGGGCTCAAGCAATCACCTGTCTCAGCCTCACTAGTAGGTGGTGGTGGAACTACAGGCATGTGCCACCACATTCTACTAATTTTGGAGGGGAGCAGGGGTTGAGGGTGTATAGAAAGGGGTCTCACTATGTTGCCCAAACTGGTCTGAAACTCCTGGGTTCAAGCAACCTCCCTCCTCAGCCTCTCAAAATGCTGGGATTACAAGGTATGAGGTACTCACCTGGCTGGAACTTTAACCATATACCGTGTTGTAGTCTTAATCTCTTTGCATACTTACTAGGTTTAGTGCTCACAAAAACCCTATGTGATAGATCCTATCATTCTCCTCACATTACCAGTGAGAGAATGAAGTATGATGGTCAAATAATTGGGCCAAGCTCAACTACTGGTGGATACAGGGTCTGAGTTGAGAACTTACGATTATGACTGGGAAACTCTTTTACTGTTGCTTTCTGAAACATCAACTGTGTTACAAAATTCTTCATATGTAGGCCTAGAAGGCCTTAAGATAGATGATGATAGGAACAGTTGGGGACAAAGACAGCCATGCATTCTTACATAGTGCAGCATGAAAAACAAAATTGAGCCACATGCATTGTGCCTACAGTTAGGCATGTGCACTGGGTGCATGACTCATACCTCTGGATAACCTGTATCTAATGTAATCTTGGGAAAATCACATGTAAACACAGCAACAAATCTTGATACTAGGAGTATGTCTAGAGTCCTGTATTACTTCAATGCTTCTGCAATCTAAAAGTTTTGCATGTGGAAGAGTCACTTCATTTCTCCATTTGAAAATGGTGACAATAATGTCTTCCCCACCCTCCTTTCAAGCCACTCTGAACATCGTGAGATATTTATAAAACAAGACTTATACTCAACATGTTGTGTTATTAGACACTGTAGATACAGAAATGAAGACGTTCTCAGAAATTCCTGCCCTTCTGCATTCTTTCTAGTGAACAGAGACTGATAGAATGGTCAATAAATGGTGTACCCGTTAGCAAATAGGAAGATCAAGGAAGACCTCACTTTAAAGGTGACCGTTTTTATCAACAAACTTAAGATGGAAGACATCAAGGTATAACGCTGTTTTAGAAAGGGTGTTCCTGGACGCATATACAGCAGATGCATAAAGGGCAGTGGTCTTGTTTTGGAAGCATTACTGATGTGTCTACGTGTGTGAGTGTGCATAGAGTTCCTGCAGATAAGCACAGAAAATCCAGCTGAGACATTTTCTAAAACACAAACGTTTACTTCATTGAATATACATTTCTTCTCTACCTATGACTTTTCCAAGGATACTCAGGGGCTTTCCTGGAGAACAGGGTTTGGTGGTTATTTGTAGCTACTCTTCAAGAGGCATCTAGGAGAAAATATTCAGAAAAAAAAGTATTTGGTATGGCAGCAGCAAAGTGACACAGGAGATATTTTCATGTTTCTCTACATCCATGAAGCCCCAAAGGGAGGATAAATAATGTTTACAGAAATAGACAAAATTGGGTATAAAAAGATCAGGATGTGAAAATTTGAGACTAAAATGAAAAACACATTCAGAAATTGTCCTTGAGGGTTTAATTTACTGGAGAACATATTGGTTGCATGTAACGTATGGGATTTTAAACAGTTTTGTCTTCCAGATTCCAAAACTTGTGTTAGATCCAGAAATATCCTACTAAATTAGAGCAGAGGCACTCAAGAGGGGATAGAAGCAAAAAAATGAGAAGGAATACAATGTGTGATACAGGAAAAAAGCCACAGCAGGTATGGCTGCCTGTAAATTGTCAGAGTAAGAGAAACACCTTCTGAAAAAGGGACATCTGAATTGAGCAGGTTTCTTCCCAGCTAGGCTCTACTGATGGAAGAAAAACCAGTGGAGGAGTAGCTCAAGGACGGGAGATAGTTACAAGCTGTAAAACTTAGAACTGGGATAAGCTACATAATATATTGAGCTCAACTTTAAGTAAAAATATAAAAAAAAATCCTTGTTCAAAAGTTACTAAGAATTTGAATAGTGTGACCGCAAAGCATGCTTGTTTGTATGTTACATGAATTTCTTGAAAATCCAATGAAACTGTGCCTTCTGAGCCAAGATAAATGTACATACTCAAAATCTTACCTCCCAAATGTAAGGGGCTCATAGATTTCCTGCGCTGAAGTATATGAACTCTTTTATTAGAATAAGCCTCCTCCTGCATCTAAAAATAGCCTTTAAATGTTATGTAGTAAATGAATTGTTTGCCTTTTTCAGTGTTTTGCACCAGTGGTAATTTTGTAAAATACTGACCAGGAAGACTGAAGAAAATTTCGGTAAGTCTGAAGTCAGAGAAATTAACTGAGTTACAAATTCTACTCCTAGAAACAAAACAAAACCAAAAAACCACATATATGTATTTTTAAGAAACAAAGTATACCAAAGTTAAATTGTATTACAGGTATACAAACTAGAAACATAAGAGTTAGTGACTTTTTTTTTTTTTTTTTTTTGAGACGGAGTTTCTGTCTTGTTACCCAGGCTGGAGTGCAATGGCGCGATCTCGGCTCACCGCAACCTCCGCCTCCTGGGTTCAGTCAATTCTCCTGTCTCAGCCTCCTCAGTAGCTGGGATTACAAGCACGCACCACCATGCCCAGCTAATTTTTTGTATCTTTCGTAGAGACGGGGTTTCACCATGTTGACCAGGATGGTCTCGATCTCTTGACCTCGTGATCCACCCGCCTCGGCCTCCCAAAGTGCTGGGATTACAGGCAAGCAACCTTTAAGGTAGCAAAATCTGAATAAGCAGGAAGGTAATGAATACTTATTATAGCTGACCTTACTCATTACACATAGCCAATGACAGAAGACATATCTTCTCTCAGGGATAAAAATCAAGATTCCTGTTCTTCACTGATTTTCAAAGTCAAAGAGAATGTGATATTTAAGAATGGTACATATACATGATTTATGGTACTCTGTTTAAAACTTTAGAATAATTTCCTCTAGACTAAAAATAAAGGAGGTTAAAAACAATGACTTACTTGTGATTCTGAAATACACTTATGTCTCGGTCTTTGATTTAGGAATGTTCTTGGTACCTTTCTAAGCAGTAAAATGCAGCACTGTTTATATCAGGATGAGAGACTTGGGTCTTTCTCTTAAGGCAAGTCTCAGAGGGACTGAGTAGTAGCAATGGTGAATATTACATCTGGAGTCTCCCTCCTGAGTTTAATTGGAGCACTTTGATAGCAGGCTTCCTGATCCCAAAGTGTTCCAATTAGATTTGAAATTTATCAGTGTCTGTCCTATGTTCTCTGTAGGGGCCACACGGAACTTTTGTCTTGAATTCCTCTTTTTTTTTTTCTTTTGGTGTGATAACATTTCACACGAGGTCTATCCTATAAATAGTTATTATTATTTTAATACTTTTGTCTTTTAGTAAGTATTCTAAAAATCTGAATGATTTATACACTTTAATTACACATTAGTGTATTTTGAATTTGTCTCTACACTTACTTTTATTAGTGAATTTTTTACCTTCGAATGTTACCATGTTACACATTAGTGTCCTTTTTCTCAAGTTAAAGAACTACTTTTAGCATTTTTTATAAGACAGGTCTGGTACTGATTAATTTTCTCATTGTTTATTTGGGAAAAGATTGCTCCTTCTTGCCTGAAGGTTAGCTTTGCTGGGTGCATTATCCTTTGTTGGCTTTTTTTTTTTTTTTTTTTTTTTTTTTTTTGCCTTTGGTGCTTTAAATATCTCATCCCCCCTTACTACTGTCCTTTACGGTTACTGATTAGAAATATACTGCCAGTCATACAGAATTCTTTTGTATATTATTTGCTTCTAGTTTCCCGATACTTTTAAAATCCTCCCCTTGTCCTTGGCCATTGAGAGTTTTATCATTATATGCCTTTGGATAGTTTTGTTAGGGTTGAGTCTGACTGGTTATCTTTGCACTTCCTATATCTGAGTATTTACATCTTTTCAAGGTTTGGAAAGTTTTATGTTATTATTTATTTGAATAAGTATTCTACTCCTTTCTTGCTTTCTACTCCCTCCTGAATGCCAATAACTCTTATGTTTGCTCTTTGGGTGTGATTTTATAGATTCATAAGTTTTTTTCTTTTATTTTCGTTCATTTTCTTTCTTTTACCTGTTCCAGAATTGATAGTTTTTATTATAAACAGCTAGGCTATCATAGACATTCAAACCAGAACAACCCCATCTTCAGTGAGGGCTAGAAAAAAAAAATGAGTGTTTGCTGGGCTGCATTCCCAAAAAGTTCCTCACCTCTGAATTTTATGGTTAAAGGAACAGACTGATAACACTTTAAACTGTCCTAGACTCAGGAGTATCGTGAAATCCCAATATCTTGAGAACAGAATCATTTCTAATTTTGTTTTAAACATAATATTGGTTCTTGCAAAATATGGTACTAAAGGAAATTAATCCTTTCTCAAAAATCCATGTAGTAGAGCACATCTCCCCAGGATCTTTTTTTATCTCCATATAAACAAGCATTGTACATTGTACCTAGGGTGAGATGGTTCCTCCTCTTACTTTTGGGAATGCCCTACTCTGTCTGTGGAGTGGCTATTCTTTCACACTTTACTTTCTTCATAAACTTGTTTTTGCTTTGCTCTATGGACTCACCCAGAACTTGTGTGTGTGTGTGTGTGTGTGTGTGTGTGTGTGTGTGTGTGTGTGATCCAAGAGCCCTCTCTTGTGGTCTAGATAGGGACCCCTTTCTGGTAGCAAAGCCATTGAAAAAGAAATTATCTACTTTACACCAGCCATATCATGAACTTACTCCCTTTGGGGTGGATTGTTTTTCCACTAGAGGAAGTTTTCAATAGCTTCACATCTGGGACTACAGTCTAACAATTTCTCAGACAAAAAAGAATATCCATGGTGAGGGTTTCAAATCTAGTCCAAAATGTCCCTGTGCTTGAAACTGTGCACTTGACACTTGGGACATTTTCAGAAAAACACTCAAGAATTAGTCCTCTCTGTGATCTCTACTTAATCCTGCTTCTCCCGTGGGAACCTATCAGTTGACTGAAAGTTCTCTCTCTATAAGCCCTGCTGACTATGTGCTCTGCCAACTCTATCCATCTCCTCTATATTGTCATGATATTTGTTCTGTCCCTAAACTCTACTTTTGGGAAAAAAAATTGGCTCGCCTGTCATTCAATCTTGGAAACACACCAATGAAAAGGAAGAAACAGTCTCTGATAAAAATAAGACTAGAAGTATCCACGTTGATATAGGCATAGAAAATCTTTCCTACTCTTCAATGAGTTTTTCCCCGAACACAGTAATGTAACTAAAAACAAAACAAATTCGGGCCCAAAACCATTGATCTAACTAACTTATTACTCAAAATATGCTTCTAAGACATAAGAATTATTTTTAACTTATTATTTTGAGACTTCTTTGAAGAGCAACTTTTATCTATAAAGGAAATTTTCATTTGTAAAAGTGTCTTTCTCTTTGTATAGGAAAGAGAAACAAAACTGAGTAACTAAAGAATGGGGAATGCATTCACATAAATTTACAGGACAAGTTTTATCTTTGTGGTTTTTTTCCCCATTATCTCTTATCTTACCTGGGACTTGCCTACATCTCTCTTTCTTCAATTAGAAAAATGATTATATGTAAACATAACTAAGCTCTATGACTATAAGATGTAAATTTCTATTTTGTTTTCTCTAGGACCTAATAGATGTCTCTCTGAAATGCATATTTGTGGAAAGTGGCTCTTCATCATCACCAGAAAAAGAAGAGATATTTGACAATAAAGAATCTTAAAAGTCTTCTCCACAAACATAAAAAAGAATAGCTTTAGCCACCTATGTGAATAATGTTAACTTATTCCATCTGCCAGAAATATAATTCAGGCTTAGACATTTTGTATGCTATTGAGTTTTGTATTATCATAACTGGCACATGACTAAAAATTTAAAAAGTAACTTTTGGGTTCCGCCTACATCTCTATGCTTATGTCTGTCTGTATGTATGTGTATATATGTGTGTTCTTTTCCCTACCTCCAGACGATATGGCCAGAATTCATTTGTAAATTGGCTCTATTTATAGCTTAAGAATGTGCTTATGTTGGAGTAGGTAGTTAGGTAGACATGAGCATGGCAGGAGAGGGAATTGCTCACCACCCAGGAATGTCAGTTGTCTAACAGATGATGGTGAGGTGGTTGTTGAACTGTCTCTCTAAAATAATAATTGATCACAGCTGGTACCAGGAAAAAAACAGTCTCCAAATAGCTAGAAAACACCTGGAGCTGGTGTTCAACAGCTTCCTGATAAGCTCTCAGTAGTTGGGCAAATTGGCTCAAACATGCTTACTCAGAAGCAAAATGGCAGAATTTAACTGGTATATGACCTTCCTCTAGGAACACTGGACTGGTTAAAAAAAAAAAAAACTCCTCAGATGAGCATGTGCATAACTTCAGTAAACAAACTGAGCATGCAGCCCCTCCAGAGTGCTGGCAGGCTGCTGGACATGCAGACAGCCCACCCCAAGGGGAAAAGACACAAAGACCCCAGAAGCATGCCCATATATAAAACCCCAAGTCAGAGGTCAAATTGAACACTTGTATCTCTCAAGTCATCCACTTGCCCCTTTCCATGTGTACTTTACTTCCTTTTATCTTGGTCTAAAACTTTTTTATAAAAAAGTTTAATCAAAAACTCCTGCTCTAAAACTTACCTTGATATCTCATTCTAGCTTATGTCACTCAAATGAATTCCTTCCTATGAGGAGGTAAGAATCAAGTTGCCGGGGACTGGTATTGATTTGCTGCTGCTAATACTTATATTAATTAAATATTCCTGAGCACTTAGAAAGATGGAAGGTAAGCCAAATTTGTTTTCAAGCTTATATAAACTGGGATAATCTTTGATAAATAAAGTATACTTAAAGTGTATTTTCTGATTAAAAAGTAGACATGTCTTCAGAATATTCACATTATATACAGTACATACATATAACTTTTCCTAAGTTACTGGTAAGAGAAGCTCATGTTATCTCAATATTAAACAATTTGCCAGCAATAAACATAACTTAGGATTATAGCCTGCTATTTAATGTCTCATCTTTATGAGAAATCTGAGCCAAACTGTTAAAAACAAATGAATTAAATATGTGTGAGGGAGATAAAATTTTCCCATATAATAAGAGGTTTTAGCATTTTATCATCAAAGATAGAAAGTTGAGGCTGAGGGAAATTTGGACAAGCAAAAACTTAGCCTGCCCCCTAAAAATATGAAAGGATATAGACAAAATTTCACCTCACCTACGGCTCCTTATTAAAAACAGAAACAGTTGGGTCTGTTACTAAACACATCCTGTGCCAAACTGAAATATTGTACTATGATCAAGCGCATGCTTGTAGGGATTATGAAGTGATGTTAAATTACAGAATGTTTCAGGCAGCTCAAAACTGCTTACTATTTAGTTTTCACTCTGAATTAAGCTTATTAAGGATTTAGAATTCTATTAGTATATGTGACTAAAATTACTAGAAATAATAAGGGAAATACTCTGTATGCAAATATACAAGGAAGGTAAGATGTGTTTTTGGTACTAAAAGCTGAAAACGATGAAGATGTGTTTTGTTTTGTTAAGGGAAAAAAAAGTATTTTTAGCCTAAATAGAATAGATTGTTGAGAAAGGGAAAAAGTATAGGACAAAAACTGAATAGATACGAGAAGTTGTCATAAGTTGATGAAAGATGAATGTTGGGTGAAGAATTTTATGTGTGACCACGTTGGTTAAAATTTGAGGAGAATTATTTGTTTACAAGGTTTTTTAATTGAGTATTAATATCAACAGTTCCCTGATTCAAAAGGGGAAGTTGCTCTTTTCTGTTAACACAATACTTTTTTCTCTCTCTCCTTTAGATTATTGCTCTGCTCTTAATAAATTATTGAAGTTTTTTTAACCTCTTCAGTAACTGGCCTAGAAAACAATGATTTTCTGTTTGATCAAGACAATTTCCTGTGCTTCATGTTGTCTTTATCAGGTTTTGACTACTTAAAAAACATAAGCCTTCTCTCTTAAAAGGGCTATGTTGTTTTTCCTATTAATATGTGACTTTCTGTATGTGCCTTTTATATCATTGAAGTATCATTCTAGCTAAATGAATAAGTGCTGTTTCACAGTAATCTGTGATCCTATTTAATCAGATATTTTAATC
Source organism: Saguinus oedipus (assembly GCA_031835075.1). Classification (NCBI taxonomy): domain Eukaryota; kingdom Metazoa; phylum Chordata; class Mammalia; order Primates; family Cebidae; genus Saguinus; species Saguinus oedipus. The sequence goes on along the minus strand of CM063178.1, from coordinate 60,799,414 downwards.
TTTGACATTGTTGGCAACTTCCCAAAGTAAAATTTAAAATTAAGACCTTTTTTGATTTTAAACTAAACTAACTAGCTTCATTGCAAGGGACCATACCAACATCTCACTACCCACACTGCAACAGAAACTTCAGAGGCTTGAGCCTTGGGTCCACATTTCTCAAGTCAGAAGGAGCCCTCCATATTTTTGAGAATGTTCACCTTTAAGAGATATCAATGTAAAGCCAATCAGGGATATTTCTTCCCAGAAGTAGGCAATATCCTAGATAAGGATATCCTAGGTAAACTTTTCTAGTAATAGGATCATGGATCAAGAGTTCTCTGTCCTTTTCCTTGTTTCCTGTGCCACTTTCTGTTTTTATGTGACAAAATAATGCTATGGTTAGGATTTAGCAGTTGACAGCTTCTATTAGAAATCTAACTGAATGCTGGATATGGCACTTTAAACCTAATTCTCTTCCTGATATTAGAGATCTTTCTGTTTACTCTATAACAAAGTTTACTAATATTCCAAGTGCAACTGCCTGTTCAAATTCTCCAGTTAATTCTTTTTTATACGGTTAAGGTTTAAATCCACATATTTAGACTCCTTGTTTAACAGTAGACAAAACCCACTAAGTTTGGTTAATTTTGCAGTTAAATTATGTAAAATTATAAATAAAAAAGTGAAGGGAAAGATAATTTGACTGTTTGTAGACTAACCTTAATCTTCCACATACTCCCTAATTCTCTGTCAATTGAATTAAATTATTTAATAATTTAATGTGAATCCTTGGTTCATAGTACTAAGGTTTCCCTAGTGTGGACCCCTAATGCACCATACATCTCACAATAAATAGTCTGTTGTGTTGCTCCAGGATATATTTCATCTGTGGAGAATATAGTCAACAATCAAGCTCAGGAGCAACTCTGTATTTCAGTAAGCAGAAAATAAGAGACTCATATGATTCAGGGATTTTAACAGCACCATAAACAATCAGAAACACTATAAACAACCAGAAACTGAACATTGGTCTACACCTCTTGATTTATACTACAGAGTGTAATTTTTCAGCAGGTGTAAGTCACTCTAAATAGATAACATTGAAAAATATTTCTTCTCTGGTTTGGTATAAAGGTAAATGAGATGATAATTATAAGTCTGTCTCAAAAATTAACTACTATAGCTGACTTTACTCTAAAGGTTATAATTTCCAGAAAACTTCTCAAAACTGCCTTACTAAAATAAAAATTTTTTTGAATATCATCTTTGGACCATCTGTTGGTTGAATGGTGTAGTATATGTGATAGCTAACACTTCCTTCTGTACATAGATAGATATGTATGGTATTGTGTTTATCTTGTAAATGTTAGTTTCAATAAATTAATACTTAATCTACTTCATTAAAACAAGTAGATTCCTCTTCTGCCTAATTCTTTGATTCTTTTCATTTTAGTCAGTTTGATACATAAGAGCCTTAGTTGAGGATCATGTTTCAGTCTTTAGTGTTGGTCTCTTGATAGTCAACAAACAGTCTCTGGGGTGTACTTTATCCTCTTTCATGAAGTCACCTGCTGTGTGTTGAAGAGTCTCACTTTGACTAGAAGAGCAAGAACTTAACATTATTTATTTAACTGACATCATTATTTGTGAATTCCATACTGAGATCAGATAAATTAATTGATGGATACAGAGAGCGGTGTTAATGCCCAAGATATTGGCCATTGTTAAGACGAAATCTTGCTCTGTTGCCAGGTTAGAGTGCTGTGGACTGATCTCGGCTCACTGCAACCTCTGCCTCCCAAGTTCAAGCCATTCTCCTGCCTCAGCCTCTGGAGTAGCTGGGACTACAGGCATGTGCCACCATGCCCAGCAAATTTTTTGTATTTTTGGTAGAAATGGGGTTTCACTATGTTGGTCAGGATGGTCTCAATCTCTCAACCTCGTGATATACCCACCTTGGCCTCCCAAAGTGCTGGGTCCCTATATTGGACAATTTCTTAAGACTGAGAGTTTGAATCAAAAGAGGCGAATTATTAATTCAAATAAATCAGAAGGTCATTGCCATGAGGCTAACTCTGTGCTACAGACATGTAGTCCATATGTACCACATAAAAACAAATCTAATTTAGGAGTATTTTTTTAGTTTTAATCAAATAGCCAGGATTCAGCCAATCACAGTCAACCTTCAAACTATCACAGGTGACCAACCAATCATACCATGCTCACAAAAGACAAGAGCCTCATCCAACCATGTCCAAATAAGGCAAATGCCGATGCACAGGCAATCAGATGGTTTCTCCATTTTGCCTCCCTAGTCATCCCATACAATTGCACCAATCATGCTCTGGGAAGATTTCACAACCTCTTTTATTTATAAATATTAACTGATTTCTGAACTGTTCTTTACTCAAGTAAATTTAGTTACATTAGTTTGTCTAAAGCATTTATTTAAACAGTATTAAATATTAGGTTAGAGATGGAAGAAGAAAGTCTCAGGGAATAGATAAACTCAGTAGAAATTGTCTAGTGTGAAGAATAGAAAGAAAAGAAATGAAGAAAAATGAGAAATGTAAAACGAATAGACAGAGCTTCACTAACTTATGAAAAATACAAAGTACTTAATATACATATTATGGTGTCCAAAATAAATAAACAGTTGTAGAAATTTTAGTAAATTTGTAGAAGATATCAACTTAATGATCAAAGAGATTGAGCAAACTACAAGCAAGTTAAATACCAAAAAAGTCCTACCTAGAGCCATAATAGCCAAAATAATGAAAACTATAAGAAGAAATCTTGATTAAAGGACACACACACAGAAGAAGAAGAATGGTTAACTTCATATTAGAATCAAAGACAGTTAGAATATAGTGGAATAACATTTTTAAAGTGTTTGAAATAAATAGAAACATCAAATATTGCCAGCCCAGATTTTTTTACTTAGAGAAAATATACACTAAGAATGGGGTAAAATTAAGATATCATCAGAGAAAAGCTAAATAAGTTTGCTGCCAGCAGCATGAACTATAATAACATAAACGTTTTATTTTTTTACACTCTTATGCAATGACAGCCAATGAAAATTTGAGCTAAAAAAATGGATAAAAAATACTATTAAAAATATATGAATAAATATAAAACTCTATTTTTTTCTTTTCTTTATTCTATTATCAGAAGAATGACCATTTCAAGCAAAAATAAATAAATTTCATTTTAAGGTGGGATTTAAAATTTTGTAGAAGTAAAGTATATGTCAAAATCAACACAAAGAAAAGTTCAGATAGACTTATACACTTGCAATAGGTACGGACACTTGTGATATATAAAGCATTAAGTGTGAAGAATGAAGTGGCAAAATATAAATTATAAATTTTCCATGATAATTTAAAATGTATATTTTTATCCTTAGTGTAAGAATTAAAGAAAGAGGAAAGAAACATGAAATGTGGCTCGACAGCTAAAGGCAAGTTTACTTTAGATAAAACCTGAGAGGGGCTCTTGGCTGATTTCAGTCAGGAGCACTTTCTCTTCCAAACTAAGACTATATATTGGTTTGGGGATGAAAGGGCTTATCACAAGCTCAGAATGATTCTATGTGAGGGAAAAGTTTTGTGGCAGGAATGGAATGTCTCTGGGAGAAGGGAAGTTTATCTTGGGGCAGACATCTTTCCAGCTGGAGTGGGTTTATCTCAAGGCTGGTGGCATCTTCTTAGCTGGAAGGGGGTTGTCTCAGGGCTAGCATGTCTCTGGTCAGGGAGGAGTTTGGAATGTTTCTGGCTGGAGATGTTATTTTTGGTTTAGTGTAATGCTGACCTTAGCCATTAGCCTGGCACCCTTTGATTTAGGTGGTTTTTTTATTAAGGTGCACTTTAGAATGGGGGCTTATCCAAGATGGTGATGCTCCTGCTTCTTCACTTAGAACACTGTAAAAACTTATCAAATGAACTAAAAGAGATGCATTAAAAAGACAATAAATAAAATAAATGAAGTATTAATAAAAATGTTAATTCCAAAAATGTTGGACAAGTGGAGGCAAGCAAACGTAGAATAGAAAAACAAAATAGAACTTAAGCAGATAATAAATTTTAAGTTATTGAAAAAGTAATTGATGTTTTTGTCATAAAAGTAATGGCAAAACCACAATTACTTTTGCACTAGCCTAATACCAAGTTGGAGGATATATACCACTATGCAATACATCAGCTTGGCATTCAACAACTGTCAATGCACATTCCTTTTGAATATTAGAAAAGTGTATCCATTTAGGCCATACTACTGGACACAAAACAAGTTTCAACAAATTTTAGCAGAATGAAATCATATAGGGTATGTTCTCAGACAGTAATGGAATTAAATTAGAAATTAATAGCAATAAAATATATCTTAAAATCCCCAAATACAAGGTAATTAAGTACATACACACCTAATAAACCATAATTTATTAATTTATTTCACAAGGAAATTAAAAAACTGTAAGCTGACTGATGACATACGTTGATTTTATCAAAATTAGTGTTATATAGCTAAAGCAAAAATAAGGGAAAATACATACTTTTAAACATTTATATGAGAAAATAAGAAAGTCTCATATCAAAAATCTAAACTACCAGTTTAAAAAAATGATAAAAGGAGATACAGACAAATGCCATGAAAGTAAAACTAAGAAAGTAACAGCAGAAACTATCAAAATAGAAAATAAATCAGTAATTAAAGAATAACCAAAAAATCAGTTATTTGATAGTATAACAAAATTGATAATCCTACTACGAGACTAAACCCCTCAAACAATTTGAGAAAACACAAATTGTTTATTTCAGGATTAGAAAAGAAGATATTTTAAAAATATAGTAGAATCCTTTGCCAACAAGCAAGTACTCGGAGATTTTATCACCACCAAGCCTGCTTTACAAGAGCTCCTGAAAGAGGCACTACACATAGAAGAAACAACCAGTACCAGTCATTCTAAAAACATACCAAATGCTAAAGAGCATCAACAAAATGAAGAATCTGCATCAACCAATGGGCAAAACAGCCAGCTAGCATCAAAATGGCAGTATCAAATTCACACATAACAATATTAACCCTAAATGTAAATGGGCTAAATGCACCAATCAAAAGACAAAGACTGGCAAATTGGATAAAAAACCAAAACCCATCAGTGTGCTGATTCCAGAAAACCCATCTCACATGCAAGGATATACAAAGTCTCAAAATAAAGGGATGGAGGAAGATTTACCAAGCAAATGGAGAGCAAAAAAAAAGCAGGAGTTGCAATTCTCATCTCTGATAAAATAGACCTTAAAGCAACAAAGATCAAAAGAGACAAAGAAGGTCATTACATAATGGTAAAAGGATCGATACAACAAGAAGAGCTAACGATCCTAAATGTATATGGACCCAATACAGGAGCACCCAGATATATAAGGCAAGTTCTTAATGACTTACAAAGAGACTTAGACTCCCACACAATAATAGTGGGAGACTTTAACACTCCACTGTCAATATCAGACAGATCAACCAGACAGAAAATTAACAAGGATATCCAGGGCTGGAACTCAGACCTGGAACAACCACCCTGATAGACATTTATAGAACTCTCCACCCCAAATCCACAGAATATACATTCTTCTCAGCACCACATCACACCTACTCCAAAATTGACATAAGTGGAAGTAAAGCACTCCTCAGCAAATGCAAAACAACTGAAATCATAACAAACAGTCTCTCAGACCATAGTGCAATCAAGTTAGAACTCAGAATTCAGAAAATAACTCAGAACCGCACAGCTTCATAGAAACTGAACAACTGGCTCTTGAATGTTGATTGGATAAACAATGAAATGAAGGCAGAAATAAAGAAGTTATTCTAAACCAATGAGAACGAAGACACAACATACTAGAATCTCTGGGAAACATTTAAAGCAGTCTGTAGAGGAAAATATATAGCAATAAGTGCCCACATGAGAGGAGTGGAGAGATCCAAAATTGACACCCTATCGTCAAAATTGAAAGATCTAGAGGAGCAAGATCAAAAAAACTTAAAACCTAGCCGAAGACAAGAAATAACTAAGATCAGAGCAGAACTGAAGGAGATAGAGACACAAAAAACCCTTCAAAAAAAAAATCAATAAATCCAAGAGCTGGTTTTTCGAAAAGATCAACAAAATAGACAGACCACTAGCCAAACTGATAAGAAAGAAAAGAGAGAACAACTAAATAGATGCAATAAAAAACGATAAAGGGGAAATCACCACAGATTCCACAGAAATTCAAACCATCATCAGAGAATACTACAAACAACTCTATGCACATAAACTAGTAAACCAGAAAGAAATAGATAAATTCCTGGAAACCTGTGTCCTCCCAAGCCTAACTCAGGCAGAAGTCGAAATTATGAATAGACCAATAACAATGTCTGAAGTTGAGGCAGCAATTAAGAGCCTACCACACAAAAAAAGCCCAGGTCCAGATGGGTTCACAGCTGAATTCTACCAGACACACAAAGAGAAACTGGTACCATTCCTTCTGAAACTATTCCAAATAATTCAAAAAGAGGGAACCCTTCCCAAATCATTTTATGAGACCAACATCATCCTGATACGAAAACCCGGCAGAGACTCAACAAGAAAAGAAAACTTCAGGCCAATATCCATGATGAACATAGATGCAAAAATCTTGAATAAAATACTGGAAACAGATTGCAACAGCACATTAAAAAACTTATCCATCATGATCAAGTAGGATTCATCCAGGGGATGCAAGGCTGGTTCAACATACACAAGTCTATATACGTAATTCACCACATAAACAGAAGGAAAAACAAAAACCACATGATTATCTCAATTGATACAGAGAAGGCATTTGACAAAATTCAACAGCTTTTTATGCTAAAAACCCTCAATAAACTTGGTATTGATGGAAAATATCTCAAAGTAATAAAAGCTATTTATGACAAACCAACAGCCAATATCATATTGAATGGGCAAAAACTGGAAGCATTCCCTTTGAAATCTGGCACTAGACAAGGATGCCCTCTCTCATCACTCCTATTCAACATAGTACTAGAAGTTCTAGCCAGAGCAATCAGGCAAGAAAAAAAAATAAAGGGTATTCAAATAGGAAAGGTGGAAGCCAAATTTTCTTTATTTGCAGATGACATGATAGTATACCTAGAAGACCCCATCACCTCAGCCCAAAAACTCCTGAAACTGATAAGGAACTTCAGCAAAGTCTCAGGATATAAAATCAACGTGCAAAAATCACAAGCATTCCTATACACTAATAACAGACTTAAAGAGAACCAAATCAAGAACGAACTGCCATTCACAATTGCTACAAAGAGAATAAAATACCTAGGAATACAACTTACAAGGAATGTAAGGGACCTCTTCAAGGAAAACTACAAACCACTGCTCAATGAAATAAGAGAGAACACAAACAGATGGAGAAACATTCCATGTTCATGGTTAGGAAGAATCAATGTCGTGAAAATGGCTATACTGCCCAAAGTAATTTACAGAATCAACACTATCCCCATCAAGCTACCATTGAATTTCTTCACAGAACTGGAAAAAAACACCATAAACTTCATACGGAAGCAAAAGAGAGCCCGCATAGCCAAGTCAATTCTAAGCAAAAAGAACACAGCGGGAGGCATCACACTACCAGACTTCAAACTATACTACAAGGCTACAGTCATCAAAACAGCATGGTACTGGTACCAAAACAGAGATATAGACCAATGGAACAGAACAGAAGCATCGGAGGCAACACAACATATCTACAACCATATAATCTTTGATAAACCAGACAAAAACAAGCAATGGGGAAAGGATTCCCTGTTTAATAAATGGTGTTGGGAAAACTGGCTAGCCATGTGCAGAAAGCAGAAACTGGACCCCTTCCTGACACCTTACACTAAAATTAACTCCAGATGGATTAAAGACTTAAACATAAGACCTGGCACCATAAAAACCCTAGAAGAAAATCTAGGCAAAACCATTCAGGACATAGGAGTAGGCAAGGACTTCATGACCAAAACACCTAAAGCATTGGCAACAAAAGCCAAAATAGACAAATGGGACCTAATCAAACTCCACAGCTTTTGCATGGCAAAAGAAACAGTCACTAGAGTGAATAGGCAACCAACAGAATGGGAAAAAATCTTTGCAGTTTATGCATCTGACAAAGGGCTGATATCCAGAATTTACAAAGAACTCAAACAGATTTATAGGAAAAAACAAACAAGCTCATTCAAAAATGGGCAAAGGATATGAACAGACACTTTACAAAAGAAGACATACATGAGGCCAACAAACACATAAAGAAATGCTCATCATCACTGGTCATTAGAGAGATGCAAATCAAAACCACATTGAGATACCATCTCACACCAGTTAGAATGGTGATCATTAAAAAATCTGGAGACAACAGGTGCTGGAGAGGATGTGGAGAAATAGGAACACTCTTACACTGTTGGTGGGAGTGTAAATTAGTTCAACCATTGTGGAAGACAGTGTGGTGATTCCTCAAGGATCTAGAAATAGAAATTTCATTTGACCCAGCAATCCCATTACTAGGTATATACCCAAAGGACTATAAATCGTTCTACTATAAGGACACATGCACACGAATGTTCATTGCAGCACTGTTTACAATAGCAAAGACCTGGAACCAACCCAAATGCCCATCGATGATAGACTGGACTGAGAAAATGTGGCACATATATACCATGGAATATTATGCAGCAATCAAAAATGATGAGTTTGTGTCCTTTGTAAGGACATGGATGAATCTGGAGAACATCATTCTCAGCAAACTGACACAAGAACAGAAAATGAAATACCACATATTCTCACTCACAGGTGGGTGAGAAAAATGAGAACACATGGACATAGGGAGGCGGGTACTACACACTGGGTTCTATGGGGGGAATAGGGGAAGGACAGTGCAGGGGGACCTGGGGAGGGATAGCCTGGGGGGAAATGCCAAATGTGGGTGAAGGGGAGGAAGGCAGCAAAACACACTGCCATGTGTGTACCTATGCAACTATCTTGCACGTTCTGCACATGTACCCCAAAACCTAAAATGCAATAAAAATTTTAAAAAAAAAGAAAATGACCTACCACCAACGACGCTCTGCCCACTGCTTCTCTGTATTCCCCAAGACCTGGGGTGTTCCATTTGGGTTACTGGAGAAAGAAGAAATGTTTTCTACCTAGAGTGAATATACCTGGTGTCTTTCCAAATAGCTGCAGCCCTTGCATTTTTAATAAGAAGGAAGCCCTGATGAATGTCACAAAGCCAATAAATTTGGCCACCACCACGGTGGAGATGTTGCTATACATCTGTCAAGTGTCCACAGTGTGCAGGGCAGAGCAGAAATTAGACATGTTGCCCACTCAATGGGCTGATGATCAAAGTGCCTGTGTGTTTCTGTAGGCATTTCCAGTTCAGTTTACATTTTAGAAGAAAATAAATACACTCGGACAACCAAAATATAAAAAATAAAAAAAAAAGATAGTAGAGACATTAAAAAGACACTAAGAAAATACTGTAAACAATTAATTTGTCAATACAAATGAAATGGACAAATTCCTTGAAAGACACAAAACACCAAAATAGACACAAGCAGACCACCGGAATAGCTCCTTATCTATTGAAGAAATTAAAATCACAATCAAAACTTTCCACAAAGGAATCTCCAGACCCCAGTAATTTCACTTATAAATTTTAACACATACGTAAGAGGAAATGATCATTATCTTACGCAAACATTTAGAAAAGTACAGGAAGGAGCAAATTTCCTACCTTGTTTTATAAACACACTATTAAAACCTGATCAAGGCATTAGAAAAAAGTTACGTTATAGAGCAAACATTTCTTCTAAATGTGCATAAGACTATTTCATATTTCAGAAATACTTCAACGAATCGAATCCACTGATAGAAAAAAATAATACAATTAATTTGATGTAAAGTCAGGAATGCAAGGTAAACACAGTTAAACACCACATTAACAGAATAAAGGAGTGGCCATGGGATTAATCAATAGACGCTGAAACTACTTTTCACATTATTTAGTATCAACTAATAACAAAGTTTCTAAGCAAAAATAATGGAAGGAAACATTCAACTGGATAAAATACATCAATGAAAAGTCTGTAATTATCTTTATACAACCTGGTAATATATTAAATATCCTCACAATAGATGGGAAACAAAGCATAGATATCTGCTCAATACTTTGATTCAGCATTGTATTATCAGTGTAGCCAGTGTAATAAAAAAATAGAAATAAAACTCACAGATATTTCTTACTTTACCTATTAAATGTATTAAATATTAGGGAATGTAAGAAACAAATTTTAAAACTCTGCTAAAACTAAGACAAAATAGCAAGGTTGTAAAAAAATAAGGTTCATATTTAAACTTAATCATTACATTAGGTTTAAATTATCAGGCTAATATATCCCAGCAACAAACAGATATGGATTGGAAAATGAGATGTAAGTTTTTGGGCCTTTGCGTGCTGCATTTTGATTGTTTCCTGAGTTCTAGCTGCACCCTTTTCCCTGAATGCTGAGAGATGCTCTTATATATTTGTGTAAATTCTTTCTAATGATTAATTAATTTGAATTTGTATCAAATTAGATGTTGTTTGTTGTATTAGCCTCCATGCTAATGTCAATGCTACTGGATGAAGACCAACTTATGAAACATGGCCTAGAAAAATAAATGCAGCTCATTTTTCTCCAACATGAGATTTTTAGCTAAGATACTGAAGACATACTTACAGAGAATACTAAAACTCATCGTCAAAATGCAAGTACATTTGAGCCAAAGTTTTTGACTTATGGTTTATTAGAAAGGGAAGATATTGCCATGGTCATGACCATATTTCATCTCAGGACATTCTTCAAGGCCTGCTTCACATCTTTATTCCGCAGACTGTAGATCAATGGATTAAGTACGGGACTGGCAAAGGTGTAGAAGACAGCTATTGTTTTAGATTCCTCAACAGTCTCATCTGTTGGTGGTCTTACATACATGCAAAAGAGAGTCCCATAAAACAGGGTGACAGCCATCATATGGGAACCACAGGTGGAGAATGCCTTGTGCCTTCCCTCTGCTGATTTGATACGGAGGACGGAGGCAATAATGAAGGTATAGGACATCAGGATGATGGTGAGGGAGCTGGAGAGGTTCAAGCCAGCTGAGATCAGCATCGCGTGCTTTTTGACATAAGTATCAGAGCAAGAAAGCTTAATGAGTGGTGGGTCAGCACAGTAGAAGTGGTTGATGACATTGGAATTACAGAAGCTCAGGCGGAAGGTCAGGATAGCCTGGAACAGTCCATCTGAGAAGCCATAGACATAGGGAAATGTGGCCAAGCAGATGCAGACTCGCCTGGACATTTTCACACTGTAGCGCAGAGGGTCACATATGGCCACGTAGCGGTCATAGGCCATTGCTGCCAGCATGTAAAACTCAGTGAGGAGAAGGGCAATGAAAATATAGCACTGTGTAAAGCAACCAGCAAAGGAAATGGTCTTCTTAGATAAGATATTAGCCAACATCTGCGGGGTTGCATTTGATGTATAGCACAAATCCACAAAGGCTAAGTTAGTGAGGAAGAAGTACATGGGCGTGTGAAGGCGAGAGTCCAGTCTGATTAACATTATCATGCCCAGGTTGCCTAGGACGGTGATGAGGTAAACAATCAGAAACAACACGAAGAGCAGAGGCTGGAGTTCTGGCCGATCTGTGAGTCCAAGTAAAATAAATTCTGTGATTGCACTGCCATTAACATTGGACATTTGCTGGCAGTTTGCTCTTGGAACTAAAGATATAAAACATATATAAACAAATACACATACCATATTAACGTTCATTTGAATTAGTTTTTCTCCACATCTTCATATTTCATCCAAAGTTATCTATTTCTGGGTACTACCATAAACCTTTATTTTGGTAATTTTGTTAGACTTACCATAATTTTGTAAGTCTGTAATGCCATTATGTCATCTGCCTAAGAATTAAGTTACTAATATATTCTTTCTCTACACCTCTAGATAAATCTATACCTACACCTCTATCTATCTGTCTATCTATCTATCTATCATCTCTCTATCTGACTGAGCTACATCTCTTCTATCTTCCCACACTGTTTTAAACCTAATTCTACTCATGCTACATGACCCACCTTAACAGCCACTTCTTTGTGAAGCAGTTTTCGTTCATTTCTCCTAATATCTGTCACTGAATTATCTCTTACTTCTTTGTTTCCAGAGTATTTTATATTTCTGCAATTTATTCTTTAGCCCCCATTATATCATTTTAAAGCATATACTTTCTCCTCACATAATGGTGTTGAGAGCAGGGACAAAGTGAAGTTCAATTCTTTAATTATACTGCTCAACACATATTTTTATACTGAGCTTATTTAAATGCAAAACGGAGAGCATATAAGAATGAATGACTTGGAATTTTTACTCATATATTTATCTCCATGTAGCCTTGCATTTTACCATGTTCTCAGGAGAATTAAGTGATTATTGAAACTTAATATAGAAGCAATATCTTGGGAAGCTTGCTAATTTTTGCAGAAATTCTTGTGTGGGGTACTGGAATCTTCATCTCTAACAAATATCTGTAAACAAATAACAAATAACAAAAGCGTTCCCAGATCACAGCTCAAGATGTGCAGTCATAATGATCCAATAAACATCTGCCAAATAAATAAACAAAGAACTGTGAAATAAAATAAATTCTCATGTAGTATCTTGAGGATGGTTAGAGCAATGACTTAATGTGTTTAGAAAGAAAAGGTTTAATATTCCACAGTTAGTATTTAACCTTCTAATTACAACTTGTATCTAACAAGAAGTATTACAAATCCCTTTGGCTTTTTGCCTCTTTTCACATCAGAATCTTTGCTAATTCTCATGTTCCTTTCTCATTTTCCTTTCCCTCAAGATGTTTTTATTTTTTGCCCATTCTTTCATACTTGAAATTTTTATTGTAGGCTTCCCAGTTCTTGTCTCTTTTCAAAATGAGTCTCCTCATTTATTTTATTGTAAGTTTTAGAAGGTCTATAAGCAAAATTCTGTGCTGTTGTTACTGTTGAGAAAAGCAATGTACAAAAGGTTATATAATTGAACCAAGGTCACACTACTAATGTATACAATCTGAGAATCTGAGATAAGAACTCAAAATTATGTGTTTTAAGAAACTCCTTTATTAGTTGCTGTTGCAATACATATCACCTTTATAAAGCCAAACTTTTCAATAAAATTCCATATATAGACCTGGAAGGCCTTGAGATTTATGATGATAAGGAGTTGCTGGCGACACAGATAGCCATGGCATTCTTGCATAGTACACCATGATAAATAGGGCTGTGTTAGACACATTCTCTTTACATTTAGGGATCTTCTATTATGTGATTGAGTTGTGTCCTTGAGTATGTACCTAAGGAATATCATGTAGAAGCAATGACATATCTTGAGGTTAGGAGCTGGTTAGAAGCCCTTGATTACAGAGTTGCTTCAGTAATTTAAAACCTTTGCAACTGAATGAATCACTTTATTTTCCCATGTGTAAATGGAAATAATAATATTTATCTTTCCTCTTCTTATGTCATTTTTGGCATTAAACTAGATGTTTATGAAACAAGTGTTTACTGATACTCAACGTTTTGTGTGATTGGGCACTATAAATGCAGGAGTGAACAAACCTTTCAAAAATTTCTGCTTTTCTTGGTTTTCACATTCTAGTGGACAGAGACAGCTATTATGTCAAGTAAATAAGTAACATTCCAAATAACTGTTGTGGAGAAAAATAAAGAAAATGTAGTTTTGGGGAAAGGAAGGTCAAGGAAGATCTCCTTGAAAAAGTAACATTTGGGTAGGCACAGTGGCTCACGCCTGTAATCCCAACATTTTGGGAGGCTGAGGCAGGTGTATCATCTGAGGTCAGGAGTTCAAGACCAGCCTGGCCAACATGGTGAAACCCCATCTCTACTAAAAATACAAAAATCAGTTGGGTGTGGTGGCACGTGCCTGTAATCCCAGCTATTCAGGAGGCAGAGGCAGGAGAATTGTTCAACTCTGGGAGGCGGAGGTTGCAGTGAGCGAAGACTGTACCACTGCACTCCGGCCTGGGCAGCAGAGTGAGGTTCCATTAAAAATGAAAAGAAAAAGAAATGTTTATGGCAACAACTGCAGTGGGAAAACTTCTAAGGGTATCATAAGAAGTGTAAACAAAAAATAAAATTCTAAGACCATCTAAAGGGACTTTCCTCCTCAACCAGGGCTCTTAAAATTTAACCTGAGAGACAGGTTCAGGCCATAAAGAGAAGTGGGGGTCAGACGCCTCATTATTCCTCTCCAGCATTAACATAACACAGACTTTAAATCTGGAAAGAAACATTTTACAGCCTCCTCTCCGAAGCCTGATAGCTAAAAGCTTCAACTGCATGATAAAACCGTGATCCCCACAACCTCTTATCACAACCAAAACATTCCTTTCTATTGATGCCAGGTCTTTAGACAAACCAATTGTCAACCAGAAAATATTTAAATTTACCTACAGTCTTACAGCCTGGATGCTCCGTGCCACCATACCCCAACCAGGGTTTTAAGTTGTCCTCAAAATTTGCATTGGTATTAAGCCAATGTAAATCTTACATGTATTGATTGATAGATTATGTCTCTCTAAAATATATAAAAGCAAGCTGTCATTATGTCATTTGCCTAGGCAATATATTACTAATATATTCTTTCTCTATACCTATAGACCATGTCCTCAAGACCTCCTGAGGCCGTGTCACAGGTGTGTTCTCAACCTTGCCAAAATAAACTTTCTAAATTAACTGAGACCTGTCTCAGATTTCCTGGGGCTACAGACGGATAAAGGGCAAATACAAGGATATCAGATGTAATTGTTCTTTGTAAACTATCACTGAGTGATAGAGGTGTGTGTATGCACACACATACACACACACCAACACATACACACATATTTAATACAAAGGGAAGAAAATCCATCTAAACTCCCCAAACCACAGACGTTTCACTTTATTCTCATTCACTTCAAATCTTACTCACTTCAAGTATTACTCATTTCAAGTTCCTATCAAAAGTATCAATAGCCTTCACCAGAATACAGTGTCAGTGATTACAACCAAGAAAAATGAGAGAAAAAAATATTAGGATGTGGGAATTTCAGATTTAAAAACTCATAGCAGAAAATTGTACTAGAGGACTTCATTTGCATAATAACTTATTTGTTGCATGTGGCTTAATAGCTGCCTGTGAAATCTCAAACAGTTTTGACCCTGAAGCTCAGTGGCTTTTGTAGGATCCAGAAATAAACAATTAAAGTAGAGAAGAAGGGCTCCTAAGTGGAGAGAGGTAAAAAGACTACAGATGGGATGTGTGTACAAAGAAAGAAAACCACAGTAGGTCTGCCCCTGTGTCAGGACAGAATAAAAGGTGAACACCTCTTGAATTAGGAACACCTGGGCTGGCTAGGTCAGCATGTTGGGAAGGTTCTGCTGATAGAGGAAGAACCAGAAGAGGAGTAGGTCAAGGACAGGAAAAATTTACAAGTTGTAAAACCTAGAACTGGGATCTCAGCTACACAATACACTGAATCCAATATTGATACAGGAGTGGGATGGGGAAGTGATGTGGGGTCCCTGGTGAGGCCTCCACTTATAGGCCTCAGCCCATGAACATAAGTGAGAACAGGCACTCCTGTTTTCACACCCAAATGTTGTGTTTTCCAGTACCACTCTGGCCTGCCATGTTCCCCATCCTGTGCCCATAAAATCCTGAGACCTTAGTGGGCATGGACACAATTGGCTGCATGTTGAGAGGAGCAGAGGAGCACAGCAGCAGATGAAAGCAGATGTAAGCAGATGTCAGCAGGCCAATGACCATGAAATAATGCAGACACTGAAGGGAGTTCGGCTGGGGACAGTCAGAGGAGCATAGGCAGCTGAGCGGTCCAACTCCAGGGGAAGACTACTTTCCCACTCCATCCCCTTTCTGACTCCCCATCCATTTCACTGAGAGTCACCTCCACCACTCAATAAAACCTTGCTTTCACCCTCCAAGTCCACATGTGCTTTTATTTTTCCAGTATATTGGGCAAGAACTTGGGATTATGAAAGACTTCTGCACTTGCAATAATGCAGAGGGTCTAACTGAGCTGATTGACATAAACCACACCCCATCACACACCCTGCAAAGGGGATAAGGAAACTCTCCTGTTTCAGTATGAAATAAAAATGTAAGAATCGTTGTACAAAAAATTATTAAAAATTTTAGGACCATGAGAGCAAAGCATTAAACCAAGCTTGGGAGGTCCTTCTGAGCACAGGCCCTTGTGATTATACTGCATGACCATGACCCCACCATCCCTGGTACACACAAGCTGTAAAAACTGACACTGAGAATATAGAATGAGAAGGAAATTTCCCACCTCTCAACAATTAAAAAATAGAAGATGCCCTAAAGGAAGGCTTTTATTCCCAGTGAGGATGCACTAGATTGTAACCAATTTCAAAAGGCTAATTGTCTAGATAAATTTTGTAGGCTATTCAATCACAAATGAGTAAGAAAAGGCTTTGTTTAAGAAAAAGAAAAGAAACCAGTCAAGAAAACTAGCAAGAATTCATGTTAAGAAAGATTATTAAGCTTCTTAGTTTGTTTCTTGGTTTGTTTGCTTGTTAAATTGAACTCATGATAATTCAAGATAAATGCAGATACTGAAAATCTGACCACCAAATGTGAAAGGTTTATAGATTGCCTGGACCTCAGTTAATAAACTCTTTTAAAAAATAAATTTTAATGCATTTATTTAAATTTTTAAAAAATTAATGCATTTATTTATAACATATGAGATGCATAAAAAGAGTAAAATCTTACTGTAGTGAAGCAAATTAACATATGCATTAGCATATAGTTACCCTGTTTTTATTTTTGTTTGCAAGAGCAGCTAAGATGTATTCATTTAGTGTGAGTTCCAGATTCAGTATAATTTTATTACCTATAGTCCTCATGTTGTTCCTTAGCTCTCTAGATTCGTTTATCCTGTGAAATCACCACCTCTTGAAGCATCTGTACTTCCATGTTTTTGCAATATTGTTCATAATAGCTAAGGTATGAAAACAACACAAGTACCTGATGAAGGACAAATAGATAAAGAAATAGTGGTGTATATTTACAATAGAATATTATTCATCCCTGAAAAGAAGATCTTGTCATTTGATACAACATGTACAAGCCTGGAGGACACTATTCTAAGTGAAATACACCAGACACAGGAAGACAAATAGTGAATAATCTCACTTACATGTGGACTCTTGAAAAATTAATTAAACAGACATAAAAAATAAAACAGTGGTTACCAGAGGTGGAGAGCTGGAGGAGGAAATGGAGGTACGCAGGTTAGAAGATACAAAGTACACAAAAATCTTAGATTAAATTAAGCTCCCTCTAATGCCTGAAAATGGCCTTGCATTTGTGTGTGGTGAGCATACTGTTTGTCCTTCTTGTTTTGTTTTTTATTTCATCAGTGATAATTCTGAAAATACTATCCAAAAATATCACAGAAAATATTAGTGAGTCTGTTGGTAGGTAAATTAATTGATTTCAAACTCTGCTACTAGAAATAGAAGATGACATGTGTACATTTGTAGGAAACAGGGTACACAAAAGTTAAATTTGTCCTAGAGGACTGCAGGATAAAATATGATTTTTGTCCATTTATGTTTGTAAAGGCAGAAACAAGCAAAATGTTTAAAATAAAGCATAGACGCATAAAAAACAGTCATTTTTTAAGAAGCAACCTTTAAGGTGACTTAAAATATTTGCAAATATAAGTCCCTCATTTATTTGAAATGAGGAGATGCAGAGGAAAACATTTACTAATGTAGTTTTCTATTTTGTCCTCAGAAACATACAAAGCTCTATGCTGTTGGAAACTACAGGTGAAGAAGAGGGGACTCCTAGTCTGTTTTCAAATGATATTCCTTTTAGCAAAAGGAAAATGTATGAGGATATCTCTATCTTCTTTTCATTGCCTTCCTTCTTCTCTAATAGTATTAGAAATGTTCTAATATGATTAAGAAAAGAGAATGTTATGTGCTAGGAGCTAAATTGAAAAAAGTAACATAAATTCCCTAGAGTATTTATTTGCAAGAAAAGAAAAGTACACAGATGGATTTTAGATTGAAATGTGAGACTAAGGGCCAATAGAATGTTTTACGTTAACCTTGACAGATGCAACACTTAAATCAACCCTCATTATACCTGTCCTCTAATGGCCAACTTAGCAGCAGGCTAGTACATATGATCAGATGCAAATGACCAGTGGTACTCTATAGCAGCAATTCCCTAAGTTTTTCAGGTGTGCTCAGAGATTCTCCCAAGCAAACAAAAGTTCTGGGTGGGTCTGGAATCTATGCTCAGCTCTGCCACCAACTAATTTTCTAATTGAATTTGGTTAATATTTCACTCATTTGCAACCTTTGCAAAATAAATAAATAAGATTAGATGATACTGGGCCTACTCTAATATACTGAATGTCTGAGTAAATACTTTAGTATTCAAAAAGTAAGAATTTCATGAATCTAATTCCAATTAGTGATTCTGATTCTGGCTTCACTAGTTACAAATTGTATCATAGTGGCAAATTATCAAAACTGTCTTATCTTAGTGTTCCCATCCATAAAATGAGAAATGGAGTTTTTATGAGGAATAACATAGTTTCCTCATTTAAAGTGCATAGAAAAATGGTTTGCATATAGTAACCATGTAATGAGTACTGTTACAAATAGAGTTAACACTTTTCATAGCTAACCTTATTTCCTACTTCTTTGCCCATAGCCATTGAGAGAAAGCACTGAGAGTTTTTCAGAGGAAAAACTCAAGATTAATGAGCCCCAATGATACGCAAAATCAAAGAAAAAAATTTAATAATAAAAATGCAAACATTTTGTGAGATTCAGTTAATACATTAATATAATTTTCCTTTAACTAAAAATAAGGAACATAAAAGCCAAGGACTTACTTCTGGTTCTGATAAATACTTGCTTTCTTGATCTTTGATTAAAAAGGTTTTTAGATGCTTCTCTAAGATATAAAATGTAGGCATATTTATACCAGGATATGAGGGGTGGAGACCTCCTCTTAAAGCAAATTGCAGAGGGATTAAGAAATATCAGTGATGCGTGTTACTTCTGGAATCATCCCTCATGTGTTTAATTAAAGAACTCTGGGATTAGGAATCTAATTATGCTTCAGTCGTATTGTCCATAATTTCAAATGTATCATTGTTGGTTGCATAAGATTCATGGAAAACACACCAAAAACTTCATGACTAAAAACACCAAAAGCAATGGCAACAAAAGCCAAAATTGATAAATGGGATCTAATTAAACTACAGAGCTTCTGAACAGCCAAAGAAATCATCAACAGAGTGAACAGGCAACTTATGGAATGGGAGACAATTTTTGCAATCTACCCATCTGACAAGGGGCTAATATCCAGAATCTACAAAAAAACTTAAACAACCCTACAAGAAAAAAAAAAAAAATCAAAAAGTGGGCAAATGAAATGAACAGACACTTCCCAAAAGAATACCTTTATGCAGCCAACAGACATATGAAAAAATGCTCATCATCACTGGTCATTAGAGAAATGCATATCAAAACCACAATGAGATACCATCTCAGGCCAATTGGAATGGCATTCATTAAAAAGTCAGGAAACGATAGATGCTGGAGAGGATGTGGAGAAACAGGAATGCTTTTACACTGTTGGTGGGCTTGTAAATTAGTTTGACCATTGTGGAAGACAGTGTGGCAATTTCTCAAGGATCTAGAACTAGAAATAACATTTGACCCAGCAATCCCATTACTGGGTGTATACCCAAAGGATTATAAATCACTCTACTCTAAAGACACAAGTATGTTTATAGCGGCATACTGTTCACAATAGCAGAGACTTGGAAACAACCCAAACGGCCATCAGTGATAGACTGGATAAAGAAAACGTGGCACATATACACCATGGAATACTATGCAACCATAAAAAATAATGAGTTCATGTCCTTTGCAGGGACATGGAAGCAGCTGGAAACCATCACTCTCAGCAAACTCACACAAGTACAGAAAACCAAACACCACATGTTCTCACTTATAGATGGGAGTTGAACAAAACACATGGACACAGGGAAGGGAGCATCACATACCAGGGCCTGTCAGTGGGAGGGGGTATGGGGAGGGACAGCATTAGGAGAAATATCTAATGTAGATAATGGGTTGATGGGAGCAGCAAACCACCATGACACATATATACCTGTGTAACAAATCTACACATTCTACACAAGTACCCAGAACTTAAAGTATGATTTTTTAAAAAAAGATTTAGTAAAAAAGAAAAAAAAAAGAAATATTGAGGATGAAACTTTTGGTGGGTAAGGTCAGAAAGAAGAAAGACAGTGGAATAGAAAATCCCCTAGCATCACTCTCCAGATAAAAATACAACTAGAGGCTATTCAAAAACAGGACCTCCACTGTAAATACACCAGAACTCAGAGAAGAAGTAGAAATTAAGGAAAGCTGTGGACAGTCAAAGAAGTGGTCATGTCAGGTTTTACTACCCCCCTTTCCCAGCTAGTATAATGCCACTCACAGACCTATGGTTGCTAAGGAGGAAGGGGGAATTGGAGGTGGATGTTCAATCTCCCCTCCAGTCTAGGAATCTTCACTAGTCATCCACTCTGTTCTTCTCCCTTAAAAACTTTTGGGAGGGCTAGAAGAGTTGAATCATCTGAGGTGAATTGGGAATGAAGAATGAGACACTGAATGCGGTACTTGATGCATAGATCCTGGTGGCTGCTCAGCACTGTAATTAGTAGTGATGCCACATTTAAGAGACTGATTAGTGTCACAGACCTGCAGGAAGCACAATTGGCAGTATGGCAAGAATCCTTAGCTGAATTTTCCACAAACCCCAGGTTCTTTCATGGAGCCTCCCCCTGGCCCAAAAACAATTAAGACTGGGATTAAGTCCCAGTTTTTATTTAAGAATTCCCCAGAATTGGAAACAATGGCAGCACAGCAATATAGTCCCAACACAGTGCTTAAGCTCCAGTGCTCACAGTAGGACTTCCCCACACTAGGAAACAATGACAGAACAGAAATTTAGTTACAGTGGTCACTATAAGCCCACCCCAGAAGAGGAAACAACAACAAGTCAACATTTAAGAGTGAATGCTCCCTCCCAACATTTAAGAGTGAATGCTCCCTCCCAACATTTAAGAGTGAATGCTCCCTCCCAACATTTAAGAGTGAATGCTCCCTCCCAACATTTAAGAGTGAATGCTCCCTCCCAACATTTAAGAGTGAATTATCTCTTCCTCTTCTTCCTCTTTCTTCCTCTTCTTCATTCCTTTTTTCTTTCTTTCTCTCTTTCCTTCTTTTTTTTCTTTCAAAAAGAATATAATTGAATTGTTTATAACACAAAGAATAAATGTTTGAGGGGATAGATTTAAAAAAAAGAACTAAAGGTCTAAGACCAAAGCAGTGCCCTGCAAAAACTGGAGGAAGTGTCTGTCTCTTCAAATGCACAGACATCGACATAAAATGCAAATATTATAAAAACCAAGGGAAATATGACACCACCAACAGAAATCAACAGAACCTCAACAATGAACCCCGAACAATTAAAGATCTATTACATGTCTGACAGAGAATTCAGCATAGGCTTCTTAAAGAGTTCAAGAAATTACAGGTCAGAACAAAGATCTTCGAGGAAATCAGGACTTAACAATAAAATTAAAGAAAGTAAAATGTTAAAAAAGAAATTATAGAAAACAGAAAACAATAAGGGAAAAAATTCAGGAATAATATAAGAAATTGAAAAGAGAAAAATAATTTTTAAAAATAGGAATCCTAGAAATAAATAATACAAAAATTGAATTTAAAAACACATTAGAAATTTTTAAGAATAGTTTTTATGAAACAGAGAAAAGAATCAGCAAGCTTGAAAACAGAACATATGAAACTATCTTATCGGGAAAGTTTTTTTAAAAAGTAAAGAAGGCCTGTGAAAACTATAGGACACAATCAAGTAAATTAACTTTTGCATAATTAAAACATCCAAATAAAATGAGAGGTTAAAAGGCCTAGAAACTATATTTATTGAAATAATAACTGAAAATTTCTCGGTTCTGGAGAAACACAATAGCATCTAGGTAGAAAAGCCCATAGCTCACAAATCAAGTTCAATAAAAACGATGATATCTCAGTGTACTTTGTAATTATATGAAGAAAAGTCAAAGACAAATAAATAATACTCAAATCAGCAAGAGAAAAGAATATCACATTTAATAGAGCTTGATATGGTTTGGCTCTGTGTCTCCACCCAAATTTCACCTAAATTTGTAATGTCACAGTGATAGAGGTGGGACCTCGTGGTAAGTGATTGAATCATGGAGGTGATTTCTAATGGTTTAGCACCACCATGTTGCCTTGTGTCAGAGTTCTCACAATATCTGTTTGTTTAAAAGTGTGTGGCACTTCCACTTTTGCTCTTTGTATCTCCTGGTGCCACGTGCTTGCTTCCCTTTTGCCTTCCACCATGATAGTTATTTTTAGGGCTTTCCCAACCATGCTTCCTGTACAACCTGAGGAACTGTGAATCAATGAAACCTCTATTCTTCATAAATTACTCAGTCTGACTTAGATCTTTATAGCAATGTGAGAATGAACTAATACATAAAATTGTACCAGAGAAGTGGGACACTGCTATAGATACTTGAAAATGTGGAATCAACTTTGTAATTGGAGGAGTTCGGAGGGTTCAGAAGAAGACAGGAAGATGGGGAAAGTTATTCCTTGTCATAAACAGGTTCTTAATAAATTTTACTTCTTTATATTTGTCTGTACCTCATAATTAATTAATGTGAATATGTGTGCTTTTATAATTGGGAAAACATATTAATAAAATGCAGTCTAAGTAGTATACAGGTCTCCTGTATATCAACATTTTCTTCCTTTGCATGAACATTAAGACAATTTTAATTATCATGCACATAAATGACCACAGTAGCCTGAACTGTCAGGGAAAATTCGCATTAGCTGTTGTTAGGATACACATCACTATCACATAGTAACCACTATTTCATCTATGCAAATATTCTTACTTAATTCATAGTCTCCAATATTCTACCCAGCATTTGAAGTGTGTTGAAGAATGGCTTAAAAACCACCACAGTATGAATTAGAAAGAGAGAGAATTTGGAACAAGAAATCTGCTTTTGTGCCACTGAGCAGCCAAATGTCACTGGGCAAGTCATTTCATCTCTCTGTGCCTAAGACTCCAAATATTGTAAATGAAGACAATAATTCTCTTACTATGTCATTTGTGAATATTTTAAAAAAGAAAATAGTAATTCTAAAATCAGCAACACACTGATTAAATCAATTATCATTTTTTAGTTATGTCCATTTATGTTCTATCACCAAAGAATATCTGAGATAACTTTTACCCAAAGACTTGCACATTGAAAACATTAAATTACAAATAGAAGTAAATAAATATTTTTAAAAGAGATTACAAACAGGTCAAGCATTTGGGTTACAAAGGTGTCAAAGTTTAATTTTGGTTTCTGCAAGCCACAACAATTCTCATAACTAGAAAACAAAAGGAAGTGTACAGTTATTTAGGCAAAATATAGAGTGTATTGGCACTAATTTTAAAATCCAGTTTTCAAATAGGGTATTAGACCACTCTGCTTTCCAGAAATTTAATGCAATGCTTTGCCTAACCAAAAGAGGAAGATAAAAGAATAACATAAAGAACTATCCCATAGATTAAATGATGCTGTCATAAGATAAAGAAATATCCCACAGATGAAATGATGCTGGCCCTCAAAAAGGAAGTGAGGACCCTGTGTCACTCAATTCCCAGCTTTTCTGCTTCACTGCTGTCCCTGCAGATCACCTTCTTCTGTCGTGTTGCTGTCATTGCCAAAACCAAGCAAATACACAAACAAATAGTGATAAAAGGTAAATATTAAAATATTGCCGCCCAAATTGCCTTCTTTCTTTTTCAGTTACTGTTTCTGAAAGAGGATTTGGATAGAACCAGACATATCCAATGAACTGACACTTAAGAATAGAACCCAGTTTTACAAAAACTGCAAGTCATCTGTTTAATATTCTGGAAGACCACTTGAACATTTTATAGTACAGTAGTTGATATCATTTAAGCCTCTTCTGCAGCATTTTCTGTATGGCATTAGTTAAAATCAGAGTGCAAAATATTAAAATACTGGCCGGGCGCGGTGGCTCAAGTCTGTAATCCCAGCACTTTGGGAGGCCGAGGCGGGTGGATCATGAGGTCAAGAGATCAAGACCATCCTGGTAAACAAGGTGAAACCCCGTCTCTACTAAAAATACAAAAATGAGCTGGGCATGGTGGCGCGTGCCTGTAATCCTAGCTACTCGGGAGGCTGAGGCAGGAGAATTGCCTGAACCCAGGAGTCGGAGGTTGCGGTGAGCTGAGATTGCGCCATTGTACTCCAGCCTGGGTAACAAGCGAAACTCCGTCTCAAAAAAAAAAAAAAAAAAAGAAAAAAGAAAAAAAAATATTAAAATACCAAACATATGAGGCAATTTGATAGGGCTAAATATATATGTATTAATATGCAGTCATCTGGTTGACTAATAATACATTGATTAATGTGTATCTCTATGTAGCCTCTTTGTGACTGATTTTCTAGATAGTAACTTTGAGAACTACTAGAATACCCTAATGTAAAAAATAATGTGCCACAGACAGTTGTGTGAAGCAAAATTA
Source organism: Saguinus oedipus (assembly GCA_031835075.1). Taxonomy (NCBI): domain Eukaryota; kingdom Metazoa; phylum Chordata; class Mammalia; order Primates; family Cebidae; genus Saguinus; species Saguinus oedipus. The sequence continues at coordinate 60,774,553 of CM063178.1, read as the reverse complement.
AAACCAGATATTTTCTCCATAAAAATATGTACACCCCTATTAATTTTTATAATGTTTCAGGGTGTTAAAGAAGCAAGATCCTAAGAGATTCAGGGTGACAACATTTTAAAATCAACTCTCTCTTGAGGTTAACAAGGCACAGTCCTAAAAAACAGCCTCTACAAGATATCTACAAAAAAAGATATCTACAAGAACACACCACTGCAGCAGGAGAGTCTGGGTGTCCCAATTCCCATAAAAGTATATGCTTTTATCATGATAACAGTTATGCACACACTAAAATGTCAGGGATAGTTTTCTTTAAATCAACAGAATGATAAATTGTGTCATTCTGTCAGCCTGCCCACATGTAGTCACAGCTTAGTTTAGTCTGTACATAGGTAAGACTAGTATATTTTTAAAAAACTTAAAAAGGGTACATTCTGCCACTTACTTTCTGAGAACACCCTACTCTGTAATGGAGTAGACTTTAATAAACCATCTCTCTGGAGTAGCGTTTAATAAACTATCTCTTCTCACTGCACTTTGCAGCTTATCTTGAAGTCTTTCCTGTGTAGATCCAAGAAGCCTCTCCTGGGGTCTGTATCAACACTCCATTTTCCAGCAACAAAGTCATTTATGCATATGCAGATGTCAGTTGATAGACCCTATTGAGTCCTACTAAAGTAGTCCCAAGTCAGAGATAACTGCACTAGAAAACATACGTAGAATGCAATTAAATAATTTTGATGACAGAAATGGATTGATAGACTTGAAAACTAAAAAAAAAAAAAAAAAGTGTTGAGAATTGATTTTCAGAATTGAGGAGCATAACCAGTATTACCACATGAAGAAAAAAGACATTTCTCAAGATGTTTACAATGTTAGAATACTTACAGAAAATTTAACATACAGGTGATTCACATACTTACATTTTTTGCACAATAATTACAATAAGTTCACAGGCTTTAGAGCTATTGTTCAAGACACTGCATTGAAGTAGAAATAATTTCTTTTTCTTTTTTTTTTTTGGCGGCGGGGGGTGAAGTTCTTTTCTTGTTGTCCAGGCTGGAGTGCAATGGTGCAATCTCGACTCACTCTAACCTCCGCCTCACAAGTTCAAGCTATTCTCCTGCCTCAGCCTCCTGAGTAGCTGGGATTACAGGCATGTGCCACCACACCCGACTAATTTTGTAACTTTAGTAGAGACGAGGTTTCATCATGTTAGGCAGACTGGTCTCGAATGTCTGACCTCAGGTGACCCAACCACCTCGGCCTCCCAAAATGCTGGAATTGCAGGTGTGAGCCACCATACCCGGCCTCATTTTTTAAAAAATGTAAAATTATCCACCCTATCATGAACTTTGCTATGGCTCTATAGACCATAATATTCAAAGGAGATGGATTGTCAGAGTTTCTCTCATGCTAAATTAGTTAACAATTTACCCCCAAGTAAACACAATATTATCATACAGAATTATTAGACACCAAATAATTTACATTCACAGAATCTCTGACAAAAGATTTTCAATTTCAACATTAAGGCTTTTATTTTTAAAAACTAAATATTCAAAGTGTTAATTTTGAGAAGAAACTAAAGCAGTTACTAACAGTCCATGTTGTTAAACAAATCACGACTACAGTAGGTTTTTCCATTTCAGTCAGTTTCTTACCCCCCAGGCACTTAGGGATTACAAATAAACAGACACCTAAACTGCAATTTTGTGAAAGCATTTTCCCTAATTGTTTCTTGCATGGCAAGGATTACATCTTTGTTCCGTAGGCTATAGATCAATGGGTTCAGCATCGGGCTCAAAAAACTATAGAAGACCGCAATTATTTTGGATTCCTCTACGGACTTGTCTGATGGAGGCCTTACGTACATGCAGAAGAGGGTTCCATAAAACAAAGTCACTATTGTCAGGTGGGAAGCACATGTAGAAAAGGCTTTGTGCCTGCCTTCAGCAGAACGGATCCTCAAGATCGCTGCAAAAATGAACAAATAGGACAGAAGTATGATGAAGAGAGAGCTTGAGAGAGTAAAGCCTGCAACTACAAACATCGCCATCTTTTTGACATGGGTGTCAGAGCAGGCTAGCATTATAAGAGGAGGATCAGCGCAGTAGAAATGATTAATTTCACGGGAGCCACAGAAGGAAAAGTGAAAGGTCAGCAGTGTCTGAGAGAGCCCATTAAGGAAGCCACACATGTAAGCCACAGTGACCAGAGAGATGCAAATGTTCTTGGACATCCTGGAACTGTAATGCAAAGGACTGCAAATGGCTACATAGCGGTCCAATGCCATTGAAGCAAGGATGTAAAACTCAGTGATCACCAGGGCGATGAAGAGAAGACACTGTGTGAAGCACCCAGCATAGGAGATGGTCTTCTGTTCTGAGAGGAAATTGTGTAGCATATTCGGAGTAACAGTGGAAGAATAGCAAATGTCTACAAAGGAGAGGTGGCCAAGGAAGAAATACATAGGGGTTTGCAGGTGATAATTGGTCCTGATCAGCAGGATGATGCCCAGGTTTCCTGCCAGTGTGATTAGGTAGATCACCAGGAACACCCCATACAGGATCTGCTCTAGCACTGGGTCATCTGTCAGTCCCAAGAGGATGAATTCTGTCACTATGGTGTGGTTTGGGGAGAACATCTTCATATCTCTTGAAAACTGAAAGTGACAAAGAATGTGAGGATTTCTGTCTGATTCAGATTAAGCATTTGTTCTATCCATTTATTATTCACTCATTCGTCTATTCATTTAGGCTACAATTACTTTTCTCTTTTAATAAACACATCAGAATTTCTGCATAACATTTTTTCCTATGTCTATGTTTTCTGTCTCTTTCTTTCCATATCTCAAATCCACACACTTAGACACAGACATTTTCTCTCTCTCTTATACATGCATACATGCATATATACATTCACACATTAATATATTTATACTTGTCTTCTTTGTGAACTCTGCATTTGGTAATTCTTTTCAAGTTTTCTGAGGAAAGAAAAAAACAAAGCAATGAATATCAGATATTAATATTTGCATCAAATAACTAAATAAAGGAGGTCCAATCTCCAGTTTATCTCCATACCTGATATCCTATTGTTTCAGATACAAAATAGAGTGAAAAAATTAGGGTAGCATTTTCACTTAAAACCCATGATTGTCTGGTTTAACTTCATTCAGTGAACATTAAATTTGTGAAACTTATTGCTTGATATATGGCTAATAAAATACAAAAACCATTGGTTTCTTTCACTTTGAAATTTATCTGCCTGTTTATTCATGTACAATGCATAGCTTGATTTTTTGTGTGTGTTCCAATTCCTGGGGTTATTGGAGTGAACAAATTTTCTAGTTTCATGGAGCTCATATTATAATACAGAAATAAAAATTAAACCAAGAAAGAAATATATGTTTATAATTTCAAGTAAGAGCGGGTTCTATGAAGAAAATTAAAAGTAAGATTCTTTTCCAAAAGACTATAAATCGTTCTACTATAAGGACACATGCACACGAATGTTCATTGCAGCACTGTTTACAATAGCAAAGACCTGGAACCAACCCAAATGCCCACCGATGATAGACTGGACTGGGAAAATGTGGCACATATACACCATGGAATATTATGCAGCAATCAAAAATGATGAGTTTGTGTCCTTTGTAAGGACATGGATGAATCTGGAGAACATCATTCTCAGCACACTGACACAAGAACAGAAAAAGAAATACTGCATATACTCACTCAAAGGTGGGTGAGAAAAATGAGAACACATGGACACAGAGAGGTGGTCTACTATACACTGGGGACTGTTGGGGGAAATGGGGGAGGGACAGCGGGGGGGGCTGGGGGGGATAGCCTGGGGATGAATACCAAGCGTGGGTGAAGGGGAGGAAGGCAGCAAAACACACTGCCATGTGTGTACCTATGCAACTGTCTTGCACGTTCTGCACATGTACCCCAAAACCTATAATGCAATAAAAATTTTTAAAAAAAAAAAAAAGCCTAAGAAGTCTCAAAAAAGAAAAGGAAAAAGTCACATATTTAAAGTTTTAGTCTCAAAACCAAATGTTTCCTGTCATGTCTTATGATCTGATTTTGTTCTGATCCCCATAAGGATGGTCAGAATGCTAATTTAATCCAATGTGTGTGACTATCATATACTACTAAGAAGTTTCTGATTATTTTTAAAAATAATATTGGAGGCCGGGTGCGGTGGCTCACGCCTGTAATCCCAGCACTTTGGGAGACCGAGGCGGGTGGATCACGAGGTCAACAGATCGAGACCATCCTGGTCAACATGGTGAAACACCGTCTCTACTAAAAATACAAAAAATAAAAAAATAAAAATAATAAAAAAAAATAGCTGGGCATGGTGGCGCATGCCTGTAATCCCAGCTACTCAGGAGGTTGAGGCAGGAGAATTGCCTGAGCCCAGGAGGCGGAGGTTGTGGTTAGCTGAGATTGCGCCATTGCACTTCAGCCTGGGTAACGAGCGAAACTCCGTCTCAAAAAATAAAATAAAATAAAATAAATAAAATAATAATAATAATAATAATATTGGAACAAATAGGCAGTCAGCAAGCAAAATAAATTAATGTAGTGATCTACATTAATGCAAGTTATGGGGACAATGACTATGCATAAATCAAGTTCATATCATGCACTTTCAATATATAGTAATAATAGCATAGCAAATCAGTGCTAAAATATCTGGACACACTTGTATTTTTCTACCGACAGAATTCTTTGCACTATAATAAGAAGTGCTGTAATTATGTTTAAAAAAAGGAACATAGAAATTGCACATGAGAGAGCATCTAATCTATCTACTAATAATGTAAACACAAGTTTTAACACTTTTTTGACATCTGAATAAACTGTCATTAACAAACTCCTAGTTAATAACTCCTTCTTATCACGTGAGGTCAGGAGTTGATCAGTCTGACCAATACGGAGAAACCCTGTCTCTACTAAAAATACAAAATTAGCTGGGTGTGGTGGCATATGCCTGTAATCCCAGCTACCCAGGAGACTGAGAAAGGAGAATCGCTTGAACCCAGGAGGTGAAGGTTGCAGTGAGCCGAGATTGCACCATTGTACCCCAGCCTGGGAAACAAGAGTGAGACTCCATCTCAAAAAAAAAAATAGTAGAACAAATACATATATTGAGGGATATTTGTATATTGGTGTAGACTACACCACTAAAAATTGCTGCTGCATAAGTCATCACAGATACACCTAATAATATTTAATACAAGATAAAATACATTACAGAAAGATACGTAGAGTGGATGCATTTATTTCAAGTTTTAAATCTAGCAAATCAGTACTACATATTTTGTGAAAATGTAAACACCTATTCAATGATGTAACTCTACAGAAGGAGAAGAAACATTAAATTCATAATAGAGTTTACAGTAAAAAATGGAACAAGAGACAGAATCAGTCGAGAAAGATTCATCTTACTAGTTTTCAAATTTCTAAAATAACAAACAAAGGTGGCATTCTGTGAAAATTTATTAGTGATTAGTTATGCTTAAAAAGGAGTCTTTATAGTATTTTCTATTTTGGCTGTATATTAAAAATAGTTCCTAAGAAAAAATTAACAAATGAAACCAATTTAATAATATATGTAAAAATCCACAGGAGCATAGGTGGCAAAGAACTTAATTTTCTAAAAGGAAAAAAAGAAAAAATAAAGTGAAAATTTTTTTTAAAACTTGACAGTATTTAAAATAATAAAATATTAACATTTCAAGAGATAAGATAGATATGATAAAAAAGATAAAATGGTATTCGTGTGTGTATATATATATTTGTTATAGATGTATATATAACAAAAACATGTTATGTCATTAAGAAATGTCTAAAACAAATAAGACAAAACACCACAATTTAAAAATAGGTGAAGCATATGAACTTAATTTTTCACCAAGGCCATTTGAATAAGCAATTAAGAAAGGAAAATGGTATATTGTAATCAATTATACACACACACACACACACACACACGTACATACGTAAAACACACAAATATCCATATGCACTCATTGATAAAACATTCAATTCATTTATTTAAAGGAAACAGTCAATAATAATAAGGAGTGAAGAAGTGAGGTCACATGTTGGTGTGCTTACTGGCACAACACACAAACAAAAACCCTTTCTAAAGGAAATTTGGCATTTCCATGAAAAGCTTTATGAAAGAGGATTTCATTGAATCTGTGATATCATTCTAAGTTTATAACTTACAGTAATAATCCAAGATATACCTGAGTGGTACTCTTTTGTATATAATATCTATAACACAAAAACAAAACCTCATCCACTATGGTTGTCAAGTTTCTGGAAAATAGTCTGGAGGCTAATTAAGTACTATAAAATGTAATGAGCTGTCATTTTCACAGCAATTGATAATTCTGTCTTTTATGATATTTTACTAGTAAGAGCACGAATAATGGAATTGTCTGTACTTTACTTATATTTATAAAACTAGAACAATGCCTTCTAGGCTTATATTTGAATTTCTATGCATTCATTTTCAATCTACTGAGGATGGCACTGTAAGCTTTAGCTAATAATTTGACATATACTTTGAAGACCCATATGCAAAATACAAACGACAAATAACACCCAATGACAGAGTGACTTGTTAATCTAAAATGCTCATTAACTGATCAGATAACAAGAACAAATCCCAAGATGTATGATCAAAATATCTACCTTACTTAGCAAACAGTTTTTTTTGGATAACTTTCCTTATACTTCTTTTGACATCTTTATTCCTCAGGCTATAGATCAATGGGTTTAACATAGGACTCACAAAAATATAAAACACAGCTACAGTTTTCCCCTGTTGGACAGATGTCTCTGAAGGGGGCCTCAGGTACATACAGAACAGTGTCCCATAAAAGACAGTGACAGCGGTCACATGGGACCCACAGGTGGAGAAAGCCTTGTGCCTCCCCTCAGTAGTGCGAATGCGCAGAATGGCTGTGAAGATGAAAATGTAGGAAATGAGGATGATGATGAGAGAGCAGACGAGGTTGGAACCAGCCACCACAAACATGGCAGTCTCTTTGACATAAGTATCTGAGCAGGCGAGGACTAAGAGGGGTGGGTCTGCACAGTAAAAGTGGTTGATCTCATTGGGTCCACAGAAGGACAGACGAAGCATCAGGATGGTCTGTGCCAGACCATTTGCAAAGCCATAAATATAAGGAGCAGCAGCGAGACAGAGGCAGACACACCTGGACATTTTGCGTCCATATAACAAGGGCTTGCAGATGGCCATGTAGCGGTCATAAGCCATCACTGTGAGCATATAATAATCTGTGATCACCAGTGCAATGAAAAAGTGAAATTGGATAAAGCAGCCAATGAAGGAAATGGTTTTTCTCTTGGACAAAAAGTTAACCAGCATCTGAGGAGTGACATTGGTGGTATAACAGAGATCTACAAAGGAGAGGTGACTGAGGAAGAAGTACATTGGAGTGTGGAGTGTCGAGTCACTTCTGATTAAGAAGATCATGCTCACATTGCCAATTACTGTGATAAGGTAGATGACTAGGAATACCACGAAAAGAAGGGGCTGCAGCTCAGCCTGATCTGTCAGTCCCAGGAGAACAAACTCAGTCACAGCTGTATAGTTTTTCTTTAACATTGCATTTCCTTGGCTTCAGATGAGGTCTAAAGAAAAGGAAATTAAAATGCATTTAGATTTGTCATTTATGCATTAACCTGATGATGTCATCTGATATTTCTTCCTTTTCTCTCAAAATAGGAACACTCTTACACAGTTGATGGGAGTGTAAATTAGTTCAACCATTGTGGAAGACAGTGTGGCGATTTCTCAAGGATCTAGAAATAGAAATTCTATTTGACCCAGCAATGCCATTATACCCAAAGAACTATAAATGGTTCTACTGTAAAGACACATGCACACATATGTTCATTGCCGACCTGTGTACAATAGCAAAGACCTGGAACCAACCCAAATGCCCATCAATGATAGACTGGACAAAGAAAATGTACATATACATCATGGAATACTATGCAGCCAGAAAAAAACAATGAGTTTGTGTCCTTTGTAGAGACTTGGATGAACCTGGAAACCATCATTCTCAGCAAACTGACAAAAGAACTGAAAGCCAAACACCACATGTTCTTACTCATAGATGGGTGTTGAACAATGAGAACACATGGACTCAGGGAAAAGAGCATCACACACTGGGGGCAGTTGTGGGGGTAGGGGAGAGACAGTGGGGGGTGGGGAGGGAGGGGAGGGTGCGGAGGGATAACATGGGGAGAAATGCCAGATATAGTATGCACCTAAAGATAAATAAATACATTTTTAAAATAAATAAAAATTTAAAAAGTGTAAATATATGTGGTATTAAGAAATAGCCTAGTGAGCATGTGATTCATGCTTTAAACATCTAAACTAATGTAGAGTTTCTTAAATACAAAGGCACTAATGTTTAAGAAGGTTTTCTGTGGTTCTTTCTGCAAGTCTTTTAATATTTAAAGAGCCATAATTTTTTATCTTTTTGCAAGTCTTTATTATATGTGTTCACTTGGACTTTTCTTGAACCCATGGTTGTAAACATTGCTTTTCTTTGAAACTGTAAAAATCTTACTCATTGGGTAAAACTTCTTACTCATTGGGTAAAAATCTATTTGATTTTTGATCCCACCTTTGAGTGTGGGATCTAAAGTATCAGCACTTGAAACCCTCTCATGTTATCACAACTGAATGTGCTTAGGAAAGTAGAACTGATGCCTTGTATATATCCCCGTAGAACTAGAATCTCTTTGTCTGCCCCTCTGAACCAGAGAACATTTTTCAGATCTTCCCTTGCTCTGTAATGTGTGCCCATTTTCCTCACTTTATTCTACCTTAGCTGGCCCTCTTCTTATCAACAAATCTTTTTAACTTTAAAGACCAAGCTAAGATTATTTGTTTCACATATTTTTGCCCAAGGGGGGCAAAAATTGGTTACTGGGGAATGAAAGTAAATATTAGATATTTGTATGTATAATACATATGCACATAATACATAAACAATATACATATGCATGTGTAAACAGATACACACATGCACATGTATTGATGGTATTAAATGTTAATAGGGAGATAAAGAAAATAAAGGTGTATTACAGAGCCCTGGAGAGTGGGGCTATAAGGAAAAAATGATGAAGAAATGTATCTTTAAACTAAAATACTTTTGTTTTAACTCTACCTCATTCTAACACCTGAAAACTTAAGAAAAAATATTAGCACATGGGTTCAATATAAATTCAGTTAAACAAGTAAAAGATCATAGTGATCATAGTGAAATCATAATCATATTAACCACACAACTGAGACTATACTTAAAATACCTTGACCTGCATCTCTCAACATTTGAGCAGAATAAAAGTGACCATGAAGATCATAATTGAACAATGGACTTATTTCTTTTATGACACATATCCAGATTTGAAAATGTTATACAGACTCTTTTTTAATAACTACCATGCCTTCACTGGAAACAGGTCACTTCATAAAGCACTCTGTAAATTCAGTGTTCAAAACTTGTCCACTGTATTATCTCATTCTATACACAAAGACATTGGGCTTCTGCCTAAGGTAATAAGATATAAGTTAAGTCACCTAAATCAATAGAATCATAATTATCTTGTTTTTCTTAAAGCTCATTGGGTCCAATTGAATTTCTTTGTGTTTTTATATTTATTTTTTATTTCCATAGATTTTGGAAGGTCAGGTGATATTTGGTTACATGAGTAAGTTCTTTAGCGGTGATTCATGAGATTTTGGTGTGCCCATCAACCGAGCAGTATACATTGAACCCAATTTGCAGCCTTTTACACCTCACCCTCTCCCAGCATTTCCTCTGAGTTCCCAAAGTTCATTGTGTCATTCTTATGCCTTTGCATCCTCACAGCTTAGCTTACACTTATGGGTGAGAACATACTATGACTGGTTTTTTTATTCCTGAATTATTTCACTTAGAATATTAGTCTCCAATCCCATCCAGGTTGCTTTGAATGCCATTAATTCATTCTTTTTTATGGCTGAGTACTTATCCATCATATATATATGATGCATATATATATATATATATATGATGCATATATATATATATGATGCATATATATATATGGATAAGTATATATATATGGATAAGTACATATATATATGGATAAGTACATATATATATGCATATATATGCCATTAATTCATTCTTTTTTATGGCTGAGTACTTATCCATCATATATATATTAGGCATATATATATATATATATATATATATCCCTCAAACAAGTGGATAAACAGCCTTTATCCACTTGTTTGATGGTATGTTTAATTGCCAAATAGGCAAATGCTCTTTTGGTGCTGAATTACATTTTTAATAGACTTTTTGATTGAAGTATTAATCATCTTTCAAAATAACTTCTCCATTCATCTTTTTTTTTAATGAGCCTTTGTGTTTATTTTGTACAATTGGGAAATGAAATAATGCAAGCAATAAATAGTCCAAATAATCTGTGTATTTTAGGGAAGTAGCCTTTCTTCTGAAAAAATAAGAACACAATATCCTACTGCTTTGAGCAAGGAAATCTTAGGGAGAAGCTTTTGCAACTGGACAGAAGTGGCTTTGGAGCATCTGAGGCTTTGCTCTCCTGACATGCGCCCTACACTGAGACACTCTCTCGTGAATGCTTGCCTCTACTAATCTGTCCTACAAGGAGTCTAGAAGGTTGGTCTTTGGCTTTCACAAGAGTGGTGTCTCCTTGACAAGTGGTCGTGTTTCAATTTGGAGTGGAAAAAGAAATCTAGAGAAGGCACCTTAACAAAACATTCTTTTTTAATTTTTAGGTAACACAGGCTATAAACCTAAAATAGCCCATTCTTTATGAAAGGGCTACAAAATATTACATAATACGGCTCTTATAATAGTAAAGGGGGACATTGTTAACACAAAATGAATCGGAAGGATTAATTTAACACCACAACTTTATTGTTCTAAATGAAGTAATAAATAGTAAGTGTAGTTTACTATTGAAAGCCAGCAGAGTGGAACAGTTATTGGGAATTTGCTGTCACACTTCCTGGGTGGAAATCCCAGTTCCTTTGGTTCCTAGCTGTGTGGTCTGGGGCAAGTTACTAAATTCTGTTTGCCTCTGTTTTCTCATCCATAAAATTTGATTAATCCCTTCCTGACACCTTACACTAAAATTAACTCCAGATGGATTAAAGACTTAAATGTAAGACCTGACACCATAAAAACCCTAGAAGAAAATCTAGGCAAAACCGTTCAGGACATAGGAGTAGGCAAGGACTTCATGAACAAAACACCAAAAACATTGGCAACAAAAGCCAAAATAGACAAATGGGACCTAATCAAACTCCACAGCTTCTGCACGGCAAAAGAAACAGTCACTAGAGTGAATCGACAACCATCAGAATGGGAAAAAATCTTTGCAGTTTACGCATCAGACAAAGGGCTGATATCCAGAATTTACAAAGAACTCAAACAGATTTACAGAAAAAAAAACAAACAAGCCCATTCAAAAATGGGCAAAGGATATGAACAGACACTTTACAAAAGAAGACATACATGAGGCCAACAAACATATGAAAAAGTGCTCATCATCATTGGTCATTAGAGAGATGCAAATCAAAACCACATTGAGATACCATCTCACACCAGTTAGAATGGCGATCATTAAAAAATCTGGAGACAGCAGATGCTGGAGAGGATGTGGAGAAATAGGAACACTCTTACACTGTTGGTGGGAGTGTAAATTAGTTCAACCATTGTGGAAGACAGTGTGGCGATTCCTCAGGGACCTAGAAATAGAAATTCCATTTGACCCAGCAATCCCATTACTGGGTATCTATCCAAAAGACTGTGAATCGTTCTACTATAAGGACACATGCACACGAATGTTCATTGCAGCACTGTTTACAATAGCAAAGACCTGGAACAAACCCAAATGCCCATCGATGATAGACTGGACTGGGAAAATGTGGCACATATACACCATGGAATATTATGCAGCAATCAGAAATGATGAGTTTGTGTCCTTTGTAGGGACATGGATGAATCTGGAGAACATCATTCTCAGCAAACTGACACAAGAACAGAAAAAGAAATACCGCATATACTCACTCATAGGCGGGTGAGAAAAATGAGAACACATGGACACAGAGAGGCGGTCTACTATACACTGGGGACTGTTGGGGGAAATGGGGGAGGGACAGCGGGGGGGACTGGGGGGGATAGCCTGGGGATGAATACCAAGTGTGGGTGAGGGGGAGGAAGGCAGTAAAACACACTGCCATGTGTGTACCTATGCAACTATCTTGCACGTTCTGCACATGTACCCCAAAACCTATAATGCAATAAAAATTAAAAAATAATAATAATAATAATAGTCACTCTATCTAGATAGGAAAGTTAATTCAGTAAATGTTTTAAAAATATATCTGTCATGTTGTTCACACTAAACAAATTGTGGCTGCTGGTATTATTTGGTGAATGATCCAGGCCTAGCCTAGAACAAAACTCAACATCAAAGCATGAGCTCCTTTAGGGTCGAGGATTTTATCTGATCTAGTTATAGACTCAGCAACACCTAGATTCGTGCTTCTCAAATTAGAGGCAGTCAGTAAGTATTGATTAAATAAGGTTTTCTTTGGTCTATTTTCATTTCATTATGCAAACACTCTGTAAACACCAGTACTCGGAGAAGAATAGCAACACTTTAATAAAAACGTTTTCTAATTCATCAGAATATGTTTCAGCTCAATATATTTCTATCAATTAAAATATTTGCTGCTGGATTTTAAACTTTCAAAATTATATCTAATCCTACCTGAGAAAGAAGAGTGATTTCACGATGATAGGATGGGTATTGAGAACCTGTAGAGTTTATAATGGAATTAATGTGTGGAGACCAAATCCCTGCAGTTCAATTATTTCTATCAAAAAGTCATTCAAATTATGAGCAACCACAATATTTCTATTCTTCTGAAAATGCTGAGCACATGAGTTTTGCCAACTCCCCACTGTCTTCAGGGAATCGCATCCCTCAAGAGAGATGTAGGAATGGGATTCATTATTTATTTTGCTTTATACCCAAATGGCTTAATATGTGTTGACTTTGGGAAATATTAAGTTTCCTTGCTTACAGCAAGTATAGTGGATGGTATGGGGAGATGGCTTTAGAGCCTGGAACACCACAGGAAAGTCAGCTAACTTTTGTTAAACTTAAACTAATTATATATTGATTTTGACTTTTGTCCTCTATCTTTTTGATAGGGACGGTAATGCATAACTGTGGAATATTGTGGATTTACAGTTAATATAGGTGTGTTGGTGATTCTCCTTTTCCACCCTACTCCCATTTACATCTATTGTCTTTTCTTCTGTGCCCTACATTGTCCACCTAGAGTTGAACTCTTATGGACCTGGTCAATAGAACATCTCTGATGTCTGGTTTCCAGCTGATCTTGACTGATGAGAAGAGTCACTAGGACATCAGAAGTGGGAAGAGTAGAAAAGGACCTCAATTTCTTTCTCATTCCTTTCATGCTTCATTATGACTGTGCTTACGTGGCTGTATCCCTCCCTGGAGAATGTCTTGGGATGTGTGCCTCGGGATGATGGTGGCAAGGGATTTCTTCCTGGCTCCAGCTCTAACAGCTCTGTGAGATAAGTCGCTGTCCTTGGTCCTTGAGGCCTAAAGATGGAAATGGTTTTCTGCAGTTAGCCTTCACTTTTTTAACTCCCTTGGTTGATTCTTCAAAAATCTTTTCCTTTATTCTCTATCTTTTTATTAAATTCCCTGTAGCTAAAACATCTGAGTAGAATTGTGTTTTATGTCACATCTCTGACCCAGGCCAGAGCAGCACATAGTAGTTATCCAGTAAGTCTTTAAGGGAGGTATATATATTAGATATATATGTAATTATACATATATATGCAATTATATACATATATGCAATATGTGTTTTATAACACATACATATCTTTTTCATATATATTTTTGTATTTGTAAAATTTTAAATCTGTCTGGAACATAATTACCCATAAAAATAATTACCCAGAGAAAGAGAAACAATTTTACACTGTTGGTGGGAGTCCAGATTAGTGCAATCATTGTGGAAGACAGTGTGGTGATTCCTCAGGGACCTAGAAACAGAAATGCCATTTGACCTAGCCATCCCATTACTGGTATATACCCAAAGAATTATAAATTGTTCTATTAATAAGACACACACACACGTATATTCACTGTGGCACTGTTTACAATAGCAAAGACCTGGAATCAACCCAAATGTCCATCAATGATAGACTGGATAAAGAAAATGTGACACATATGTACCATGAAATACTATGCAGTCATAAAAAACGATGAGTTTGTGTCCTTCATAGGGACATGGATGAATCTGGAAACCCCCATTCTAAGCAAACTGACACAAGAACAGAAAACCAAGCACCGCATGGTTTTGTGAAGGCTAGTGAAGGCTAGCTGTTATCACTTACAGGCAAGTGTTGAACAATTAGAACACGTGGACACAGGGAGGGGAGCATCACACACTGCGGTCAGTTGGGCAGGCTATGGGAGGGACAGTGGAGGATGGGGAAGGTGGGGAGGGATAACAAGGGGAGAAATACCAGATATAGTAGATGGGGGCATGAAGGCAGCAAACCACCTTGCCATGTACATCCCCATGCAACAATCCTGCATGATCTGCACATGTACCCCAGAACCTAAAGTACAATTAAAAATAAATTCAAAAATAAATAAATAAATACCCAGTTAAACATCTTAATAAATTCATGTGGCTTGTGGTATTTTTAGAGTCGATTCAGAAGTATCTAAGAGAATAATATTTTAATTCAAAACTAACTCTTGCTGTATTCCTGGAAAACATTATTTCACTCTTCTCAGCTTCAGGATTTTCATCTGTAACAAAATAACACATAATATTTGTATCATAAAGACACTTCATGCATTAAATACAGAGGTTTTTAACTGTAGCAGCATTTTTATCCACCTTAACAAGTGCTTTTGTTTTTGCTTTGCATGTTCATGGAAAATGGAAGGTAAATAATTTGAATATTTCTTTCTTTTTTAGAAAAAAACATATGATGACCAAATATCTTTAATTATTGCATTACCTAGTTCTGTATGTCAAGACATAATTACATATTACATGGACTAGTTAAATACAGCTTCCTTTAAAGAGTAGCTTTGGACATAGAATGAAAGGCCAATTATTTAAAAAACCTATTTTGGTTGGTCTTCTTTATGAAATATTCATTCAAATTTTAATTCCGTTTCTCCTTTCAAGATCTGGTGCTAGTTGGTGTAAGCCAAAAGGCTGGGAGGAGATGTGCTATACCCCCGAAGACCTGCTTGAGTTTTTTAATTTATATAAGCAGAATCCTGGAGGACAAATATGGGAATGGATATTAAGGGTGTGGGATAATGGTGGGAGGGACATAAAGTTGGATCAGGCCAAATTTATTGATATGGGCCCACTAAGCAGAGATTCTGGATTTAATGTTACAACTCAGGGAGTTTTAATAGGTTCTAATCATCTATTTCCTGGTTGGCTGAAACATGGATCAAAAGATGGCCAACCATGAGTGACCTTGAAATGTCACATCTCCCTTGGTTTAATGTGGAGAAAGGAATCCAAAAGCTTAGGGAGATTAGAATGCTAGAGTGAATTAGTCACTTTAGACACTTACTGCGGATGTGGGTTCACCTATCCTGCATGCAGCGCTTCTACCAAGACTACCATTTATGAACTCATAGAATGCCTTTTCCACTGTCATTGTATTCCACACAGCATTGCCTCTCACCAAGGTACCTCACTTTACAGGTAAAGAAGTAAGGCAGTGGGCTCAAGCTCATGAAATATGCTTGTCTTACTATGTTTCCCATTATCCTAAAGCAGATGGATCGATGGAAAAGTGGGATGGCTGGGTGCGGTGGCTCAAGCCTGTAATCCCAGCACTTTGGGAGTCCAAGGCTGGTGGATCACGAGGTCAACAGGTCGAGACCATCCTGGTCAACATGATGAAACCCCGTCTCTACTAAAAATACAAAAAATTAGCTGGGCATGGTGGCGCGTGCCTGTAATCCCAGTATTCAGAAGGCTGAGGCAGGAGAATTGCCTGAACCCAGGAGGTGGAGGTTGTGGTGAGCTGAGATTGCGCCATTGCATTCCGGCCTGGGTAACAAGAGCAAAACACCGTCTCAAAAAAAAAAAAAAAAGAAAGGTGGGATGTCCTTTTGAACAACACCAACTAGGTGATAATACATTGCAGGAACTGGGCACAGTGGCTCACGCCTGTAATCCCAGCATTTTGAGAGGCCAAGACAGGCAGATCATTTGAGGTCAGGAGTTCAAGACCAGCCTGGTCGACATGGTGAAAACCCATCTCTAATAAAAATACAAAAATTAGTTTGGCATGGTGGCGCTTGCCTGTAATACCAACTAGTCAAGAGGCTGAGGCAGGAGAATAACATGAACCCGGGAGGCAGAGTTTGCAGTGAGTTGAGATGGTGCCACTGAACTTCAGCCTGGGCAACACAGCAAGACTCCATCTCAGAAAAAAAAAAAAAAAAAACATACGTTGCAGGTCTGGGGCAAAGTTTTCCAGAAGTCTTTGTATGTTCTGAGTAGACATCCACATATGGCACTGTTTCTTCCATAGCCAGGATCCACAAGGGCAGAAATCAAGGCATGCAAGTGGAAGTGGCACCACTCACCACTAACAAATTTTTCTTTCCATTTCTGTGATATTATGTCCTGCTGGCCTATAGGTTTCCAGAGGTAAGAACACTGCCACCAGAAGACAGAAAGATAATCATATCAAATTGGAAGTTAAGGTTATCACCTGGCCACTTTGGGTTCCTCCTGCCTCTAAGTCAACAGGCTAAGAAGGGAGGTACAGTGTTGGCTGGGGCGATTGACCCAGACTCTCAAAATGGGTCACTCCTACTCCACAGTGGAGGTGAAGAAAGAGTATGTGTGGACTACAGGAGATCCCTTAGGCCATCACAGTATTACCATGCCTTGTGATTAAGGTCAATGGGAAACTACAATAACCCAACCCTGCCAAAACTACAAATGGCCCAGACCCATCAGGAGCGAAGATTTGTGTCACTCTATCAGGTAGAAACCATGACCTGCTCAGGTGCTTGAAAGCAAAGGGAATACAGAATGGGTGGTAGTAAAAGACGGTTAGATAGAAATAGGCCTCTTGGGAAGTGCCCTGGAACATAGGGAAGCTGGATGTCTGCCGTGGGCTCTCTTTTCTCTTTTCTCTGTGGTTTCTCTGGGAAACCACAGGCCCAAGAAATCCCTTTCGGTGCGATGCTGTGTTTGGCCGGGAAAGCAGCAACACAGTCAAAGCGAAACTGCTCCTCTTACACTTCTAATATGACTTTTCCCGGGTTTTATACTCCAAGAGTGTGCCCCACCTCACCCTTGGGTTGTGGGATTTTCATATAGCCATTCTTACCTGTGAGAAGTGGCTAAATGGTCGTTCTGTGCTAGAAACCAGAACCAAGCACCTCTTCTTTTGCCATTATGCTCTACAACAGGTTTCTACTTCCTTGTCCTTTCCTACTTTTATTTTTAAATTCCAATATTAACAGATAATTATCCTGTGATTATATTTCCCATATTTCCTGAGATCTTTACTAAACTAAACATATGAAGTTTTGGTTAGCTATTTTTTTCACATATAATAACAATGATTGCTTATCATAGTAAATTAATAATGTTTTATTTCTCTTTATCCCTAATATTTCACAATACATCTGTATACAGCAGTGGATGTATCTTTGCACATAATATATTACATAAAATGGTTTCCCTTTTTCTTGATTAGTAACAGCCTAATTTTCATGGCCATATAATATTCTAAGAAAAATAAAAGTTGCACCTGTACTTTACACTTCCCTTCATGATCAAGGCTGATGACATTCTAGTTATTTAGAGATGGCTTCTAACCCATCTGATAGATGCCTGTGCTTTACAAGTTACCAGATGCAGGCAGTCCTCACTTTGTGATTTTTGATGATTGAATTGGATCGATACACTAGAAACTCATAAAAAGGTGTTGAGAGTTGATTTTCAAAAGTGAGGAGCATAACCAGTATTGCCACATGAATGAAAAAGAAGCTCCTCGAGACGTTTACCAGATGGGTTTGGGGAATACTTAGAGAAAATTTAACTTATCAGTCACCCATATATTTATAGTTTTTGCACATTGATTATAATAAGTACAAAAGTGGCAGAGCTATTCAAGACACATTGAAGTAGAAATAATTTCAGTTTTTAAAAAGAGTAAAATTATCTGCCCTATCTTGGACCTCACTATGGCTCTGTGGACCATCGTATTCAGAGGAGATGGATTTTCAGAGATTCTCTCAGGCTTCGTCAGTTAACAATTTACCTCCAAGTAAGTAAACACAGTATTTTCATATGGAATTAGCAGATATGAAACAAATTATTTTCATAGAATTGCTGACAAAAAAAACATTTTTAATTTCAACTTTAAGGCTTTCATTTTTCAGAAATCAATCTTCAAGGTGCTAATTTGGTTAAGAAAGTAAAGTGGTTACAGCCTTCAAAACAACCACATAAGGAAGTTGAGGCAGCAATTAAGAGCCTACCACACAAAAAAAGCCCAGGTCCAGATGGGTTCACAGCTGAATTCTACCAGACACACAAAGAGGATCTGGTACCATTCCTTCTGAAACTATTCCAAATAATCCAAAAAGAGGGAACCCTTCCCAAATCATTTTATGAGACCAACATCATCCTGATACCAAAACCTGGCAGAGACTCAACAAGAAAAGAAAACTTCAGGCCAATATCCATGATGAACATAGATGCAAAAATCTTCAATAAAATACTGGCAAACCGATTGCAACAGCACATTTAAAAACTTATCCATCATGATCAAGTAGGATTCATCCCGGGGATGCAAGTCTGGTTCAACATACGCAAGTCTATAAATGTAATTCACCACATAAACAGAAGCAAAAACAAAAACCACATGATTATCTCAATTGACGCAGAGAAGGCATTTGACAAAATTCAACAGCCCTTTATGCTAAAAACCCTCAATAAACTTGGTATTGATGGAACGTATCTCAAAGTAATAAAAGCTATTTACGACAAACCAACAGCCAATATCATACTTAATGGGCAAAAACTGGAAGCATTCCCTTTGAAATCTGGCACTAGACAAGGATGCCCTCTCTCACCGCTCCTATTCAACATAGTACTGGAAGTTCTAGCCAGAGCAATCAGGCAAGAAAAAGAAATAAAGGGTATTCAAATAGGAAAGGTGGAAGCCAAATTGTCTCTATTTGCAGATGACATGATAGTATACCTAGAAGACCCCATCACCTCAGCCCAAAAGCTCCTGAAAAAATAAATGGAAATCCTGTGGGGAAAAAAAAAGAAAGAAAGAAAGTAAAGTGGTTACTGACAGTCCATGTTGTTAAACAGATCATGACTACACTAGGGCTTTCCATTTCAAACAGTCAGTTTCTTACCCCACAAGCAATTAGGGATTACAAATAAATAGAGGCCTAAACTGCAATTTTTAAGAAAGCATTTTTCCTAATCGTTTGTTGCATGGCAAGGATTACATCTTTGTTCCGTAGGCTATAGATCAATGGGTTCACCATCGGGCTCAAAAAACTATAGAAGACTGCAATTATTTTGGATTCCTCTACGGACTTGTCTGATGGAGGCCTTACGTACATGCAGAAGAGGGTTCCATAAAACAAAGTCACTATTGTCAGGTGGGAAGCACATGTAGAAAAGAAATACCGCATATACTCACTCATAGGTGGGTGAGAAAAATGAGAACACATGGACACAGAGAGGCAGTCTACTATACACTGGGGACTGTTGGGGGGAAATGGGGGAGGGACAGCAGGGGGGGCTGGGGGGGATAGCCTGGGGATGAATACCAAGTGTGGGTGAAGGGGAGGAAAGCAGCAAAACACACCGCCATGTGTGTACCTATGCAACTATCTTGCTCGTTCTGCACATGTACCCCCAAACCTATAACGCAATAAAAATTAAAAAAATTAAAAAAATAAAAAAATAAAAAAGAAAAGGCTTTGTGCCTGCCTTCAGCAGAACGGATCCTCAAGATCTCTGCAGAAATGAACAGATAGGACAGAAGAATGTTGAAGAGAGAATATGAGAGAGTAAAGCCTGCAACTACAAACATTGCCATCTTCTGACATGGGTGTCAGAGTAGGCTAGCATTATAAGAGGAGGATCAGTGCAGTAGAAATGATTAATTTCACGGGAGCCACAGAAGGAAAAGTGAAAGGTCAGCAGTGTCTGAGAGAGCCCATTAAGGAAGCCGCACATGTAAGCCACAGAGACCAGAGAGATGCAAATGTTCTTGGACATCCTGGAACTGTAATGCAAAGGACTGCAAATGGCTACATAGTGGTCCAATGCCATTGAAGCAAGGATGTAAAACTCAGTGATCACCAGGGCGATGAAGAGAAGACGCTGTGTGAAGCACCCAGCATAGGAGATGGTCTTCTGTTCTGAGAGGAAATTGTGCAGCATATTCGGAGTAACAGTGGAAGAATAGCAAATGTCTACAAAGGAGAGGTGGCCAAGGAAGAAATACATGGGGGTTTGCAGGTGGGAATTGGTCCTGATCAGCAGGATGATGCCCAGGTTTCCTGCCAGTGTGATTAGGTAGATCACCAGGAACACCCCAAACAGGATCTGCTCTAGCACTGGGTCATCCGTCAGTCCCAAGAGGATGAATTCTGTCACTATGGTGTGGTTTGGGGAGAACATCTTCATATCTCTTGAAAACTGAAAGTGACAAAAAATGTGAGGATCTGTCTGATTCACATTAAGCATTTGTTTCATCCATTTATCATTCAGACATTCATCTGTTTATCTAGGTGACAATTACTTCTCTTGTTTCAATAATCACATCAGAAATTTTGCAAAGCATTTTGTCCCCACATGTCTTTTTTCATCTGTATCTTTATTTCTATACATCAAACCCACACACAAAAACATACATATTCTCTATTTCTGTCTGCCACACATACGTATACATACATTTATTCATTCATTCATACATTTATACCTGTCTTCTTAGTGTACTCCACATTTAGTAATTTTACTAAAACTTTATGAGGAAACAAAAAAACCAAAGGAATGAAAATCAAATATGAAATCCATAGGTTATTAGCATCATTCAAATGGATAAAGAAAGTTCAATCTCCAGTATCCTTCCAGCTCTGATATTGTATTGTTTCAGATACCAAATGAAGAAAAAAAGCAAAGTATTTTCAATTAAAATCCATAGCTGTGAGCCTTACCTTTATTCAGGAACCATTAAATTAGAGAAACTAATTGGAATTTCATATATGGCTAAGAGGGTACAAAATGAAGATTTATTTTTTCTGCTTTGTAATGTCAGCTGACTGTTTACTTACATATACTATATCTCTTCCATTTCTTTCTGTTCCAATTCCTGGGGGTTACTACAGCAAACAAATTTCCCAACTCACGGAGCACTCATTATAATAGGGGAGCAGAGATTAAACACACAGAAAAAGATACATATAATTTCAGGCAAAATCATTTTCTATGAAGAAAAAAAATGAAGGTAGGATGCTTTTAGATGACCATTCAAAGAAGATCTTTCTGAGAATGCACCATTTTAACAATAGATATACAATTCAATTGGGGGAAAGTATGGATTTTATTTTTGGCTCCCACTTTTGTGCCACTAAACCACTATGGGTAACTTTGTTTAGGTATGCACAGGTAATGTTTAAACATGGTCTTAGCTTCCAAATCAAGTCACTCTCTCACATTTCTCTTTGAAAGTAAAATAGGATTGTGAAATTGCTACTCCAAAAATTGCACCTTAAAGCCATTTTTTATTTAGTTCTCACACATACATCAGAAGAGCTTGCATATAATTGATTTTAGAGAGTCAATGCAATATTAATATATGGATAGAAAAGTCAAGTGAAATTGGAGAAAATATTTGTTTTCCCCATTGATGAAATATTTATCTCTAAACACACACACAAAGTTGTATTTTTAGTGAACAAATGTAGAAAATGACCTATCATAAAAAACCATAGAAGAAAATTTAGGCAAAACCATTCAGGACATAGGAGTAGGCAAGGACTTCATGACCAAAACACCAAAAGCATTGGCAACAAAAGCCAAAATAGACAAATGGGACGTAATCAAACTCCACAGCTTCTGCACGGCAAAAGAAACTGTCATTAGAGTGAATCGGCAACCATCAGAATGGGAAAAAATCTTTGCAGTTTACGCATCTGACAAAGGGCTGATATCCAGAATTTACAAAGAACTCAAACAGATTTACAGGAAAAAAACAAACAAGCCCATTCAAAAATGGGCAAAGGATATGAACAGACACTTTACAAAAGAAGACATAAATGAGGCCAACAAACACATGAAAAAATGCTCATCATCACTGGTCATTAGAGAGATGCAAATCAAAACCACATTGAGATACCATCTCACACCAGTTAGAATGATGATTATTAAAAAATCTGGAGACAGCAGATGCTGGAGAGGATGTGGAGAAATAGGAACACTCTTACACTGTTGGTGGGAGTGTAAATTAGTTCAACCATTGTGGAAGACAGTGTGGTGATTCCTCAAGGACCTAGAAATAGAAATTCCATTTGACCCAGCAATCCCATCATTACTGGGTATATATCCAAAGGACTATAAATCGTTGTACTATAAGGACACATGCTCACGAATGTTCATTGCAGCACTGTTTACAATAGCAAAGACCTGGAACCAACCCAAATGCCCATTGATGATAGACTGGACTGGGAAAATGTAGCACATATACACCATGGAATATTAAGCAGCAATCAAAAATGATGAGTTTTTGTCCTTTGTAAGGACATAGATGAATCTGGAGAACATCATTCTCAGCAAACTTACACAAGAACAGAAAAGGAAATGCCACATATTCTCACTCATAGGCAGGTGAGAAAAATGAGAACGCATGGACACAGGGAGGGGGTCTACTACACACTGGGGTCTATTAGGGGGAATGGGGGAGGGACAGCGGGGGGGCTGGGGAGGGATAGCCTGGGGATAAACGCCAAGTGTGGGTGAAGGGGAGGAAGGCAGCAAAACACACTGCCATGTGTGTACCTATGCAACTATCTTGCACGTTCTGCACATGTACCCCAAAACCTAAAATGCAATAAAAATTTAAAAGAAAAAAAAAAGAAAATGACCTACCTGTTAGTGTTAATGAACCACATCTTATGAAAACAAGGTAGCAAGATTTATGATATATTTATTAGGCATAGTCCCTGGAAATATTTTTTTGTTTTGTTTTGTTTTGTTTTGTTTTTTAATTTTTAAATTTTTATTGCATTATAGGTTTTGGGGTACATGTGCAGAACGTCTAATTATAGAAAAAAAACAATTAAAACATTACTTGTTCCTCAAGAGCATAAAATTAAGTTGACATACTTTGGAGCTAGGCTCTTTTGAGGATGAAATCCCTGTTATATTTAGGTAGCATTTCGGTACAAGTGTACATGAGATCTTCAATACAAATAGAGAAATTAGTCATCCCTTTCAATAATATGGAAGAGGAAAACATAGGTAGATAACTTTTGCCTTTTTAGTGTAATGAAAACAAGGAGATTCTCATCAGAACTCTTCAACTTTTGGCTATAAACACTGGAGTGAGGTCATCTAATGAGAGTGAAGAGTAGGATGTTGTGGCAGGTAGGACATTTGAGAAGAGAAAAGGTTTGAAAGATTGTAAGAACAGAAGAGTGACATAACCAGTAGAAGGAAGCATAAGCATTGGTCAGGGTCCAGGTCCTTTGGAGAATGGAGGTTATGGATTTATGTTGGAACTAGTCTGCTGTATTGAGATTAATATCATTAAATTCTAAGAATCAAAGACAGGTCTGAGAACCAGGACTATTTGTAAAATTGATGATGCATAAATTGTTGATTTAGAAAGGGAGTTGCAAATAGAATGAAGAATATTTGAAAATTGTGTAGGAATGTATTTGTTAGAGGACAAAGGGATCTAGAGATGTTTTCATTAGTCTATATCTTCCAGTGCATACATAGTTCCAGGTTAGTACAAATGAATCAAAGTGCTCTCTGACCAAGACAGAAGAAGCATCCCTAATTTTCTTAGAGTTACCGATGATGAGTTATGCTCTGAGAAATCAGTCAATAAAATATAGCTATATATCAAAATCAAAATGTAGATTTGTTACATCCCATGAGATTTGAGAATACTGAACATTGCTGTGTGTTTATTTCAAATTGATTTTTAAAGTCTTCTCTATTCCAATTAGTCTGTGTTTTATTTTGATTACTTGCATTACTAAAATTGTAACATACAATAATATTGCTTAATTATTTTGGAGGCCAGGTGTGGTGGCTCTTGCCTGTAATCCCAGCTCTTTGGAAGGCCAAGGCTACTGGATTACACGAGGTCAGGAGTTTGAGACCAGCCAGGCCAACATGGCAAAACCCCATCTCTACTACAAATCCAAATTTAGCCAGGCATGGTGGTGCACATCTGTAATCCCAGCTACTCAGGAGGCTGAGGCAGGGAGAACGGCTTGAACCCAGGAGGCAAAGTTTGTAGTGAACCAAGATCACACCACTGCACCCCAGCCTGGGAGACAGAACGAGACTTCATCTCAAAAAAAAAAATCTGATGGAACAGAACGTATTATATTATAATATTATAAAACTGGTGTCTCTCATTTCCTTCTCCTTAATGTAAAGGTACCTTGTTTTGCATAAAAATAGTTGAAGAGTTGGCTCTTTTTTAAGCAGAATACTTTCACTTTGAAGAAAATATGTCCTGATGCACAAGTGTATGTATGTATGTATATACTTTCTTTTATATACTGGTATACAATGGCTACATAATAAAACATAAGATGTACAAAGTAAATTTTCTGACAAAAATAAAACTGGCTCTATAATAACTGAATGGTTAGATGAAAAGTAATGAAAGGGTTATTTTCATTCAGAAAGAGCAAAGGATTTATAATTTTAAATATGGAATCACATGATCAGATGTTCACAAAAAGAAGCAATGTTAATTTTTTTATACGGCAATGAATAGAAAATACAGAACTTAGCTATGTGTATGATACATACTCAAAGAAGAGTTTTACATATATTTATATTCGTTTTCATAAAAAACCTTCAGAAGGCTCTGTCTATATTACTCAAAGACATTAATTCCTTAGTTCTTGTCATTTTTTTCCACTGCAATGACTAACATGTGTGTCTGCTAGAGGGACAGCTGATGAATCTAGCTACACAAATGATACTGTGGTCAGGTAGTTGAATACATCCTACTGGCCCTTGAGATTTTTACTTGTTTGTGATTATTCAATTTGCTATTTTTATTTAAAAGTTGTAGCATGCTATTATTATCAAAATCCTAGCTGAGAAGTGTTCTATAATTGTGTCATGCACCTAGAAACTACGTCACTGATGTTGTATTATTATTTGTGTAAATAATACTATAACCATTATAATTCTATCCATTTACCCATTTTGAAGCCAAATTCTCTTAATTATGTTTAACATTTAACTGATGCTATGTAAAATGCATCAAACTGTCTACAATCAGGTAGGCAGCATAATCCTGAAAAACAATGCATGAAATTTATAGTTCATTAAGTAAGATGCAGCACATTCAGAGAAAACTGAATCCGTCTTGGGACTGATTTCTTTATTTAAATTGTATTTTAGGTACAGGGGTACATGAAGATACCGTAGTCATAAAGGTAAATGATGTGTCACAGGGTTTTGGTGTACAAGTTATTTCTAGGGAGGCCTAGAAATGCATCTGGTGCTGCTCTCTGGTCTTTGCTGACCTCTAATCTGCCTGGTGACAGTTTGTTCTGCTGTCGTCCACCATGACAAATGCACCTCAGTCATTTTCTTTTGGCTGCATATAACCATTACCTTCTTATCTTCCCTGGTGACCTAGCTTCACCTTGGTTTTCACAGGAATTATGGACTTCCCTTAGGTCTTTATTTCTGCCTTCATTTCATTGTTTATCCTGCCAACATTCAGGAGCCAGTTGTTCAGTTTCCATGAAGTTGTGCAGTTCTGAGTTAGTTTCTTAGTCCTGAGTTATTTTCTAGGGACTTTTCTTAGGTTTCTTCAATTGAGTTTTTCACCGGAATATAATGGCAATGTTGTATCCAGGCTGGCCAGATTTGGTGGCTGACACCTCTAATCCCAGCACTTTGGGAGGCTGAGGTGGGTGGATCACCTGAGGTCAGAAGTTCAAGACCAGGCTGGCCAACATAATAAAACTGTGTTTCTACTAAAAATACAAAAAAGTAGCTGGGCACAGTGATGGGCACCTGTAATCCCAGCTACTGGGGAGGCTGGGGCAGGAGAATCGCTTGAACCCCGGAGGCAGAGGTTGCAGTGAGGTTAGATGGTGCCATTGCATTTCAGCCTGGGTAAAGAGAGAAACTTTGTCAAAAGAAAGAAAGGAAGGAAGGAGGGAAAGAAGGAAAGAAGGAAGAAAGAGAGGCAGATGGAAGAAAGGAAGGAAGGAAGGAAGGAAGGAAGGAAGGAAGGAATTAAGGTCTCAAACATAACTAGTAAGCAAAATTTTCTCCAAGGTATTAATTTAAAAAACAAGAATATTAATACTTAATCAAAATAATGCAAATATTTCTTCTCTGATTTGCTTGACATAAACAAGACAGTTTCAAAGTCTTTGTCTCTCAGAATTTTGTGCAAATTGCATTCATTAAATATGCTAACGGATTAATCAAAGTATCTTCTCAAAGTAGCATAAACAATGTAAATGATCATCAGACATTAATCAATTTATTTCAGACTCTATGTCTTTTATATGGAAGTTATTTTTGGGCAATAGAGCATCACATATGTCTCAGTCTAGGCTAGATAGGCTGATAAAAAATTCCTTTTTTTTTTTTTTTTGAGACAGATTCTCACTCTGTTGCCCAGGCTGGAGTGCAGTAGCATGATCTCGACTCACTACAACCTCCTCCTCCTCTGGAGTTCAAGTGATTCTCCTGTCTCAGCCTTCTGAGTAGTTGAGATTATAGGTATGTACCACTATGCCTGGCTAATTACGTATTTTTAGTAGAGACAGGGTTTTGTCATGTTGGCCAGGGTGGTCTCAAATTCCTTACTTCAGGTGATCCACCTGCCTTGGCCTCCCAAAGTGTTGGGATTGCAGGCATGGGCCACTGCACCCGGCCACTGATAACTGTTTTTTACTCTGGAGAGTGGAGAAGAATGTAAGGGTGAGGGAAACTCATGTTTTAATCATTATATGTATTGTATGCAGTAATTCACATTTGTTAAATTATTTTATCTCCAGAGTCACCCTATAAGATAGGCATTAGAAAGGAAAAAGCTAAGACACAGAAAGATTTAGTGAAATGCCCAAAGTCACACAATCAGCCAGACACCACGTCAGGATTCCAAGCCAAGAGCTTCCTGTTTTCTCTACCTCCCTCACCATTATCTAGGCAGCACAACTACTGACATGTACACTTATAGAAGACGGGGCCACAATAGAGCTACTCTGCTGTTTTGTGGATTCTGTTGATTCTCCCAAGAGCAAACCTCTAGCTATCAGGGGAGACAGAAGAAAAATGATTCACAGTGGTTAGGAATATGGGACTCAAATGCATTCTCTGCTGGCCCCAGGTGTCCCAAGGGTAAGGGAGAGAAACATGAAAAAGACCTGTGATCTCCTTAACTTCAGAGGGGAAAAATAAGCAGACAACAATGAGTGACATGAGAGACACAGTCCCTGGAGATCAAGTAACAAGAAATATATTTTGCTTAAGTTAGGATACTTACTCGAGAGTCAATTCTAGAGATTCCATCATTGAAATAAACTGCAATTGATATGACAGCTGCACTCCAGTGATACACTCTGTATACTGAAATGTGTTTTACTCTGATATAAAATATTGCAATGTTATCTTTAAGGAAAAGTAAAAGAATTAAAGACTCAACTTATGCTAAATACAGAGTAACATCACAAGGAAGGAGTGAACAGTTTTAGCTTTCCTACTTCTTTAACAGTTTTTCTATAGAGTCTGTTCCAGCTATACCTCCTGCCAACCTTGGGAGACTTAGAGTGAATACTTCCTCTAAGAAGAAAGATTTCTTTTATTTTTTTCTGCTTTCCTTTCGGTGAATTTAAACATTGGACAGGAGCAAGCAAAGGGATCAAATAGAAATCAAACAGTTACCAAAGGTAAGACAAGAGGCATAAAGGGTTCTGTCCATTTAACTTACTGTCATCGAGAAAAATTCAGAATCCTGTTAATTTCCTCAATCACTTCTCAACACAAAGTTCCCAGAGCATTGAGTGGCTAAAAAAGAATGTTAAATAAATGCTGTATGTGTTATTTTACTACAAAATGTATAAGCCATTAGGAAAAATATAAGCTGCAATAAACAAGATTATTTTAAAGCCTTTCAAATAAAAGAAATATCTCATGAAACTTTAATATTATTTTTAGAAACTCTTAGAAATTGAGAGCCCAGATCTTTGGCTAAAGAATCTCTGGGCTAAAGAGTTGACTGAAAAATCTTAGCAGGGCCTGGGGAAATACTGCATAGAAGAGGAAAAATGTTTATCAGAATAGAGGGGGAGACAGAGGCATGTTATTGACACCATAAGATGTAAAACAAACAATATTTTGCTATCTTGCTGAATAATACATGTGAGTTCTAAAAAGACAATTTTCATCAATTGTAATTATATTTTCTCTTTGGAGACATGACATTTTTATTTAACTAAATGTAGAGTATTAATAAGCCTCTGAGAATTACAATATTGAGTGCTTTGTGTATTAGTGCTCAAATCTATTATTGACAGAGCCATTCTAAAAAGCCTCAAATGTTAAGAGAATGAAAGTTACATTGGCTGGGCATACACTTAGACTCTTAGGCTAACTCTGAGAGCCCAAAAGACACTGGACTAGTTAATCATTTTTAGCTTACATTTTTCATCTGCAAAAAGGAGATGATAAATGGCTGTTATATAAAATTTAAATAAAAGCATACAGGCAAAACACTTAATAAAGTGCTTGTAGAGCATAAGAAATCCTCAACAGATTTTAGTACATTTCAATACTTGTATTTTACTCAGCATTACTTACTTTGTGCATTTAGCACATCTAAGACATTTTATTCTGTGCACTATTTCTGTTAAAATAATACTCTCAGAGAAACTTTCTGTTTGAGAATGAGAGAAGGAAGATCCATTCATTTTTTTTTTTATTTCTTCTGAAGATGCTGTTATTTGAAGTTCAAACAGCAAGTTTACTTCAAGGAAGAGGACCTAGGCTGTGTATCTCTGCCAGTGAGAGACGGACGGAGGCAACGTGGTGCTGAAGAAAAGCAAAAGATTTCGCATCAAGAGACCTACATTGCAGCTCAGGATTCACCACTGATTGGCTGAGAAACTCCCACACTTTGCTGGTCTCATCTAAAAAAAAAAGACAATATCACGTATACTCTTGAGTTAGTATCTGATCATTCATTTCACTGATTTGTGGTAAGGCTTATATAAGATAATGGGTGCAATGACACTTTTTTAAATTGTTAAGGAATTCTATTAAAATGTCAGCTTTAATTATTGATCAGGATATTGAACCCCTATCTCCACGATGATAGGTAGGGCCTAGCATAAACAGGTGCTCTGTCTATGGCACTGTCTGTGATAATAGAATCAGTTCCTGCCCACTCTCTCCCTCACTGTTTTCAGAAACTTATTTATCTTCAATGTTAGTAAGGGTATTGAGTCACTTTGACCCTATGTTTTAATTTAGACAGTATCAAATAACTTCCTTCTGTGAACAGTAAAGAATTTACCTCTGTCTTACCTTCTGAGCTATGCTTTGATAGTCAGCCTTGTAAAGTTTAAACTTTTGGTCAATAATCTGAGATCATGGAAGGGGTGGGGGATTTGAGTTAAAGTGGAGAAGAATTCCACTGGTGGTGTTTAAACTCTGATTTGGAAGATCTAGTCTGGGCACCTATTCTGAATTTTCTTTTTTATTTCTTTTACTTTTCTTGTCTTATATTTATCTTCATTACACCTTGCAAAGAGTGATTCTTATTTCCATTTTGATTACTTGATATTAAATTATTTCCCTGATTCAGTAGGGTGACTGAAAAGTTGAATGTGCTTCTCTGATGTTTTCTGGGTCTCTTGAGAACTCGTGAATCTGCGTATTAGAGATTTTTCACTGCCTTGGCTACTTCTGCCATTTTTTATCAGGGGTGCCTGCTCCTTTTTACAATCTGATGCTCTAAATACTGGAATGAATCATGGAAAAGTACCATTTAACTGAACCTCTTCTGTTCTCTGTAGACATTTATCCTGAAAAATCAGAATGGGGTTCAAACTGTAATGGTTGTGTGGGATTATTCTCTATGTTTTCTTCCTTGACCAGAATTTTTTAAGTTCTTCCTCTACCCCAAGAGATTCAGCAGTTTACCATTATATTTTATTTTCTTTCTTTCTCTTTCTTTCATTCTTTATTTCTCTCTTTCTTTTCTTTCACTCTTTCTCTCTCTCTTTCCTTTCTCTCTCTCTCTCTCTCTCTCTTTCCCTCCCTCCCTACATACCTTCTTCCATCCTTTCTTCTTTCCTTCCTTTCTTCTTTCTTTCTTTTCTGAGACAAAATCTTGCTCTATTGCAGAGGCTGGGGTGGTGCAGTGACACAATTCCTGCTCACTGCAGCCTTGAATTCCCGAACTCAAGCAATCCTCCCACCTCAGACTCCTGAGTAGCTGAGACCACAGGCACGAGTCATCAGGCACAGATATTCTTTTAAAAAGAAAATTTGTAGAGATGAGATTTTGTCACATTGCCCAGGCTGGCCTTGGACTCTTGAGCTTAAGGGATCTGCCTTGCCTTGGTCTCTCAAAGTGCTGGGATTACAGTTGTGAGCCACCATAACCTGCCAACTATTTTTCTTGTCTGGCACTATTGATTAATGTTGTTAACTTCCAATATTTTTATTCATTCTACTAGTACTGCAGAAGAATTGTCAGTGGCCTGAATTCATTCTATTGTCCTTCTCCAGATGTTGCATCTAGAGGGTATGTCAATATATAAATTAATTTATTATATAAATTAATTTATTCATCACAAGTAATTATGGCACTCGCATCTTAAGAATCAGTTACTTTAATTATTCAATAAATAGTCAACTCTAGGAAGGACCACAGTTAATAGATACTAAATCACTTGCTTTAGTCATTAGTTAGTAGGCAGCACACCTAATACTAAGATACAAGTCTTTTGATTTGACATCAAATCCAGCATACTTTTGACATGCTTTTCACTTTTTGCTCTTCTGTTAGAATTTATGTTTTACTAAAAATACATTATAGCTCCATAACATATTCATCTGACTAATTCCACTTTGCATATTCTTTCTTATTGCAGAACAAGGGATGAGACAAATGATAGGGATTCGAGGCAGAAATCAAACAGAAGTGACTGAGTTTCTCCTCTTAGGACTTTCCGACAATCCAGATCTACAAGGGGTCCTCTTTGCATTGTTTCTGTTAATCTATGTGGCAACCATGGTGGGCAATTTGGGGATGATTGTATTGATGAAGATTGATCTCCATCTCCACACCCCTATGTACTTCTTTCTCAGTAGCCTCTCTTTTGTGGATGCCTGTTACTCTTCTTCCGTCACTCCCAAGATGCTGGTGAACCTCATGGCTGAGAATAAGGCCATTTCTTTTCATGGCTGTGCTGCCCAGTTCTACTTCTTTGGCTCCTTCCTGGGGACTGAGTGCTTCCTGTTGGCCATGATGGCATACGACCGCTATGCAGCCATTTGGAACCCCCTGCTCTACCCAGTTCTCATGTCTGGGAGAATTTGCTTCTTGCTGATAGCTACCTCATTCCTAGCAGGCTTTGGAAATGCTGCCATACACACAGGGATGACTTTTAGATTGTCCTTTTGTGGCTCTAATAAGATCAACCATTTCTACTGTGACAGCCCACCACTGCTCAAACTCTCTTGCTCCGATACCCATGTCAATGGCATTGTGATCATGGCTTTCTCCAGCTTTAATGTCATCAGCTGTGTTACGATTGTCCTCATTTCCTACCTGTGTATCTTCATTGCCATCTTGAAGATGCCTTCGCCAGAGGGCAGGCACAAAGCCTTCTCCACGTGTACCTCTCACCTCATGGCTGTCAGCATATTCTTTGGGACAATTCTCTTTATGTACTTGCGCCCTACATCTAGCTACTCAATGGAGCAAGACAAGGTTGTCTCTGTCTTTTATACAGTAATAATCCCTATGCTAAATCCCCTCATCTACAGTTTAAAAAATAAGGATGTAAAAGAGGCTCTGAAGAAGATCTTACAGAAACACATCTTGTAAAGACATGTTACCCATCATTTGTTATGAAGAAGAAAATACATTTTCATGTTAATTGTATTCTCTGATTGTTTAAGTTGTTTCTCTGTGTTAAAGTAGGCAATTTAACATGAAGTATACTTTTTAATATCCTAATATCATGTATATGTATATACACGGGTCCCTCTGATGCATCAATACACAGGGTGAAAGTTGGGCCCGGAAAAAGAATCAGAACACTTGGAATTGGCTAATCTGGGGTTAAGTTTTAACTTGATTATTAAGCTTATCTCAGTCTGAATTTTATTATGCATTCATTGGTGTCTTTCGGTTCTGGGCAAACACACTGAGGCAGACAGACATTTTAATGCAGAAAGTTTATCAGAGAGTATTTTCACAAACAGTATCTATATAGTGATGGAAGCAGGATTGGACAGAAGGAACTTAATTGTGATGAAGACTCAGCCACTCTTACATGGCGTTCTGGAGCAGATATGTCCTTCAGAGATGTCCCAAATTAAGAAAAAAGAAACAAGTATTTGTACCTCCACAACAGCCAATTTTTGGATATGGATCACCCACTGGGAAGGGGTATTATCTTGGACAAGGTAATTCTCTTTAGCAGGGGAAATTCCTGCAGTGTAGGCCAGCTATCAGCTGTCAGTTGCCTATATGGCTGGAAGTTGGGTAAATGAAAACTTCAACCTGAGAGGCAAATTTGGGTAGTGTGACACAGCATTCATAATAAATAATAACACTACTTACAAGTATGTCAACAAGTACCAAATAAGAAGTCTTATCAGGAATTATGATATTGTGGGAACCACAGGAATAATGGGGGGATATTTTACTGAATTTTGAATTAATCAGAATATTTTGTTGGCAGTAATTTAGGTACTTTAATATTTTATCTCTGCTCCTCCTAAGGGTTCACATAGTTTTTAATAAACACTTATCAAAGAAAATTCTATCTGTAGTGCTTATTGTAGTGAGGAGGAAACTCTCAATGTTGGAGCAATGACACAAAAGCCTTCTGTGATGAGATGACTTGTTGAAAGAAGTCTGAGTAATGATTTGGCATTAGGTCAAAGTCTGGTTCTAATTTCTTTCTATACCACCATCCACTATAGACCATGACAGAGGCATCGGTGTTTCGAGTGTTGTGGTTGAGACCACCCCATTCTTGAAAAATTCATTAGAGACCAAAAAGGAAGAACTATTTCATCCTGACCACTTGGAAGAGTCCTCTCATGTCATATCCGTATAGCTTCCACTTTCAAATGTTAACTGGGCTTTCTCTCAAATGCATCCAAAACTGTATCGGAGCTTTCATTCTCTTTCATATTTCCTTTTATTCTGGTTCATCTGCCATCATAATAATCCCTTATCTTTTTTAAAAAAATCACTTTCCAAGGACAGTTGTACTTTGTCATTATTAATCACTGTCTTACGACGGCATTTCACTCTTTACCCAGCGGAGATTCCGTATTTTATCACATAATGACACACTCTCGATATGCTCTATTCCATGGTTCCTCTTTCCCTCCATCCTGCTCATCTGTCTAATACTTAAACTGAATTGTTTCTTTTATGTGCCCTCCATTTAACCTGATTAGTACAATTAGAGAGAATTCATCATCACTTTACTCTGTGTTACTGAACTTTCTTCATGCTTCATCCTGCAAAAAAAGATATGATTATCCCTCCACCTCTAAATTTTTATGAATACCCTCTTTCTTCCCTCATGTCATAATGAATACTGTGTCTCTGCTTCTACCTAAGACCAGCTCTTTCATGTCTTTGGAGTTTTCCTTGGACTTTACTTTTGAAACTATAACTCTACTGTCCCCAAGCATTAGTATCTCAAATTCTATCATAATATCCTCATTTGTATACAAATATTTTCTGGTGTCACCCTTCTTCACAGTGCCCATGACGTAAGTCCCATCCAGTCACCAACATATTAATTGAGCCCTACTCCCCTCTACAATTAATCTTTCCAAAAGAACCACCTCTACTCATTGCCCCTACTTCCTCATATTTACTTACTGTATAACATGTTCCAGTTATATTTCTGTCTCATCTGTCCATTGTGCATAATCTTGTCGAGGACACATGACACCTCAACACTACCTTATCCAAAGATCACTTCTCTGTCTCATTTTATTTGATCGCTTAGGAGGATTTGTCACAATTAATTCCTCCACCTGCCTTGATATTCCCCTACATATGTTTCCATATCACCTCACACTTCTGTTTTTCCTTCATTCTTACTTTTTCCCAGTTAGCATTTATAAGTTTTTCTCCAGCTCATTCTGGCCTTCACATCTTGGGGTAAAAGTCATAGTTTTGATATTTGGTTCTCCACCTACACTCAATCCTTCAGTGACATAAGAACTGTGACGTGATTTTGAAATCTATCTCTCTAGCCTTGACCTCTCACCTGAGTTCCAGATTCATATATTTAATTAACAGCCTGGCATGTAGTGACATTGGATACATGTATATAATACTAATACATTAAGATATTAGTATTTTCTTCTTAGTTATGATACTCAGACATATGTAAAGTAATCACACCTTTTGTAATAGAAGAGACTGTATCTTCTAATCATAGTAATGTCTTTTAACTTAAAATTATCTCAATATTAAGTCACAGATTATATTTTCTATTAGTTTAGTGCAAAAGTAATTGCAGATTTTTGTACTACTTAATAAAGTAGCAAAAATTGTAATATTTTTGCACCAACCTACAATTTTATTTCTTTAGTTTGTGTTGAAACAAGAAAATTGGCAACTTTTCTATCGTTACTCATAATCCATTAAATATTAGTTGAATAACTGGCATGTAACATACTGGAGATACAACATGTAAGAAAACCAAGTTCCCTATCTAAACAAACTTATATTTAAGTGAGGGAAAATGTATTGCCTCTGTCACATGTATTATGCATGTGTGAATGTGTGTGTGCATTTCACATAAACATAAACGGCGTTTTGAAGAAAAATGAAGCAGGCAATAAAATAGGGAGCAGTGGAGTTAGAAATGAGCTCTCTGTTGAAAACCATCTGAGCAATGCCTGGATAGGGATGATGCCAAATAAGTGTTTGTGGAAGAGCTTTCTGTGTACACATGCAGTAAATACTAAGGCTCCAAGGCAAGATCCTCTTCCGTTTGTTAGAAGAACTGCAAGGAGACAAATATATGTAGACCGAAAAGAGAAATTAAAGGAGGAAAAGAATAGCAATCAAGAAGATTCTGAGAGAGACAGTCAGATCATGTAAGTCCTAGTAGCTGAAAAATAGTTTTGTGCTTTACTTTTTCAAATTACTTTGTAATAGTTGTCTCTCACCAATGTCAGAGGATAAGATACAAGAGGGAATGAACATTTTACCAATACCAAGGGTGGTGTCTGCTTCATGGAACATACTTATTTATATTTATTGAATGAATGAAGAAATTAATGAAATGAAAGACATATTCTAGTAGAAATGAATAAAGATTGTGTTTTCAGTGGAATTCTGAGGGTTGGAGGCAGGATCTGATCAATTCTGTAGATTTAATTCAATGCTGTGTTCAATGGAGCCTCTGGATCATGAGATACCTTTTGTTATTCTCTAAATTCCTAAGATACTCTCTGAGGTATAAGTGATCCCCTGGGGAAAATGTAGTTCAATTACCTCAGTGAAAAATAAATTCACTTTTTAATTAAGGATTGGCATATTTCAGAGTTTAGACTTTTTCATGTTTAACAGAGACTATATCTCCAAAAAACAATCACAGCCTTAATAAGACTGATCTTGGGCCTTGGGGTCAAAAGCAGTGGATTTTATCCTTTGCTGAATTAAAGGATAAAATGCACTGCTGAATTCTGCCATAGTTGATTCATTTATGTCACTTGCACAGTTTTCAAAGCTATAAATCTGACTGTTCAAAACAGAAAACTTGTATTCCTATAAAACAAAAATAAATTAATAAGAACCACTACTTTTAGTGAATGTTACTTAAGGACAGAAGGAAAGATCATTGAACTATCATAACTTGTTTCAATGTAGAAAGTTTCCTGAGTACTTGAAAAAATTTGGATTAAATGTCTTAAATTAAGTGTATCTAAAATATTGAATTTAATGTTGTCAACTAAGCTGTGAAAACACATTTTTTTAAAAGAGTGAGATTTAGAATCACTAGAAACAAATGAATAATCGTATAGAATATTCAACATATATATACACATACATACAGGAATGTATGTATCATGTACATATATACAAATGTTTATGGTGTAAATACATGAAAATTTAAATATTTTGTATATAAAGAGAGCCAGAACATAAATACATATTTAATTCTCTATGAAGAACCTTAAATTGAATAATTTTATGCCATTAGATGCATAAATTGAGAAACTGATCACAGTTTTCAGACTTTTTCTTGTATTTTAGTTGTGCTTGCTCTATGACATTGCACAAGTTAATATTCCTTAGTTCAAATTTATGTGTAATACAAAGATAATTCTATCTTAAGTTTGTTGCAAATCCATATGTCCATGAGAGATGACATATCCAATGCTCTTTACAATAAATGAAAAGTAAGCTGCTTCATGTATATTATTCTAAATCTAAATTATGTACACATGGTGGGAAAACAGAGTTACAAAGGCTAAATATGTTCCTTCCCTCATATATATGTATAATATATAAGATCCTACAAGTGTATGGATATGTTATATATATGTCATATATGTTATATATGTGTGTCATATATATGTTATGTGTGTGTCATATATATGCCATGGATATCATGTATGTGTCATATGTGTCATGTGTGTCTCATATGTGTCACATATCAGATATGTGTGTTGCATATGTGTCATATATGTCGCATATATATTATATATGTCATATATATGTTATATATATGTGTTATATATAAAGCCCTCATAGATTCAGACATATCAGAAAGATATATTCATGAGGGAAGCAATTTGTTTATATACGTAACATATATATATACATATATACACACACACACACACACACACACACACACACACACACACACATATATATAAAAAACACATCCATACATTCATAGGATCATATATATCAGAGAAAAATTAAGGCTTTTATGTCAGTTTATGCATTTATTACATATATAATGTGACTATGTGTTTGTACATATATATTTATGCAAAAATAAGAGACTTAAAGAATGGTCACAAATTTTTAAGTGGTTAAAAATAGAATTTTATATATTTTAGAGATAGGAGAATCCACTTACAAGACTGTCAAAGTAATGTAAGTAAAAGACAGCTTGGGACTTAGTGGCAGGGCAAGTGGCAGAGGTAGCTGGCTTAGGACCTAGATCTTGTAAAGAAAAATCTGATGGAATAATCTAGTGGATTGGCTATACAGCAAGTGAGAAAGAGAAAATATCATTTATCTAACATTTTTGTATATTTATGTAATTTCATCTGTGTCAATGAAAGCATGGAGCTGTGATTGACTTGAGATGGGGAATGCTATGTTTGGAGCATATCAGAGGAAGACATGAGGAATTCAGTTTTGGTCATGCTGAGTTTTACTTGATACTCAAATGGAGATGTAAGCAGTTAAATTATAAGCTTGGAATTTGGAAAAGAGGATAGGACTAGAGTTATGACTCAGAAGGTACAAGCACATAGACTATTTAAAACCTTCAGACAGTAAGAGCACCTGGGTAGACTGGAAATAGGAAAGGAGGAAGCTCTGAGACGCTCCAACACAAAGAGGGAGAAGAGGAGGAACAAGGAACGGAGACAGAAGGAGCAACCCCTGTAGCAGGAAGAAAAACCAGAGAGTTTGATGTTCTGGAAGAGTAGAGAAATAGCCTTTTAAAGGGTGGTAAGTAACTGATTATGTCTAATGTTATTGCTAGATCAAGAAAAATGAGGCCTGAGAATTCACCATTGCATTTAACAACCAAGACCAGTGATGTCTTGAATAGATTTCCAAGGAGTGATGGAGGGAAAAGCCTGATTAGAATGGGCTAACAGGAAACAGGAAATGCAGAATTCAGTACAGAAAAGATACACAAGTGTCCATATGTTTATCTGCTGAAGAGATGGTGGAGGAATGGGATGACAGATGACGAAAGCAGTAAGATCAGAAGAGGAAGAGAGAAAAGTTGGAGAGAATACGATATCACCAAAAATGGTCTCTCTCTCTCACACACACACACATAACACACATATTATTTTAAATAAAATAGGTAATTAAGTTTACTTAAGGGATCTTTTCTTCTTTACCTTCATATAAAATAAAGAGTAGCTATGCACACATTTTCAGAACATCTTAGAAGTACTCTTACTTATAGTGAAGAATGAACTATTTAGTATCATGGGTTTTGTGTGTATGATATTTCATTTTTTTCTTAAATAAATTTTATTGTGCATATTTGAGGTTTAATACATTATGCTATGGGGTTCCTATAGATGTATACTTACATATAGATGCATACAGCTAATATAGTCGTTACTTTTGTGAGGCAGATTAACATATCTATCATGGTTTCTTTCTCATCCCAGCACGTGAGTCTTCTATTCTGAGACTAAGATATGAGAAACTTTACAACCGTATCTGAATTTATTCTCCTGGGATTTAAGGATCACCCAGAACTACAGTGCCTTCTTTTTGTATTGTTTCTACTCATCTACATGATCACTGTTGAAAATCTTGGCTTGACTCTATTAATCAAGATTGACTCATGTCTCCATACTCCGATGTACTTCTTTCTCAGTAACTTGTCCCTGGTTGACTTCTGTTATTTTTCTGTCATTGCCCCTAATATGCTGATAAATTTCTGGGTGGAGAACCCAGTCATTTCATTTAATGAATGTGCCACTCAATTCTTCTTGTTTGGCTCCTTTGCTGGCATTGAGGGTTTTCTGTTGGCAGTCATGGCATATGACCGTTATGTGGCCATCTGCAAGCCTCTGCTTTATACAGTCCTGATGTCCCCCCACCTCAGTGCCCTCCTGGTGTCAGCCACATATCTTGCAGGCTTTGTAAATGCTGCCATTCACACTGGCTTCACCTTCCAGCTGTCTTTCTGCCGCTCCAATGTCATTAACCATTTTTTCTGTGATACTCCGCCCCTCCTGAAACTCTCTTGTTCTGATACACACATCAATGAGGTTGTCATTTTTGCCTTTGCCAGTTTTAATGATTTGAGCTGTCTCTTACTTATTCTTGTTTCCTATCTCTACATCCTTGCTGCCATCTTGAGGATTCACTCTGCAGGAGGGAAGCACAAGGCCTTCTCCACCTGTGCTTCCCACTTGACGGTGGTGACCATCTTCTTTGGGACAATCCTGTTTATGTATCTGCGTCCCAGCTCCAGCTACTAAATGAATCAAGACAAAGTGGTGTCTGTATTTTACACAGTGGTCATCCCTGTTGAATCCTCTCATCCATAGTTTGAGAAACAAGGAAGTCAAAGCTTCTTTAAGTAAAATTTTTAAAACAATCTCTTATGTCTCTGCTTAGAATCATCGAAATCATGGGATGCCAGGACTAAAGGATTCTTACAAACAACCAAAACCACTTCCATTCACCCTGATTCCAATTCATTCTGCCATGAGACTTCTTTCTATTAGTAGAGTTGGACTGTTTCAAGCAACCTGGAGAATATGGCCACTCTATATAAATCCCACTCATTCCACATAACTTAAATCTCAAAAATAACCAACTAGCACAGTGCAACACCATGTTCATAGATACAAAACTCAGTATAACAATTGCTGAGACAGAGAAAGACTGAGTTGCAAAAGCTGTAATTCTACCTTCCTCTATGTGTGATTGCTCTTTGGGTGATGGTTGAACTGCTTAATTAGGAATAAACTGAACCGGAAAATGTCCACACAGCAAAACAAGACTTAGAAACCATGCCATGCCCCTAGTGAACCAGAGAGAGAACTAAATCATGAGAGAGAGGCTGTGCACGGTGTTCTTAACCTAGAGAAAAAAATATGTAGCAATAATAATGAGAATAAACTCCAAATAAGAATAAGGACAAAACCCCAGAGAAGATGCCAAAATGTATTATAGAGTGTAAATTTCTGGGATTAGGAAAGAGGTATCCTGCACAATTCTTGTGTGTAAAGTGTCAGGTTGTTTGATCTTTACATGTGGACGTGGTTTAACCTTCAAGAACTAGGGCAAGATGCACATTCTTTCTCTAATGCTTTGGCAAATAACCAAGCATGTCTATTTTGCTGCTAGGTGCAATTTTATTTTGGTAAGTTCAATGTTTTCAGCTGATTTGACTAGCAGTTTTAACTAAGATATCTCCTAAGTAGGACTACATTTTCTTTGCAGATTGCGATCATGGACATATGAACAATAAATGCTTTCAAATGGTGGGTACTGGATAAAACACAGTTTGTATGATCATAGTAGATGATTTCATTCAAAGACTAATTGTCATCTAAATGAGAAAGTGGCCACTTAAAAGCACCTAAGAAATAATTTTGCTTACAATTATTATTATTTTTGATGAGAAATTGAACCTCAATATTATAATTTCATCCTCCTTTATTCTGCCTTTCAGATGTTGCATATTAAAAACACACAATGTATTTGCTCAATCAACGTTTTTGCCTGTCTCACCATTCTTCTTCCTGAAAGACCTTCATATTTCAAGACACACACAAATACTATTTTCATTGTCCTTCCCAAAGTAGACAACTATGCATGTATATTCTGGTGATTCTATAGATATTACAGCTCTAATCATGTCTTAGTCTCAGAAAAAAATAATAATAATACAATGTAACATTTCCTAAACAGTCTGAGAGCTCTGTAAGAAATGAAACCTACTTATAACCCTCTCCATGCCTTCATAGTAGCCCATCGATAAGAGTTTTTAAATTGAGAACGTAATTTAAATAAAAGGCACAGTATTATGGAAGACAAAATGTTGCTCTGGCATCATTTTCAATAACCTCAATTTAAAAAGTCAATGTTAGAATTGAAAATTCTATTATATCTGGTGGGTAATCTGTCAGATAATGTTTATTCCTTATTAAATCAAGTTGTTCTGAGTTCTTGGAAACTAAAAACTTTAATAAACAAAAAACGTTAGTATTTTATATCTTTGATTTTACATAAAACATATGTGATTTTACCATATAGTAATAAAATATTTATAGTTTTTCCATGAAGGCACAAAAAGTTATTCAAAGTGACATAGGCTTGGAATTTTAACAGTCTCTGTGATGTCAAGTCTTTCATTTATTTTCTCATATTATGTATTTTTTTCTGTTCACAGGCTTTTTACACAATGTACTCATCTTGACACATTTTCAGAATTATTGCATTACAGGCAAGGTGTCTGTTTTTAGAAATAACTGTTCTTGCTTGAGATGGCTCATGTGTCCATTAGCTGTATGTGTCTGTGTGGTATATGTGTATTTGTGTATGTATATGTATGTTGGTGATGGGGGTAGAGTCATGCTTTACAAGGAGAAATCTTGCTCTACAATAGTGACTAGAGTCCACAATACATTTATTCAGTAAAATTATATTGCTTGCCTTCCTACTACTCTTTTCATTAACAAACTCTTAGTGTAGGCAATGATGCTTTATGCTATTTAGACCTCAAGAAGGTTAAAGTAACTCACTCGATTAGTTGATGGACTAGATGTGTTCCCATATGATTTGTAGGTTTCTTCTCACAAAACATGTTTACAACACCATCTGTCACACTGCAGTTCTTCTAATAGAAAAGGTAAGTACTGGGCTCTATACCTGGGCGATAAAATAATGCATAAAACAAATCCCCATGACACTAGTTCACCTATCTAACAAACCTTCACCTTTACCCCCGAACCTAAAATAAAAGTAAAAACAAAAAGATAAGTATGGCCTGTGTATTTCACGTTTGCTTTTGACATAATGGTCAGCATTGCCCCAACTAGCATTATGGGTCACTACATTTTATTTTACTAAACACACCAATTACTGACTTACTCTAACATTTTTAAAAACAAAATACAGAAGTCAGAATCTTCTTAATAGGTATATGACAGTTACTGTAAATATTTCTGATTAAACTGGCAACCAGGTCCCCCTTATATGATAGAGAATCGGGAAAAGGCCATAAGGTATGACAGAAGACATGAGTTTTAGGCTAAAACCATGAACATGCAGCTCTTGCTTCTTTGGTTTTTCGATATAGATTAGATTTGTAAGCTTCATGTGTTTTCTTCTTTGTCTCAAGTTGTTTCATATTAAGTAGGGATAGACCAAAGCTATAGTAAGAAAAAGCATCTGAAATTACAAGTTTTTTTTCTTTTTTCTTTTTTCTTTTTTTTTTTTGAGAAAATCAGTTTTCGCTGAAGGAAACTGTAATATATAACAGGAATGAAATCATTTTCTTATTTAGAAAATATGTTGTAAATCATTTTAGTTTGCTGATAAGAGTGGCTTGGAGATGCTCAATATTGGTGACTGAGGTAGTGAAAGGAAAAATGTATCTGCTAACTATTCAAGTAGAAATAAGTTCTTGAGTAAGGACTAAACATATGACCCTGCTTAATCATAAAGAGCTGACTTCTGCTGTGGTGATTCCTATCAATCATCACTTCCAAACAACGTCACATTCATTACTTCCATTGGACTTACACTGAATCCTAAGCTATGCATATCCAAAAATATATTATTGTTATTCCAGAGAATTGCATTTAGGTAGAACCAATGAAGATCACTTTTTATTTTTTTTTTTAAGACTCATCTCATTTTTCTCTTATTGGGATACTGTAGTTGCTGATTTTTTTTTTTTTTTTTTTTTTTTTTTTTTTTTTTTTTTTTGTCTTACCAAAGTTTCTCATAAACATTCTTTTCAAGGCCCGTTTCACATCCTTGTTTCTCAGGCTGTAGATAAATGGGTTCAGCATGGGACTCACAAAAATACAAAACACTGCCACAAGTTTCCCTTGCTCAATAGACCCCTCATTTGCTGGTCTCAGGTACATGCAGAATAGGGACCCATAGAACAAAGTGACAGCTGTCAGGTGGGAGCCACAGGTGGAGAAGGCTTTGCACTGCCCTTCGCTGGAATGGATCCTCATAATGGTGATGAAAATTATAATGTAGGAAATGAGAATGATGAGCAGGGAAACTGTGAGGTTAATCCCTGCTGACACAAACAAGGCAGTTTGTTTTACGTAAGTGTCAGAACATGTCAACATTAAGAGGGGTGGGTCAGCACAGTAGAAATGGTTGATGGTGTTGGGTCCACAAAAGGACAAGCAAGAGGTCAGTATTACTTGCATCGTGCCCACCATAGAACCCCAAAAGTAGGGGAAAGTCACCAGGCAGATGCAAACGGGCCTGGTCATTTTGCTGCTGTAATGTAGGGGATTGCAGATTGCCATACAGCGGTCATAGGCCATGGCACCAAGCATGTAATATTCAGTAAGGAGCAGAGTCACAAAGACAAAACATTGGGCCAGGCACCCAGCATAGGAAATGGTCTTCTTCTCAGATAAGAAA
This sequence comes from Saguinus oedipus, assembly GCA_031835075.1. Classification (NCBI taxonomy): domain Eukaryota; kingdom Metazoa; phylum Chordata; class Mammalia; order Primates; family Cebidae; genus Saguinus; species Saguinus oedipus. The sequence goes on along the minus strand of CM063178.1, from coordinate 60,730,509 downwards.
TTAACAAGCATCTGTGGAGAGACATTAGTGGAATAAAAAATATCCACACATGCTAAATGAGTAAGGAAAAAATACATGGGGGTTTGCAGCCGAGGAGTGAATCGGATTAGGAAAATCATCCCAAAGTTCCCAGTCAGGGTGATGAGGTAAATCAGGAGAAATACCACAAAAAGCATAGGCTGTAGCTCTGGCTGACTAGTCAGTCCCAGCAGAATAATTTCAGTTGCCTCCGTGTCATTGTGTTTGGGATCTATCTTCATCTTCATAGTCTCCAATAAGAAAAGAAGAATGTGCCAGATACAAAAGAAAAATAAATTATATACAAACTAAGAACAGGCAAAAATCAATGAGCACTAAAACAAACTACTGTTGCAAAGAGAATTGCAAGAGTATTTCCCTTGGAGATGGAAATGTCTCAATAGATGCTTTAAGGGTAGTTTATGGCTCTGGTTAAAGCAGACAGTACAAGAGATTTTGAGGTCCATGCACCATATTGTGCTGGCCAGTTGAGGTGGCTTCTTCCACCTCAACTCTGCTAACACATATGGGATTTGACGTAGCTCACTGGTGCCCCTAAATAGACTGTGGAATCAGAATCCTTTATCCTCAGAAAGGCAACCACCACATTCTGATAATGATACAAACGCTTGATCTGGGAACATGGCTAATGAGTAACTCCCTGTAGAGTAAATCTTCTGTCTTCTGTACTTAGAGGATCATATATTTCCTGAGTCTATTGTATATACATTCAGGTTCAGTTTCTTCCTCATTTCTCGCTCTCCATTAACAATGGGCATCTCCTGGTCCCTTGGTGTTCTGTCCATCCTAACTTTTTTGTTCAAAGCAACAACTAATAGATACTTTGGATTGTTTCTTCACATAATACCCATTTTCATTTCATAAATCACATTTTATCTTGTAGTATCCCAATTTAGTTTATATTTATATTTCAACTTGTCCTACACCATTGACTTGCCATTTTATATCTGATCCATCAGGAAGTCTTTTCAGGTCTACCTTCCAAATATTACACAATAAATTTTAAAACCACTTTTCAGGATTTCCTCTGCTAACAGTCAGTCTTAGATAAAATTATCTCTTGCTTAAGTTACAGCAATAGTTCTTTCTTCCATTCTTGAAATTATTTGTTCTCCAACACCAGACCATTGTATTTTAAAAACATAAATCACAGCCTTTTACTAGCTTGGTAAAACAGTCCAAGATTTTTCATCACACGTGGGCTAAAATCTAAACCTCTCACCAGGACACACCAGGACCTGTGTGATGTTTTCCCACTGTGTCTCCAAATTCTTCTCTTTCCACTTTCCCTTCATCCCTTCTTCTCCTGCTACCTTGACCTTTCCAGCTGTTCCCTGATCATGCTGAGCACATACCCACTTCAGCTCCATCTGCCTAGAATATTCCTTCCCAGACTTTGAGTGATTCACTTCATCACTTCATTGTATTCCAAACACCTTTTTAATCATGAATCATGATTTCTTTTTTCTCATATTAATTATCACTTCTGAAATTGTTTATTTAAATGTGCATTCTCTGTTTCCTCCAAAATGTTGGCTACATGAGGACAGGAACATCATTTGTGCCATATCCTCAGAACCTGGACAAATGCCTGAATCATAATAGATACACAGTAACCATTGGTGGATGAATTAATGAGGTCACTTTGCCAACTCACATCAGCTGACATTTCATGGTGTGCAGATCTCTTACCTTTTAAATGTTATCAGTAGAGACCAAGTTACTACAAAAAATTCTAGCTACCATGTGAAGAACGTATGGAAGGGAGTGCAATTAGAGGTAGAGAGATCATTAGGGGTTGGTTTTAGTAACAAAGCTAGTGATAATGGTGCCTGAGCTAAAACTTAGCATATTAAGTAAAAACTTTCAGTTTGCACTGTTGGAAATTAGGTGGGAGTTGAGTCAGGGCTGCAAAAATGAGTTGTCTTTAATTATGATAGAAAACATTGCAAGGATGAGAGGATATAGAATATTTACACCTTTTAAAGAAAAAGTATATTTCTTTCTTTATATATCACATATTCACAAATCTAACATTAAGTTCAGTGGTTATCAGCCCTGGTTTCACATGAGAATCAAATTGGTGTTTTTAAAAACACTGATACCTAGGTTCTAGGCCAACCCAGGTGGGGCGCGCATGCACGTGCACACACACACACACACACACACACACACACACAAATAAACAAATATTATTTTAAGTTCCAGGATATATGTGCAGAATGTGCAGGTTTGTTATATAGATAAACATGCGCCATGGTGGTTTGCTGCATCTAATTGATATGATATTTTTAACAAGCTTTTATACTATTTTAATGCACAGACAACATTGAAAGCACTGAACTAGGCAATCGAAATGACCTGTTTGTATTAAACAAGATTTTTTTAACATGGTTTCACCCCCGATAGCTTACACTTTCCTCTTACAGTAGATTCTGAGATATTCTCACACAAAGACTTTTTCCAGCCCCAAATATAGAACTTGCTATCTTCAATGCACATAAAACTTTCCTCCATTGGTTTGGAATAAAGTAGCCCAGCCTCTGACGTTAGCCCTTATAGTATCCTGTTGGTTCTAGAAAGCTTAAAATAGAAAATCTTTCTGAAAGCCTTCATGATCCTATCTCAAGTCTTCTCACACCCAAGAAACAGAGGGCAAAAGATGAAATTATCAAGGGTCATGCCATCCAATTGTTTATTACATAGAGCCCAGGGTTTGATTTACGGGACACATAGGGAAAAAAGCATATCCTCTATATCACTAATTGTGAAAGTAGAGCTTGGTAGAGTTATGTTTCAGGTTATGAGCCAATGTGGGGAGTGGAAAAAAAGGACTATGTTATAATTCCCACTAACATGTTCAGACTTTTTAAAATGCCATTGCAGATGGCTTGTGGTGAATGACATCTAAGAATTTTTCAGTCACACATCACATACCCTAACCCAAAATAACATGAGCTAACACCAGACGGATACAACTCATATTGTTGAAAGTGCCAACAGTTTTCACTTTTCATTCAGTGGTGTTCTCTCACATCAGCAGCAAGATGAATAAGAAAATGGGAAGAATGAGGAGAATAATCATTAAATATATAAAATTATTCTACTTTAAATAATAGAACTATTGGAAAGAAACCAAACTATCCTTAGGGCAAGGAAGAGTCTAAGCTCTGTGTACAATGTAGAAAGAAAAAACATAATTTCAGTCATGCAGGGTATTTTCTGAGAAATTCTGCCAAGTGGGGCAACTTCAGCTGAAAGCTCCATAAATCCATAACAGTGTTAGCAAAGGACAGAAACACAATAGAGAAAATGCATTCCCTTTGAGCAAAACAATGCAAACCTATTTTGTTGTTTTGTTTTTGTTCTTTTATTTTTTTAACACAGTTTCTCTCTTTTGCTCAGGCTGAAGTGCAGTGGCACCATCTTGGCTCACTGCAACCTCCGCCTCCCAGGTTCAAGTGATTCTCCAGCCTCAGCCTCCCAAGTAGCAGGGATTACAGGCACCTGCTACCACAACCTGCCAATTTTTTCTATTTTTAGGAGAGACAGGGTTTCACTATGTTGGCCAGGCTGGTCTCAAACTCCGACCTAAGGTGATCCACCCACTTCATTCTCCCAAAGTGTTGGGATTACAGGCGTGAGCCATGGCGCCTGACCAGCCTGGACACAGCATTGCCATCATATCCCAATGCAAAACTGAATTGAAGAAACTTAATAAAAGCCCCTAGAAATGAGGGTAAAAAGTCTTCGCTTTTTTTTTCCTTCTCATCATTAAACTTACCCTCATTTTTATCCAATTCTCTTGACACTCTTCTCTTAGTAAAAATTTTACCAAGTAATTAAAGACATAGAAAAATATATTTTCTTGTGCCAAATTCTAAGGCTCAAGAGAATATAAACAAGTTAATAGAGAAAGGAATGTTTTTGAATTCCAAGCTTTGACTAAAGCTCAACTTGTAAGCCTACTCTGAGTCTCAGCTGTGTCATGAATAATGGATCTGTAACCACGGTCAGGGTATTTGCAGAGCCTGCCTGACCGCCCCGTACATCACTAGTCACCTGTTGTCTGCATCAGAGTCAGAGGCCCATCTGCCTAGGGTTTTGTCTTACCATGGCAATTCTTATGTCCACTACCAATTTCATTTTATGTTCAAAAGAGAAAATAAGAAATCACACAAATTTCCTATAAGTTCTTGATTTTCAGAATTGTCAGACTTACCTGTGGGAGAATAGTAATTTCTTATTCTACTCAAAAGTCCTCAATGTGGAAGGATTTATACCTGAATGACTAATCTTGGGAGACTCATTCCTGAAGACTAGTTAAGAAACCACACAGGATATTGTTAGGGCTCCCTCTGGAGGTGTTTACAAAAGTCACATCATAATGTATAGAATCCTAATTTAGATGTACATAGTGTCTTTCAGTAAATGCAAACACACTTGGTACAGATTTTGATATTGAGATTAATTCTAGAGCATATAGAAAGGTATTCCCTTCTTTGTAATCAAAAGGCCTTTGCTGTGACTCTGCACATTATATCCTCAGCTAAAATAGTTTTTTTTTTTCCTTTTCTGAAAACCCCTGGTGGTTTTCTCTTTCTTGCGATATTTGCTTTCTTCTTTTTTATTACTCCTACTGGGGTGAAAGTGCTCTGAGAATAAAGCTAATATCAATTTCACCTTGATATTCCCTGTGGAGGCCTGCACAACATTGTGGGTATACAGTTAATCTTTAGTGAAGAATAATTGAATAAATGACTGAACAGTGGTAATTAGTTTAAACGAATTAGTTCAAGTACACTTACTGCCATGAGCCACTTATACAACGGTATGTGTAATTTATGATTGCAGAGATATGTTAATTCATATAATGCTTAATCATTGGGCCCCAAGTATATTAATATTTGAAATCAAAATAAAGTCCTACTACTTCTGGATCAGATTCATAATATTATCGTAACTTAAAATAAAATAATAGAATAGTATGATATCTTTCATTAGAGCTAAAAGAATCTTCCCCCGCATGCTATTCACCATTAATTATTGATATTTAAAAATGTAGATTATGACAGAGAGAAAATCAAAACCCAAGGTCTGGTTCTTCAGCCTGGGCACACTAATAAGTGGAGAGGAAAAACAACAAAAAAATACTTTAGAAGATCTCTCTGAGATTGGCTATCCCAATCCGCCTGGCTGAGGCTTTGACCCTGAATCAACTTGTTGAGTAACTAAAGCAAAGTCAACTTTGGGATTAGCTTATTTGAGCAGCTATGATCACAGCTGTTTTCACAGTTTCTTCAGTTACCAGGTGGCATGGATGGTACTTAAATTTCCAAACTTCCAGCATGTCCCAAATAGGGGAGCAGATGAATAGGTAAGATTTGACGACCTGGACGTGTTGCACCAGTGAAGCTGAGTCCTACACAGCAGACTGACCAGGCCATTTCTGAATTGATATAAGGGGCAGACGTAAGGGAAATTCCTGTGAAAACCGAGGTGCAACTGGGTCACCACGGAAGATAAGAAGGTTATAACTATCCAGCCAAAAGACAGAAATGACTCTGAGGTGTATTTTTTATGGTGGATGACAGCAGAGCAAACTGTCACCAGGCAGATTAGAGGTCAAGAAAGATCAGAGAGCAGCACCAGATGCATTTATAGACCTCCCTTCCTTACCCATAGAGGCCTCAAAGTCATAGAAGGGAAAAGAGGTTAAAATTTTAACGACTGCATATTTATCTAAAGAGGAAGACAAACAAAAGAGTTATTTCAATCATTGACTATTTTAAGATCAAAGGTACTCTATAAAAGAAAGCCATAGATCACAAGTCCATGTAACATGTAATTGTGTCCTGACTCATAAACACAAGGTTTTGTAACACCTGGACATTTTGCTTCCATATCACAAGGAATTGCAGATGGTCATGTAGCAGTCATAAGCCATCACTGTGAGCATATAGTAATCTGTGATCACCAGTGCAATGAAAAAGTGAAATTGGATAAAGCAGCCAATGGAGCTGCATTTATACACATTTGTGATTCAGGGATAGGTGGCTCTATAGTAGGATTGTGTGAATTTTGGGATAATGGCACATACTTAGAACTACCATTTGACCTAGCAATCCATTTACTGAGTATATACACAAAGGAGGATAAATTATTCTGCCCATAAAGACATATGCATGTTTATGTTGATCACAACAATATTCACAACCGTGAACACATGGAATTTAACTTAAATGCCCTTCATCAGGGCATTTAATGAAACACTACCTGTTTCAATTTTTATGATAAGCATAAGGCAGTATGCTGATCAATTGGATGATGAAATAACTTGCACACCAAAACCTTGTGACATGTAATTTTTCTTATTATGCTGCCTAACTGAGTGTAGAGAGTTTGATGCGTTTTACATAGTATCAGTTAAATATTAAACATAATTAAGAGAATTTGGCTTCAAAATGGGTAAATGGGTAGAATTATAATGGTTATAGTATTATTTATACAAATAATAATATAACATCAGTAATGTAGTTAGAACACTTCGAAGCTAGGATTTTGATAATAATAGCATGCTACAACTTTTAAATAAAAATAGCAAATTGAATAGTTGCAAACAAGTAAAAATCTCAAGGGCAAGTAGGATGTATTCAACTACCTGACCACAGTATCATTTGTGTGGCTAAATCCACCTGCTGTCCCTCTAGTAGACACACATGTTAGTCATTGCAGTGGAGAAAAATGACATGAATTAAGGAATTAATGTCTTTGAGTAATATAAACAGAGCCTTCTGAAGGTTTTTAAATGAATAATTATATAAGTATGTGTAAAACTGTTCCTGGAGTAAGTATCGTACACATAGCTAATTTCTGTATTTTCTATTCATTGCTGTATAAACAAATTAACACTACCTTCTTTTGTGTGGACATCTGGTCCTGTGATTCCATGCTTAAAATTATAAATACTTTACTCTTTCTGAATGAAAATAGCTCATTCATTGCTTTTCATCTAACCATTTAGTTATCATAGAGCCAGTTTTATTTTTGTCAGAAAATGTACTTTGTATATCTTATATTTTATTAGGTAGCCATTCTATACCAACATACAAAAGAAAATACATACATGAATACACATGTACATTGGGGCATATTTCTTGAAAGTGAAAGCATTCGGCTTAAAAATGAGCCAAATCTTCAACTATTTTTATGCAAAACAAGGTACCTTTACATTAAGGGAGGAGAAATTAGAGACACCAGTTTTAGAGAGACACCAGTTTTATAATCTTATAATACCTTCTATTCCAACAGAAAAATGTTTTTTTTTTTTTTTTTTTGAGACAAAGTCTCATTCTGTGACCCAGGCTGGGGTGCAGTGGTGTGATCTCGGTTCACTGCAAACTGTGCCTCCTGGGTTCAAGCAATTCTACATGCCTCAGCCTCCTGAGTAGCTGAAATTACAGGCATGCACCACCACGCCTGGCTAAGTTTTATATATATATTTTTTTTTAATTTTTATTGCATTATAGGTTTTGGGGTACATGTGCAGAACGTGCAAGATAGTTGCATAGGTACACACATGGCAGTGTGTTTTGCTGCCTTCCTCCCCCTCACCCACACTTGGTATTCATCCCCAGGCTATCCCCCCCAGCCCCCCCCGCTGTCCCTCCCCCATTTCCCCCAACAGTCCCCAGTGTATAGTAGACCGCCTCTCTGTGTCCATGTGTTCTCATTTTTCTCACCCGCCTATGAGTGAGTATATGCGGTATTTCTTTTTCTGTTCTTGTGTCAGTTTGCTGAGAATGATGTTCTCCAGATTCATCCATGTCCCTACAAAGGACACAAACTCATCATTTCTGATTGCTGCATAATATTCCATGGTGTATATGTGCCACATTTTCCCAGTCCAGTCTATCATCGATGGGCATTTGGGTTGGTTCCAGGTCTTTGCTATTGTAAACAGTGCTGCAATGAACATTCGTGTGCATGTGTCCTTATAGTAGAACGATTCACAGTCTTTTGGATAGATACCCAGTAATGGGATTGCTGGGTCAAATGGAATTTCTATTTCTAGGTCCCTGAGGAATCGCCACACTGTCTTCCACAATGGTTGAACTAATTTACACTTCCACCAACAGTGTAAGAGTGTTCCTATTTCTCCACATCCTCTCCAGCATCTGCTATCTCCAGATTTTTTAATGATCGCCATTCTAACTGGTGTGAGATGATATCTCAATGTGGTTTTGATTTGCATCTCTCTAATGACCAATGATGATGAGCACTTTTTCATATATTTGTTGGCCTCATGTATGTCTTCTTTTGTAAAGTGTCTGTTCATATCCTTTGCCCATTTTTGAATGGGCTTGTTTGTTTTCTTTCTGTAAATCTGTTTGAGTTCTTTGTAAATTCTGGATATCAGCCCTTTGTCTGATGCGTAAACTGCAAAGATTTTTTCCCATTCTGATGGTTGTCGATTCACTCTAGTGACTGTTTCTTTTGCCGTGCAGAAGCTGTGGAGTTTGATTAGGTCCCATTTGTCTATTTTGGCTTTTGTTGCCAATGCTTTTGGTGTTTTGGTCATGAAGTCCTTGCCTACTCCAGTTTTATATTTTTAATAGAGATAGGGTTTTGCAATGATGGCCAAGCTAATCTCAAACTCCTGACCTCATGTGATCCAGCGGCCTTGACCTGCTGGGATTACAGGCAAGAGCCACTGCACCCGGCCTCCAAAATAGTTAAGCAATATTATTGTATTATACAATTTTAGTAATTCAAGGAATCAAAATAAAACACAGACTGACTGGAACAGAGACGATCTTACACATCAATTTGAAATAAACACACAGCATTGCTCAATATTCTCAAATCTCATGGGATGTAACAAATCTACATTTTGATTTTGATATATAGCTATATTTTTTTTTTTTTTTTTTTTTTTTTTTTAATTTTTATTGCATTATAGGTTTGGGGGTACATGTGCAGAACAAGCAAGATAGTTGCATAGGTACACACATGGCACTGTGCTTTGCTGCTTTCCTCCCCTTCACCCACACTTTATTGACTGATTTCTCAGAGCATAACTCATCACCGGCAACTCTAAGAAAATTAGGGATGCTGCTTCTGTCTTGGTCAGAGAGCACTTTGATTCATTTGTACTAACCTGGAACTAAGTGTGCACTGGAAGATATAGAGTAATGAACGCATCTCTAGGTCCCTTTGTCCTCTAACAAATACAGTGCTTTGCAATTTTCAAATATTCTTCATTCTATTTGCAACTCCCTTTCTAAATCAACAATTTTATGCATCATCAATTTTATATATAGTCCTGGTTCTCAGACCTGTCTTTAACTCTTAGCATGTTAATGAAATTAATCTCAATAAGGCAGACTAGTTCCAACATAATTCCATAACCTCCATCCTCCAAAGGACCTGGACCCTGACCAATAATCTTCTTCTTTCTACTGGTTATGCCACTCTTCTGTTCTTACAGTCTTTCAAACCTTTCCTCTCCTCAAATGTCTCACCTGCCCCAACTTCCTACCCTACACTCTCATTAGATGACCTCACTCCAGTGTTTATAGCCAAAAGTTGAAGAGTTCTAATGAGAATCTCCTTGTTTTCTTTATACTAAAAAGGCAAAAGTTATCTACCTATGTTTTCCTCTTCCATATTATTGAAAGGCATGACTAATTTCTCTATTTTTACTGAAGATCATGTACACTTATACAGAAACTCTACATAAATGTATCAAAGGGATTTTGTCCTCAAAGGAGAGTTAAGCTCCAGAAAGCATAAGTTAAAGTGATGCTCTTGAGGAACAAAGAATATTTTAATTGGCTTTTTAGAATTCATTTAAAAATATTCTAGGGAATATACCTCATAAATATATTATAAATCTTGCTCCCTTGTTTTTATAACATATGTTCATTAACATTAAGAGGTAGTTTACTTTTTAGATTTGTTTACTAAAAATACAACTTCGTGTGTGTGTGTGGAGAGATAAGTATTCAATCAATGGAGAAAACAAATATTTTCTCCAATTTCACTTGACTTTTCTATTCACATGTTAATATTGCATTGACTCAAGCACTGTGCTTGACAATTGAATGAAGAAATAATCTGTACACTAAAACCCCATCACACATAATTTGCCATTATAACAAAGCTTCACATGTACCCCTGAACCTAAAATAAAAGTTAAAAAAGAAATCTGTCCCAAGGAGACTGTTTTTTCTTAATATGCTGCATCCTACTTAAGGAACTATGAATTTCATGCATTTTCGGGATTATACTGCCTACCTTATTGTAGACAGTTTGATGCAATTTGCATAGTATCAGTTAAATATTAAACACAAATAAGAGCATTTCACTTCTAAATAATAATAATAGGGTAGAAATTTATTATAGTTATAGTACTATTTATGCAAATAAATATAATAAATTATACAAATAATAAAACAATAGCAGTGATGTAGTGTCTAGTGTGCATGACACCATGGTAGAACACTTCTCAGCTAGGATTTTGATATTAATAGCATGCTACAACTTTTATATAAAAATAGCTAATTGAAAAATCACAAAGAAGTAAAAATCTCAAGAGCCAGTAGAATGTATTCAACTACCTGACTTCAGTATTTTCTTTTTGAAAATGTTAGAATAAGTCGGTAACCTGTGTGTTTAGTAAAATGAAGTGTAGTGACCCATACGCTGGCTATACTTATTTTTCTTTTTTTATTTTAGGTCGGGGGTACAGGTGAAGGTTTGCTAGATAGATGGAGCTATTGTCATGGGGGTTTGTTGTGTAGATTATTCCATCACTAAGATATTAAGCCCAGTAGTCAATAGTTATCTTATCTGTTTGAAAAATGTTATGCAATGTGATAGCTAGTGTTGTAAACATGTTTTGTAAAAAGAAACCTACAAATTGCATCATATGGGAACACATCAAGTCCATCAACTAATCGAGTGTTATTTTAACCTTCTTTTTGAGTTCTAAACAGCGTAAACCATTGTTGCCTACGCTAATTTTGTTCACGAAAAGAGCAGTGGGAAGGCAAGGAATGTAATATTACTGAATAAATGTATTGCAGACTCTAGTCACTATTGGAGAGCAAGATTTCTCCTGATAATTCATGACCCCACCCCATCACCAACATACACAAATACACACATACCGCACAGACACACACATACAGGTAGGTAATGGACACATGAGCCATTTCAGGCAAGAACAGTTCTTTCTAAAAACAGACACCTTGCCTGTAATGCAATGATTCTGAAAATGTGTCAAGATGAGTACATTGTGTAAAAAGCCCGTGAACAGAAAAAAATTAATACATAATATGAGAAAATAAATGAAAGACTTGGTATCACAGAGACTGTTAAAATTCCAGGCCTATGTCAGTTTGAATAATTTTTTTGTGCCTTCGTGAAAAAAATGAATACTTTATTACTATATGGTAAAATCACATGTGTTTTATGTAAAATGAAAGATATAAAATACTAAAATGTTTTTTTGTTTATAAAAAGTTTTTAGTTTCCAAGAACACAGAACAACTTGATTTAAAAGAAATAAACATTATCTCACAGATTACCCAAGCATGTATAATAGAACTTTTAAGCCAACATTAACTTTTTTAAATTGAGGTTATTGAAAATGATGCCAGAGCAACATTTTGTCTTCCATAATGTTGTGCCTTTTATTGGAATTACATTCTCAATTTAAAAAACTCTTATCGATGGGCTACTATGAAGGCATGGAGAGGGATATAAGTAGGTTTCACTTCTTACAGAGCTCCCAGACTACATTAGGAAACATTACATTATATTATTATTATTAGTTTCTGAGACTAAGAGCTGATTAGAGCTGTAATATCTACAGAATCACAGGAATATACATGTGTAGTTGTCTACTTTGGGAAGGACAATGAAAATAGTATTTGTGTGTGTCTTGAAATATGAAGTTCTTTCAGGAAGAAGAATGGTGAGATGGGCAAAAACATTGATTAGGCAATACAATTGTGTTTTTAATATGTAATATCTGAAAGACAGAATAAAGGAGAAAAAAATTATAATATTGAGGTTCAATTTCTCATCAAAAAGAACATGCTGCCACTGAAAGTGAAATTATTTCTTAGGCACTTTTAAATGACCACTTTTCCATTAGATGACAGTTAGTCTTTGAATGAAATCATCTACTATGATTGTAAAAACTATATTTTATCCAATCCCCACCATTTTGAAGCATTTATTGTTCACATGTCCATGATCCCAATCTGCAAAGAAAACATAGTCCTGCTCAGGAGATATCTCAATTAAAACTACCAATCATATCAGCTGAAAACTTTGAAATTATTGAAATAAAATTGCATCTGGTAGCAAAATAGACATGTATGGTTATTTGCCAAGGCATTAGAGAAAGAATGTGCATCTTGCCCTAGTTCTTGAAGGTTAAACCACTTCCACATGTAAAGATCAAACAACCCAGGGCCCGTCGGGGAAGTTGGGGGGCTCAGGGAGGGATAGCAGTGGGTGGGGGAATTGGGGAGGGCTAACATTAGGAGAAATACCTAATTTAGTTGATGGGGAGATGTATGCAGCAAACCACCATGGCACCTATGTAACAAACTTGCAAGTTCTGCACAAGTACCCCAGAACTTAAAGTATAATACAGATAGATAGATAGATAGATAGATAGATAGATAGATAGATAGATAGAAGATAGATAGATAGATAGATAGATAGATAGATAGATAGATAGATAGATAGATAGATAGATGATAGATAGATAGATGATATAGATAGATAGATAGATAGATAGATAGATAGATAGATAGATAGATAGATAGATAAATAGATAGATAGATAGATGATAGATAGATAGATAGATAGATAGATAGATAGATAGATAGATAGAGCGAGCAACCTGACAGTTTACAGACAAGAATTGTGCAGAAGACCTCCTTCCTAACCCCAGAAACTTCCACTTTGTAAAAACTTTTGGCATTATTAACCGGTGTTTTATCCTTATACTTTTCCTGGAGTTGATTCTTATTATTCTTGCTACATGTCCTTTCTCTAGGTTAAGAATACTGGATTTCAGCCCTTCTCTCACCAATTACTGCTGGTATTTCACTCTGGTTCATTAAGGGCACAGCATAGTTTCTAAGCCCTGTTTTGCTGTGTGGACATTTACTGGCTCAGCTTATTCCTCATAACTTCTTTAGCAGTTCAAACATCATCCAATCAAAGAGCCATCACATGTGGAAGAAGGTAGAATTGCTCCTTTTGCCACTCAGTCTTTCTCTGTCTCAGCAACTTTTATACTGGGTTTTTTCTTTTATTGCATTTTAGGTTTTGGGGCACATGTGCAGAACATGCAAAATAGTTGCATAGGTACACACATGGCAGTGTGTTTTGCTGCCTTCCTCCCCTTCACCCACATTTGGCATTTCTCCCCATGCTATCCCTCCCCAGCTCCCTCCCTGCTGTCCCTCCCCTATTCACCCCAATAGACCCCAGTGTGTAGTGCTCCCTTCCCTGTGTCCATGTGTTCTCATTGTTCATCACCCTCCTATGAGTGAGAATACACAGTATTTCATTTTCTACTTGTGTCAGTTTGCTGAGAATGATGTTCTCCAGATTCATCCATGTCCCTACAAAGGATACGAACTCATCATTTTTGATTGCTGCATAATATTCCATGGTGTATATGTGCCACATTTTCCCAGTCCAGACTGGGTTTTATAGCTATGAACATGGTGTGGAGCTGTGATCGTTGTTTATTTTTGAGATTTAGGTTATGTAAAATAAGTGGGATTTACACAGAGTGGCCATATTCTCCAGAAAACTTGTAATAGTTAGTACAATTCCACTACCAGAAAAAAGCCTCATGGCAGAATGAAATAAAATCAGGGTAAATGGAGGTGGATTTGGTTGTTTGTAAGATTCCTTGAGTCCTGGCATCCCATGGTTTGATGATTCTAAGTAGAGACATAAGAGACTGTTTTAAAAATTTTACTTAAAGAAGCTTTGACTTCCTTGTTTCTCAAACTATAGATGAGAGGATTCAACATGGGGATGACTACTGTGTAAAATACAGATACCACTTTGTCTTGATCCATTGAGTAGCTGGAGCTGGGACGCAGATACATAAACAGGATTGTCCCAAAGAAGATGGTGACCACCGTCAAGTGGGAAGCACAGGTGGAGAAGGCCTTGTGCCTCCCTTCTGCAGAGTGAATCCTCAAGATGGCAGCAAGGATGTAGAGATAGGACACAAGAATAAGTAAGAGACAGCTCAATTCATTAAAACTGGCAAAGGCAAAAATGACAACCTCATTGATGTGTGTATCAGAACAAGAGAGTTTCAGGAGGGGCGGAGTATCACAGAAAAAATGATTAATGACATTGGAGCGGCAGAAAGACAGCTGGAAGGTGAAGCTAGTGTGAATGGCAGCATTTACAAAGCCTGCAAGATATGTGGCCGACACCAGGAGGGCACTGAGGTGGGGGGACATCAGGACTGTATAGAGCAGAGGCTTGCAGATGGCCACATAACGGTCATATGCCATGACTGCCAGCAGAAAACCCTCAATGCCAGCAAAGGAGCCAAACAAGAAGAATTGAGTGGCACATTCATTAAATGAAATGACTGGGTTCTCCACCCAGAAATTTATCAGCATATTAGGGGCAATGACAGAAGAATAACAGAAGTCAACCAGGGACAAGTTACTGAGAAAGAAGTACATCGGAGTATGGAGACGTGAGTCAATCTTGATTAATAGAGTCATGCCAAGATTTCCAACAACAGTGATCATGTAGATGAGTAGAAACAATACAAAAAGAAGGCACTGTAGTTCTGGGTGATCCTTAAATCCCAGGAGAATAAATTCAGATACGGTTGTAAAGTTTCTCATATCTTAGTTTCAGAATAGAAGACTCACGTGCTGGGATGAGAAAGAAACCATGATAGATATGTTAATCTGCCTCACAAAAGTAATGACTACATTAGCTGTATGCAACTATATGTAAGTATACATCTATAGGAACCCCGTAGAATAATATGTTAAACCTCAAATATACACAATAAAGTTCACTTAAGAAAAAAACAAATGATAAATTAAACCCACAAAACCCATGATACTAAATAGTTTATTCTTCACTATAAGTAAGAGTACTTCTAAGATGTTCTGAAAATGTGTGCATAGCTACTCTTTATTTTATGTGGAGATGAAGAAAAGATCCCGTAAGTAAACTTAATTACCTATTTTATTTAAAATAATATATGTGTTATGTGTGTGTATATGTGTGTATTTGTGTGTGTTTGAGAGAGAGAGAGAGAGAGAGAGAGAGAGAGAGAGAATTTGATGATACCCTACTCTATTCTCCAACTTTTCTCTCTTCCTCTTCTGATCCTACTGCCTTCGTCACCTGTCATCCCATTCCTCCACCAACTCCTTAGCAGATAAACATATGGACACTTACGTATCTTTTCTTTATTGAATTCTGCATTTCCTGTTTCCTGTTAGCCCATTCTAATCAGGCTTTTCCCTCCATCACTCCTTGGAAATTGCTTTTATTCAAGACATCACTGGTCTTGGTTGCTAAATGCAATGGTGAATTCTCAGGCCTCATTTTTCTTGATCTAGCAATAACATTAGACATAATCAATTACTTACCACCCTTTAAAAGGCTATTTCTCTACTCTTCCAGAACATCAAACTCTGGTTTTTCTTCCTGCTACAGGGGTTGCTCCTTCTGTCTCCGTTCCTTTTTCCTCCTCTTCTCCCTCTTTGTGTTGGAGCGTCTCAGAGCTTCCTCCTTTCCTATTTCCACTCTACCCAGGTGCTCTTATTGTCTGAAGATTTTTAATATTGTCTATGTGCTTGTACCTTCTGAGTCATAACTCTAGTCCTGTCCTCTTTTCCAGATTCCAAGCTTATAATTTAACTGCTTACGTCTCCATATGAATATCAAGTAAAACTCAGCATGACCAAAACTGAATTCCTCATGTCCTCCTCTGATATGCTCCAAACATAGCATTCCCCATCTCAAGTCAATCACAGCTCCATGCTTTCATTGACACAGATGAAATTACATAAATAGACAAAAAATGTTGGATAAATGATATTTTCTCTTTCTCACTTGCTGTATAGCCAATCCACTAAATTATTCCATCGGATTTTCCTTTACAAGATCTAGGTCCTAAGCCAGCTACCTCTGCCACTTTCCCTGCCACTAAGTCCCAAGCCGTCTTTTACTTACATTACTGTGACAGTCTTTTAAGCTGATTCTCATATCTCTAAAATAGCTAAAATTCCATTTTATATCCACTTTAAAAAATTTGTAGCCATTCTTTAAGTCTCTTATTTTTGCATAAATATATATGTACACACATGGACAATCACAATATATATGTAATAAATGTATAAACTGACATAAAGCTATCATATTTTCTCTGATATATATGATCCTATGAGTGTATGGGTATGTTATGTAAATATACATATATATACGTGTCTATATACACATACGCATATGAGGGAAATAATTTGTTTAGCTTTTGTAACTCTGTCTTCCCACAATGTGCACATAATTTAGATTTATATTTAGAAAAATATATATGGGGTGGATCACATTCCGTTTATTGTAAAAGAACATTGGATACATCATCTCTCATGAATATATGAATTTGCAACAAACTTAATCAAGTTAGATTTATCCTTGTATTAAACATAAATTTGACCTAAGGAATATTAACTTGTTCAATGTCATAGAGCAAGCAAAACTAAAATACAAGAAAAAGTCTAAATATTGTGATCAGTTTCTCAATTTATGCATCTAATGGCATAAAATTATTCAATTTAAGGTTCTTCATAGAGAAATAAATATGTATTTGTGTTTTGGCTCTCTTTGGATACAAAATTAATTATATTTATGTATTTTTGTACCACACATATTTGTGTTTACATACATTTCTGTATGTATGTGTATATATATGTTGAATATTCTATGAAATTATTTGTTTGTTTCTAGTGATTCTAAATCTCCCTCTTTTAAAACAATGTATGTTCACAGTTTAGTTGACAACCTTAAATTCAGTATTCAGACCTATATAATATAAAATATTTAATCCAAATTCCTTAGATTTTTAAGTCCTCTTGAAACTTTCTACATCAAAGCAAGTTGTGATAAATTAAACGATCTTACCTTCTGTCCTTAAGTAATATTCACTGAAAGTATGGCTCTTATTACTTTACTTTTGTTTTATGGAAACACAAGTCTTCTGTTTCCAACAGTCAGATTTATAGCTTTGAAAACTGCACAAGTGACATTAAAGAATCAACTATGGCAGAATTCAGCAGTACATTTTATCCTTTAGTTCAGCAAATGATAAAATCCACTTCTTTTGAATGCAAGACCCAAGATTGGTCTTATTAAAGATGTGATCATTCTCTGGAGATTTAATCTCTGCTAAACACAAAAAGTCTAGAGTCTGAAATATGCCCATCCTTAATTAAAAAGCGAATTTATTTTTCACTGAGGTAATTGAACTACATTTTCCCCAGTGCCTCACTTATATCTCAGAGAGTATCTTAGGAATACTCTTAGAAGAACAAAATATCTCATGATCCAGAGGCTTGATTGAATACAGCATTGAATTAAATCTATGTGATTGATCAGACCCTGCCTCCAACCCTCAGAATTCCACTTAAAATACAATCCTTATTCATTTCTACTAGAATATGGCTTTCATTTCATTAATTTCTTTATTCACTCAATAAATATTAATCAGTATGTTTCATGAAGCAGACACCACTCTTGGTACTGGTAAAGTAGCCAACAAAATTAATCTTCTCCATTCCCTCTTGCATCTTACCATCTGGCATTGATGGAAGAGAGCTATTACAAAGTAATTTGAAAAAGTAAAGCACAAAACCTATTATTAGCTACTAGGCCTTATGTGATCTGCTTGTCTCTCAGAATCTTCTTGATTGCTGTTCTTTTCCTCCTTAAATTTTCTCTCTCTGGTTCACATATATTTGTTTCCTTGCAATTCTTTTAACAAACCAAAAAGGACCTTGCCTTGGAGCCTTTGTATTTACTGCATGTGAACACAGAAAGCTCTTCCACAAACACTCATATGGTATCATCCCTATCCAGGCATTGCTCACATTTTTTTCAACAGAGAGCTCTTTTCTAACTTCACAGCTCCCTATTTTATTGCCTGTTTCATTTTTATTTGAAACATCATTTATGTTTACGTGAAATGCACACACACATTCACACATACATAATACATTTGACAGAGGCAATACAATATCCCTCACTTAAAATGTAAGTTTACTGAGATAAGAAACTTGGTTTTCTTACCTGTTATTTCTCCAGTATAAGGTACATGCAAGTTATTCAACAAATATTTTTAATGGATTATGAGTAAAGATACAAAAGTTGCCAATTTTCTTGCCCCAGCACAAACTAAAGAAATATAATGGTACAAAAATATTACAGATTTTGCTATATTTTAAGTATTGCAAAAAAATGCAATTAGTTTTGCATTAGCCTATTAGAAAATATTATCTGTGACTTAACATTGAGATAATTCTAAGTCCAATGGTGTAAGTATGATTTTGAGGCACAGTCTTTTCTAGTAGTACAAAAGATGTAAATATTTTACGTATGTCTGAGTATCACAATTAGGAAGAGAAAACTAATTTGTTAATCCTTTTATGCTTACAAAGTTTCTATATGCCAGGTTGTTAATTAAATATATTAATTTGGAACTCAGGTAAGAGGTCAAGACTAGAGAGATAGATTTTGGAATCATGGCACAGATTCATGGTCACTCAAGAATTGAGTGCAGGCAGATAACCAAATATCAAAACTATGACTTTTGCTCCAAGATTTAAAGGGTAGCATGAGATTGGGATAAACAATAAATGCTAACTGGGAAGAAGTAGGAATGAAGGAAGGAAAAACGGAAGTGTGAGGTGATATAGAAACATATGTAGGGTTATATCAAGGCAGGTGGAGGAATTAATTGTGACAAATCCTCCTGAGCTATCAAGTAAAATGAGACAGAGAAGTGATCTTTGGATAAAGTAGTGTTGAAGTGTCATATGTCCTCGACAAGATTAGGCAAAATGGACATATGATACAGATAGACAACTGGAACATGTTACAGAGTAAATAAGACATGAGGAAGTAGGAGCAATGAGGAGACATAGTTCTTTTGGAAAGATTAATAGCAGAGGGAGTGGGGATCAATTGATAAGTTTGTGACTTGATGGAACTTACTGTCAAGGACACAGTGAAAAGGGTGACACTAGAAAATATCTGTATAAAAATGAGGATATTGTGATAGAGTTTAAGATACAAATGTTTGGGGAGAGTAGAGATATAATTTCAGAAGTAAAGTCTGTGGAAAGCTCCAAAGATATGAAAGACCTGGTCTTAGGTAAAAAAAGAGACACATTATCGATTATGACATGAGGAGAGAAAGAGGGTATTTATAAAGATTTAGAGGTGGTAATCTGGGGATGATCATATCAGTAACACAGAGTAAAGAAATGAATTCTCTCTAATTTTACTAATCAGGATAAATGGAGGACACATAGAAGAAACAATTCCGTTTAACTAAGTGGGTATTAGACAGTTGAGCAGAATGGAGGGAAGGTGGAACCATGAAATTGATTATAATCAATAGTGTGTCAATATGTGACAAATCACGGAATCTCAACTGGGCAATGAGTGAAATGTGGACATAAAACAGTGATGAATAATGATAAAGTACAACTGTCCTTGAAAAGTGATTTTTCAAAAAAGATAGGGGATTATTATGAAAGCAGATGAACCAGAATAAAAGGAAATATGAAAGAGAATGCAAGCTCTGATACGGTTTTGGATGTGTTTGAGAGAAAGCTCAGTTAACATTTGAAAGTGGAAGCTATGCGGATATGACATGGGAGGACTCTTCCAAGTGGTCAGGATGAAATAGTTCTTCCTTTTTGGTCTCTAATAAATTTTTCAAGAATGAGGTGATCTCAACCGCAACACTCGAAACACTGATGCCTCTGTCATGGTCTATAGTGGATGGAGGTATAGAAAGAAATTAGAACCAGACTTTGACCTAATTCCAAATCATTACTCAGACTTCCTTCAACAAGTCATCTCATCACAGAAGGCTTTTGTGTCATTGCTCCAACATTGAGAGCTTCCTCCTCACCACAATAAGCACTACAGATAGAATTTTCTCTGATAAGTGTTTATTAAAAACTATGAAGCCTTATGAGGAGCAGAGATAAAACAGTAAAGTACCTGGATTATTACCAAAAAAAAATATATAGAGATTAAGTCAAAACTCAGTAAAATATTTCCCCATTATTGTTATGATTTTCACAATATCATAATATAAGACTTTTTCATATTTTTTTAGATGAAGTTATGCTCTGTCACCCAGTCTAGAGTGCAGTGGCATGATCTTGGCTCATTGTAACCTCTGCCTCCCTGGTTCAATCAAATCTCCTGGCTCAGCTTCCCAAGTAGCTGGGAGTACTGGAGCATGCCACCACACCCAGCTAATTTTCTGTGTTTTTAGTAGGAACAGGGTTTCACCTTGTTAAACAGGATGGTGTCAATCTCCAGATCTTGTGATCCACGAGCTTCAGGCTCCCAAAGTGGTGGGATTACCAGCATGAGCCACCACACCCGGCCTCCCCATGTATCTTATTTGGTATTTCTGGACATATTTGTTAGTAGAGTAGTGCTATTATTTATTGTGAATGCTGTGTCACACTATGCAGATTTGCCTGTCAGCGTGAAGTTTTCATTTCCCTAGCTTCCAGGCATATAGGAAACTGACATCTGATAGCTGATCTACACTCCAGGAATTTCCCCTGCTGAAGAGAATTCCTTGTCCAAGATAGTACACCTTCCCAGTGGGTGATACATATCCAAAAACTGACTGCTGTGGAGATATAAAAACTTGTTCCTCTTTTTCTTAATTTGGGGCGTCTCTGAAGGACATATCTGCTCCAGAACGCCATGTAAGAGTGGCTGAGTCTTCATCACAATTAAGCTCCTTCTGTCCAATCCTGCTTCCCTCACTATATAGATACTGTTTGTGAAAATACTCTCTGATAAACTTTCTGCATTAAAATGTCTGTCTGCCTCCATCTGTTTTTGAAGAACCCAAAGACACCAATGCATGTATAATAAAATTCAGACTGAGATAAGCTTAATAATTAAATTAAAACTTAAGCCCAGATTAGCCAATTCCAAGTGTTTTGATCCCTTTTCCAGGCCCAACCTTCATCTAGCATATTAATGCACCAGAGGGACCCACGCACCTGGGTGTGTGTCTGTGTGTGTGTGTGTGTGTATGTATATATATATATATGTATATACATATATGTATGTATACGTATATATACATATATATGTATGTATACATATATATGTATGTATACGTATGTATATGTATGTTTACATATATATGTATGTATGTATATGTGTATATATATACATGTACATATACATGTATGTGTGTATACGTGTATATACATATGTGTGTACATTATATATGTATGTACATACATACATATGTATATAAAGTATATACATACATACATATGTATATAAAGTATATACATATATATACATATGTATATAAAGTATATACATATATATACATATGTATATAAAGTATATACATATATACATATATATACTTTAACACAAATAAATAGGTTAAATAATTGCAGAATATAATTAACATGAAAATGTATTTTCTTCTTCATAACAAATGATGGGTAACAAGTCTTTACAAGATGTGTTTCTGTAAGATCTTCTTCAGAGCCTCTTTTACATCCTTATTTTTTAAACTGTAGATGAGGGGATTTAGCATAGGGATTATTACTGTATAAAAGACAGAGACAACCTTGTCTTGCTCCATTGAGTAGCTAGATGTAGGGCGCAAGTACATAAAGAGAATTGTCCCAAAGAATATGCTGACAGCCCCATGAGGTGAGAGGTACACGTAGAGAAGGCTTTGTGCCTGCCCTCTGGTGAAGGCATCTTCAAGATGGCAATGAAGATACACAGGTAGGAAATGAGGACAATCATAACACCGCTGACGACACAGAAACTGGAGAAAGCCATGATCACAATGCCATTGACATGGGTATCAGAGCAAGAGAGTTTGAGCAGTGGTAGGCTGTCACAGTAGAAATGGTTGATCCTATTAGAGCCACAAAAGGACAATCTAAAAGTCATCCCTGTGTGTATGGCAGCATTTCCAAAGCCTGCTAGGAATGAGGTAGCTATCAGCAAGAAGCAAATTCTCCCAGACATGAGAACTGGGTAGAGCAGGGGGTTCCAAATGGCTGCATAGCGGTCGTATGCCATCATGGCCAACAGGAAGCACTCAGTCCCCAGGAAGGAGCCAAAGAAGTAGAACTGGGCAGCACAGCCATGAAAAGAAATGGCCTTATTCTCAGCCATGAGGTTCACCAGCATCTTGGGAGTGATGGAAGAAGAGTAACAGGCATCCACAAAAGAGAGGCTACTGAGAAAGAAGTACATGGGGGTGTGGAGACGGAGATCAATCTTCATCAATACAATCATCCCCAAATTGCCCACCATGGTTGCCACATAGATTAACAGAAACAATGCAAAGAGGACCCCTTGTAGATCTGGATCATCAGAAAGTCCTAAGAGGAGAAACTCAGTCACTTCTGTTTGATTTCTGCCTTGAATCTCTATCATACGTCTCATCCTTTGAGCTGCAATAAGACAGAAGATGCAAAGTGGAATTAGCCAGATGAATATGTGATGGAGCCATAATTTATGTTTAGTTAAACATAAATTCTAACAGAAGAGCAGAAAATGCATAGCATAGTAAAAGGTATGTTGGATTTGATGTCTAAGCAAAGACTTGTATTTTAATACTAAGTGTGCTGCCTACTAATGACTAAAGCAAGTGATTTAGTATCTATTAACTGTGATCATTCCTAGAGTTAACTATTTGTTGAATAATTAAAATAACTGATTCTTAAGATGTGACTGCCACAAATACTTGTGATAAAGAAATTAATTTATATATTGACATACCCTCCAGACACAACATCTGGAGAAGGATAATAGAATGAATTCAGGCCACTGACAATTCTTCTGCAGTACTAATAGAATGAATAAAAATATTGAAAGTTAACAAAATTAATCAATAATGCCAGACAAGAAAAATGGTTGGCATGTTATGGTGGCTCACAACTGTAATCCCAGCATTTTGAGTGTCCAAGGCAAGGCAGATCACTTAAGATCAAGAGTCCAAGACCAGCCTGGGCAATGTGACAAAATCTTATCTCTACAAATTTTCATTTTAAAAAAATAGCTTGAGTATGATGAATGGGTGCTCACACGCCTGTGTGAGATGTACCACCCTTGAATCTTGTTACAAAATTGGCACATTACCCATCTGATCTGAACTTGGAAATAACTTTTTATAAAATAAAATAATTTAAATAAATAAATAAAATAATAAAAAGAAAAAAATGGCTGTACCTGGTAACTTGTGCCTGTGGTCTCAGCTACTCAGGAGTCTCAGGTGGGAGGATTGCTTGAGTTGGGGAGTTCAAGGCTGCAGTAAGCAAGAATTGTGCCACTGCACCACTCCAGCCTCTGCGATAGAGCAAGATCTTGTCTCAAAAAAGAAAGAAAAAGGAAGAAGGCAGAAAGGGAAGGGAAAGAGAGAAAGAAAGAAAGAAGGAAAGAGAGAGAAGAAAGAAAGAAAGAGAGAGAGAAAGAAAGAAAGAGAGAAAGAGAAAGAAAGAAAGAGAGAGAGAGAAAGAAAGAAAGAAAAAAGAAGGAAAGAAGAAAATTAAAGAAAGAAGTAAACAGCTGAATTTCTTGGGTAGAGGAAGAACTTAAAAATTGTCTAGTCAAGGAAGAAAACATAGAAAATAATCCCACACAGCCAGTACAGGTTGAGCTTAATTCTGATTTCTCAGGATAAATGTCTACAGAGAACAGAAGAGATTCAGTTAAATGGTACTTTTCCATAATTCAGTCCAGTATTTAGACCATCAGATTGTAAGAAGGAGTAGGCATCTCTGATATTTAAAAAAAAATGGCAGAAGTAGCCAAGGCAGTAAAAAATCTCTAATACTCAGATTCACAAGTTCTCAAGAGACCCAGAAAAAATCAGAGAAGCACATTCAACTTTTCAGTCAGCCCACTCTGAATCAGGGAAATAATTTAATACCAAGTAATCAAAATGGAAATAATCACCCTTTGCAAGGTGTAATGAAGATAAATATAAGACAAGAAAAGTAAAAGAAATAAAAAAGAAAATTCAGAATAGATGCCCAGACTAGATCTTCCAAATCAAAGTTTAAACACCACCAGTGGAATTCTTCTCCACTTTAACTCAAATCCCCCACCCCCCTTCCATGATCTCAGATTATTGACCAAAAGTTTAAACTTTACAAGGCTGACTGTCAATGTATAGTTCAGAAGGTAAGACAGAGGTAAATTCTTTACTATTCACAGAAGGAAGTGAATAGTAAATAGTAATTTAGACTATTCACTGTCTAAATTAAAACATGGGGTCAGAGTGACCCAGTACCCCTGCTAACATTGAAAATAAGTAAGTTTCTGAAAACAGTGAGGGAAAGAGTGGGCAGGAAGTCGTTCTATTATCACAGACAGTGCCATAGACAGAGCACCTGTTTATGCTGGGTTCTACCTAATTGTCTTGGAGATAGGGGCTCAATATTCTGATCAATAATTAAAGCTGACATTTTAATAGAATTCTATAGCAATTTCAAAAAGTGTTATTGCACCCTTTATCTTATATAAGCCTTACCACAAATCAGTGAGAGGAATGATCAGGTAATACCCCGAGAGTATATGTAATATCATCTTTTGTTAGGTAAGACCAGCAAAGTGTGGGGGTTTCTCAGCCAATCAGTGGTGAATCCTGAGCTACAATGTAGGTCTCTTGATGCTAATCTTTTTGCTGTCCTTCAGCACCACGTTGCCTCCATCTGTATTTCACTGGCATAGATGCATAGCCTAGATCCTCTTCCTTGAAGTAAACTTGCTGTTTGAACTTCAAAGAACAGCATCTCTAGAAGAAATGAAAGAAAAAAATGAATGAATCTTTCTTCTCTCATTCTCAAACAGAAAGTTTCTCTGAGAGTGTTATTTTAACAGAAATAGTGCACAGAATAAAATGTCTTAGATGTGCTAAACATACAAAGTAAGTAATGCTGAGTAAAATGTAAGTATTGAAAAGTATGAGAATCTGTTGAGGATTTCTTACACTCTACGAGCACTTTATTAAGTGTTTTGCCGGTATACTTTATTTAAATTCTACGTAATAGGTGTTTATCATCCCCTTTTTGCAGACGGGGAATGTAAGGTATAAAAGTTTAACTTGCCTGAGGTCTCTCTGGGCTCTAAAAGTTAGCCTAATAGAGTCTAGATGTATGCCCAGCCAATGTAACTTTCATTCTCTTAACATTTGAGGTTCTTTAGAATGGCCCTGTCAATAATAGATGTGAGCACTGATACACAAAGCACTGGTTGTTGTAATTCTCAGATATTTACTAATTAAATAAAAATAAAAATGTGACATCTCTTAAAGAGAAAATATAGTTATAGTTGATGAAAATTGCTTTCTTACAATTCACATATATTAATCAGCAAGATAGCAAAATATTGTTTGTTTTACATCTTATGGTGTAAATAACATGCCTCTGTCTCCCCCTTTATTCTGACAAACATTTTTCATCTTCTATGCAGTATTTCCCTAGGCCCTGCTGAGATTTTTCAGTCAACTCTTTAGCCCAGAGATTCCTTAACCAAAGATCTGGGTTCTCAATTTATAAGAGTTTCTAAAAATAATATTAAAGTTTCAGGAGATATTTCTTTTATTTAAAAAGGATTTAAAATAATCTTATTTATTGCTGCTTATATTTTTCCTAATGGCTTATACAATTTTTAGTAAAATAACACATACAGCATTTAATTTAACATTTTTTTAGCCACTCAATGCTCTGGGAACTTTGTGTTGAGAAGTGATTGAGGAAATTAACAGGATTCTGAATTTTTCTCGATGACAGCAAGTTAAATGGACAGAACCCTTTATGCCTCTTGTCTTACCTTTGGTAACTGTTTGATTTCTATTTGATCCCTTTGCTTGCTCCTGTCCAATGCTTAAATTCACCAAAAAAAAAGCAGAAAATATAAGAAAAAATATTTCTTCTTAGAGGAAGCATTCACTCTAATTATCTCAGGATAAGAAGGTATAGCTGGAACAGATTCTGTAGAAAACCTGTTAAAGAAGTAGGAAAGCCATTTTCACGATATTGATTCTTCCTAACCACGAACATGGAATGTTTCTCCATCTGTTTGTGTCCTCTCTTATTTCGTTGAGCAGTGGTTTGTAGTTTTCCTTAAAGAGGTCCCTTACATTCCTAGTGAGTTGTATTCCTAGGTATTTTATTTTCTTTGTAGCAATTGTGAATGGCAGTTCGTTCTTGATTTGGTTCTCTTTAAGTCTGTTATTGGTGTATAGGAATGCTTGTGATTTTTGAACATTGATTTTATATCCTGAGACTTTACTGAAGTTGCTTATCAGTTGCAGGAGCTTTTGGGCTGAGGTGATGGGGTCTTCTAGGTATACTAACATGTCGTCTGCAAATAGAGACAATTTGGCTTCCACCTTTCCTATTTGAATACCCTTTATTTCTTTTTCTTGCCTGATTGCTCTGGCTAGAACTTCCAGTACTATGTTGAATAGGAGTGGTGAGAGAGGGCATCCTTGTCTAGTGCCAGATTTCAAAGGGAATGCTTCCAGTTTTTGCCCATTCAGTATGATATTGGCTGTTGGTTTGTCATAAATAGCTTTTATTACTTTGAGATATGTTCCATCAATACCTGCCCAAAGTAATTTACACAATCAATGCTATCCCCATCAAACTACCATTGAATTTCTTCACAGAACTGGAAAAAACCACCATGAATTTCATATGGAACCAAAAAAGAGCCCACATAGCCAAGTCAATTCTAAGCAAAAAGAACACAGCAGGAGGCATCACGCTACCAGACTTCAAACTATACTACAAGGCTACAGTAATCAAAACAGCATGGTACTGGTACCAAAACAGAGATATAGACCAATGGAACAGAACAGAGGCATCGGAGGCAACACAACACATCTACAACCATATTATCTTTGATAAACCAGACAAAAACAGGCCATGGGGAAAGGATTCCCTATTTAATAAATGGTGTTGGGAAAACTGGCTAGCCATGTGCAGAAAGCAGAAACTGGACCCCTTCCGGACACCTTACACTAAAATTAACTCCAGATGGATTAAAGACTTAAACGTAAGACCTGACACCATAAAAACCCCGGAAGAAAATCTAGGCAAAACCATTCAGGACATAGGAGTAGGCAAGGACTTCATGAACAAAACACCAAAAGCATTGGCAACAAAAGCCAAAATAGACAAATGGGACCTAATCAAACTCCACAGCTTCTGCACGGCAAAGCAAACAGTCACTAGAGTGAATCGGCAACCATCAGAATGGGAAAAAATCTTTGCAGTTTACGCATCTGACAAAGGGCTGATATCCAGAATTTACAAAGAACTCAAACAGATTTACAGGAAAAAAACAAACAAGCCCATTCAAAAATGGGCAAAGGATATGAACAGAAACTTTACGAAAGCAGACATACATGAGGCCAGCAAACACATGAAAAAATGCTCATCATCACTGGTCATTAGAGAGATGCAAATCAAAACCACATTGAGATACCATCTCACACCAGTTAGAATGATGATTATTAAAAAATCTGGAGACAGCAGATGCTGGAGAGGATGTGGAGAAATAGGAACACTCTTACACTGTTGGTGGGAGTGTAAATTAGTTCTACCATTGTGGAAGACAGTGTGGCGATTCCTCAGGGACCTAGAAATAGAAATTCCATTTGACCCAGCAATCCCATTACTGGGTATCTATCCAAAGGACTATAAATCGTTCTACTATAAGGACACATGCACACGAATGTTCATTGCAGCACTGTTTACAATAGCAAAGACCTGGAACCAACCCAAATGCCCAACGATGATAGACTGGACTGGGAAAATGTGGCACATATACACCATGGAATATTATGCAGCAATCAAAAATGATGAGTTTGTGTCCTTTGTAGGGACATGGATGAATCTGGAGAACATCATTCTCAGCAAACTGACACAAGAACAGAAAAAGAAATACCGCATATACTCACTCATAGGTGGGTGAGAAAAATGAGAACACGTGGACACAGAGAGGCGGTCTACTATACACTGGGGACTGTTGGTGGGAATGGGGGAGGGACAGCAGGGGGGGCTGGGGGGGATAGCCTGGGGATGAATACTAAGTGTGGGTGAAGGGGAGGAAAGCAGCAAAGCACACTGCCATGTGTGTACCTATGCAACTATCTTGCTCGTTCTGCACATGTACCCCCAAACGTATAATGCAATAAAAATTTAAAAAAAAAAAAAAGTAGGAAAGCTAAAACTGTTCACCCCTTCCTTTGATGTTACTCTGCATTCAGCATAGACTGAGTCTTTCATTCCTTTACTTTTCCTTAAAGATAACATTGCAATATTTTATATCAGAGTAAAACACATTTCAGTATACAGAGTGTATCACTGGAGTGCAGCTGTCATATCAATTGCAGTTTATTTCAATGATGGAATCTCTAGAATTGACTCTCGAGTAAGTATCCTAACTTAAGCAAAATATATTTCTTGTTACTTGATCTCCAGGGACTGTGTCTCTCATGTCACTCATTGTTGTCTGCTTATTTTTCCCCTCTGAAGTTAAGGAGATCACAGGTCTTTTTCATGTTTCTCTCCCTTACCCTTGGGACACCTGGGGCCAGCAGAGAATGCATTTGAGTTTCATATTCCTAACCACTGTGAATCATTTTTCTTCTGTCTCCCCTGATAGCTGGAGGTTTGCTCTTGGGAGAATCAACAGAATCCACAAAACAGCAGAGTAGCTCTACTGTGGCCCTGTCTTCTATAAGTGTACATGTCAACAGTCGTGCTGCCTAGATAATGGTGAGGGAGGTAGAGAAAGCAGGAAGCTCTTGGCTTGGAATCCTGACTTGGTGTCTGGCTGATTGTGTGACTTTGGGCATTTCACTAAACCTTTCTCTGTTGAATTATTAATTTTCTGATAGAATTGTCAATAGATAGAATTGCAATACCTTTTTTAATATCTACCTTATAGGGTGACTCTGGAGATAAAATAACAAATGTGAATTGCTGCATCCAATACATATAATAATTAATATGCATCAGCAAACACATGTATTTAGGGGGAACTTGACAAGCAGTACATACCCAGTAATTGTTAGAATGTAAAGAATTAATCACTGACAGTTAAGTTGCAATTAATCTTTACAAAGAACCAAGGGACCCCCAAAGGTTGATAACCAAGCCACAAGCATTTATTAACTAATAGAAGAAATGATGACTAATAAAGATGTGACTTCCACTCCAGAGAGCTTATACATTAATATGAATCATGAATAATTGTGAAAACCTGTTCAGCCACCCTTTCCGTAGTCATAGAAGAAGAGACTGGACAAAGTGATAATAGCCATCAGGCAACAGGAGAAAGGAGTTTGTGAAGAAACATCCTTCTGTTTTAAGTATGGATACCACACAAACTGCAATAACAACTAATGACTTATTTTATGTGCTCTGAGCAATATTGGCAAACTCCAGAGTAGTATCTTAATGACAGTATCTTGATGTCCCTTACCACTGACTTCCTTGTGTCATATGACCTTCCTTTCAACCTCCATCCATCCTCCATTGCACAAACCTTAATCTCACTTCAATCACCGCAGTTTGTTCTCATGTAATAACTAATTTGCACTTAATATCAGATGCCTACAACTTAAAGGCAATCTCAGTGGAGGTGGTTTTCTCTTTTGAGGACACTATGGAAATTTTTGGCTGTCACAATGACAGAGGGTTATACTGTAGAATCTAGTGAGTGAGAGGCAAAAACACAGAAAGACTGCAAGCTATAAGACAGTCCCAAACAACAAAAATTGCCGATTCCCCCTGGAATGTTTAAGTATCCTGCTAGTTATAATGCACTTGATAGAATTATCAATAGATAGGATTGCAATATCCTTTCTAATATCTACCTTATAGAGTGACTCTGGAGATAAAATAACAAATGTGAATTCTGCAGATAAAATAACAAATGTGAACTGCTGCATCCAATACATATAGTAATAATTGAGTTTCCTTCACTCTTGCGTGTTTCCCCACTCTCCAGAGTAAGAAATAGTTATTAGTAGGTACAGTGGCTCATTCCTGTGATCCCAATACTTTGGGAGGCCAAAGCAGGTAAGGAGGTATGGAGTTTGAGACCAGCCTGGCCAATGTGGCAAAACCCTGTCTCTACTAAAAATACAAAATTGGCCGGGCATAGTAGTATGCACCACTCACTCTACCAGTCCATTATTACCTAAAATCTTGATATTCTGTGTCCCTTACCACTGACATCCTTGTGCCATATGATCTTCCTTTCAACCACCATCCATACTCCAATTGCACAAATCTTAATCTCACTTAAATCATCACAGTTTGTTCTCACATAACAACTAATTTATACCTAATATCAGACTCCTATAATTTAAAGACCATCTCAGTGGAGGTGATTTCTTCCTGATCCTCTTCCTTTCCCCACCCTCCACCCGCATCAGGGTATGTTATTCCCCTCTATGGGTCCATGGGTTCTTATCATTCATCTCCCAGTTATCAGTGAGAACCTGTGGTATTTGGTTTTCTGTCCCTTAGTTTGCTAAGGATAATGGCCTCCAGTTCACGGAAAATGACCAGACATATCAGAAAGTTGATGGTGACAGGTATACAGAACTCTGAATAACTGCTTTTAAATTTATGCTTCTTCATTTTCTTCATAGATAAATGCTGGTTTCTCCAAGGAATTTCTGTAAGACTTTGTTTATGGTAGCTCTTTGCTGCCACTTGAAATTAGTTTTAATAAGTTTTACTGAGTTACAATTGATACACAGATAACTACATATATTTAATGTGTACGATTTAATGAGCTTAGACATAAGCAAACACCCATGATATCAATACCACAATCAAGGCAATATAAATATCTAATACCACTCAGCGTTTCCCTGTGTTGCTTTTACTTCTGTTTTAATTACAAATAACATTGTATTTCTTTCTCTATAAGCATTAGAGCAATACATATATGCCAGTTCATAAAACATGGAAATAACATCCTCTTTCAATAGACTTTCAGGCATCAGCAGAAAGACTTTTCTTAACTACTCCCTAATTCTCCTTATGTAGGCATCTTTAGTTTGCACAAAACAGCCCATGCAGTGCTTCTTACCAACTCAATCATCACTAGAATGTCTTAAAAATTCCCCTGTGTTTCATTCTTTTATCATTAAAGTTGAAGGAAAAGAGAGTGAAATTCCTTGGAGGATCACAGTTCATCAAATCTTTGTGTTTCCTGTGAGTGCAGAAAGTATTTCATCATATTTCTTCTGGGAATTGTCTGTGACACTGAAATGCCTCGTGCACACAGGAGCGAGGGTGGGATGAGCAAGTAGCTCAGACAGCAACCAGATTAATTCACCGTGTTTGGATTCTTCACGGAAAGTACATATGGTATAATCCATCAAAGAAGAGGAACACTCAACCTCTCACCAACAGGTAGAAAGCAGGTCAGGTCATAGGTTTGAATGTAGAAAGAGATGTGACCTCTTGGGGTGGAGTACTATGTTGTCCAGCGTCCCTTTGAGCATGGGTTCTGGTTGTCACAATGTCCCTGCTATTTTAATATTTCAAAAAAAGACAAAGACCATAGGTTGAGCTTTTAGGATGTCTTGTTACAAGACTAAATTCAGAAAATGCTAGGAATGGAAGATTCTACAGAATTTGTATTCACCACCACATCTGTATCACAGATAAGGAAGGTGCATCTAATGTAGCAATTTACTGAGATCAAACAATTGATTCTTTAAAAAGCATAGGACTGTAAACAGGATCTCCAGACTCTTGCTCCACTATTCTTTTCACATGAACTTGAAAAAGCAAGTGATACATAGAAATCTTAAATATATTTTTTCCTTTATGTTCTTCCATAACAGAATACTTGTGCTGGTCTTGTGTTAAATATTTTAATTTATTATTAACAACAGAATATGCTCATCTGCTGAATATTCTATCATTTCATTTAGAGTCTAATGGGCTGAACATTGGTGACACAGGACCAAAAAGAAAAGTGTAGAGGTTTTCTTTCCTTTTGTCTTAGTCAAGCTCAATTTTGAATATGACAACCCTGTCTCTAAATATCATTTAATGGAATTGCTACAGAATTAAATCTACATCTCCCTGAAAGTTCGGGCAGTCCATGATACATAATTTCTATGGAATAGGCATGAAATATTTTTTCTAGGAATTATGAGTGCACACTCATCTAATGAATTAAAACATCAATACTTGCACACAGTGACCAATTGCACTAAGCACCTAATACATGATGTCACTAAATTCAGCATTTTGTCTATATTCTAATAAATTTTTACATAAATTTATTGAGGGAGCCATTATTAGCTTCAATGAGCAAATGAAAAATTATGACTCCAAGAAGCCGAGTCTTGTGTTGAAATAAGGAGTAGCAGATGGTAAAACCTGAAATTGTCTGTTCACTATAAATGAGAACAGACGGGATGCTTTACTGCTGGTGAAGCACCTTCCCATACACTACTTAATTTAACAGAGCCTTGAATCTATAAGGGAGAAAGGAATTATTTTTTAATTACATTTTCCAATCTAATTAAATGGATTGACTGGTACATATCCAGCTGTGGATTAAGAGTCCTGACTTACAGTTCTTCTTACAAGGTTATTTCTTACCCCTTTAAATACTGCAATTTAGTATCTGCATTTTAATTAGTATCTGAGTCTGTTTCCTCATCTATAAAAGTATAAGTATAGGCTGGGCATTTGGGCTCACGCCTGTAATCCTAGCACTTTGGGAGGTAGAGGCAGTTGGATCAGGAGTTCAAGACCAGCCTAGCCAACATGGTGAAACCCTGTCTCTTCTAAAAATACAAAACTTAGCCAGATGTGATGGTGAGTGCCTGTAGTCCCAGCTACTTGAGAGGCTGAGGCAGGAGAATTACTTGAACCTAGGAGGTGGAGGTTGCTGCAGTGAGCCTAGATCACACCTCTGCACTCCACCCTGGGAGACACACTGAAATTCTGTCTTAAAAAAAAAAACAAGTATAAGGATAAGTTTGGCTAGATGGGTCCATTTTCAACAATAAGATTATTTTTTCTCTTGCTAAAGTTGAAAAACACGCTGACAATGTTAGATAATTCTTTTTTTATTTTGTTTTTTTCTTGTGGGTTATTTTTTAATTCCTACATGAAGAAATAAAGGGAAAAGATGAATACAGCACTACATAGGGAATTGGTAGTCCCAAATTCAAGAATTGGTAGTACCAAATTCTGATTCTGCAACTCACAGAATCAGCAAGTGGCTTTGCCAGCCCCTCAGCCTAACTTTTCATTTCCTCGTCAATCTAGCCTATGAAAAGGTCTCTGCATTCACATGTAGTGAGAAATAGCTGAACTAGAGTAGGGACAAGTATTCTCTTTTTTTTGTAGCAACTTTATTCAGGTATAACTGATGTGCAACAAATTAAATATGTTTAAAGTATAAAGTTATATATATATATATACCCTCACAAAACCATTATCACCATGAAGATAGTAGATAAATCCATTACCCTCAAAGTTTCCTCATTCATCTTGATACTCCCTCCCCTCTGCTCTACCTGACACACAGCTCTATCCAGGAGATCATTGATCTGCCACTTGTCAATATTAATTATCTTACACTTTCTAGATTTTTATAAATTGAATCACACAAGGTATACTCTTTATTTGGCTGTTTTCTCTCAGTCTAATTATTTTGAGATTCATTCAACACATTGTTTGTGTCAATAATCTGATTCTTTTGATCATTAAGTAGAATTTCATTTGTATCAATACTCTGATTCTTTTGATCATTAAGTAGAATTTCATTATATGGACATACCCCAATTTATTTACTCTGCCACCTATGTACAGTTAGGATGTTTTTAGGGTTGCCAAATGAGCTTATAAGAAACTACCAAGGTGTTTTCCAAAGTGGTTGTACTACTTTACGTTTCTACCAATAATGATGAAATTTCCAGTTACTCTATTTCCTTGTCAACACTTGGTATATTTAGTCTTTTAAAAGTTTAATCATTAGTGTGTAACATTATTTTAATATGTTTTTAATTTGTATTCTCCTAATGAATATTTGAGCAATTTTATGCATTTATTTGCCATTCAGCTAGCTCCTTTGGTAAGTAAGTATCTATTGAAATTTTTGGCCTGTTCTTTGATTTTTTATTGTTAGGTATTAAAATTTCTTTGTATATTATGGATACAAGTTTTTAAAATCAGAAATATGCTTTTTTATTCTTCCTGGGCAACTCAGTAACTCTAGCTTTTGAAAATTATATTTTACTTTTTTTTTTTTTTTTTTGAGACGGAGTTTCACTCTTGTTACCCAGGCTGGAGTGCAATGGCATGATCTCGGCTCACCGCAACCTCCGCCTCCTGGGTTCAGGCAATTCTCCTGCCTCAGCCTCCCGAGTAGCTGGGACTACAGGCACGCGCCACCGTGCCCAGCTAATTTTTTGTATTTTTAGCAGAGACGGGGTTTCACCATGTTGACCAGGATGTTCTCTATCTCTTGACCTCGTGATCCACCAGCCTCGGCCTCCCAAAGTGCTGGGATTACAGGCTTGAGCCACTGCGCCCGGCCTATTTTACCTTTTATGAATATTTCTGACCTTCAGCTCCAAGTATTTCACTTTCTGTGTATGTGTGATTTGTTATACTTTGAGATCCTGTTTTCCTTTCTATGTCCACCTGTAATGAAAATTAAAGTTTATTCATTATCTGCATTTATATTTGCTTTGTTTTAGAAAGAAGAAATACTCAGTACTGTTCTTCTTTACTCATTAATAACACACACAGTAGTACAGACTGAGTCAAACATTTGGTATCACGTGATGAATGACCCCAGAACACCAAGGTCATTGGAGAAGCAGAACGTGCCATTCCCAAGAAGTTAACACTTCCTTCTGTTGTGAATGGGCACATGGAGAGGACACATCATCAAATTTAACAAAGCCATTTGAGTTATTCTGTCAGTCCTAGAATCTAATTACTGGAAAGATTTTTATGAATCATCCTAAACAAAACCTTCATTTATTATACAAATATATGTATACACACACAATAGATAAATAGATATATCGATATTTTGCAATATCTCTGGCATATAATTGCTTGTCTTTAGTTTCAATATTTTCAGTGACTGTGAAACTGCTACATCCATCAATAAACTAAATCCAGGCACACATACACTTGATGCAATGGATAAAGAAAACCACTCGATGGTGACTGAGTTTATCTTCATGGGCATCACCCAGGACCCTCAGCTGCAGATCATCTTCTTCGTGGTCTTCCTCATAGTTTACCTGGTCAATGTAGTGGGGAATGTTGGTATGATCATCCTGATTATAACAGACACTCAACTTCATACACCCATGTATTTTTTCCTATGCAACCTGTCTTTTGTTGATCTGGGCTACTCCTCAGCCATTGCCCCCAGGATGCTGGCTGACTTCCTAAAAAAGTACAAAGTTATCTCCTTTTCCAGCTGTGCCACCCAGTTTGCTTTCTTTGTAGGTTTTGTAGATGCTGAGTGCTATGTCCTGGCAGCCATGGCCTATGATCGTTTTGTGGCCATCTGTCGACCACTCCACTATAGCACCCTCATGTCCAAGCGGGTCTGCTTGGCTCTCATGCTGGGCTCTTACCTGGCTGGTCTGGTGAGTTTAGTAGCCCACACTACCCTCACCTTCAGTCTGAGTTACTGCGGTTCCAACATCATCAACCATTTCTTCTGTGAAATCCCACCACTCTTGGCCCTTTCTTGCTCAGACACCTACATCAGTGAGATCCTGCTCTTCAGTGTGTGTGGCTTCATTGAATTCAGCACCATCCTCATCATCTTCATCTCCTATATCTTTATCCTCATTGCAATTATCAGAATGCATTCAGCTGAAGGCCGCCTTAAGGCTTTCTCCACTTGCGGGTCTCACCTTACTGGTGTCACCCTCTTTTATGGCACAGTCATGTTTATGTACCTGAGGCCAACATCCAGCTACTCCCTGGACCAAGACAAGTGGGCCTCTGTGTTCTACACAATTATCATCCCCATGTTGAATCCCCTGATCTACAGTTTGCGGAACAAGGATGTGAAAGCTGCTTTCAAAAAACTAATTGAAAAAATATATAATAACACAAAATGAAAATCTGTTTTTGTCATAGGTAAATGATAGTAGTGGAAAAAGATAGGAAATGCAAATAAGTTTTTGATAAACACCAAAGTTATCATCTTCTTGCTAAGTGAATATTACATTCTGAAGGGTGGTCTCTAATCCTTAACTCTACAATCTGAAAGAAATATAAATTAAATTAGTATTTGTGAAAGACATACTGAAAGATGCATTTGTTTCTTACTTAAAGTTCGTTCACACATTAGTTAGACATTAAGCAGAACTTGAGAGAAGAAAGAAATACCCAATCACTCTGAAGCATTTTTTTTCCTAGGTCATGAGAAATGCCCAGTCCGAATGTTGAAATTTCTTTTACTCTCAAAAGAAGTCAGAGAAAATGTATTTTAAAACAGGTAGAATGGGGCCATTGTGAGGGACAATTTAACTCAGTCTGAGATCTTTACTTTCATATATTTACCAAAATATTTTAAGTACTACGTATGTGCCAGGTTCTAGAGGGCATAAACATATGACTTTTTTGCCCACAAGGAGTTTGTTGTGCTTTCAGTGCCTGTATTGTCTCTCTGAATCTGCTGCCACCAGTAACTAAACCATTAACTATGCAAAGTCCAAAGATAAGAGCCAGAGATTTAAGTTCTGCTGGTAACTAGCTATAATTAGGGAATAAAATTGTCTTGTTTTTTTTTTTCCTCAGCTTTTCCTTTAGTGGGTCAAGTGGTTGGGTTCGACTAATAACCTTGGGGTTTCTTTAACCTAATGTTAAAAAGAGTAGGCCTCAAAGTTTCGTCATCTTTACATATTGACATCTTCTTGGCCCTCAGAGGAAATGCAAGAACTGTGGGACCCTAAGAAATATAAAGTTGGGCTCAATCTCTAAGGCTGATTTTAGCAAGATTGTAAAATCCACATGAATAACTTACCTGCTCCCAGCTAAAATTAGTCCTGTCTTCTATCTTAATTATACCCTAGCTTTCCCTTGGGGGCCACGGGTCTCCATGCCCTCCACCAGCATGCCCAGGCCCTTATCAAAGAGCAGTCTCATTAACCCTGATGTATCCGTGACTGACAAGAAAAAAATTACATAATTTTTATTCACATGTTCTAAAGGCTACAAAATATTAAATTGAAAACAAGAGTGTTGGCCCAAAGTGGCTCCGGCCGGATGTTGTGGCGCTTGCGAAGGCGAGGCCAAGAGTTCAAGGCCAACCAACCTCAGCAACCTTACAAGCTCTCATTGATTGGCAAAAAAAAAAAAAAAAACGAGAGTGCTAATGTTTTCCAGATATAATGAAATTCTGTCACACTAACAGTTTTGAATACTTATAATAAATCATCTTTCTGTTTGAACCTTTCCTCCAGTGTAACATAGTTGAAAATCTGGGAAACACACTGGCTGCCTTAAAGTATAGAGCAGCCATATTCATCATGAAAGGTACCGAAAAGTTTTTAAGACAAAAACACTAGGATTTACTGGGGTTTATCTATACATGAGTTATGATTGTTCTAGTTTTAAATTAGTCACATCATAACTCATTTTGCAGAAAGAACCACCTAATACACAGATATATTGACATCGACAGTTGGTTCAGAGACAGTCCAGATCAGGTTTCCTTTTTTCACCATTGGAAAATCATGTATGTTCTGTGAAATATAAGAAAAAAAGGCTTTCCTCTCCCATTAACTACAAACCAAGTATATGTTACAATGGAAAGAGCAGTTGCCTTAGAATCAGAAATCTTTGAATCCCATTTCTAAGTCTCTAATCAGTGACCTTGTTGCTAAAGGGACACCTTTTCACATTTCCTGTCCTCAATCAAAAAACAAGGCACTTCAAGTCTTATTAAATTTATACAACAATCATTAGAAATAGGCATTATCCTTATTTTATTTATTTTTAATATTTTAATTTATTTTTATTTTGGTGTGTACATAGTAGGTGTACATATTTATGGGGTACATGAGATGCTGTCATACAGGCATACAATGTGAAATAAGCATGTCATGAAAATGAAGTATCCCTCACCTCAAGCCTTTATCTTTTGAGTTACAAATAATCCAATTACATTCTTTATTTTTAAATATACAATTATTATTGACCGTAGTCACCCTGTGGTGCTACTGAATAATAGGTCTTATTCATTCTTTTTTTATTTACTATTCAGCCATAAAAAGAATGAGATCCAGTCATTTACAACAACATGGATGGAACTGGAGATCATCATGTTAAGTGAAATAAACCAGGCATTACCCTCATTTTAAAGAGGATAAAACTAACGTCCAGATAGGTCAACAAACTTGTCAACATTAAGTAACAGAAAAAAAATTGGATCCAAGCCTGCACTTTCCACTGACTACTGGCAAACATTCAGATTTTGGACTATTCATAAAAGAGCCCTCACATAGGTTCTGCTATTTTTCCAGCTGTGTGACCTTGGGCAAGTTACTTGATCTCACTAAGCCTCCATTTCTTCATGCACCAAGTGGGAATAGTAATACCTATCTTTTGGCATTTTACAAAGAATAAGCTGCAATCTCCATAAAGTATTTGTCACATAAATCATACCTAATAAGCATGAATTCCTTTTATTTTTCTTCATTTATGTGTTAAGTATTCATAATTATGCCATCTATGCAACATAATAAAATAAGAACACAACTGTTTTGTTTTCCATGTAGTTAGTGGTAGAAATATTCACAAAAATTTATAATGGAAAGATAAAAATAGATAGAAGTTGGACAATCTTGGTCTTAGTCCCAGTCCCATCAATAATTGTCTCAAATGTCTTAATCACTGTACCTCAGTCTCTTAATCAATAAAATGAGAACTATTATTGATATCTCATCTATCCTATATGTTTGCCCAAATAAGAAATCAATAAATACTTTGTGTTTTAAAAAGCCTGACTTCTCTTTCACAGATTAACAACTTTTCCAATAATGAAATCAAACAAAGGTAAACATGCCAATCATATTCTCTACAGCATGCTGCAAAATCATATGAATTGATGTTTCCTCAAACAGACTAAGAGTTAGTAACCACTGTACAAGGGGGGTGTGAAGCCAAAAAATGATGCAGAAATGGTTAAAAGAAGAGATGTCAGAATGAGATATAGCTAAGATTCAATTCTGCTTTCACTGTTCTTGAACTATATGGACTCAAGTGAAATTTTTCTAAGCAATCTGTGCTTAAGACTTGGTAGACAATATAAGATATATACCTGATCTCATGGAGTTTGCATCTGTAGGAAGATAAGATAGATCAAATACCCCGTATCACATGAAAAGTAATAATAAATGCCAAAAATGAACCACAAAGTTCTGTAACAGGTCATACTAGAAAGACATCCTCTCCCAAGAGAGCATTAGATTAGAGGCTTTATCGGGGAGAGGGCATCTGGGTTGTCTTCAAAACAAGGATAGAGGGAAACAAATTAGTTAGAAAACACCAGAGGAAAGAAACATAGTGAATGAGGGCAAAGGGGCTGGAAACAATGGAAAGAGGCCATTTGGGCTGGGTGCCCAGTGGGAGTGTTGAAGGTGGAATGTAGCTCATCAGGCACCAATTTAAAGACATGAGAGTTTATCCCTTCAGAGCAGAGATTCTGTCACATATCCATTAGTAGAGCAACCTCTGGGAAAACCAGTGCAGCCACACAGCCCAATCCAAGTAGATAGGGATTTTGCAGGTGGGTTAGTGGAGTCTGGAGCATAAGGATTAGTGTAAGAAAATTATGCACAGGGAAAAATGTCCTGCTGTACTTAGCTCGGTGTGACTTTAACAGTGACTATAATTATTCTGAAAACGTATGTTGTTACGGGTATAGGGACACCTGAACTTTCTGTTGTTGCAGGAGTTTGTCCTTTCAGGCATTACCAAGCTACTTCCTTAGCTGTAAACATCTTAGGACCATGGGTCATGACTTGTAAGGAATGTGCCTCGCAAGTTTTAAAATGGAATTGATTTAAAATGTGTCACTCTAGCTGCCCTAGGCTCCTGCTTCCCTAGCAATGTGTCCTGGGACATATTGAACAACAAATGTTTATTGAACAAATGAATGACCACACCTTCTTGGGTTAAAGAAGAACTACTGAAACCTAGTCCAACTCTGGGTCTTAGAAAATGTACTGGAGTTATGTATGAGCTCTCTAAGATTCATAGGACAGTATTTACAGCCTTATTTCTTAAGATAATGACACTGAAGTTCTGAAAGTTTAAATGGCATGTCAATATGCTTTTAGCTTGTAAGTAATGGAGCTAGAATCAGGGCTGTAATCTCTCCTGATTCTTAGTCCAATATTCGTAGAATAGAGAAATATATCGCATTGTAGAAAGTGGCAGCCATGATTAGAATTGGGGAAGAAGTTTAGGAAACTTCTGTAAAGGGCTGGATTTATGAATTCTTCAGCCTAGTGATTTGATTAATCAGTTATAATTAATTGATTAACTATAACATGAATAGGTAGAAAGAGGCAAAATAAGAACTGATATCCAAGAACCATTTCAGATTCCATATTTGCTGAAAGAGTGATATTGATTAGGCTCAATATCCTAGTTAGTTTCACCACGAAACAAAGTCCTCCTAAATGTTTTATAAACCTCATACTTTGTAATTGTAGTACTAAATAAGTTTTTCCAAGTTAAGAGAAAAGACATCCATTAGGAAAAATGGTAACGGAATCTACAATAGCAGTGTTTATTATATCCTCTATACCAAAAGTGATGACATTAAAACCTTCCAATATTGTATTATTCTTAAAATTAAACCGTCCTTTGTAAAATGCAATTTAAATAAATAAATAAATAAATAAATAAATATACAGTACAAAAAAAAAGAATTAAACCAAGTCCAAGTCCAAAAAGTGAAAACAAAAAGCCATCTCAGAAGAAATTTTGACAGTTTATAGTAAATCTATTTTCAAGAACAATAGAGATGATGATGGTAGGTAGATAGATAGATAGATAGATAGATAGATAGATAGATAGATAGATTAGATAGATAGATGACAGATAGATAGATAGATAGATAGATAGATAGATAGATAGATAGATTAGATAGATAGATGACAGATGATAGATAGATAGATAGATAGATAGATAGATAGATAGATAGACAGATAGAGATTAGCACATCCAAGGACTGTCTCATTTTGTAAATGAAGAAACTGAAGTCGATTAGGAAAGAAATTATTTACCATATTCATAGCTAAATTAGAACCATGGAATTACACTTTTATTCTTCTCATTTTAAATATAGTGCAATAATATACAATAATACTGATCAATCAAGCACTAAAAAAATGTAGTTTATGACAAATCTATTCTCCAATTATTTTGTTTACTCTAGATTTTAATTGAAAATGCTAGCTTGTTTTCTTGCTATGTTGTTCTCAATTACTGTAGTCCTAAACAAATGTAGAAAAAAATCATCCATTTGAACATTTGGATGGTCATGAAGGTTGTGTAGGACCAGTCATTTAGTTCATCATTATTTGTGTTAGTCTTAAAAGTAATTGTTCTTTGCTCTGATAATGATTGTAACACATATTAATAGAATTACCAGTTAAATATCTTTAAAATACTTTATTTTCTTTTTATGTCAAAAGAAATTAACATAGGCAAGATGAAAACTTTGAAGAAGTCTAGATGAGACATAGGATAGGAAACAGGCTGTCCGGATTGCATTATTTGTTTTAGTTCACCCAACTTCAAATTACTGATTACAAACATGTTGGTCAAAAATGAATGAATGGATTTCCTTTTTCACCAAGCTCTCGGGATCGCCATAATCAAAAAAATAAAAAAAAATAGTAGATGTTTCCCTGGATACGGTGAATAGGAAACACTTCTCCACTGCTGGTGGGAATGTAAACTAACACAGTCACTATGGAAGGCAGTGTAGAGATTCCTTAAATAACTAAAAGTAAAACTACCATTTGACCCCAAAATCCCATTACTGGGCGCCTATCCAGAAGAAAAGAAGTCATTATATAAAAATAGACACTTACACACTCATGTTTATAGTAGCATGATTCACAATTGGAAAAATGGGGAATCAACCCAAATGCCCATCAATCAACGAGCAAATAAAGAACCTGTGATGTATGCGTATATATATATGATGGAATACTACTCAGCCATAAAAAGGAATGAATCATGTGGCATCCACAGTGACCTGGATGAGACTGGAGACTAATATTCTAAGTGAACTAACTCAGGAATGAGAAACCAACATCGTTATGTTCTCACTCATAAGTGGAAGCTACACTATGAGGATGCAAAAGCATAAGAATGACACAGCAGACTTCAGGGACTCAGGGGGAAAGGGCAGGAAGGGGATGAGGAATAAAAGACTACAAATAGGGTGCAGTACATACTGCTTAGGTGATGGGTGCACCAAAATCTCACAAATCAGCACTAAAGAACTTACTCATGTAATCAAACACCACCTGTGCCCCAATAACCTATAGAAACAAAAGAATTAAAATAAAATGAATAAATGAAGTTGAGAAATTGTCTAAATAATGAATTGGCTAAAAGCAAATATTTACTTCCACTTGTTTCATATTTTTTGTCTAAGTGCAGCCCTTGTGAGAATGGTTTTGTAATTTTTTCTGCATTTTTAATTCACTTATTTTTAGAGTTCAAGAGGTAAGATAGGCTAATAATACTGTGAATCAAAAAATAAATGTTTTAATTGAATATACATTTAGATATTTTGTGTTTTTTCAAAACCAGTAAAATAAAATGTTTCTGAATTATAGTTAACTACTAAGCATGCTTATTTGATAATGTCTGAGAGAATTTTAAATGCTATTCCTACTTTTAATAAATTGTTCAAAAGGAAATTTGTTAGAACTATATATTGCTCTTCCTACTTCACATATTAACCAAATATAAAATATTTCAAGTCATTCATAAATCCAGTTGAATATAAAAAACAACAACAAAAGAAAAAAACTACTGTGTAATGAATTTGACTATTTGGTTAGTGATTTTGCTTTTAACTTTTAAAATATTTTAAATTTTAAGCCAGTGATGTCTACTCTACCTATGCAATTAGATGTCTTATTTACTGATTATAAATGATCTTTATATTTAGTTAGAAAAAAATGATTTCATTTTAGTTGTTAGATATATCTGAAAGATTAACTTTTTATAAAAGTTTACATTGTTGAATAAACCAGTGAGAAACTATTTTAGGATTTTTCTCTGATTTAATCATGTGTAAATCACAAACCACATTTAATTAAATATTAATAATAGTATTAATAATTTATTAATTTTATTAATACTAAATTATATTTAGCTATTCTTTTAATTCAAAGAATAATTTTCCTTACCGATACTGGCTGAAAAGTATCAATAGGTGGGAAACTCTTTCACAATTGTGTGCTGTTAATTAATGTCCTCCACACATCACACAGAAAAATCTCATGAAAACATACGTTGTGCTGTATCTCTCTTCTTCAGAATACTTACACTTTTCTAAGAATAAGAATAAGCCCCTACTGCTCTCCACAGTCCCTCAGCCCTGCATGGGCTAGCAGCTGCTTTCCCAGCCACACTGGTTTCTTTTTTTATTCCCTCAAAGGGAACACACTTATTTCTCTAGATTTGGTCCAATAACTCTTAACTCAGAAAGACCTCACTCATTCTCTTATCTCTTCTTCTGGTTCTTGTATGCA
Organism: Saguinus oedipus; assembly: GCA_031835075.1. Lineage (NCBI taxonomy): Eukaryota > Metazoa > Chordata > Mammalia > Primates > Cebidae > Saguinus > Saguinus oedipus. The sequence goes on along the minus strand of CM063178.1, from coordinate 60,686,303 downwards.
ATCTCCTCAGAGGAGGACATCCTTCCTATTGCCTATCACTGCCTCTTGAAAATTATTTCTTTATTACAGCTATCATAATTTGTCACTGTATGTATATATGTACATAATATATATTTATAAACATAGAGAATAAGTATATGACATATATATGCCTTGAGAACAAGATACATTTATGTTTTGTTTAACATTATATTACATAGTCATGAAATAATAGGTTATCAATGAGTAAATGAATCCTTTAATATATTAAGTAACACTTGACCAAATCTGCTTCTGATCCATGTTGTCCTCCTGTACACACAAGTAGTCTAAATTCACCAAAAACAAACTTATACATAGACAAATTAAGATTGTTCTGACACACTGCAAAGAGAGGGAACACACGTCAGGGAAACTATGGAGTATTTTTTCAAACATAGGAAGAACTAGAGCTATCAGTGAATTTATGGGAAGAAAGAAGTTTAGGTGAAATTTAAATGAAGCAATATTTTGATAGAATACTACAAAGCAGGATATGTAAAGGGAACAATGAGAAGTCCAAACCAAAAAGTAGATGCAGGGTTCTGTTTCCCTGGAAATTAACACAGATGTGGACTGTTGCATTAGAAAACCATTAATCTGAATTTCTGCACCTGAGTTGGAAATTGAGATTTCTCCTCTGTATCAAAATGACTTAGATTCTCCAGAAGAGAGAAAAATATTTTACCTCACTGATATAATTTCAAAAAAATAATTTCAGATAGTCTATGATTTTAAAGAAACAGGTGTTTTGTTTTATTTATTTATTTTTCAGTGAGTAACATAATAGCAGTAGCTCAATGAAGGAAGTTGTTTGGACACTTTAAAGCCCTACCATGTGCTTGGAGGAAACATTTTTTTCTGCTGAGATTGCACCTGGATTTATGTACCCTTCATAAGTGACTACTGGGCAGATGTTGGCTATCAGAGCTATTTTTTACTTTCTCACTTTCAGAAGGTAATTATCTTAGATTAAGAGTGAAGGTTAGTGTCTCATTACCAGCTGTTACGTCCTCTGCTTTGAAATAGCTCTCCTTAAAGCTCTTTTCACATCTTGGTTCCTCAGGCTGTAAATCAAGGGGTTGAGCATGGGTGTGACCACCGTGTAGAAAACCGCAATGATCTTGCCCCCAGCCCAGGAGGACTTCGACCGGGGTCTCATGTACATGAAGACGGCAGTCCCATAAAATAAGGTCACCACTGTCAAATGGGAGGTACAGGTGGATAATGCCTTATACCGCCCAGAGGCTGACCGCATCCTGAGAACAGATCGAAGGATCCGGACATAGGAAACACAAATGAAGAGGAAAGGGATGAAGACGATGATGATACTGAAGATAAAAACGACCAGCTCCGTGAATGAGGTGTCAGTGCAAGCCAGCCTCAGGACAGAAGGTACCTCACAGAAAAAGTGATTCAGGATGTTAGGCCCGCAGTAGGGCAAACTCAAAGTGAGAACATTGATAACCATGGAACTCAGAAAGCTACTGGACCAAGAAATGACTGCCAGTTGAATGCAGGTGTTTTGGTCCATAATGAAAGTATAATGAAGAGGATGGCAAATGGCTACATATCTGTCATAAGCCATGATACCAAGGAGGATACATTCAATCATTCCAAAGGAGAGGGAGAAGTACATCTGAGTAGCGCAGCTGGAGAATGGGATGGTGTTCTTTTTCCCCACCATGTTGGACAGCATTTGTGGAACATTGGTGGATGTGTAGCAAATGTCCAGGAAGGATAAGTTAGTAAGGAAAAAGTACATGGGGGTTTGGAGGCGAGGTTCCATCTGGATGATAGTGATGATTATAACATTTCCAGACACCGTCAATAAATAGAAGAACAAGAACATAATAAAAAGAATCAGCTGCATCTTTGGTTCGGGGGACAAGCCCAGGAAGACAAATTCAGTGACAGTGAAGTTTGTGTTTATTGACTCCATCTCTCAAGGCACCTTCCTCTCACAGAACCATTAACTCACCTGAAGACAAAATCAAATGCCCTATGTGTCAGAATTTTGTAAACTCAAGACAAAAAAAAAATAAGGAGAAATCTTGATCTAAGATGGTGTCCTGAGTATCTGAGTTTTAATACAAATGGGAAGCTTTTCTTCTGCTTTTTCAGGGAATATTTGATGATATCAGAATGTCAAATTCAGATAAGAGTTAGGCAAATATTCTTTCATTTTCTAAAAAGAAACGCTCTTTTGCCTTCATAATCACTTCAAACTCGATTCATTATTGTCGTTGTTGTTCTCTACCTAACAACAGAGGAGCACAACACAACACTCAAATAAATGGCAATGAAGATTATTGCTGCATGTATTACCCCACTAATCTATACATAAAGTCAAGTTTCTCCTACATTGCCCTGATGCAAGCTTCTAGTCCTTAGAAACCCTGATACCAAAAGAACAAAGAGTATGGACACTAACAAAAACTGTCATGAGGCACATTAATTGTCAATTCTTTCACCTTACCGTTTCCATACTGTGGAATCTGGGACGATCTCATTATGCATAAAATGAGAATCATAATGGAATCGATTTCATGAGAACCTTTAAGGGCTAAAATTAATAATGTATACAAAGAATTAAAGACAATGTCTACACATGGGAAGCAATTCAGAAACAGCATCTATTATTAATAGCCCTAATAACATAAAGGGATGCTACATTTATCTGGAATTTACTTCTCTAATAATAAACGTTTCAAGGAAATAATATTGATGAAAAATATCTATTTACTGAGAGCTCTGTGAGCCCCTACCTGTGCCCATTTGCTCTCAGTTCACCTACCGTGTTAGTATGTTTGGTTAATGATTTCTAGCCCTAAGCAGTTCAAGAGGAGCAACTTAGAAAGATATTTGGTAATGAAGAAGCCTAGAGGTAGGCATAGCTAAATAACAAAAAATAGCTGTCAATCATTCATCCATTCAAGTATTAATTCTTTTTTTATTTCTTTGGTCTTTTTTTCTTCCTTTCGAAATTATCTTTCTGATATTGTAGTATGTACTAGATATAGAGTATACATTGGTAAACACAACATATATTCATAATACTGTCATGAGCTTATAGTCACAGCAAGTTGCAATAAAGGAAGCAAACTGGTTCCTAAGGGAGTGAAGACTCTTGCTCAAGAAGACATTTAAGAAACAAGCAGTTGCAGGTCAGGAAAAGCAATATATCAAAGTATCGCTTTGTAAATAATACTGACTCATATGCAGTATGCGTTAGAGGTCTTTCACACAAGCTTTGATTTAAATCATGGTTTTCAAATCAAATAATTCTATGAACTGGAAAACCCTTTCATTTCAAATGTCATGTCCAGGGATAAGAAAAAACGGACTTGGAAGGAGGGGCGAGAAGTCAAGTCATAGTGTCCTACTTCATCAGAGGCAGCAGGGAGGTCAGTGGACAGGAGAGGCTACAAGGTTCCCTTCCAAGCCCTCCAAATAGCAATCAGAAAGTTCTGCTTTAAATAAGAAATGCTCTGATGATCTTTAGAAGTGATTATAGTGATAACAAACGATATCCACAGTGAATTTCTCTGTTGACAACATGATCTATTGACAACATGACCCAATCCAGAGACCATGTGACTAGTGGTGAAGCACACAGGACCCACCATCAGAGAGCCTGCATTACATGCCAGGTCCACCACTGGCCCACTGAGAGGCCCTGTGCAATTCACACCACCTATCTGTGCCTCATTTTCCTCATCTAAAGGATAGGGTAAAACTAGCATCTATCTCCTAGAGATGCTGAAAAAATTAAATGAGATAATGCATGTAAATCACCTAAAACAGAGTTAGGTATAGATGGTAAGTGCTCAATACATGTTAACTATTATCATTTCATTATCTATACATGTTAATTATTATTTTATTGTCTATATTTATAATAATATTATTTCATTATACTGTATGATCCTTATTAGAGGATGCTTGTTATGTGCACAAAATAAGAATTATTGGCGACTCTTTTGAAAAATGACAGAATGTATCCAAGATCTTTTGAGGATTTATTTTTATATATGTACAGGTACTTACAACATATGTAAGTAGAATACTTATATCTATACCATCTATATCTATGTCTAAACATAGTAAGAAGACCACACCAAAAATAATAGTCTTGGATCAATAATTATGCATGTAGAAATAAAACTGGATCGTAAAAAGAAACATTAAATATTTTAGGTCAACTTCTAAACATTGTCTACATTTTGAAGATTCAAAAAAATAGAATAACCCTTTAATCCCTCTGGATTGACAATTGCCTAAAAGAGCATCTTCAGTCACTTTACAGCTGTACTGCTGAAAGCCAGCTACAAATTATTCAATTGTGCTGTGCTCCAGAATATAAATCTATTCTGTTCTTATCATAACACAGAGAGTTTCAATTCCTTCATAAGGAAAGAGAAATAAATGCACCTTTGGAAAAAAGTGTAAAACCCACAGTATGAAGCAAACTCACCAAATTAAACCTGGAGTTTCAAGAATTTGTAATCATTTATAGATTTCATATATGCCTCTTGATTAAATAAGCAATTGCCGAATTAATTATATACCCTTGATTTACCTCACAAAACAAATGCTGCTATTGCCAAATGCCCTTTCAGCTTGTCTGCCTGGAAATCTCCTAGTGTTTTCATACTAGGCTTGCATGCCATCCTGTTTTTCTTTAGGTTTCTGGGGGTCCTCATAGGTTTGTTTATGTTTCTCCAACGCATAACACATAATAAACACTATTAAATGCTGCCAGAGCTCAAATAAACCCTTCCTATTCTCTACTCATCTTAAATATTTATCTTATATTAGGAATAAATTTACTCTTATAGTAGCTATGATTTACTATATGAGTAAATTTAATTCAGTCAAAGCTTTAATTCAGTCAGAGCTTATTGTCAAGCAGTCATTTATCTGTTATTTTCTGAACAGCACTGTCTAATCCTCAAATGCCATCTAACTCTATCCAAAAACAGTTGACAAAAAGGCACAACCTGTAGCTAACTTATACTTTACCCTATGCCAGGGTATGTGGAATTGTATCAACACATTAGGCATTGTATATATTAAATGGATAAATGACTCATCTTTCTATTCTGCAAATAATAGGAAGAAATCTGATATACCTTTTACATCAAAGTAGAAAAGTCTAATTTTCCTTCATAAATTTGAAATTTGAGAAAAGTAAAAACTTTAATCTTTGTAATTTAAACCACCTGTATAAGCGAATGCATTTCTTTCTCCAATGCATAATTAAATTTATTACTTACATTTGGTAGATAGGTTTGATAGATACTGCAGATATTATTAATCTCCAGTAATGCTTCATTTTCAGGGGATAATTTTGCAAAGCAATATAGTGTGGGGGTTAAGACCATAAACTATGGACATGGACAATTCGGACATAAATTCTGACTCTGCCATTTCAGTGTTGAATCACTTGGGCAAATCTCTAAACTTCTCTAAACTCATCTTTTTCCTATGTTAAGCAAGAACTATATTGATACCTAATTCATAGAACTATTTTGATGATTATATTAGAAAGTGCACCTGACAATTCTAACATAGTGTCTGACACATGGTAAGTACTTTATAAATTATAATTAATACTTTTATATAAACTCCAAATTTATTAAATTTGCTACCAATTTACTTGGGTTCTAAGAATGGAAAGTCTACTGGATACAATCATATTGGGAACACCTGATATGCCACTATAGAGGCATTTAGATCCTACATAAACGCATACAAACCCTATGTGTGTTTAGCATCACCAACATTTTTATATCCTTTCATTGATTATCAGTTTACCAATAAATAATATTATTTAAAAATCCATTTTAAAAACTAAAAATGTAAATGCTAAGCAGGTTAAATATTGTATCATATCATAATCTTATTCCCCATCAAATAAAGTAAGAACATTAGGGAAGGTTGCCAAACAGGCCAAAAAATATCTTTCTAGTTAATCTATTATCGAGTTATAAACAGTATTCTGGATAAGTAATTACCACCTGATAAAACAAAAACACATCATTTACAGTGCTTAAAAATTAAATTATAAATGATAACCTACCACTTAGTGTGAGATAGCTCCACAAATCCTCTTGAATTAATCATTGAGACCTGGTTTTGATCAAAGCATGTAGGAAAAAAGAGGAGAATATACAAGCAGAGGCTTCTGGAATTCCAGCCCCCATAGGGAGGCAAACTTTAAATCAGCAAGACAGTTATGCTGCAAAATTTTATAACAAAAGTTAGCAAATCCTGATGTTTCATAGAGGTAAATAAGTCACCTCTTCCTCCAAGAAAAACTCTCTATATAGAAAGGGGAAAAAAATCACCAAAATAATTGATATCTATTGTTACACACTGTGATTCTCTATTGAATGGCAGGCATTTTGCTAGGTACTTTAAAGGCAGTAAGTTTCAAATTTCATCTTCACAACTCTAAAATATGTTTATATCCATTTTAAAGATTAAGATATTGCAGATCAGAAAGGCTATACAACTTCCTCAAAGTTAGAACATTTATCAGAATTATAATTAGTTCTCAAGACTGAATAATAACAATAAGTCCTTAGATAAATAACTGCTGGTTTTTTAATTATTATTTTATTATAACCATTTGCCTCTCAGTCAGGAAGAACAGACAAAACATACCCTAAGGTCATAAGGAATGCATGGACACCAGCTGCTACATACCTGTCCTCTCTACCCATGCATGCAAACAAAATCCTATAAAAGACAAGGCAAATTTTATCCATGGGAAAAATACAACTCCATGGAAATAAAATAAATATTTTTTTGATAACTGTAAAGGAGATACTGTTATAATCCAACTCAGTTATTTCATATATTAAAAAAAGAAGATCATGATAATGAATGCATACACAGCAAAATCCTTAAGTCATCTGAGTTTTTTCGTTTTAAGGCTGTAGGCTTAATTTTCAATTCTTGAGGGATAATGTCCCAGACCAAGAGTTAAAATTTAATTACTCATTTTGAGGGATTCCTTATTGATGTGTTTATTGCTTTCCCCCCATTCCTCCTTCCCTCAATATAAACTTTGTCCATTGTTTAAACGTGGCAGGCTATCTGAGTGACCAGGTTATTTTCACCCCTCTGTGTTGCTTGTCATGGTTAGTCGTAAAAATGAGTTTATTCATCACAGAAACAGCAATACCTTAAATACGGGCATCAGGGACAATCCATAATCAACAGGAATTTAAAGATAGTTATCATTCTAGAACATTTTCAATTATTCTCATAGCAGATTTGAACTCTAGGTTGTCTTTGCCCTGATCATAGCACACTCCAGACCTTTCTTTCTCTTACTGTGTAACAGTTATACAAAGTGTAAGGGAACACAAGGCTTCACTGAAACTCACTAGGAGTGTGACCTCAGATATGTCATTTCACTTTCATGAACATCATTTATTCATTTTTTCTTTTCTCTTTCTTCCTTTTTCTCTCTCTTTCTTCCCTCCTTCCTTTCTTCCCTCCCTTCCTTCCTTTCCTCCTTCCTTTCTTTCTTTCTTTCTTTTTCTTTCTCTTTCTATTTCTTTCTTTGTTTCTTTCTCTCTTCCTCTCTTTCTCTTTTTTTAACCAAAAAGTATTAATTGTGTATATTTATGGAGTGCAATGTAAGGTTTTGATCAATGTGTACCTGCAGAAATATTCAATCAAGCTAACTGACATAGGCGTTACCTCATTAACTTACCATTCTTTTGTGGTGAGAACATTATTCTTTTAGCAATTTTGAAATATACAGTATATTGTTATTAACTTCAGCCACTATACATCACTGAAACATTTCTTCAGTAATATTAAAACATTTTACCCTCTGATCAACACCTCCCCTTCATCTGTCCACAATAAAATAAAGCTAGATATAACAAAAAGAGAACTTTTGGAAAATAAACAAACATATGGAAATTAAACAATATGCTTCTAAATGAACAGTGAGGAAATAAATTAAGAGGAAATGTTAAAATTTCTTGAAACAAATGAAAGTGCTAGCATAACATAGAGTGAAAACAGTTCTAAGAAGAAAATTTATAGCAAAAAGCGCCTACATCAAAAAATAGAAAACCTTCATATAAACAACCTAATGATGCATCTTAAAGAACTAGAAAAGTGAGAGCAAACCAAATCCAAAATCAGTGGAAGAAAAAAAAAAATCAGAGCAGAAATATATGAACTTGAAACAAAAAATGCAGAAATCAATGCAATAAAAAGTTGTTCTTTTAAAAAAAGTAAGCAAAATCAACAAACCTTTAGTCAGACTAAGAAAGAAAGAGAGAATACCCAGATAAATGAAATCAGAGATGAAAAGGACACATTAAAACTGATACCACAGAAATTCAAAATATCCTTAGAGACTGATATGAACAACTACATACCAATAAATTGGAAAACCTAGAAGAAATCAGTAAATTCATAGACACATACAACCTACCAGGATTGAACCATGAAGAAATCCAAAACCTGAATAGACCAATAACAAATAATGAGATAATAAAGCAATAATTAAAAGTCTCCCAGCAAAGAAAAGCCCAGGACCCAATGGCTTCACTGCTGAATTTTTACAAACATTTAAAGGATAATTATACCAATTCTACTCAAATTATTCTAAAAAAAAAAAAAAGAGGAAAAGGGATTACTTCCAAACTCATTTATGACAGTAGTATGACCCTGACAAAGACATGGTGAGACAAATCGGAATGGAAAAAGTAAAATTCTTTTTGTTTTTGCTGATCAGATCATATATTTGGAAAAACCTAAGGACCCTGCAAAAGCAAAAATAAAAACAAAGACACATCGAAAAAAGAAAACTTCAGGTCAATATCTCTGCAGAACGATCACGTAAAATTTCCCAACAAAATACTAGCAAATTGAATTCAACAACACGTTAAAAATGCCAGTTATAGTATGCACCTAAAGTAAAATAAATAAAAATTTTTTTTAAAGTCGTTTATCATGACAGAATGGGATTCCTCTCAGTGATGTAAGAATGGTTTGAAAAACACAGATCAGTCCATGCTAGCAAGATGGCCGAATAGGAACAACTCTGGTCTGCAGCTCCCAGTGAGATCAACACAGAAGGCAGGTGATTTCTGCATTTCCAACTGAGGTACCTGGCTCATCACATTACGACTGGTTAGACAGTGGGTGCATCCCACAGAGAGCAAGCTAACACAGAGTGGGGCATCACCTCACCTGGAAAGCACAAGGAGTTGGGGAACTCCCTCTCCTAGCCAAGGGGAGCCATGAGGGGAGCCATGAGGGACAATGCATTTCAGCCCAGATACTACACTTCCCCATGGTCTTTGCAACCTGCAGACCAGGAGATTCACTTGGGTGCCTACACCACCAGGGCTCTGGGTTCCAAGCACAAAATTGGACAGCCATTTGGGCAGGCACCAAGCTAGCTGCAGAAGCTGTTGTTTGTTTATTTGTTTGTTTGTTTGCTTGTTTGTTTTTCATTCCCCAATGGCGTCTGGAAGGCCAGTGAAACAGAACCATTCACTCTCCTGGAAAGGGGGCTGAAGCCAGGGAGCCAAGTGGTCTAACTCAGTGGATCCCATCCCCACAGAGCCCAGAAACTGGCTTGAAATTCTCAATGCCAGCACAGCAGTCTGAAGTCAACATGGGAAACTCCAGCTTGGAGGGGAAGGGGGCCCCTATCATTACTGAGGCTTGAGTAGGTGGTTTTCCCCTCACGGTGTGAACAAAGCCTCTGGGAAGTTCAAACTGGGTGGAGCCCACCTCAGTCCACAAACCCGCTGTAGCCAGCCTGCCTCTGGATTCCTCCTCACTGGCCAGGGCATCTCTGAAACAAAGGCAGCAAAGGCAGCAGCCCCAGTCAGAGGCTTATAGCTAAAATTCTCATCTCCCTGAGACAGAGCACCTGGAGGAAGGGGCGGCTGTGGACACAGCTTCAGCAGACTTAAATATTCATGCTACCAGTTCTGAAGAGAGCAGCAGATCTCCCAAAAGAGCTCAGAGCCCTTGTTGAGGCTTCTGTGTGAAGGAATGGGCAAGGCAGGGTAGGTAAGCATGAGCAAGTTTTCAAATGGATAATTTGAATGCTTTTCACTGGCTCTGGGCTACAGATGTGGTTTCTAGATGTCAGGTACCTGGCCCTGGAGTGATTTAAGGCAGAAGAAAAATTAGCTTGGTGTATGTGGGAGTAAGATAAAGGAAGTGGTTGGGGACAGGAGCTTTTTTTTTTTTTTTTTTATTGCATTATAGGTTTTGGGGTACATGTGCAGAACGTGCAAGATAGTTGCATAGGTACACACATGGCAGTGTGTTTTGCTGCCTTCCTCCCCTTCACCCACACTTGGTATTCATCCCCAGGCTATCCCCCCCAGTCCCCCCCGCTGTCACTCCCCCATTTCCCCCAACAGTCCCCAGTGTATAGTAGACCGCCTCTCTGTGTCCATGTGTACTCATTTTTCTCACCCACCTATGAGTGAGTATATGCAGTATTTCTTTTTCTGTTCTTGTGACAGGAGCTTTAAACTGATTGGTTTGCATATGAAAAACAGTCACTCGGACATGCTGATTCTTATATCCAGGAATTGGCTCTGGGATGAGCAATCTTGCTTAAGGATTAGCAAGGACCCCAAGATGTTAAAATATCATAAAATATAGAAAACTTAAAAAATAATGTGATTAATACCACCTCCAACAATATTCTGAGTACAGCCTAAAAAATCTTTCCTGATCTCATCTAACTTCATTCCTATCCTTTCCTCAACTATGCTCTGCACACCAGAGAGCTCTGACACATTTCCAACCATTCCTCCACCCTACACTCCACTGATTGCTTCTGTGCCTTGAAAGTTGTGGTTTCTTTTGCCAGAATGCATTCCTACCACATGGGGCAGATCTTTTTCTATAAAAGGGATAATGTTGAAACACAAAATTATGGCCTTCCTGAAGTCTACAAACATTTATTTTCCTGCTTCACTAGTCAAATAATCCTCTCAAAGCAGTGAGATTAGTCTGATAGGAATTATTTTTGGTAAGCCAATTAACTAGAGTCAGGAATCCTTTAACAGAAAAAAAAAATGGGTAACTGCCCACTCATTTTTTCAAGCAAAGAGGCATGTTTTCTCTTCCTGTGTCAAGCCTCTCATAGCACATAAAACCTGCTGTCACCTCTCCCAATGGGGTCTCTGCTCTGGTCTGCTTCTTACCAACATGTATGATAATTTTCTCAGATGTATTGTAGTAGTTTTAAAAAAAATCATTTTTCCCAATAAACTACCTCATTCTTAAAACCAGAGCATATGCTTTAGTCCTGTCTCTTGTCCCCAGTGCCTTTCAGAGTATCTAAACATAATAATTCTAGAAAAATATGCAGTTCTTGGGACAAGTGATGAGCCTTAGAGAGACTGGTTTTGAATTAAAGCTCTAGCACTTTTTAATTTCATGTCCTTGAACAACATATATACAACCATTTTTATGTATCAGGTATCTCATCTGTAAAATAAGAACCACATTTGCACTTAATTTACAAGATTATTTTGAAGACTAAATGAGATGACAATCACTTAGCAGAGTACCTGGCACATAATACATGCTGAAAAAATATTACTATTGGGAAGGCTGACAAGTTGCTTTTAGCCAGTATGACACCTTGGTTAAAATTGTTACATTAACCAAAGTTGTCACATTTGCTAATATGATAATTTTCTTATCACATCAAAATTAAATAATGAGTTAAGAATTGAGAATAGATATGTTTGTTGCAAAATATACCTCTCTAGACACTCAATAAGTAAAGTCTACTTGTAAAGGCATATAGTCATAAGTTAATTGATAATCAAAGATTATGCTTCTCTAAAGTATCATTGATATAGGTGAGAAAACAAGAAAAATAATCAGATTGCCTTGGGTCAAATCCTAATTGCACTTATTTCTAAATTTACTTTGGGCAAGTTAATGCTAGTCTGGATATATTTTGCTGTCTAGAATATGAACAGTAATACATATTTAAAAAATTATTTAACAAAGAAAATTCCCAGGAAGGCATTTTGCAAAGAATATATTCCCAATATATAATAGATATTATCATTATGTTTAAATTATTTCATTTATTTTCACTCAGTAATAAAATAAAGTAAGCCATATTTTTTAAATTAATTTTCTTTTTAGAGACTTTCAAAATTATCAACTCCTGAGGTGTTTAAGAAATCAAATACACTGAGGACCCTGAACAGGTATAAATGATAGCATCCACCATGTAATCATCTGTTGTTTGTGACTGTGACAATTGCAGGTAAGTGTTCTGGTACTGAGTGGGGATAGCACAATGTTTCTTTACTTATGTTCAGGGTTGGCTGTTGGCTGTTCGCTGTAAATATAAGAGACATAGCAAACAATTGAGCCAGTGCTTGGAAACATTTATAGACCCAGCATATATGACATAATCACTAGTGACAAAATCTGAATCTCTCAACATTGTCCTATCAGTTTTGAGTTAGGATTTGTAACCAAAAAGAGGGGGACCCATGAAGCCCAATAACAACTGCTAGCCTAACATGAAGTATGAAAGAAGGTCGTTTACTGTTAAGTATTACATCCTTTGAGAAAGACAACATCATTTACCAACTGCATAATAATTAGCAACTTATTAAGCCTTAGTTTGGTCTTGTGTAAAATTATTGCTGTTAATCTTGAAGCATACCTATGATGGATGTTGTGAGGAATAAATAAACACAACACTAAACACAGTACTAGATTTAGAGTAAACTGTTCTGGTTAGTTATTACTTTTATAAATGATCAAATTCCTGAATCATCATTAGAGTGAGAGAATATTAGAATCAGAAGATGTTGAGACCAGCAGTTTTCAACTTTTTTCTGCAGGAAACCTCTTGTAGTTCCCCTGGATTCATGTTTTCAAAGATTCTGCCTCATCCAAAAAACATTATTCCTATTTTGTATGACGTAATCAATTTAAAACCAACAGTCCACATAGCAACAGAATAAAAGTACAAATATATATGATTTAACATGAAATGATATGTTTTCCATCACATGCAGATGGGAAAGAGCATTCTCTAGTGAAGGGAAAGGAAAAGAAGTTAAACTCATGAGATGTAATACTAGATAATGAACGGAACTATAAGAGAACAATAAAGTAGGAAAGGGACACAAGAATCGCAGGGAAGTAGAATGCAATATGGTGATCAGAGAACACCTCTGGGAGGTAACACTAGAAACCATAAAGCACTGAGAAATGTGAGGGAACTAGCTATAAAGATTCCTAAGGGGAAGAGCATTACAACAGGGTGGAGCGAAGGCAAGGCATCGATCACAGCTTGTTATTCTAGAAACCGAAAGGATGATAGCATGTCTGGGATGGATTGAACAGAGATGAAAAGAGTAGGAGATGTGAACAAATAGATAAAGAGGGCAAGAACACAGAGATCTTACACATCTTTGTAAGGAATCTGACTTGAATTCTGATTGAGTGAAAAAGTCACTGGAGTTCTTAGAACAGAAAACTAGCATGATCTGACATTTAAACAGGACCATTTTGACTGCCATGTGGAAAGACTCAGTGGGATAAGAAGAGAAGCAGGAAGACCAATTAGAGGCTAATTATCCCCCTCAAATAGAGTGAAAATATTAGCACTGGAAAAATTAGTCAGGTTCTAAATATATTTCAAAGGCAGAATCCAGGAGATGTTGCTAATTAATATAAGTGACAGTGTGAAAGCAAGAGAGTGGTCAAGAAAACATAAAATGACTGTCCCTAACATGGCATAATGCCATTTACTGCAGTGGAGAAGACTGAATGAGGATCAGGTTTAGGAAGAATTATTAGTAAAAATTTCCTTTTAATTATAACACTTAAGCAAATAATATAGCTCGTAGAATACAATGATGGAACAGTATTCCCTGTGAACTCAATTTTCTAGAGATGCCCAGGAGACATTACTGAAGAAATATTAATGAGACATTTGAATCTGTGAGTCACACTTCAGGGAGGAGGCGTAGTCAGAAGAGGTAACATTAGAGCCATGGGCATATTGAAGCATTTAAAATCATCAGATTGGATGAGATTGCCAGCAACTGATGGCAGACGGAGAAGACAAGAGGTTCGAGCATTGGTTCAGGGGGCAAGAGAAGTGGAAGAAAACTGGACAAGTATGGCAAACTGAAACCCAAGTAAAGATTTTCTAGAAAGAAGGAGCAATAAACTGAGAAATGCTGGAGATAGATCTAATCAGATGAGGACCTCACATTGGGTTTAGTCATGTAAAGTCATTGAAATTTGAGTGAAGTAGAGGTAGCAAACGCTCAAAAGGAACAATTTTATATAGTTCTCTATTTACTCAGAAATAACACTGTTTATTAACATTGATGGTTATTAATGCTCATATTGAGAGTTGAGTGTGAACTGAGTGTTTTACCTTAGGTTCCAAGGGGATAAGCATACAAATAAAAATCATGTAAACTGGAATTTTTATTTATTTACCTAAAAAATGATTTAGGTTAATGAGAAGTTAGTGTGACAAGAATTGTCTTCAAAGTGTAAGGTGGATGTACATTTGATGATATATTTCTGTCTACCAATTTCAATAGTACATTTGTAAATTCTGTATACAGACAATCTTAAAAGAATGGGTGAATATACAAGTCATCATAAGCGATACGGTAGTACATGCAAATTATATTTAAAATTGGTGTTTAAAATTATTGTTGTATTTATTCCAGAATATATGCAAAATATAGCGAATACTGTGTACTTGGTAATTTCATCATTGTATATCATTCTGTACACAATTTCTCCAAAATTTTGTATCTATTCTCTTTTTCCTTTATACTTTTCTTAGTATTTTCTTAAGCCTATGTACAATATTTAGATACAAATTTATAAGGCTTTCATAATGTTTCAATATATAGAAGCACTTGAATAAAAATACTTTTTAAAAAATATATTTAAGAGGGAAGCCCAGTATTTTAAATACAAACAAGTGACACTGAAAGATAGAAATTTACACATTTAGCAAAAAAGAAAATTGACAAAAGGAAGATCATCAAAGTATAAGAAAAACAGGAATTATGAGTTCATTTTTTCTTTATGTGAAGAGTCATTCCTAAACAAAAAACATAATCAACTTAAGAAATTTAAAACTGAATGCATAATTACAGTGTCTGATTTTTGCAAAATGAAAACTTTCTGAAACAAACAATTAGATTGTTGGTTCAAGACATCAAGGATTTCCGCAGATGTGATCTTAGGTAGCATAATTCTACATGCTCATTAGTGACTCACACTGAGCTAATGTTCCTTCTTCGTAGGTGAGATTCCTTACAGCCATGGAGAGGAACAATCACACAGTGACTGAGTTCATCCTGCTGGGCTTCACCACAGATGCAGGGATGCAGCTGGGACTGTTTGTGGTGTTCCTGGGCGTGTACTCCCTGACCGTGGTAGGAAATATCACCCTCATGGTGTTGATCTGTAATGACTCCCGCCTCCACACACCCATGTATTTTTTCATTGGAAATCTGTCGTTTCTGGATCTCTGGTACTCCTCTGTCTACACTCCAAAGATCCTAGTGACCTGCATCTCTGAAGACAAAAGCATCTCCTTTGCTGGCTGCCTGTGTCAGTTTTTCTTCTCTGCTGGGCTGGCCTATAGTGAATGCTACCTGCTGGCTGCCATGGCCTATGACCGCTACATGGCCATCTCCCAGCCCCTGCTTTATGCTCGGGCCATGTCCATAAAGCTATGTGCAACTCTGGTAGCAGTTTCATATTTGGGGGGCTTTGTTAACTCTTCAGTCATCACCAGAAAGACGTTTTCCTTTAACTTCTGCCGTGAAAACATCATTGATGATTTTTTCTGTGATTTGCTTCCCTTGGTGAAGCTGGCTTGTGGCGAGAAGGGTGGCTACATGGTTCTGATGTATTTCCTGCTGGCCTCCAATGTCATCTCCCCTGCCCTGCTCATCCTGGCCTCTTACCTCTTTATCATCACCACTGTCTTGAGGATCTCCTCCTCCCAGGGTCGTCTCAAAGCCTTCTCCACATGCTCTTCCCACCTCACCTCTGTCACTTTATACTATGGCTCCATTCTCTACATCTACGCTTTCCCCCGGGGATCTAGCTATTCTTTAGATACGGACAAAATAGTTTCTACATTTTACACTGTGGTGTTCCCCATGTTGAATCCCATGATCTACAGCCTAAGGAATAAGGATGTGAAGGAGGCTCTGAATAAACTCCTCCCATGAACCAAGATTCTCTCCACCAGAGGAGAAACAAAGTTGATTTGAGATGGACTTTTTTTTTTATTTCAAGCAGAGTTACCATTGTGCTCCATCATGACGAATCCCAACCATGATACGTGACAGTTACAGACATGTAATATAAGAAAATTAGGAAAATTTAGAAGAAAAATCTGAATATATAAGAATTTGAGGTGAATGTCTTATCTTTCTAAATTAAAAGCAAACATAAAACTTAGGCCCAAAGCCTCTCCTATATATTCATAAAGTGATGAACAGCCTACCTCATTAGCCTAAGATTTGGTTGACTGGTACATATAGAAGAGTAGTTGCCAGTGACTGGGGCAGGATGAGTGGAGAAAGGAAAATTGTTGATCAAAGGGAACAGAGTTTCAGGTAGATGTGAGGAATCAGTTCTGGAGAACTATTGCAGGACAAGGTGACTACAGTTAATAGTAATGTAGTGTGTATTTCAAAATCACTCAAACAGTGGATCTTAAGTGTTCTCACCACAAAGCAATGATAAGTATACGAGGTGATGGACATAATAATTAGTCTGAGATATTCAATCCACAATGTATACATATACTGAAGCATTGTATTTTACCCCCACAAACATATAAATTATGATTTATCGATAAAAAAATTTAAAAAACAAAAAGATGAATATGACAAGGGGCAGTTAATTTTGATTAGTTTTTCAATGTAAGACAGAACTTATGTAATTTGTTTATAAACATACATACTTCCTTGTTTGAAGTGGCATAAGCAGTAAAGAAAGAAAATGCAAGAAACTGAATCAGGCAGGTAAACCCAGAAAATGTAGGAGAGTCACACAGAGTGAAAGAGTAAATCCACATTGGCAATCATGGACATTAACATGGTAAGTGGGTGCAAGAAATAAAATCAATACAAGTTGTAACACTCAGTAACACAGCCAAAACAGAGTCCAACAGTGTAATTCTAAGATGTTCAATTTAGGCAATTTTCTAAATAGGAATGCTGTTTATGCCAACCCAGTATTCTGGTTGTCTAAAATACATGTTCTATTTTCCACTAATGATATTTAAATTCCTATAAAATACATTATTTTAAAGTAATGTTAACAGACTCAATTAGTATATTGCAGTGGCAGTAAATCAATTACTTTATGTTGCTTGACTGTAACTAGAAAAGACATCATTTCAGAGGGAAGCATCAATTACAGAAAGTAAAACTGATGCAACACAACTATTCTTAAAACACCATGGTGTCATAAACCCTGGCAGGTAACTATAGAGGAGAGTCCTCAAACTACTTGAGGGCTTCTTTTCTAATATTTTTAGGGGAGGCTACCAAAATTTATTCTTCAAATAAGAATATGCCCATATATTGTAAACATGGCTGGCCTATGTACATATTTATATTGTTTTATGTTTGGAAGGTAGTTCTGGAATCACGTCTAAGTAATATTACAGAGACCTTAGTGAAAAGGTAAAGTACAGCTAATAATAATGTTAGGAAGACATAAAAACAAAGAAGAACATAAAATATAATGAAGCATGTGGCCAGATGTTTTATAAAATAATTTAGAAATCTGTTTAAGTGTAAAATTAGCAGTAAGTTTTTCACTTTTGGAAATATTTCATCTGAAAATTACAGATTTGAAGTATTCAGAAAAATATTTTATATTAATTTGAAATTAAAATATAAAATCCTAAGGGAATTTGATTACTGAGGTCAAAAATAAAGTTTAAATTCTTGAGATAAAGTGATTTGTAAGATTTTTCTTATATATGTTTTCATAAATAAAACATTTCTAAAAGTACAAAAGCATATGGGTGGTCTCTTCCTTACAAAAATTTTCTTAAACTTAATGTCCTTTGAAAAATGCACAACTCCTAGTGGTTGTATTAATCTGGATTCTTCAGAAAAACAGAACCAATAGAAGGCATGCATATGTGTGTGTATTCAATTTGCATATTATATTTACAATACACACATATTAATTTTGAAGAGTGGCAAGTCTAAATCTGCAGTGTGGCATAGGAGACTTGAGACCAAGGAGAGCTGTGGGTGCACTTCCAGGCTGGCAGCTTAGAGACTCGGGAGAGTCAATGGTGCAGATTAAGTCCAAGAGCAGAGTGCCAGAGAAGTCCCTCTCACTTAGAGAGGTCTATTCTTTTTCTTCTTTTTTCTATTTTGGCCGTTAACTGATTGGTTTTCTTATTTAAGATTGACTTCTTAGTAGTTTTTTAAGATGGTAGATTGGAGGTTTGGTTAGTGTGCGTCTCACACTTGGACAGACTAAATAGTGCAAAGACATGCTGTGAGGATTTTTCCAAGAAGCAACACAGGAACTTAACAGGAAAACTGAAAGAAACCACAGACCCTTTGAAAGAAGTTGTGGCTGCAGCCTTCACCATGCCAGGTGGACAACTGTGAGTTTCCAGAGCATGAGATGGGGAGGAACTACATCAAGGTATACACACCCACTGGGGAACCTGGCAATCCAGGTCATGGAGGAAGGCCTTAACGCTACCCAGCACCGGAGTTGACCTACTGAGCAGTGAGGAGTAAATGAGAAGGAGCAGCATCAGGACATGCTTTGTATGCACTCCCAGTCACAGTGGGGACAGAGGGAAGCCATTCCTAATCCTACCTCACAGAGGACTTTGCAGAAGTCAGCCAGCTAACTTAGGTGGGGCAGTAAGAGAAGCTCCCAACTGAGATCTGTGATATAATCCTGAATGGGGATGAAACACATTGTCCAGAACTGAGACACAAGTAGAAAATTTGCTAAAGCCTTACACACACAGAATTTGGGTGTCCCTCCTTCATGGGACGAATGGGAGAGCCATCTTCTGAAAGCCATGGTGTGTCTCCCTTAGGAAGGTCAGTGGCCTGGGGTCTATTTGAGTTCTGACTGAAACATCAACCTAGTGGCCATGGAACTGCCATCCAATCCTCATTGGGATAGCTGCATGTGCCCACACATGGGCAGCCAGAGTGCAGACTTGCCTGACCCAGCCCTCATCTAGCTTTGCCCACTAACCAACCTTGTAGCTGAACACAAAGAACAGAGACTTTTGGGAGCTCTATGGCCATGTTCATTGCTTGAAACACCAGAGTATCTCCTCTGGGTAACGTAAGTCAAGCATGAATCCCACTGCTACCACCACAGCTAGTGCACAACCTCCTATGTGAAGCCTATCAATTATGGTATCTGCAGGCAGAGCAATGCAGCACCCAGGAAGGAATAAACTTTTGTGTGACTTCATCTATCAATCAATATTGCCTCCATCACCTTGGCTAACCAGGAGGTCTTCTACCTGCCCATGTGACCTTTTCATTATTACTGTAACAGGTTTCTGAGAAAGCCAACATACTAAGGCTATTTGTAATCAAGGGCATCTTACAGAGTCTACATCACTTCCCTACCACCCCATCAGATCTTGTGCTGATACCTGCTGCTGGGAGACATGAGGACAGATCACATTGCTGGATCCAGTGCAGACATTCCCAGCACCAGCCTGGAGTGTAGCAGCCACACCAGGTGTCTAAACCCAGAGGAGAAGCAGAATTCACAGTAGTCTATCCCTGAGGGACTCCTATTCCTAGGGGAACAGGAAGTGCACCACATCAAGAGAGCACCTCATGCAACAAAAGAATCCAGATGGCAGGCCTTGGGACTCACACTTTCCAATTGTGGTAAATTTCAGCAGAGGAAAAAGTGCAACGCTTGGCTCAGTGGGGAAAATCTGTAGCTCTACTTCAATAGTCAGGCATCCCTGGTGCTTGTGAAAGGTCTGGAGAAGGGTACTTCTTCTCCTTCTCACCCACCATTGTGGACATAGCTGGGGCTTCTCCCAGGGGAGCTCAGTGAGGTTGCACCTGTAGCATATCTGGAACTTTTCAGGGTAACTGCATCCCCACAGGAGGAGTGCCATCCAGGTTCAGGCTTGCCTGAGAGGTAGAGTCACAATTCCTCTCTACGTGAAACATCAGCATTCCTGCAGATGAAAAGAGAGGCTCTTCTGATCTGAATAAACAGAACACTAGGTCAGGTGTGTGATTCATGTGATTGGGAGGCAGATCACTTTCCTGATGGTCTGGTAGGAGAGCTAACATTGCTCCCTCCCTACCCTTTGTAAAGATTTCACTGTGTTTCACTGAGGGCTGCCTCAGCTGTCTCTGTCAGGACTGGGACCTCTGCCTTCCATGGGGTATTGCATTTACCCACTTGCTTTAGTCATAGCTTCTTTATACACATGAACACTTCCTGCCTGAAGCCTGAACTGTTCAATCCTGTGAATAAAGTACTGGGGGAATAGATAAATAAATAAATGCACATTACTGGGGAACAAGATAAGCTTCATGAGACCTCTGCCATTCCAGCCCCACAGGAGACAGCGAACCTGCTCACAAACTCAGAGCATTGCTACTACAATCAGCATCTGAAAAAGTCACTATACAAAGACTCTATAACCAAGGAATCATACAGTCTTCAACCCTTAAACTTTTCAGTGCTGAACTAGATTACAATAATAAACTACAAACAGTAAAGTCACATCCTCAAGGGGGTAAAAAGAAATTTAGAAAAACACAGTCAAATTAAAAGTAAGCTTAAAAATAATTAGAATTAACAGTCTACCCAACGAGAAGAAATCAGAAAAACAATTCAGATAATGTGAAAAAACAGGGTTCTATAACATGTGCAAAAGGTCACACAAGCTCTCCAGCAATGGATTCAAATCAAGATGAAATTTTTGACATACCAGATGAAGGATTCAAAAAATTGATTATTAAGCTACTCAAGGATATAGAAAGAAAAAAAAGATAAAAACCAGCATAAGAAAATTTTTAAAACAACCAGACAAATGAAAAATTTTCTAAACAGATAGATATTTTGAAGGAAAAAAAAAACAGAACTGTTGTAAATGAAAGACATATTTAAGCAATTACAAAATGCAGTAGAAAATTTTAACAATAGACAGAGTAGAAGAAAGAATTTCAGAATTTGAAAACAAGGATTTGAATTAACCCAATCAGACAAAACTAAAGAAAAAAGAATTTAAAAAAAATAACAAAGTCTTCAAGACATATGAGATTATGTAAAACATCCAAGCCTAAAAATAATTTGTGTTGTTGAGTAAGAAGGAAAGGCAAAAAGTTTGGAAAACTTACTTGAGGGGATAACTGAGGAAAACTTCCATGGCCTTGCAAGACATTTACAAAACTATATACAAGAAGCTCAAAGAACTCCTGGGGTAGTCACTGAAAAAAGGTCATCACCAAGGCATATAGTCATCGTGTTATCTAAAGTCAACATAAAGGAAAGAATTCTAACAGCAGTAAGAAAAAAATGCATCAAGTAACTTATAAAACAAACCTATCAGAATAACAGAAGACTTCTCAGCAGAAACCTTACAAGACAGGAAAGACTGGGGTCCTATCTTTGCCTCCTTAAACAGAATAACCGTCAGCGAAGAATTTTTTATGTAGCAAAACTAAGTTTCATAAATGAAAGAGAAATAAAGTCTTTCTCAGATAAGCAAATGTTGAGGAAGTTTGTCACTACCAGAAAGGAAAAGCTAAAAGGATTTCTAAATCTTGAACAAAAGGTTGATATGCATCAGAATAGAATGTCTTGAAAGCATAAAATTCACAGGTCCTATAAAACAATAACACAATAAAGAAAACGAAGTCACTAGGTGGCAATCAACATGATGACTGGAACAGTACCTCACATCTCAATATTAACACTGAATGTGAATACAGAATTGTAGAATACATTTTTTTAAAAAATCAGAAACGAAATATCTGCTATCTTCAAGAGACACACCTAACACGTAAGGATTCTTACAGACTCAAAGTAAAGGGGTGAAAAATTTATTCCATGCAAATGGAAACCAAAAGCAAGCATGAATAGCTATTCTTATATCAGATAAAACAGACTCTAAAGCAACAATGGTAAAAAAAGACAAAGAAGGTCATTATATAATGATAAAAAGATCAATCCAACAAGAAGATGTAGTAATTATAAATATACATGCACCTAACTCTGGAGCTCGTAGATGCATAAAGCAATTGCTACTAGACCTAAGAAAAGAGATGGAGAGCAACACAATAGTAGTGAGAAACTTCAGTACTCTGCTGACAATACTAGACAGATCATCTAGGCAGAAAGTCAACAACAACAACAACAAAACACCGGACTTTAAGCTGTACTCCAGAAAAAAAAGAATGGACCTTACAGATATCTATAGAACATTCCACCCAAGAGCTGAATATAGATTCTTCTTATTAGCACATGAAACATTCTCCAAGATAGACCATATGATAGGTTACAAACAAGTCTTAACAAATGTAAAAATATCAGAATCATATCAAGTATCTTCTCAGACTACAAGAGAACAAAATCAGAAATCAATTCCAAAATAATTCTCAAAACTATATACACACATGGAAATTAAACAATCAGCTCCTGAACAATTTTTGGTTTAACAATGGAATCAAGATTGTAATTTTAAAATTCTTCAAAATTAATGATAACAGTGACACAAATTATCAAAACCTCTGGGATGCAACAAAAACAGTGCTAAGAGAAAAGTTTATAGTGCTGAATGCATACATCACTCTGTCTGAAAGATCACAAATTGGCAACCTAATGTTACATCTCAAGGAAGCAGAGAAATGAGAACAAACCAAACCCAAAGCTAGCAGAAGAAAAAAAAAACAAAGATCAGGGCAGAACTAAGTAAAATTAAGACTAAAAAAAAAATTGTTTTTTTTTTTAAGATAAAATTGGCAGACCATTAGCTATTAACCAAGAAGTAAGAAGATACAAAGAAACTCAATTCGAAATGGAAATGGAGACATTACAACCAACACCACAGAAACATTAAAGATCATTCAAGACAACTACATGCATCTCTATGCACACCAACTAAAAAATCTAAAGGAAATAGATAAATTTCTGGAAACATACAACTCTCCCAGCTTGAATCAGGAAGAAATAGAAACGGGCCAATAACAAGCAGTGACATGGAATTAGTAATAAAAACTTTGCCAATGAGAAAAATGTCTAGAGCCGGATGGATTCACAGCTGAATCCTCCCAGACATTCAAAGAATTGATATCAATCCTACTGAAACTATTTCAAAAGATTGAGAAAGAAGGAGTCCTCCCTACCTCATTTTATGAGGTCAATATCACACTGATACCAAAGCCAGCAGAGGACATGACAACAAAAGAAAACCACAGACAAATATTAGAGGTGATAATACTGGAGGTTTTCCCAGATAAAGCACAGAGTTCCGTGAGTCAGCACTAACAAGGGCATGGTGGTGGTGGGTAACAGAAGATGTGCCTAGAGAGAAAGGCTGTAACGTATGGCCTTTATGTATCCTGCAAAGAAACCTGACTCATTAACTTGTAAAGTTACCATATTGGTGTGAGGTTGGTGAGAGGGGCTAGTGATGTTTAATAGGGTCACAATTAAACAACTGCAAAGCCTCTGATTCAATTTCTACCTACAGAGGTAGAAACTACCCAGATCTCATCTTTCCAGTCTGTTTAAGGAGATCTTCTTAATCACAGAAGAGTCACCCATATGTTAGATATATGCAATCATTGGTCTTTCTATCTTTCCCCAAAATGACTTCTGGCCCCTGCCCCAGGATAAGCTTTCCCTGAGCAGCTCTGTCTGCTACACTGCATATGTGGTCCCTCACAAATCTAGGATGCTTTGTGATGATCTCTGTCCCTTGTCTTCCATCAGTCCTTTCTCCATTCTGAACTTCAAGAGTGGGCTTGCATGAATGAGCACTGGGCGAGTTGGGTAGAGGAATTTTTCTTCAAATTCACTTGCAATGGTGACACACTATTCCCATGGCACAATAAAGAGGTGACTTTCAGGTTTTCAGACATTCAAAGATACAGTATTTTGCTTGACACAGTGTTTTCTCATCCCTTTATTTCCAGAACTCAGGCATAAATCCTTAGGGATTCCATCAAAAAGCACTTCTCTCCAGGATGTAATATTGAATTTTGTTTACTATTAAGCAGAGAGTATCTTACAGGGAGCAATTTCAAGAACTTCATTTGCATGTGAACCTTTCAACAATGATAATTTTCAAGTGTCAGAGAAAGAAAACTAAAATGAAGATTCTGCTTCTTTCTGTGTATCTATACCCAGTATAATTTTGGGTATGAACTATATACTTGGTGTCATTGAACCCACCTAGAGATGCACTCAGGCCAAAACAATCTTTCTTTCCACACTGGTGAGAACGTACCTCACTAGTATTTTTCCACCTCTAGACATTAGTGTCAGTTCAAAGCCTATATCAAAGCCAAAAAGTCTGGGATGTGTTTTGCAGAGTGTAGGATTCCTCTGGTAAATGCCTGAAAATGATTCACAAAAATGCTTGGGAAAAGATGTAAGTACAGTCATGCCCTTCAGAATGACATCCAGTCAATGATGAACTGCATGTATGACAGTGGCCCCATAAGATTATAATGGAGCTGTATGATGGAGCTATATAATGGAGATTATATATTAGGTGAGAGGCACCTAATCCCAGTTACTCAGGAGACTGAGGCAGGAGAATTGCTTGAACTTGGGAGGCAGAGGTTGCAGTGAGCTGAGACTGTGCCACTACACTCCAGCCTGGGCAACAGAGTGAGACCTCATCTCAAAAAAAAATCTGATCTGGTAATATTTACAGGGCCTTATCAAATTCTATTGGCAAGTATCTGGGAGACAGGTGCAGGAATGGATTCTTATGGGACCAAAAAGAAAAAAATATTAAGTTTCATATAGCCAAGTTTATTGACTTGGGCATATTCAATAAGGATTTGAGTTTTTTTTTTTTTTTTTTTTTTTTTGAGACGGAGTTTCGCTCTTGTTACCCAGGCTGGAGTGCAATGGTGCGATCTCAGCTCACCACAACCTCTGCCTCCTGGGTTCAGGCAATTCTCCTGTCTCAGCCTCCTGAGTAGCTGGGACTACAGGCACACGCCACCATGCCCAGCTAATTTTTTGTATTTTTAGTAGAGACGGGGTTTCACCATGTTGACCAGAATGGTCTCGATCTCTTGACCTCGTAATCCACCCACCTCAGCGTCCCAAAGTGCTGGGATTACAGGCGTGAGCCACCGCACCTGGCTGGATTTGAGATTTAATGTGATAGCTTGAGTTCCTGGAATAATGGCAATAATTTTCTAAGCTGTTTAACTGAATATTAAACCAAAAGGGGTTACAGTTATTGAGGTAAAAATGTTTGATCAACTTGAACTATTGAAGATGATGTCTGAAAGTACATGAAGGTAGATATAGCATAACTGATGCCACATGTGTAATCTGCTGTCACTAATAAACCTCCTCTTGTCAACCTCTATGACTGTCTATCTATCTATTGTCTATTGGTGCTGTCTCTCTGGAGAACCCTTACTAACATACCCTAGGATTAATAGCTTCTGAGAGCTGTTGCCACCTCTATCCTTAATGGTACAAGAAGAGAGAGAGGTTATGGGCACTGAAGAAAGAGTTTTGAAAAAGGGTCACCTGTTAGGAGCTATGGTCTGAGGCCATAGATACACCAGCTGTGCCATCTCTGTAGATAAGGAGCCTGGGGGAATCCCTCTGCCTTCACTCTCCTCCCTGCCATTGATAACCATTGGGTAAACCTATTAAATAGAAAGCAAAGATCCCACTGATGCAATTAATACAGGTGAATATCTTGGAGAAAAAAAAAGGAGTTTAGAAGGATGGAGAATGGATTTGGAGAGACAAATGAGATATAGCCAACATACAGTAGAAATATTAGTAAGGAAGGTCATATGTGCTTTAATAGGCAGATATACATATATGAATATTTACAACACACATAATATATGTGTATACATATTAAGCTTCTATGAAACTCAAGGGAGAAAGAGAATAAAAATCACAATAAATTACATTTTTCACCAGTGAATCATAGTCTCCAGAATTTTTCCTCCTTTCTTACTAATAATCCCTGATTTGTCAACACACAATTTTGCTTAATTGCCTTGTTAGCTATTCTCCGAACTGTGAAATCCTGAGGGGTTTCAGAAATCTGTAACCCTGGGAATTCATATTCTGACATAAAAGATTCAGGGAAAGACAAACTTAAATTCTATTGAGATGATGGTGTTGCTGAGAATTTTAGGTAAGTTGCTTAATTCAAATGTTAAATATAGATGGAAAATTGTGCTTCTTCCTCACAACCAGTCCAATAACCATTTACATAGTAATATATAATAAGTGCTAAGGAAAGGTTTTTTTTCCTTGAGACAGGGTCTCACTCTGTTGCCCTGGCTGGAGTGCAATGGTGGTGCTATCATGGCTCACTGCAGCCTCAATCTCTCAGGCTCAAGCAATCTTCCCACCTCAGCCTCTGGAGTAACATGGACTCTAGGCACATCCCACCACATCTGCCACTATTTTTTATTATCTTTTGTAGAAACAAGGTTTCATCATGTTTCCCAGTCTGGTCTTGAACTCCTGAGCTCAGTCTTGTCTTCATGCTTTCCCCAGTTCTATTTGTCAGGAGATATATACATATCTTCTTTTTAACTTTTTTTGGAAAAAGTATATTTTCATACCCATAACTTTTTTCCTAGCTTTGTCTCCCTCCTACTTACTGGTTCATTTCCATTGCATTCTATCCTATCCTTTTATACTTCTTAAATTTATATTTTGCAAAAAAATCTTTAAATAACCCCTAAATTGAACAAATTATTCTTTTTTCTTGATAAAGAATATACTTTTATGACTTTCTTACAATTTTTCACTAAAACACATCTTACTTTTTTGAGAGATTTTCTATTATAGTTCCATACATATTAATTAGTATTTTTAATTTAATAACCTTAAATTTTAGTGAAAACCTAGGAAGCCAGAAATCTTCAATTATTTGTCATATCAGTATTTTATACAGAAAAACTTTCATAATTTTTAGAAACATATTTTTCCATAACATAGTTTTATGTATATTAGTAGAATCAAATCTATTTAGTCTTTTTATATCATTTAAAAATCCAGGAAAAGAAACTTACATTATGTTCAGAATTTTGTTTTATCTTATGTTCTTATTTGGAAATGACTACACATTTAATGAATATCTATCTTTTCATTCAATATAACATAACTATAAGATTTCAAATTACATGAAAACTATATTTACCAACATTTACCTCATTTCTATTATCTAATTTATTCCATTTTTTACAGCTTACAGAGATTCATAATGAATATTGAGATATAAAATAAAGCTAATCACAATTTCTAGTTATTTTCCTTTTTTTTTTTTTTTTTTTTTTGAGACGGAGTTTTTCTCTTGTTACCCAGGCTGGAGTATAATGGCACGATCTTGGCTCACTGCAACCTCCACCTCCTGGGTTCAAGCAATTCTCCCGCCTCAGCCTCCCGAGTAGCTGGGACTACAAGCGCACGCCACCATGCCCAGCTAATTTTTGTATTTTTAGTAGAGACGGGGTTTTACCATGTTAACCAAGATGGTCTCAATCTCTTGACCTCGTGATCCACCCACCTCAGCCTCCCAAAGTTCTGGGATAATAGGCGTCAGCCACCCTGCACCCGGCCTATTTTCCTATTTTTAAAGCTTATGAATATCAGCTGTTCACCTAAGTAGAAATCTTAAAGATAAATATATGAATATTTAACTTATAACTTAGAAGATACAGCTGTTTTTGCCAAACAAACATTATTAAACTAGTCTTAATTACAAAGAGCTGCACAAAGATTATTCTGTTTTAGTCTGGGCTTATAGTTTTATAACCTTTGTGTCAAACCCAACACCCTAAAACATCTAGCAAAGACAAATATAAAACTTCGACCAGTACACCTGGGCAAAAACATGTGTTGACAATTTTGCAGATATTTACAGTTTCGTTTTATTGACAGTTTTTTTATTATTTTTATTGTATTTTAGGTTTTGGGGTACATGTGCAGAATGTGCAAGATAGTTGCATAGGTACATACATGGCAGTGTGTTTTGCTGCCTTCCTCCCCTTCACCCACATTTGGCATTTTTCAAAGCAGCTTATGTACTAAAGATTTACTTAAGTCATGTGAACCAAAAAGTGGATTATTATACATTTTATATGAATGTTCATTTATCTAAGCTAATGTGAATAGAATTTCTTATGAAATTTTTTGCCATGTATGCCAGATTTTGCCATGTAGAAACAACATGCGACGTATGTTTTTGTACACACAAATACACATAAACACATATATGAACACACAAATAAAGATGTAATAGCTTTACTCAATAGGTAATCTAATGAAGGCTGCAAAACAAAATTTTGGGTAATGCAATTTATATAGTAGTTTTGTCTTTTTCCTTGTTTGTTTGTTTTTCTTAGTCTCTTTAACATTTCTACTTTATTTATTCAATCTTGAATGAGTTTAGGGTTAAATTTTCCATTGTTTAAATTTTAGCTAGGACTGGTTGAATTGTATTAGAAAAACAAAATCTCCAAACAGTATTGAACTAGTAACAAATCTATCTTTTTTTTTTTTTTTTTTTTTTTGCATGACTGTTTTGCCTAATTAACAAAGCAGGCAAGAAAGAATTTTAGCAGGATTTGTCAGGTTGTTGGTGAGGACTGGGGGATTGGTCTTTGTGTGGCAGGAAAAGCAAATATTTTATGCCAGACGGAGATGCCTTGTATTGTTCTGAGTTCAAGATTTTGACCTGGTTAGACCTGAGAGCCTAACATTAATATGTGTATATATACACACACATATATATATGTGCATATATATAGTTCTTTTTATAGATTACTAATTTTTCAATAAATTATTTCTTCACCATAAACAAATCTTAGGTAAACCTAAATTTACATTTTCTAATGATGCCTAGGTTGTTGGTAACCATGGAGCTCTTACAATTGTGAAGCTATTAATTTAAAAGCCCTTTAAGACTTTTTTAAAAAATCTTGACTAGAATGCCATAAGCAGTGAGTTTTATGTCAACGCCAGTAGAAAAGTCAGCAAATTCAAAGCAGGTAGTACAAAAAAAGAGAGACAGAGAAAGAGAGAGAACTTAGAAGGCTCTAAATGTTAGCATGACAGCTGCAGGTCTTTAAAAACAGTTTAAATAATGAACATTTGGGCTCTGAATTTTTCTTGATGTAACGTTGCTTATCAATTTTAAAGTATGCGTAAGCATGGGCCATAAAATTTGGCTAGCTGGAGTCCCAAAATCCTGTCATGCCTTTATGTTTAAAAACCCATTCTGTTTCTTACTCATCTCTTGAGAGCAAAGAAATTCCTACCATTACTATCAGGAAATGTCAGGCGTTTAGACCAGTGTTTTACATGGTAGCCACTGTGCTCATGGCTTTTAATTGGCCTTTCTGCACCTACCATTTAGAATGTATTTTTGCTTTCAGAATAATTTTAGAAAAAGACAAGGGAAAAGAATCAGACCAAATCAAAAAAAAACAAGATAAGAGTGTTCATAAAAATTTCAAGCTCAGCATACAAATCAAACAAAGTATTAAACTAGGCACAGAGACCAAAAGCGAATTCACCAGAAAAGACATGCCTCTTAGATAGAGTGCAAATTCTGTAGAACCAGAGTACTCAATCCAGAAAGACATGTGTCTTTACTCCAAAAAAGACTTACCACAAAAGACAAAAGGTCTTTTATCACCCCAGGAGGGATGCATGGTCCCTTATTAAGGTAACTATATAAAAAAACAGATCCTGACTGATATCAAAAAGCCTTTACGGAAAGAGGCAGGCTCAGCCTAACAGAAGACTCATTAGAGCAGAAAAGTGTGCCAAGGAAGTAAAGGAAAGTGCAAAAGGCTCCAGTGACCACTGCACACCTGTTCAAGAATCACCAATTTCGTGCAATCATTATATTTTTCAGGTTCTATTTCTGAAACCGTATATGTCAACCTAAATAACAAACACAGAGAGTCTATCTAAAAGAAAAGTAGATTTATTTGAGGATAGAGTGTCGTCATGGGAATACAAATGCCACAGTAAACTATAAGTATATTCAGTAGGTAATGGAAAAAAATGTTTTTTTAAGTGGGAATTATGTGATTATTTTGAAATAATAATCCTTGGCTAAAAAGACAGATGACAAGGGTGATGCCTGGTTTTTGTTGTTGTTTCGTTTTGTTTTGTTTGTTTTGCTAAATAATTTTTATTTATCAAAAATATTAATACTTATATTTACTTGCAGAACAGAGTCACAGAGATATATGCAGGCAAGGTATTAGTAGGACTCAAGGGTTTAGCCCAACATCTACTACACAGTAGGTTGCTCTCTAAGGACTTGTCATATTTTGCTCAAATGCCAAATTTTGGTACAGTAGATTGTCAATTACTCATTTTTTATATAGATGCCTTTTTGGAAAGTTGTCATAAAACATTTTTACCAATTTAAATTTCAGTTCATTTTTTGTTTTTTTTTTTTTTAATCATAGTTCAAGGTCAGGTAGTAAGGACCCGCTACCCCCTCCCCTGCCAGACAACAGAATTGTATTCTTTTTTTTTTATTTTTTTATTTTTATTGCGTTTTAAGTATTGGGGTACATGTGCAGAACATGCAAGATATTTGCATAGGTACACACATGGCAGTGTGTTTTGCTGCCTTCTGCCCCTTCACCCACATTTGGCATTTCTCCCCAGGCTATCCCTCCCCAGCTACCCCCCTCCACTGTCCCTACCCTATTCCCCCCAATAGATCCCAGTGTGTAGTACTCCCTTCCCTGTGTCCATGTGTTATTGTTCATCACCCGCCTATGAGTGAGAATATGTGGTGTTCCATTTTCGGTTCTTGTGTCAGTTTGCTGAGAATGATGTTCTCCAGATTCATCCATGTCCCTACAAAGGACACGAACTCATCATTTTTTATTGCTGCATAATATTCCATGGTGTATATTTGCCACATTTTTTCAGACCAGTCTATCATCGATGGGCATTTGGGTTGGTTCCAGGTCTTTGCTATTGTAAACAGTGCTGCAATAAACATTCGTGTGCATGTGTCCTTATAGTAGAATGATTTATAGTCCTTTGGATATATACCCAGTAATGGGATTGCTGGGTCAAATGGAATTTCTATTTCTAGGTCCTTGAGGAATCGCCACACTGTCTTCCACAAAGATTGAACTAATTTACACTCCCACCAGCAGTATAGAATTGTTCCTATTTCTCCACATCCTCTCCAGCATCTGTTGTCTCCAGATTTTTTAATGATCGCCATTCTAACTGGCATGAGATGGTATCTCAATGTGGTTTTGATTTGCATCTCTCTAATGACCAGTGATGATGAGCATTTTTTCATGTTTGTTGGCCTCATGTATATCCTCTTTTGTAAAGTGTCTGTTCATATCCTTCACCCATTTTTGAACAGGCTTGTTTGTTTTTTTCCTGTAAATCTGTTTGAGTTCTTTGTAAATTCTGGATATCAGCCCTTTGTCCGATGAGTAAACTGCAAAGATTTTTTCCCATTCTGTTGGTTGCTGATTCACTCTAGTGACTGTTTCTTTTGCCGTGCAGAAGCTGTGGAGTTTGATTAGGTCCCATTTGTCTATTTTGGCTTTTGTCGCCAATGCTTTTGATGTTTTGGTCATGAAGTCCTTGCCTACTCCTATGTCCTGAATGGTTTTGCCTAGATTTTCTTCTAGGGTTTTTATGGTGCCAGGTCTTATGTTTAAGTCTTTAATCCATCTGGAGTTAATTTTAGTGTAAGGTGTCAGGAAGGGGTCCAGTTTCTGCTTTCTGCACATGGCTAGCCAGTTTTCCCAACATCATTTATTAAACAGGGAATCCTTTCCCCATTGCTTGTTTTTGTCAGGTTTATCAAAGATTGTATGGTTGTAGATATGCTGTGTTGCCTCCGATGCCTCTGTTCTGTTCCATTGGTCTATATCTCTGTTTTGGTACCATTGCCATGCAGTTTTGATTACTGTAGCCTTGTAGTATAGTTTGAAGTCTGGTAGTGTGACGCCTCCCACTGTGTTCTTTTTGCTTAGAATTGACTTGGCTATGTGGGCTCTCTTTTGGTTCCATATGAAGTTCATGGTGGTTTTTTCCAGTTCTGTGAAGAAAGTCAATGGTAGCTTGATGGGGATAGCATTGATTCTGTAAATTACTTTGGGCAGTATAGCCATTTTTACAATATTGATTCTTCCTAACCATGAATGTGGAATGTTTCTCCATCTGTTTGTGTCCTCTCTTATTTTGTTGAGCAGTGGTTTGTAGTTTTCCTTGAAGAGGTCCCTTACGTTCCTTGTGAGTTGTATTCCTAGGTATTTTATTCTCTTTGTAGCAATTGTGAATGGCAGTTCGTTCTTGATTTGGCTCTCTTTAAGTCTGTTATTGGTGTATAGGAATGCTTGTGATTTTTGCACATTGATTTTATATCCTGAGACTTTGCTGAAGTTGCTTATCAGTTTCAGGAGTTTTTGAGCTGAGACCATGGGGTCTACTAGGTATACTATCATGTCGTCTGCAAATAGAGACAATTTGGCTTCCTCCTTTCCTATTTGAATACCCTTTATTTCTTTTTCTTGCCTGATTGCTCTGGCTAGAACTTCCAGTACTATATTGAATAGAAGTGGTAAGAGAAGGTATCCTTGTCTAGTGCCTGATTTCAAAGGGAATGCTTCCAGTTTTTGCCCATTCAGTATGATATTGGCTGTTGGTTTGTCATAAATAGCTTTTATTATTTCGGTGGCTCACGCCTATAATCCCAGCACTTTGGGAGGCCAAGGCTGGTGGATCACGAGGTCAGGAGATCGAGACCATCCTGGTCAATGAGGTGAAACCCCATCTCTACTAAAAATACAAAAATTAGCTGGGCATAAGAGAACTCCTGGGCTCAAGAGACCCTCCCACCTCAGCCTCCCAAAGTGATGGGATTAAAGGAATGAGCCACCATGCCCAGCCATATTTGTCACTTTTTTTTCCTAACATGAGTGACTTCATTTTGATTCTGATAACTTTTATAAATACAACTGATATTCGTTTTAACATTTCTCAGCATAATCTACAGTCAATCCACATTTCAAACACATGCCTGTAGTCCCAGCTACTTGGGAGGCTGAGGTAGGAGAATTGCTTGAACCCAGAAGGCAGAGGTTGTGATGAGCTGAGATCATGCCATTGCACTCCAGTCTGGGTAACAACAGTGAAACTCCATCTCAAAAAAAAAAAAAAGAAAAAGTTTCTAGGACCAAGCAATTCCAGCATGCAAATTGAGACAGAACACACCCAGGAAGATGAAAAACTGTAGCCCTCATCTAGAGATAATATATTTCATCACTGTTGCTCCTTGCAGCCTGCAGGTCCTCTTCAGCATCCTCTCCATTAAACCCATTAACATGCAGAATCCTCATCTGCTTTACAATGTGCTCTTACCAGGTTGTCCAGCACCCAGCAGTAGCAGACTGGGTGCATGGCCCAGTAGATACCCCTTTGGACAGGCAGTTTCTGGGCAGATGTCCTTGCAGAAATACTTTTTGTGTAAAGTTGTGATGACCTTTGTGCAAGGATGTGGTTTTTGAAGTCTTTTATGGTAGTTTTTTCAGACATACAAGCATGAAAACCCTTCTTAATTGCCTTCTCTGGCTCTTTTTGTCACTTTTTAAATTATTTCTTATGTATGTATGTATTATAGAGACATAGTCACACTGTGTTGCCCACACTGTTTATGAACTCCTGGGCTCAAGAGACCCTCCCACCTCAGCCTCCCAAAGTGATGGGATTAAAGGAATGAGCCACCATGCCCAGCAATATTTGTCACTTTTTTTTCCTAACATGAGTGACTTCATTTTGATTCTGATAACTTTTATAAATACAACTGATATTCGTTTTAACATTTCTCAGCATAATCTACAGTCAATCCACATTTCAAACACTTGGACTGCTTTAACGAACGCAGATTCCTGGGGGCTCACCTGCAGCCTGCTGAGTTAAAAACACTGGGGCATTTTTAGGTGCAAAGGTTTTGAGAACCACTTGTTACTTTAGTGTTTATCACATGCTAGGTATTGTACGTAGTCCTTACTTGAGTAAACTCCTTTATAAAAACCCTAGCATGAGATAAATTATCCCTGTCTTATAAGTGAAGAAATTTATGTTGTTGACTAGTGATGGAGAACTTGAATCCTTCTCAATTGCTGAAAGACAAATGCTTTTTCCAGGATATCCCATCTGTCTCTAGTGTGAGCAGTCAGCTCTGATATCTTAGGCATGCTTCCTAAACGTCATGACATATGACATACAATCTGTTGCTCAGATGAAAAACACTTTCCTCACAGACACTCCATTCGGGAAAGCAAATATTTAGTTAGGCTGCCTATATTGCAAACTAATTTATTTGTTTGTCCCTGCACCTGTCTTCAAAAAACACAAATGACCTGGGATTGCTTGTGCCACAAAATGCATGTGGAATGTCAAGCAATTCTGTAGTGGTTTTGGGGTGTAATGACATCATTAGAGGACACCCAGAAAATCAATTCTCTTAACTTGTTTCTCTTCTGAGTCAGGATTACCCATTTGTTTATTTTGTAAATATTTATTGTATGTCTATTATATGCCAGGTACTATTCTAGGCAGTGGGGGTATGATATGTAACATGCAAAGGAAACAAAAATTCGTGCTCTCACAGAGTTTATCCTGCAGGCTTCTATCTCTACTTCACCCCAGTAACCCAGTGAAAAAAAAGCAAGTAGACAGCTGTGTTGCCACAGGTAATTTGACCACTTCAGAATGTTTTCATTATTTTGTATTTCTTTACATAATTCCTAGAAAAATCTATGAAGATTCAAAAAGTAAAATGCAAAGTTTTGGAGTGGAGTCTCCATAGATGATAACATCCTTTAAAGAGTGCTCTTTTTTATTTTGTATCCAATATGTTTTATTCAATTATTGATATTATGCTTTTTGATATGAAATTGTCTAACAAGCATCCAATGGAAGGTTCTTCAAGCTAGCTTCAGGGTCCTTTTAACATGTCCCTATAATTTTTGAATATTAGTTTCTGCCACAAGATGTCCCAGACTCATCTTCTCCATTTCTTAATTCAAACCTGGGTTAGCCATTTCTTCAAGGAGTTTTGGTCCTTTCAGTGGAAAAATGGTATTTAGTTACCAAAACTTGTGCATCATGTGTGCTCATGGCTGCTGGTTTTTATTTTTCTTTATATTTATTGTTATTTTACTTCAAGTTCTGGGATACATGTGCAGAAGGTGCAGGTTTGTTATATAGGTAAACATGTGCCATGATGGTTTGCTGCACTTATCAACCCATCATCTAAGTTTCAACCCTGCATGCCTTAGGTATTTTTCCTAATGATCTCCCTCCTTTTGGCTCCTTACCTTCCGACAGGCCCCGTTGTGTGATGTTCCCCTCCCTGTGTCCATGTGTTCTCATTATTCAACTCCCACTTATGAGGGAG
Source organism: Saguinus oedipus (assembly GCA_031835075.1). NCBI lineage: Eukaryota > Metazoa > Chordata > Mammalia > Primates > Cebidae > Saguinus > Saguinus oedipus. The sequence continues at coordinate 60,650,554 of CM063178.1, read as the reverse complement.
AACATGCAGTGTTTGGTTTTCTGTTCCTGTGTTCATTTGCTGAGAATGATGGCTTTCAGTTTCATCCATGTCCCTGAAAAGGACATGAAGTCATTCTTTTTTATGGCTGCTTAGTATTCCATGGTGTATATGTGGCACATTTTCTTTATCCATTCTAATATTGATGGGCATTTCTTAAGTGTGTGGTTGCATGTTTTATAATCACAAAGATCAGAGGACTGCTGGATATTTAATATGTAGTAGACAAGTATGAATACATCCTGCATCTATAGGAACAGCCCTATGCAAAGAAAAATGTTCCATTTCTTACATCCAGACTCCCAATGCATATTGTACATTAGAAAGATTGTGGGAAGGGAGTACTACACACTGGGGTCTATTGGGGGGAATAGGGGAGGGACAGCAGGGTGGGGGGAGTTGGGGAGGGATAGCATGGGGAGAAATGCCAAATGTGGGTGAAGGGGTGGAAGGCAGCAAAACACACTGCCATTTGTGTACCTATGCAACTATCTTGCACGTTCTGCACATGTACCCCAAAATCTAAAACACAATAAAAAAATTAAACATTTTAAAAAAGAAAGATTGTTATAATTACACGAGTTTGAAATCCACTCTACAAAGAAAACTTATATTTTGCAAGGTTCTTCTATATAATAATTTAATAAAACCAAAGAAAGATTGTCATATATTTTGTTTGGAACTTTGTCAAGACTTGACCAATGTGTCAGAAAACTATCACCAATCGGTGGAGACTTCCAAGATGGCGTCGTAGAGGCGACTCAGGATTGCAGTTCTCAGTGAAGGCGCAGAGGGTGAGTCCTAGCTGCATTCTCAGACAGACCTTTTTTGCCCACAGAACGTTGAAAGTCCCAGGTGTGGGAGAGACACGGGACGCTAGCGCAGCCGGCTCGCGCAGCCACTTCAGCCAGTTCCGCAGCGCAGCGGCACTGGGCACAAAACTCACTGTTCCAGGTGCCCTGTTAAACCGGCAATCTGAGATTTGGAAGGGCAGATTGGCATGTCCATCTGATTGAACGGGACTTGGACAATGAGCCAGACCAGGAGATTCCTGGGGAACGTGATCTGAGCCAGTGCAGTGGGCAGCGGCACGGGAGATTGCATGGATCCCAGTGCCCTATCAGCAGGCTACTGGGGTGCCAGTGAGAGAGTCAACCGTTCAACTTGGGGAGAGGAAGAGAGAGAGAGAGAGGACAGACTCTGAGGCAGGGAGCTGGGTGATTGGGCTCAGCGGGTCCGACCCTGACGGGGACAAACAGGGCAGCGATTGGAGGTGCTCGGGGCTGAGAGTTTTGCTACCAGCATCTAGGACGGTGCAGCCCGGTGGGGGAGGGGCGTCCGCCACTACTGACGCAATCCCCCCTACTGAAGTACCGCCCAGGGCTGATGCAGCCTGCTGTTGCCGAGGCAACCTGCCATAACAGAGAGACTCTGCCAGCAGGGTGGAGCAAGCCAGAGCAGGGCAGAGAAAGCCACAGCAGAACGGAGCCCCACGGCAACAGGGCGGACCCGTGCTAGCAGGGCAAAACCCTGGCAGGGAAATAGTGAATAGACTGCCTCCTGGCTGGGCAGAACAGTGCAACAGATACTCATAAAGAAAGCCCCAACTCCCTGAGACAGAGCACCTAAAAGGGAAAAAAAAGGTGGGGGGGCTTTTATGAGTTCTGTTGCAGCAGATATAAACACATCCTCCCAACAACCCTGAAGGAACAACGGAGCTCACAGCTCAGCACTGGGGCTCCTATAAAGCACAGACCATCTCCTCAAGCAGCTCCCTGACCCCTGTATATCCAAAAAGTCACCCCAAAAAAGGACTAATCAGACTGACATTTGGCGGGAATCATTCTGAAACAAAGATAGCAGAAGAAAAAACTGGTAGCATCCCTCATGGTTCCGCTGCTTTTAAAGGTGTACCCCAGACAAGCAGGGCCTGGAGTGGACCTCAGCACTCGTACAGCAGAGGGGCTAGACCATTAGAAGGAAACCTAAGTAACAGAAATACCTCATCATCAACAATCTGGGTATCCACACAGAGACCCAATTGAAAAATCAGCAACTACTAACACGACAGGTGGATAAATACATAAAGATGGGAAGAAACCAGTGCAAAAAGGAGGAAAACACCCAAAACCAAAATACCTCACCTCCTACAAAGGACCAAAACTCCTCACCAGCAAGGGAACAAAGCTGGACGAAGAATGAGTGTGAAGAAATGACGGAATCAGACTTCAGAAAGTGGATCATGAGAAATTCCAGTGAGCTAAAAGAACATGTTCTAAATCAGTGCAAAGAAACTAAGAACCTTGAAAAAAGATTTGAAAAAAGATTCAAGGAAATGATAACAACAATGGACAACTTAGAGAGGAATATGAATGAATTGAAGGAGCTGAAAAACACAACATGAGAACTTCGCGAAGCACAAGTTTCAACAGCCGAATTGACCAAGTAGAAGAAAGAATATCAGAAGAATATCAGAATATCAACTCAATGAAATAAAACGGGAAACCAAGATTAAAAAAAAGTGAAAAAAGGAATGAACAAAACCTCCAAATAATGTAAGACTATGTGTAGAGACCCAACCTACATTTGATAGGTGTACCAGAATGTGATGAAGAGAATGAATCCAAGCTGGAAAATACTCTTCAGGATATTATCCAGGAAAATTTCCCCAACCTAGCAAGACAGGTCAATACTCAACTCCAGGAAATAGAGAGAACACCACAAAGATATTCTGCAAGAAGAGCAACCCCAAAGCACATAATCATCAGATTCACCAGGGTTGAAATGAAAGAGAAAATACTAAGGGCAGCCAGAGAGAAAGGTCGGGTCACCCACAAAGGGAAGCCCATCAGACTCAAAGCAGATCTCTCGGCAGAGACTCTACAAGCCAGAAGAGAGCAGGCGCCAATATTCAACATCCTTAAAGAAAAGAACTTTCAACACAGAATTTCATATCCAGCCAAACTGAGCTTCATAAGTGAAGGAAAAATAAAATCCTTCAGGAACAAGCAAGTACTCAGAGATTTTGTCACCACTAGGCCTGCTTTACAAGAGCTCCTGAAAGAGGCACTACACATAGAAAGAAACAACCAGTACCAGCCATCCTAAAAGCATACCAAATGCTAAAGACCATCAACAAAATGAAGAATCTACATGAACCAATGGGCAAAACAGCCAGCAAGCATCAAAATGGCAGTATCAAATTCACACATAACAATATTAACCGTAAATGTAAATGGGCTAAATGCACCAATCAAAAGACACAGACTGGCAAATTAGATAAAAAGCCAAAACCCATCGGTGTGCTGTATCCAGGAAACCCACCTCACACGCAAGGATACACAAAGGCTCAAAATAAAGGGATAGAGGAAGATTTACCAAGCAAATGGAGAGCAAAAAAAAGCAGGAGTTGCAATTCTCATCTCTGATAAAATAGACTTTAAAGCAACAAAGATCAAAAGGGACAAAGAAGGTCATTACATAATGGTAAAAGGATCGATACAACAAGAAGAGCTAACGATCCTAAATATATATGGACCCAATGCAGGAGCACCCAGATATATAAGGCAAGTTCTTAATGACTTACAAAGAGACTTAGACTCCCACACAATAATAGTGGGAGACTTTAACACTCCACTGACAGTAGCAGACAGATCAACCAGACAGAAAATTAACAAGGATATCCAGGACTTGAACTCAGACCTGGAACAAGCAAACTCGATAGACATTTACAGAACTCTCCACCCCAAATCCACACAATATACATTCTTCTCAGCACCACAATCACACCTACTCCAAAATTGACCACATAATTGGAAGAAAAGCACTCCTCAGCAAATGCAAAACAGCTGAAATCATGACAAACAGTCTCTCAGACCATAGTGCAATCAAGTTGGAACTCAGAATTCAGAAAATAACTCAGAACTGCACAGCTTCATAGAAACTGAACAACTGGCTCTTGAATGTTGATTGGATAAACAATGAAATGAAGGCAGAAATAAAGAAGTTCTTCGAAACCAATGAGAACAAAGACACAACATACCAGAATCTCTGGGACACATTTAAAGCAGTCTGTAGAGGAAAATATATAGCAATAAGTGCCCACATGAGAAGAGTGGAGAGATCCAAAATGGACGCTCTATTATCAAAATTGAAAGAGGTAGAGGAGCAAGATCAAAAAAGCTCAAAACCTAGCCGAAGACAAGAAATAACTAAGATCAGAGCAGAACTGAAGGAGATAGAGACAAGGAAAACCCTTCAAAAAATCAATAAATCCAACAGCTGGTTTTTCAAAAAGATCAACAAAATAGACAGACCACTAGCCAGACTGATAAAAAAGAAGAAAGAGAACAACCAAATAGATGCAATAAAAAACGATAATGGGAAAATCACCACAGATCCCACAGAAATTCAAACCATCATTAGAGAATATTACAAACAACTCTATGCACATAAACTAGTAAACCAGGAAGAAATGGATAAATTCCTGGAAACCTGTGTCCTCCAAAGCCTAAACCAGGAGGAAGCCGAAACTATGAATAGACCAATAACAAGGTCTGAAGTTGAGGCAGCAATTAAGAGCCTACCACACAAAAAAAAAGCCCAGGTCCAGATGGGTTCACAGCCGAATTCTACCAGACACACAAAGAGGAGCTGGTACCATTCCTTCTGAAACTATTCCAAATAACCCAAAAAGAGGGAATTCTTCCCAAATCATTTTATGAGACCAACATCATCCTGATACCAAAACCCGGCAGAGACTCAACAAGAAAAGAAAACTTCAGGCCAATATCCATGATGAGCATAGATGCAAAAATCTTCAATAAAATACTGGCAAACCGATTGCAACAGCACATGAAAAAACTTGTCCATCATGATCAAGTAGGATTCATCCCGGGGATGCAAGGCTGATTCAACATACGCAAGTCTATAAACGTAATTCACCACGTAAACAGAACCAAAAACAAAAACCACATGATTATCTCAATTGATGCAGAGAAGGCATTTGACAAAATTCAACAGCACTTTATGCTAAAAGCCCTCAATAAACTTGGTATTGATGGAACATACCTCAAAGTAATAAAAGCTATTTACGACAAACCAACAGCCAATATCATACTGAATGGGCAAAAACTGGAAGCATTCCCTTTGAAATCCGGCACTAGACAAGGATGCCCTCTCTCACCACTCCTATTCAACATAGTACTGGAAGTTCTAGCCAGAGCAATCAGGCAAGAAAAAGAAATAAAGGGTATTCAAATAGAAAAGGTGGAAGCCAAATTGTCTCTATTTGCAGACGACATGATAGTATACCTAGAAGACCCCATCCCCTCAGCCCAAAAGCTCCTGCAACTGATAAGCAACTTCAGCAAAGTCTCAGGATATAAAATCAATGTGCAAAAATGACAAGCATTCCTATACACCAATAACAGACTTAAAGAGAACCAAATCAAGAACGAACTGCCATTCACAATTGCTACAAAGAAAATAAAATACCTACAAATACAACTCACAAGGAACGTAAGGGACCTCTTCAAGGAAAACTACAAACCACTGCTCAACAAAATAAGAGAGGACACAAACAGATGGAGAAACATTCCATATTCGTGGTTAGGAAGAATCACTATCATGAAAATGGCTATACTGCCCAAAGTAATTTACACAATCAATGCTATCCCCATCAAACTACCACTGAATTTCTTCACAGAACTGGAAAAAAACACCATGAACTTCATATGGAACCAAAAGAGAGCCTGCATAGCCAAGTCAATTCTAAGCAACAAGAACACAGCAGGAGGCGTCACACTACCAGACTTCAAACTATACTACAAGGCTACAGTAATCAAAACAGCATGGTACTGGTACCAAAACAGAGATATAGACCAATGGAACAGAACAGAGGCATCGGAGGCAACACAACATACCTACAACCATATAATCTTTGATAAACTAGACAAAAAAAAGCAATGGGGAAAGGATTCCCTGTTTAATAAATGGTGTTGGGAAAACTGGCTAGCCATGTGCAGAAAGCAGAAACTGGACCCCTTCCTAACACCTTACACTAAAATTAACTCCAGATGGATTAAAGACTTAAACATAAGACCTGACACCATAAAAACCCTAGAAGAAAATCTCGGCAAAACCATTCAGGACATAGGAGTAGGCAAGGACTTCATGACCAAAACACCAAAAGCATTGGCAACAAAAGCCAAAATAGACAAATGGGACCTAATCAAACTCCACAGCTTCTGCACGGCAAAAGAAACAGTCACTAGAGTGAATCGGCAACCATCAGAATGGGAAAAAATCTTTGCAGTTTACGCATCTGACAAAGGGCTGATATCCAGAATTTACAAAGAACTCAAACAGATTTACAGGAAAAAAACAAACAAACAAGCCCATTCAAAAATGGGCAAAGGATATGAACAGACACTTTACAAAAGAAGACATACATGAGGCCAACAAACACATGAAAAAATGCTCATCATCATTGGTCATTAGAGAGATGCAAATCAAAACCACATTGAGATACCATCTCACGCCAGTTAGAATGGCGATCATTAAAAAATCTGGAGACAGCAGATGCTGGAGAGGATGTGGAGAAATAGGAACACTCTTACACTGTTGGTGGGAGTGTAAATTAGTTCAACCATTGTGGAAGACAGTGTGGCGATTCCTCAAGAACCTAGAAATAGAAATTCCATTTGACCCAGCAATCCCATTACTGGGTATATATCCAAAGGACTATAAATTGTTCTACTGTAAGGACACATGCACACGAATGTTCATTGCAGCACTGTTTACAATAGCAAAGACCTGGAACCAACCCAAATGCCCATCGATGATAGACTGGACTGGGAAAATGTGGCACATATACACCATGGAATATTATGCAGCAATCAAAAATGATGAGTTTGTGTCCTTTGTAAGGACATGGATGAATCTGGAGAACATCATTCTCAGCAAACTGACACAAGAACAGAAAAACAAATACTGCATTTTCTCACTCATAGGCGGGTGAGAAAAATGAGAACACATGGACACAGGGAGGGGGTCTACTACACACTGGGGTCTATTTGGGGAATGGGGGAGGGACAGTGGGGGTGGCTGGGGTGGGATAGCCTGGGGATAAATGCCAAGTGTGGGTGAAGGGGAGGAAGGCAGCACAGCACACTGCCATGTGTGTACCTATGCAACTATCTTGCACGTTCTGCACACGTACCCCAAAACCTATAATGCAATAAAAATTTAAAAATTAAAAAAAAAGAAAAAAGAAAAATATCACCAATGTAAATGGACTCCTAATATTTGAGTCAACAACACATTTATGATTATTCTATATGTGTTGATTTTACTCTCTGTATCTCACCAAGTGATCCAGCATTCATATATAGAAATTCAAATTATTTTATAATGAATCCTATATTATAATTATTACATGTAATAATTGTATTATGAATTATTTTTCTTTTATATCTCTTTTACATTAGACGGGGTAGTTTACATATACATACATACATACATACATATGTTTATACTTAGGTTACATTAACTATACATATTTTGTTTTACAAGAAGATTTTTCCAATTTAATAGCATTCAGAACTATTTCTGTAGATAATATCAACTTGCGATAACTTTTTTATTGCATTTTAGATTTTGGGGTACATGTGAAGAACATGCAGGATTGCTGCGTAGGTGTATACATGGCAATATGGTTTGCTGCCTTTCTCCCCATCACCTGTATCTGGCATTTCTCCCCATGTTATCCCTCCCCAACTTCCCAGCCCCCACTGTCCCTCCCCTAGTTGCCCCCAACAGACCTCAGTGTGTGATGCTCCCCTCCTTGTGTCCATGTGTTCTCATTGTTCAACACCCGCCTATGAGTGAGAACATGTGGTGTTTGATTTTCTGTTCTTGTGTCAGCTTGCTGAGAATGATGGTTTCCAGGTTCATCCATGTCCCTGCAAAGGACACAAACTCATCATTTTTATGGCTGCATAGTATTCCATGGTGTATATGTGCCACATTTTATGTCCGTGACTACTTATAGAGACAGAGAAATAATGCTGAGTATCAACATTTTATACCCCAAAGACCATAAAGACATCACACATTTTTTACTTGGCAGAAACAGATAAATTCATTGATCTTTACCCAAGCTTCACCTTGATTCTCAATCTGATTCCTTCCCTGAGATTTAAGATAAATGTGTCAAAGACTCCTGCAGAGTAACTGAGAGGGTAATTTTTTCTGTGACTGTAGAAAAAATACATTGTTACCATCTTCTAAACCATAGGGATCTTCCCAAATCTCATAGGCACTGAACAATTTGTCCATCCACAGCTGGGAATAGGAAAAGAATTTTTTTTCTCCCAGGGTCTAAATTTGATAAACTCTTCCTAGTTTGTTTTTATCCCATCATCTAATTTTATTTTCTTATTAGCATTGAACTTTAATTGACACTGTACTTGTTTTTTACATATCTATCTCTTCTAGAATAAAAGCTCAGTAGGCTAGGAGTCAACCCTATCATCTTCACTGCTATATCCCACTGTCTGGAACAGCACATGGGGCTCAATAAAAATTTTGTTTTTTCAAGTAAAATTAATAACCATATTAATAGCATTAAGGCTTTCCTGTTATTAAATGCATTTTATCACAAGAAACATAGTGAAGCTTAGAAAACTCCCACCACCTGCCCAAAGCAGCCAAAATTCTTCCTTAGTGTTGATTACATGTTAGGTGCTTAGCATAGAAAATGCCATCATTTGGTATTGGTTGAGGCAATTAAACTCTTTTCTACTCTATTTGTAGGTGCAGTATCCATAAGCCATGGAGAGGAGCAATCACACAGTGACTGAGTTCATCCTGCTGGGCTTCACCACAGATGCAGGGATGCAGCTGGGACTGTTTGTGGTGTTCCTGGGCGTGTACTCCCTGACCATGGTAGGAAATATCACCCTCATGGTGTTGATCTGTAATGACTCCCGCCTCCATACACCCATGTATTTTTTCATTGGAAATCTGTCGTTTCTGGATCTCTGGTACTCCTCTGTCTACACCCCGAAGATCCTAGTGACCTGCATCTCTGAAGACAAAAGCATCTCCTTTGCTGGCTGCCTGTGTCAGTTTTTCTTCTCTGCTGGGCTTGCCTATAGTGAGTGCTACCTGCTGGCCGCCATGGCTTATGACCGCTACATGGCCATCTCTAAGCCCCTGCTTTATGCTCAGGCCATGCCAAGGAGATTGTGCATCTGTTTGGTTTTATATTCCTATGCTGGTGGTTTTGTCAATGCAATAATATTAACCAGCAATACATTCACATTGGATTTTTGTGGTGACAATGTTATTGATGACTTTTTCTGTGATGTTCCACCTCTAGTGAAGCTGGCATGCAATGTGAGAGAGAGCTACCAGGCTGTGCTATGCTTCCTGCTGGCCTCCAATGTCATCTCCCCTACAGTGTTCATCCTGGCCTCTTACCTCTCCATCATCGCCAGCATCCTGAGGATACGCTCCACCCACGGCCGCCTCAAAGCCTTCTCCACATGCTCCTCCCACCTGATCTCCGTTACTTTATACTATGGCTCCATTCTTTACATCTACTCTAGGCCAAGTTCCAGCTACTCCCTCGAGAGGGACAAAATAGTTTCTACCTTTTATACTGTGCTGTTCCCCATGTTGAACCCCTTGATCTACAGTCTGAGAAATAAAGATGTGAAAGAAGCTCTGAAAAAATTCAAGTCAGCATAATCCAAAGTCTGAATTGACATGAAGTTCTCAAATCAGTGCTAAGTGATAACAAGCTGCTCAGAGAGATTGCAGAGATTTTTGTATCTTTTTTACCATTGAACAAAATTCAACAGGAAAAATTTTGTTTCTTTGCATTTTTTGTTTGTTTGTTTTGATTTTGAGATTAGACTATAATGTATACTACAGAATTGTAGATTCCATTCGATATTAATACAGTTTTTAAAAATCAGTATCTTCGATTAATGCAAAATGAAAAAGTAATACTTCTGGCATCCTAAAGTAAAATTATATTTTACTTCGTTTTTTTCTCCTAATGTTTTTCCCACATAGTGAGTATTATGGAGATGAAAAGAAAACATAATATGGATCATTGATATTTGAGGACTACATCCCAAATTCTTCTAGTCAAGTACTCAAAAAGCTTCCTTTGTGATAGAGGCATAAGGAATGTTAAGATTATTTTGAAGAAAACAGGTAGGACGTGTTAGAAAATAAATACAGCTGAACAGAAAGATGAGAAATGTCAAAGCAAAGACAGATGAAATGGCTACAACTATTTGTCATAAATTTTTAAATTTTAATTAATTTTGTAAATATGCTCATTAAAGCAAATGCTATAACCTTTCATTAACCAAGTGCTAACCTCTGAGCTGCAAGCTTCTGATTTGAAAAATGTTACCAATACTCCTTAACTTGCAGTCTTCTAAAGGCTACTAAATGAAATATCAACCCAACCTGCCATCCAAGGGGGTTCAGTTATGGAGTTTGCATAAGGGTTTAAGGAATTGTGCTCACAGCCAGGGCTAGTTTCCATGTGGTTACCAACATGTTTGATTTTTCAGGGTTTCAGACATCAATGTAAAGAAGTTTATCAGTTCTCACTGATGTTCAAGGCCCAGGCTTGGTCCAGCGCAGGGAGAAACATCCAACTTACATTTCTTGGTCAAGACAAAGGAAAAAGAAAGCAAACTAGGGAACAGTGGTAACTGTTGTTGTTCATATGTTTCATTTTGGTGTCGTTCATCGCTGTGTGATCTGAGAGAGAGTACTGCGGAGTACTCATCCATGTAAGAGAGAACACTCTTTTAAGATGGTATGCAATTCTAAAGACACATATTTATTCATAAATTTAGAAAGTTTTATTGTCATTGTTGTTTGTAATCTAAACAACTCTTAAACATTTTCCTAATAATATTTTCTTTATGTATAAAGCATGAGGTATACGAAGATATTGCCTCTATGCTCAATTAGAGCTTTCTGAAGAAATTTTGAGGAAATTATTTTCTTAAATATTTGTAAAATCTTGAGCATATTTCCAGAAGTGTCACCATTTCAGATATTCTTCTCACCTAGTAAAGCTTGCTTACCCAGCTTCAAAGTCAAAATATATTCATTAAACCACAAAATTTATTTTGTTCCCAAGATCTCCCAAAGGCAGCAAACACAATGAAATCTATTAAAAATATAATACTGCTGAGACAAAATACCATATTGCAGAATGTCAAACAACCCAGTACTATAAGTTTTAAAGATTAGTTTGTTTTGTTTACATCACAACAAACTAATAACAATTAAAGAGTCATTTGCTCAATCTTTTTAATGTTTTAGATGTGACTTATTGGATTTAATTGAACTACAGAAATGCATATGAACACATTTATAAACCAATAATCTGAAAAATTCAATAACAGCATTTGCAAAGAGAATAACCTTCATGTTTGTGGTCGTATAATCTGTATCGCTTTCCTGAAGGCCTCTTTGACATCTGTGTTTCTCAGGCTATAGATGAGTGGGTTGAGCAGTGGGTTGATCACAGTGTAGAACAGGGCAGCTACTTTGTCCCTCTCTAGGGAGTAGGTGGAACTAGGCCTTGAATACATAAACAACAGCGATCCATAGAAGAGCGTGACTGAGATGAGGTGGGAAGCACAGGTGGAGAACGCCTTGCGCCTTCCTGAAGCTGAGTGGATTCTCAGGATAGCCAGGAGGATGTTGACATAGGAAATCAGGATAGCAAGAATGCTGGAGAGGACTGTGAAGCCCACCACACCAAGGAGGACTTTCTCATAGACCCTTGTATCTGTACAGGACATTTTTACCAATGGTGGTGCATCACAGAAAAAGTGGTCAATGATATTTTTACCACAGAAATGCAGGCGAAAGGTATTGGCAGTATGAGCTATGGCATTCAAAAATCCTCCTACGTAAGAGCCAGCAACAAGCCCAGTACAGAGGGCAGTGGACATGGTACCTGAATAAAGCAATGGGTTACAAATTGCTGCATGGCGGTCGTAAGCCATGGCTGCCAGGAGATAGCATTCAGTGTAGGCTACAACACAGGAGAAAAACAGCTGAGCCCCACATCCAGCCAAGGAAATGCGCTTATCTTTTGAGACACAACTGGCCAGTATTTTGGGAGTGTACACAGACGTATACCAGAAATCCAAAAAAGACAGGTTGCCAATGAAAAAGTACATAGGCGTATGCAAGCGGGGATCGATTCGGATTAAGATAACCAAGGTCATGTTTCCTGACAAGGTTACCAAATAGAGCATCAGAAACACTCCAAAGAGAATCAGCTGCCACTGGGGATCTGCTGAGAAACCCACCAAGATGAATTCGGTCAGGATGGTTCGATTTCCTACTTCCATGTCCACATAGGTAAAAGCCTGACTTTCATGAGAAGGGAGAAGTATCATTTAGTGATTTTTCTATTGACATACGTTAACAAGGGTATCAATTAAATCAACAATTACTAAGAAGCTTGTGGATTTTTCTCCCTTACTATCTAGAATTATAGGACTTCAGTCCATTACTAGAATTGGATTCAGAAATAATTTGAAAATTAGGAATTGTACTTATTAACTATTTATCACAGGGCAAGCTCCATATTCTCATAAATCTTGAGAAAAATGAAGCTCAAAAAGATATCTAATAACTAATAATCTCTTTTTTTTTTTTGAGATGGAGTCTCACTCTACCACCTAGGCTGGAGTACAATGGGGTGATCTCCACTCACTGCAACCTGTCTCCTAGGTTCAAGCAATTCTCCTGCCTCAGCCTCCTGAGTAGCTGGGATTACAGGTGCCCACCACCACACCCAGCTAATCTTTGTATTTTTAATAGAAACAGGCTTTCACCATCTTGGCCAGGCTGATTTCAAACTCCTGACCTCAGGTGATCCACCCAGCTCAGCCTCCCAAAGTGCTAGGATTACAGGCATGAGCCACCTTGCCCAGCAACTAATAACTTCTTGACAGACTGTCTGGTTGAATAAAGAAAACCTACCTAAAAATAACCAAACCCAATATTGGGTACATTAGTGGGCACTCAAAAAATTTCACTTCGTTTCCATAGGTTATTGAAAACTTCTCATGTGTCAAGTATTTTGGTGGTAGGTATACAATTGCCAACATACTGTACTACCTCTGCTATTAGTACAAATATAAATACATTACTGACAATGTACCAGATACTATTCTAACTCTTTTACTTAACCCCTTGAGACTTGGATGGCTTGGTGGTTTGCTTTGGCCAATAGATTGAAAGACAGGCAGCTCCATATGGATTCAAAGCCTGGCTTTCAAGAGGCTTTTTATGCTTCTCTTCTCACTTTTAGAATTCTACAACCACCATGTAAAAAAGCCTGGGTGAGTTTGCTGGATAAGCCATCTGACTGTGCGCTCTCTGTCACCCCAGCTGACTGCAAGCAGTCCCCCAAACATACAGGTGGGACTGTTCTACATGATTCAGCCTGCAGTGGAGCTAAGAGTTACCCACAGACACATGAGCAAGCCCAGCTGAGAAAAGACAGGCTTGGCATAGGCAGAATTTCCCAAGTGATATGAAGTCTGAGTTTAAAACCAGATCTTCTCACTTTTTAGTTCTCTTTGGAAATGTACCTTAACAATCCCCAATATACCTGTATTTACCTCCAAAACAGTAAGAGAACATCCATGTTAAGAAAAAAAGCCCATTTTCTGGGCAGAAAATCAATGTATAAAATTATTAGTATCATTATTCTGAGTGAGAGGATAATTATCCAACTTATTTATAAAGTCTAAGCTTGTAAAACATAAATAAATAAATAAATAAATAAATAAGGTCAAGTTTCTATAAATAAGCAATTTAAGCCACAATGATGGTATCATTCCGTATCTTCCTAAGATTCTAGAATTTAATGTTTTTGTAAACTACTCCCATGTAATTTCATAAAGGCATTATAGGGTTTAGGATTGTGGGATCCAATAATTCATACACATCCATGACACTAATCATTTGTCTGATTTAGGAAAGTAATTCCTCATCTCAGGAACACAGTTCACCCATCTGAAAATTTTGGTGGCTACTATTCCAAGCACCAAATTTCTATGATTCCAGTTTGTTAAAATATCTTATAGAAATTGTCATGGGCCAAGCATGGTCCACGCCTGTAATCCCAGCACTTTGGGAGGCTGAGGCAGGCAGATCACTTGAAGCCAGGCATTCAGAACCAGCCTGGCCAACACAGCAAAATCCTCTCTCTACTAAAAATTAGCCAGGCATGGTAGCACATGCCTGTAATCCAGGCTACTTGGAAGGCTGAGGCACAAGAAGCACTTGAACCCAGGAGGCAGAGGTTGCAGTGAGCTGAGATCACACCATTGCACTCTAGTATGTGTGACAGAGAGATGCTCTGTCTCAAAAAAAAAAGAAAGAAAAAGAAAAACTTTCATGAAATAGTACATAGCATCACTTGTTGCAATACAGTGTAGCAGAGCAGACTGACAGTCCTTAAACACACATATATCTTCGGATACACAGGACATTACCATTCTCTTGGTTGGAGTGAGAAATGAAATTTGCTGAAAACAATTGCGTCCTTCTTTTCAGCTCATGATTTGCATACACATTCTTGTTTTCTTAAAATTTAATCTATGATGTTATGCACATTTTCTAACCATTGCTTTTCTTAATTTATTTATCTGCAAATAAGTAATGGCTCTTAAATCTCTGGACTCATGAAAATCTTTGATAACTTGATAAAATTAGCAATGATAATTCTCAAATATTTATATGTACATATGTAAAAACACCAAAATTTCAATGAGTTCACAAACACAAAAATCTATTAATTTGCTAGTTATGATTTCAGATTAAAAATTCTACTATTGGAAGATGACTAAGTTTCTATCCGGTGCTAATATTCTGTAATAAGAGAAAAGTAATAGGTATTTAAAACTAAACATGTTTAAAGTTGAACTCCTAATGTTCAGTTCCAAAAACTGATTTGTTCATTCCCCATATTAGTCAATAAAATTCTACTCTTCCAGTATCTGAAGTCAAAAATTTGGAATCAACCTACTCTCTTTCTTTCCTATCTACTTTTCAATCTTTCAGAAAATTGTGATTTTCCTGCCTTCAAAATGAATCCCAAACCTGACCACTTCTCCCCACCTCCACTGCTACCACCCTTGTTCAAACCTCCATGATCTATTGCTAAGAATATTGTCATTGCCTTCTAACTCACCTACACCCTTGTTCCCTACAGTATATTTTCAATACAATAGCCAGCATGGGCCATTAACAAAATAAATAAGTTGCTTCTACATTTAAAACCCTGTAAAGGCTCCCAATTTATTCAAAGTTAAAACCCATTTTCTGTCCCTCTCTTACCTAAAGAACCTTACTTCCTAATACTCACCACCTCCTCCTTCCTTCTGCCTTGATGGCTTTCTTACTTTTTCTCAAATGTGCCGTCTCTGTCCCAGCACCAAAGATTTCTGACTCTCTGTTCCCTCTGCCTGAAACACTATTCTCCAGATGTTTGCTTGGTTCACTCATTCATCTTCTTTAAGTTCCTTTCAAATGTCACTTTCTCACAAAAGTCCAGACTAACCACGCCTTTTAAATTCTATGCCCCTTTCCCTCCAACAATCCTTATCCTTATTACTCTACTCCGATGCTGCTGTTATCCCCCACATCTACTGTCATCCTCTAACTCCTGCTCATTAAATCTATTGCCTGCTTCTCCCCACCAGCATAGGGCAAAATGTTTATCTGTCCTGTTTATTGCTGTATTCCAGCACAAAGAACAGTTCCTACTAACAAATTGGCACTCAGTAAATATTTCTCAAATGAGTAATTGGTTAATTACCTTCATATCTTGAAGCTGGTTTAACAAAGTACTGCCTATTTCTAAGCTGGTTCAAAATATTCAGATCAAGATTTATACTCAAGTAGACTTTTCCAGCACAGTGTACTGTATCATAATAAAAAGGAAGAGTAAATAAAAGAGAATACTCACTTCCAAGACCTCAAGTCCATCTTGAATTTGAAACAAATTACCAAATATCTCTGAATGTAAAATAAAAGGCACAGAAAATGCCCAAGCCCGTCATGCTAAAGAATCTCTTATGGAGTGGCTTATCAAGATGCATCTTTCCCTGCTGCAGCCCGGGTCTCTGCTCCCTTCACTGGAGCAAGAAAAATCCTTTGGAAGGAATGTGCCTCTCTGGCACCTGAAAATTAGTGCCAAGAAGTGAAAATGCCATACATTAGTAGTTTAGAGTAGCACAGTCACTGGAGTCAAAAAGCAAGTCACATTCTTTTGTCCTCTTGATTTGTTCACTTTGTAAGTGAATATATAATGGTTCAGCATAGATATAAGACTGTGTTTCAAATTCTAAGGGAGAGCAGGATGTATCATTAAATGGACTTTGATTTACTAGGGAGTCTGCATGTGTGTGTTTGTGCACCTGTGTGCATGTGTGGCACAGCAGCAATCCTTTGAGAGCCATGCCAGATTCTGTATCCCCCTTCTGATTTGCAGCTGAGGTCGCAGAGAGGCCAGACTACCTAGCTGCCCCTGATCCCAGGTACTTACCCTTGGTTTGGAAGGCCAGCTCTTGGAAGTGACACTTTTCCCTCTCCTCTGGTGTTTGATGTGCCTTTGTTGCACTCAGTATATGTATTTCCTCAACAGCCGTTTGAGACACCTCCCTCGCAGAAGCACAGAAATATGTGCCTCTGTCTCCAAAGACTCAATTAGAGTTCATTGGGAGTATAAGGATGTTAAATAAATTAGGTAAATATTTCATTAAAAGTTGACTCTCTTAATGGATCTAAGTCATAATATAATTCTGTTATATTGAGTGTGTCTTGTAATTGAATTTTTTAATTGTACTAAAAAGTATCATGTGGTCTTATATTTTTTTCCATATCATATGCTCTTTTCTCTGTCCAGACTACCCGCCCTTGTCTCCTCCACTGGAAATCTACTACCTATCCCTGGGGTATGCTCTGAATTGTGTCTTCTGGAAATTCGTATGTCGCAGCCCTAACTTACAGTACCTTAGAATCTGTATTTGAAGATGGGCCCTTTAAAGAGATGATTAAGTTAAAATGAGGCAGTTAGAGTAGGCTCGATCCAGTCCAACTGGAAAGGAAAGTTGAGCATACACAGAGACCAGGGATTTAAGTGCACAGAAAGAAAACCACATGCGAACACAGCAAGTGTGTCACCTGAGAGCCAAGGAGAGAGATCTCAGAATCCTGCCAGCACCTTCAGCTTGGGCTTTTAGCCCTCAGAACTACGGGAGAATAATTTTCTGTTTTGTAAGCCACCTAGGCTATGCTATTTTATTATACAACACTTGCAAACTAATGCACTGAATTTCCAGAACGAGGGCCTTTTTATGGAACAACTTCATGTTTTATTTGTAAAAAGACTACTAAAACTAGGAAATTTGATATTTCATAGTGAAAAATAGTCTCTGATTTTTAATTCATTTATAACATAACACTAAAAAACAACATACAAAGATTCATATATCCTTGACTCTTACCAGTTACTGTTTTCCTGGTAAAGATTTTCACTCTAAATCTTCCCTTGGATGTAAAGTTTCCTGAAATCTCTCTCTGGACCTACTTCTCAATCTGTTTTTCTGTCCTGCCTACATCTCCCTTTCTGTCTATCTCATATGACTGCTCCACTTCTGCCCTTAATTCTTTCATTGTTGAGGAAAATACTTTTGTTGAAAGTACACAGTGATTCTCAGTATTGATATTGGTTGTCTATTTTGTCTATTGCTAAGGAAGTCTGTCATCTTTGTATAACGGCGAGCTAAAAAATGAAAACCAGAAAGAAAAAAAAAAACTTGTTTCTAGAGGAATTTGACAGTGGATAGTCTTTTTTTATTTTATTTTATTTATTTTAAGTTCTGGGCTACATGTGCAGGAGGTGCAGGTTTGTTACATAGGTAAATGTGTGCCATGCTGGTTTGCTGCACCTAGCAACCCATCACCTGGGTATATATATACACTATGGAATACTATGCAGCCATAAAAAGGAAAAAGATCATAATCTTTGCAGGGACATGGATGAAACTGGAAGCGATTATCCTCAGAAAACTCATGCAGGAATAGAAAACCAAACACCCCATGTTCTCACTTATAAGTGGGAGCTGAACAATGAAAACACATTAACAGAGGGAGGGGAAGAAAACACACTGGGGCATGTAGGGGGAGGGCGGGGAGGGGAGCACATCAGGAAAAATAACTAGGGCATACAGTGTATACTTTTTGTGTGAGACTTCCTAACTCACTCTCTCATCTAACAGGTGAGATAAATACCTTTGTTTTTCTTATTTTTTGAGAGTTCTGTGTTTGCATTCTGTTTTCTCACTGATGAACTTTATGATTTCAGGTAAATCATTTAATCTATTTAATCCTGATAATGATTACATAACAAGCTATATTATTCTCATTTATTGTTTAAAATAATATAGATATAGGCAACTTATGAAATGTCAATTTAAAAAACACACATAAATTAAAACACATTTAATCTCCTTTCTTTCAATCTTCTCAGACTCCTAACCGTTTTATAGACTCCATTCCATGCTACCATGCATAGTAGGTTTTGCAAATGCTCCAGCCTCATTTATTTAAAAAATACATTCAAATATCTTAGTTCCAACTTAGAAACACAAATGCAGACTTCTGTTTCCAAGTTACAAAATGATTTTACCTTTCATTTATTTCTGAGACTATAAACCAAAAACAATGGTATGGAGATATTCTGTTAAAAAAATCATTTACCAACTATTTTTATTCAAGAAACTTAAGACTAACATTTTCTTTGAGGCATCTTTGACATTCTTATTTCTTAAGCTATAAATCAAGGTGTTTAGCATTGGAATCACCAGAGTATAGAACACAGCTCCCACTTTATCCCTTTCTAGGTCAAAGCTAATGCTTGATCAGAAGTAAATGAAGAAGATTATACCATAATACAAGATGACAACTCTCAGGTGAGAACCACAAATGGAGAAGGCCTGGAGGCAGCCCTCAGTGAAAGGAATCTTCGAGATGGTTGCAATGATGAAGAGATGGATGCAAGAATAAGTACAGTAGAAATGGTGACATTAAAGGCAAGTATAAAATGCAGCACAGCTTGATATCTCTCCTTCACATCACACTTCAACTATACAAGTAGGGGCAGATCACAGAAGAAATCATCAATGATATTGCCGCCACAGAAGCTCAGGGATATCTCACTGGTGATGACAGTTGAGTTTACAAAGTTACCAAGGTATGAAACGACAAGACTTTGGGGACATGGCCTGAGACTAAAGCAGGGGCTTGGAGATTATCACACAGTAGTCATAGCCATGGCACCCAGCAGGTAGCACTCACTATAGGCCAGCTCAGCAAAGAACTGAGCCTGGCAGCCAGCAAAGGAGATGATTCTGTCATCAGAGATGCAGGTCATCAGGATTTGGGGGACATAGAAAAATAGCAGAGATTCTGAAGCAATAGGTTTCCAATGAAGAATACATGGGTGTGTGGAGCCAAGAATCAGCACAGATGGGAGAAATCAGAATGATGTTGTCTGAGAGACTTATGACATAAATGGTGAGAAATACGAAAAAGAGCACTTGCTGTAACCCCAAATCTGCTGTGAACTTTAAAAGGATAAACACCTTTACTTTGGTGAAGTTTCTCTCATCCATTGATTTTGGGTTTCTGTGATTCCCTTCTGTGAAAATATTAATACAGATGCCATGACTTAAGATATTACTCACTGTATGCTTCCCCCATCATCTCCTTTCTGGAAAACTGAAAAATGTGAGTGGTTCATATCAGTTCGTTGTGAGACATGTTATGCTGAAGTTGGTGTCAGTCCATGTCAGTTCCTTGTGAGATGTGTTTATGCTGAAATTGGCATCATATCAGTTCATTCTGAGACATGTTTGTGCTGAAGTTGATACCATTCCTTTAAGATGGCTGTGAAATCAGTTCCAAGCTACCCTGAGAGATTAGCTATTAGGCACAGAACAAACTGCACATCACCTGTCTTACATCTAAGTTTTCCTCCTCTTTGGAAGGTGAATTGTGTATCTTCTTTTCTTGGTGGGGGAGTTTAAAAGAATGTTCTGACATTTTTTCAGGTGTTTATTTTGTCCTTTCTCAGAGATTTGCATGGAAAAAATAATCTATTATTCTAATCACATGTTATAATATCATTGGAAGTAAATTATACTATAATGTATTTCATTCAAATTTTTTGTTTTTCATTCAAACTTTTGTTCCAAAACTAAGATTTCCAGTTTGCATAAAGTAGAACATATGCGAACAAACACATGTTTGACTTGAATTTTTTTTAATTGTGTTTCATTCAAATTTTTGTTCACAAAACTAAGAATACAAGTTTGCATAAAGTAGACCACATGTGATTTGAATTGTTTTCTTTTCTTTTATTGCATTTTAGGTTTTGGGGTACATGTGAAGAACATGCAAGATTGTTGCATAGGTACGTACACACATGGCAGTGTGATTTGCTGCCTTCCTCCCTATCATCTATATCTGGCACTTCTCTGCATGCAATCTCTTCCCAACTCCCCACTCCCCACTGTCCCTCCCCTATTTCCCCCTGACAGACCCCAGTGTGTGATGCTCCCCTCCCTGTGTCCATGGATTCTCATTGTTCAACATCCACCTATGAGTGAGAACATGCAGTGTTTGATTTTCTGTTCTTGTGTCAGTTTGCTGAGAATGATGGTTTCCAGGTTCGTCCATGTCCCTACAAGGACACAAACTCGTCGTTTTTTATGGCTGCATAGTATTCCGTGGTGTATATGTACCACATTTTCCCTGTCCAGTCTATCATCGATGGGCATTTTGGTTGTTCCAGGTCTTTGCTATTGTAAACAGTACTACTATGAACATACACGTGCATGTGTCTTTATAATAGAATGATTTATAATCCTTTGGGTATATACCCAGTAATGGGATTGCTGGGTCAAATGGTGTTTCTATTTCTAGATCCTTGAGGAATCGCCACACTGTCTTCCACAATGGTTGAACTAATTTACACTCTCACCAACAGTGTAAAAGTGTTCCTATTTCTCCACATCCTCTCCAGCATCTGTTGCCTCCAGATTTTTTAAGGATCACCACTCTAACTGGTGTGAGATGATATCTCAATGTGGTTTTTATTTGCATTTCTCTAATGACCAGTGATGATGAGCATTTTTTCATATATTTGTTGGCCTCATGTATGTCTTCTTTTGAAAAGTATCTGTTCCTATCCTTCACCTACTTTTTAATGAGTTTGTTTGTTTTTTTCTTATAAATCTGCTTTAGTTCTTCATAAATTCTGGATATTAGCCCTTTGTCAGATGAGTAGATTGCAAAAATTTTTTCCCATTCTGTTTGTTGCTGGTTCATATTTTTTAAGTGGCAAACCTTCTTTCTATCACTTCTCAAAGCTCAATTTATTAGACCTCAAGTGACAAGAAAGACATCATTCTCAGCAAACTGACACAAGAACAGAAAAGGAAATACCACATATTCTCACTCATAGGCGGGTGAGAAAAAAGAGAACACATGGACACAGGGAGGGGGTACTACACACTGGGATCTATTGGGGGGAATAGGGGAGGGACAGCAGAGGGGAGCTGGAGAGGAATAGCCTGGGGAGAAAATGCCAAATGTCGGTTAAGGGGAGGAAGGCAGCAAAACACACTGCCATGTGTGTACCTATGCAACTATCTTGCACGTTCTGCACATGTACCTCAAAACCTAAAATGCAATAAAAAATTTTAAAAAAAAATAAAAATAATTACATCAAGATAAAAAAAAACAAAGATTCATATTTCTATCTTGTCCTTTTTTTCTCTAAATGACATTGTTATTCAAACTGTAATCCTGGGACAGAACGTCTGCCTATAACTCAGACAAAGGGTTCCATTGTCAGATAACACTGACTCTATCCATTTAAACAGGTTTATTTAATGCTGTCGTTCTGGAAACACTTTCTATGCTGAAGTTCTTTTTGAATCACCAAGGGGAAGGAAGGTAGAACACACAAGACACAGTCTTCTCCAAAATACTTCATTATGAATTTGTTTTCTTTGTCTACCAGTCACTCACACAGTTGGGGAAGAACTATCTGGGGCAGACTACTTTGGGAGCCTCCCCCAGTATTTGTGGTATCTTTCTCTCCCTCCATCCCAGGCATATAGGGGCCAAAGAACAAGGAAGGTTGAGACATACTAAAGAGGACCTAATCCCAAACCAAGGCACTGACTGCAGTGGAGTCCTGCATTCTTGTTAGTATATTCCCCACAGCTCGCTGCTTTCTAGTATTAGTAGACACAGGCTCCATAACAGTTAGGTAAATATCGACCACCTCATTGAGCTGACTGCATTCCATCTAACGTCCATTTGGAGTATGTAAAAATGTCACAGGAAACCATTCATGACAAACATGAACCAAAAGAGAAGAAAACGATATGTACAAATTTAAAGTCTAGGGTGGCAATGTGTGAGTTCAGCATGAGGCAATGATGATAGCAATATAGACCCGTATTCAGTTCTTATTACATCCCAAAGGACGTGTAACATGCTTAAAGACCCATTACCTTGTTAAATTTTACAGAGTCTCATCCCAGGTGTGTTTTCATTGTGACATGTTGTTCTTTGCTTCAAAAGAATCTCTCATCAAGTAACTTATCTTTAAACACTTTCCCACAACACCAGAAAAAAAATTAACTTCTTATAAACAACATTCTAGGATAAATATTATCCTCAGTTTACATACAAGAAGAGATATTTTATTTATTTATTTATTATACTTTAATTTCTGGGGTACATGTGCAGATCGTACAGGTTTGTTACATAGGAATACACGAGCTGTGGTAGTGGTTTGCTGCATCCATCACCCCATCATCTACATTAGGTATTTCTCCTAATGCTATCCCTCCCGAATCCCCCCACCCCCTGCTATTCCTCTCCCATCACCCCCAAACCCCAGGCCCCAGTGTATGATGTTCCCCTCCCTGTGTTCATGTGTTCTCATTGTTCAACATCCACTTATGAGTGAGAATATGTGGTGTTTGGTTTTCTGTTCTTGTGTCAGTTTGCTGACAATGATTTCCAGAATGCTTTTGCACTGTTGTTGGGAGTGTAAATTAGTTCAACCATTGTGGAAGACAGTGTGACAATTCTTCAAGGATCTAGAAATAGAAATACCATTTGACCCAGCAATCCCATTACTGGGTATATACCCAAAGGATTTTAAGTCATTCTATTATAAAGATGCGTGCACACATATGTTTATCATGGCACTGTTCACAATAGCAAACACTTGGATCCAACCCAAATCCCCATCAATGATAAACTGTATAAAGAAAATGTGGCACATATACACCATGGAATACTATGCAGCCATAAAAAATGATGAGTTCATGTCCTTTGCAGAGACAGGGATGAAACTGAAAACCATCATTGTCAGCAAACTGACACAAGAACAGAAAACCAAACACTGCATGTTCTCTCTCATAAGTGGGTGTTGAACAATAAGAAGAGATTTAAAGTAAAACTCATACAGGTTATTCATTAAGTATTCTGTATTCTTATCTTCATCTTCTGATCCGAGATACAATGGAGTAAGGAGTTTTCGTGCCCTATGCCTCATTTATTTTTCTGCAAACAGACAGCATGTGTTATAAAAGGCAGGATACAAATATGGATTACATGCCAATGAAGAGTTATTGAGTAAATTAAGTTAAACAATTTTTTTAATTTATTTTTTACTTCTATAGGTTTTTGGGGTAACAGGTGGTGTTTGGTTACATGAATAAGTTCTTTAGTGGTGATTTCTGAGATTTTGGTGCACCTATCACCCAAGCAGTGTACACTGTACCCAATTTGTAGTCTTTTATCCCTCACCTCCTCCCACTCTTTCCCCAGAGTCCCCAAAGTCCATTGTATCATTCTTATGCCTTTGTGCCCTCATTGCTTAGCTCCCACTTATGAGTCAGAACATACAACATTTGGATTTCCATTCCTGAGTTACTTCACTTAGAATAATAGTCTCCAATTCTACCCAGGTTGCTGTGAATTCCATTATTTTGTTCCTTTTCATGTCTGAGTAGTATTTAATGGTATACAGATACCACATTTTCTTTATCCACTCATTGATTAATGGGTATTTGGACTATGTCCATATTTTTGCAGTTGCAAATTGTGCTGCTACAAACATATATCTTTTTCATATAATGACGTATTTTCTTCTGGGTAGATACCTAGTAGTGAGATTGCTGGATCAAATGGCAAATCTATTTTTAGTTCTTTATGAATTCCACACTGTTTCCCATAGTCCTTGAATATGTCCCATCTCATCTGATCTCAAAACAGTAATTCTAACAGTTTTCTTATTTGTGCACAGAAAAATAAAGGTCTTCATTTTTTAACTCATTACTACAGGAATATAAAACAGATTTCCATATTTATGTACATTTTCTTTTCTCTGTTATTGGAAATCTCAAAATAAACTAAAAAGTTGTAAAGATAATTTTAAAGTATTGGTGATGAAGTGTCTACTAATAATATAAAAATCAAATTATTTTACATGCAGCAACATTTAGAGATTGAAACCTGTCAAAAAACAATCAGTGTTACAATGATAAAATTATTCTTGAGCATTTATTATATCTAGGCACAAAACTAGGACCTAATATTTATCTGATTTAAATTATAACAGGATAATAAATGTCTCTGAGTTTCAGCACAGGTCCCCAAATCAAGGGCAAACTGCTGGATGTCTGAAGTCACTGAACTCTAAAGCTATTATATGGACATCTGCTTGCTAAGGGGATAGGAATATCCCATACTGGTTCCTTTTACCATTAGTAGATTTGATCATTCACCTCTGAACTCTCTAAGCCTAGAGGAAAAGAATTTGGGAAGAGGAAGTGAAGAGAACTGAGGGAGAATTTCCTTGGAGAGAATGGTCAATGGCTTTTCTTTTCCCTCTACCTAAACTAAGTGACAGAGCCTACAAAAGATCCACATTTCGAGGAGGAGCCTGCTCTTCCAGAGTATGGAGGGACCAAAAGGAGTCTGTGTTCCCATGAGCTGGATATGAGTCTCATTGAAGCAGGAAGATTCTGTATCAGCTTAAAAAGGAGCTCTTTTGAGGCAACCACGTGGCGGAGTGAGATTATCATAGTATAGAAGTCAAGGCCAAAAGCTAAGGAACTGCTGAAGGAACCATAATGTCCAGCCAAAGAAGGCATTGGCCTCACAAGAAACTAAAGGACTGAATTAAGAGGTCAAGTCTTCAGGGATGGGCAGGAAGAGCAGGAGTTCTGGTTTTGAGGAACCCATGAAAGCATCTCCCAAGAGCAAGAATCAGCGATCATACACACATTGTTAGAATGTGCTAACACCAGATTCCTACTACTCCAGTCACCTTTTTCTGCTCTCTTCTGCTTCTTCTTTCAATCCTGGCATTTGATCCTGAGCTAGCCACACAGCAACTGCAGAGTCAGAAAGGAGGAACAGCAGTAAATGGGGAATCTGATTTGCCTCTTTTCTCTACTAAAGGCTCCAGAGCCTGAGAAAAGGTAGTGAGGACATTTAATTGGGATAGGGTGTACAGTTTGATGTTACAGTGGACTCAATTTTTTTAATACTTAAAATCACTTGTTTTTTACTTCTGAGTGAAATAAAAAACTATTCGAGCTACAACGTCAGTGAGTGGTAGGAAGGTTTGAGATAACAATAGCATTTTAAATGGCCAGTTATAAAAATAATAAAGTTTCCTCTTGTGTACTTCAGCTCCTTCAAAAAGTCAGCAAATTTGTTATTATCCCAAGTTTATAGGTAGAATTAAAAGACATGTCTAAAACCACAAAGCTTCAAGTGATGAAATGAAGATTAGAATTCAGTTATTTACACAATCAATGCTATCCCCATCAAACTACCTTTGAATTTCTTCACAGAACTGGAAAAAAACCACCATGAACTTCATATGGAACCAAAAGAGAGCCCGCATAGCCAAGTCAATTCTAAGCAAAAAGAACACAGCTGGAGGCATCACACTACAAGACTTCAAACTATACTACAAGGCTACAGTAATCAAAACAGCATGGTACTGGTACCAAAACAAAGATATAGACCAATGAAACAGAACAGAGGCATCGGAGGCAACACAACATACCTACAACCATATAATCTTTGATAAACCAGACAAAAACAAGCAATTGGGAAAGGATTCCCTGTTTAATAAATGGTGTTGGGAAAACTGGTTAGCCATGTGCAGAAAGCAGAAACTGGACCCCTTCCTGACACCTTACACTAAAATTAACTCCAGATGGATTAAAGACTTAAACATAAGACCTGACACCATAAAAACCCTAGAAGAAAATCTAGGCAAAACCATTCAGGACATAGGAGTAGGCAAGGACTTCATGACCAAAACACCAAAAGCATTGGCAACAAAAGCCAAAATAGACAAATGGGACCTAATCAAACTCCACAGCTTCTGCACGGCAAAAGAAACAGTCACTAGAGTGAATCAGCAACCATCAGAATGGGAAAAAAATCTTTGCAGTTTACGCATCTGACAAAGGGCTGATATTTACAAAGAACTCAAACAGATTTACAGGAAAAAAACAAACAAGCCCATTCAAAAATGAGCAAAGGACATGAACAGACACTTTACAAAAGAAGACATACATGAGGCCAACAAACATATGAAAAAATGCTCATCATCACTGGTCATTAGAGAGATGCAAATCAAAACCACATTGAGATACCATCTCACGCCAGTTAGAATGGTGATCATTAAAAAATCTGGAGACAGCAGATGCTGGAGAGGATGTGGAGAAATAGGAACACTCTTACACTGTTGGTGGGAGTGTAAATTAATTCAACCATTGTGGAAGACAGTGTGGCGATTTCTCAAGGACCTAGAAATAGAAATTCCATTTGACCCAGCAATCCCATTACTGGGTATATAGCCAAAAGACTATAAATTGTTCTACTATAAGGACACATGCACACGAATGTTCATTGCAGCACTGTTTACAATAGCAAAGAACCGAAACCAACCCAAATGCCCATCGATGATAGACTGGACTGGGAAAATGTGGCACATATACACCATGGAATATTATGCAGCAATCAAAAATGATGAGTTTTTGTCCTTTGTAAGGACATGGATGAATCTGGAGAACATCATTCTCAGCAAACTGACACAAAAACAGAAAAACAAATACCACATATTCTCACTCATAGGCGGGTAAGAAAAATGAGAACACATGGACACAGAGAGGGAGTCTACTACACACTGGGGTCTATTGGGGGGAATGGGGGAAGGACAGCGGTGGGGGCTGGGGAGGGATAGCCTGGGGATAAATGCCAAGTGTGGGTGAAAGGGAGGAAGGCAGCAAAACACACTGCCATGTGTGTACCTATGCAACTATCTTGCACGTTCTGCACATGTACCCCAAAACTATAATGCAATAAAAATTTAAAAAATTTAAAAAAAAAAAGAATTTAGTTAGAACTAGATGGTCTCCAAAACCCAAGCTCTTTCTGGACCCATGCTGCCTCCGTCACCCCTTCCATTATTACATGTTAAGATCTTGCAAAGGAACCAATAGTTGGGAATCTGGCACACTTAGGGTAACATTCTAGTTCCAAAATTTTGCTGTTTGCATTGAATAAGTTTTATTAGGAAGCAGCACAATATGTTTAGAGTTTATGTAATAATTCCACATCTGTTATCTAATTTAATCTTCACAGAAGCCCTATGTTGTGGTAGATATTGTCATTACTTCCATTTATCTCATCATGGACTTGACTGACACATAAAAAGTGTAATTACCAGAAATGTATCTTAGATCCCCTATCTTATAAACCCCATGGATGCAGGAGTGATATTCACATTTTTCACCATAATATGTACCACCAGGATCAGTGTCTGGCCACAGAAGAAACTCAATAATTATTTGTTAAAATAAATTAATGTATGAAGTCTTCCAATTTTAAATCCTATAATTATTGTTATTACATCACATTTATTCTCTACCATAATCAACAAATATTCTACTATCTGGGGAGAAACTTTATCTTACCTAGGAAATTTATTTTGACCCAAGGTTCCAGGAGTCCAAATGGAACTACCATAAAT
Organism: Saguinus oedipus; assembly: GCA_031835075.1. NCBI lineage: Eukaryota > Metazoa > Chordata > Mammalia > Primates > Cebidae > Saguinus > Saguinus oedipus. Next base: position 60,622,311 of record CM063178.1, on the reverse strand, counting down.
ACATTTTACAGCAAGCCAAATTTTGGAATTTTATAAACCACAGATAATAAAAAAGATTTTTCCCAAGCCTTCATAACTACCCAGTAATCTGGCTAGAATCTCTAAGGCCCTCCAGCCTTATAATTATAATTATAATTGTGTGGGCACTCATTGAGCAATTGTCTGTTTTCAGAAATTGTGTATTATAGCATACACAATTGTTATTTGTTATATTGATTATTATAAAATAATCAATAACAATAGTTTAAAATACTTTGTATGTATAATGTACTCTAAAATACAGAAACTTTACTTTCTTACCTAGCCAGTAGACTATCACCTTCAGATAAAACTTCTTAATTATCCTTGCCAAATTCATTTTGGGCAAATAGGTGGAACCAAGAGTTCCTTAAAAATCTTAGGACATTTTTTGGCCAGCCTCAGTGGTTCATGCTGGTAACCCCAGCACTTTGGGAGGCCAAGGTGGGCAGATCATGAGGTCAAGAGATAAGACCATCCTGGCCAACATGGTGAAACCTCGTCTCTACTAAAAATAGAAAAAAAATTATCTGGGTGTGGTGGTGTGTGCCTGTAGTCCCAGCTACTCAGGAGGCTGAGGCAGGAGAATCGCCTGAACCGAGGAGGCAGAGGTTGCAGTGAGCTGAGATAGTGCCACTACACTCTAGCCTAGTGACAAAGCAAGACTCTGTCAAAAAAAAAAAAATCTTAGGACATTTCTGTAACAATTTGGCTATGATTTTATAATGTCATCTAGGAAGCTAATTTATTCCTTAGTGAAGCTCTCTCTTTTTTGTCTCTTTGTTACAAAGTCAAGAGGTAAAGCTAGGTTGGGAGAGACAAGATAGAATTGGGTAACCTTCCTAGGTCTCTAAGAGGACATGAAGCCCTTGGCATGAGTGCCCACTCTCCTCATACTGTGGTGACATATCACTGGGCTACAGACCACACAGAAGCTTGGTACTTTCATGCCCAGGAGTCATGCCCATCAAATTGAGCTGCATGGATATGTTCCTTTATGATGCTGGAAATCTACTGACCTCACTAGAACCAGCAGATCTATAAGGGGCCTACTTTCTACCACAGCATTTCTCCATACATTCTTGGCTGGGCCATTACCAGGTTATAGAAGACATTCTCAAATGCACAACGAAACCACAACCTATAAGTTCCAAATGGCCTCTAAACATCTATCAGAAAATCAAATCCTGAGAAAACATAGAACCAACTTTATCAGAAGCTCTTTCAAGTATGAAATTAATTTGAGATGCACGCAAGTCACTCTATTGCCATAAATGGGACCAGTGGTCCACTTCATTTGTCATGGAGTTCAAAACAGATCTGTTTTCACTCCCAGAGATATGCATAGTGCTTTGTGTCAAGGTCACCCTAAAAAACCTGGTGCATACAGCCAAGAGTTTCATTCCATTCATGATGGAATCCCACATCATTTTTTTTAATTTACAAATTCCTATTGATGGGAGTTAGACATGAGTGCCAAACTTAGAGCACTGAATTTTTATATTCTAATGCCATGGAGTCATCAAAAATTACATTAGCAGAGTGATTTAAAAATAGCAAAAAATAAATAATAAAGTAAAGCTTTTTTGAAAATAATTGGACATGAGATGTCTGAGGGAAGTAAAAGTAAATGAACCATGGGTTTGAACTGTAATATTAGTAGGTTATAGGAAAAAGACTACATATAGGTCTAAATAAATCCACATGGATTGACTAAATAAATGAATAATTGGATGGTTGAATTAATAAAGGCATGCTAAACAGCCCCCAAACACTCGCAAGTGTCTTGGAATCTTAGGAAGCCACACAATTACTCTGTCCTTTTAAATTTTTCTCCCCAGTTTCCCTCTAGATAAGAATTTAGGCCTTGCAAGACGTCTTCTAAGTGACAGTCCTGCTAATGGCATCTTTGACCTCCTTGTTTCTCAAGCTGTAGATAAGTGGGTTCAACATAGGAATCACTGCTGTGTAAAACACAGATACCACTTTATTGAGCTCCAGGGAGAAACCTGCACTAGGACGTACGTAAATAAAGAAAAGAGTACCATACAGGATGGAAACAGCTGTCAGGTGAGAAGAGCAGATAGAAAGGGCTTTGCACCTCCCATCAGCAGAGCGGATCCTCAGGATGGCCATGAGGATGTAAATGTAGGAGATCAGGATAGTCAATCCAGTGAAGACACCCACAGCTCCAGCCACAATGAAAACTGCCAACTTATTGAGCCTGGTATCAGTACATACAAGGGAAAGTAGGGGGAACATATCACAGAAGAAATGATTGATGACATTAGGGCCACAGAAAGGGAGACGAAATGCATTTGCGGTGTGAGTCACAGTGTTCATGAATCCAATGACATAGGGGCCCACCACTAGCTGGACGCAAAGTCTCTGGGACATAGCAACTGAGTATAACAATGGGTCACAGATGGCCACATAGCGGTCATAGGCCATGGATGCCAAGAGGAAACACTCTGCTGTCACAAAGAACCCAAAGAACCACTGCTGCAATGCACAGCCAAGGAAAGAAATGGCTTTCCTCTGCACGAAGAAGTCAGTGAGCATCTTGGGGCTCACGACTGAGGAGAAGCAGATGTTTACAAAGGACAGGTGGCTGAGAAAAAAGTACATGGGTGTGTGAAGGTGGGAATCGAGTCGGATGAGGACAATCATTCCCAGGTTTCCAGTTACATTGATGACATAGAAGCTCAGAAAGAGTAGGAAGAGGAAGACCTGCAACTGGGGGCTATAATTCAAGCCTGTGAAAATGAACTCAGTGACCTTCGTGTAGTTTTCATTGGCCATTGGCTGGTTCTGGTATCTACTAGAAGAAGAGCAGAGAATCCACAGCAGACTTGGTAAATGTGACTTCAAAAATGAGACACAGCGAACAATACACCAGGAACTTAGTCAAAGTTAAGAATGATATAAGTTAGTGACACCATGCAGTCAAACGAAAGTGAGAAATATACACCAGTGCAAAATAGCAGACCTGAAGCTATGACATTTAAGATTCCATGAAAATCCACCTACATGTATATGAGAAAACAGAAGTCTATGAAAGAGGAGCAGCTTGCTCAAGGCCCCATAACTAATGACTGGCAGAGTTGGTTCCAGAATGCTTGCCTAATAACTTCCACTTTAGTGAGCCTTACCTGCATCCACCAGGTAGACACATACCTGGTGAAGGGATGCAGGAGAGTGGGAGTAAGCAAGCTGGAGAGGAAATGAGTAGCCACTCATTTCTAGGTCATATGCTGTGTGCTTTATGATTACCACTTAAGGCTAAATGCATGTTTTCCAAATGCACTAGAGTCCACCTTTTCTGACCCTGAAAAAGTAACTCACCTTCAACTCTAGAACAGAAATAACAGTATCTACCATGTAAGTGTTGTGATGTTTAAATGAGATAATGCATGCAAAAGATCTAGAAGAATCTTACTGAACACCTAGATCAGTGCTCAGTAATTACTACTCATGTTATCACATTAGTTAATCCCTCTAGAAAGCCTGCATGCTAAATATCGTATTTTAATTCCAACGAAAAACACTGAAGCTCAACCCTCATTTATAAATCTTGTGACTGGCAGAGGTGAACTTTGAACATGTGTCTGTCAAACCTCAAACGTGGACCCTATATTTGGACTTCAACCAAAAGAAGGACTGTACTCCTTTTTCACACTTTGAATGCTTCCTGTGCCTTCATGTTTCCTTTGCTCTTAAAAGAGATCCAAAAGAAAAGAAAAAAAGTCTAGAAAAAGAGCCCAAATTTTGTATCCTCTGTGCATTCTTTTATCTCCCACTGTAAGGGTGATCTTCAGCTGATCTCTCTGAACCTTAGCTGCTTAATTCATAAAATATGGCAAAAACTTGCTCTTTTGTCTCTGAGAATTATCAGCCACTTAAAATGTGAGGATCAATGTACAAGTACAGAAAACTACTTATACTTTACTTTTTAAAAATTTCGTTAGCCTCGAATATGGGAGTTCAATAGCATACTTATGATAGAAACTTTTTATTTTTCTAACATGAGATCTATTATTTGACTTTAACAGACCTCCTTTAAGGCCAATAACATATATATTTTGCATTATATCATTTGTTTCAGAGGAATTTAAAAGACAGATGAGGTAGCCAGTCTAAGAGTTCATCCATCACACTCACCTCTTGCTTAAATCTCTGGAGGAGTCTCATAACTTCTCCAGGATCACACTGTATTTCAGCCTTTGACTTGAAAATTGTCCAAAGCTCCTCACCCTTTCTTTGTCCATCTTGGTTTCTATAACTGTTCAAGCTTTCTATCTCTTTAGACACATTTTGGCTTCTCTGCTTCTGTTTTATTCAGTGCTTAGAATATAATACAGTGCTCCATAGAGATCAAACCACACAGAGTGAGAGACACAGTTGGCTCTCATATTCAGGGCACTAGGGTAGCAGCAACACAACCTACAACAGTCTTCCCTTAGCAAGGAAATCACCCCATGGGATTCAGGCATAAAATGAATGGAATTCAGTGCTGTCTCGTCCCATTATGGTGCTGGTAAAGCATCTCTGTCCCACTTTATAGTTATGTGATTATAGTTTGATCTGGTTGCAGGACCTTGACTTATCTCTACACACAGCATCTCTTCTTAGCTCTTGCTGAATCATCCATCAATGACAAGGATCATGTTGATCTTGCCATGAACCAAATATATAATCTACTTGAATTCCACTCAAAAAAAATTTACGTTCTCTTGGGCTTGTTAATAAGCAGAAAATTAAAAAGCAGAAAATTATTTAAAAGTTCTTAACTTACATTTTAATGGGTTCCTTCTTCTTTAACAACAATGAAATGAGATTATTTTAAAGTTTTCAACTTACTTTCTAATGGGCTCCCTCTTCTTCAACAACAAAAGGAACTGAAGTAAAACTAAGCCCTGTCTCAAGTTTCATCCCTGCCCTTCACATAGCTACCTTGACATAAAGAATGGGCCAATATTTACTTTAGTCATTTGATTTTATGCTTTATCTTCTTCCAAATAAATGTCAAAGACTTCCGTGTAAAACATAATCAGATTCTTTGTCAATTAGATAAAAGTTCCCTGAACTAGTTGCATCATTTTTTTCTTGCTGTTGTTATTGAAGGCACTCCATCCCCAAAGTGTGCCATATCTTGGGAACGAGGCTCCTCAAGGTAAAGTGCAATTGAAGTTGTTTCATATTCTAAATAAGTCCAGTGAGATCTGTTTCCTGATAACTGTGTTTTGTTTCTAACTGGATATAGTAGCTCCAATTCTCTCTAGTTCCATGCTAAGCAAGGAAACGCCATTTACAAGGTATCTTTGGAAAATTGCCATAGCACCGGAGAGGAAGGGCCACCAGAGGACCTCAGCTATCTCTGTCCCTACTCCATTTTGCATTCAAATCTTAGGAACACAAACAAAATTTGTACAAAAAGAATTTTCCTTAGATATAGCATTTAACACATGTTGCTGAAGAAGTTAATTTTCCCACAACTTTTACCAAAACACATAAAGAGTTTAATTATTTTAAGCTGGAAGACGATTTCTGATGATGTGTTGACTGATCATTAAACTTCAGCAGCTTATATCTGAAATGCTGGAGTATAGTAAAGAATACACGTTTCCTGTTACCAAGAAAAGAATAAAAAGCAATTCAACAAAACACTTCACTCTGTCACCCAAGCTGGAGAGCAGCGGCACAATCTCGGCTCACTGCAACCTTCACAGTTAAGTTTTACCTCCAATGAAAATGGCATTAGCCCAACTTAAAACTCAAAACAGAATCCTGAATTTTGGTTCTAGTCAACTACAAGTCTTTCAGCATACAACAGAACATCCCTACTCTAGAGAATTTTGTTTGTTTTTTATTTCTTCACATACTGCCATGTTCTTTATAAAACTTAATTTATATAAAATTTTTATAAAACTTAAATTTTTGATAAGTCTGTTGACTATATGTACAAATAACAAATTTACCTCTTTCCTGAAAATCCTTTAGGTATCACCTCTTAATTTTTTTATGTCTAAAATAGTATTAACATTACTCATTATTACAAAATATATTAATTTTTACTATTTTTAATATTGTTAAAAATACTAAGAATTATTTAACCTTTCCCCTTTATGGGGTAGCAGTTTTAATTGGCTTCATACATAAATAATTATTTTATTAACCTTACAACAGAACCATCTATTCTAGGACTTGTCTAGGTGTGAGCCTCTTTTTATTGATTTTTGTCTAAATGTAGTAAAAATTTTAAATCTAAATATGTGACTTTCCTTTTTTTTTTTTTTTTTTGAGATGAAGTCTCACTCTGTCACCCACGCTGGAGAGCAGTGGTGCAATCTCAGCTCACTGCAACCTCCACCTCCTGGGTTTAAGGAATTCTCGTGCCTCAGCCTCTCGAGTAGTTGCTATTACAGGTGCGCCACTACGCCCCACTAATTTTTGTATTTTTCGTAGAGACAGGGTTTCACCATGTTGGCCAGGCTGGTCTTGAACTTCTGACCTCAAGTGATCCACCTCTGTGACCTCCCAAAGTACTGGGATTACGGGTGTGAGCTACCACTGCGGACCTAAGTATGTGTCCCTTGGTTAGCCCAGAAAACATTCTGTAGCCTTAATTTCCTCTTCTGCCCTAGTTGTTCTGACTTATCCTAAAAATACACACATTATTTGTGGGATGAATCTCTATCCTATGTTTTTGATATTAGTATGTGTCTTTTCATCCTTTTAATTATGTTTTCTTTTCTTGCTGCATTTTGTAAGAACTTTTCAAGAAACCCCATTCTCTACTAAAAATACAAAAAAAAAAAAGCTGAGCATTGTGGCACATGCCTGTAATCCCAGGTACTCAGGAAGCTGAGGTGGGAGAAGAGCTTGAACCCAGGAGGCAGAGGTTGCAGTGAGCCAAGATCACACTACTGCATTCCAACCTGGATGACAAAGGAAGACTCTATTTAAAAAAAAAAAAAAAAATTCTCATGCAAAAATTTGATCCTCCAAGTGTCAATTCCTTTTAAAACCTCCCATGTGGCTTTCATTTCTGCTGTTATATTGTAGTTTCCTTAAAGTTCACAAATCCTCTTCATTATTTCTTTACTATAATTTCGCCTATGACATTTTTCCTCTTTGTGGAAACAAATACATTTGATATCTTACTGGAAGCTATCTGACCCTATTTACCATCTTTCTAATAGTTGGGTAAAGCTCTTTTCTTTGAAGAACAGGTAAATGTTTATTCCATGATGGTATTTGTATTTTCTAATTGTTTTAAAATTGCATTCACTATTTAAATAAGAATCAATATTAATATTTTAATTCTTCCTATGTTGCTTGGCACATAATTATTTTTAATTTCTTTGTATAATTCTGTGCTGAATAATCTTTAGAATCTATATTTCTATGTTTTTTTTTAATTTCTAGATAGTGCTTTTCTAGCCATAATGGAATAATTACTTGTGATTAAAGTTAAGATGTTAAACACAGAATAAACCCATATGCCAAAGAAAAGGTAGATAATTAGATATATTTTCAGTGTATATGTTTTGTTGTTGTTATTGTTGTTTTTGAGATGGAGTCTTGCTCTGTTGCCCAGGCTGGAGTGCAGTGGTGCGCTCTCGGCTCACTGCAACCTCTGCCTTCCCAGTTCAAGTGATTCTCCTGCCTCAGCCTCCCATGTAGCTGGGACTACAGGCTCCCACCACCATGACCAGCTAATTTTTTTATTTTCAGTAGAGATGGGGTTTCACCATATTGGCCAGACTGGTCTTGAACTCCTGACCTTGTGATCTGCTCACCTCGGCCTCTCAAAATAGCACTAGCCAGCACCCAGCCATGTGTGTGCTTTAGAAATCATTTTCTTCCTTTACCTAAATGATTTACTGGGTATATCAGTTCGTTTTTATTTTTCTGATAAAGACATACCCGAGACTGGGTGATTTATAAAGAAAAAGGGTTTTCATGGACTCACAGTTCCACGTGACTGGGGAGGCCTCACAATCATGGCAGAAGGCAAAAGGTGACATGGTGGCAGGCATGAGAGCAAATGAGAGCCAAATGAAAAGGAAAATGCCTTTTAAAACCATCAGACCTTGTGAGACTTATTCAGTAGCATGAGAACAGTATGGAGAAAACTGTCCCCATGATACAATTATCTCTCACTGGGTCCCTCCCACAACATATGGGAATTATGGGAGCTACAATTCAATATGAGATTTGGGCAAGGACACAGCCAAACCATGTCACTGGGCAAGAAACAGTTAGCAAAAGAGAGAAAGGTACAAATTATGCCAGGCCTTACCACAGAATATTCACTTTATGTCATCAAAGATTTGCACATTTTTAGTTAAAAATGAGGGGAAAAAAAGAAAAAAGTGATTTTATTAGTCTTTTTATAGTAGTATCAGGTTGATTCTGAAAACTGTGTTTCAAGTTCATGCAATCAATAGCTAAAGCAAAAATGCTTTGTACAATTGCAGATTTTACATTTTACCACCAGCATTATATTTGAGAATCAATAAGACAAAACAAGCAGAAAATAATATAAACAGACAAATTGACAATATACCTGCTAAGATGGAAATAACACTAATTCAAAAGATTATTATAAAAAATTGCTTCCTTACAGTGGTTGGGGAATCTATAGACATTAATAACAGAGAAGAGTTAATAGCCCTAGTTAGACTTTCCAAAGGTAAAGGCTGAAGAGGATAATATATCCTGCAAATGTGTCCCAAAACAAACTAATGAGGATAAATCATTCATAGTGCTAAATGAATATGTCATATGCCTCTATTCCCTTGATATCTCTGCATTACAAAGTACTGTTTTCCTCACTCCATTGGAAGTAGGCACAGTCATAAAACTTGCTTTGATCATTGCAATTTGAACAGAAGAGGCATGTATTACTCTTGAGAAGACTTAAAGAACACCTGTACTCTCTTTTCTCCCACACTGAGGAGCAAAGGTCCAGATGGTGGAGACTTTAACTACCTGAAGTCTTTGTGTACAGAATACAGCAACATGAAATAAGAATGTACTTAGAGGAAAAAATAAGTGTATTTTTTGTATTAGTTAAAGGCACAGAAATTGGAAGATTGTTGGTCATTACAGAATAACCTCACATATTCCAACAGATATCAGATATTTTGAAAATGTTATGGAAAAATACATAAATTTGGACTCATGAAAACTCTTCACATCAAATCTGAACTTGTGAAAAAGCTTCACCTCAAGTGTCCATTTTGAAAATACTGAGATTAAAGAAATGTGAACCTTTCATTACATGAAAGCTCTGGTTTTTAAAAATTTGCCCATATTTGATTATCGATCTCAATGAAAGTATAAAGAGGACCGAGGATGCTGACTTGGAGAGTTCCTCAATGAAGTGGCCCAGTGAGTCACTCTACCGTGAAACCTACCATGTACAATCTTTACTCAGATACTCATACTTCCTAAACAGCCTTAAGGTGCCCCAATATTAAATATAAGCTGACAATTAGGAAGCACTGGGTTCCCAGGCAAGATGGCCAAATAGGAACAGCTCCGGTCTGCAGCTCCCAACAAGACCAATGCAGAAGGCAGATGATTTCTGCATTTCCAACTGAGGCACACAGCTCATCTCACTGGCACTGGTTAGACAGTGGGTGTGGTCCCCAGACGGTGAGCAGAAGCAGGGCAGGGTGTCACCTCACCCAGGAAGTGCAAGGGGTTGGGAAACTCCCTCCCCTAGCCAAGGGAAGCTGTGAGTAAGGGACACTGCTATCTGGCCTAAATATTACACTTTTCTCACTGTCTTCACAACCTGCAGACCAGGAGATTACCTCAACAGCCTACACCACCAGGACCCTGGGTTTCAAGCACAAAACTGGGCGGCCATTTGGGCAGACACTGAGGTAGATGCAGGAGTGTTTTTTTATACCCCAGTGATTCCTGGAACACCAGCAAAACAGAACCATTCATGCCCCTGGAAAGGGGGCTGAAGCCAGAAAACCAAATGGTCTTGCTCAGTGGATCCCACCTCCATGGAGCCCAGCAAGCTAAGATGCACTGGTTTGAAATTCTTGCTGCCATCAGAGCATTCTGAAGTCAACCTGAGATACTCCAGCTTGGTTAGGGGGAGGGACATCCACCATTACAGAGGCTTGAGTAGGTGGTTTTCCCCTCACAGTATAAACAAAGTCACTGGGAAGTTCATACTGGGAAGAACCTACTACAGCCCACAAAACTGCTATAGCCAGACTGCCACTATAGATTCCTCCTCTTTGGGCAGGTCATCTCTGGAAGAAAGGCGGCAGCTCCAGTCAGGGGCTTATAAATAAAACTCCCATCTCCCTGGGACAGAGCACCTGGAGGAAGGGGTGGTGCAGTTTCAGCAGACTTATACGTTCCTGCCTGCTGGCTCTGAAGAGAGCAGCAGGTCTCCCAGCACAATGCCTGAGCTCTGCTATGTGCATACCTAAGCAACAATCTTACATATTCTTCACATGTACCCCAAAATCTAAAATGCCATCAAAAAAAGTAAAAAAAAAAATGAAAATGTTTTACCCCAACATATGTTTTTTGCCATATCTTGAAATTTCCCTGCAAAGTCTCTTGTTGGAAAATATCCACATTCTATAGAGAATCCCCTTCCCCCTTTGCTTCCCTTCCTTTCTTTCCAGATCCAAGAGACAATCAACTAAGAGCCAGGCACCCTTTTAAGTCCAATAAGAAACGTTTTAAACCTGCTCTTTCTGAAGTCTGCTCTCAGAGAGCTTTCTCTGCACAATAAAACTTGATCTCCACAATCCTGTATCTTAACCTGAATATTCCTTTTTACCCATCCCAGGTCTTTGGACAAACTCAATGTTTAAAGTTACCTACAGCCTGGAAGTCTCCACTCTGAGTTGTCTCGCCTTTCTGAATGAAACCAATGTATTTCTTAAATGAATTTGACTGATGTCTCATGCCTCTATAAAATATATAAAACCAACCTGTGCCCTGGCCACCTTGGACACACTTTCTCAGGATCTCCCAGGGCTGTGCCATGGGCCATGGTCATTCATATAGAGTTTAACTCTTTTTGTCTACAATAGAAAACTATTGTATAATGATCATTCTGTGCCAGGCAGTGTTGTAAAAATTTTATCATGTGCTTTTTTGTTTAATTTTCACAACAAGCCTAGTAAGTGCTATTTGTAATCTCCCTTTCAAACATGCAGAGACTGAGACATGGAGAGTGTAAGAAATCTACCCGAAGTCAAAGAGCTGATAGGTGGTGGGGCTGAGATTCAACCTCAGACAGTCTGGCTTCTGCTTGGATGCACTCCCTTGCAGGCAGTGTGGAGTTAAAAGAAACAGCAAATTCATCTTTCTCGGGAAGTTGCCTGAGTTAGTGCCCATTACAGTGATGCATTCACTTTCAGACTGATGTTTCTGTTTGAAGAATGTACTTAAATAATTGACAGTAAAATAAAGAAAGAGTGAGAAGAAAATGAGGAAATAGAGATAGCACTCAGAGCTTGCTCTTTTTTATTATTAAACTTTTATTTTAGATTGAGTGGCACATGTACAGGTTTGCTACATGGGTATATGGTGTGATGCTGAGGTTTAAGATATGACTGATCTCATCACCAAGGTAGTGAGCATAGTACCCAATAGGTAGTTCAATAGGTAGTTTTTTAGCCCTTGCCCCTTTCCTTTCTCCTCCTTCTAGTAGTTCCCAGTGTCTATTGTTCCCAACTTTATGTCCTGATTTTTAAAATAAAGTTTGCTCTTGAAGGAGAGTAGCTATTCAGTGTAACATCTGAAGAGAAACATAATTAAAAGGAGTTTTAAATAAACTGTTTTAAGATAAATATTTGAGCATGTCTAAATTACAATCACTAATGAGGAAGTTGGTGATATATTAGTAAATGAACAATTGAGGGTGAGGGCTGGCTGGGCATGGTGGCTCACGCCTGTAATCCCAACACTTTGGGATGCCAAGGCAGGAGGATTACTTGTGCCCAGGAGTTTGAGACTAGCCTGAGAACCACAGCAAGACCCCATCTCTACAAATAAATTTTTAAAATATATTAGCTAGGTGTGGTGATGCACACCTGTAGTCCCAGCTGCTCAGGAGACTAAGGCAGGAGGATTGCTTTAGCCTAGGAGGTTGAGGCTTTAGTGAGCCATGATCATATCACTGCATTCCAGCCTGGGTGGCAGAGTAGGATGCTGTGGGGAAACAAAAATGAGTATTGGGGTTATGAGCAAGCTGGAGAGAACAGGCCCCAATCCCTGATGAAGAGATGAACCTCAGAAAGGATGAAAGAAGGATGTTCCTTCCATTCATAATGAGAAAAGGAAGAAAGGATATGTGTGGATGCTAGTAAACTTGAAAGTTTGGATTCAGGGAGTTGAGAGACACATTGGCCAGTGCTTTTCTTTTATTCAGAAAGCATGAATCTAGAAAACCTGCTGAGAATTAAAAAAAAAAAAAAGATGAAAAGCCTGGAGTTTCAACAATAGCCCAAATGATTTTAGAAGCCATCATCTACTGTTCTTCAGTGCTCTACTTGGCAAAATAAGAGTCATCATCACACTTAGCCTTTAGGGTTGGTGCAAGGAACAAATGAGTTAACACATACTGGGAGCACAGATCAGTGTTTGCTTTGAAGCAAGGCCACTATAAACATTGGCCACTCTTTACCTCAGTAAAGGACAGAAATAAGGGACTCAAATGGAGCAGAGCTTTAAATGAGAGGTGGATAGGAAGAGATGAAGATCATGCTTCCTTGTCCTCAGATAGGTGTTGTGTGGGAAACAGAAGTCACCATTTGAAAGTTAGGGAAGAGATGCTTACCCAAGTCAAGATGGTTTTCAAATTAAAGGACATTTTCAATAAAGAGAAAGAAGGACAGGAATTCCACTGGATTCCTGAGAAATATTGAGAAGAGGAGGGGTGGAATATTGTACCAGGGAATGAATTCATAGAGGGGTGTGCTGATGAGAGAATGCAAAGGAATAAAGGATGGGAAACAGCATTGTGGCACACATCTGGGGAAGGAAACAAGGAAAGGAAAAAAGGAATGCTTGGTTTTGGTTTAGTGAACTTGGCTTTTCAAAATATGCATTCAAATTAATCCCTTCAAGGCTGGGGAAGGAAAGACACTCAGATCTCTCAGGATTCCACAGTAGCTCACATTAGCTACCCATACCAGTGAAGTCAAGTTTCTGATGCTTGGGGAAAACATAGGCATCTGGACCTGTGAGGTACAGTTTAGCTCAAATTCAAAAACTCACAGCGACATACTCAGACATTCCAGATCACCCAGATCATGTAAAGTGACCTTCGATAGAAAAGACACCTGGCAACAGAGGGTGAGAGAACTGTCTTTACTTCATGGAGATGTTAAGAGGCAAACTGAGGCAAATACAATGTTTAAAGAGCTTATTTGAACAAACAGTGATTCATTAACCAGAAAGCAACAAACCAAAGGTGGCTTAGGATTCTATTGAGGAGACACAGAAGAAGGCTTTTATAGGGTGAATGTGGAAGCAAAGCAAAGAAAATACTTGATTGGTTGCAATTATGTAGTTGTCTTGTTGGCTCTATCCCACCGAAAACCTCTCATTGTAGACCTATATGCCAGTTAGTGCCTTCTGATTAGTTGAGCTTGAGTTCCATTTTTGTTTCATATGAACATGTAAATAAAATAGCCCAAGGAAAGTTTTACTTACGTTTGCAAATCAAGCAATGTCAGCATTGCTTCCATTGCCTAAATGGCTTTTGTCTGCTTGAGGAATTCTCAAATCTGGTCTTTGTTTTATTTTATTTTATTTTAGTAAAAGGAAATCTATTTAATGGAAATATTGAAGCACTTATACCATTTAAGTATTTTATTACTTCAATCCTGACCAGTGCTTCTCAAAATGATCATTATACAGATGTCTTTCAAAAAGTATATATACTTTTTTTTTTGGATCAGCTGGGAAGCCTACTAAGGATACCCAAAGATTTATGGAACACAGTCTTTAAAACATGAACTTAACCCACTAAAGCATTACAAGTATATTCCTCAATTGTGTATTGTTAAACCCTGCCAAAAAAAGGATTTATCTTTGTAACTAGTAATCAGATTTATCTTTATAATCTTTAAATAATTAAAATGATTTTTAAAGATAAAAGTTCAAAAATTCTCATAAAACTTTAAGTTCACAAAAATATAACCAAGAAGGCTTCAGATTCTCACATAGGGAACTTAATCTAGAACATTTGTTCTCAATTTGCCTGTGTATTAGAATCATCTTAGGAGTTTTTTAACATAGCATATGAGACTGGGTATCATCCTAAGAAAATTAATCAGAATCTTTGGTGGGACCTAAGAGATTTCAATGTTCAGCTACTATTGAGAACCTCAGACTTGACCCTGACTGAGCCTCCTAATGGGCTCCCTCCCACACCTCCTCCACTCTCTGTCCCCAATTTTATCCTGTGTCCAGCATTAGTACTTACATGGTAAATGAAACAGAGACATAAAAAGTCTTCAGAGTACAGAAATATATGTTCAGAGTTTATCTCAATTTTTTAGAGGAAAAAAAATTGAGAAATCCTTTCAAAAAACTGTGAAATCCTTTCACAAGTTACCTTTCTGACATTATATCTCTCCCCTGTGTTTACCCATGACAATTCAATCTGATGGGGCTACCCACTCTTCTCTCTCCTGAACCTTTGATGGCATTATTATATCCAAATGAAACCAGGCAAAATGTAACCCAGTCTTCAAGACAGCTTAAACATGATCTCCTCAGTAAACAGCTTTCCTTCTGAAATATAAAATATGAAGCAATATCTCCCCCTAAATTTCAAGTATGTGATAATCTCACATATTGAGCTTATCGACCTTTTATTTTGCTGATTTTATGTGAGATTTGCCATGTTTTACAAGACTATGACCATAAATGATAGAGCCTATAAAACAGTTAATTCAATAGACATTTACAGTGTTCAGAGTGATACTGGTATGGCTGCACCAGTCATATCTTAGAAAATAGCTGCCTTTCTTAACCCTTCATGTTCTAACCACTCCCGTAGACCACCCCAGGCCCTCTACTCCAACTCCAGACTGCCCTACAGTCCAGCTACCAAAAGAATGGTGGCTGGTACAGCCAGGATCCCATTTAAGCCAGCATTCTTTCTGATGGATCAATACCCATGTCCCACCGTTTATATTTTAAATACCATCTCTGATCAACATCCAATCTTTACAAGACCTTGTGACATAAGGTGAGGAATGCAGAAGAGACCAAAAAATGGAAAGAATTTGGTTGATTGACAAAGTAATTCAGTTTGTTTTCTCATGTCCTTACAAACTGAAGTACATTAATGACAAAAAAAAAAACCTGCTGTTTTTAGTAATATTAGGTAAGAAATTGTCAAGAAAAAGAAATTGCTAATTCAATTAAGTTACTCCAATTGACACATTTCTACAGAAATTTTTTCTTGAGAAATTATCAGATTTGTATACAGATTATATTTTTCAAAACTAAGTTTTAATTAAAAAATTATTCTAAGTTTATATAAAATATTTCACTAGGAAATATATCAAGAAAAATTCCAGAAATGAGTGGGGCACAAAAGATAAGACATATTAAATAATAAACATTCTAAAAGAGGAAGTGTTAGAGGAGAGTGTTACTGGTGCAAAGACAGATGACTCAATACAATTGATATCACTGAGCTATATATTTTCTAATTTAAAAAAAATATAGTAAAGGAGACATTTCAATAAAGAGAAAAGAGAGCTTGGGAACCAAGAAGAATTTAATTGGACATCTGTAGCTGCCATTCCTCTCATGTAGCTTCAGAAAAGTCATTCCACTTTTATGAACCTCGGGATTTCTATCTCTTGAATAATTTCCATTTTACAGAGCTTTTCCTTCTTCTTTTTTTCTTTTTAATTGCACTTTAAGTTCTGGGGTACATGTGCAGATCTTGCAGGATTGTTGCATAGGTACATACACACCATGGTGGTTTGCTGCCTCCATCCCCGTCACCTACATCAGTCATTTCTCCCAATGTTATCCCTCCCCACCCCCAACTAACCCTTCCCTAGCCCCCACCCCCAACAGACCCCAGTGTGTGATGTTCCCCTCCCTGTGCCCATGTGTTCTCATTGTTCAACAACTGCCTATGAGGGAGAACATGCAGTGTTTGGTTTTCTGTTCTTGTGTCAGTTTGCTGAGAATTATGTTTTCCAGATTAATCCATGTCCCTACAAAGGACACAAACTCATCCTTTTTTATGCTGCACAGTATTCCATGGTGTATATGTGCCACATTTTCTTTGTCCAGTCTGTCATTGATGGACATTTGGGTTGGTTCCAGGTCTTTACTATTGTAAACAGTGCTGCAATGAACATACATGTGCATATGTTTTTATAACAGAACAATTTATAATCCTTTGGATATATACCCAGTAATGGGATTGCTGGATCAAATGGAATTTCTATCTCTAGATGCTTGAGGAATTGCCACACTGTCTTCCACAATGGTTAAACTAATTTATGACAAGCCCACAGCCTACATCATACTGAATGGGCAAAAATGAAGCATTCTCTTTGAAAACTGGCACTAGACAAGGATATTCTCTCTCACCATTCCTATTCAATGTAATGATGGAAGTTCTAGCCAGAGTAATCAGGCAAGAAAAAGAAATAAAGGATATTCAATTAGGAAAAGAGGAAGTCAAATTGTCTCCATTTGCAGATGACATGATTGTACATTAAAAGACCCCATCATCTCAGCCCAAAATCTCCTTAAGCTGATAAGCAACTTCAGCAAAGTCTCAGGATACAAAATCAGTGTGCAGAAATCACAAGCATTCCTATACACCAATAACAGACAGACAGAGAGCCAAATCAAGAGCAAACTCCCATTCACAATTGCGAGAATAAAATACCTAGGAATACAACTGACGAAGGACTTAAAGGACCTCTTCGAGGAGAACTACAAACCACTGCTCAACAAAATAAGAGAGGACACCAACAGATGGGAAAACATTCCATGCTCATGGTTAGGAAGAATTAATATAGTGAAAATGGCCATACTGCCCAAAGTAATCTATAGATTCAATGCTATCCCCATCAAGCTACCAATGACCTTCTTCACAGAACTGGAAAAAGCCACTTTAAACTTCATATGGAATCACAACGGAGCCTGAATAGCCAAGTCAATCCTAAGCAAAAAGGACAAAGATGGGGGCATCATGCTACCTGACTTCAATCTATACCACAAGGCTACAAAGATTTTTAAAAAATGAAATGATTTTTAAAGGGCTTACAACATCCCCTGTTGCCAAAACTTTTCTAACATTGTTCTGAAAGAGTGTTCCAACAGCCCAGTTAACATTAGCATTTCATGATTACCATTATTAATATGTAAGTATTACCCCATGAAGGGGAAGAAGATTACATTTTAGATATTTTTAAATTCCTGAATAGAGTAAAATACAAATAAGTAACTATAGAAACACATAAATAAATACTTGCCAAACATTCTAATCTATGGTCGATATTAAATTATGGAAGCAGTAATTTTTAAAAACACATTTTACTCACTTTTATTTATTTGAAAAGGAGCAAATGACAGTCTAGAAATATTTTCAGCTAACTTTATGCCTTTTATTTATGATAGTTATGACGGTGTAAGGAGCTATTAAGCATGTTCAGTGATGGAGTCAAAAGCTCTTAACGATGTGTTTCTAGAAAAGATATGACATAATGCTTGTATATATCATAGGAAAATTGTTTTCTCCCTTTATATTTTAGTTTCACAAATCAAAAGATACTAACGTACAAGTATCTCAGCGATTTTAAAGATTTTCGTGCCATTAACAAGAGAATCTAATGAAAGCTCCGGTCCTTTCCTGTGGAATAAATGTGCATGGGCCTTAACACACAAACTTTGGACTTCACGGCCTTTCAAAATTCCAAACCTAACATCTTAGCAATGCTTTCAGTTAGTAAAGGAAACACGAGACAATTTTGTTACCGTAATTGATAAGTTGATGCTGCCATCTAGTGGCAATGCTTAACAACGTAAGAAGAAATCATGACTGTTACTTCACCAGGATGCTGTTTACCCTTTACTTAAATGCATTCTATATTCACTCAGACCACGTTAACAAGAGTTGACTTAAGAGTTAAATATATACAACATATTTCCTGGTGAACTATTTTATATAAACTTAGAGTAATTTTTAATTAAAATTTCATTTTGGAAAACATAAAATCCCTATACAAATCTAATAATTTCTCAGAAAAAAATTCTGTAGAAATTGTCACTGGAGTAACTTAATTGAATTAGTTATTTCTTTTCCTTCACAATTTCTTACCTAATATTACCTAAATGAAGGGTAAAGGATGTTTCATGAAGAATATGAAATTTCATATTTCTTGAGTACTGAAAGCGAACACTGTAAGAGCAAAAGTTGATCCTCATGTTGGAAAATTAAACTAATATTTAAAACTAGTGTTAATTTTCCTACCCAAGGAAATATAGACTGAAGATATTGGCCACTTAAGCACTTCTCTTTTTCTGTTCTTGCACGTTCTGCACATGTACCCCAAAACCTATAATGCAATAAAAATTTAAAAAAAAAATTTTAAAAAAAGCACTTCTCAAAACATCACACAGATTTATAACATCATAATGACACAGCAAGTTACACAAGTAGTTACTAGAATATTGGAGACCTTAGTAAAACACATGTGCTGCTGAGGGTGTGAGATAAACCGTATTAAGATATGGGAGTTTGGACACTTAGGGAAAGCTTTTGCAAGTTCAGTGCTTAGGAGAATACTAGAACACCTCCTTTGAAGTGAAAATCACAAATAGAGGCAGTGCCTTGGTAGGAGTCTGGGTTTTGAAGGCAACATACTCCACAGCTAAAAATATTGCTCCAGCCCTTATACCAAGTGGCACAAAGGCTGCTAGTGTTCACTGGGATCTGCTGCAGAAAAAGGCTCTGTGGAAGATTCCAGTTACAGTCCAAGCAGCCCTGCCGCTTGAGCCACATTATGCACAACAGATATGATGTTCAAAGTTGTAGCAGTGGGAAAAGAAGCAGTTCGGAGCAAGACTCAGTGAGAATTTACCATTTGATATCAGAATACATTCTTAAATAAATGTGGTTATATTATTATACATCATTTTAATGGGCATTTCTCACCTTATGTTTTTTGCTAATGATTTATTACTTGCTGTTTATGTTTGTTTTAGACTATGGAAATCGTGTTAGACAAAAATGCAAATCTGACCATTTATCTTATTCAAGTACGAAATGGGTTGTAAAGCAGCAGAGACAACGCTCAACATCAACAATGCATTTGGCCCAGGAACTGCTAAAAGATGTATAGGGCGGCAGTGGTTCAAGAAGTTTTGCAAAGGAGACAAGAGCCATGAAGATGAGGCGCATAGTGGCCAGCCATTGAGAGTTGAAAATCACCAATTGACGACCAGCAATCACCAGCAATCATTGATGCTGATCCTCTTAAAACTACACAAGAAGTTACCAGAAAACTTGATGTCAACCATTCTATAGTTATTCAGCATTTGAAGCAGATTGGAAAGGTAAGAAAGCTTGATATGTAGGTGACTCATGAGCTGAGCAAAAATTTTTAAAAATTGTCATTTGAAGTGTCGTCCTTTCTTATTCTACACAAAAACAACAAACCATTGCTTGATCCGATTGTGAGGTGCAAAAAAGTGGATTTTATACATGAGTTGGCAATGACCAGCTCAGTAGTTGGACTGAGAAGAAGCTCCAAATCACTTCCCAGGACGAAACTTGCACCCAAAAAAATGTCATGGTTGACAGAGCAGGAGCACTCTCATCTAAGACAAACACCACCACTTTAAGTTCCAGCTCTCTTTCTATCTTCATGCATTCAAGAAAATGAATTCTCTTCTAACTACAAGCAGCCAGAAAAGAGGAGACAGTAAAACACAGATAAGACAGCTCAGGTGCTGAGGAGGGCAGGAGGAAGTCTCTTGGATAACTGCCAAATTTCACCCTCATACCATGGGGTCCCAGTAAAACGGTCAGCCTTAATAAGCACATTCCTTCCCTTTCATGTGCACTAAGATAAGGAAGCTAAAAGCAGACCTGGGGGATATGCTGCAGCTACAGAAAGATATATGGGAAGAGACACACAACTTTCCCTCTCAGGTAAGCACAACAAAGAGACACAGAAGCAGACCAAGGCTCTAAAAAACTCTCCCATTCTGAATCCTTAAAAACTCTTAGTCTGTAAGAGAGTGCAGCTTCTGACTTAACTTGGTCAGAAGTCCCTCCCATGTTTGTCTCCTGAAATAAACCTGTTAACTGTCAAGCCATTCTTCGTGTTTCTCTCCTCTTTCTTTGATTCTTACAATGGTTGCTGTTATGTGGTCTGCCGCCAGTCAGATCCACTACAGCTTTCCGAATCCCAGTGAAACCATTACATGCTTAGAAGTATGCTCACCATATCAACAAGATGCAGTGAAAACTGCAATGCCTGCAACCAGCATCGGTCAACAGAAAGGGCCCAATTCTTTCCCACAACAATGCTAACCACATGTCGTACAACCAATGCTTCAAAAGTTGAATGAATTAGGCTACAAAGTTTTGCCCCATTCACCTGATCTCACACCAACCAACTACCACTTCTTCAAGCATCTTAACAACTTTTTGCAGTGATAACACTTCCACAACAAGTAGGATGCAGAAAATTATTTCTAAGAGTTTGTTGAATCTTGAAACACAGATTTCTATGCTACAGGAATAAATAAACTTATTTCTCATTGGCAAATATATGTTAGTTACAATTATTTCCTATTATGATTAATAAAGATATGTTGAGCTTAGTTATAAATAATTCAAAATTTACAGTTCAAAACCACAATTACTTTTACATCATCCTAAATATATACTCTTAGTAATTTGTATTCTCATTTTTGTGAACTGCCTACTTATGAGTTGGCCCATTTATCTATTGTTTTTCTCTTTAGTCAATTGTGAATTTGGGGATGTTCTTTGAATATCAGAGATATTGATTGCTTAGCACAGGTACAAAAATATTTTCTTTCATTTCATTATTTGTCTTTTAACATGGTGTGTAGTGCTTTGATCTTTTCTTTTTAACTTTTAATTTTTAATGCATGGATTTAAAAGTATTCACACACTCAAGATTTTTCTAATATTCACTTACATTTTCTTCTTTTATATTTTTACATTTATATTCTCAGTCCATCTCTATATTATTTTGATATGCTTATTATGTCACAGAAAATAAGACTGCAGCAAAAAGTATTTTAAAGCTTATCCATTTTTAAAACAATCTATGACCTGTCAGAACCAGTACTCATATGTAGCTTCTGGTTCACAGTCCAGTTTTGTTTTTACTATATGTTTTGCATCCACATCTATGATACAACACAAATAGAATTCTCTTTACTTAACTATAAGAAAATTTTTTCTTTCAAACTTTCTTCTCAATGCATCTTTCACCTCCTTATTCCTTAAGCTGTAGATAAGGGGGTTAACCATGGGGATTACCATAGTATAAAATAGAGAAATCACTTTGTTGGTATCCAGGGAGGAACTTGAACTCAGTCTAACATAAATGAAGAGTCCCATATAGGATGGAGACAGCTTCAAGATGAGAAAAACAAGTGGACAAAGCTTTTTGCTTCCCATCAGCAGTCTGACTCTTCAAGATGGTCATCAGGATGCAAATGTAGGAGACCATGATGATCAGACCACTGAGTACTCCTATAGCTCCAGCCAAGTCAAACAGCACAAACTTATTCATCCAGGTGTCTGCACATGCTAGGGAAAACAGTGGAAAAATACCATAGAAAAGTGATTGATAATATTTGAACCACAAAACAGTAAGGAAAAAGTTAAAATCAGATGAGTCATGGTGCTTATAAGAGCCATGGCATAAGGCCCTCCCACCAGCTGCATACAGACCTGCTGAGACATAATGAATGTGGGCAACAAGGGCTTGCAGATGGCCACATACCGGTCATAGGCCATGGCAGCCAGGAGAAAACACTCAGTTGCCTCAAAGAGACCAAAGAACCACATCTGTGCAGCACAATCCAGAAAAGTAATGCCTTTTTTTCTCTGCAAAGATATTACACAGTATTATAGGGGAAATGGAAGAAGAAGAACAAATATCTACAAAGGATAAGTGAGTAAGAACAAATTACATAGGAGTATGGAGTCTGGGATCCATCCATATGAGAGTGATCATCCCCAGGTTATCCCCCAGGGTGATAAGATAGACAAAGAGAAACATGAAGAAGAGGACAACCTTCTGACAGGGATGATCTGTGAGGCCCAATAAGAGAAATTCAGTCACTACAGTCTGGTTCTTATCTTCCATTGATTCATTGTAATCTGTCATAAGAAAGAGGAATTATTTTTGTTACAAAGGAAATCAACAATTAATAGTTACAAATAGCATTTGAAGCTGATGTATTATTTTAAGCAGGGTTATAAGAAACAATTGTGAAATAGTTTTGAACTGGGAGATATTCCTAGAAACGAGATCTGCACCGTTGTGCAAAGATCCTGTATAAATGTGAGCAATTTACCCTTGATCTCTTCACATTCTGTACACTCTCCCACCAAGAGCCATCTGTAGTTCCAGCTACTCAGGAGACTGAGAAAGGAGGATCATTTGAGCCCATGTGTTCAAGGCTGCAGTGAGCTATGATCCCACCACTGCACTCCAGCTTGTGTGACAGAGTGAGACCCTGTCTCTAAAAAAGTAGAAAATAAGGCCGGGTGTGGTGGCTCATACCTATAGTCCCAGCACTTTGGGAGGCTGCAGTGGGCAGATCACAAGATCAGGAGATTGAGACCATCCTGGCCAACATGGTAAAACCCTGTCTCTACTAAAAATACAAAAATTAGCTGAGTATAGTGGCTCATGCCTGTAATCCTACCTACTTGGGAGGCTGAGGCAGGAGAACCACTTACCAGGGAATCAGAGGTTGCCTTGAGCCAAGATTGCACCACTGCACTCCAGCCTGGCAACGGAGCGAGACTCCATCTCAAAATAAATAAATAAATTTTTTTTAAAAAAAATAAAATAAATAGTCATCCAACTATATGATCTAAAATGCCCTTAGATTATAAAATTATATTTGAAATGAGAATTATTTCACTCTCCATATTCCATGTTACTATATAATGAGATAATAACCCCACTTAGGAAAACCCTAAAGGCATAAAGTGAAAATCAATGAGATGTCCAGATCCTAACATGATGTCAGGGAAAGAACAAGCAGAGGAGTTCTTATTTTTATTACATGATTAGTAACATCCTAATGTTATCAAGACACAATTCATAAGTGCATTTAACAGTCAATTGCCTATTCTCCCTTATATAAGTATGTGGAAATGGTAATACACACACTTAACAAAAAGGTTGCTCATTGAAAATTAGTAAAAATAAATGATAGTTGTTCATGTTCATAGAAATCTACCCTTCAAAATAGAGAATTCATTTACTCTGTGACAGATGTGAGGTCAAAAGGGGCACAGGAACCAAGAATATAAGATGATAGATTGAGAAGGAAGGGCAAGGGCTAGAAGTTTCTCTCAACCGTGTAACTCAATAAAGGAAGATGATGTCGTGGGAGGAATTGAGAGACACTCCCTGCCTTTGAGGTGGAGTGATCTGGCAAATGTTCTACAGCAAGTTGTGATGGAAATTATATATAAAATTAAGCATCTGGTGAGCTAAAATAACAGAATTATTTCATATGCTTTCCTATATTTTATGTAAATATTTTTAAAGCACTTATCCTGAAGTTTGTGAGGCAATATATAGTAATTATATAATTACATTATATAGTAAATACGTGAAATGTCAAATGCTTAATACTTTATACATGGAAAACCTTCAAGAAAATACTATGTTTGTGACTAATTTGTCAAGAAATGACAAATAAAACTGCTTAAAATTTCTAGAAGACTATCATATAGGATG
This sequence comes from Saguinus oedipus, assembly GCA_031835075.1. NCBI lineage: Eukaryota > Metazoa > Chordata > Mammalia > Primates > Cebidae > Saguinus > Saguinus oedipus. The sequence continues at coordinate 60,598,276 of CM063178.1, read as the reverse complement.
ATTTATGAAAAAAAATGGTTTATATAACACCATCACTTCAATTAATGTCCTGTGTAAATAAAATACAAACAACATACCATTCTTGAATTAAATACTAATTAATAAGTGAAACTCAATATAAACTTTCAGACACTTAATAGTGACTGCATCTATCTGATTTGTGATTATTTTATCAATAGCATGATTGTTTGCTTCATGCTATTGTGGAGTGTATTCTCAGCAGTCACAAGGACAATTCTAGGCTTACATTATGAGTATTATCTATTGCAGAAAAGTTTTTGTTTATCCATATTCAAATATGTCAAGATTGGTGTGTGAGGATAAGAAGCATGCAAACTGATTCTAGTTTTAGTCCAATTGCTACTTATTTGTTTATTTGATTCTAAGCCATTGTGAGTTTTCTATAAAATAAAGATGCCTTTCGATATCTAACATTCTGTGATCTTAGAATTTGTCGTGGACATTACAGTGTCTTTTTCTTTTTTGTTTTACAGAATTATTTTATTTTTAATTTATAAATAAAATTGTGTCTATGTATCAAGTACAACATGATGTTTTGAAATTTATATTCACTGTAGAATGGCTACATCAAGCTAATTAAAATGCATTACCTCACATACTTATCATTTTTGTTGAGAGAACACTTAAAATCTCTCTTATCAACTTTTAAGAATATCATACATTGTTACTAACAGCATCTATATATTTTTTAAGGAGGAAATTCAGTTGTTTCATCTCATAAAGATGTGAGCAAAGTGCCAAAGTCTGCTCTCCTTAGAGAACCTGAGCTCTAGGTTCTCGCTTTTGGGAAAGTCGTGTTCCCAAAGTGTAAACAATCCTGAGGTTCCTCTACCAAAGGTTTCTGCTACCAAGGACTTTATGTTCTCCAAATGCAGTTTACTCACTTCTTCACATGTCTCCTTTAACTCTATAGAATAATGTAATTCCAAATAATCTGTGAGTGAAAGAAAAGGAAGAAAATAATAACTATAGAAATTATTTTTAATGGATAGAAGACGAAAATACAACATATCAAAATTAGTGGGAACTCATTAAAGAGGCACGTAGAGGGAAGGCTGTAACACTAACCACCAACATTAGAAAAGAAATATTCCTCAAATCACTCTCTGCCAGAACTACCCTGATGCCAAAATCATACAAAGACATTACATGAAAAGAAGATGACAGATAACACACTTTAATCTCTCCTACATGAGCCTTCACTCCAACCAACTGCACTATTTCTTTCTTTGTGCCCTGTACATCTTCTTACTCTTACCTGACATGCCTTTTCTGTTAACTGTGGATAATCACCAACTTCTTGCAATAAATTTTTACCAACCACTAATATCGGACAATCATCCATCCTTCTTCTAAAATCCTGCAGCACGTTTTGCCTTGAACAAAGCAAATGACACTTTGAACTGCAGGTTTTCTTTATTCTTTTCTCCTTCTTGAAACACGGGGTGAACTTTTTAAGTAGAAAGATTTCTTTCCATTTTAACATACGTAATTGGCAAATAAACATTATCTATATTCAAAATTATAATGCAGGAGATAGGAGGCAAGATGGCGTCATAGAGGCGACTCAGGATTGCAGCTCTCAGTGAAGGCGCAGAGGGTGAGTCCTAGCCGCATTCTCGGATGTTCCTTTTATGCCCACAGAGCGTTGAAAGCCCCAGGTGTGGGAGAGATGCTAGCGCAGCCGGCTAATGCAGCCAGCTCCCGCTGCCTCTTCGGCCGGCGCCGCAGCAGGACCCGGCGTGGAACTCACTGGTCTGGGTGCCCTGTTACACCGGCAATCGGAGATTTGGAAGGGCAGATTGGCATGTCCATCTGATTGAACGGGACTTGGACATTGAGCCAGACCAGGAGTTTCCTTGGAAGCGTGATCTGAGCCTGGGTAGTGGGCAGCGGCACGGGAGATCGCATGGATCCCGGTGCCCTATTGGCAGGCTACTGGGTGCCAGTGAGAGAGTCGACCTTTCAGCTTGGGGAGAGGAAGAGAGAGAGAGAGGACGGACTCTGAGGCAGGGAGCTGGGTGATCGGGCTCAGTGGGTCCCACGCTCACGGGGACAAGCAGGGCGGCGACTGGAGATGCTTGGGGCTGAGAGTTTTGCTGCCGGCATCTAGGACTGTGCAGCCCGGTGAGGGAGGGGCATCCACCATTGCTGACGCAGTCCACCCCCACTGAAGTACCGCCCAGGACTGACGCAGCCTGCCGTTGCTGAGGCAACCTGCCATAACAGAGAGACTCCGCGCTCCACAGCAGAAGGGAGCCCAGCAGCAACAGGGCGGACCCGCGCTAGCAGGTCAGAGCCCCGGCAGGCAAATAGTGAATAGACTGCCGCCTAGTGGGGCAGGACAGTGCAACAGATACTCATAAAGAAAGCCCCAACTCCCTGAGACAGAGCATCTAAGGGGGGGGGGAAAGGATGGTGTTTTATGAGTTCTATAGCAGCAGACATAAACAACCTCCCAACAACGCTGAATGAACAATGGAGCTCACAGCTCAGCACTGGAGCTCCTATAAAGCACAGACTGTCTCCTCAAGCAGCTCCCTGACCCCTGTATATCCAAGGAGTCACCCCAGAAAAGGACTAATCAGACTGACATTTGGCTGGCATTATTCTGGAACAAGGATAGCAGAAGAAGAAACTGGTATCATCCCTCACTGTTCCGCAGCTGCTGCAGGTATACCCCAGACAAGCAGGGCCTGGAGTGGACCTCAGCACTCATACAGAAGAGGGGATAGACCATTAGAGGAAAAACTAAGTAACAGAAATACTTCATCATCAACAATCTCAGCGTCCACACAGAGACCCAATTGAAAAATCAGCAACTACTAAGACGACAGGTGGATAAATCCATAAAGATGGGAAGAAACCAGCGCAAAAAGGAGGAAAGCACCCGAAACCAAAACACCTCACCTCCAAAAAGGACCAAAACTCATCACCAGCAAGGGAACAAAGCTGGACGGAGAATGAATGTGACGAAATGACGGAATCAGACTTCAGAAAGTGGATAATGAGAAACTTCAGTGAGCTAAAGGAACATGTACTAAACCAGTGCAAAGAAACTAAGAACCTTGAAAAAAGATTTGAAAAAAGATTCGAGGAATTGATAACAAGAATGGACAACTTAGAGAGGAATATGAATGAATTGAAGGAGCTGAAAAACACAACACGAGAACTTCGCGAAGCATGCACAAGTTTCAACAGCCGAATTGACCAAGCAGAAGAAAGAATATCAGAAGTTGAAGATCAACTCAATGAAATAAAATGAGAAACCAAGATTAAAGAAAAAAGTACAAAAAGGAATGAACAAAATCTCCAAGAAATGTGGGACTATGTGAAGAGACCCAACCTACGTTTGATAGGTGTACCAGAATGTGATGAAGAGAATGAATCCAAGCTGGAAAACACTCTTCAGGATATTATCCAGGAAAATTTCCCCAACCTAGCAAGACAGGTCAATACTCAACTCCAGGAAATACAGAGAACACCACAAAGATACTCCGCAAGAAGAGCAACCCCAAGGCACATAATCGTCAGATTCACCAGGGTTGAAATGAAGGAGAAAATACTAAGGGCAGCCAGAGAGAAAGGTCGGGTCACCCACAAAGGGAAGCCCATCAGACTCACAGCAGATCTCTCGGCAGAGACTCTACAAGCCAGAAGACAGTGGGGGCCAATATTCAACATCCTTAAAGAAAAGAACTTTCAACCCAGAATTTCATATCCAGCCAAACTGAGCTTCATAAGTGAAGGACAAATAAAATCCTTCACTAACAAGCAAGTACTCAGAGATTTTGTCACCACTAGGCCTGCTTTACAAGAGCTCCTGAAAGAGGCACTACACATAGAAAGAAACAACCAGTTCCAGCCATCCTAAAAGCATACCAAATGCTAAAGACCATCAACAAAATGAAGAATTTGCATGAACCAATGGGCAAAACAGCCAGCTAGCATCAAAATGGCAGTATCAAATTCATACATAACAATATTAACCCTGAATGTAAATGGGCTAAATACACCAATCAAAAGACACAGACTGGCAAATTGGATAAAAAACCAAAACCCATCAGTATGCTGTATCCAGGAAACCCACCTCACATGCAAAGATACACAAAGGCTCAAAATAAAAGGATGGAGGAAGATCTACCAAGCAAATGAAGAGCAAAAAAAAAGCAGGAGTTGCAATTCTCATCTCTGATAAAATAGACTTTAAAGCAACAAAGATCAAAAGGGACAAAGAAGGTCATTACATAATGGTAAAAGGATCGATACAACAAGAAGAGCTAACAATTCTAAATATATGTAGACCCAATGTAGGAGCACCCAGATATATAAGGCAAGTTCTTAATGACTTACAAAGAGACTTAGACTCCCACACAATAATAGTGGGAGACTTTAACACTCCACTGTCAATAGCAGACAGATCAACCAGACAGAAAATTAACAAGGATATCCAGGACTTGAACTCAGACCTGGAACAAGCAAACCTGATAGACATTTACAGAACTATCCGCCCCAAATCCACAGAATATACATTCTTCTCAGCACCACATCACACCTACTCCAAAATTGACCACATAATTAGAAGTAAAGCACTCCACAGCAAATGCAAAACAACGGAAATCATAACAAACAGTCTCTCAGACCATAGTGCAATCAAGTTGGAACTCAGAATTCAGAAAATAACTCAGAACCACACAGATTCATGGAAACTGAACAACTGGCTCTTGAATGTTGATTGGATAAACAATGAAATGAAGGCAGAAATAAAGAAGTTCTTTGAAACCAACGAGAATGAAGACACAACGTACCAGAATCTCTGGGACACATTTAAAGCAGTCTGTAGAGAAAAATATATAGCAATAAGTGCCCACATGAGAAGAGTGGAGAGATCCAAAATTGACACTCTATCGTCAAAATTGAAAGACCTAGAGGAGCAAGATCAAAAAAGCTCAAAACCTAGCCGAAGACAAGAAATAACTAAGATCAGAGCAGAACTGAAGGAGATAGAGACAAGAAAAACCCTTCAAAAAATCAATAAATCTAAGAGCTGGTTTTTTGAAAAGATCAACAAAATAGACAGACCACTAGCCAGACTGATAAAAAAGAAAAGAGAGAACAACCAAATAGATGCAATAAAAAACGATAAAGGGGAAATCACCACAGATTCCACAGAAATTCAAACCATCATCAGAGAATACTACAAACAACTCTATGCACACAAACTAGTAAATCAGGAAGAAATGGATAAATTCCTGGACACCTGTGTCCTCCCAAGCCTAAACCAGGAGGAAGCCGAAACTATGAATAGACCAATAACAAGGTCAGAAGTTGAGGCAGCAATTAAGAGCCTACCACACAAAAAAAGCCCAGGTCCAGATGGGTTCACAGCTGAATTCTACCAGACACACAAAGAGGATCTGGTACCATTCCTTCTGAAACTATTCCAAACAATCCAAAAAGAGGGAACCATTCCCAAATCATTTTATGAGACCAACATCATCCTGATACCAAAACCCGGCAGAGACTCAACAAGAAAAGAAAACTTCAGGCCAATATCCATGATGAACATAGATGCAAAAATCTTCAATAAAATACTGGCAAATCGATTGCAACAGCACATTAAAAAACTTATCCATCATGATCAAGTAGGATTCATCCCAGGGATTCAAGGCTGGTTCAACATATGCAAGTCTATAAATGTAATTCACCACATAAACAGAAGCAAAAACAAAAACCACATGATTATCTCAATTGATGCAGAGAAGGCATTTGACAAAATTCAACAGCCCTTTATGCTAAAAACCCTCAATAAACTTGGTATTGATGGAACATATCTCAAAGTAATAAAAGCTATTTATGACAAACCAATAGCCAATATCATACTTAATGGGCAAAAACTGGAAGCATACCCTTTGAAATCCGGCACTAGACAAGGATGCCCTCTCTCACCACTTCTATTCAACATAGTACTGGAAGTTCTAGCCAGAACAATCAGGCAAGAAAAAGAAATAAAGCGTATTCAAATAGGAAAGGTGGAAGCCAAATTGTCTCTATTTGCAGACGACATGATAGTATACCTAGAAGACCCCATCACCTCAGCCCAAAAGCTCCTGCAACTGATAAGCAACTTCAGCAAAGTCTCAGGATATAAAATCAATGTGCAAAAATCACAAGCATTCCTATACACCAATAACAGACTTAAAGAGAACCAAATTAAGAACGAACTGCCATTCACAATTGCTACAAAGAAAATAAAATACCTAGGAATACAACTCACTAGGAATGTAAGGGACCTCTTCAAGGAAAACTACAAACAACTGCTCAACAAAATAAGAGAGGACACAAACAGATGGAGAAACATTCCATGTTCGTGGTTAGGAAGAATCAATATTGTGAAAATGGCTACACTGCCCAAAGTAATTTACACATTCAATGCTCTCCCCATCAAACTACCATTGAATTTCTTCACAGAACTGGAAAAAACCACCATGAATTTCATATGCAACCAAAAAAGAGCCCGCATAGCCAAGTCAATTCTAAGCAAAAAGAACACAGCGGGAGGCATCACGCTACCAGACTTCAAACTATACTACAAGGCTACAGTAATCAAAACAGCATGGTACTGGTACCAAAACAGAGATATAGACCAATGGAACAGAACAGCGGCATCGGAGGCAACACAACATATCTACAACCATATTATCTTTGATAAACCAGACAAAAACAGGCAATGGGGAAAGGATTCCCTATTTAATAAATGGTGTTGGGAAAACTGGCTAGCCATGTGCAGAAAGCAGAAACTGGACCCCTTTCTGACACCTTACACTAAAATTAACTCCAGATGGATTAAAGACTTAAATGTAAGACCTGACACCATAAAAACCCTAGAAGAAAACCTAGGCAAAACCATTCAGGACATAGGAGTAGGCAAGGACTTCATGAACAAAACACCAAAAGCATTGGCAACAAGAGCCAAAATAGACAAATGGGACCTAATCAAACTCCACAGCTTCTGCACGGCAAAAGAAACAGTCACTAGAGTGAATCGGCAACCATCAGAATGGGAAAAAATCTTTGCAGTTTACACATCTGACAAAGGGCTGATATCCAGAATTTACAAAGAACTCAAACAGATTTACAGGAAAAAAAACAAACAAGCCCATTCAAAAGTGGGCAAAGGATATGAACAGAAACTTTACAAAAGAAGACATACATGAGGCCAACAAACATATGAAAAAGTGCTCATCATCATTGGTCATTAGAGAGATGCAAATCAAAACCACATTGAGATACCATCTCACACCAGTTAGAATGGTGATCATTAAAAAATCTGGAGACAGCAGATGCTGGAGAGGATGTGGAGAAATAGGAACATTCTTACACTGCCGGTGGGAGTGTAAATTAGTTCAACCATTGTGGAAGACAGTGTGGCGATTCCTCAGGGACCTAGAAATAGAAATTCCATTTGACCCAGCAATCCCATTACTGGGTATCTATCCAAAAGACTATAAATCGTTCTACTATAAGGACACATGCACACGAATGTTCATTGCAGCACTGTTTACAATAGCAAGGACCTGGAACCAACCCAAATGCCCATCGATGATAGACTGGACTGGGAAAATGTGGCACATATACACCATGGAATATTATGCAGCAATCAAAAATGATGAGTTTGTGTCCTTTGTAAGGACATGGATGAATCTGGAGAACATCATTCTCAGCAAACTGACACAAGAACAGAAAAAGAAATACTGCATATACTCACTCATAGGTGGGTGAGAAAAATGAGAACACATGGACACAGAGAGGCGGTCTACTATACACTGGGGACTGTTGGGGGAAACGGGAGAGGGACAGCGGGGGGGCTGGGGGGGATAGCCTGGGGATGAATACCAAGTGTGGGTGAAGGGGAGGAAGGCAGCAAAACACACTGCCATGTGTGTACCTATGCAACTATCTTGCACGTTCTGCACATGTACCCCAAAACCTATAATGCAATAAAAATTAAAAAAAAATTATAATGCAGTGATTTGATATATATATGCATTGTGTAACAATTACTGCGATCAGATTAATTAACCCATCCATTGCGCTTATGCTGTACATTAGATCCCAGAACTTAGTCATATTGTAATTTAAAGTTTGAACTTTGACCAACATCTCCCCATTTTCTCTACGCCCATTTCCCAGAAACCACAGTTCTAATCTGCTTCTATGAGTTGGACTTTTTTTAATTTCACATATAAATAAGATTATGCAGTGTTTGTCTTTCTGTGACTGGCTGATTTATCATAACTTCTTCCAAACATTCATGTTGTCACAAATGACAGATTCTTTTTTCCTTTTAAAGTCTCTGTGTATTATATTGTGCATACACATCACATTTTCTCTCTTCATTCATCCACTGATAGACACCTAGACTGGTTCCATATCTTAGCTATTGTGAATAATGCAGCAATGAAGCTGAGAGTGCAGATATCTCTTCAATACACTGATTTCAATTTCTTGAGATTTATACCAGAAGTAGGATTGCTACTATCCTATTTTTATTTATTATCATTCTATTTTCAGTATTTTGAGAAACTTCCATACTGTCTTCCACAATAGCCATACCAATTAGTATTCTCACCAACAGTGTACAATTGTTCTCTTTGCTCCACGTCTTGGCCAAAACTTGTTACATTTCAACTTTTCGATAATTGTTATTCTAACAGGTGTTTTTCTTTTATCTTTTTGATACTAGTTGCTCTAACAGTGATAAGATGATATTTGTTTGTAGTTTTTAGTTGCATTTCCATGATGATTACGCTCATGGACTATAACGTTCATCATTATGTTGAACATTTTTTCATATATCTGTTAGTCATTTGTACATCTTCTTTTGAAAAATGTTTATTCAGGTTTTTGGCCCACTTAAATGGGGATATTTGTTTTCTTGCCGTTAAATTAAGTTCCTTATATTTTGGATATTATCCACTTATCAAATGTATGATTTGCAAATATTCTCTCCCAATCTGTGGTTGTCTCTTTATTCTGTTAATTGTTTTATTTACTATGCAGAGTTTTCTAGTTCGATGCAATCTCATTTGTCTATTTTGGCTGTTGCTGTTGTTGCTATGTTTTGGGGGTCCCATCCAAGACATCATTGCTAAGACCAATGTCAAGGATGTTTTCTCCTGCGTTTTATTCCATTAGTTTTACAGTTTCAGGTCTTACAATTAAGTTTTAATATACTTTAAATTATTTTTGTATATGGTGTGAAATAAGATCCAATTTTTTTCTTTTGTGGGTGGATATCCAATTTTCCCAAAAACACTTATCGAAGAGACTTTCCTTTCCCCATTGTGTATTTCTGGTATCTTTGTCAAAAATCAATTGACCATAAATGTGCAGATTTATTTCTAGACTCTCTATTATGTTCCACTGGTCTATGTGTCTGTTTTTATTCCAGTACCATGTTGCTTTGATTACTATATCTTTGTAAGATATTTTGAAGTCAGGTATGTGATGCCTCTACCTTCATTCTCTCCACTCCAGATTGCTCTGTCTATTTGGAGTCTTTTGCAATTCCATATGAACTTCAGAGTTTTTTTCCCTGTATCTGAAAAAATGCCATTTAAAATTTGAGGACTATTGCATTGAATCTGTAGATCAATTTGTGTAGTATAGACATTTTAGCAATATTAATTCTTTCAATTTAGAAATATACGCTTTCTATTTATATGTATCTTTTTCAATTTATGTCATCAATGTTTTACCGTTTTCATTGTAGAGATCTTACACCTCCTTGGGTAAATTTACTCCTAAGTATTTTTTGACACTATTGTAAATGGGATTATTTTCTTAATTGATTTCTCAGATAGTTCACTGTTAGTGTATGAAAACACTTCAGATTTTTGCATACTGGTTTTGTATCCTCTGAATTTACACTATTTATTTATTAGTTCAACAGTTTTTGGTGGAGTCTTTAAGGATCTTCTATAAACCAGATCATGTTCTCAGCAAATAGAAAAATTTCATTTCTTCCTTTCCTTTGTGGATGCCTCATTTCTTTTTCTTCCCCACTTTTTTGGCAAGGACTCTAGTATTATGTTGAATAAAGAGATGAAAGAGGCATCCTCTCCTGCTCCTGATCTCAGGAAAAAAAAAAAAAAAAACTTAACTTTTCACCAGCAAGTATAATATTTGTTCTAGGTTTTTCATGTATGGCATTTATTGTTTTGAGGTAAATTTCTTCTACATCTAATTTGTTAAGAGTTCTTGTCAAAGGATTATAAATAATTCTACTATAATGAAACAGGGAGGGGGTCTACTACACACTGGGGTCTATTGGGGGGAATGGGGGAGGGACAGTGGGGGGGCTGGGGAGGGATAGCCTGGGGATAAATGCCAAGTGTGGGTGAAGGGGAGGAAGGCAGCAAAACACACTGCCATGTGTGTACCTATGCAACTATCTTGCACATTCTGCACATGTACCCCAAAACCTATAATGCAATAAAATTTTTTTAAAAAAAAGAAACATGCATACGAATGTTCATTGCAGCCATTTACAATAGCAAAGACCAACCCAAATGCCCATTGATGATAGACTGGACAGGGAAAATGTGGCACATATACACCATGGAATACTATGCATCCATAAAAAACGATGAGTTCATGTCCTTTGTAGGGACATGGATGAACCTGGAAACCATCATTCTCAGCAAACTGACACAAGAACAGAAAATCAAACACCACATGTTCTCACTCATAGGCAGGTGTTGAACAATGAGAACACATGGACACACGGAGGGGAGCATCACACACTGGGGTCTGTCGGGGGGGGGAAATAGGGGAGGGACAACAGGGGGTGGGGAGTTGGGGAGAGAGAGTATGGTGAGAAATGCCAGATATAGGTGATGGGGAGGAAGGCAGCAAATCACACTGCCATGTGTGTACCTATGCAACAAACTTGCATGTTCTTCACATGTACCCCAAAACCTAAAATGCAATTTTAAAGAAGAGTTCTTGTCATGAAAATATGTTGAATTTTGTCGAATACCTCTCAATATCTCAAATATTGAGATAATCAAATGGTGTTTTACTTCCACCTTAACATATCATATTTATGGATTTGTATAATATAATATTTGTATAAGAATGAACCCTTCTTGCACCCCAGGGACAAAACTCACTTGATCTTGATGATTTTTTAATGTGCTGTGAATTTAGTTTGCTAGTATTTTGTCAAGAGTTTTTGCCTCTATCTCCATCAGGAATGTTAGCCCGTAATTTTCTTTTCTTTCAGTGCCTTTGTATGGCTTTGTATTAGGCTAGTACTGGCTTCATAAAATGTTTGGCAAGTATTCCCTCCTTTTCAATTTATTTTCACTCTCTGTCAGATGCAGTATAGAAGTATGTTATCTTCACCTGGAAAGGATAGCAGTATATATTAAGTTTAGCTGCAGGGACATTTTCAATCTCTTCTCATGCATAGTACACTTAGAAGCAAACTTGATTTTTCTGGGCATTCTGCAAGAGATTATTGTGCTGGTGAAGGGAAAAGTTGCCTGAATTAAAAATATACTCAAACTTCTGAGATGTTGCGAATAGTTCAACTGGTTACTCAAATATCTGGGGAAAAAAAATAACAAGATTGAAAGATCTGGGACAAGAAGATCTAGATAAGAAGCATGTGGATATAACTATGGGTATGTGCCCAATGGGTGCAGGTTGTTTTGTCTCATATCAATGTCAATTAATATTATCCAGTGTGGAAGTCACTGAACAGGCAGACAGGATGCCTTGACCAATTGATGGCAACCAGCCTTTTTCCTCAGCTACCTCAGTGCTAGCACAGTGGACTCATGAACAGCATAACTATGCTGGCAGGGATAGAAGCTAGACAGAAATACAACAGCATGGGATGTCTCCTGCCAAGGTTGATCAAACAGCTTCACTGATACTGTTGATGTTGCTGTTGCTGAATGTTCATCTTGCAACAGAAAGGACTGATTCTGGGCCATCAGTATCGTCCCATCCCTTGACTATTCCATCCCCTGAGCCACAGGTGTTAAGTTGATCATATCAGACTCCTTCTACATTGGAAGAAACAATGTTTGGATCTCACTGGGAATAACAAAATGTTTAGATATAAATTAGCCCTCCCAGTCTATGATGCTGTATTAGTCCATTTTCACACTGCTGTAAAGAACTGCCCAAGACTGGGTAATTTATTTTAAAAAGCAGTTTAATTGACTCAGTTCTGCATGTCTGAGGAGGCCACAGGAAACTAGAATCATGGCGGAAAAGGAAGCAAACATGTCCTTCTTCACACGGAGTCAGAAGAGAGAAGTGCTGAGCAAAAGGGGACAGTCTCTTTATGAAACCATCAGATCTCCTGGGAACTCACTATCACAAGAATATCATGAAAGTAAGTGCCCGCAAGATTCCATTACCTCCCTCCGGGTTCCTTCTACTACATGTGAGGATTATGGAAACTACAATTCAAGATGAGATTTGGGTGGGGACACAACCAAACCATATTATTTTACCACAGGCCCTTCCAAAATCTCATGTTCTCACATTCAAAACACAATTATGCCTTCCAACAGTCCCTCAAAGTCTTAACTCATTCCAGCCTTAACCCAAACGTCCAAGTCCAAAGTACTATCTGAGACAAGGCAAGTCCTTTCTGCGTATGAGCCTGTAAAATCAAAAGCAAGTTTATTATTTCCTAGATACAATGGGGATACAGGCATCAGGTAAATATGCCCACTCAAATTAGGAGAAATAAGACAAAGCAAATGGGCTACGGACCCCATGCATGTCTGAAATCCAGTAGGAAAGTCATTAAATCTTAAAGTTCCTAAATGATCCTTTGACTCCATGTCTCACATCCAGATCATGCTGATGCAAGAGGTGGGCTCCTATGACTTTAGCAAGCTCTGCTTCTGAGGCTTTGCAGGGTACAGTCCTCCTAGCTGCTTCCGTGGGCTAGCATTTCATGTCTGCAGGTTTTCCAGTTACATGGTGCAAACGGTCAGTGGATCTACCATTCTGGGCTTGGAGAATAGTAGCCCTCTTCTCACAGCTCCACTAGGCAGTGCGCCAGTGAGGATTCTCTGTATGGGTTCCATCCCCATGTTTCCCTTCCTCACTGCCCTAGCAGAGCTTCTCTATGACGGTGACTGCTCCCATGATTCGGTTACTTTCCACTGCATCCCTCCCATAACATTTGTGGGTTATTGAAACTACAATTCAAAATAGTACTTGGGTGGGGACACAGCCAAACTATGTCAGATGCTTTGTCTATATTACAGTTTGAAAGCTCATAGAGTGTCTAATATATTATCATGGGAGTCCATCTAACATTATCTCAGACCAAGGAACACAGTTTATGATGAGAAATAAGCAACAAGCACGTGATCATAGAACCAATATGGCCTCCTTCATGCCACATCACCCAGAAGCTACTAGCCAACTGAATGTTGGAATGGCCTCATAAGCGGTACTAAGGTACAGATTGCAGATGATTGGTACACTGTTTTCCTATATGTTCTAAATTTCCTATTCAGGAAATTTTCTATTTCCCATATGTCTCTTCGGAAACACCAAAGACAGAATAAACTTCCTCTCTCTGACATTTACAATGGAAGTTTTGTTTGTATATGTGTCTAAGTGTGAACGCATGTGCATATGACTGGTGTCATCTCCCTGAACACTGAACTCCCTGATATTTTAGCTGAACCCCTTTCATTGTGGACATCACAAGTATGTGTGTATATATATATATATATAATATCATATTACAAGACACATGTCTCTATTAGACATAATTCTCATTGAGGATGGGATCTTTATTAGGATAAACTGTATATTCCCCTTCCCTACACTGACTGTCACAATTTTTTGTACAAACAGAAAACAAACTCATTTTATATATATATACTTTTTTTCGAATATCAGTTTTTAGAAACTTTGTAGCATGTTGTTGTCAGCTGCACCAGGAAGACAAACGAAGAGTAGGACACAGCAGTTAAAGAGGCAGCTATCAATTAATCGAAGGCTTCGTTTTTTGTTCTATAAAATAGAAAGGATAATAGTATCTGCTTTATACTGTTATAACAATAATTAAATGAAGGAACTTATGTAAAATTCCTAGTTCGTTGTCAAATGGCAAGTTGTCAATAAGTGTTAGCAATCATTACATTTAATTCAATTAGAAAAGATGTAGAAAAAACAGAGCTAGAAGAAACTTTGCAAAACATGATATGCATAATGGTCAAAATCCCAGCTCTACCATTTAATACATAAATTACTTGCTCTCTCTTTGCCACATTTTCTTAACTGCAAGTGGATATAATTGTTTGGTTTAAGTCATTTAAACCATCTGAAGTATTTAAAAAATATATTGTAATTCAAAAAAAAATTTCAGCTATCATAATCAGTATTTTTGGCTTCTTTGCAAATGAGAAAACCACCACCCAGAGTACTTATTAGTCACAGAACAAGTTAATCGCTTTGTTGTAACTAAAACCCATTCTTCCTGATTCCCGTCCTACTGCAAAAATGCCTGAAAGCTTCCTGAGATCCCAGGAGCAGAAAACTGGAAGGAAAGTCTGGATTCAGCAGCCTTTGAAACCTGGTCAATGACAAGAAAAGACCAACAGGTGGCAGCACGTCCACATACAAAGAGGATGGCTGTATTGATTTCCTGTCTTCAAATTGTTTATTCCTACTGAAATATAGCAGAAAACCTGACACTTAGCTATTAATATCTTGACCAGACCACAGTATCTCCTTTTCCTGTGTGAGCTTCTAATATCCTAATTACGAAATTTGTTACCAATTCAGAACAGAATCTCTCACAACAGTTTTGCTCCTGAAATCCTTATTGTTAGTTGATTTGCAGAACCAAAAACAACCTTTGACAAATTTAAAAAGCATCATTGCACCTAGTGTTTACCTATTAAATCATTCTAGTGTTTGTCACGTAGCAAATGTTACCTTACTTTTTGTAGGTAGTTCACGGAGGAAAGTTAAGATGCCTCATCTCCACCCCGAGAGCCCCCTCGCACCCAAAACAAATCTTTGAAATAAAAGAAAATTAGAATTTCTCATTCTGAGGTTAAAACCACAAGTGAGTGTAAAATAATTGGGAAGAAAAATATGCAAAGTTACTTTCGAAAGATCTGTTTTATTACACTGGATGGCAATAAGATTAAATTATTTCCTTATCTAAAGCAGAGCAGATCCATTAGAAGAGTTTGCTGAATGGAACCATTGGGGAATAAAAGCACAGTAAGGAGTAAGCAGAAAATGGAGTAAGGAACTCCACAGTGTCAATCTTATGGCAGCTGAGCCAGATAAGCCATTCCCTTATCTGTGTCATGTTCACCAACCAAGCTTCAAATGAGTATATGGCACCCCCCATATAGACTTTCCCCAGGAAACCAGAATGAATCAGGCCCACGTGAGTGTCCTTGCCTAAGAAAATTACATTCCTAATGATACCCGACACTCCGCTTTTATATATCATTCTCTTGTGAGCTTTGGGGGACTTTTAGGTATCATCTTAGGTATTATTTGGCTGAATTCAGTACCCATAAATCTAACTGCCCTTGAAACCAAGATTCTGTATTTGAAAACCTAATTAGATCGTGAATTCAATTTCTCCAAAGCAAAACTGTTTTCAGATCTCTTGGCAACCACGAAGCTTCCTTGAATGACATCTAAAGTCTGTGGGACTTACCTTTCATACATCAACTTATCTGCTTTAAGAAAATTCAGTTTTCCTGTAATCCCAGCACTTTGGGAGACTGAGGCGGGTGGATCACGAGGTCAAGAGATCGAGACCATCCTGGTCAACATGGTGAAACCCCGTCTCTACTAAAAATACAAAAAAATTAGCTGGGCATGGTGGTGCATGCCTGTAATCCCAGCTCAGGAGGCTAAGGCAGGAGAATAGCCTGAACCCAGGAGGTGGAGGTTGCGGTGAGCCGAGGTTGCGCCATTGCACTCCAGCCTGGGTAACAAGAGCAAAACTCCGTCTCAAAAAAAAAAAAAAAAAAAAAAATCAATTTTCTTACAAATATGCTCTTATTTTTGTCCTCTGACAAAATGGAATTAAAGGTCACTTGCCTACTTCATAGACTCTATGATGGCTACTAATTTGCCGTGTAGTCTCTTTCTCAGCCTTATGGGCAATCAGACAATCAGATGATATCAGAAAGCATACCAAAAACAACTGGGTAAGTATATTCCAGGGGGAAGCAAACTTGCCATAATATTGTTTTAGGCCAAATACAATGACAACAGAAAATGTCACGCTTTTTCTCCCAATTCAAATGTGACTTGTTAGTCTTTCATGTCCTAATCCTTTCTTCCATTCTCCAAGACAGTGAACCGTCACTGATCTCACTGATTTCACCCAAAGCACTTCTTTCTAGTCGAGTATATCTTGGTGACTGATGTATTCACGGTCACATGAAATATTCAGCTGATTGACACACCAGAGATCATGGAATCCAACCTTTTATTTTGCAAATAAGAAAATGAAGACTTCACACAAGCAACCTGACTCATGGTCATGTGGCTATTTGGTGGCAGAGTTCCAGACTGACTGCCGTGCCATAGCGGCCACTGGTGCCATGACAAAAATAACCTCAATAAAAATAATATTGAGGTTTTATTTAGGGTAGGATTGACCCCAACTTAAACTAAATATTCACTGACATTTCCAGGTTCCAAAGTGTCTCCATTTGAAGTTTCTGTGAAAGTCCCTGGTGCCCCCACTGAAAAATATATGCAAACACTTGATCCACTTGAGTCACCTAGAGTCTGTCAACATGTGACATGCCACGATTAAAATAGCATCACTTTAGCTTGAGGCTTTTTCCACCTGTTACATTTGGAATGCAAATGCAGCTGTGGGCTATGGTACCAGTCAGTCAACACTTGAATAACTCTTCAAAGTAAAAGAACTTCTTTATCCCCCAAGAGCTATTTGTTAATTCACTGACTTCTTTGATAATGCATTTAAAGAGTTCCTGCTCTTCTAAGAGACTGTGCTAAGAATTAGAAATAAATAAGACAGGACTTCCATTTTCACAGATTTCACAGTGTATCAGATGAGAGAATGATTCAATAAGATGTGATGCATCATAGCAGTTTTATGAAAACAGTCTTGTGGCTGCAGAGGAATGGAAACTAATTTTATTTAATGAAAATGGGGTAAGAAAGAATTAGGAAAGTTTCTTGGAGCAATCCACAGAAGGCATTGATGGGAGAATATTAGAAAAATTATGAGCATATTCTATATCTAAGGGAGATGAGAAGAGAGTGTTATGGAAAGAGAATCAAAAGTCAGATACCTGGCTTGCTCAAAGGCTGACTTTCTCAATTGCCATTCGAGCTAGTCCAGCTAGACCTAAGACACTTTAGATGAGCTGGAAAAAGGTATGCAGACCTTTTACTGTATCACATTCCAGAGTGAATACAAAAGTAACATAATCCATCAATATACAGGGTTGAACAACCGAAATGACTCACGATACTCCACAGAGTACAGTCTTAATCAAAATGAAGGATGCAATAAAGCAGGGTGAAGAAAGCACAGAAAACCACCTCAGAAAGGTCCAAGACTTTCAGGCCCAGCTTCCAGGATCATTTCTCAATTGATTAGGATGTGATATTAACCTGAATCATAAACTATCAAGATACATACAAGGCAACTTGAGCTCTGGAGAATCACAGTGTTGTCCAAGGAGTGGTTTTTTATATCTATCTGGTCTCATAGCCAAAATTGGGCTGCATGACAAAACTGGAAAGAAAAAACCCAGAGAACATGATAGAACTAAAACATCAACCTGTTTTTGTTGTTGTTGTTTGTTTGTTTAATTAACAAAGATAATAAACTACTACAGATCGCTCACTTGGCCTGTCTCAGATCCTAGCACAGGAATATTTATCACCAGTTAGTTGAGTCTATTCTGATTTGGCTAAGGCTCCAGCAGTGTCACCAGACATCTGTGGAAATAAGTCAGTCCTCCCTCCAGACAGCAGTAGCTCCAGGCATCCCTGGAAGTAAGCGTAGGATTGCAACAGATCAGCTGAGATTAATCTTGTATTTATGTACATAACAGCACTTTCTCAAACCAGGAGAAGACAATTAATGATTAAGTAGTTAAAATACTGATAGAAACAGCATATTTGGCTCCATTTTCCAGTTCTCATCCCTACCTTCTCCCTTTCCCATTCAAATATGTCCCTTTCAGCCTTTATCAGGACTCAGAAGGTATCTGAAATCTTCCTGAACTTCAGCTTCAATTGAGACTCATTCCTGCTCTTTCTCCTGGAACCAGTTAGTTGTGAGAATCACTGATACCCAATTCATGGCTGACTATTCTCATGCCTGTTGCTGGAGTCAGTGAGTTCTCTCTCCAGCCTCAGTAACTGTGCCGCTCTCAGGTACAAAAGGGATGTATCTGTTTCTGTCCCTGCTACAGATGAAATCTTTTGATCTTCTGCAATGGTTAAGACTGGACACTCTGGGCCTTGACTGCTCATGTGGCATTGGCCTCATTTCAAGCTTTGGAGCCTACTTTCATAAATTGTTTTCTACCCAGGTTGCAGGATTTGCATGGTGAATTCTCCAGCAGTAGAAATGGAAAGGACTTTGAGTCAAGGTTGGAACATAGAGCAGGCAGCAGAAAGACATGCAGATCCAGATATATTTCTGGGATATTTTGCAAGATCTTCTTCTCAGGGCTGTTGATGAACTTGAACCCATTAAAATTTATGCTTCTCTAAAAGACTGACTCACTGTCCTACAAACAATGTATATGAGGATGGACTACAACTAGGATTTGAATGACAGTTTAGCAATTCAGGTCCTGACTTGAGAAACCACTATAACACGCCATTCTCCAGCTCGCCATTTTCTGACCACAAAAACAATAACACTTAGAAGCTCATAAGCAAGTAAGCTGAGTTTTTTGATTGAGCAATATAGTTCACGACTCATTAAATAAGATTGGGAATTATCCCTATGCCAATGAGCCCACTGCCATTGGATTGCAAACATGACTTCGGAACACACAAAGTTGATCTCATGTACAACAAGATGCAGAACTGAGAAGCAAATCTCAAGGAAGGACCCTGCAACTGTTAGTGAGTGAATGCCATCCCCACCACAGTCAGCCTGGGTACATGTTAGAGACTGCATGTCCCCAGTTCCCTCCCACACAGCACAGAAAGGAATGGTCAGAGTCACGCACTGATTCACATTCACCCTCTAATCAGGAAGCCCAGAAAACATGAACTAAATCCCAATACAGTAGAATTTGAGATAAATACCTAGTGGCTGCTTTCCTCTTTATTTCATTTCCTGCTTATAGCAAACAATCTGATCATGGAGAGGGAAGCTAGATTCTAATTCCAATGAACTTACTCTGAAACAAAATTTTCCCAGCCCAGTGTTTTTGCAGGGATGGTGATGTATTCAGCCAGGATCTGCCCAGCAGCAATTCCAGACTCATCAGGGATAAACTCACAATTCAGTGAAAGACTAAAGAAGCAAACTAGGCATGGATGTCACTCCACAGGAATACACACAGACCGATCATGGTAAGAGTGTGATGAACAAAAACAGTCCTCATATATAGATTTACAGGCTTCTTTCTTCAGCTCCCCAGCCCAGGCAAAACATTTAGCCATGGTCAATTTAGTGCTACGTCTCCTTTTTCTCTCTCCGAAGAGAAGGGTCAGAAGTAGGATGAACAGACCCTTCCAAGAAAATCAGTCAGAGTGAAAAGTAAATTACCCTTTCCAGGGATTTGACACCAGAAAATATATGGCATCTGAGCAGCTCATCAAATAGAGGAGAGAAATACCCAAAAAATAAGACGGATCAGGAAGGGTATGGCAGAAATGAGAAGAAAAATTTTTCTGAAGTAGAAAAGTGAGTGGCTCCTGTAAGTTGCGACTGCTAGAAAATAACAGGACAGATGGAAAATAGGCACTTTGAATTTGAATTTGATAGGCTTTTGGTAAATGTAAAAAACAGTTTCTTCCTTTGAGAATTAAAAAGAAAAAAAAAGTCAAGATGTGTTCACCACAGACATATGAATGCCCATTAACAGATAAAAATGTGTTAAAATCGTGACTAAGAAAGCATCATGTGTGACTCTGCCAAAATGGTGAATGGCAGCAGGGGATGGACAATGACGCTGCTATCCCTGTGGTTCTCAATCCCAGTCCTGAGAGGTTCATTACTCTAACCGAACTTCCGTGCTGCGTGACTGCATGGTTAATTTGCAGCCTCTATCCCTCCAGCTAAAAACGTCTAGACAGGGAGGCTCCTGACACAAATATAGATCCTAAGTGATTAACACGAAATTCATCTTTACATCAGTAGCAGGATAATGGAAGTTTATAGGCATAAAAGGCCCCTTGTCATTTGGCAGTTTGTGAGGATGAGCACATCCTACTTTAAGGTTTAGGGTCTTTAGACACATACTCCCTCAGAATACTGAGGACCTGGGGCCATCTCACCAGACTTCCTCTGCAGGCTTCTTTAATTTTTTATATCATGAATTTTTATCTTACATTCTGCATAAGGAGAAAATCACTGAGCTGGTGAGTGAGCCTAGCCATTTGCCCATATGTATGAGGTTTTGATGTTTTATATTCAATGTGAATATGATAACTCATATAAAGGGATGAATTTCTCTTTTCAGGTTTTGGGGTGATTTTTTAAAGGCCTTAAAAAGAAAGCCAACTTCTGGTATTGGAGATGGAAATGAAGAGTAATAAAGAGTAAAAATAATAGTTCTCAGATTGAAAACAAAAGATTTGCTATAATGTAAAAATGGAAAATGAAATTTAGTAAAAGTTTATATCTACAAGTTGAATAAATCAAATGATAGCTACACAGAAATAGTAGAAGAATTTAATAGAACTATTCCAGGAGTGGTTCCAACACTCAAAAATCTACTTATCAAGTGAGAGATACAACAGTAGTGAAATCTGAAAAGTGGTTTACTTTTCATGCCAGGATTATCACAGGAAAAAAAAAATGCTTTTTAGTAGAAATGTACTTCTGGACAAAGTTAGAAACTTGGCAACACACATTCTTAAGTACAAATAGTAAAATATACTAGTGACCTTGCCTAATCCAAGTTTACTACTAAGTAGAAGTTTACCATTGAGTTGGTAAGAGAATTTTATGGGCTGTTTTTCCCTGCTTGTTATAAGTGTAATCAAATGAAGACCATCGACTGCCTTTCCTGATTTATCAGGTATTTTTGTTTTTACAATTTTCCTGAACTGTAAAGCCAAAGGGGCTCATTGCAGAAAAGGTTAGAAACCGAAATAAATGCTCAACACAGCAGCATATGTCTATATTAGTTGAAAGTGCTTTGGCACACAAATATCCCCGGGAGAGATGAGCTTCTGGGCCAAAGCAGGTAAGAACTGACTCATCTTCTTTAGGACAATACTAACCTCTCCATATTAAGCTGGGCTTATTTCACCATGTAAGAAAACCCCCATGATACCAAGAGAGAACAATGAGAACTTACTTCGAGTATACTGACAGTATAAACAAAGAAAAATAATGCCTGTATTTTTTTCATGTATTAAAACATGTATTCCAGATAAAACATGCATCCCAGAACTTAAAGTAAAATAAATAAATAAATAAATAAATTAAACTAAATTTAAATGCTTCAACCACGTTATATGAAATAAATTTTAGTAGTATTATTTTAGTAACTTTATCCAT
Organism: Saguinus oedipus; assembly: GCA_031835075.1. NCBI lineage: Eukaryota > Metazoa > Chordata > Mammalia > Primates > Cebidae > Saguinus > Saguinus oedipus. The sequence continues at coordinate 60,576,486 of CM063178.1, read as the reverse complement.
TACTTTAGTCATATATTTATAGAATTATTAATGTCCAAAGAACCAACTGAAAAATAGAGAACAGAAAGCTCTCAGAAAAATAAATATAACTGCAACCCGAAACATATGAAAGTTTACTCATCCCTCTCATGCAATAAAATCTAAGACTACACAGAAATAACATTTCTCACCTATTTGGTTGGTAAAAAATCAAAATTTTAATAATACACTAGCTTCTGGAGAAACTGTAGAGAAACAGGCACTCTCTCACATTGCTAATGAATGTGCAGTATGTTTCAACCTCTAAGAAGTCCAATATCCATTGTTTTTTATCCAGTGACAGATTAACGGACAAAGAAAACGTGATATATATTTACAACAGGATGTTAGGCAGCCTTAAGAAAGAAAGAGATCCTGCCATTTGTGGCAACACGGTCATATATTAAGTGAAGTAAGTCAGACACAGAAAGACCCTGTATGATTTCACTTATATGTGGAATCTAAAATAGTCAAAGTCATAGAAGCAGAGAGTAGAATGGTGGTTGCTGAGAGCTGGGGAGAAGGGAGAATGAGGAGTGATGGTTAAAGGGACAAAGTTTCGGTTATGCAGGAGAAATTAATACAGGAGACCCGACGTATAGCATACTGACTATAGCAAACAACACTGCATTGCATACTTCAAAATGCAAAGGGGGACTGGGTGCAGTGGCTCAAGCCTGTAATCCCAGCACTTTGGGAGGCCGAGGCGTGTGGATCACAAGGTCAAGAGATCGAGACCATCCTGGTCAACATGGTGAAACCCCGTCTCTACTAAAGATACAAAAAATTAGCTGGGCATGGTGGTGCGTGCCTGTAATCCCAGCTACTCAGGAGGCTGAGGCAGGAGAATTGCCTGAACCCAGGAGGTGGAGGTTGTGGTGAGCCGAGATCGCACCATTGCACTCCAGCCTGGGTAACAAGAGCGAAACTCCGTCTCAAAAAAAAAAAAAAAAAAAAAAAATGCAAAGGGGGTAGATTTTACTTTTTTAATTTATCTTACCACAAAATAATAATAATATAGACAGCAGAAGGAAACTTTGGAAAGTGATGGATTTAATTATAGCCTGGATGATTGTGATGGTATCATGGGTGTACACGTTTATTCCAAAACTTATTGAAATGAATACATTAAAAAATATACAGCTTTTTATATGGCAATAATGCCTTGAGAAAACGGTTTAAAAAATACAACTAGATTTACATTTTGACTTTGGTATCTTGCTTCTGGGACTTTACCTGATAGATAATCTTGCATATATTCAAAATGACTTGTCAGATACCCACTGCAGCACTGTTTAAAGAAGAAAAAAATAGAACCCTCTTCATGAGAGACTGATAGATGTATTGCCATTAAAAATGAATGAAGAAGCTCTCTGTGTACTGATCTGGAAAGATGCCCAGGATATATTAATAAAAGCAAAGCAAAGGATTACTGGCATACTGTGTTATCTTTATATAAGAAAGAGGGGGTGGGACCAACAAATAAATTCATGCTTATATTTACATTAAAGAAACACTAGATAGATACTAAAGTAAGTAACAGAAGTTGTCACTGGGAGAGCCAAGTGAGAGGATCCCTGGTAGAGTCTCCATCCCGCATGTGCACTGGGAGGAATGCGCAGTGGGATACAGCCATAGAAGTTCCCGCCATTTGCAGCCCCTCCTCCTCCTGTGCGGAACCTAGGATTCAAGGCACCAGATGGGAAGCGCACTAGCAGGAACTCTGGGCTTGCAGAGTCTCTGTTCCCCTTTTGTTTCCTGTTCCCTCAATAAAACCCTGCCTTACTCACTCTCAAAATAATCTGTGAGCCTAAATTTTCATGGCCATGGGACAAGGACCCCATCTTTAGCTGAACTAAGGAAAAGTCCTACATCATTTTCAATACGAGGTTGAGGGGATGGGATGCAGTAGATAGGAAAAGAGATAGAAGTGAGGTTTCCACAAGCCTGTAGTATTTACCTGTCTGAACATATATCTTTTAAACTAAATAAATAAAAGCCTAAAAAAGGCCAATTAAGTTTTTTGGTAAGTTACTTGAAAAGTAGGTGCCATTTAGGAGATAAATTGTGGAGGACATAATGCAGAAATTCTTTTGTGGAGGTCCACTGATCTTCAAGTGGGCAAGGTCCATGGATGGATCTGAAGATGTCTATCCAACCTTAAAATTGAATACAGAGTGTTAGATGTCTTCCCATGCGTGCATATTTCCAAAGGAATTATCTATAGTTCTCATCAGATTATCAAAGAACTCCATAATGCAAAACAAGTTACAAAATTAAAAATTTAGAAAAGTCTCTCAACTTACTCTTCCTGAATATCAAGATACTGTGTGACTTGGTTGTTATAAATATAAGGTCTGAATTCAAGAGACCTGTGATCACCATCAAACTTTACCACTTACTACTCGTGTGTCACTGGGCAATTTATTCAAACTTTCTAGTCTGACTTGTCTTATCTGCAATAAAAAGAAAATAGTAATATGTACTTCACATGATACTGTGAGGATTAAACTAATGCATGTCAAGTGCATAGCAAAATGCCAGACATGTAATAAGCACTCAAAAATGCTGCCTACTCGCAGTGGCTCAAGCCTGTATTCCCAGCACTTTGGGAGGCCGAGGCAGGTGGATCACAAGGTCAAGAGATCGAGACCATGCTGGTCTACGTGGTGAAACCCCGTCTCTACTAAAAATACACAAAATTAGCTGGGCATGGTGGCGCGTGCCTGTAGTCCCAGCTGCTCAGGAGGCTGAGGCAGGAGAATTGCCTGAACCCAGGAGGCGGAGGTTGCGGTGAGCCGAGATCGCACCATTGCACTCCAGCCTGGGTAACAAGAGTGAAACTCCATCCCAAAAAAAAAAAAATACTGCCTACTATAATCATTCAACTTATTACCAGCACTGTGCTTATGTAGCAGGTTTTGGAAGAGGCCAGATTATGCATTGAGTTTTGGATCTGTTAGACTTCAGGTGTCTGGAGACATCTAAGTGGAGATATCCAGCTGACAGCTGAATTTAAAGGCCTGGATGTTAAAAAGTGCTTTGCCATGTTATTACATTTTTTTTTTTTTTTTTTTTTGCCTAAAATCACTTTCTTGATGAACTCATCTAGTTTCATGTCTTTCAAAACCGTCTATATACTAATGATTCACAATATATGTACAGCTCAGACCTGTCCCTCAAAGTCATGCTCCAAATATCTCCTCAACAAATAATTATTGGAGTTTTATAGGCATCTCAAAATTAATATGTGCAAAATCCAACTTCTTATCTTCCCCTCAATCTAATGCTCTTAAAGTTTTCCACATTTTAATAGTGATTCTGTTTTTCTAGTTAATCCAAAAATTTTGAAATTCTCCCTGATTTTCCTTCTTTTCTTCTACCCCACATCCAATCCATGCCATCTACTGGTTCTACTACAAAATAATTCCATATCTAATTACTTCTCCCTGCAAGGGAGTAGCAAGGCAGCTTGCTGCTACCCAGGCCCAAGACAATAATATCTCTCTCACTAGTATTATTGTGACCATATTCTAACTGGTTTCTCTCTAACTGGCTTCTACTCTTCTCCTAGAATAGTAGAGAGCGTTGCTTCTCAGCACAGCAAACAAGTGATTCTTGAAATCAGACCAGGTCCCTCCTGTGCTCAAGGGCTCAAAGGCTCCATCTCACCTGAAGCCTTTTCCATAATCAAGGCCCTACTCCTTTATTTCTTTAGCTTCATTTACAGATTTTCTCCTCACCAGGCAGTACCTTCCAGCTCTAGTGACCTCATTCCTGTGCCTCTAACATATACCAGAAACAATAATACCTTCTCACTGGACTTCTCTTCTTTCAGATATCCATCCACATGGCTCACTTCTTTACCTTCTTCAAGTTTTTTAAACGTCATCTCAGTGAGACATTTTCTGTTCAAACCAACTGAAATTGCACTCCCCATTCCACCCATATCCTCCTTCCTCCTTGTTTCTTTATATATTTATCACCAGTTAATGTGCTGCATTGTTTACTTAGTTACATTATTGATTATCTGACCTCCCTTCCTGAATAGAAGTTCCAGAAAGTGGATAATTTTGCTGTTTTTTTTCTTCTCACTCCTCCCTTCAGCCACACTGTTTTCCCCACAGTGCCTAGAATAGTGCCTGGCACATGATAGACATTCAATAAATGTTCATATGTTTTTAATTGCTTTAACTAATTTATTGTAGTGTACCCACTCTTTCTCTGAACATGGAATAAATTTTACTGGGATAGGTCAAAAGGCTGAGATTCATAACTCTGAGTCAAACCCAAATGTTCCTTTCTAATCAATATCCACTCACTATCCAGGAGGCAGAGTACCCCATAGCTTGTCTAAGAGAGATTACCTCACCTATAAAGAGAACATCCTGCAAAGTTGAATGGTGGGTAGGAGAGAACAGTTATGGTATTTTATTTCAAGAGTCTGAGTCCCTTATCTTTGAAGACTCCTCAGGATTCCTCTTAATGATGTTGATCAAATCCTCCTGGTAGAACTCCTGGCCATTTCCCCTAAATTCATTGACTAATCAAAAGAATTTTTATCACTCCTTCTCCTTTCCAACTCTCAACTCAATATAAGTTAGTTTGGAAAGAGATATTATAAGGTGGAGTGGTGGGTAGAGGGTACTCTTGTAGCCTAACTATATGAACAATCTGAGGTCTAGTTTGCTTTAAACACCTCATTATACTGACCTATCTATGAACTGACTTGGTAGATACCCAAGCCTTTCAAGACTCTCTGCACCTCTTCTATCATCACCAGCTGAACCAAAGTGAGACCTTGAAGACAGGGAAGAACACAGTTCTTGTTCCCCTGCCTGTGTTTAGAGAAGAGACCAGATCACCAGCTAAGGAAGCCAGTAAGGTGAGACCCAACCAGGTTGACAGTTAAGTTACCATAAGAGCCAGGGAAGCCAGAAGACTCACATGTAAATCCAAGAGACTTCTCCCATTTCATTCACCATAAATCCTCCCAAAGCCCCTTCCTCATATGTCTAGAGGCCAACCTGGAAAGATGTATGGAGAAAAGACATCTGAAATACAGGGTTTTCGGGATCAACAGTGCAATTACATTAACAAATTGAACTCAGTGTAGTAGCCCCTGCTACTTAGCATCATGTGGGCTCACATTAAAGATGAAAGTATGGATTGTTTGCATATCTAAGTGTAATAGGCGTGAGTGTCTCTCCCTGTTACATTTGTAATTTGCAGTCTAATACCAACAGCCTGTATTTCTCAGGGCGATCCTGATGGACCTGCTCTCTGGGTCTACTGTGTCAGGCTAGCTTCTTCATCCCTGAGGGTTGGCAAATTATCCTGGCTATAGTTCTTTTACTCATCTAATCATTCATTCATTTTTCTTCCAAACATTACAATAAATGGGGGCAATTGAGTCAAAATGAGAAGATTCCATTTAGAGACAGAAGTGCTGGTGCCAACCCTCACAGCCACCAACTGTTACCTGTCCTGTGACTTTGAGAAATTCCTCATCTATGAAACAGAGATAATATAACCAGCATCAAAGTACTGGTATTTGTTTTAATTAAGATAATAAATTTGAAAGATTCTAATTTAAGATTAGCTAGGGAAAAGATTAGCCAGGTCTCACATAGTGAGACCCCGGTCTCTATAAAAGGGAAAGAGAGGGGAAAGAAAGAGAGAAAGAGAGAGAGAAAGAAAGAAGGAAGGAAGGAAAGAAGGAAGGAAGGAAGGAAGGAAGGAAGGAAGGAAGGAAGGAAGGAAGGAAGGAAGGAGGGAGGGAGGGAGGGAGGGAGGGACAGAAGGAGGGAGGGAGGGAAGGAAGGAAGGAAGAGAAAGAAAGGAGAAAGAAAGAAAAAGAAACAAAGAAAGAAATAGAAGGAAAGAGAAAGAAGAGGAAGGAAGTAAGGAAGGAGGGAAGGGAGGGAGGGAGGGAGGGAGGGAAGGAGGGGAGAGAAAGAAAGGCCTCCATCCATTTCAAAGAGCTTTGTAAAGCTAAGGCATTGCTATTATAAATGCTGAAAAACAACCACCAACTCATTGACCACTACATGCCACTGAAGAGTGCAAACTTGAACAAGACACATTTTCTGCCTTGAACTTTTTGTAACCCAATGCAGTAGCTCCTCAGGCTCACCTGATTTTCTGTCTGGGCTCTGCTCTGGCTTATCAAAAACCAGTTTATTTCATGCTGGGAAAGTTTAGACAGGAAAATCATAAGATTTGGCTCCAATATCTTTTCCTGAAATGAGTCAATTGATCATCTACAATTCCCTGATCCATGAAAGCAGCACGTGCACAGAGCTACTTCCTCATGTGCCAGGTAAACAAGAAATAGAACACAGACAGACACGCAGACTGTCAGACAAGGTTAGGAACTGAAATGAATCTTGCAGAGAACATGTACCTCTCTAAACTCACAACTTAGTCATGTCTGTTATGCTCCAAAGTGCAAAGCAGAATATTTCAAAATTCCCTTGTAGGATGTTTATAATATTGAACATAAGTCTCCCAGCTCATTTACCTCATTATTCCACTCTATATATGTCTAGTGGGAAATTGAAGTAATCAACCAAATAATGAACACTTCAAAATTTGCCACTGAGAGGCCTGGAATTAGCCAGAGAAGCTACTGACATTAGGCAAAATGGTTAGAAAATAGTTCATCTCTCCACATCATTTTGTTGAAAAATACACATACACACACACACACACACACACTTATGTATTTATATATAATTTTCAATTATTATAATATACATTTTAAATTATGCATGAGAACAAGCCTCTCAGAGGCCCAGATGTGCTTGGGCATAGAGGTAGGGAGTTCAGAGGAAATAATATGTGAGCTAGAGAGAACGTAACTTACATCACTGCACACATGAAATATGCTGTGTTCAAGGGTCTAACTCCCTTCTGTGATTCTAAATATTTATCTATAAAACCAGGAAAAAAAAGCTGTTAAAAAATATTTGCACAAAAATTTAAATGTGTGTGTGCGTGAGCACCCACATACGTGTTGTTTTTCTCTCCTGCTTCCGTTCCTAAGGTGAAATCAAGTTCAAAGATATTACCTTTCTTGAAAGGGAAAAGAAGAGGAAATAGACAAGGAGTTTCTCTCCCAAAACTCTGCAGGAGGAGGAGATAATTGAGCTTCTTCGCTATGATAAGAAATGCAAACAGTTAGGAGCGATGATCTGATGCCCAGGTAAGAGAAGCTATGGGGCTGTTTTCACTCTGGGCCCCTATCTTAGAGAGAGCATGGTTCCTTGGTTTCACAACAAAGTCAATATAAGGCAATAAGGAGTCCAAGAGAACACCAGAGTTCTAATCAAATGTAAAAGATTGGTTCAGGGAGTGAGATAGTGGCCTTTCTTTTAGAAAGTCTTTTACATTTCATTCATTCTTACACCAAATGCTATCCATCTAAATTAAGTCTTACTTCAAGGTTATACAAAGAAATAAATACATTCTTACAAGCTAGTAATTTGGATAACTGAAGTGTCGAAATTGATAATGCCCAATGCAGTATGACCTCTGCTATGTAGCCAGTGACAGAAACAGCTAAAAGTAACTGAGCCTCATCTATGCAGTTTGCATTAGGTATAACGCTTATTCATTCGTTCAAAAAATGTCTTAGACATGAAGCATGATTCTAAAAACATATATAGAGAGAGAGAAGTTCAGCTAATGATATGAAGGTATGAAGAAAATGAAATAGAGAACTAGAGCAGAGACAAAGGAGTGGGACAGACTGTATTACATGTGAGAGCAGAGTGCAAACGATCAGATGCACGAGTTGCCCAAAACCCAGGCATAGCCCATTCTACACAGAAGGCACAGATGTGCAGATAACTGGAATCAAGAAAGAGATTGATTTGTGTGAATAACTGAGAGAAAGTTTTGTGTAGATGCTGTTTCTCCCATTTCATAGATGGGAAAATTGGGGTTCAAGAAGTTTACTTATTCGAAGTTACTTTAAAAGTATGTGCCACTGCTGGGATTTCTTTTATTTTTCTTTTTGGAAAAGTAAATTATTCACATATTCACCGAAGCACTGTAACATGTCATTCACTGGGAAGTCTCCTCACTTCTCCTTTGTGCCTGTCCACACCATTCCATCTCTCTTCCCTGCCACAAACTAAAAATAGCTTAGCTTTAGCTGCTTGGGTATCATTCAAATTCTTACACAAATACAAGCAAATACAATAGTATACTATAGCCCCCTTCCTTAGCCAAATACAGTATACTATATATACTATACTGCATTTTCCTTGTTTTGTTTAAAAATATATCATACACACATTTTTATGACAGTATCTAGAGTTTCCCATTTTACCACACACTTCTTTCCTGTAGAAATGAACAACAGTTTACAGGATCAACCCTCTATTGATGGAAACATTGCTGGATTCTCGGTCTTTGCCAGTATAAACAATGAGTAACCTTGTAGGTATTCCATTTTGCATCAGGAAGCTAGCTGCCTGAGAGGAATTGATAAAAGTTGCTTTATTGCCTTCCATTGTGATAGTAAACTTTTACTCCCACTAGTACTTTATGAGATGTTTCCTCAAAAATCCATCAGAAAAGTGTTTTGTAAACTTTTAGATTTTTGACCATCTGATGGGTTTGAAATGGTATCTCTGTACTGATCTTAATTGTGGAATGCTGCCTGTGGTTGAAATGAAAAGACTGATGTCAAGCACCTCTCCTCTCCATTCCCACCACCCCCATTCTTTTTGAGGTCCTCATCACCTCTCACCTTAATCCAGTACACAAACCTTCTGATTGTTCTCTCTGCCTCCAGTTCTTCCCCAATTCCAGTTTGACCTCAACAGTCTTGCCCAATTCATCAACTTTCAAGTAACACTCATTAAAAACACTCCACAGTCTGTGGCTCTCTTGACAAAATTGTAGAAATCACAAAATCTCGCTGGGCACGGTGGCTCAGGCCTGTAATCCCAGCACTTTGGGAGGCCGAGGTGGGATGGATCAGCTGAGATCAGGAGTTTAAGAATAGCCTGACAAACATGGAGAAACCTTGTCTCTACTGAAAATACAGAATTAGCCGTGTGTGGTGGCGCATACCTGTAATTCCACCTACTCAGGAGGCTGAGGCAGGAGAATCGCTTGAACCCTGGAGGCGGAAGTTGTGGTGAGCCAAGATACTGCCATTGCACTCCAGCTTGGCCTACAAGAATGAGATTCTGTCGAAGAAGAAGAAGAAGGAGAAAAGGAGAAAAGGAGAAGAAGGAGGAGGAGAAGGAGGACGAAGAGGAGGAGGAGGAGGAGGTGGAGAAGATGGAGAAGGAGAAAAGAAATCACAAAATATCTAAGAATATTTAAAATCCAGTTACCTAAACTTGGCATTCAAAGCCTTCTGCAATCCAGTGCTGACATTATGATTCTTACTTTATCTTCGATTCCTGCTTTAATTCATGCTGTGATCCAGAAATACAAAACATGTCTCATTCCTACCCCGCGCTCTGTATCTTCGCAAACAGAGGTCGTTTACCTTGTTACCTCTGCCCACATGTCTTCCCTTGACCAATGTCATTGGAAAGCTTCTCCATCTTTCATGGTCGAATTCATTGTTATCTCCTTTATGAATTCTCATTGACCATGTCAAGTAAATAAAATTTCTTTAACTCTTCGTTATAGATTGTAGAGACATTCTCATGGCAGTGTTAAGATCCTGCTTTGTGTCATCATGAATTCTGAAGTTATTTTGTTCCCAGAATAGATTGTGAGCTCTCTAAGGGCAAAACTAACCTATTTATCTTTATATCTCATAAAGGGCCTAATACATCTCTTGGGGGACAGTAAGTGTTTAGTTCCATATCTGATGAAAGGATGGGACTGAGTGATCCTTCGTGTTCAACTCCATTTTAGATCCGGCCCATAGAGAATAGGTCAGGAATTGAAAAGAGATTTTTTTATGAAATATCTGAAATATCCAAACATAAGGGAAAGACAAAGGCGCATTTGGATGCAGCTTGACAACAAACAAACATCTAATAAAACTAGTCATAGCTGAGTGATACTGCGCCAAAATAGAAAGAATATCAGCTAGAAAGCCAAATGCAAATATGTTAGATTCCCAGTCACTTTCCAGCTGTGGAACTTTGAATAGATCCCTGTCCATTCTGAATCTCATCTGCAAAATGAGGCTACAGGTCTGCTGTAAAGACAGCTGGAGAAATTGAAATTAATGTTTTAGAACATTATAGGTTATGCAGCAAAAACAACAGCTATAAGAATCAGCAAATCAATCACAGAGCTGAATGTGTTATTGAGCCTCAGCAGGTAGAGGCATGAAATGGAGGTTTCTGACCCTGAAGTGTTCATTAGACCTCCAGAAAGCACCTTTTCCCTTCTGTGAGAATTTTTTTTGCAGGGTCTGCAATTATCATCAGATCGTCATCAGATCATGATGCAGATAACATGAGACTAAAAACGGCACATTCAAAAAATTAAAAAGTATGCACCTAGAATGAAAGACCGAAGGACGCTTCTAATCAGGGAGGGAGAGAGTAGTCAGGGATGATGCTGAAAGGAGGCATCAGGCCTTGCATTGCTAAAATGAAAGGGAAGGAAAGCTGGGTGTTATTTTAACTGAAACTTACACCCACCCACCCAGCCTCCTCCATCTCAATGACAGGATAGAATTTTAACATCACTGGGTCTTCGCCATTGACACATTGATTCACTCTTTAATCAAGTATTGAGCACTAGTTAGTGGCAAGTTTGGGAAATTGAGAAATAAGGAATCCATGGTCCAGTGGAGGAAAGATACAACAATAAAATTCAAATGTGGTATGACAAGGGCTATAATCACACCATGCCCAGGTACAGTAAGCATACAAAGAAAGAGTTCCAGTCCTATCAGGAGTGATCATTATAAGACCAAATTAGTGCATAAACTGCGTTTTGAAAAATGAGCAAGGAGTTTCCAAGAAGGCAAGGTGTGTGGGACACTCCAGGCAAAAGGAACTGAGGCACACAAAGACACAGTGGCCTCTGTGTGACTCTAGACATAGTCTAGTTCCTGGCAAGTTGTAGGAGCACAGAAAATGCAAGAGGGTGGAAGACAGCAAACCACAGGTAGGCAGAGACCACACACTTTGCCTTTTTTGTATATCTCTCAAGAATTCCTAGCAGGCTACTTGGCACATTATAGGTTCTCAGGAGATGAGAGTTATTAAACCTCATGTTATCTGTAAACCTAATCTTTATATCTAGTAGGGCAAATTCAGAAGTTTACTTTATCTACGGTCAACAGGATTGATTGTCTGAAGATGATCTGGTAGCAGTCAGGCTCCTGGACCCACTCTGAAGAACTTGACATAGTGGAAAATCAGACATGGCTGGAAGAAACTTCAGATATATTGTTTCTTAACTTGATATCCTAGCAACTGGAAGAAAAATTCCATTTTCATTTAAATTGTAAAAATAATGTGTCTGTGAAGGTTACCACCCTTGTTATGAAGTTCTGACATGCAATTTTGATACTCAATTCTTGCGCTTGTTGTTTTGAATGTCTTGACTCCAGATGAACATCCAAAGTGACCACTTTTGACTTCTAATTTGGTAATTTTGGGGATTTCCAAGTCCTCTAGCTTGAGAACAATGTCATTGGATACAATGCCTCAATGGAAGATAAAGATACGGAGACCCGGGAAGGAGAAATAACTTGGTAATGCATTCAGCTGCTCAGTAGGGACCCTAGAAGCCTGGGTGTTTAGATCAATGCTTGCCATATCCCAGTCCAGCCACCGTCCCTCTGAAAAGGCAGTCAACAGTACCATGACTTCCAAGATCCAAAATACAAATTTGAAATTCAGCTGACAAAACACAATAATGCAATTGATCTTTATGGTAAAAGGTACAGTTTCTGGTTTATCTTGGACTACATCCATGCCATGCCTCACCTCTCTGAGAAGCAGGCAGAACAGGTCTGGATAAATTAATTCCTATGTAGGGTAATAATAATAGCTTTTTGTAAAACCAAATTCTCTTATAATATAGCATTTGTGACTTCACACATACTTTACTTGCATTATGAAGAGATGATATCAGGAAACTTCTGAATGTAAAGAAAACATTACTTTTTTTGTTAATTTAAGAAAGATGAAAATGTGGCACATATACACCATGGAACACTATGCAGCCATAAAAAAGGATGAGTTCATGTCCTTTGCAGGGACATGGATAAAGCTGGAAACCATCATTCTCAGCAAACTGACACAAGAACAGAAAACCAAACACTGCAGGTTCTCACTCATAAGTGGGTGTTGAACAATGAAAACACATGGACACAGGGAGAGGAATATCACAGAGAGGGGAATATTAGGGGGTGGGGGAGCTAGGAGAAGGATAGCAGGGGGGTGAGGGGATTGGGGAGGGTTAACATTAGGAGAAATACCTAATGTAGATGATGGGGGGATGGATGCAGCAAACCACCATGGCATGTGTATACCTGTGTAACAATCCTGCACAGTCTGCACATGTACCCCAGAACTTAAAGTATAATAAAAAGCTAAAATAAAACAAAATAAAGAAAGGCAGTCTGCTTTTCTGTTAGGAAATTTTGAAAGCAGAGCAAGCAAGCAATTTCTGATGTATTTTACATATATTTGATAAGTAGTCACTGAGTAAATGACAAATTGATGTTATCTAAATACTCACTTAATGCAATAAGTAGCTTAGAACTGGGAGATGAGTGAGTCACAGGGTGTGGGGATTGGTGGAACTCAAAGAACATGGCTGTTCAGCAGAATCACCTGGGGAACACTTTGAAAAATGCAGACTCTGGAACCCAAGAACAGACTAACTGAATCAGAATTTACATAGTCTGGTATCCAGAACCTGACATTTACACAAGCTTTTCAAGTAACTTTGATGATTATCTAATCCACCCAAATGAACTCCTGCCATATTTTTCAGAGCAAAAGTTTCTAAGTCAAAATGATTAAACCAACTATGTCAGTCAATTATAATCCTACATGAAATATAAAACCTTCCAAGATCAAAATAATTCAGAACAGCTGCCCCTTTTTTTTTTCATTTAACTGTTTCCTCTGCTTGAAACACTATTTTTTTTAATTGAACAAATAATTATGAAATGCCTACTCTACTACAGCTGGAGATATATTTGTGAATATAATATAAATGGCCATTTTGTCAGAGAACCTGTATACCTCAGTCTCTGGAGCACTATGACAGTTCTATCCAGGAAGTTTTGCTGAATGTATAAACTTGACTTCTTTTTCCTGGCATCTCACTTTTTACACTTGCTTCAGACAAGCTTCTTGGCTTCCTGGTCCAAGTGGTGGAAAGTAACCATTGCCAAGAGCTCTCAGATTCACATCTCCTCCATTCATGATGGTAACTACTTCCAAAAGAAATTCACTGACTTGAAGTGGGTTGAGTAGGTCTCCTGGGCCAGCCAGTGTGGCCTGGAAGAAAGAGTTTCATTTTAAGGACACGATGCTCCAGTGGACCTATGTCTTTGGAAAGAGGTTACGGCAATTCCTTTGGAAAGAGATGAACAATCTGATACATTCCAACAGCACTTCTCTGAGGAAAACGCATGCACTGCACAGCATGAATCCTATGTCATTCATTTGGGCTGTACAGAGTTTTGTTCTGCTTATGGTCTGAATTTTGGCTCTGTTCAGGTAAATTGTTTTATTCTTTCATTTTTCATTCATAAAACATTTATTAGGCATTGTCCTGGTTCACATCTTAGAAAAAGAAAAAAAGAAACACCATGTTGTTTCTCTTGGAGCTCAGTTTACTGAAGGAGGCAAATGTATGGACACATAATGATTATTGCTGTGACAGAGCCATGTACTAAATACTAAGGAAACCCAGGGGAAATTTACTGAAGTTCCCAGATTTCCCTAATGAGTCTCAATGAATACAAGGGAGTTTTACAGACTGGCTAGTGTGAGAAGGCTCCGAAAGTATATTATGATAACCAAGTTAGAGAAAATGTGTAGCGAAAGGAAGTTTCCTGGCTGAGAGGTGAAGTAGTGACTATAGATGGAAGAATAGAAAAAAAAGTCACTACATAAGTGACTTCCCAGCCCTGTCATTGACAAACTACGTAAACTTGGGCAAGTTACTAAAACTTTCTATACTTACCTCATAAAATTGTTCTGAGAATTAACTTTTCTAAAGCATGTGAAGTGAATTTTTAAAGTAGTCCCGGCATGTCTTGAATTCTTAATCAATTTTTAGGTATTAACACGTTATTACTATATTTAATAATGTGTTATTATTGTTATCATGATCATCATTATCATCATTATTTCAAACAACTATGCTACTCCCAGGTATGCTTCTAAAATTTTACTTGTGAGAGGAGAGTTGGTTTTGTTTAACATCAAACCACAGAGATTGTGATTTGAACTTGGCCCAGAATACAAAGTAGTATAAAAGGTAAATAAATCTTGGGACCCCAAAATCTGTAAGCCAAAGGAAAAATTCAAGCTGGAAACTGCTTAGAGCAAACCTCCCTCTCATATTATTCCTAAGTAACATAGCTACAAAGATAAGAAGCTACATTCATTCCTCACAATGTGTCTATAAGGAATTTCCTCCTGGACAAAGAACAGTCAGAACTCAAAGTCATCCCTCTGAGCGCACCTGAGACAAATGCAGATCTGATTGATTCCTCTGCACTACAGTTTATGTAAAAATGCAGATCCACTGAGCCAGACTAAATTGTGTATTCAGAGGGGGACTGATCAAGGACTCAAAAGAATGCAACCTTTTGTCTCTTATCTACTTCTAACATGGAAGCCCCCACTTTGAGTTGTCCTACCTTACCAGACCAAACCAATGTGTATCTTACACATACTGATTGATGTTTCATGTCTCCCTAAAATGCATAAAAGTAAACCAACCACCTTGGGCGCATGACCTCAGGACCTCCTGAGGCTGTTCCAGGCACATCCCTAAGTTTGGGAAAATATACTTTCTAAGTTGACTGAGATCTGTCTCAGATTTTTGGGGCTCAATTGACTGAGATCTGTCTCAGATTTTTGGGGCTCGCATTATGGTAACCACCAAGGGATTCTGAGTGAAGATGCCCCTGACCTTTGACAAATTTCCTATTGGTGCTTGGTACAAGCTCCAGCTATCCTTATGGCTCAACTGAGGAAGGAGACCCAGGCATCTAGAATCACCTCCCCCTTGGCTTCCACACTGCATTTCAATGGAAGAAAAGGCTGGCCGACTGGCACCTCCTAAATCGCCTTCCTCTAGATGGCAGGCATCAAATGGAGGAATCTCTCCAGAAGGCATTGTTTTTACTTAAACAAGATCAAACCCCCACCCCACTCCTACTCTATTGACCAAGATCCTTTCACATATAATTTCTAAGGCTGTAAACCCAAGACCCTTTCACTTGTAATATCTAGAGTTGTGAGCCTATATAAAGGCAGAGCCTTTCTTTGTTAAAGGAGCTTGGCTGTTAGACAAAACATGTCACCTCGCTCCCAGCCGCAATAAAACACCTCTTCCTTCCTAGTTTGGTGTCTGAGAGGTCTGTTTCTCATGACCAATCCTGCTTCAATAGGATTAAGCATTAGGTATGATCGAAATACTGTGAAATAGTTATATGGACCCTGGAACTGCCTTTTTTATTCAAATTTAGTGGTTTTTTTCCTGGTTAGAAAAGCAATAAATCAGCGAAGAATCTTGAAGGATGAATTCAGTTGGACAATCTCTCCATTTCTACGGCCACTCTTCTTAACCAGTCTATCATCACGTCTTGCCTGGACTAGTACAGCGTTTTTTTAACTCGTCACTTACATTCTTCTCCATCCTCTTTCTGCACGGTATCCCGATTGAATGATCTTTGGAAATCTCAAATCGGATCATGTTCTTCAGCTACTTAAAATCTCTCAATGATAACCAGTTATATGTCAAATAAAATCCAAATTCTATCTAGGTATCAAGGTACAAACACGATCTGTATTCATTACCTCTCTTAGTCTTTCCACACCACTGCTCTCTCTCTCTCATCTAAAGCTCCAGGTTTACAGGCCTTCATTTTCAGCTTCTCCAACAAGCATTTTTATATCTGTGGCTCAAGCCTCAGAGAGAGGTTTCTTCATTTAAAGAATCACAAGAAAGTCATATAAATCTCAACTGTGTTAAAACCTTATTAAATATGATTTTTATTATTGATACTGCACAAGTAAAAAGCAAAGAAACATGCCCTTTTTATTAATCATATGGTAAGAGACCATTTTCCTTCAGGCATTTTGAATTACTGAAGATAGCTCCACTCTCTCCCCCATGTATTCTCTTTCCTCCTCGGTTTTTGGTTGTTTCATTTTGTGCATCCATAATTGATATGACAAAGAGCATTTAATGAGCCCTGGTCTGGCAATCTTTTCCTGCCCCATACCACTGCCTGACATTTGCTCTAATTTGGGCCTCTGCTTCTGACCTTTGCAAAGCTCTCTAGATAACAAGCTCCCAAGATAATAAGCTCCCTAGATAATAAATTCTAGATAAGTTCCATAACATCAGAGCTCACAATACATCTCCCATGGCTAGTACAATTTCATGTACATCAATAAGTATTTATGGAAAACAAGCTGTGGATTTAGCTCCAATCATATATGTGTGGCCTATTAAGGTATATGAAATAAGGACCTGACACCTAAGATTTCTTTCTTTCTTTTTTTTTTTTTTTTAATTGCATTTTAGATTTTGGGTTTCTTAGCTAAATATGTTAGCAGGGGACAAGGAAGAAACAATACCAAGTATTGGCCTCAGCAAATACTTATTCTAAATCTACCTTATGCAAAACCCTGAGAGAGCCATCAAGGACAAAAATCTTCACTGGGAGGTGGGAAGCCCTGCAGGAAAAGCACTAGTCTCAGGTCAGGAGACCTATGCTTCTGTTTTCATGCTGACAGTATATGTGGATTTCGACAAGTGTCTTCTTCTGAACCTATTTCCTCATCTATAAAATGTCACTAACAGCCACCTCGAAAAGCCTCCACATGTAGGTTAGGATGATTCAATGTATGTGAAAGAGTTCTCCGAACTCCTAAAAACTTGCTGTGATGTTAGTGAAGGTGAGAATGAGGAGGAAGCAATGTTTGCTATGGGCAAAGCACTGTCCTAAAACTTTTAAATGCATTACATTAATTAATCTTCACCAATAAGTCTATGAATTAGATTTTGTCATAATCTCCATTTTATAGATGAGGTTCAAAGAGATGACAAATTTTGTCCAATATCAAACAGTCAGTTTAATGGTGGAACTGAAATTTGAAACTAAATCTTTCTGGCTCCATAGTTAACACTCTAAACTACCATATTATATAGACAATCAAACTCCCTGGGAAATACTTTTATTTACAGGTCATTGACACTGAGTTACAGACCCTGGGTACAGCCTGGGTCTGTAACTTACTCAATGTACAATGCTGGGTAAGTCTTAACCTCTCTGTGCCTCATCTGTTAAATGAGGGAGTTGAACTCTAGTATCTCTTAAGTTCAGTCTCTTTGGGTTCATCTAACACTACACGGTCTTTGTTCTTGTTGGCATAATAGTTTATTAGGTAATTAACAGTCCAAGTCACCTTGGCTATATGCCAAATGAATAGAAGCACACTACAGATATTAGAAGGGGTTGAAGCAAAGAGATTTCTAAGGGCATTGGCAGGTGGAGAAGGCTTTTTGGAGAGGATAGGCCTGAACCATTTCATCATTAAAAGTGCCTTTATTATTTTTCTCCACAGTCACTGTATTTACAAAGATTTTATTTTTACTTAACATTGTGGCACGGTCCGGCAAAAGAGAGCATCTGCAGTCCCTTCAGGAAAGAAGATAAATCCTGTAAGCCCTAGAGAGAGTCAGGCAGAAAGACAAAATTGGTGGCTGCGTGCTTATTGAAGACCAGCATGTTATAGGAACAGTATTTTGTCATCAGCTGTGAGTCA
This sequence comes from Saguinus oedipus, assembly GCA_031835075.1. Classification (NCBI taxonomy): domain Eukaryota; kingdom Metazoa; phylum Chordata; class Mammalia; order Primates; family Cebidae; genus Saguinus; species Saguinus oedipus. The sequence continues at coordinate 60,558,496 of CM063178.1, read as the reverse complement.
GCTAAAAGTTGAAGCCAAATGCTCAAGCGTAGTTAGGAGTTGAGTCTTTTCTTCGATGAAGCATATGGGAGCCTCACTCATCCACACTTTCCTTGCCTCCACATCCTTGCCGTTGTGGGAATGGCATATAAGGCGGTGATTCTCAACCAGAAGAGACTTTGCCCCTTATGAACCATAGGCGATATCTGAAGACAGATTAAATGCCATGATTTGGTTGGGGAGGAAGTAGGAGGCCTACTACTGACATCTAGTGGGAAAAGGCCAGGAACAGTTAGGACAAGCTCCCCACCCTCTACCCGAAGCAACAGAGCATTAGCTGGTCCAAAATGTCAATAGTGCTGAGGTTGAGAAACCCTGATACAAGGAAACAGCAGTTACAACAAAGAAAAAGAAAGTCAACTCGCCAAGAGCAACCGTAAATAGAAACACCTCATTTTTAGTCTCTCCTCTCCTCCCAAACGTTGAAGGGAATAGAGAGGAAAACACTTGGAATCCCCAGGCCAGCTCGTGCAAGCTTTTTCGGATAGTGTGGGAGGAGCTTTAAACTGAACATGAGATTTATTTTTAAAATACTTTTTTATTTTGAAATAGTTTAAGACTGACAAGAGTTGCAAAAATTATAGTATAAAGTCACCATATATACTCTTTAGCTAACCTCTTCCAATAATAATGTTCAATAACCATAGTATATAGCCAAAACCAGAAAAGTGACTGTGATGCAATAATACTGTTGACTCAGGTGCAGATATTACTTGGATTTCACCAGAATATACGTGCACTCTTTCTGTTTATTTGTTTTGGCATACAGTTCTGTGACATTTTGTCACATTGGTGATAAAATCAAGTACCCGTCACCATAATCAAGATACAGAACTGCTCCAAATCCGCAGAGAAACTCTCTCATGTGTTACCCCTTCATAGGCACACCCTTCCTCCAACCCTAGGCTCTAATAACCACTGATCTTTTCTCTATTATATAATTCAGTTATTCCAACAATTGCATATAAATATAATTATACAGTATATTGCTCTTTGAGCTTTTGTTTATTGTTTTATTCAGCATAATGCACTTGAGTCATCTAAGTTGTTATATGTATCAGTAGTTTATTCCTTGTTACTGATGAATAATATTACATTGTATGAATGTATCAAAGTTTATTTAACAATTTACTTGTTGCCAGGCACGGTGGCTCACGCCTGTAATCCCAGCACTTTGGGAGGCCAAGGCGGGTAGATCACAAGGTCAAGAGATCGAGACCATCCTGGTCAACAAGGTGAAACCCCGTCTCTACTAAAAATACAAAAAATTAGCTGGGCATAGGGGCGCGTGCCTGTAATCCCAGCTACTCAGGAGGCTGAGGCAGGAGAATTGCCTGAACCCAGGAGGCGGAGGTTGCGGTGAGCCGAGATCGTGCCATTGCACTCCAGCCTGGGTAAACAAGAGCGAAACTCCATCTCAAAAAAAAAAAAAAAAAAAAAAAAAACAATTTACTTGTTGAAGGACATCTGGATTGTGTCTGTTTCTTGGATCTTTTAAATAAAGCTGCTATGAGCTTTTGTGTTCATCTTTTTGTGTGAACGTAAGTTTTCATTTCTCTAGGACAAATACCCAGGAATGTGATTGCTGGATAATTCATATGGTAAGCATATATTTACTTTTATTAAAAAAAAAAAAGCCAAATGCTTTATAATGAGATTTTATTATTTTGCATTCCCATTAACAATTCATGAGAGATCCATTTATAAGACTGATGTTTTAAAATAGAAGCACTATGTGAAAATAATCCAAATGAGATTGTTTTAATAATGAAAATGACTTCATAGCTAAGACATCTGACTATAATAATTGTAAAGGAATCTACTGCTAACCTGGAAAGGGAGGTTTCAAAGTACAAGGGAGATAGTAGTTATTAAGGAAAAATCAATTATTGTACATCAAGCAGATTCTCCTCAAACATATTTTATCATTGAATGTGATTTTCTTTGAAAGGTAAATTTCTGTTTCCAGTTTTTATTTCTAAAGAATATAAGTCACTGTTATTTGGACCATCTGATTACCATGTGATAACACATAGCATTACCCTGAGGTAAACTAATTTCAGCCAAGTACAAAGAACCTGACTTCCTAGTGAGACTAATTGACCTTATATGAAAAATTAGTACTTTTAATAAACCGGGAAGAAACTGGATCTGTCAGTTAATTATGTGGCTATGATATCCAGTAAGGATGTAACGTCCCCAATCTATCATAAATTATAGCAAACAACAGTTCTTATCTCATATACTTTTTAAAATTTGATAGGGTGTGCAAAACGTTTAACACAATGTCTGAGACATAGTGAATACTTAGCTCAATCTAAGAGATGGAATGAAAATATCTATCTGTCTGTTATGAAGAAGAATAAAATAGCAAACGTGAAGCACATAACCAGCAGTAGAAACACCATAACTGTGAACTGAATATTTTTGCTGCCACCTTGAGTGTTTAGTCCAGGAGGTGTACACAGCATGAAATTAAAAGGGCGTGGTGGAAAGAGGCCAGTTTAAAATTTACTGTGTTCTTCCCTCAATGTCTTTGAATTACTTGTCCTTTCAAAGACCATAAAGATTTCAAATGGGCTAACCATCATGCTTTCTGAGTTTTTTTGGTTATAATTTTATTTAATTATTGTGACGAAAACGACACTGTTCCCCATAAATACTCAAGACCCACTCACAGTTTCTTATATTTACATTCTTATATACATTATATGTTATAGTTATATTCTTTAAAAATTACTATATATTTATTGAATCATATTGATTAGTAGACTATTGGAAATGCTGTTCAGGAGATACAACATCTCTGCTGAATGTGCTCATTCTGCATTTAACATTTCTCTTCCTGAATGTGTAGGAGTGTGGTGTAGGAGTGTTGTTTCCTACATAATAAACATGTAAGCTCTCTTTGTTTATTTCTCTAAGTTCTGCTCTGGCTCAAGCAATTTATGCAGTATCAACAGAAATAAATCCACAAGAATCTCATGAGCACCTATTAGAAGCTCAGCACCAACCAAAACTCTGGGAGAAATATAGTCACCAGTCAATGAGTCTGCTAGTAAGATAGTAAATTCTGGAAAGTAACCTCAGAGTAGATGGTAATATATATTTGTGGTGATATAAATCAAGAAACTTGGGTGTACTCCAGTTTTGCAGTTATTCAGCCTTTAATGAAACTTTTAATGACAGCATAAATTCAAAAAGGTAGTTCGATAAAAGGTGTCAATAACTTTAAAAACAGTCAAACCCTTTATCGCAGCATTGTCTACTCAAGGCATTTATCCTACAGAAATAATGTAAATAAATACCATCAAAAAGGGTTTCATGAGGCTGGGCGCGGTGGCTCAAGCCCGTAATCCCAGCACTTTGGGAGGCCAAGGCGGGTGGATCACGAGGTCAAGATATCGAGACCATCCTGGTCAACATGGTGAAACCCCGTCTCTACTAAAGATACAAAAAATTAGCTGGGCATGGTGGCGCGTGCCTGTAATCCCAGCTACTCAGGCTGAGGCAGGAGAATTGCCTGAACCCAGGAGGCGGAGGTTGCGGTGAGCCGAGATCGCGCCATTGCACTCCAGCCTGGGTAACAAGAGCGAAACTCCGTCTCAAAAAAAAGGGGGGGGTTTCATTACAGCATTATTAATAATGGAAACAATTGCAGATTCACATAACCAATAATGATGGCATTTCTAAATAAAGGATGGTACATTTTAATTTGGAAAATTATGTAGCCCTTTAATTTTTTTTCATTTTCATTTTATAATTATACTTTAAGTTCTGAGATACATGTGTAGAACATGTAAATTTGTTATATAGGTACACACATGCCATCGTGGTTTGCTGCATCCATCAACCCATCACTTACATTAGAAAAATTATTTTTTAAAATAATATTTTACATCAAAAGAGTGTGAAGAAAAAAATGTTAAGTGGATAAAAGCAGGATACAAAACAGCAATATTATTAAATTTGTGCAGTTTTATTTAAAAGATATGAATAAATGTGTATATATTTGTGTGTGTGTCTGTCTAATGATCTCCCTAAAAGGGACAAGGTCATCAGCATGTGGTGGAATTACAGATCATTTAAAAACAAATTCTTTGTATTTCCTACAGAGTCAGAAAAATATATAAAGATGACTAATAGGTTTCTATTTTCAAAAAGAGTTAACAGCCCAGCAGAGAAAATATAATTTAGTCATGGTGTAATAAAAATATACAACAGAATCTGGGAACTAGACTTCTGTTGTCTCATCCTCTCATCTTCTTTTGGGGAATTACCTCGCCCTCAACCTGGATGTGTCTCTAGCAAAGCAACTTCATCAGGTAGACTTGCAACTTCCTGGGCTCAGTCATGAGTGGGGTCCATGATCCAGGCCAGCTCACCTGGTATCACTCTATATCAGACCACAGAATGAGAGTCCATCCGGGTTCCATTTTTACACTTTAGAAAAGAGATGCTCTTTGTATGAATTTGAAGTCAAAACTTCTAGCATTGACCAAGGAAGTAATATACCTGAGAATGAAGCCAACATGGAGAAGAACCAAACTGAACATTGAGAGAGAGATGTTAGCTCAATATCCTGAAAAATAAAAAGTAATTTTTGCCCAATAGAACCAGCCATGCTTGAAGACATGCGTAATCCTGAACTTTTCTGTTTCGAGAGCCAATAAATATCTCTTTTATTTTCATTTTTTTTCAGACAGTAAATTCCATTTTCCATTAAATCAATTTGATCTATGCTACTTGTCTTTCAACTCACAGGATCGTTATCGATATAAACAAATCTTACAAAGATATAGTACAAGTTATTGAATCAGGGAGAAACAGTCACTTCCAGTCTGATGACTAAGAAAAGCTTCTCAGAGAAGAGGCACTCTGAGCTGGACCTTGGAACAAAAGAGAGAGGAAGCATAAGGACCAGAAGAAAGCTGGAATTTACAGAGGTATAAATGTAATGTGTTGGTAAGATGCTTTTACTGAAGGAGAGACTTTGTGTTGGCAAACAGGAAATGATGGGCTGGGGCCAGCGTTGTAATTATCAGGCTAATGGATTTAGAAATTATCCTATAAGCAATGAAATATCCATTAAAAGATTTTAGTAAGGGTGTGGCCTGTTGAAAATTACCCTTCCAGAAAAATAATTTAGTATGAGAGTCATAGCTAATAAAAGTATAAAATTGGTACCCTCTTCATCCTTTTCCTCCTGTGATCTCTTCCCAGGGAAATTCACTAGCTAATCTCCTGGTCTTCAGTCTTCTATACCGATTTATCCTCCATACTTCGTTTGATGAACTTTTTAAAAAATATGTTTAATTGTGGCACTTGAAAAGCCAGGATGTTTCTTAATGTCCATGCTGCAACATGAACACATCTCAAAGTAATTACATAGAGGGAAAGAAACCAGACCAAAAAAGGAAAAATGCATACTATATGATTCCATTTACATAACATTCTAGGAAAAAAATGACAGGAAGCAGATCGGTGGTTGCCTAGCAATGAGGAGAGGGTGAGGAGGAGGGGTGAGAGAGTAATTACAGGGGGGATGGAAGGACTGTAGGAGGCAATTAAGATAGTCACTATCTTGTAGCCTGATGGCTTCACAGGTGTATACATTATCAAATTGTGCACCTTATATACATGTAATTTAGCATTTGTGGAATTGTTATACAGTTATATCTGAATATAAATTATACCTCAATAAAGCTAGTTTAAAAATAAAGTGACGATGTGGTCCAGTCTCAAAGCAGAAAGCAAAACGGTACAGCTAAAAACCAGTTTTTAAAGTCGTTCAGCTTATTTTCATGTATTTTCTGAACTCGACAGCATCAACCCTCTAAAGTGCCCTATTCTTCCTTTATCCCACTTCTTCCACCTCCCTTAGCTACTCCCACCTCCCTGTATTCTAAATTCCTTGAAAATTTTGCCTTCTACCATCAGCCATAAGCAAATAGATTCTCTATTTTTCTAAATCATATTAAATTGAGTTCCAGGCCCCAAATGTTGGCAAGAAGCTCTCAAATCAGGTATTTTTGGTATTAATCCTGCCCTTTTATTGTTTAAGGATCTCAGGGTACCAGAGGAAAAGAAATAACAGAAGATGCTTCATCTTCATTCTGTGGTGGTCATCCTTATCACTGTTGATCATTCTGCTACACAAGACTATTTTATTACGAGTTAGTAGTATTCAATAATTCTTTCATTGTGCCAGGCATTAAGCTAAATGCATTGTCTTACTCTTCATAACCCCCAGAACTCCCGCTTTTCCCATTCACCTGCTATCTTACTTAGGGCTAGTGACTTACTTTCTCTGACCACAAGTTGTCTCTTGTAAAGCAAGATGTAAAACTTGGTGGCTCTTCAAATTCTGACATTGATTTTTTCTTTATTTACTATATATACCAATTCCAAATAAGGTGCCATAAGAAAGAAGAAGGGTGAATGGCACACTGTAAATTTGGATCATTTTTAGACTGGCCCTATATGGACATTTACTGGCCTATTGCTATGTTGCCAGGCTGGAGTGCAGTGGCATGATCTCAGCTCACTGAAACCTCCACTTTTTGGGTTCAAGTGATTCTCCTCCCTCAGCCTCCTGAGTAGCTGGGACTAGAGGTGTGTACCACCATGCCCAGCTGATTTTTGTATTTTTAGTAGAGAGTGGGTTTCACCATGTTGGCCAAAATGGTCTTGATCTCTTGACCTCATGATCCGCCTACCTCAGCCTCCCAAAGTGCTGGGATTATAGGCTTAAGCCACTGTGCCCAGCTAGTAACTTTATTTATTTTTATCATACTCAGAACATATTGAGACTACAAGAAATCTCTGAATACACAGACACATTTAAAGTTCTTAGAGACCATCTGGTCCCTGGAAGAATTCAAGAGCTTGATTTCTGAGCACATAGAAGCAGTCTGGTGCTAGGCAGGTTTTTTCTGGGATCTGCCAGGGACCCAGCCAGGACATGGTGTAACACAGGCAGTGACACTCCAAGGACAGGGTCACAGGAGTAGTCTACACTAACAGAAAGGATGATTTTTATCACTGGCTTTAACAAAATTATTTTTAAGTGACAATCTTCAACCACATGTGCTGCTAGTTCCAGCAGTCTATTCCAGTACTGCTAACTCAGCATGGCAAACTTCCCCAAAGCATGCAAGGGCACAGTGCCAATTGGCAAGCATCCTTGTCCCCTAAAGATCCCATACAACATAGTATATACCCAGCTTCTATGTGACAACATTGGGCTCTGCCTCAGAGGAAGCTCAAAGCCTTATCACAGAAAACTCATACATTGCTACTAACAGTATAAGATGATACAACCCTATGGAAGGCCATATAACAAAATTGCCTATATTTTTACATTTTGACTCAGCAATTTTACATTAGAAATTTACCCTGAAGATACAACTCTTAGATATCCACTCAATGAATATCATGTATATTAATTATCTGTAAAAAAATATATACTCTACAGTGTTTGGGGTGAGGTGTCACAATGTCAGCAACTAACTCTTAAGTGAAGTAGAAAAAAAAATGAATGGATAGTTGACTGAATGAATACAGACTGATGTACAGAGAGCAAAGGATGAACGGATAGATGTGAATAATGACAGAGATAAATGATGGATTGATTGATAATATGTGCCATGTGAAATAAATAAAGCAAATATGGTAAAATTTTGACAACTCGTGAACGTAGACGTTAGATATGTAAGTATTCATTTTACTATTCTTGCAACTTTTCTTTAGGTTTAAGATTTTTAAAAAATTTAATGTTGGAGAAAATTAAACCAAATTACTTTGTTCTTAAATGACTGTGAACTATGGATTTCAAAAACTCTCCAGAAATAAAAATGTTTTATTTCTCTTTAAAATCACCTATCACTCACAAGTGAAAGCTTAACTAACTCTTTTACACAGACAGCTTTTATGGTCCATTTCATCAGAATGTTAATTTTGCCATTCATAATTCAGAATGTATAAAAGGTCATTTTTGTTATGATAATAAGCTGCAGAGTATATATTTAGCTCTACTTAAAATGAGGTAAAACTGCTAGCATTCAAAATAGCCAATAAATATATTTTAACACATATTTCCGGAAAGACTTCACAACCTCCCTTCTTCCTGTACCATATGAATCACCATAGTGGATTCCTATCTTTACACACCAATACTGGTCTAGATTTTGCATGTAGAGAAACTTATTCTGGTGAGTTACATCTTCCCTTCTTCACACACACACAAACAGTTTTACCCATGGGCTCGGAGAAGTACTACTGAGATCTTGATAACAATACATTTTTTCATTTATCTGAAGAGACATGGGGAAGAGAGATACTGTATTATTCTCTGAAGGCTTCACAAAAAAAAAGAAGAGGGAGAATAAGAAAAGAAGAGATAGGGAGAAGAAGGGGATAAGAAGAGGTGAAGAAGGAGGGAAGGGAAAGAAGAGAAGAAGGCTCTAGATGTCAATTGTGGGGATAAAACCTGTTTCAGTATCATCATCATGTTGCAATCATATGTGCCCATAAACTTGACCCCATGCATCCACAATGGGTACATAAGAACAGCGTATAAATACCTCTAAACATAGCCTCTGCCTCCTGGAAGCCAAATGATATTATATAAGGCTCATTAAATCAGGGACCATGGGCCAAGGACCTCATGAAACCACAGAATAACCCTACAGTATCTCCCAAAATTGAAGTGAGGTTGAACTGGGCATTACTGAGCAGGAAGCAAAATAGCTATGCAGTTTTAAAGTAAAACAGTCACTTGAAGCCACATGAAGCTTGAACCCTAGAACATGCTTTATTTTCCTTAAATATTAAAGAATATTTAGGGAAAAAATTTTAAGAAGCCATCTTCATCTCTACCTCTCTTAAGCTAGCTAACTCCTTGCATGAGATTTAATCTCTTTGAATCTGATTTCTCCTTTGAGAGAAATGGCATTAACACTTACCACACACTACTGTTGTGAGAATTGAGTAGATTGCCACACACCACTATTGTGAGAATTAAGTAAAGTTAAGAGGTAAGTAAACATGAGGGATGCATGGCAAATGTATGACAAGAGTCTCTTCTCTTCACTTTCTTTCTGCAAATAGTGTACCTAAGAGACCAGATAAAGGTTACTGGCAAACCTGAAACTATGTTCCATTCCCCCAGCTATTTATTCACTTAACAAATATTCATTTACTTAACAAACATTTCATTAGGACCTCATTTTATGCCAACCTCTGCAAACAGTGCTAAACGAAACAGCCAGAAAACCCTGCCCTCCTGGATGTTGGAATTTAATCCCCTGCTCTTTTCTCCACCCCTCCCTGTCTCTTATTTGACTAGTCGAGCACAGTTTACAGTTTGGGGTGTTCCTGAGAATAGGTCTTTGTTTCTCCTTTTCCTCTTTTAGATAAGGCAGCAGCTGAGACCACGGAAGTAAATGATTGCTTTGCACTTATGTGAAAACAGGGCCACACTGCCCCACTTGAATCCTGCCCATGGCACGACCAGGGCCAGCCAGTAGCAGACTGACAGCACAGCTAAAGCAGTCCTTCCTGAATGTCTGCTTTGAGGCACTGAGACTCTTTTAAGCCAAGGCACCAGTAGCTAATTGGAGTGTTTTTTGAACAAACTTCGTTGAAATTATAAAGCAGCACTTCAGAAAATTTGCCCTGGGAAAAATGGGATTGCAGTTTACACTGTGTTCGTACACACAGAGCCAGGGTATGCCCCAAGTTAAATGAACCCATCTAGGGAGCAGATCACCGCTGATGATGAGCAGATCAGCCCCTGATAATAATAGCTACACTCACATGCATATATATAATGTAGACCTTGAGGAGCCCAAAGCACGCTATAAACAGTTAGGTAAGTAGGGAGCCAAGCAGAAGAATCCTTAATATTCGGTCCAACATTCTATGTGAGTCTGTAGCTAAAAAGAAAGATTATGTGTTTCTCTGTGTGACACAATGGATCCAGCTGGAATAGTTCCTATGGAGAACGGAGAAAATCTTGTACTCATTGTAAAATCACAATTATCATAATAATATTAGGTTGGTGTAAAAATAATGGCTGTTTTTGCCATTACTTTCTTAATGGCATTAACACTATTATTAACCTAATAACTGATTTCGCCACTAAAACCATACTTGTACTTTCATAGTCTCTTTTGAGCCTCACAATGGCCCTTTAAGACAGGCAGAATACATAATATGCCTAATTGAATAGAGAGGGAAACTGAGGTTTAGAGAGGATGAATGCCTCATATAAAGATGCACAGCTTTTTAGAAGGAAGTAGCATAAAAGTGACATGAACCAGTGCCAGGCAACTCATCTGGACAACCCTCTGACCTGCCCCCACCAAACTTCTGACCAGACTCATGCCCTAAAACCTCATTTACACTGAAATCTGGAGCTGTCTTGAATTTATGCCTAGGACCTACAAATACTCAATGTGCATATGCTGGATTTATAAAATTCCGATTCAGAAATCATAGAAAGTACAGGGGATTTCTGTTAATAAGATAGCACCTGAGTTAATGTATTGATGAAATTTGTACTCATTCTTTTATTTTGCAGATGGCAAACGCAAGCCTAAAGAAGTAATTTGCCTGATCTTCCACAGCTAATAGTGGGGAGGCCAAAATATGACCCGAGTTTCAAAATCAGTTTCTTTCTTTGATTCTCTATTTTTATTAAAGAAATTGCCTTTTATGTTATAAAAATAACATATACTAATTTGTAAAAAACTTGGAAAGTATCACAAAAAATAAAGGAAGTAATCTAAAATAACACTCTAATGCAAAGAAAAATAATGCCAATATTTTGGCATATTTCCTTTTGATCATACACCTTCCAGTAAATACAATTTATTGACTAATTTTTTTCTTTTTATATGGCAAACAGGAGTTCCTGCCATTAAAAACTTCATTTTTAATATTTATATACTATTCAGTATATACATACTTTGTACTTTATTTTAATATTTTAACAAAATTTTAATATCTATTTAATATCTCTGTTTTGAGTATATACATTCTTTATTATATAGTAATAGTCTTTATTGCTAAATATTTAGACCATTTCTGATTTCTAACAATTACAAATAATATTGAAATAAATCTCCTTGTACATAAATCTCACACTGAAAGACCGATGATTTAGTTAGTATAGATTCCCAAATATGAGAATGTATTTTTTATATTTTACATAGCCTCTTTTCTTAAAACTAAGACCCTTCCCCCTCCCACCAATCTAAAATTGTTTCTTCCACTTTGTTTCTAAACCACAGAGTTATTATTACAAATGTCTAGATCATGGTATGGGAAACAGAGGGAAAGAGCTGGAGATTTGGAATCAGAAAATCTAGATCAATGCACCAGTTCACTTGTCACTCACGAGGTGATCCTGGCATGTTACCTAAGAGGTCTTCTGTCCATGTTCTCTCAGCTGAAAAATGGGGCAATAAGAGCACCTGAGGATAAAGTCAGATAAAACATATAACAACGGCTTCATAAACCACCATGTGGTTTTGCAATCAGTTTTGATTACCTTTATGTGTGCTGACAGATTTAGACTGCTTTCAAGGGGAAATTATGAGAGAAAATCAGTTTATGTTGATTTGCTTTTTTGGTAAAATGAAACTCAAACCTGCATTTTATTGTTTTTATTTGTAATGTTTTTGGGTACCTAGTAGGTGTATATATTTCTAGGGCACATGAGATGTTTCGGTACAGATATGCAATGTGAAATAAGCACATTACGGAGAATGGAGTATCCATCCTCTCAAGCATTTATCCTTTGAGTTACAAACAATCTAGATATACTCCTTAAGTTATTTTAAAATGTACAATTAAATTCTTGACTATAGTCACCCTGCTGTGCTATCAAATAGTAGGTCTTAATCATTCTTTCTATCTTTTGTACCTATTGACCATCCCATCTCAGTCCCCCAGTCCCGACTACCCTTCCCAGCCTCTGGTAACCAACCTTCTACAATCTATGTCCATGAGTTCAATTGTTTTGATTTTTAGATCCCACAAATAAGTGAGAACATGCGATGTTTCCTTTTCTGTTCCTGGCTTATTTAACTTATCGTAATCCAAACTTTTCTTTTAAAAAATTTAAAGGAATCAAAAGGCCTGAGGACTCCAATTCGTGTCATCCTGGAGATTTTGAAAGCTTTTGCTTATATGTTGGATTAGCACATCGAAAAGTCTCTGATCACAGGCACATCAGAGAGCTAATGAACCCAACACGTCTTGATGCTGTGCAGGAGAATCACCAGGACCACAGCTTAGTCCCTCCTCCCTCAGGGCAGGCTGAAACGGGAGGCCAGAGTGTGACTGACCTACGCCCTTTACTAAAGGGCATTTAATAATGAAGGAGGATGCTTCCAAGAAGCTAGACAGCAGAGAGAGGAGAAGTGAAGAGAGAAAGGAGGAAGGAAGGTGGTCTAGGCTTCATCAAGGCAGAAAAGATTCAGGACAGGCAGAGAAGTGAGAGGCTAGGAAGGTGCTCACTATCAGGTTTGTGAAGAGACAACTGGGCTGAAAAGTTTTCAGTGTAGGCATCATACTGCAATGGAATGAAAAGAGAGAAAGGCAGTCATTTTGTGATACAATCAGAGATGAGGATTAGAATCTGTAAAACATCTGAACCCAAATAAAAATTTATATAACTCATAAATTTCAAATAATTGGAGTGTATAAAAGAAAGAAAGCAATCCATGAAGTGGGTATGAAAATGTTGTGAATAACGATGAAAGCCTACAATTACCTAGGCTGTAAGAGCTTGAAGAGCTTTTTCATCTGTAGTTCATTCAGTTTCATAAAGGTGATCAGCCCACTTTTAGTGACACATTCAAATGCATCACTGCACTTACACCTACAAGGAAGGTGACTATTATTCCCATACTACAGATGAGAAAATGGACATTCAAGGAGGTAAATAACATGTCACACACATGTCACACATAGCAAGTAATGGTGCCCAAATTTGAGATCAGGTTGGTTTGAACCTAAAGCCCTAATTACCTGGATTGTAAAAAAAATAAAACTTACACTTAATATATGATAAGAAGGTGTCCCAAAATCTTAAGTGCCTTAAGGAATCTCCTTTAAAATAGTCCATAAAGAAGTCTATTTTCTCTTAACAAGGACTTTTATTTTCCACATTGTACAGATGACGAAACAGAATTAGGGGAACTAAACAACTAACTCAAGATCCGAAATTAATATATGACAGAATAGAAATTTAAATGTGGGCTTTTAAACATTTTGTGGCTCCTGTTGGTTTTACAGTTTAGCATATAGCTTCTTTAACTGGTTTTAAAGATTGGATTGAAAACACTATTTTGTTAAGTACAAGTCTATAAATGGTGCTGCTCTAATAATAACAGACTTCACAAATACCTGCAATATTTTATCTTTTGATGCTATCAGCGTCTCTTTTTCTCAATTCTTATTTTTTCCACCAATTTCTCACCCCTTCTCTGTCTAGGTTCTTGTTCTTCCACCATCTTCTGATCTTGTTTCTACAGTCAGATGAATGCCTTTCTGAGTATACCCTGCTACAGCCTCGCCACTTCTTTCAGATGTGATATTTTTTAAAACAAAAGTTCAACTTTCTTTGGAAAATGAGGATGAAGTTGTACACAGTGCCCAGAAATCAGAGAGCAGAGGGTAGAAGAAGCAAGGTGTAGAGCATTTGTGTAAGAACAATAGGAAAAGAAAAATAACAAACAGAAAACGTAAAATACTACAGATCCCTACCTATCCCATCCCCTCATTTCCGCAACTCACAGAAAACACAGATGAGGTTTTGCTAACACAAGTCACAGAATTAGCTCAGAGGATGTGTTCACAAAAACATGAGCCTTCAACCACCCTGGAAATAACTGATAGCCTCACTCAGTTTGAGGCAGCCCAGATAGATGATAAAGTTTTAATTTACTAATTATTTTTATATTCCAGAAGTTAGGAAAAACCCTGAGTTTGTGTCCAGCTATAGCCAACAAGGAGGAATTGATTAATATAATAGAAGCCATCAGAATCTTGGGGGAAAATACCCATGCCACCTTAGGAATCACATATGTCAAGGAAGAAAATCATAAGTTGGTCAGCCATATACCTTACATTTTAGATAAATAAAGAAATAAATGTCCAGAGAAAAGATTCTCCTAGAGAAAATGCCTTAAGGAGAAAGAGAGAGTGGCCAGAACAATCTATAGTACTCCATGACTCAGAGTATGGGGAGCCTGAGCTTTGGAGTAGGTTATGTAAACCTAGGGACATTATTAGAATGTTCCAAGCCTCAGCTTCCTCACCTGCAGAATGAGGCTAAATTACCTATCTGAGTAATTTATGGCAAAGAGAACCAATGCATATAAATTGTTTGGCATTAGTGCCAGATACTTAGTAAAAGTTCATTCAATTGTAGCTATTATTAGTCTTATTACCAGCATCCTTATCCTCTGAAATATAATGATTAATTCTTGTTTGTTCACCACCAGGATTTGTACAAATCCTCTTTGTTTTTGGTGTTGTCTGATTGGGAACAGAGAGCTGTATAACGAAGCATCATGCTTTCTAACGAAGGAGGGAAGATCATAAAGTTAGAAGACCTGAGATCAAATGCTCACCCTATAACTTAAGAGGTATTTGAAGGGTGAGCCTCTGAGTGGCAAATGTGGGCCAAAGTGTGCCAGTCCCAGGCCCATGGCTGCACCTGCCCAGAGCAAGCACTCTTTTCTTATATACATAGTAACTCTTCTCTAGGTTTCCATCGTCCTTATAAAAGGTGAGTGATGGTACCTAAGTAATCCATCCCACAGGGTCATTCATTCATTCATGCAGTCAGTTGTTCCAAAATTCTTGTTAGGGGTCCAGCTTCATGGGAATGGAGCAGGTCTGCTTTACATCTGGGCTTCACATTTACTAGGAATGTCCTGAGGCTCTTGAAGCCTCAGCTCCTTTATCTAGGAAATGAAGACAGTAATACTTTTGTCTTAGCATTGCCATAAAAGTCAGCAAAGATCAAATGAAGTGTACCAATCTGTGGTGCTTGGTACAGATTAGATACTCAAAAAATGGCAGCTTTTGTATTTTATTATTACTTCATTCTTCTGAGATAGATTATCATTTTCTCCAAGGAACTTAACTAAGAAAAATAAATCTATAAAACAAAATTGGTACGTAAGCTCCTGTTATTGCACATATGTACATAAGCTCCTGTTATTGCACATATGAGCTACCCAGTATTTTCAAATGATATAATTTAAAACTAATGTCACATGCAAAGATTTGAATATCATATAATATGGACATTAAAATATATCCAAGTTGTTAAGGGATCAAAAAGAGACAATAATGAATTCTCTCCAGTAAGCAATGTAACTTACAACTTTAAAGAGATTAATATTTGAGTGGCTTATCAGAGTGAATGGGGTTTTTCCAGATGGAAAGGAAATGAGATGCATTCTAAGTAGCCATAGTACCTCCTTCCGAGTAGCAAATTCTTGGTGAGATTAAAAAAACAAAATAACTAAAGGTGACATATAAAATCTGACACTTTAAGAAAGCAGAGCTTTTGTGTGATTTTAACATTGTGTTTTTGTTTTAAAGTAGTGCTTTTTTCAATTAAGGTAAAATTCACATAATATAAAATTAACCATTTGTAGGTATACAATTCAGTGGTATTTAGCACATTCACAGTGTTGTACAACCATTACTACTATTGAGTTCCAATTTTTTCTTTCTTTTTTTTTTTTTGAGAAGGATTGGAAAAGTGCAGTGATTTGGAGAGTGGAGGAGGGAAAGCGATGGAAGGTGCTAGAGGGCTGGGGTGTAAGTTGGGGACAGATTATGAGATGACCACACACTTTTTTTTAAAAAAAAAAAAAAGGAGAGAAGGAGAAGAAAGAGGAAGAAAAAGAGGGAGAGAGAACAGAAATATTGCTTTATTCTATGAATGGGTATTAATAATGGCCGATCAATATTTTGTGTATTTAAAGTGGAGAATATATATTTTGTGTATTTAAAGTGGAGAGCTCTATAAATACTTATTAAGTTTACTTGTTCTGGATCCGAGTTTAAGTTCTGGATATCCTTATTAATTTTCTGTCTCATTGAGTCTAAATCTCTTTATGGGTCTTATGTATCTGGGTGTTAGGATCCTTAGCTCTTATTATTGCATTGATCCTTTTACCACTGTATCTTTGTTGCTTTGAAATCTGTTTTATCAAATGGGTGAATTGCAACTCCTGCTTTTTGTTTATTTATTTATTTTTGCTCTCCATTTGGTTGGTAAATCTTTCTCCAACCCTTTTTTGAGTTTTTGTGTATCTTTGGATATAAAATGGGTCTGGATGTAGTATACCGTTAGGTTTTGGCTGTATCTTTTGATTGGGGGATTTAGTCGACTTAAATTTAGGGTTACTGCCATTTGATGTTAACTGGCTATTTTATTCATTCATTGGTGTAAATTCTTCTTTATGTTGATGCTCTTTACTATTTGGTATATTTTTAGAAAGGCTAATACTGGTTGTTCCTTTCTATGTGTAATGTTTCTTTCAGAAGTTTTTGTAAAGCAGGCCTGGTGGTAATAAAATCTCTGAGTACTTGCTTGTTCATAAAAGATTTTATTTTTCCTTCAATTGTGAAGCTTAGTTTGGCAGGATATGAAATTCTGGGCTGAAAGTTCTATTCTTTAAGGATGTTAAATATCGGCCCCCACTCTCTCCTGGCTTGTAGGGTTTCTGCTGAGAGATCTGCTGTTAAGTCTGATAGGCTTCCCTTTGTGGGTAACCTGACCTTTCTCTCTGGCTGCCCTTAGTATTTTCTCCTTCGTTTCAACCCTGATGAATCTAAAGATTATGTGCTTTGAGGAATGTCTTTGTGGTGTTCTCTGTATTACCTGGGGTTGAATAGTGTCCTGCTTTGCTAGATTGGGAAAATTCTCCTGGATAATATCCTGAAGAGTATTTTCCAGCTTGGATTCATTCTCTCCATCACATTCAGGTACACCTATCAAATGTAGATTAGGTCTTTTCACATAGTCCCATATTTCTTGGAGACTTTGCTCATTCCTTTTTATACTTTTTTCTCTATTCTTGTCTTTTCGTTTTATTTCATTAAATTGGTCTTCGACCTCTGATATCCTTTCTTCTGCTTGATCAATTCGGCTATTCAAACTTGTGCATATTTCACTAAGTTCTCGTGTTATGTTTTTCAACTCCGTTAGTTCATTTATATTCCTCACTATATTGTCTATTCTTTTTAGCATTTCATCAAACCTTTTTTCAAAGTTCTTAGTTTCTTTAATTTTTCTTTAATTTTTAATTTTCTTTAATTTTTTCTCTTAATTTCTTTAATTTTTTCTTATCACTTCAAAAGAAAAACCTACACCCATTGGGCAGCCATAATCTACTCCTGCTACTCCCACCTACTAGAAACCACCAATCTGCTTTGTGCCTCTAAGGACTTAATGATTCTGAATATTTCATATAAATAAAACTGAATCATGTATATTACTATTTGTGTCTGTCTTTTTCACTTAGCATATCAAGAGTGAGACTGGGGCTAGAGTTGGCTCAAAGTGATCAGGTCATGCTGAAATCTTCTAGGTGTAAGACTGATCCATAGTTGCAGCATGTACCAGTACTTTATTCCTTTTCATGACTGAATAATATTCCATTGTGTGGGTATATCACATTTTGTTTTCCTATTCATCTACTTATACACATTTGGGTTACTTCTACATTTTGGATCATGTAGATAGTGATGGAATAAACATTTGTGTACAATATTTTAATTATTTTGAATAAATACCTTGGAGTTGAAAAAAATAAAAATAATATTACTATGCTAATAACTAGAGTTATGGCCACAGTCTTTTTATCTGTAAGAGCTCACCTAGGAAAAACCAGAAACAACCTATAAGTCCAAAAAGGAGCCTTCATTACTATATTATAATTATAATACAATAAGCTATTTTACAATCATTAAAATGAGGATTATAAAGCATATTTTTCTTCTTAGAAAAGGGTCTCCCTTTGTTGCCTAGGATGGAGTGCAGTGGCAGGATCATAGCTCACTACAGCCTCCAACTCTTGGGCTCAAGGGACCCTCCAGCCTCAACTTCCCCAGTAGCTGACACCACAGGTGTGTGCCATCACAGCTAGATTTTTAAAATGTTTTGTAGAGATATGGTATTACTATGTTGCCCAGGCTGGTTTCAAATGCCTGGCCTCAAACCATCCTCCTGCCTTGGCCTCCCAAAGTGCTGGGATTACAGGTATGAACCACTTTACCTGGCCTACAAAACACTTCGATAACAGTAAATATATATGAACAAATAGCTTGACATGAGTTTTACATAAAACAACAGAATGTTCTGAGCTCCACACAAACCATAATTGCAATCTTAAGAGGCAGCATAATAAGAACAATGAAAGCAGTTTTACTATCTTGTGTGCTGATTAGCCCACTCTTTATTTCTGGACACCACATTCTAGTAGAGAAACTCAGAAACTAAAGTTCTTTCTCATAAAAGTCAGAGTCCAACATGATGGGGAAGAATGACAAAAGCTTACAGGAAATAATGGCAGAGTTCATTTCAACTATTTGGAGGACTGGTACATGGAAGAAAGGGAGAGTTGTGTGCAGCACCAAAAGAGAGCATTATAAGTGGTTTCAGATGAGCAGAGCCAGTGGAGGCAAGGGTAGGGCAGGGGAAAAGGAGGGTGTATACAGAAATGGAGTACAAATATAATTCGCGGCGTGGGTAAGCACCCCATCAGAATGAGCATCCCAGTCTGGACAATCCTTTACTTAGCACAATATTGGCCGAAACTACATGCTAACTAATGTGAATGGTTATCACAGAGGAAATCACTGACTATGAGGAGAAAGCAGATAGAAGATGAAGACAGAAAAGACATGGGGGAGAGAAGAGAGAAAGAACAAGGAGAGAAAGCATCTTCTGTGCTGGGCTAAGGAGTTTGCATTTTACCCTTACTACATAACTGCCTCTCCTCCCACTATATATGAGAATGTATCCCTAACACGGCATCCCTCCCGCCTTCATCCTCACATCACAATCAACTGGCATTTCTAAGCTGTTGGTAAAAGAAAAGTAATAATCAGTGATCATTGCCCCTTTCCTGCATCATCCAAATTTTTAAAAATATATTT
The DNA here is from genome assembly GCA_031835075.1 of Saguinus oedipus. Lineage (NCBI taxonomy): Eukaryota > Metazoa > Chordata > Mammalia > Primates > Cebidae > Saguinus > Saguinus oedipus. The sequence goes on along the minus strand of CM063178.1, from coordinate 60,539,257 downwards.
TATTGCGTTTTAGGTTTTGGGGTACATGTGAAGAACATGCAAGATTGTTGCATAGGTACATACATGGCAATGTGGTTTGCTGCCTTCCTCACCATCACCTATATCTGGCATTTCTCCCCATGTTATCCCTCCCCAACTCCCCACTCCCTGCTGTCCCTCCCCTAGTTCCCCCCACAGACCCCAGTGTGTGATGCTCCCCTCCCTGTGACCATGTGTTCTCACTGTTCAATACCCACCTATGAGTGAGAACATGTGGTGTTTGATTTTCTGTTCTTGTGTCAGTTTGCTGAGAATGATGGTTTCCAGGTTCATCCATGTCCCTACAAAGACATGAACTCGTTTTTTATGACTGCATAGTATTCCATGGTGTATATGAGCCACATTTTCCTTGTCCAATCTATCGTCAATGGGCATTTGGGTTGGTTCCAAGTCTTTACTATTGTAAACAGTGCCACAATGAACATTCGTGTGCATGTGTCCTTATAATGGAACGATTTATAAGCCTTTGGATATATACCCATTAATGGGATTGCTAGGTCAAATGGAATTTCTATTTCTAGGTCCTTGAGGAATCACCACACTGTCTTCCACAATGGTTGAATTAATTTACACTCCCACCAACAGTGTAAAAGTGTCCCTATTTGTCTACATCCTCTCCAGCATCTGTTGTCTCCAGATTTTTTAATGATCGCCATTTTAACTGGCATAAGATGGTATCTCAACGTAGTTTTGATTTGCATTTCTCTGATGACCGGTGATGATGAGCATTTTTTCATATGTTTGTTGGCCTCATCTATGTCTTCCTTTGTGAAGTGTCTGTTCATATCCTTTGCCCACTTTTGAATGGGCTTGTTTGTTTGTTTCTTGTAAATCTGTTTTAGTTCTTTGTAGATTCTGGATATTAGCCCTTTGTCAGATGGATAGATTGCAAAAATTTTTTCCCATTCTGGTTGGTTGCCAATTCACTCTAATGATTGTTTCTTTTACTGTGTAGTAGCTGTGGAGTTGAATTAGGTCCCATTTGTCTATTTTGGCTTTTGTTGCCAATGCTTTCAGTGTTTTAGTCATGAAGTTCTTGCCCATGCCTATGTCCTGAATGATTTTGCCTAGGTTTTCTCCTATGGTTTTTATGATGTTAGGTTTGGCTTTTGTTGCCAATGCTTTTGGTGTTTTAGTCATGAAGTCCTTGTCTATGCCTATGTCCTGAGTAGCTTTGCCTAGGTTTTCTTCTATGGTTTTTATGGTGTTAGGTCTTACATTTAAGTCTTTAATCCATCTGGAGTTAATTTTAGTGTAAGGTGTCAGGAAGGGGTCCAGTTGCTGCTTTCTGCATGCTGCTAGCCAGTTTCCCCAACACCATTTATTAAACAGGGAATCCTTTCACCATTGCTTGTTTTTGTCAGGTTTGTCAAAGATCAGATGGTTGTAGATGTGTGGCATTGCCTCTGAGGCCTCTATTTTGTTCCATTGGTCTATATCTCTGTTTTGGTCCCAGTACCATGCTGTTTTGATTACTGTAGCCTTGTAGTATAGTTTCAAGTCAGGTAGTGTGATGCCTCCAACTTTGTTCTTTTTGCTTAGAATTGACTTGGCTGTGTGGGCTCTCTTTTGGTTCCATATGAAGTTTAAGGTGGTTTTTTCCAGTTCTGTGAAGAAAGTCATTAACATCTTGATGGGGATAGCATTGAATCTATAAATTACTTTGGGCAGTATGGCTATTTTCACAATATTGATTCTTCCTAATCATGAACATGGAATGTTCTCCAGCTGTTTGTGTCTGCTCTTATTTTTGTTGAGCAGTGGTTTGTAGTTCTCCTTGAAGAGGTCCTTTACGTTCCTTGTTAGTTGTATTCCTAGGTATTTTATTCTCTTTGTAGCAATTATGAATGAGAGTTTGCTCATGATTTGACTCTCTGTTTGTCTGTTATTGGTGTATAGGAATGCCTGTGATTTCTGCACATTGATTTTGTATCCTGAGACTTTGCTGAAGTTGCTTATCAGTTTCAGGAGATTTTGGACTGAGATGATGGGGTCTCCTAAATATACAATCATGTCATCTGCAAAAAGACACAATTTGACTTCCTCCGTTCCTAATTGAATATCCTTTATTTCTTTTTCTTGCCTGATTGCTCTGGCTAGAACTTCCAATACTATATTGAATAGGAGTGGTGAGAGAGGGTATCCTTGTCTAGTGCCATATTTCAAAGGGAATGCTTCCAGTTTTTGCCCATTCAATATGATGTTGACTGTGGGTTTGTTGTAAATAGCTTTTATTACTTTCAGATATGTTCCTTTGATACCTAGCTTATTCAGAGTTTTTAGAAACAATAGTTCTAGTTGTAAAACAGAAGGAAGAGAGGAGAGAGAAAGAAGTTCAAGTGCTAAGAGATTAAAATGGACCATGAAGAGATACTGACTTTCTGGAAGATGAGTATGGCAGTTAAGAGAAGGATAAAATCCAGAAGAGCCTGGCAAAATGAAGGAAGAGCAGGGTGGAGTCCAGGGAAAATGTTGAAGGCCCCAGCAAGGTGTTGGCTACAGGAATGGAGAAGATGAGATGGGTGGGAAGGATATTTAGAAGACATAATTTCTAATATTTGATGAGTGATTGGAAAAACTACCAGCATTGAGGCATCTAAACTGATTTATAAATATCTGACTTGGGCAACTGTGTGGTGACATCTATTACAGGGAAGCCCAGGAGAATGCACAGGTTTGGAAGGAAGAGGAAGGGGAGGGGAGAGTTGAGTTCCATTGGGCTGGAGCTCAGGGGAAAGCATTATAGAAAAAAAATCTCAATATAAGAAAGAGTTTTCAAGAAATGAAAGTGTTTAAAGAATAGAATGAGTTGTAGCAGGAAGACGACCCTCTGCTTATCCCTATTGGTGAAAAGGAATCTTGTGACTTTCTGTGATCATTTCCACTCCAAAGCAGCTGTCTCCCAGGACAAGGGCAAAGATGCTTTCTCCACATAAATTGGCCTGTTCAGAACTTACTGTCCATATGAAATTTGTAGAGACTTGTTCTAGACATTGCCTTAGGGCAGGTGAAATCTGAGAAGGAAGCAGAAGAGGAATTGCCCAAAGGTGTGAGAGCAGGGGTCTTCAGCTATGGCTGGATATAGAACAGTCTCGTGAGCTTTTTTTGTAGTGAGTACATCAAGGTCTATATTCTAGTTATGTTGTTTTATGACTACATATACAACATTCTCCATAGATGGTTTCTAAATTCATGTTTGTTCCATAGTAAATTTCCTTTAGGAAATTTCAACCCACCTCAAATGAACTAAGTAATAATCATATAAAATTATGGCCACTTATTGATGTCTGATTCCAAAATCTAAGCTCTTAACCTCTAGGCTGGGTCTTCCATAGGTTTTAGAATGATTGAATAAATGAATGAATTAATTAATGAGCTCATGAAGATTAGGTGGTATTATCTACATTTAGGAGAAATTAAGTAATTTCTGTGTGTGAAATTACTTTCTACTCCTCTGCTACCTAAACTATGCCTTAGTGTGAATTAGGAAAGGCACACTCCTTGGGTAGTTGCAGCCCTATAGGAACAAGGTTCAGCAAATGGAGTGTCCACTGGAAGTCAGGCCACACCTACCATCTTGGCCAAGCGCCTTTGTACAGGGCACAGCCTGTATACACCATTTAAGTTGTAAAAGCAGAATTCTGTCTCACACCCTCTGACTTTACATACTCTTCTCTTCCACTGGGGATCATACTGCTTTTACAGGAAAGCACGTGACTCCATCTCCCACCAAATAATAACAAAAACTTAGCAGTTTATCCAAGGTATTTGTGAAAGCAAAGTAATCATCACATATTCTCTATGCTGTTACTATTTCTGAAATAATCAGTTATCAGATGAGCTATGGCACAAATTTATGAATAATTTAAATAGTAAAAATCATGATTGAGAAGGAAAAAGGCTAACATGAAAATTTGAGATGCCAAAGTCACAAAAAGGTCCAAAAAGCAGAGATGCCATGGATAGGAAGAACAGCAGCACTTCACACCTGTATACTTTTAGTGTTACACTTTGATTATCCTAATGCCTTGTTATAGAAATGCTATATCCATTCATTCATTCACCCTTTCCCTTATTTGTCAGGCATCTATTGATCACATGCTATACTGCAGGCACGGTGATCGACATTAGGTATATGTTGACCAATAATAGTACATGGTTCCAGTCTTTAAAAAATTCAAAAACCACTAAAACAAAGGGGTGAGTACACAGATTCATTATAGTATAATTTGAAAAGCTCTAGGAACAAAGTGTCATGTGAACCCAGGAGTAATTATGAATCATTTTCCTGAGTGACTGGGAGAAACAATGTTTAATCTGGGTCTTGAAGGATGAGAGGAGCTTTTACAGAAAGAAAACGAAGGAGACAGTCAAGGCCAAGAGAGCAGTAAGTGTAAAGCCTCAGGACTACAGAAGGCCATGGAATGCTTCCTGGATGGAGAGGTTCCAGTAGAGAAGATGATGCATGAACGGCATAGAGAAGGTGAATCTAGGGAGGCAGGTTGGAGCCAGAGGCAAAGTGCTTTACATGACTCAAACCTAAGGTGGGGAGATGCCACTACCAACTGCCAAACAGATAGATACATACTGATTTTAGCATCATCCCCAATCTGGCATCACTCCTTTCTTGGGAAGACTTTAAGGCTGCAATGGACCTTTAGGGCTTTAAGCCTTTAGAATTGCATAACCCTGAATTCAAATCCTGGCTCTGCTATTGAGTGTGGCATTTGGGGAAAGATACTTCTTTCTTCTGAAATTTAGTGTCTTTATCTGTACAATGAAAGTGGTAGAACCTCACAGAACTAAAATGATGACTATGAGTTGGCCCATAGAATGCCTTGTACACAGGACATGCTTCATAAACACTGACACTATCCCTTCTCCGCTTCATTGTAACCCCTTTTCCTCCTTCAGTAGAAACACATTTTGCCCAAGAATGTTGGTAACAGGACTCATTCTTGCAGACCTCTTGCAAAGGGGATTTCACAATTTAGCATCTAGATTCTGTTGGAAAATTCTTTCAAATAGAATATTCTAAGACTACCCACTCCTTTGTCATACTGCCCCGTTAATGCAGGAAAGAGTTCCACAAAACAGGCCAGTATTTACTATTCTGAAAATCTCTGCAGCATTCCCATATGTATTATCACAGCTTTAACCTATGAACCTTCCTGGGTATTTGAAGAAACAATGAACCCAGAAGAATTTTATTGTCAGCACACTGTGCTTGGACTCTAGATAGCTGCTCAGAGTACAATGACATTGCAATAGATTACATTCTACACTTCGGTCTTGATCCATCAGGATGTGTTCAGCCTAACCTGCTCTGAAACAACAAGCAGTGCATGATTTTTCAATATGGGGCATGACGAGATATTTCAATCACCCTCTGATTCACTGACTCGCTCTTCCAGGTTAGGGGACCTAAGCTTTAGTATCATAAATGTGAAAAATCTAAACACCTTTGAAATTATTTAGTCCAGCATTTCCCAAGGGAACTGGGGGAGTGTACAGAAGCAGAATGGACACTGGTGACAGTATCTGTACAAAAGAAGCACTGGAACCTCACTGCCTGGACTGATTGTAATAGATAAAAGCCCACTTTACATCGCCTCTGGGGAACAATAGGTGAAATGAGTCTAAAGAGCTGATGCTGTACCCCTCTAACTAACCTTGTGCATTATAAAAAATACCTTCTTACGTCTATAATAAGTAATTCTATTATAATATAGTACTATAATGCTATAATAATAAGGAGGCTCATATGTACTTGGATATATCTGAAGTTGCTTCAGTATTTGAAGATGTAGCACTCATTATATTCACTAATATAATTCAGAGCTCACTCTACATTAGGCATTGAGGTAAAGGAAGGAAATCATTGAACTGCTGTATTGAAGAGAAGGTAGGTAGTGAGTTCTTATCAGTAGAGGTATACACATAAGAAATACATCTGATATATATTTAAAACATAGTAAATGCCACTTGGTATTATTGTTAATTTACTTAATCCTCATAAGAACTTTATGAATTGAGTGGCTATTATCATCACCCCCATTTAGGGAAAAGAACATAGAAGTATCATCACAGGCAACTGAACAGACTTGCCTACAACTACTTAGCTAAAGAATTTACATGTAGGAAAGCTGGCTCCAGGGTCCACTTTCGTAATCAGTATTACACAACACCACCGCTACAGAGTAATTTGTATGACCTTCATATATACAACTTACAACTTTGGTTATTTTTCTTCATGTTCAATTACTCCCATCCCCAAACCATAATAGCAACAAGTCTGGCATCTCCCTCCTGGAGAATTTTTCTTCTTTCTGAAAACAATTTAAATTCCTGAAAAAGAAGATTCTCTTTCTTCCAAACATAAGCAGGATATAGGCAGCATCACTGCTTCTTATAGCCATATGGAATTGCTACTTAACATGCACCTGAGATGGAAAAACATAGATTGTCACCTCTATTCTGTTCCTGGATGTCACCAAGTCCCTGCACAGACCACCAAAGCTTTTTGTTTAATAGAGAGTGAGGAGATTCTTTCAGTGACAAACTTAACCAAAGGTGTACTATTTTAGACCACCCAAGCCGCTAGGGCTATGCTGTTATGATCTCACATGCCTTTGCCTTAAGCAATCATCAACTTTAACCTGTCCTTCTCTAGAATTAATGAATCCAAGGGATCTCATTCCCCTGGGTGTTGGCCAGGAACCCAGAGAGAGCCCTCAATGGAAGATATAACCTGCATAGCCAATCTTGGTTGCTGCACTGTCTCAGATAGTGTGAGCAACCTTCACACTAAGGCTGATGCTGGTCTTTTATACAGAATCATCCCAACCCATAAACTCAACTATTTCTTCTGGTGATAAAATGAAATAGTGATCTCATCAATGCTCCAGGATCACCTGACTGTGTTGGTCATACCTAGAGAAGCAATGCATGTAGGAGGTGGGTCTCCAGCAGGAAGCTTTCACAGAGGTAGTTTCCAGGGATAATTTTGATTAATTAACTTGAAACATCAACTTGGAGTTACAAGCAAATCCTCTAGAATGAGGCCTGTGCTGATTCCCAGACTGAGCACAGGACAAAATAAGGAAGGGGACTAATCCATGGATAAGCATATCTCTTCGAAGCCTCTAACAGGTCTCTCTGACTCACAGGATGCCTTCAGGGCCATGCCCCCAGAGCTTGATGTTGTGCAGTTGTACCTGAAGCCACTGCTCACTGGAGAGCTTGCCCCCGGAGAGCCCAGCCAGGAAAGACACAAAAATAGGAGTGAGGTGTCAGGATCCAGGGGTGTAGAAGAATGGAGACAAGGCATATTTTAAAGCCAATAAACTGTTTTCCCTGAAGCCGTCATGCAGGGTGGGCGCACACAAGAGTCAATGGGTGGATTCCATGTATTTCTAAACAAAACCTTTTTCTTTAGATCATCAGAACTCTTAAACCTTTGTGAAGCAAAAGAATGGAATTTTTGGCCCTTCATCAAACAGTAATTTCATGTCTCTAAACACCTACTTCATGCCAGGCAACTTATAGATATAATTTCCTTTTCATTGACTGCTTGTAATTGTGTGTTATGCCTGTGTCTATGTTCCCAGCCCAACTAAGTTGCATAAGAGCTGAGACTGTGTCTACTTTTCTTACTTCTGTGTCCTGAAGACCTACTTGCACAGGATCAACATGTAGTAGGAACTCCAAAAATAGCTACTGATTGAAAGATATAACTGTCTCCTAACTACAGCCTTTTTACATTTGGGGAAATTATCATTCAGGCAAAGTGAATTACTTTCTAAAAGTCCGACAGCTGTTGTATCAAAGAGCTGAGACTCCAGATCCCTTCTCTCTGGCTCCAAACCCTTAGGTATTCCCAAGCACGAATGCCATTCTTTCTTTAATATTTTGGCTACATGAATACTGTCTTCTAAAGGACAGAGTCTCTACAGGACTAAAGATTCACTGGGATGGTTTTACATAACACTGAGAGGAATTTTACTTAATATTGAGTAATTCCATTTTTTGAAATTTATTTTTTGTAACAGTTACATTTGCTTGACTCTTAAGGCCTTCAAAATAATTTGCATAATGTGTGGATCCATACACCACACTGTGAAGTAGAGGGAGCAAGGATTTTATTCTTTCTTTAAAAAATGAAGAAACAGACTCACAAAGGGAGCAGGACTAATCTGAGGACATGGAACTAGTTGCATAAAAATCTGAGACTTAACCCTTAAGCTCACTCTTTAGGCCCGTGTTTATCCCACAACACAGCTCTGTTCCGAAGAGTGGGTTGTGAGGATATCCAGCCTGCACTCATGCCCCAACCCTGCCATTCTCAAATCGTGTGAGTCTAGGCCAGTTCCCAAACCTCTTGTGGCTCAGCTTCTCCCCCTATAAAATACTGAAAACAATGGTACCAACCTTATGAGAATTATTGGGAAAACAATTAAAGGAGATAAAGTCATTTCAAGTGCTTAGAACAGTGTCTGGAGCATAGCAAATGCTAAATAAATTTTACATATTATCATAATCATGAACTTATGATGGTACTAGTAGTTTTAAAGTTTTCAGATATGTCCCCATTATTTGAGTCGGGTGGCCCTACATTTAAATGGGAAGATGATGCAAAACTTTATTGTTTTTCCTAAATTTTTTCTGTAAGAAAAATAAAATCCCACCAATAACTGAGACCTACGAGATAATCATTATCTAAGACTGTTGGTCCCTGGAGATAAAGGTCTACCGTTATGTGGATATTCAATTTGCTATATATAGAAAATTAGTATTTGAGCATAAAATTGTGTGTCAGATGTGGGCTTAAGTCTACCATCTGTCACTGACTTGTTGATTTCAAGCCAGTCACTCTTCTGGGTTTTGGTGAACTCCCTCAACTCTGCAATAAATGCTTTGCAAAAGATGACCAGGCTGGAGGCATACTAGAGATCACAAATTAATATTAGATAATTATTAAAATAATCTGTGGCTACAATAATTCTAAGGTTGATGAGGGCTTGGGAGATGAGCCTATCCAACACTTCTGCCAGGCAGTGGATCCTTTGAAAGTTGTGTCTGTGAATTTTGAAATTTTGGGCTTCTAGAACGATTTTCATAGCTCTTGTCTTTTTTTTTCTAACGTTTCTCCTTTCTTACATCTGTACAACCCTGTTATCTTTCTTATAACCTGGTCACTTTCCCAACTGTCCTAGTTTCAAACCCATTGTAGTCAGTAAGCCAAGAGATATTTCTTTCCATTCTTGTGTGCTCCCCAGTACGATTTGTCAAGCTTGTAAACCAATGCTAATATTGTGCATCAACACTCACGCATGCACATACATACAGTGCCCTCATATGAGACCTCTCCACCAAGTACACACACACTAATGCCACTGGAAACCCTGCCTTGTTTCTGGGGATTCACTAAGCAGCTCTCAGAGAGTTCATCCTGATAACTAATCTAAGTGAACTACGTTGTTCTACAATCACCATCGTCTACGAAATAACCCTTTCTGTACATTAAGCGACTGAAGACCTGGAAAGCACCTTGTAAACTATGGAAACACGGATCCATAGAGATGACCAAGTTCCCCAAAACAGAACCAGAGCTCACTCAACACCTGGTGGTTTAAAAGGTGACTGTTAGGTGTACGTATCTCTCTACTGCACCCTCCTCTCCTTCCCTCTCCCCTGCAAAAATCTAATTCCAAATTCCATAACAGTTTTAGGACCATTTACAAGTCATTATTCATCTTTCACTTTTGCAGAAAACAATAATAAATTTCATACACTTTTTTTTTTAAAGATTTTATTTGCCGGTTTATTGCTTTGGGGTTTTAATTCTGGACAATTAAATTTATTAATAAAATTCTATTAATAAAGGGCATGTATACAAAATTATTAATTATGTCTGTTGTACTCCCTTTCCCTTAAAGGAGTTAATTTACTCTTTGAATATTTATTTCATAGTCCCAGTTGGTGAAAGATTTTCGAGAATTGTGGAGGACTGTAGAGGCTATGAACATGTTGAACGCCAACCTGGGGTTCTTCTTCCTTCACCTTGCCCAGATATTAATTTTGCAAGTGCTGGCGTGACTAACGCTGTATCATTTTGGCAATGGCTGGCTTGTTACAATATCCATTTCCTTCACTCTAACAATTTCTCAGGTAAGCTGATATACTAAGCTCAGACCTCATACAAAGGCTCAGAATTTCTTTTTTTCTTTTTAGATTGGTGTCAGCTGCTGCCTGACATTCCCTGGCAAGGAACTCATCAGTGTCAGGCACTTACCAGCAAGTTACCCAATTTCATTGGTTCTTACCTCTGTAAAGTCAGGATAATAAGTAATGTGGAATTGTTCTGAGAAGGACCAGTCAGGCAAATGTGTAAAATACAGAGCACAGTGTCTGGCCTATGGTAAATGTTTAATTAACGACAATTGCTGCTATTTGCCCTGGTTTATCCCCACCGTTTCAGTGATTGAAGTTCTGTCCTTAGCCATGCAACATGCATATTTATCTTTCATTCTTTAAACAACAAACATTTATCAATGTACCAGACCATGAATTCTTCAAGGGCAGAAATGATATCCTGCATGAGAATCAGAACATGTGAGTTCCTCCATAAATGACAAATAACAACTGACACTTAGCAGGGCATTTGATAAATCCTTGTTGAATGAAGTGTGAATCTCTGAATGAGCATGATACATGTTGTGGATACAAAGGAAAAGTCAACATGCTCTCTGCTCCTGAGAAAGAAGTCGTCTAGTGGAGGAGACAGTCTGTCACAAACAGCTAAACATACTGCCTGGCCCAATTCAATCACATTAATGCCAAGGAGAGGAACCAGCATGTACCGCTGGAGCAGAAAGGGGCATTTAATTCTCATTAGAATCATTGGAAAAGGTTTCATAGAGAATTAATTGCAATGTGTTTCTATGTTGCAGAATTCTGTATGCTAATTTTTTTCTTAATTCATCTTGTTTTATTTCTCGAAAAGTGACTTTTGGAAACAAGAAAGGAAATAAATATTTGTTTAGTGCTTAGCATAAGCTGGGCACTTTATAGGTATGTAAGTAGCACAACAACCCCATGAGTTAGGTGTTAGCATCCTCTTTTATCAGATGAAGAACTGAAGGTGAGAGCTGCTGAGTACATTGCCCAGAGTCGTGAAGCTCATAAGTGGTGAAGAACAGTTTAGAATTCAAATCTGTCTGACACCAAAGACCTTGGTTTCTGCACTCTATACTGGAAACCTTTGAAAGTGACAAGGAGGGCATTCCAGGCTGAGAGAACAAAGGCATAAAAGTTGGAAAGAACAGGATATGTGTAAGAAATAAAAACTAATTTGGGCTGGAGGTCAAGTAAGAATTTGGGCCCAGTATTCTCAAATAAGGTTGTGAATCTACTATGGGACTCATTTATTGATTTCTTCTTAGGGTCTCAATTTCTCTAATAGTAACTTCATCTCTGCTAGGCTCAGAGTTCACATTTGCAGCATGACATGGTGCACCTTTCTGTGTTTAAAAAGTCTAAGTGGAATCACATGATGCATAAATTTGTGATCGGCCATCTCAAGGTATGGGACATCAGGGAACATGAGGGGGATGCCTGAACGTGAATTCCTAAGGAAGTGATTCCCATGTTTTTACATTGATATCAGTAAAAAAAAAATGTTTATGATACCCCACAAATAAATGTAAGTGTACTAGCAATGTAGACAACATTATACTAATATATTACACGTTATAAAATAGGTGCTAAAATGAGAATTTTAAATTTTTTATGAGGATACATTTGGTTCTATTTAAGAAGCTCTTATGTCTTGTATTACCCTGGTACACTCTTTGGCCAAATCCCTGGCAACCCCCTGCCCTAAGGAACCACCTCGCAGAAGAAAGTGTGTGCCTTGAAAAATGAAGATGTGCATTGTAAAATCATAAGTGGGAATATTCTTAGAAAGGATTTGAAGATTTATTGCTGGGAAGTGAGGGGAAACCAGCAAGATCAATAAGTCCTAGGGATGGGGTGGAGGGGTGAGGGGCTAGGAAGAAATAAAGGGAAAGATATAGACCAGATAGAAGTGAAGAGAAAGACTTATCAGGAAAAACTAGGTGGCTCTGTTCAAGAGTGGAGGATTGCAAAATCCAGACTGCTGGAAAAAGCAGGTAGAGATATGACAGCTGGTCTTATCCCCCCTTACTTGGGCTCCAAAAAGCAGGTACCCTGTCCTATGCACCACTGCAATGCAGCACCTAGGAGAATGCCTGGCACAAGGGAGGCCTTCAATAAGCATTTGTCGAATGAAGGAATGAAAGAATGAATGAATGTGGCACATATACACCATGGAACATTATGCAGCAATCAAAAATGATGAGTTTGTGTCCTTTGTAAGGACATGGATGAATCTGGAGAACATCATTCTCAGCAAACTGACACAAGAACAGAAAAAGAAATACCGCATATTCTCACTCATAGGTGGGTGAGAAAAATGAGAACACATGGACACAGGGAGGGGGTCTAGTACACACTGGGTTCTGTTGGGGGGAATGAGGGAGGGACAGTGGGGGGAGCTGAGGAGGGATAGCCTGGGGATAGATGCCAGGTGTGGGTGAAGGGGAGGAAGGCAGAAAAGCACACTGCCATGTGTGTACCTATGCAACTACCTTGCACGTTCTGCATATGTACCCCAAAACCTATAATGCAATAAAAATTTAAAAAAAAAAAAAAGAATGAATGAATGAATGAGTGAACCAGTGAACAGTGCAGGACTTTCAAGTGTGGCTTCCAGCCCTGGCTCTGACAGTGCTCATCGTGTGATCTTTAGTAAATCACTTTCTATCTCTGGCCCTCTGTGTTCCCATCAGTAGTATTAGGGCTTAAACTTAATATCTGCTTTTCTAGAACTTTCTAGGGTTTGGTGACTATGTACTCTGTCCTAGAAGGGAAGCAAATACCTCTGAGCCTTCCACTAAACCAAATCCTTGCATTCAAATCAGGCCCGTTAGGAAAAACCCATGGGCACTGACTCGGAGCCTATTTGTTCTTCCCTAACATAGGGATTTTATACATATATCTCTTTCTGGTTAACTGGTTCCCCAGCCTGTAGTGGCTTAGAAGTAGCCAACTAATAAAAAGATGAAGACAATCCTGGAGTCAGGCCCACAGAGAGTAGTAAGCAGTAACTATTTACAGCAAACAATAAGGAAACACAGATGGGCACTCACATTGTGTGTCTGACAAGTGCCAGGTTCGGAACTAGCCCCATTAGGCTATTGTCTCAAGTAACTCTCATGACATGGGGAAATAGCACCCCTAGTTTTCAGCATACATATGTTCATTGTGGCACTGTTTACAATAGCAAAGACCTAGAACCAACCCAAATGTCCAACAACAATAGACTGGATAAAGAAAATGTGGCACATATACACCATGGAATACTATGCAGCCATAAAAAAAAGATGAGTTCGTGTCCTTCATAGGGACATGGATGAATCTGGAAAACATCATTCTCAGCAAACTGACACAGAACAGAAAACCAAACACCACATATTCTCACTCATAGGCGGGTGAGAAAAATGAGAACACATGGACACAGGGAGGGGGGTACTACACACTGGGGTCTATTGTGGGGAATAGGGGAGGGACAGCGGGGGGGAGCTGGGGAGGGATAGCTTGGGGAGAAATGCCAAATGTGGGTTAAGGGGAGGAAGGCAGCAAAACACACTGCCATGTGTGTACCTATGCAACTATCTTGCACGTTCTGCACATGTACCCCAAAACCTAAAATGCAATAAAAAAAATTTTTAAATAATAAATAAATAAATAGAAAACATGGACACAGGGAGGGGAGCATCACACACTGCAGTTAGTTGGGGGGGTGCCAGGGGAGGCACAGTGGGGGTTGGGGAGGGTGGGGAGAGATAACATGGGGAGAAATACAAGATATAGGTGATGGGGGGATGAAGGCAGCAAACCACCTTGCCATGTATGCACCTATGCAACAATCCTGCATGATCTGCACATGTACTCCAGAACCTAAAGTACAATAAAAAAAAAGAAAAGAAAAGAAATTCATATTCAGAGGGGTTAATTATTTAAGCCAATGGCCATAAGCTGGTCAGTGGAGAATTCATAGCACAACACTAAATAGGGCAGGCACCAAAGCAGTGCTTCTCTATGCTGGCTTTCATTTGGAGCCACCTGAAGAACTTCTTTTATAAAGCCCTAGTGCCTAAGCACCATCTCTAGATATTCTAAATTTATCTCCGGTAGAGCCTAGACATCAGTGTTTTTGAAAGTTCCCCAGATGATTCTAACCTGCAACAATGAACCTGCCTTCAGTGGGAATTCGGGCACTCATTAGCTGGGTCACCTTGAACAAATTACTTAACAATTTTGAACCTCAGTTTCTTCAACTGTAAAGTGGGGACAGACGAAGGCTTCAACCTGGGAGAGATGTTGTTAGGATTATATGCAACACTCATGTGTGATGCTTAACACAGTGCCTGGTATACAAGAAATGCTTAATAATTGTTAGTTGTTAATAATATTAGCAATGGTCTTTCCTAGTCAAAATGAAGACTCGGAATTAATAAGAAAAATGATTAATCACTGCAGTATTAAGAAGATGGGGATAAATCACAGCATCATTGAGTGGCAAGTTACCTGGAATCATCTACTTTTATCTGCCCTGTCTCCCATTGAGCAGATCAAGGCTTAAATCAATCAGATAACATAGAGTTGGATTTTGATTATTATTGGAGATGTGTCCCCCAAACTAGTTAAGTGAATAATAAGTTGTTATTTCATGTGATAGGTCACATTTGACCAGAACATTCTTCTATTCCAACCTCTATCCACCAGTGTAAGATAGATGAGGGTGTTTCTGGATTCACTCAGGGATACTTACCACAGAATAAAGGAGAGGCAGTTTCTTAAGCTACTGTGAGTTTCAGGTAATAGATCATCACATTTTTCTTCCCCTGTTCTGAGGAGTCAGAGGAAAGGTAAGACTCATCTGCTTTGGATGTAACTGGCAGTTGATTCAGTGCCAATATGTGAAATATTTCAGATCAGCCTTACTCCTGCTGGTACTTTAAAAAAAATCACTGCTTTCCCATTGATTCAGATTTATGCACAGCTATTTCTAGATAAGCTTTTCTCCAGAAATAAATTTGCACTAGTCAAAATGAATATAACCTTGATGACTTGTGAGCTGAGTAAGAAAATAGGAAATGGCTCTAAAAGCAAATCAAGTGTACTCTGCCTTTTTTGCAGGCAAAAACAGTGATTCACGAGCAAAATGAACATAGGCTTCAACTATGTACGGGAGAGAAAACTCTCTGTGGAGAGGAAAGGTGGGCAGGGAGGATGTGACAAAGAAAATAATAAACAGCAACATCCCCACTTTAGATATACATCATAATTTTAAAGTTCAAAACTTAATTTCTTGTCAATTACCTCCCCCACCACCTCCTGGAAAAGGCACCAATACGGAGATTGTTCAGAATGTTCATTCACCAACTGTGCAAAAATATACATACTCCGGTCTTTGCAGTGTTTGTACAATAAAAGAGCACTTCCCAGAATAAACCATGAAATGTCTGCATACATTTTGGACTACTGTGCAATGCTAAAATCAAAATGGACTCCTTGTAGCATATTTTTGATACTCCTCAGTATGCACACTTTAAAAACTAAGAATTGGGCCGGGCGCGATGTCTCACGCCTATAATCCCAGCATTTTGGGAGGCCGAGGCAGGTGGATCACAAGGTCAAGAGATCAAGACCATCCTGGTCAAAAGGTGAAACACCGTCTCTACTAAAAATACAAAAAAAAAAAAAAATTAGCTGGGCATGGTGGTGCAGCCTGTAATCCCAGCTACTCAGGAGGCTGAGGCAGGGGAATTGCCTGAACCCAGGAGGCAGAAGTTGCAGTGAGCCAAGATCATGCCATTGCACTCCAGCCTGGGTAACAAGAGCGAAACTCTGTCTCAAAAAAAAAAAAAACCTAACAATTAAGTCTTATTATAGGCATAATGGTTCTGAGTATTTGAAATTAAGATTTTCCTTGAAAATCGGGCCTATACTGATTCCATGATGACATCCTAAAACATTTCATTTTGGTGAGGAAAAGGAAAGTGTCAAGCTTGTTATTTTCTGTAATCCTCTCAACAATCTCATCCATCTTACAGACAAGGAAATTGCCTGAGGTCAAACCCCTAAATAGATGGACAAACAGATATTAAATTCAGGTTGGTTTCAGTCCAAAGCTTGGGTTCTTTCTGCTGCACTGAGAATAGACCTAATGAGAATAGACCTAATGTGGAAATGAGGAATGACAGGGTGGTTCCTGTCTAGAATTTGTTGAAAGGGCAACCTAATTGGCATGCAGCTAATAATCCTCACTTGCCCTGGAGTCCTCTCTTTCCCTTGTCTCTGGCAATAGTGTCTTTCAGAAAGAGGAGCCAAAGGAAGGTACTTATTTGGATCACACCCATAATTACTCTGACCACTTTTCTAAGCTTTATCTGTTAAGATCTGCTCCCTGTCACAACATGGATCAAAACCAGCCTCCCACATCACTACTTACTACAGACAGTCATTGGCTAAAAGAGTACAGTCAGCTGGCGGGAGAGGCCAAAATGTTGGTTCTCAAGGGACTTGATTGGAAAGGAGAATCTCTTCTTACCACATTGTCTTTGTTCAGTTGTCTACTGCTCCCATTAGATTGTATGTTTCATAAATATGAAAACCCCGTTCTATCATGGTTATCTTTATGTTCCAAATGCCTAACTCAGTAAGTATCTGACACCTAGGACATAATTCAAAATAAATGATGAATGTGTGAATAAATGCACAATTGTAAGAGTAAGTGGGTCATATGCAATTTTAAAAAGCTTTTATTGTATTTTATTTATAATCTACACACAGTAACTATGTATTTATGAGGCACAGTGTGATGTTTCAATACATATGTAAGTTGTGTAATGATCAAGTCAAGGTTATTAGCATATTCATCACTTCAAACATTTATCATTTCTTTGTGGTAATATTCAATATTCTCTCTTCCAGCTATCTTGAAATATATACTACCTGATTATTAGCTACAGTCACCCTACTACAGTGGTCCCCAACCTTTCTTGTACCAGGGACTGGTTTCATGGAAGACAATTTTTCCATGGACTAGTGTGTGGGGGATGGTTTCAGGATAATTCAAGCACATGACATTTACTGTGCACTTTATTTCTAGTACTATTACAATGTAATAATGAAATAATTATACAGTTCACCATAATGTAGAATCAGTGGAAGCCCTGAGCTTTTCCTGCAATGAGTGGGTCCTATCTGGGGATGACGGGAGACAGTGACAGATCATCAGGCATTAGATTTTCATAAGAAGCATGTAACATAGATTCCTCACCTGTGCAGTTCACAATAGGATTCATGCTCCTATGAGAACAGGATCCTGATCTGATCTGACAGGAGGCAGAACTCAGACAGTAATGAGAATGATGGGGAGCAGCTGTAAATACAGATGAAGCTTCCCTTGCTTGCCTGCCACTCACCTTCTGCTGTGCAGCCCAGTTCCCAACAAGCCACAGACTGGTGCCAGTCCATGGACCAGGGTTGGAGATCCTTGCCCTACTGTGTAACAGAACACTAAACTCATTTTTCCTGTCAAACTATAGCTTTGTACCCATTTTATGCAATTCAATGGAAGAAACACAGAGCACTGATGAGGCCCTAAAAAGCGGGACAGAAATTGTTAAGTAAGTATACTTTGTGACATGTTGAACTTGAGGTATCATGAGATATTCAAATATATATATGCCTGAATGGGCACTTTCAAAAATATATATATATGTAATATATATATTATATGTAATATGTAATATATATTATATGTAATATATATTATATGTAATATGTAATATATTATATGTAATATATATTATATGTAATATATATTATATGTAATATGTAATATATTATATGTAATATGTAATATGTATTATATGTAATATATTATATGTAATATGTATAATATGTATTATATGTAATATATATTATATGTAATATATATAATATGTATTATATGCAATATATATTTTACATATATAAGTATATATTATATGTGTAATATATATACAGATATATATGTAAAATATATATATTTTGAAAGTGCCCATATATATATTATATATGTAATCTATATATTATATATATTTCCTTCCTTTCAGAGGAAAGGTAAGACTCATCTGCCTTGGATATATAATCTATAAGTATATATTATACATTATATATAACATATTATATATTTGTATGTATTGTATATATTTGTATATATTATACATAATGTAATATATATAGTTGCATATATTATATATAATATGTTACATATACTTACATATATTATGTATACTGTATTATATATATTTACATATATTTTATATGTATGTATATTTGGAAAGTGCCCATTTCAGGCATAAGATTCAGGATAGAAACTCAGGCCAGAGGGTTGTGAGATGGTTAGGACTGTTAATTGGGGATGAGATGGGGGTTGCAAAGAAAGAACTGCAAAGACGACTTTGGAAGGGCAGTGCTAATGCTTACAGATTTTCAAATAAAGCCATCCCCTTCTGCTATAGATGTATAGTATCCAGACCAGCATGCTCCAACAGAAATATAATGCACCACATTAAAATGACACATGCATTTTAGATTTTCTAATAATCATATTTAAAAGGCAATTTTATTACCCCATATATGTTCAAAATAGTATTATTTCAACATGCAATCAACATAAAATTATTGATGAAATACTTTCCATTCCTTTTTTATACTGAATCTTCAAAATCCAGTAGGTATTTTATACTTACAGCCTTTCTTTGGTCACTTTTCAAGTACTCAATAGCCACGTGTTAATGACTATTGCATTGAACAGAGCAGACTAGAACATGTATAGACTGGTTACTGAACTATGTCAAATATGCAATAAAAACTACTGCTGGATCCAAGATGGCTGAATAGGAACAGCTCAGGAGTGCAGTTCCCAGTAAGAACAATGCAGAGGGTGAGTGCCCACTGCATTTCCAAACAAATTTTCACTGTCCACAGACCAGGAGATTCCCGGGCTGAAAAGCACCATGAGTTTTTAGCACAGCGGTTTCAGCTGGTACCATTTGGTGCACAGAAACTCACACAAATCTGGGCAGCCATTTCAACTGATGCCTAGAATGTCTGGGAGACAGAGCCACCCATTCAACTGAAAGGAAGGGGGCAGAGACAGGGAGCCAGGTGATCTGCCGTACCACCCCCACAAAACGAGCAATCTGAAACACTCTGGATTGAGAGTTTTGCAGCAAGCACAGATGGACCCAGGACAGTCCAACTCAGTGGGGGGAAGGGTGACCACCACTACCAAGGCAGTTCACACAGAAGCTGGGCAGAGCCTGAGGCAGTTCAGCAACACCTCTGCTGGCAGATTGTGACTAGAATACTCTGTGAAGGGCAGGGCATCTATGAAAAAAGGCAGCAGCACAATAGGAACTTATAAATAAAGCCAACCTTCCTATGACAGAGTACCTGGGAAAAGATGCGATTATGAGTTCCACTACAGCAGACTTAAAAGTACCTGCCCAGCAGCTCTGCACAAAGTGACAGAGCTACCAACACAGCACCTGAGCTCCTATAAGGGATAAACTGTCTCCTCAAGCAGCTCCCTGACCCCCCACATACCCAAAGAGACACCTCATAAAGGGGAGCTCAAGCCAACATCTGGCAGGTACCATTCTGGGATGAAGATAACAGAATAAGAAACCAGCAGCAACCCTTACTGTTCTGCAGCCCCTTCAGGTGATCCCCAGGCATGCAGAGTCTGGAGTGGACCTCTAGCAGTCCTGCAGCAGAGGGGCCTCACTGTAAGAGGGAAAATTAAGAAACAGAAAGAAATAACTTCATCATGAACAAAAAGGACATCCACTTAGAGACTCCATCCAAAAGTCACCAACTACAAAAACCACCCATAGATAAAGCCACAAGATGGGAAGAAACCAGTGCAAAAAGGGTGAAAACACAAAAAATCAGAATGCCTCTCCTTCTCCAAAGGAACACAACTCCTCACCAGCAAGGGATCAAAGATGGATAGAAAAGGAATCTGATGAATTGACAGAAACGGGCTTCAGAAGGTGGGTAATAACAAACTTCTCAGAGCTAAAACAACATGTGCTAACCCAGTGCAAAGAAACTAAGAACCTAGAAAAAATGTTAGATGAGATGCTAACCAGAATAAACAGACTAGAGAAAAATATAAATGACTTGATGGAGCTGAAAAACACAGCACGAGAACTTCACAAAGCATACACAAGTTTCAATAGCCAAATTGACCAAGCAGAAGAAAAGATATCAGAGATTGAAGACCAACTCAATGATATAAAATGAGAAGGCAAGAATAGAGGAAAAAGAAATGAACAAAGCCTCCAAGAAACATGGGATTATGTGAAAAGACCTAATCTATGTTTGAGAGGTGTACCTGAATGTGATGGAGAGAATGAATCCAAGTTGGAAAACACTCTTCAGGATATTATCCAAAAGAACTTCCCCAACCTAGCAAGACAGGCCACCATTCAAGTACAGGATATACAAAGAAGACCACAAAGATATTCCTCAAGAAGAGCAACCCCAAGGCACATAATTGTCAGATTCACTAGGGTTGAAATGTAGGGGAAAAATGCTAACAGCAGCCAGACAGAAAGGTCAGGTAACCCACAAAGGGAAGCCCATCAGACTCACAGTGGATCTCTCTGCAGAAACCATACAAGCCAGAAGAGAGTGGGGGCCAATATTCAACTATTCCAAACAACACAAAAAGAGGGAATCCTTCCCAAATCATTTTATGAGACTGACATCATCCTGATACCAAAACCTGGCAGAGAATCAACAAAAAAAGAAAATTTCAGGCCAATATCTATGATGAACATACATGCAAAAATCTTCAATAAAATACTGGCAAACCAATTGCAATAGCACATCAAAAAGCTTATCCATCATGATCAAGTAGGCTTCATCCCGGGGATGCAAGGCTGGTTCAACATATGCAAGTCTATCAATGTAATCCCACATAAACAGAACCAAAGACAAAAACCACGTGATTATCTCAATAGATGCAGAGAAGGGCTTTGACAAAATTCAACAGCACTTTATGCTAAAAACTCTCAATAAACTCGGTATCAAAGGAACATACCTGAAAATAATAAAAGCTATTTGTGATAAACTCACAGCCAATATCATACTGAATGGGCAAAAACTGGAAGCATTCCCTTTTAAATCTGGCACTAGAAAAGGATGCCCTCTCTCACCACTCCTATTCAACATAGTATTGGAAGTTCTAGCCAAAGCAATCAGGCAAGAAAAAGAAATAAATGATATTCAATTAGGAAAGGAGGAAGTTAAATTGTCTCTATTTTCAGGTGACATGGTTGTATATTTAGAAGACCCCATTGTCTCAGCCCAAAATCTCCTTAAACTGATAGGCAACTTCAGCAAAGTCTCAGGATAAAAAATCAATGTGCATGAATCACAAGCATTTCTATACACCAATAACAGACAAACAGAGAGCCAAATAAAAGTGAACTGCCATTCACAATTGCTACAAAGAGAATACCTAAGAATACAACTAACAAAGGATGTAAAAGACCTCTTTGAGGAGAACTACAAACCACTGCTCAAGGAAATAAGAGAAGACACAGCTGGAGATTTCCAAGATGGCACCATAGAAACAACTCAGGATTGCATCTCTCAGTGAAGGCACAGAGGGTGAGTCCTAGCCACATTTTCAGACGGACCTTTTTTGCCCACAGAACGAGGAAATTCGCAGGTATAGGAGAGACATGGGACACCAGCGCAGCCAGTGCTTTGGCTCGTGCAGCCGGTTCGGCCGGCACCGCAGTGCAGTGGCACCCGGCACAAAACTCACTGGTCTGGGTGCCCTGTTAAACAAGCAATCTGAGATCTGGAAGGGCAGATTGACATGTCCATCTGATTAAACGGGACTTGGACAATGAGCCAGACCAGGAGATTCCTGGGAAGCGTGATTTGAGCCGGTGGAGTGGGCAGTGGCAAGGAAGATTGCACGGATCCCAGTGTCCTATCAGCAGGCTACTGGGGCACCAGAGAGAGAGTCAACTGTTCAAATTGGGGAGAAAAAGAGAGAGAGGATGGACTCTGAGGCAGGGAGCCAGGAGATCGGACTCAGCAGGTCCCACCCTCACAAGGACAAGCGGGGGGCGACTGGAGGCGCTCAGGGTTGAGAGTTTTGCTGTGAGCTCAGCTGAATCCAGGGCAGTGCAGCCCGGTGGGGGAGGGGCGTCCGCCACTACGGACGCAATCCGCCCCTACTGAGGTACATGCCTAGTGCTGACACAGCCTCCCGTTGCCGAGGCAACCCACCATAACAAAGAGACTCTGCCAGCAGGGCGGAGCACACCACAGTACAACAGAGCCCCACGGCAGCAGGGCGGACCCGCGCTAACAGGGCAGAGCCTCTGCAGGCAAATAGTGAATAGACTACCTCCTAGTGGGCAGGACAGTGCAACAGATACTCATAAAGAAAGCCGCAATTCCCTGAGACAGAGCATCTGAGGGGAAAAAAAGGGGGGGGGGGTTATAAGTTCTGCTGCAGAAGACTTAAACATACCTGCCTAACAACCCTGAATGAAGAACGGAGCTCAGAGCTTAGCACTGGATCTCCTATAAAGTACAGACCGTCTCCTCAAGCAGCTCCCTGACCCCTGCATATCCAAAGAGTCACCTCAAAAAAGGACTAATCAGACTGACATTTGGCAGGCATCATTCTGGGACAAAGATAGCAGAAGAAGAAACTGGTAGCATCCCTCACTGTTCCGCAGCTGCTACAGGTGTACCCCAGATAAGCAGGGCCTGGAGTGGACCTCAGCACTCATACAGCAGAGGGGCTAGACCATGAGAAGGAAAACTAAGTAACAGAAATACTTCATCATCAACAATCTGGGCGTCCACTCAGAGACTCAATTGAAAAATCAGCAACTACTAAGACAACAAGTGGATAAATCCACAAAGATGGGAAGAAACCAGCTCAAAAAGGAGGAAAACACCTGAAACCAAAACACCTCACCTCCTACAAAGGACCAAAACTCCTCACCAGCAAGGGAACAAAGCTGGACGGAGAATGAGTGTGAAGAAATGACGGAATCAGACTTCAGAAGGTGGATAATGAGAAACTTCAGTGAGCTAAAAGAACATGTTCTAAATCAATGCAAAGAAACTAAGAACCTTGAGAAAAGATTCAAGGAAATGATAACAAGAATGGACAACTTAGAGAGCAATATGAATGAATTGAAGGAGCTGAAAAACACAACACGAGAACTTCACGAAGTATGCACAACTTTCAACAGCTGAATTGACCAAGCAGAAGAAAGAATATCAGAAGTCGAAGATCAACTCAATGAAATAAAATGAGAAACCAAGATTAGAGAAAAAAGCACAAAAAGGAATGAACAAAATCTCCAGGAAATGTGGGACTCTGTGAAGAGACCCAACCTACGTTTGATAGGTGTACCAGAATGTGATGAAGAGAATAAATCCAAGCTGGAAAATACTCTTCAGGATATTATCCAGGAAAATTTCCCCAACCTAGCAAGGCAGGTCAATACTCAACTCCAGGAAATACAGAAAACACCACAAAGATATTCTGCAAGAAGAGCAACCCCAAGGCACATAATCGTCAGATTCACCAGGGTTGAAATGAAGGAGAAAATACTAAGGGCAGCCAGAGAGAAAGGTCGGGTCACCCACAAAGGGAAGCCCATCAGACTCACAGCAGATCTCTCAGCAGAGACTCTACAAGCCAGAAGAGAGTGGGGGGCAATATTCAACATCCTTAGAGAAAAGAACTTGCAACCCAGAATTTCATATCCAGCCAAACTGAGCTTCATAAGTGAAGGAAAAATAAAATTCTTCACGAACACGCAAGTACTCAGAGATTTTGTCACCACTAGACCTGCTTTACAAGAGCTCCTGAAAGAGGCACTACACATAGAAAGAAACAACCAGTACCAGCCATCCTAAAAGCATGACCAGCCATGCTAAATGCTAAAGAGCATCAACAAAATGAAGAATCTACATGAACCAATGGGCAAGACAGCCAGCTAGCATCAAAATGGCAGTATCAAATTCACACATAACAACATTAACCCTAAATGTAAATGGACTAAATGCACTGATCAAAAGACACAGACTGGCAAATTGGATAAAAAACCAAAACCCGTCAGTGTGCTGTATCCAGGAAACCCACCTCACACACAAGGATACACAAAGGCTCAAAATAAAGGGATGGAGGAAGATTTACCAAGCAAATGGAGAGCAAAAAAAAGCAGGAGTTGCAATTCTCTTCTCTGATAAAATAGACTTTAAAGCAACAAAGATCAAAAGAGACAAAGAAGGTCATTACATAATGGTAAAAGGATCGATACAACAAGAAGAGCTAGCGATCCTAAATATATATGGACCCAATGCAGGAGCACCCAGATATATAAGGCAAGTTCTTAATGACTTACAAAGAGACTTAGACTCCCACACAATAATAGTGGGAGACTTTAAAACTCCACTGTCAATAGCAGACAGATCAACCAGACAGAAAATTAACAAGGATATCCAAGACTTGAACTCAGACCTGGAACAAGCAAACCTGATAGACATTTACAGAACTCTCCACCCCAAATCCATAGAATATGCATTCTCCTCAGCACCACATCACACCTACTCCAAAATTGACCACATAATTGGAAGTAAAGCACTCCTCAGCAAATGCAAAACAACTGAAATCATAACAAACAGTCTCTCAGACCATAGTGCAATCAAGTTAGAACTCAGAATTCAGAAACTAACTCAGAATTCAGAAATTAACTCAGAACCACACAGCTTCATAGAAACTGAACAACTGGCTCTTGAATGTTGATTGGATAAACAATGAAATGAAGGCAGAAATAAAGAAGTTCTTTGAAACCAATGAGAACGAAGACACAACATACCAGAATCTCTGGGACACATTTAAAGCAGTCTGTAGAGGAAAATATATAGCAATAAGTGCCCACATGAGAAGAGTGGAGAGATCCAAAATTGACACCCTCTCGTCAAAATTGAAAGAGCTGGAGGAGCAAGATCAAAAAAGCTCAAAACTTAGCCGAAGACAAGAAATAACTAAGATCAGAGCAGAACTGAAGGAGATAGAGACAAGAAAAACCCTTCAAAAAATCAATAAATCTAAGAGCTGGTTTTTTGAAAAGATCAACAAAATAGACAGACCACTAGCCAGACTGATAAAAAAGAAAAGAGAGAACAACCAAATAGATGCAATAAAAAACGATAAAGGGGAAATCACCACAGATGCCACAGAAATTCAAACCATCATCAGAGAATACTACAAACAACTCTATGCACATAAACCAGTAAATCAGGAAGAAATGGATAAATTCCTGGACGCCTGTGTCCTCCCAAACCTAAACCAGGAGGAAGCCGAAACTATGAATAGACCAATAACAAGGTCTGAAGTTGAGGCAGCAATTAAGAGCCTACCACACAAAAAAAGCCCAGGTCCAGATGGGTTCACAGCTGAATTCTACCAGACACACAAAGAGGATCTGGCACCATTCCTTCTGAAACTATTCCAAATAATCCAAAAAGAGGGAACCCTTCCCAAATCATTTTATGAGACCAACATCATCCTGATACCAAAACCTGACAGAGACTCAACAAGAAAAGAAAACTTCAGGCCAATATCCATGATGAACATAGATGCAAAAATCTTCAATAAAATACTGGCAAACCAATTGCAACAGCACATTAAAAAACTTATCCATCATGATCAAGTAGGATTCATCCCAGGGATGCAAGGCTGGTTCAACATATGCAAGTCTATAAATGTAATTCATCACATAAACAGAAGCAAAAACAAAAACCACATGATTATCTCAATTGACGCAGAGAAGGCATTTGACAAAATTCAACAGCCCTTTATGCTAAAAACCCTCAATAAACTTGGTATTGATGGAACATATCTCAAAGTAATAAAAGCTATTTACGACAAACCAACAGCCAATATCATACTTAATGGGCAAAAACTGGAAGCATTCCCTTTGAAATCTGGCACTAGACAAGGATGCCCTCTCTCACTGCTCCTATTCAACATAGTACTGGAAGTTCTAGCCAGAGCAGTCAGGCAAGAAAAAGAAATAAAGGGTATTCAAATAGGAAAGGTGGAAGCCAAATTGTCTCTATTTGCAGACGACATGATAGTATACCTAGAAGACCCCATCACCTCAGCCCAAAAGCTCCTGAAACTGATAAGCAACTTCAGCAAAGTCTCAGGATATAAAATCAATGTGCAAAAATCACAAGCATTCCTATACACCAATAACAGACTTAAAGAGAACCAAATCAAGAACGAACTGCCATTCACAATTGCTACAAAGAAAATAAAATACCTAGGAATACAACTCACAAGGAATGTAAGGGACCTCTTTAAGGAAAACTACAAACCACTGCTCAACAAAATAAGAGAGGACACAAACAGATGGAGAAACATTCCATGTTCGTGGTTAGGAAGAATCAATATCGTGAAAATGGCTATACTGCCCAAAGTAATTTACACAATCAGTGCTATCCCCATCAAACTACCATTGAATTTCTTCACAGAACTGGAAAAAACCACCATGAATTTCATATGGAACCAAAAAAGAGCCCGCATAGCCAAGTCAATTCTAAGCAAAAAGAACACAGCGGGAGGCATCACGCTACCAGACTTCAAACTATACTACAAGGCTACAGTAATCAAAACAGCATGGTACTGGTACCAAAACAGAGATATAGACCAATGGAACAGAACAGAAGCATCGGAGGCAACACAACCTATCTACAGCCATATTATCTTTGATAAACCAGAGAAAAACAAGCAATGGGGAAAGGATTCCCTATTTAATAAATGGTGTTGGGAAAACTGGCTAGCCATGTGCAGAAAGCAGAAACTGGACCCCTTCCTGACACCTTACACTAAAATTAACTCCAGATGGATTAAAGACTTAAACGTAAGATCTGACACCATAAAAACCCTAGAAGAAAATCTAGGCAAAACCATTCAGGACATAGGAGTAGGCAAGGACTTCATGAATAAAACACCAAAAGCATTGGCAACAAAAGCCAAAATAGACAAATGGGACCTAATCAAACTCCACAGCTTCTGCACGGCAAAAGAAACAGTCACTAGAGTGAATCAGCAACCATCAGAATGGGAAAAAATCTTTGCAGTTTACACATCAGACAAAGGGCTGATATCCAGAATTTACAAAGAACTCAAACAGATTTACAGGAAAAAAACAAACAAGCCCATTCAAAAATGGGCAAAGGATAGGAACAGACACTTTACAAAAGAAGACATACATGAGGCCAACAAACATATGAAAAAATGCTCATCATCACTGGTCATTAGAGAGATGCAAATCAAAACCACATTGAGATACCATCTCACGCCAGTTAGAATGGTGATCATTAAAAAATCTGGAGACAGCAGATGCTGGAGAGGATGTGAAGAAATAGGAACACTCTTACACTGTTGGTGGGAGTGTAAATTAGTTCAACCATTGTGGAAGACAGTGTGGTGATTCCTTAGGGACCTAGAAATAGAAATTCCATTTGATCCAGCAATCCCATTACTGGGTATATATCCAAAGGACTATAAATCATTCTACTATAAGGACACATGCACACGAATGTTCATTGCAGCACTGTTTACAATAGCAAAGAACTGGAACCAACCCAAATGCCCAACGATGATAGACTGGACTGGGAAAATGTGGCACATATACACCATGGAATATTATGCAGCAATCAAAAATGATGAGTTTGTGTCCTTTGTAAGGACATGGATGAATCTGGAGAACATCATTCTCAGCAAACTGACACAAGAACAGAAAAAGAAATACTGCATATACTCACTCATAGGCGGGTGAGAAAAATGAGAACACATGGACACAGAGAGGTGGTCTACTATACACTGGGGTCTATTGGGGGGAATGGGGGAGGGACAGCGTGGGGGGCTGGGGAGGGATAGCCTGGGGATGAATGCCAAGTGTGGGTGAAGGGGAGGAAGGCAGCAAAACACACTGCCACGTGTGTACTTATGCAACTATCTTGCAGGTTCTGCACATGTACCCCAAAACCTATAATGCAATAAAAATTAAAAAAAAAAAAAAAAAAAAAAAAAAAGACCTAACACCACAAAAGCCCTAGAAGAAAACCTAGGCAAAACCATTCAGGACATAGGCATAGGCTAAAACACCAAAAGCCATGGCAACAAAAGCCAAAATAGACAAATGGGATCTAATTAAACTCCAGAGCTTCTATACAGCAAAACAAAACAATCATTAGCATGAACCGGCAACCAATAGAATGGGAAAAAAATTTTGCAATCTACCCATCTGACAAAGGGCTTATATACAAAATCTACTAAGAACTAAAACAGATTTATAAGAAAAAAACAAACAAACCCATCCAAAAGTGGGTGAAGGATATGAACAGATACTTTTCAAAAGAAGACATATATGAGGCCAACAAATATATGAAAAAATGCTCATCATCACTGATTATTAGAGAAATGCAAATCAAAACCACCTCACGCCAGTTAGAATGGCAATCATTAAGAAATCTGGAGACAACAGATGCTGGTCAGGATGTGGAGAAATAGGGTCACTTTTCAATGTTGGTGGGAGTGTAAACTAGTTCAACCATTGTGGAAGACAGTTTGGAGCTTCCTCAAGGACCTAGAAATGGAAATTAATTCCATTTGACCCAGCAATCCCATTACTGGGTATATACCCAAAGGATTATAAATCATTCTACTATAAAGACACATGCACATGAATGTTCATAGCGGCACTGTTTACAATAGCAAAGACCTGGAACCAACCCAAATGTCCATCAACAATAGACTGGACAAGGAAAATGTGGCACATATACACCATGGAATACTATGCAGCCATAAAAAATGGTGAGCTTGTGTCCTTTGAAGGGACATGGATGAATCTGGAAACCATAATTCTCAGCAAACTGACACAAGAACAGAAAATCAAACACCGCATGTTCTCACTCATAAGCGGGTAATGAACAATGAGAACACATGGACACAGGGAGGGAAGCATCACACACTGGGGTCTGTTGCGGGGTGCCAAGGGAGGGATAGCAGTGGGGGTGGGGAGGTCAAGGAGGGATAACATAGGGGAAAATGCCAGATGTAGGTGACGGGAGGATGGAGGCAGCAAACCACATTGCCATGTGTGTACCTATGCAATAATCCTGAATGATCTGCACATGTACCCCAGAACTTAAAGTACAAAAAAGAAAAAAAAGAAATAGAAAGACAGCAATAAAAAAAAACTACTATTGCTGCTCATTCTTCTGTAAATGATTAACATAAAGGAGGAAAAACTGAATATCCCCACATGCCAACATTTTACATCCATCATCTCATAACTCCCCAGCCCACCCATGTAGGTAAATATCCTCATGTTATTTACTGGAGATGGAATTGAGCCTCAAAGAGGGTGGGTGATTTGCCCAAACCATGCTGCCACATTTGTACATCCAGCATATGTAACTAGGTTGATGTGCCTCCAAATTCTTTGCTCTATTAAAATTTCAGACTTCTATGAGGAAAAAAAAAAAATCACAAACAACCTAATCAGAGGTGACTCAAGCTTGGCATCAGCTAAAATCTTTGTATTCCCATTTGTTTTTGTATGAGAGCATTGAAGCCAGGACATACAAGGATCTGAGCCAAGCCCCACAAGGAGATCACTTTAGATCCTTAATTCTTTGAAACATTCATTGAAGTAGAATACCTGGGGCCACTTTTTTCCCCCAGAACTAATTAAAGTCTCAGAGCTAAATCTACTTTATACGCAAAATAGAAACAAAACTCTCTGTCTCACCTACCTTCAGATTTTTTTTTTTAATGAAGATCAAATAAGAGAAGGATGGAAAAGCATTTCTTTTCAACCAGCTTTTATGATTTTTATTACCAAACTTTTAGCCTGATGTTGTGTTTCTGGATCAGAGAATTACTTCTTTGTAAGCCAAGAGAGCTCTGTTTGATGAGTCATACTGTGACCCAGCAGTGGAGGCAAGCTAGAGAAACTCAAATATCTTATTTTGACTTTGGGGATGCATGCAGAAAACTCTCGCAGTGAAGGGTATTTCAGGAAAGAATTAATTCAAGTAACGAGCCCTCTTCTCCTCAGGGCTTTTCAGTAAACCGGTGGAATTACTGGCACTTTCAACATCACACAAAACTGAACAGTTACCCCAAATACCCAGATATTGTTGACATGGGCTCACTTTTTGTTTTTGGAGATTTATAACCTGTCCAGGTACACTTAGAAATCTTGGGCATCAGGGAAATGTTCCTGGAAGTGGTTCCTGGAATGGCTTACAGACTCTCCTTGGAAAGATCAAGCTGGAAGTTCTGGCTTCACACACAATCTGAGAACATCTCTCCTTCTTTTAGGTTCAAAATACAGATTTGAAATAACTGAATCTGGGGTTGTAAGAATACAAGGGGATTTAGAGTCATAACCTTTAAATCTATGACCTTAAAGGTCATCCAATACGACCTCCCACAGCAAGAAATATGGAAATCCACATTACTCTGTTTGAGCAATGATAATGACAGATGGGTTCCTGCCCAGTGCCGGTCATTTTCTCTGAGGCATTACAAGCCAATGTTAGATCATGGAACCAGATTACTGGGATTGGAATGATTGTCCAAGGTTTAGCCAGGGTGTGGAGAAACATTCACTGAGAGAAGATAGGTCAATACATTCAATAAGCACCAGGTCACGTACATTCACATATGTGGTTATCTCAACTAATTCTAGCCCAGTTAGAAGAGACTATGCTGTTGTATTTAGTCCATGTTCATTTTGGTGCACTTATACATGAACCATAGCCCAAATGCCATGGGAGAGAGCTAGAGATCTCACCTCTAATTTGAACCTCTTAAGCAACAGAAAAAGGAGGGGCAAAGTCATCTTCAGAATTTATCAGTTAATGATTACTTTTTTAAACTTCAATTTAAAACCATTATGTATGACACAAGAACAGAAAAAGAAATACCGCATATTCTCACTCATAGGCGGGTGAGAAAAATGAGAACACATGGACACAGGGAGGGAGTCTACTACACACTGGGGTCTATTGGGGGGAATGGGGGAGGGACAGTGGGGGGGGCTGGGGAGGGATAGCCTCGGGATAAATGCCAAGTGTGGGTGAAGGGGAGGAAGGCAGCAGAACACACTGCCATGTGTGTACCTATGCAACTATCTTGCACGTTCTGCACATGTACCCCAAAACCTATAATGCAATAAAAATTTTAAAAATTAAAAAAAAACACAACATTATGTAAAGGACAATGTCAATTATCAAGATTTTTAAGAGAGAGTCTCTCTTAATCAAAGGAGATATAAGATAACCAAAGCAAAGTGCGTCTCCTCAAGGGAAGTACTTGAGAGTCAGGTGCTTGGGAAGAGGTTGCTATCTCCTAGAAAAACTAGGAGTTTTATAAAAATAAAACAGTATAGCCTCATCAGTTGTTGTCTATCTGTTACCTTAACCAAAAAAAATGTGCAACTTTTTGAAAATAGGTTTTTTCAGCTTTGGGAGACTCACCCTTTTCCCTAGCTGAAATAGAAAACAAGGTTTCTTGCTTTGAAAACATTCTTGATGCTGTGATCACAAATCAGTTGCTTTTGACAATGGTTCCACAAACACATTGGACTTCCCTGATGTTTGTGGATTTCTATGGTCATCCTTAGAATTGTGAGGTATTGATTCCTCCAATTGTTCCCCCATATCTCACCTTCCCCCAGAGAGAAGGGAGATTGTCTCAGGGAAGTTCTTGAAGCAGCTTGACTTCAGACATACCTTCTATAGAGCTATATTCAGTACACAGGCTGCCTCTTCACAAATGATGGAGGCCACCTCTCTAAGTTCTGAAGCTGCTCCTGGGACATCCTTAAAACCTTACAGTTCTATATAAGTTCCAAGCTACTGTATAAGATGTTATTTTAAATTATTTATTTAAACTCTAAAATTCAGTAGTTTCACATCAAAAATATCTCTGTTCAGCCCTGAGTTTTTCCTTTCTTCCATCTTTGCTGTCTGCCTTTCTAATACTCTATTCAAACGTTAAGTTTCTTCAGCAACCATTTATTAATTCTTCTATGTCCTGTGCTCATATCCCGGAAGACAGAATCCTCCTTTGAGGTGACACTCAAAATCAGTCCATTACGATTTGTCCACTCCCATGCATTTCCAACTAGTCCTTTTTCCACATGTCTTGTTACTAAAATATTTAGAGGTTTGGAAATAACTGCAAATAGCTATTATTACTTCATCACTATGACATTTCTTGTCATTCTTGACAGTAAGAGAGGAAGGACCAACCATACAATCCAAAAAAAAAAGAAATATATACATAGGAGGAAAGATATCAAAGGAAAGGAGAAAGCAAGAGTCAAACACTGCCCAGAGTTGTAACTGAATAAACACAGGCAAAAATACAGAGTGAGTGTGAATGATCGTTCAATCGTTCATTCGTTAGTTCCTTCAGTAAACACTTATTGAGTGACTGCTAGATACTAGAGATATAACCATTACTTCTATCCTCCTGTCATAACATTTGCTGCTTTTGTGCCCTGAACATACACCAGATTAACTAAGGAGACTCCTAAAATATGAATCAAATTCTCAGTAGTGAATGTAACATTATAATTGTATTATTATATAGTAATTATACATAATGTATAATAAACATTATATGTACTAACATCATGTGCCAAAATAATAAATGATAGTGTGACATCCATGATGAGAAAACAAAAGAAGAAAGATGAGACAGACAGGAGGGGACATGCCTATATCTTTTATCATATTACCATCTAGTATCTGTTGGACGAATGAATTTAAAAGAAAGTTCTTGGCTGTGATGAACGAATCACACATCTGTTGGATGAATAAATTAATATGGAGCAAAATTGTAAATACCATAGTTGAAGAAACACAAGAAAAACTCAGAAATGTCCCTTTACAGTGATCATTCCATCTCATGTAAAGAGAAAAAAATTCAAAATGATTTCCATAGGAACATATAATTATCACAGTTCCTATAGTCAAATGAAATATTCCATTTGTGCAAGAATTATCCACATTAGTTAAAGCAAAAAGACACCACAATAGTTCCTCCCATCCTGGTTCTGGTTCTTCTAGTGCCTCAGACTTGAA
The DNA here is from genome assembly GCA_031835075.1 of Saguinus oedipus. NCBI lineage: Eukaryota > Metazoa > Chordata > Mammalia > Primates > Cebidae > Saguinus > Saguinus oedipus. Next base: position 60,505,843 of record CM063178.1, on the reverse strand, counting down.
AGCCAATGAACACTAATCAGATGGTTCTTTCCATAAAGATTTTAGACACATACATGCATGTGCACACACACACACATACACACAAACACATACATCCTTGAGTGTGATAACCAGAAGTATGGTCTCTTATTTTAGTTTTATTCTCTCTTCATTCAGTTCGGCCAGAAGAAAATCAAATCTATCAACTATGAAAAGCAGCACCTGTACTTCCACATGGGTGAGTCTCCCAGAGCCACATTCCTTATACCCCATTTCTTTGAAGCAAATACTTGTCAAGGCAGAAGGCACGATTGGAATGCTCTCAAAGAGAGAAGCCCATGCCCTATTGCTACTGAGCAAAGCAGCATGTCTTATTTCAGACTCTCTGGGGAGGGAATCTGCAAAGGGAGATGGAAAAGCAAACACTTTTTAAATGGCACCTCATCAGTCTGAGAGGCAGATGGGGAAGATAAAAGATACCCAACAAGGAAGGGAAGGCAGGCCACCAGTCAAGGAAGGGGCCTGCATATACAACTCTCATTCTGGAGAGACTAAGCATCCATCAAAAGAAAAGAATAATAATGTTCAGGTAGGGAGAAAGTAGAGATGGGGAAATAATTCTGAAGCATTTACAGTGTGACACCAGAAAATGCCCGGGAATAAAAGGCACCTGCAGTGCTGTTGTGTGGAAGAAAACTGTCTGCTCCTATGACCTGCATACAGCTATGGAAAGCATGAGACATATATATCTGAGTGTGGGCATGTGGGTTAAGTTTAAAGTAAAATAAAGGTAGCTGAGTAAATCTGATACCAGTAAAAGAACATCAAAAGCAAAGAGCCTTTGTTCTTAACCAATGTCAAACCCATGGCAGCTCACAAAAAACTTTTCAAGAAACCCCCAAATCTGCCCAACTAAAACATACTCATACATCTGGGGAATAAACCAAAATCAGGGAAGGAACCAATCATTTCCTGTAGTCCAGTTGTTCTCAACCAGGGCAATTTTTCCTCCCAGGGGATGTATGGCAATGTCTAGAGACATTTTTTTGGTTATCACAACAGAGGAGGAGGGATGGTATTGGCAGTCAGTGGGTAGCAGCCAGGGATGCTGCTAAACATTCTGCGATGCAAAAGACAGTCCCTCATAAAATTAATCATCTCACCCAAATTGCCAGCAGTGCTGGGGTTGAGAAACACAGTTGCAGATTATCTGATTTGCCCATGTGTCAGCCACAAGTGGCCACCCCATCACGCTAGAGGAGGATAGCGGGGTCAACTTTTTTGAAATATGAGATGGACATTGCTGCTGGCTCCTCCACAGTTGGAATCCAGCCTCCCCCATCCTGCCCTCATCACCTGCCCTGCTTCTCTTGTATAACCTAAAAGAGGAATGAGAACATTGGTGCCCCATTTTTGAAAGGTAGCTGGTTCCCAGCCTAACTAGACATGTGTTTGCAAAAGAAGACACGATTGGGGTTTTTTTCTCTGAACTTTCCTGAGAAGCGTGTGTTTATCTCCCCTGTCTGTAGTGGTGCAATATGCCCTTAGCTTATGAGAAATGAGGGAATGGTGTGAATTCACTGCAAAATGCCCACCTCACAAACCACACTGCCACCACCAAGAGCTGTTTTATTGTGACCTTTCCCTGCAAATGTTAGCTTAACATCTCGGGTGCAAATAAGTCATACTTAAACTGTCAAAAAGAAGCAAAACTGAACATTTGTTAAAGGCAGCAAGACAAATTATAGTCAGGCTACTGCACTAGGGGAGAGAGACTTCAGCATAAACCGAGCTTAATTCTGCTGATGCATAAGTGGAGAGAGGCTTTTCAAATGGTGGAACATACTAAAGGAAAAGTACTGAAAGACACTGGGAGATGGGGTGAGGGTGGGAGTAGGGGTAGAAGGGTTGGTTGATGAGATCTGTCCAGGCTGTCTGTGTCTGCTAACTGGTACTTATCAAAGTTAGGCTCCTATCTTCCCAAATAGACTGAAATATAAGAGTTTCATCCTTCTTGATGACTATATTTCAAAGGTTCTAGGCCCTTGAGAAATTCATTTCTGGAGTGTTGAAGCTACATCTCAAAGGAAGACACAGAGGATTTACAATTGTCAGTGTCTTACAGTAAATGATCTAAGAAAAGGTGGGGTCAGGCATCTATAGTCAGATATTGGCCAGAATAAACAGTAAATTATTTTGGCAGCATTGAGCTTTCTTGGGGAAAGACTTCAAGGATGCTGGGGTTATCCCAGAGAGATGGCCTTGAGCTTTGGGGAACTATGCTAGTGTTTGTTCAAGTTTCTGAGTATAGAGAGGGGGTTAAATCATTTGTGCTGAGAGTCTGCAGTTCTCATAGGCCAAGATTGAGGCCTAGTCGAGAAGAGGGCTCCAAGGATCCTAACTAAAGTTTTGTCAGAGACAGCCTCTGTCAAAAGCCAGAGGATCTCTTTAAGGCTTAAACGAACCCATTCAAAAGTGGGCAAATGATATGAACAGAGACTTTGCAAAAGAAGACATTTATGCGTCCAACAAATGTATGAAAAAAAAGCTTATCATCGCTGGCCATTAGAGAAATGAAAATCAAAACCACAATGAGATACCATCTCAAACCAGTTAGAATGGCGATCATTAAAAAGTCAGGAGACAACAGATCCTGGAGAGGACGTGGAGAAATAGAAACGCTTTTACACCGTTGATGGGAGTGTAAATTAGTTCAACCATTGTGGAAGACAGTGTGGCAATTCCTCAAGGATCTGGAACCAGAAATACCATTTGACCCAGCAATCCTTTACTGACTATAGACCCAAAGGATTACAAATCATTCTACTATGAAGACACATGCACATGTATGTTTATTGCAGCACTATTTACCATAGCAAAAACTTGGAACCAACCCAAATGCCCATCAGTGATAGACTGGATAAAGAAAATGTGGCAGATATATACCAAGGAACACTATGCAGCCACCAAAAAAGGATTAGTGTCCTTTGCAGAAACATGGATGAAGCTAGAAACCATCATTCTCAGCAAACTAACACAGGAACAGAAAACCAAACACTGCATGTTCTCACTCATAAGTGAGAGTTAAACAATGAAAATGCATGGACACAGGAGAAGGGAAACATCACACACTGGGGCCTGTCAGTGGGTCAGGGGCAAGGGAAGTGATAGCATTAGAAGAAATACCTAATGTAGACGACGGGTTGATGGGTGCAGCCAACCACCATGGCACATGTCTATCTATGTAACAAACCTGCACATTCTGCACATGTATCCCAGAACTTAACCTATAATAACAACAAAAAAAAAGATGCTGGAAAATGTTTAGAGAAATGGGAAGATGGTCATGATATGTTTTCTTTTTAAAGGTAGTATACAAAACAGTATTACGTGTAGCATAATCCCAGTTTTTTAGAACATATATTAATATATCTGACTATATTCAAAATGTTTATGGTAATCTCTGGGTAGTAAGATTACAGGTGATTTTTCTTTTTTTTTTTTTTTTTTACTTTTGTTTCAGGGGTACATGTGCAAGTTTGTTATATAGATAAATTGCATGTCTCAGGGGGCAGCACTACTCACAATGGCAAAGGTATGGAATCTGCCTAGATGCACATTGATGGTAGACTGCATAGATAAAATGCAGTACATATATGCCATAGAATACTATACATCCATTCAAAAGAATACGATAATGTCCATTGCAGCAACATGGATGGAGATGGAGGCCATCATCCTAAGTGAACTAATGCAGGAACAGAAAACCAAACACTGCATGTTCTCACACTTGTAAGTGGGAGCTAAACATTAAGTACATATGAACACATTCTGTTTATTTATTCAGCATTATTTTTTGTTCTATTTCAGTTGGGGCCCCACTTTTCATGCCAGTATATTTCAGCCTGAAATCCATGCAAATGGTGTACCTCCAAAGATATTGGGTAGTAAGTAATGTGGCTCATTCTCTGAAGCTAGACAAAGTAGAAGAGGGAAATTGAAAATGCTGTGTCCCTTCCAGATGTAGCTTCCTTGAATAACAGGGCATAAGATTTAGCCAGAACATGAAGGGACCCCAAGCCGATGAAGAGGAATTGAAATCATGTTGAGATCATATAAATTTCAAGTGATTTTCTCTGCAGGACTTCGCCTTGACTAGCACCTTCTACATCTGCTATTTCATCACATTTGGTCCTTGCTATGGAATCTTCGGGAACGTGTTGCTCATATACTGAGTCGAGTAAGAATACTATTTTATTCCAGAACCCAGATGACCCTCATACCTTCCCTATCAGAGCCATTTGTCATTAGATTTAGTCAGATTATATTATGACATCATGTCCCATTTCTTGCAACTGAGGTGTATGGGGATCGCTCCTGCAAGGGACCCTTGACAGGACCCTCCAAAATAACCCCCACACCATTTAAAATCAAAGAATTGGGGAAATGTGGGGATCAATCCTGCAAGGGACCCTTGACGGGACCCTCACCATCTTGAGCTCGAGCCCATACATGTTTCTCCTCCCCTGGAGGCTGTTGAGCTAAGGGGAAAAGAGGAAGTCTGGTTGCACTGATTCTATAAGCACCTATTTTTGCCTCTGACATTTGCAACAGGATGGCTGAGCTCAGGCCTTGTGATCTAAGACATTGTGTGGTTTTATTAGACAATGTGTGCCTCCTAGTTCCTAATCTGCCCAATAATTTTATGACTTTGATTATTTCTCCTAACTCACTCATATTGTTTGCATGGGATCCTACAAGAATAGGTAAAGATTATCTCTATTTAGAATGACATTTGGAAAGTTCCAGCTGTACCTTGTTAATGATCTCACTTGCTTGCTTGACCGATTTTAGATAAACACATGTTTAGATTTATGAACCCCTTTTGCAAACTTTATTGTCCCTTTGCTGTACACCCTTTGATTATGAGTCATACTTTCTGTACCCCTTTTTTGTGATTCTTGTTCTTGTTTTTATTTTGAGATACAATGGAATGCACGTCACTCCTCAAGCACTGAAAGGTATATAACATGTGGTGTGCACAAATAAATTTGCTGTTCTGGCATTGCCTGGCAGTCCTCCAGACCCCACTGTCTATCTATCTTTTCTTCCACGCACTCCCTCTTCCAGGTTGAGAACATTTGAGTGGGGCTGAGGCTCTCTGCTGGTCGGAAGTCCCCTGGCAGATGTGCCGGACCCCCACAGAGGTGTTTTTAAGCAAATGCGAAAAAAAAATAGCTGAAATAGTTGAATAAGACGAGCTCTTTGCAAAAAGAAAATTTGCCCAATCTCCATTTTTTGCCCACTTCCTGGATTCTTAATTGAAGCATTTCAACTGAACCTTAAGTCCTTAAAACTGTAATCTAGGTAGGCATAGCAATACCTACCAAAGAATGACAAAAATGGATTTTTTTAAGTTCTTCTATGACTAGAGATTTTCCCAAAGCAAAATGACTTCAGACTCTCATTTTTGCCTGAATAGTCCTCTTCAATTTTCCAATGGATTCCTCCCTCATTCTGTTGCACTATTATTCTAAGTCTTAAATAATTATAAGAATAATGATAGCTACTATGCATCACTTTGTTGAAGGCTTTACATGCATTATCTTATTTGATGTAATCCTCACACAACTCTGCAGTATAGATAGTATCATCTTCATTTTTCTGCTAAAGGAACTGAAGCTTGAGGAGATTAAATCATATGCCCAAGGGGCTGCAAGAGCAAGTAAAAGCAAAGGCCAATGCCAAAACAGAACTTGAATCCAACTCTTATCTGAGGACAAAGCCCAGGCCGTCAACGAGTTTGCATATGCCCTTTAATTCTCATAGTGGTTTTGATCTTTGCACTAGAGGTACAGAAATCTTTAGAGGTTCTGCTCCTATACATTTGGTAGTCATGTGGCTGAATGCTTAGTGTGTCATCTCTGAGATAACTAGTTCTAAATCAGTGTGATTTGAAAGATTCTCCATCATTACCTGACTGCTGAACCAGTCCTGGTTCTCTTTGCTCATTCTCATTGATATGTGGTTCATCTGGGTAGCATACAGAATCCAAGGACTTTCAAGTAACCTTTTGGATGAATAAAAGGAGGAAGTGATGACTATTTGAGGTGTTTCAGTAGCCAGCACTGGGCTTGCATAGCCTCTGGTAGAGCTGGAAAAAGAAAGATCACCATTTTACTGGAACCTTTAAGTCTCTTTCATTTCCTCCAATGCTCAACCAGCTCTACCAGAGGCTATGCAAGCCCAGTGCTGGCTACTGAAACACCTCAAATAGTCATCACTTCCTCCTTTTATTCATCCAAAAGGTTACTTGAAAGTCCTTGGATTCTGTATGCTACCCAGATGAACCACCTACCAATGAGAATGAGCAAAGAGAACCAGGACTGGTTCAGCAGTCAGGTAATGATGGAGAATCTTTCAAATCACACTGATTTAGAACTAGTTATCTCAAATAACCGTAACTCACCCTTAGAAAGGACTTGCCTGGGGGTAGGCACCATCAAGTGCTTTGCATATACCTAAGTGAGACAGACACTATATTTAATCTTACTTTACAGATGATAAAATTGAGACAGGAAGTTGAGTAACATAAAGTCACATAACTAATAAGTGGTAGAAGCAGCTTTTAAACCTAGGAAGTTTGATTATAGAGCCTTTTGCTCTACACCATGCTTGTCCAACCCACAGCCTGTGGATTGCATGCAGCCTAGGATGGCTTTGAATGTGACCTGAAACAATTCATAAAGTTTATTAAAACATTATGAGATTATTGTGTGATTGTTTTAGCTCATCAGCTATCATTGGTGTTAGTGTATTTTATCTGTGACCCAAGACAATTCTTCCAACGTGGCCAAGGGAAACCAAAAATCGGACACCCCTGCTCAAGCCTAGTCAACTACACTCCAGAGGCTAAATTCATTGCCTGTTTTTATAAATAAAATTTTGTTGGAACACAGCTATGATCATCCAATTATGTATTATTTATTATTGCTTTTATCCTGTAACAGCAGAATTGAGTAGTTGTGAGAGAATTAAAATATTTACCAACTAGTACTTTACGGAAAAATTGTAGTGACCTCTGCTCTAAACTCCCATGGAACACAGACTTTCCAGTGAATCTGAGACTCTTAGAAGTACAGGATAAATTTTATACCTGTAAGGACCCTGGAAATCTTATTTCATTGTGTTAGCCACAGTGAATATGTACAGGTCTGCAGCAACTCGATTCTTGCCTCCTCGGTGAAAAGAATTTATCTGAGGCATAAGGCAGACTGAGAGACCAAGACAAATTTTAGAGCAGGAGTGAAAGTTTACTAAAAAGTTTTAGAGCAGGAACAAAAGGAAGTAAAGTACACTTAAAAGAGGTCCAAGCAAATGACTTGTGAAAGCCAAGTTCACTGTTCTGCCCTTCACTTGGGGTTTAATACTCTGGTATGACTCCAGCTTTTGTGTTTCTTCTCCCCTGAGTCTTTCATTGGGGTGACCTGTCTGCATGCACAGTGGCCCACCAACACTTGGAAGGCGCCACACACACAGCGTGTTTACTAAAGTTGCATGCATGCTCACTTGAGGCATTTTTCCCTTGCCAGTTGAGTGTTCCTAAAGGAAGGTCACATACCAGGTAAACTCTGCCAATTTTTCTTAGTGTACATGCTGTACATTGGCCCCTTTTAGCCATGGCTGGAGTAGCTGGGACACAGGACACCAAGCCTCTAGGCTGCAGGCAGCCCAAGGTCGCTGGGCCCAGCTCACAAAAAACATTTTTTATCCTGGTCCTCTGAGCCTGCAATGGGAGTGGCTGCCATGAAGGCCTCTGACATGGCCTGCAGACATTTCCCCCATGGTACTGGGGATTAACATTAGGCTCTTTGCTACTTATGCAAATTTCTGCAGCCCACTTGAATTTCTCCCCAGAAAGTGAGATTTTCTTTTCTATGGCATAGTCAGGCTGCAAATTTTCCAAACTTTTATGCTCTGCTTTCCTTATAAAATTAAATGTTTTTAACAGTACCCAAGACACCTCTTGAATGCTTTGCTGCTTAGTAATTTCTTCCATCAGATATTCTAAATCATCTCTCTCGAGTTCAAAGTTCCACAAATCTCTAGGGTAGGAGCAAAATGCCGCCAGTCTCTTTGCTAAAACATAACAAGAATCACCTTTACTCCAGTTCCCAACAAGTTCCTCATCTCCGCCTGAGACCACCTCAGCCTGGACCTTACTGTTCATATTACTATCAGCATTTTGGGCAAAGCCATTCAACAAGTCTCTAGCAAGTTCCAAACTTTCCCATAATTGTTCCAACCTCTGCCTGTTACCCAGTTCCAAAGTCATTTCAACATTTTGAGGTATCTTTTCAGCAACACCCCTTTCCCAGTTCCAATTTATTATATTAATCTGTTTTCACACTGCTGATAAAGTCATACCAAGATTGGGAAGGAAATGAGGTTTAATTGGACTTACAGTCCCACAAGACTTGGGATGCCTCAAAATCATGGTGGGAGGCAAAAGGCACTTCTTACATAGTGGTGGCAAAAGAAAATGAGGAAGAAGCAAAAGTGGAAACCCCTGATGAACCTGTCAGATCTCATGAGACTTATTCACTATCACAAGCACAGGATGGGAAAAACCAGCCCCCGTGACTCAATTATGGACCCGCTGGGTCCCTCCCACAACACATGGGAATTCTGGGAGATACGATTCAAGATGAGATTTGGGTGGAAGCACAGTCAAACCGTATCAGATAAATACAGAGAAAGAGAAATACAAAAACAGAGACAGAGATTGAGGAGAAGGGTATCTTCAGCACCTCTAGGTAATTCAAAGTAATAGACAACCCATATCTTCATTTGACCTGGCCAAAAATAAATATATTTGATGAAGATAATATTCTGTTTGCATTTCCCAAACATTCACCACCCACTTGGCTTACAGAGGCATTACAAGATAAAGATATTTTGACAAGAGTTTTTGAACTTTCCAGAACAGCAGTATTGTGCAAGGTCAAGGTTGGGTCTGCGTTGCTGATATAGTTTTATTTGGTAATAGAAGGAAGAAAACTCAGAGTTTTTCTTTAGGTCAAAATTTTACAGCTTTTATCTGTTTCCCCAGTCTGTTTCCCACAATGCCACGCCATAGTTATCACAAAGTGGCGCCCTTGGTGAGGTCTCTGTGTGCCAAGCACAGATTGCGGTATGTGAATAAACCCATGTGGAGGGTGCTTGGAGATATTCACAGGTAATAAAATAATTTCCCTCAGCTCACAGCTCTCATTTATCTTTTCTGCCATTCCCCAGACTATTCAGTGGCTTGTGATACATTCACTTAACAACCATTATTAAGGGTCACCTGTGTGATCAGCATGGATACACTGCACCATAGGGAACAGTATCAACAACAAAAAAACAATAATAATACTGACCTTTTACTTCTAGGTGCCGCTTAGTGAAAGTGCTTTACCGTCCTACTAAATTTCAAATTTCTTAAAATCAAGGCTGTATATTATTTGCCTTTCTATCTCCCACAGAGCTTCCTATATATGTTAGAATTTAAGTAGTGGGAGGAACTGTCAGATCATCTGGCCTAGTGTTGCAAATTTAGAAGCCTGCAAGGTCCAGTGGGGTATAAATGTGCAACTCAGGCTGGGGTGATGAATTAAGAGTAGTGAGGCATGCAGAAACTGAAAATCCATACTCATCCTTAGGCACTCACATGCAATTGCCTAAAGAATGTTGTGCTGGTTAAATTAACAGCCAATAATCTAGGTTTAATAACTTTCTCTTTCTTTTAGGATCGGAAAAAAAAAAAACTATCTTGAATGAGGCCTACAAGGCCAGGTCTGATCTGATCTGATCCCTGACCAGTGCTCCAGCTTCAGACTTTCCACCACTCTCCTGTCTGTCATCCTCCAGATGACTGTCCTACCTTCAGTTACTGTGAAACTCCTTCCCTTAGTTGCCTTATTCCTTTGCCACTTTTTCTTCTGCCTGGAATGTCCCTCCAAACCTCCACCTCCCCTGACACCACCTTGTCAATTCCCATTCTCTCTCCAAGGCTCAACTCAAATGCTTTTTCCTCACGTCTATCTCCTCTGACCCCAAAAACTAAATTAGTCACATGCTCTTGCAGCACCTGGTTCTCTTCATTTGTGAACTTTATCACAATTGTATTCAAATAATAGATTGGCAATTTTTTTTTTTTTTTTTGAGACAGAATCTGACTCTGTCACCCAGGCTGAAGTGCAGTGGCGCAATCTCAGCTCACTGTAAACTCCACCTCCCGAGTTCAAGTGATTACCCTGCCTCAGCCTCCAGAGTAGCTGGGATTACAGATGCACACCACCACACCTGACTAATTTGTGTATTTTTAGAAGAGATAGGATTTTACCATATTGGTCAGGCTGGTCTCAAACTCTTGACCTCGTAATCTACTCACCTCGGCCTCCCAAAGTGCTGGGATTAGAGGCATGAGCCACCACGCCCACCCAATAAATTATTTAATATGTGTCTCCCAAGCTAGACCAGGAATTTCATGTGGACAGGACTCACATCTATCCTACTCATTGCTGTACCACCAGAGCCTAGAAAAATGTCCTCCATATTATAAAATAGGGTTGATTGGTGTATATATAGGATGGGCAGATTTACAGGTATATGGGTTCAGAAAAGATTACAATGAAAGAAAATCTCAGTGTTCTCCACAAAAGAAAGGTGAATTCACCCACTAAAAACAATTTTGTGTATTTCGTCCCCCTCCATTGGTCAACAGGGGGTGACATTTGTCAGATATAGCTGGAAATGACAACATTGTTCTGAATCAAGCAGAGAACCAAATTCCGTGTAGGAGTTTTGTTGACATTACAGTCTCACCTCGTGATTATCTTGTTTATTCCTTCCACAGAGCCTTGAAGAAATCTGCAGCCCTCTGGGCAGATGCTTACTATGAAAAATGATGCCGAATGTCAGCCTTGACATGCATGTAATTGCATTTCTGATGAGGGTGGGTGCACGTGCAGGAGCTCTTCCCTGCTCAACTGAGACTTTATTCTCACCATTGGTATACCTGACTCTGCTAGGAACTTGAATCCCAATCACATGTGATAACCCCTTCCCTAAAAGTCTTCTCTGCAAATAGGAAACACAAGATGACACTGACCAGTGTGACAAAAGGGAAATGGAGCCCAACATTTTTTCATTAGGACCTTAAATTCAGTCCCCCCAATAGACCTTAGTCAGGTCATCTCAGTCAAGGGCCAGAAGTACAAAAACCAGGCAAATGTTTTATGAATTAAGTGGACATAGGGACTGGGCCAAAAGAGAACCATCTAATGGAGTACTTCGAAAATTAATGCAATTGATCTTAGAAAAGAAAAACATGTTTAAGAAGCTCCTGTTGAAGCACAAACTTTCTTACTTTTTTCTTTTCAGATATGTGGATTTCTTTTTCTTTAAAAACTGAATATAATTAACATTAAAATTTCTTCAAATATTTCAATATTGACTTCAGATCTTCATTCTTGTAACTGTATATGTGTCATTGATGTTTATATACATTTTCTTTCCAAGTGGAAAAATTAAAACGTCTATGAAATATCTTAAAAGAACTTCCTCCATCTAGTCCTAATAGCAACAGATCAAGCAGGTTAATGTTCTATATTTAAAGATGTCCTGTGTTTGCCTAAAGAATAGACTGTATTTCTGCATGTTTTCACTCATAGGTGGGTGATGAGCAACGAGAATACTTGGGCACAGGGAAGAGGACAACCTTCACTGGGCTAGGTTGGGGGGTGGAGGGGAGGGGAGGGGAGGGGAGGGGAGGGACAGTGGAGGGGCAGGGAGGATGGGAAGGGATAACACCAGCAGAAATGCCTGATGTAGGTGACACAGGGTTGCGGGGGTAGAGATGGAGACAGCAAACCACCATGGCATGTATGTAGCTATGCAAAAATCCTGCAGGATACAGGATGTGCATATGTACCCCAGAGTCCAAAGTACAATTAAAAAAAAAAAAAAGAAAAGACTGTGTTTTAAGTATAAGCTTTTGTTGCCTACTCCCTACCCACCAGAGCATAACTACTGTACCTTGTAATTAGGTTAGCCTGGTGAAAGAAAGAGCTTTGTTTTCTCGAATGGAAACCCCCGGCATTGACAAGGCATTCTTTAAGCTTGACACCAAAGTAAGTATGTCTTAGGACAAGACAGCTTTCTCGCAAGAGAGAGCTTTAGTGCTAGAGGAGTAAGTGGACACCCTTGATAACATACTGATCTCTAGTGTCTATATCTTCATTAAAGCTTACCTTAGCTGCAGGGAGGGAAAGCACAATAGTGCAAGCTTGCTTCCCCAGCTCCAAGCCAGTCAGCGCTACTGGATTATCTGTTCCCTGAAATTCTACCAGTATACGTTCATTCCCGTACTCCAAGCTCTGTAAAATACTCTTTTGGCTTTGTTTGTTTCTCAATTAAACCCCTACTGGAAAATAACACATTAAATCACTCATAGCTCCTGGGGACTTAGTCACACATGTCAAAGTTAAGAAAACAAAGACTGGTTGTCTGGGAGGAAGAGGTGTTATTAAAATTGTAATGGCTAATGTCAAATAGGGAAGTTAGGCAGGAGACGAAACTTCATAATAGGCAGGCAAGAGACCATATTCCTTCCACTGGTGGATGTCTAGATAATTTCTCCTGCCTCAGTTCAGGGTTGCAGGTGGGAGTGGGCTCAGTGATTGTTTTTTCTGTCTCCCCTGATCTAAATAAGAGCTTCTCAAGCAGTGCTTGTTCTCCTGATTATTTAGAAATAGCAACCAGACTCTCTTTGGGGAAATTTACTATCTAAAACATATTCTCCCCTCAGTGTTAAAAATAGCCCACTTTGTAAATCTCCAAACAGAATTATTACTGTGTAACTTGAAGAAAGTTGGGAAATTTAGACAGATTATATAAGGACACATGAAATCAGTTCAAAAAAGATGGTTGGGCCAGGCAGGTGGTTCACATCTGTAATCCCAACATTTGGGAGGCCAAGGCAGGAGGATCTCTTGAACCCAGAAGTTCAAGACTGGGCAACATAGAGACTTTTGAGCAACTTGAGATTTGTTTTTTTTTAATTAGAGATCCTGTCTCTAAAATAGGTAAGTAAATAAATCAATAAATAAAATTGAAAATTCAAAAAAGGTGCTAGCCCATCTGGTTCTGGGCTTTTCTTTGCTGGGAGGTTTTTGATTACTCCTTCAATTTCCTTAATTCTTGTTGATCTGTTCAGATTTTCTTTTTTCATGATTCAAGCTTGGTAGGTTGTATGTTTCTAGGAATTTATCCATGTATTCTAGCTTATCCAATTAGTTTGTGTATAATTGCTCACAATAGGCTCTTATGATCCTTTGTATTTCTATGGTTTACAAAAATGTGCAAACTAAACAATGTGTTGTTTAAGAATACATAAATATGTAGTAACGTGATGAAGAGAACCAAGAGAATAGTAAATACAAAAATGAGGACCATGGGGGGAAAGGTGCTGGGTAAGAAGGAAAATGTATCAGTGGGGTAAATTTTAATTTGCTTAGTAAGTTATTAGTTAATGAAAATCATTATTTTTCTGAATTCACTATCTCAACTGAAGTCTCTCTCTTACCTGCGGTGACTGGTATTTGCACTTGGTGAGGCACCATATTTTTATTGCTTGTTCAATACACCTTCCAGAGGAGGAGAACCAAAGCCTACTGCCTTCACAGCTTTGAATACCACTGAGCACTGAGTTAAATTCAGATCCTGCAGGTTATTTTATTTCTACTCTTCAGGCTACTGGGCTCTGCTTTACGGGCATATCTAGAATAAAAGTGGCTTCATCAACCAGGCTCATGTCTCTTTCTACTAAATGACTCCTGGCAGTTATGTTATAGCCCTATCTGAAACTCTTCAATGGCTTCCCATGACTCTTATAATAAAAAGTCCAAACCCCAAGATTGCCCCAGGGGCATTACCCCACCTTGTACCACTCTGGCTCTTGCTCTCTCTGTTTCAGCCCACTGGCTCTCTTCAAGTCTTCACACTGTTTTGTGCCACAGGCTCTTTGCTCCTGATCCCAATGGCTGAACCATTTTGTCAACTCCTTGTCCTCACTCCATCTCACCTGGTTGAGCTTCCACTCACTTTCAGATCTCAGCACTATTACCACATCTCAGCGTAGCTTTTCTCACTATCCCAGAGTGCTTCCTCACTAAGTCAAAGCTTCCTGTGATATGCTCTGTAGCAATTACCACTGGTACAATTTTACATTAATATATGTGGTGTGTTAATTTGTTTGTCTCCCTCTCTAGCCTACAGGATCCATGAAGCAGGGATTTCCCGACATGTTAGAGACACTCGGTAGAGATGTGCTAAATGGAGGAAGAAATGAATGTAGGGATGGACGCTAATTCTAAGGGGCTATGGCAAAAAAAAGTCCTCCTTGACCTCTCTCATGGAAATCCTTCCTTTTGTTTAACAACTCACCAAAAGAAATTTCTGCTCCTTAATTTTTATGTCTGTCCCTTAAGCTTATATTGCATACCTAGAAAACCATTTAAAATTTTCTTATTACAAGAATTTTCTGATTCCAAAAACATGTTAATGTAATTTCTTCCAGTTGGAATTCTTAAATTTTATTAGATATATGGGAATAATTCCATATTCTATTTTTGAATTCTTAAAATTCTTTTTTATTTTATCATGGTAAAAACACTTATTATGACATCTATCCTATTAACATATTTTTAAGTGTACAATACAGTATTGTTTTCTGTAGGCATGATATGGTAACATCCATCTCTAGAGTTTATTCATCTCATATAACTGAAATTTTATACCTGTCAATTGGCACTTCCCATTTCCCCCTTCCTCCAGTCCCTGGAAACCAACATTCTGTTTTTTGTTTCTATGAGTTTGACTATTTTAGATATCTCATGTAAATAGAATCATACAGTATTTGTTCTTCTATGACTGCCTTGTTTCACTTAGAATCATGTCTTAAAGTCTAATTTATGTTGTTGCTATTGCAGGATTTCCTTCTTTCTTAGAGCTGAATAATATTCCATTGTATGTACATACCACACCTTTAACTCATTTACCCTTTGGTGGATATTTAGATTGTTTCCTCATTGTGACTATTGTGAATGATGTTGCAATGAACTTGGGAATGCCGATATACCTTTGAGATTCTGATTTCGATTTTCTTGATAAATACCCAGAAGTAGGATTGCTAGATAAAATTCTTACCAATACTTATAAGGATCTACCATCAATAAGTAACGATATATACCCTTCATGGGCATAATTCCATTTAATCCTTAAAGCAGGCCCACTGGGCATAGGTGCAACAATTAAACCTCATTTTTCAGATATGAAACCTGAGGCCTAAGAAGGCCAAGCAATTTGCCTGATGTTGCAGGTAGAAATTGGTGGAGTAGTTTCAGACCCAGGAATATCTGACTCCACAGTCAATGCTCTTTAATTCTCAGGCCAGGAAATCCAAAGTAAAAAGACAAGGAAATGGCATATATTCAAGCCAAAGAAAATATTCATCTTCATTATAGCTATCATCACACAGCTTTCCCTGATCCTATTTCCTCTAAAGCTTTACTCTTCTTGGCAAAATTAGGTAGTGAGAATTTGCCTGCATTTTTAGTTGGGCATTAAGTAAGAGTGCCTGGATGAGAAGTCAGAAACCTAGATTCTAATTTCAGGTTATTCACTTAGTATCCTACAACAAACTTGGCCATGTCACTTACACACTACATTCCTCAGTTTCCACATTTGTATAGATGTGATGCTTCATATTTCCTGGCATATGTGCATCATAGGATGGTTGTGACGACCACATGAAGTAAAGCAAATGCAATGGTTTTATAGGCCGGCAATGCCCATTCACATTCTAGTTACTGTTATTCTCATAATGAGGGTTCCTCCCATCCTAGATCCACAAAAAACATGAAAGGCCACAGAGTCACAGAGACTTACAGGATAGAAAGACATTGAATCATTTGAGCAATGACACAGCACCTTTCCCCAGAGGCTTATGAGTCACAAATGAAAAAATGATTTCTCCTGTTGCAACAAGTAATATCCATGAGTCATCTTCCACCTCTGACTGTAATTAATCCCCTGGTACCAGCCTGCATATCTCAGAGGTTGTAGGGCAGGTAGTAGAAAGCCAAGATACTACCTACCCAAACTTCTGATTAACCATGTGAGTGCACAGTCCTTATTGTTGGAAATCTTACCAATGGCATATAATATAAGATTTGTTGCCTAGTCAGTGTAAATAAAGGACATTTTTGTCTGCTTCCTCGCTAGTCAGAGATACTTCTGGTACAATCTGAAAAGTGCAGAATGCACAGGAGATTAAACTTGAGTTCTACTGAAGGCAAGGATATGCTCAGTTATAATTTCTTTCCCAGCACTTTATGAATGTTTGAAAATAAAGCAATGTTGAAATAATTTTATAGTGAACATCTGTATGGCCATCACTTTATATCAACATTACTATTCCAGTAAATTTGCTCCATCTCATGTCTATTCATCTATCTACCTCTCAGTATATCCATTAATCCATTTTTATGCACTTCAAAGTAAATTTTCTGAGGATACTTTTAAAACTAAACAACAGATAATTCAGACAACAAAGTATTGTTTTCCTCTTCAATAAAGAATTGGTAAAAATTCAAAAAACTAACAAAGAAACTCTAGACTTAAATTTGACACTTGACCAATTGGACTTCATAGACACCTACAGAATACTCCACCCAATAACCACAGCATCATGCAATATACCTTTGTAACAAACCTGCACATGTACCTCAGAATCGAAAATACAAGTTGAAAAACAAATGAGTAAAAATTGTGTAACAGCCGCATCTCTAAGGGAACATAATGTAGTTACCATTTCTGAAAAATCAATTATTAACTCCCCACAGAATAAACCTCAAATACAGAAAGATATTCATAAATATCTAGATATATCTAGAGACAGATATCCATATATATCTAGATTTATTTGTTGCCTAGTCAGTGTAAATAAATATATGTCTATATAACCATATATCCATATATCATATATATCTATATATCCATATGAGAGATAGATAGATAGATATGAGAATATATATAGAGAGAGATATCCACATATATATCTTATATCAGAGAGATATATAGAGAGAAATATCTATGTATCTATCTAGAGAGATATATAAATAAATAGATCTCTCTATATAAAAATATGTCTACATAGTTACAACAGAGATATAGATATCTCTTCATGATTCTTCATATATATCTTCATTATTCTCTTTCATTTGAAACATTAATTAAGCACCTACCATATATCAGGCATTGATCTAGGTGATGTGAATGAAGAGTCAGAAGCCTGCCTCTAGGATTTTATGTTCTAGTGCAAAAGGTAGTCAATAAACAAGTAAATGGAAGAAAAACCAATATGATTACATTTAAAGAAAATAAATAGGATGATGTGAGAGAGAATGATAAGCAGAGAACTATATGAGTTCAGGGGAATCAGGAAGAGGAGAATCTGAGAATATTGAAAGAGTTTGCCATGACATCCTGAGAAGCAGAATCATCAGAGGCAAGTACAAAGGTCCTAAGACAGGAACAAACTTCTGTTCAGACAACAGAGTAGGAGGCCTGTGTGACCTAAAACCATTTGCCATGTGGTTTCCTCACTATCACTTGAATTTCATTCCTCCATGAGTATGATTGGCCTTGGCTTTTTGACAGCATTTGAAATAATTCTTTTCCTTATATTTTTATTTATTTATTATACTTTTGGGGTACATGTGCAGATCGTGCAGGTTTCTTACATAGCTATATACATGCCATGGTGGTTTGCTGCATCCATCCCCCCATCATCTACATTAGGTATATCTCCTAATGTTATCCTTCCCCAATCTCCCCACCCCCTGCTATCCCTCCCCTGACATTGCCACCCTCTGACAGGCCCCAGTGTGTGATGTTCCCTTCCCTGTGTCCATGTGTTCTCATTGTTCAACACCCGCCTATGAGTGAGAACATGCAGTGTTTGGTTTTCTGTTCTTGGATCAGTTTGCTGAGATTAATGGTTTTCAAATTCATCCATGTCCCAAAAGGATGTGAACTTATCATTTTTATGGCTGCATAGTATTCCGCGGTGTATATCTGCCACATTTTCTTTGTGCAGTCTATCATTGATGAGCATTTGGGTTGGTTCCAAGTATTTGCTATTGTAAATAGTGCCATGATAAATATTCGTGTGACTGTGTCTTTATAATTAAATGTTTCATAACCCTTTGGGTATATACCCAGTAATGGGATTACTGGGTCAAACGGTATTTCTAGTTCTAGATCCTTGAGGAATCACCACACTAACACGGTAAATGCAAAAGAACAGAAATTATTACAAACAGTCTATCAGACCACAGCACAATCAGACTAGAACTCAGGATCAAGAAACACACTCAAACCCACACAACCACTTGGAAACTGAACAACTTGCTTCTGAGTGTCAACTGGATAAACAATGAAATGAAGACAGAAATAAAGATGTTCTTCAAAACCAACCAGAACGAAGGCACAACTTACCAGAATCTCTGGGACACCTTTAAAGCAGTGTCGAGAGGGAAATTTATAGCAATACATACCCACCAGAGAAGAGAGGAAAGATCTAAAATCGACACCCTATCATCAAAATTGAAAGAGCTAGAGGAGCAAGATCAAAAATACTCAAAAGCTAGCAGAAGACAAAAAATAACTAAGATCAGAGGAGAACTGAAGGAGATAGAGACACAAAAAAAACCCTTGGAAAAAATCAATAAATCCAGGAGTTGGTTTTTTGAAAAGATCAACAAAATAGACCACTAGCCAGATTAATAAAAAAGAAAAGAGAGAATAATCAAATAGACACAATAAAAAATGATAAAGGGGATATCACCACAGATTCCATAGAAATACAAACCACCATCAGAGATTACTACAAACAACTCCATGCACATAAACCAGTAAACCTGGAAGAAATGGATAAATTCCTGGACACTTGTATCCTCCAAAGCCTAACCCAGGAAGAAGTTGAAACCCTGAATAGACCAATAACAAGGTCTGAAGTTGAGGGAGCAATTAACAGCCTACACACCAAAAAAAGCCCAGGTCCAGATGGGTTCACAGCCTAGTTCTACCAGACATACACAGAGGAGCTGGTACCAATCCTTCTGAAACTATTCCAAACAATCCAAAAAGAGGGAATCCTTCCGAAATCATTTTATGAGACCAACATCATCCTGATACCAAAACTCAGCAGAAACTCCACAAGAAAAGAAAACTTCAGGCCAATATCCATGATGAACATAGATGGAAAAATCTTCAATAAGATACTGGCAAACTGATTGCAACAGCACATCAAAAAGCTTATCCATCACAATCAAGTAGGCTTCATTTCTGGGATGCAAGGCTGGTTCAATGTATGCAAGTCTATAAACGTAATTCACCACATAAACAGAACCAAAGACAAAAACCACATGATGATCTCAATAGATGCAGAGAAGGCCTTTGACAAAATTCAACAGCTCTTTATGCTAAAAACTCTCAATAAACTGGGTATCAAAGGAACATATCTGAAAATAATAAAAGCTATTTATGAAAAACCCACAGCCAATATCATACTGAATTGGCAAAAACTGGAAGCATTCCCTTTGAAATCTGTCACTAGACAGGATGCTCTCTCTCACCAATTGTATTCAATATAGTACTGGAATTTCTAGCCAGAGCAATCAGGCAAGAAAAAGAAATAAAGGGTATTCAATTAGGAAAGGAGGAAGTCAAATTGTCTCTATTTGCAGATGGCACGATTGTATATTTAGAAGGCCCCATTGTCTCAGCCCAAAATCTCCTGAAACTGATAAACAACTTCAGCAAAGTCTCAGGATACAAAATCAACGTGCAAAAATCACAAGCATTCCTGTACACCAATAACAGACTTAAAGAGAGCCAAATCAAGAATGAACTGCCATCCACAATTGCTACAAAATACCTAGGAATACAACTAACAAAGGATGTAAAGGACCTCTTCAAGGAGAACTACAAACCACTGCTCAACAAAATAAGGGAGGACACCAACAGATGGAGAAACATTCCATGCTCATGGTTAGGAAGAATCAATATTGGCAGCAAACCACATTGCCATATATGTACCAATGCAACAATTTTGCCTGTTCTTCACATGTACCCCAAAACTTGAAATGCAATAAAAATATATATATAAAGAAAGTATCTCCTCTTCCAGTCTCCCATCTCATCATTGAGATCTCATTTAGAGTCATCCACTGGTATTGCTTAACTTCCAGTTATAGGATTTCACCCCTTCCCTGATGCCATATGTGAATTCAGTACAATGTGGTTTATGTTTATTCTAGAGGTGCCATCCTCATCCTCAACCTGACAGCCACAGACACACAGCACATGACATATCTTCTCATTACCCATTCCCTTCTTGGCTTTGGTGCCTGGGCAGAGAGGGTAGCTGCTCTTTGCAGCTGGTTGTCCCATCATCTGCCAAGCTCTGGATGAGTCTGTGGCTTTTATGGGCCTCAGATGGGAGAAAGTGCATGCTGATTGGCCCATGGGCAACCATGGGTAGGCCCAGAAAATACGCCACAAGTTCCCACTCTGGTCAGTGGTAATCACAGCCCTGCCCAAACCTTCTGGCCTTCCCTGGCCTGAACAAAGGGCACACTCTTCTGCCCAGGAATCTGGCTGCATCCTGCTGCCATTCATAGCCCCTGGACTTGGCACTGACTTTGCTCTGAGATTAGAATGGGCACCCACAGTAGAGAGAAGCCAGGCAGTGAAAGCAGGCACTTCAAAGCCTGTGAGGGCAGTGGGGGCTTCCTGGGAGCTCAAGAGTGCAGGAATGCCTGAGGCTGCAGCTGTGGTTTGGGTGGTTGCAGCTGCACAGGGTTGGAGGGAGTAGCCAGGGATCCTGCCCACTCTGTGGAGCAAGAGGTCATTTGTTGCCATAGTTTGGGCAGCAGCAATGACAACCAGGGAGCTCCCACCCCATTTCTAAAGGGGCAGGGCTTCTGCTCATCCCCAGCTTTTGCTGGCTCCATGGAGCATGTAGCCCCAGCCACACCTCCCTGCTGCAGCTTGTATGATGGAAGGAGCTAGCCATCAGAAGCAGCCACTGACAATATCCCCAATTAATCTACCAGTCCAGGAACTATGAAACCCACAAAGATTATGGCAGAAAATGGACTACTACAATCTTAGGCTAACGGAGGCACCAATCTAGCTGCTGTGCCAGATATGCAATTGTTACTGGAAAAAGCCTCTAGAACTATGCACTGGCACTAATTTGGAAATGCGTTCTTTTCCACACTTATCAGGAAGCAAGTTCAGAAGCAAGGTACATTCTCCTAGCATAGATATCACTAAGCATTCCCCAAAACTCCCAGGGCTATCTGATCTCTCCTTAGCCACAGTATTGCCTGTGGGATCTTGATTATCTGGAAACCTGTGGAACATTGCTCTGGTCCAATATAGTGATGACATCACTGGAGCTGAGGAAGAGGAAGTAGCACGTACTCTCTACCAGCAAGTACTCTGTAGCAGCAAGTACTCTGTAGTAGGTTGCTACAGAAGCAACAGGAACAGGAAACTACTGCAATACTCATGAAAACTACTTGTACCAAGTAACATGTACAATCAAGTTTATAGCAATATTATGTACACTAGAAAAATTTGGAAACTGCTCCAACATCCATTGACAGAATGTGTTAGTCTAAATTGTCTAAGAAGCAGACACCAAGATGAGATGACACTTGCAAACATTTTGTTAGGGAGATACCTATATAAAAGGAAATGGGGAAGACAATGAGAAAAGCTAAGAAAGATGCAAGTCAGACCCAAGTCAAGAAGAGAGGAAGAGAAGATAGGCAGAAGCATGTGAGACCGTCGTGAAGTAGAAGCACGAATCAGCAAAGTTACTGAGAAATTCTTGAACCAAAATGGACCAACAAAGGAGTCCTGTGTATCCCAGGTATTAGTCTGCCTTAGAATCCATACTGCCCACAATCATTAGCAAGGAGCAGACCACGGGAAGTGGGGTGTCAGAAAAACTACTACAAGGGATTTCAAAGTGAGAAGCTGAAATCCTGGGTCATTTACACTCCTGAAGGAGGTCTACAAATTTATTCACATGGCTGCTACACAGATGGAGGGATAAATTAATTACATTTTAATCACATAATGGAACATCCTGCAGCAGTGAAAATGAATAAGCCTCTGCTACAACACCACAACAGATAAGATTTAGATCTGTTGATTTTTTTTTAAATCACAGAATAAAATAGAAGAACATTTTTCATTAACTTCAGTGACAGGCAAACTAGAAAATATATGATTCAGGGGTGTGTGTGTGTGTGTGTGTGCGCACACGCGTGCGAGTGCACAAAGCTATAAATCAAAAATAAAAGAATACAAAGAAACATTCATAATGTTGCTATTTGCAGGTAAGGATGAGGGTGAGCAGATGCAAAGTACAGGGAAGGAGTAGGTATGTATTGTAGATAATTTTTGAGACTTTGGAGTGGATTATTCACTTAATAAAGTATTACATAGTTAATATTAAATATGGCGGTGCATGGACCAATGGTAACAGTGTGTCACAAAGCAAGGTTGTGACTACTCCAATTCTCTGCACATTGTTAAGATATGTTTAATTAAAATAAACTTTCAGGAAGTTGAGGAAGTCGAGTGCTTTCTAAGAAACTTCTTTTTGTATAAAACAGGCTATGACTTTACACTGAACATCCTCGGGGAGTCTGTGTACTCACCCAACCACTGCTGTCACTCCCAGAATCAGGTTATTCAGGCATCAGTATATGAAAGGAAAATTCTTTAAGAAACCAGCCATATACCCCAGAGCTTAAAGTATAATGAAAAAAAGATTTAAGAATCTAGCCCTCATCCAAAGCCAAAAAAATAAATGACAGATTGCCCCTTTAGCTAATTCAATCAAATTCCATTTTCAGTGGTAGAATATGGATTAGAACACTTATATTTAAATTTTATACCTAAATGCTATCAATCTTAATTTCTGAAGTGCTCAGTAAGAAAAAAATAATAACTCCAAGTTTTGTATGTCCTTCTTTAGAAAATTTAGGCCTGAGAAAGAGGAAGTGGCAATTGCTCTGTAGTAGCTTGTTACAGAAGCAATAGAAACAGGAAACTAGTGCAATATACATGAAAAATAACTGTACCAACATGTACAATAACGGGCGCGGTGGCTCACGCCTGTAATCCGAGCACTTTGGGAGGCTGAGGCGGGTGGATCACGAGGTCAAGAGATCGAGACCATCCTGGTTAACATGGTGAAACCCCGTCTCTACTAAAAAACTACAAAAAAATTAGCTGAGCACGGTGGCGTGTGCCTGTAATCCCAGCTACTCAGGAGGCTGAGGGGGGAGAATTGCCTGAAACCAGGAGGCAGAGGTTGCGGAGAGCCGAGATCGCGCCATTGCACTCCAGCCTGGGTAACAAGAGCCAAACTCCGTCTCCAAAAAAAAAAAAAAAAAAAGTTTACAGCAATATTGTGTATTATAGTACAAAATGTTGCCACATGCTTTTTCATGAGGCAAAAATGGGACAATTCAAGATATCAATTTAAAAACAAAACCTTGGAGGGCAACATCTATAACAGATAATTCACATAAAATAAAAAATTAATTCTTCAGAAACATAAAAAGATATCCAACCTGGCTCATATGAGAAAAGGGAAAACAAATTAAATTATTTTTCACCTACGAAAACAACAAATTTTATTTAAGTGTTGTAATAATCTGTTAGAATTTGGATTAGTAGTAGTAGTCACTAGATTTGGTAGAAGTGATACAAGCTGGTAGAGCCTCTTGAGGATAGCTGGGCAATATGTATCAAAAGTTATCATTATCATACCCTTTACTCAGTTTCCTAGCCAAAATACCTTTTATTCCAACAGAAATATTCACAATAATATTTACAGTCACATTGATTAGTAAAAGATTGAAAACAAGCTAAATGTCAACAATGGGGGAAACAGTGTGATTAAACAGATTAATAAATGCAACTGTTCGATAAAATATAATACAAACATTAAAAGGAGTGAGGCTTCTCTTTTGATACTGTTGGAGGCAAATCACCCAAAAACATTAAGTGAAATGAAAGCTGAGCAATGTGAATAATACATTGTCTTTTGTTGCAGGAGAGAATAAAGAATATGAATATAATACGTTTTCAAATGCAATGCAAGCCTTGTATATCTGGAAGAATAACAAGAGCTTGTAACAGCGATGATCTCCAGGAAAGGAGACTGAAGATTAGAAATCAAGGAATGGGCCAGGCGCGGTGGCTCAAGCCTGTAATCCCAGCACTTTGGGAGGCCGAGGCGGGTGGATCACGAGGTCAAGAAATCGAGACCATCCTGGTCAACATGGTGAAACCGCGTCTCTACTAAAAATACAAAAAATTAGCTGGGCATGGTGGCGTGTGCCTCCATTACTACTCAAATCTTCTGAGTAGTAATCTCAGAAGATTACTACTTCTGAGTAGTAATCCCAGCTACTCAGAAGATTACTACTTCTGAGTAGTAATCCCAGCTACTCAGAAGATTACTACTTCTGTGAAGTAATCCCAGCTACTCAGAAGGCTGAGGCAGGAGAATTGCCTGAACCCAGGAGGCGGAGGTTGTGGTGAGCTGAGATCAAGCCATTGCACTCCAGCCTGCGTAACGAGAGCGAAACTCCATCTCAGAAAGAAACAAAGAAATCAAGGGATGAAGGGGGACGTGGTTTTTACTCCATATACTTTCATACTTCTGAATTTTTTTCCATTTGCATTGTTTGTTATTCATCACCCACCAAAAAAAAGAGAAGGTGGGAGTAAGAAGAAATAAAACCAGAAAGAAAGGGGGAAAAAAGAAGGGAGGAAGGGAGGAAGAATAAAAGACAGGGCGGGAAACAAGGTTAATAGCAAATTGTTAATAGCAGGGCAAAAAGTCCCTAACTGCATTAAAACAAGAATTTTTTCCCCCTGGAGAGCTCAACTTTGCTTCAGCAGAAAATAACTAGCAAACATTGTTTTCCCAATTACATCTGAGCCCCTGGAACCTCAGGTTCTCAAGGGAATGAATATTGATCTCTTATGGCCCAGCTATATACTCACTGATGAGGAGGAATTAAAAAGAGAGACCTTGGTCAGCAATCAGTGCCAGTTGCAGAAAGAGAACATGTAGGCAACCTCAAAGTAAGTAAAACAAAGCAAATAGCATTCTTTTCTAAACCTGCCATGTACCATGCCAGTGCATTGTGGAAATTTTGGAGCAAAAAATTAGCCAAAGTCCCTGCATGTTTTACCTCAAAACCAGGAGGAATTACTTCATCCCTGGTGATTTACTGGAAATTTTACTGGAAATAAAGGGATGGACTTGATTCAGGCTGAGTATTACCTGGGAAAGAATATGAATGAACAAATGATTGAATCAATAAATTGACTGCTCAATTAACCAGTCAATATAATATGCCTTTAATGTATCATTTGCATTGTTATTAAAGTCATTTGCTGGGCATACTTTCCATATGCAGAAATTTACATAATTTGCTCACTTAAACCTCACATCACTGCACAATAGGCCTTACATTTCCTTCATTTTTTAAACTTTTTGTTATTAAATACTATTATTAAATATTAGATTCACAGGAAGTTCCAAAGATAATAGGGAAAAGTATCAAATATCCTTCACATACTTTTTTCTCAAGGGTTCAATTTTATATAATTAATTACAATATGACATCAAAACAGGATTTTGATACCAGGACAAGAATGTGTATAGTTCTACGTCATTTCAGATGTGTTTAGATTTGTAGAGCTATCACTACAGTGAAGATACAGACTTGATGATCACAGATCTCAGATTCTACATGTCTTCTTTGTGCTACCCCTTCTGGTCACACCATACCTCTCCACCGTCTGGCAATCACCAGTGTTCTCTAGTTCTGTAATTTCGTCATTTTGATAATATTTTGTAAATGGAATTATATAGTACATGTCCTTTTGATGTTGGCTTTTTTATACCTAGAATAATGCCCTAGAGAGTCATCTGAGCTGCTGCAAGCATCAACAGTTTATTCCTCTTTATTTTGAGTGGTATTCCATAATACGGATATAATACCAATTGCTAAACCACTCATTTACTGTAGGGCATTTGATTATTTACAGATTTTTGGCTACTACAAATTAAAATATTATAAAAAAAATTTTGTGCAGGCTTTTGTGTGAATAAAGTTTTATGCAAATATAATTGCCCACAAGTCCAAGAACCGGGTTGTATGGTAAGTGTACGTCTAGCAGCTTTTTACAAAACTGCCAAACTGTTTCCCAGAGTTATTACCATTTTCACCAGCAATGTATGAGTAATCCAGTTACTCTGAGTCTTTCCCAGCATTTGCCATCATCACGATTTGTTTTGTTTTGTTTTCATTCTAGTCATTCTATAGTGACATCTCACTTGTAGCATAGTGATATCTCTTCTTTTTCTTACTTTGCATTTCCCTAAATGGCTAATGATGTTGGACATATTTTCATGTGCTTATTCACAATCCATATAGCCCTTTTTGGTAAAATGTCTGCTCATATTGTTCAGGCATTTTCTAATTTAATTTTGTTTTGTTTAGTTTGCAAGTTCTTTATATTCTCTAAACATATGTCCTTTACGACATACATTGTTCAAAAATATTTTCTTCCAGTGTTGCGTGCTTCTTCATCCTTTTAACTGGATCTTTAACAGAGCAAAAGTTTAATTTTAATGAGGTCCAATTACTGAATTTTTTTGAGGGGCGGTATGCTTTTGATGTCATGTCTAAGAACTCTTCGCAACACCTCTCCTAAAAATTTTGCCCTGAAGATTTTGTCTAAGATTACTCTCTAAAGGTTTTATGGGTTTATATTTTACATTGAAAGCTAAGATTCATGTTGAGCTAATTTTTATATAAGGTATGAGGTTTAGGTTTGGGTTCATTTTTTTGCCTATGAATATCCAATTGTCTCAGCACTATTTACTAAAAAGCCTTCCTCCATTGAATTGAAGCTGCTCAAAAATCAAATGACTGCACTTGTGTGGATCTATTTGTGGATTCACTATTTTGCTCCATCTTTGTATCTATCTTTCCACTAATACCACAGTGTTAATTATTGTAGATACATATTTTAAAAAATCAATGTTAGGCAAAGTGATTCATCTCATTTTTTTTGTTTGTTTTCAGAATTGTTTTGCCTATTCTGACTTCTTTGCTCCTCCCTAGAAATTTAGAATATTCTTGTTAACATACTAAAAATACTATGCTGAGATTTTGATTTCAGATGTATTAAACTTGTACATAATTTGGGGAGAACTGACACCACTCCATGGAGTCTTGTATTTCCTAAACACAATATATCTATTTATGTAGATCTTCTTTGATTTCTTTTATCAGCATATTGTAATTTTCATCATCAAGTCCTATATTGGTTTTGTTACATTTATACCTAAGTATTTCACTTTTTGAACTATTATTAATGCTGTTGTGTTTATTCCAGCTTCCACAAATTTATTGTTATTATGAAAATAGTATGGATTTTTTAGAACTGTGTTGTATTCCCCAACTTTTGTGAACTCGCTCATCACTTCTAGAAGTTTTTGGTAGATTCTTGGAATCTTCCACCTAAACCCTCGTGTCATCTACAAATGACAGTTTTATTTCTTCTTTTCTGACCTGTATCATTTTTATGCGTATATATCCTCTCCTCTGACTAGAACTTCCCAAACTATGTTGAATAACACTAAAGAGAATGAGTATCCTTGCTTGTTCCCAATTTTAGGGGTAAGCATTTAGTCTGTAATGATTAAGTAGGATGTTAGCTATACGTTTTCCTGTAGACATTCTTCATCAGTTGTCCTGCAGAAATTGTCCTCTTTTCCGAGTTTTCAGAGATTTTTAGGTAATAAGTAGATGTTGAATTTTGTCAAATTATTTTTGTTCATCAATTTATATGATCCTATGATTTTTCTCTTTTAGACCTGTACTATACCCAATTAGGTCATTGTGTATAATTTTATACACATAGCTGAAATCTATTTGCTAAATTTTTAAAAAGATTTTTGCATCTATATTCATTAAAGATATTGAAGTATGGTTTTCTTCTTTGTGTGCTTTTTTTCAGCTTTTGCTAGCAGGGTAAAGACTAAGCTAGGAAATGTCCTTTTCACATCTGTTTTCTGAGAGAAATTGTATAGAATTGAAGTTAATTATTTCTTATACATTTAGTGAATTTTCCAGTGATATTTTAAAAGGAAGTTTTTACATTATAAATTTAATTCTCTTCATGGATGTAGAGTTATTCAAATATCAGTTTCATAGGGGTTAGTTTATACTTCTTAATTAATGGATTCATTTCATTGGTCAAATTAATATCTGTAGAGATGTTTGTAGCATTCTGTTATTATTGTGTTTTTTCTATCTACAGGGTCTGTTGTGAAATCCCTGTTTTTCCTGACTTAGTAATTTGTATCTTCTTCCTTTTATCTTTGACAGCCCTTCTAGAGGTTTGTCAGTTTTACTGATTTTCTTCAAAACCCACTTCTTGTTTTATAGTATTTTATATTGTTATTCTGTTTCCAATTCATTGAAGTCTGTTTTTATATTTGTTATACTCTTTTTTCTACATATTTTGGATTTAGTTTGTTGTTCATTTTCAACATTTTTAAAGTAGAAGGTTATATTAATGATTTGAGTCTTTTTCTCTTTTTAATGTCAGCATTTAGTACTACAGAATACTCACTACACCCTGCTTTAGCTGCACCTCATAAATTTCAAGTGTTGTATTTTTATTCAGTTCAATATTTTGTATTTCCCTTGTGACTGCCTCTTTGATCCAAAGATTGTTTATAAATGTATTTTTTCCCAATTATCTGGAGAGTTTCCTGTTACATTTCTGTTGTTTATATCTTGTTCAATTTCATTGTGGCCAGGAACATATTCTCTGTGAATTCCATTCTTCTAAAATTATATCGATTATATACAATCTATCTTGATATATATTTCACAAGTGCTGGAAAAAAATATGTATTCTAGTCATGGAAGGTAGGATGTTATATAACTGTCATTGATGCCCTGTTGGCTGACGGTGTTGAGTTCTTCTATATTCTTGTTGATTTTCCATCTAGTCTAATAAATTGCTGAGAAAAGAATATTAAAATCCCCAGCTATAATTATAGATTGGCCTGTAGCTCAATTCAATTTTTCAGTTTTTGCTTTATATAAGTTGTAGTTTACTTGTTTAGTGCCTACACACTTAGGATTGCTATTTCTTCTTGATAGATTAGCACTTTTATTATTATGTAATGTTCTTCTTCCTCCTTGGTGATTTTCTTTGCTGTGAAATATACTTTACCTAATACTTCTATAGCCATTCATTCTTTTGATTGATGTTTGCATGATACATGTTTTCTTCCTTTTATTTTAAACCTACATGTGTCATTATATCTGAAGTGAGTTTCTTGTACACAGAATATAATTGTTTCATTTTTCTATCTACTCTCCCATATTCTGCCTTTTAGTTGTTATTAAATGAAAGAAACATGAAACATCAGAAGGTTAAGAAAGTAGAAAAAGGCCGGATGTGTTGGCTCATGCCTGTAATCCCTATACTTTGGGAGGCCAAGGCGGATGGATCAGGTGAGGTCAGGAGTTTGAGATCAGCCTGGCCAACAGGGTGAGATCCCGTCTCTACTAAAAATAGAAAAAGTAGCTGGGCATAGTGGCTGCCTCATAGGCTGAGGCAGGAGAATCACTTGAACCTGGGAGGCAGAGGTTGCAGTGAGCTGAGATTGCACCACTGCATCCAGCATGGGCAACAGAGTGAGACTGTATCTCAAAAAAAAAAAAAGAAAGAAAATAGTGAAATGGCAAACAACTTTAGGGCATCAATGACCACATACAAAATAGTTTTCTTCATTTTTAAAACAGTAAGGGTCATGAATTCCCATTATAAAAGTGAAAGTTTAGAAGTTGATAAGTTTAAAAAATAATGTTATTTTTCACCTACTGCCACACCCATGAATAACTATACTTGAATTTGGTGTGCACACTTTCTGGCATCTAATCACTAATAAATAAAGAGAATGAAAGCAAGAGACAGTTTAGTTTTTCAAAGGGTCCACATTCTCCATATTTTTCTACAACATGCTCTTCTCTTTGGACTCCATAAGAGTACATATTTATCTCACTGCCTTAGACTAAGTATTAATAAATAATATGAATCTACTGAAATTTATACAATTCCATTTCCTGATTTTGCTACTAGAAGGTTTTGGTTAACTTATTTACAATCCAAGTTACATAACATTATATTATCTATAATATGCATGTTACTGATACTATAAACAAGTGCATGAACATATTAACTTCTGGATGAATTCTATAATCCCCATTGTACAGAGGAAGTAAGTAGGACCAGAGGGAGTTATATGCTTTTTTCTATTAACTGGTGAGACAAATATTCAAAACCAGGGTTTCCTATTTCCTTTTCACTGCACAACGTTGACTATGAATGAAGCCTGAGAAACTCAGCACTACCCATATGTTAAGCATGTTTAAAATGCTAGGGTAAACCCACATGGCATGAGCTTACCTATGTAACAGACATTCACATGTACCGCCAAACATGAATGCTAAAAAAAAGATGCTTAGATAGTTGGCCATTTTCTTTGTAGCATTCATTTAATTAGAAAACACCTTCAACATAGATGAAACAAATATTTCATATTGAACCAGCCAATGATTAGCTCGACATAAACACAGAAATGTACAGATCCTGTGCGAGATCGGAGAGGGGATTTACACTAATTTCCTCAGCTTTTGAAAAGCATCCCCATATTTTCATATTATTTTATTTCAATCCAGATGATTAAAGTCAAGTTGATATGATAAATGGCATTTGTCTGTCGAAATTGTAGCTTAAGTAGACCTCTGGCCTATTCAAACTTCCTCTAGTGAGTGTTTATCCAAATGAAAGAAACACTTTTTGAAAGGACCACATTTCTTTTATTTTACAGTAAATTTACCCTATGAAGAAACTTACACTAACTTGATATACCTCAGTATTCACTAAAAGTTAGATTGAATAGAATTTTTTCTGCTTTCTCGTTCCTCCACTGCAGAACAGAAAAAAAAAAAAAGCAATAGAAAATGTAAGGGTATGTCTCTGAGTTATTTTGCTTGTAAAAAATAACACCTAGATGGGAGCTGTATTCTAAGGATACTAGTACAAAGATACTTTAAAGCCTTCAAACATATGTAAAATATGACCATATTTAAGGAAATTTCTCTCTAATTTATGCTAATTTCAAGAGATTTATCCAAAATTAAAATGGTAAGTGGCTGTGAAAAATTATAAAGGGGTACCTAATTACATTTTAATATTACTTTATGTACAGATTAATAAAGTGTTTAATATATTAATATATTTAATAGCTTGTTTAATATAGTGAAAAATTATCTATGTTTTTAACACATTAAAAGTCAGTCTTCTTTTAAGATTTTATTTTTAACTTTTTTATTTTGAAGATAAATTCATTTCATCTTTCATCAAGTAAATCACCCTTGATGATTGTAAATAAATTTTTTAATTTAGGAAATAAAAAACACTATTTTTAGCTTTGTCATGAAAATCCAATTACAAAAAAGTGACTTGAAATATAGAGCCATTTCAATGCAAGAAGTCACAAAGATTTCCCTTCTTTTCTGGGTCCTTCTTTTGCTCCTTTCTAGACTTTCAGTAGCCATGACACCAGGAAACAGTACTGAAGTAACTGAATTCTATCTTCTGGGATTTGGTGCCCAGCATGAGTTTTGGTGTATCCTCTTCATTGTATTCCTTCTCATCTATGTGACCTCCATAGTGGGTAACACTGGAATGATCTTACTCATCAACACAGATTCCAGATTTCAAACACCCATGTACTTCTTTCTACAACATTTGGCTTTTGTTGATATCTGTTACACTTCTGCTATCACTCCCAAGATGCTCCAAAGCCTCACAGAAGAAAATAATTTGATATCATTTCAGGGCTGTGTGGTACAATTACTGGTTTATGCAACCTTTGCAACCAGTGACTGTTATCTCCTAGCTATGATGGCAGTGGACCGTTATGTTGCCATCTGTAAGCCCCTTCACTACACTGTAATCATGTCCCAAACAGTCTGCATCCAGTTAGTAGCTGGTTCATACATCATGGGCTCAATTAATGCCTCTGTGCAAACAGGTTTTACATTTTCACTCTCCTTCTGCGCATCCAATAACATCAGCCACTTTTTCTGTGATGCTCCCCCAATTCTTGCTCTTTCATGCTCCAACATTGACATCAACAACATTCTACTTGTTGTCTTTGTGGGATTTAACTTGATGTTCACTGGGTTGGTCATTATCTTTTCCTACACCTACATCATGGCCACCATCCTGAAGATGTCTTCTACTGCAGGGAGGAAAAAATCTTTCTACACATGTGCGTCCCACCTGACAGCAGTTACCATTTTCTATGGGACACTCTCTTACATGTACTTACAGTCTCATTCTAATAATTCCCAGGAAAATATGAAAGTGGCATCTATATTTTATGGCACTGTTATTCCCATGTTGAATCCTTTAATCTACAGTTTGAGAAATAAGGAAGTAAAAGAAGCTTTAAAAGTGATAGGAAAAAAGTTCTTTTAAATTATCCCCAGCTGTTAATATTCAGCTCAACAAATCATCCAGCACAGTTGTTCTGCCAAAATTTAATGTTTCTACAACAGGAAACATGTAGAAAGATGTCAAATTAATAGTCTAACATCGCTTCTAAAGGAATTAGAAAAACAAGAGCAAATCAACCACAAAACTAGCAGAAGAAAGAAATAACTAAAATCAGAACAGAACTGAACAAAATTGAGACTCAAAAATTTATGCAATGAATGAATGAAACCAAAATTTGGTTTATTGAAAGGATAAATAAGATTGGTAGGCTGCTAACTAGATTCACAAAGAAAAAAGGAAAGGTCCAAATAAGCACAACCAAAAAGGACACAGGTGACATTACAACCAGTCCCATCGAAATACAAAAGATATTCAGAGAATATTATGAACACTTCCATGAAAATAAACTAGAAAATAGAGAGGAATTGGATAAAATCCTGAAAACACACAAATTTCCAAGATTTAATAAGGAAGAAATTGATACCCTGAGCAGACCGATACCAAGTTCTGAAGTGAAACTGTACTAAATACCCACCAACCAAAAGCAAAGCCCAGACCAGATGAATTTGTAGTCAAACTCTACCAGATGTAAAAAGAAGAGCAGGTGCCAATTCTACTACAAAAAAAATTGAGCAGGAGGGACTCCTTTGCAACTCATTCTATGAAACCAGCATCAGGTCTCTGATACCAAAACCTGGCAAAGACACAATGAAAAAGGAACACTGCAGGCTAATATTCCTGATGAACATAGATGCAAAACCATCCATGAAATGCCAGCAAACCAAATTCAATAGCACATCAAAAGTTAACCTTTGGATGCAAGGTTCGTTAAATATATGTAAATCACTAAATGTCATTCACCACATAAACAGCATTCAAAACAAAAACCGTATGATCTCAATAGATGCAAAAAAAAGCCTTCAATAAATTGCAACATACCTTCATAATAAAAATTCTCTACAAAATTAAGCATCAAAACAATGTACCTCAAAATAAATGCAATCTATGACAAATCTACAGCCAACCTCATAATTAATGGGCAAAATCTGGAAGCATTCCCCCTTGAAAACTGAAACAAGATAAGGATGCCCATTCTCACCACTCCTCTTCAACCTAGTTCTAGAAGTTCTACGCAGAGCAATCAGGCAAGAGAAAAGAAACAAAATGTACCCAAATTGGAAAAGAAGTTAAAACTATCTCTCTTTGTGGATCATATAATTCTATATCTAGAAAACTCTAAAGACTCTGCCAAAAGGCTCCTGGAGCTATTAAACTACTTCACTAAAATTTTATTTTACAAAATCAATGTACAAAAATTAGTAGCACTCCTTAACATCAATAATGTTAAGCTGAGAGCCAAATCAATAATGCAATTGAATTAATAAGAGCTACCAAAAAATAATAAAATATCTAAGAATACATCTAACAAGGAAGTGAAATATGTCTACAAGGAGATAATTACAAAACACTGCTCAAAGAAATCAGAGAGAACACAAACAAATGAAAAAACAACCAGACACACAAAGAGGATCTGGTACCATTCCTTCTGAAACTATTCCAAATAATCCAAAAAGAGGGAACCCTTCCCAAATCATTTTATGAGACCAACATCATCCTGATACCAAAACCTGGCAGAGACTCAACAAGAAAAGAAAACTTCAGGCCAATATCCATGATGAACATAGATGCAAAAATCTTCAATAAAATACTGGCAAACCGATTGCAACAGCACATTAAAAAACTTATCCATCATGATCAAGTAGGATTCATCCCGGGGATGCAAGTCTGGTTCAACATACGTAAGTCTATAAATGTAATTCACCACATAAACAGAAGCAAAAACAAAAACCACATGATTATCTCAATTGATGCAGAGAAGGCATTTGACAAAATTCAACAGCCCTTTATGCTAAAAACCCTCAATAAACTTGGTATTGATGGAACATATCTCAAAGTAATAAAAGCTATTTATGACAAACCAACAGCCAATATCATACTTAATGGGCAAAAACTGGAAGCATTCCCTTTGAAATCCGGCACTAGACAAGGATGCCCTCTCTCACCACTTCTATTCAACATAGTACTGGAAGTTCTAGCCAGAGCAATCAGGCAAGAAAAAGAAATAAAGGGTATTCAAATAGGAAAGGTGGAAGCCAAATTGTCTCTATTTGCAGACGACATGATAGTATACCTAGAAGACCCCATCATCTCAGCCCAAAAGCTCCTGCAACTGATAAGCAACTTCAGCAAAGTCTCAGGATATAAAATCAATGTTCAAAAATCACAAGCATTCCTATACACCAATAACAGACTTAAAGAGAACCAAATCAAGAACGAACTGCCATTCACAATTGCTACAAAGAAAATAAAATATCTAGGAATACAACTCACTAGGAATGTAAGGGACCTCTTTAAGGAAAACTACAAACAACTGCTCAACAAAATAAGAGAGGACACAAACAGATGGAGAAACATTCCATGTTCGTGGTTAGGAAGAATCAATATCGTGAAAATGGCTATACTGCCCAAAGTAATTTACACAATCAATGCTATCCCCATCAAACTACCATTGAATTTCTTCACAGAACTGGAAAAAAACACCATGAATTTCATATGGAACCAAAAAAGAGCCCGCATAGCCAAGTCAATTCTAAGCAAAAAGAACACAGCGGGAGGCATCACGCTACCAGACTTCAAACTATACTACAAGGCTACAGTAATCAAAACAGCATGGTACTGGTACCAAAACAGAGATATAGACCAATGGAACAGAACAGAGGCATCGGAGGCAACACAACACATCTACAACCATATTATCTTTGATAAACCAGACAAAAACAGACAATGGGGAAAGGATTCCCTATTTAATAAATGGTGTTGGGAAAACTGGCTAGCCATGTGCAGAAAGCAGAAACTGGACCCCTTTCTGACACCTTACACTAAAATTAACTCCAGATGGATTAAAGACTTAAACGTAAGACCTGACACCATAAAAACCCTAGAAGAAAATCTAGGCAAAACCATTCAGGACATAGGAGTAGGCAAGGACTTCATGAACAAAACACCAAAAGCATTGGCAACAAAAGCCAAAATAGACAAATGGGACCTAATCAAACTCCACAGCTTCTGCACGGCAAAAGAAACAGTCACTAGAGTGAATCGGCAAAGAATGGGAAAAAATCTTTGCAGTTTACGCATCTGACAAAGGGCTGATATCCAGAATTTACAAAGAACTCAAACAGATTTACAGGAAAAAAACAAACAAGCCCATTCAAAAATGGGCAAAGGATATGAACAGAAACTTTACGAAAGCAGACATACATGAGGCCAACAAACATATGAAAAAGTGCTCATCGTCATTGGTCATTAGAGAGATGCAAATCAAAACCACATTGAGATACCATCTCACACCAGTTAGAATGGCGATCATTAAAAAATCTGGAGACAGCAGATGCTGGAGAGGATGTGGAGAAATAGGAACACTCTTACACTGTTGGTGGGAGTGTAAATTAGTTCAACCATTGTGGAAGACAGTGTGGCGATTCCTCAGGGACCTAGAAATAGAAATTCCATTTGACCCAGCAATCCCATTACTGGGTATCTATCCAAAGGACTATAAATCGTTCTACTATAAGGACACATGCACACGAATGTTCATTGCAGCACTGTTTACAATAGCAAAGACCTGGAACCAACCCAAATGCCCAACGATGATAGACTGGACTAGGAAAATGTGGCATATATACACCATGGAATATTATGCAGCAATCAAAAATGATGAGTTTGTGTCCTTTGTAGGGACATGGATGAATCTGGAGAACATCATTCTCAGCAAACTGACACAAGAACAGAAAAAGAAATACCGCATATACTCACTCATAGGTGGGTGAGAAAAATGAGAACACGTGGACACAGAGGCGGTCTACTATACACTGGGGACTGTTGGGGGGAATGGGGGAGGGACAGCGGGGGAGGGCTGGGGGGGATAGCCTGGGGATGAATACCAAGTGTGGGTGAAGGGGAGGAAAGCAGCAAAGCACACTGCCATGTGTGTACCTATGCAACTATCTTGCTCGTTCTGCACATGTACCCCCAAACCTATAATGCAATAAAAATTTTAAAAATAAATAAATAAATAAATAAATAAATAAAAAATAAAAAAAAATAAAGTCATCCCTAAACTATCATTTAAAAAAAAAAAAGAAAAGAAAAGAAAAAACAATCCATGGATGAGAATAATCAATATCATTAAAATGGCCATACTACCCCAAGCAGTCTACAGATGCAATGCTATTCCTATCAACCACTGATGCAATCTTCCACAGAATTAGAAAAACTATTCTAAAATTCATATGAAACTGGAAAAAAAAAATCCCAAATAGCCAAAGCAATCCTTAGCAAAAAGAACCAAGCCACCACATTATCTGATGTCAAAACATACCATAGGCCTACAGTAGCCAAAACAGCAAGGTACTAGCATAAAAACAGTAACATAGGTGCAATCGAATGTAGAACCTGGAAAGAAAGTCTCTCTCACACACACACATGCACACATATGCACTCACACACACACACACCACAGCTATCTGACCTTTAACAAAATCAACAAAAGTAAGCAATGGAGAAAGGACTTCCTGTTCAATAAATGGTGCTGGCAATAAACCAAAAAAATAAATAAATAAAACTGACACCTATGTTTATCATATACAAAAGTTAACTCAAGATTGATTAAAGTTTTAAATGTAAGACCTCAGACTATAAGCATCCTAGAAGAAAACCTGGGAAACATCATTCTGAACATCAGCCTTGGGAAATAACTTATGACTAAGTCCTCAAAAGCTACTGCAACAAAAAATTTGATGACTTGGACCTAATTAAATTAAAGTGCTTCTGTATCGCTAAAGAGACTATCAACAGAGTATACAGGCAACCTACAGAATGGGAGAAGATTTTTAGAAACTATGAATCCAATAAATTTAATTAACAGAATGTATAAAAAACTTAAACTACTCAACAGGCAAAAAGTAAGTAACCCCATTAAAAAGTGGGCAAAGGATATGACCAGATACTTTTCACAAGAAAACATACAAGAAGCCCACAAACATGTGAAAAAACAGTCAACAAGACTAATCATCAGAAAAATACAAATCAAAATCACAATGTGATAACCACCTCATACCAGTAATAACGGCTACTATTACCAAGTCAGAAAACAACAGATGCTGGCCAGGCTGTGGAGAAAGGGGAAAGCTTACACACTGTGGGGAATGTAAATAAGTTCAGTCACTATAAAAAGCAGTCTGGATATTTCTGAAAGAATTTTTTAAAAATTTTCATTTGACTAAGTAATCCTATTACTGGATAATATCTAAAAGAAAATAAATTTTTCTATGAAAAAGACACATGTGCTTGTATGTTCATCACAGCACCATTCACAATAGCAACAACATAGAATCAACCTACGTGCCCATCAGTGGTGGACTGGATAAAGAAAATGTGGTACATATACACCATGGAATAGCACATAGCCATAAAAATGAACAAACTCAAGTCCTTTGCAGCTGCATGGATAAAGCTAAAAGCCATTATCCTAAGTGAATTAACACAAGAACACAAGAAGAGAAAAGCAAATACCTCATGTACTCATGTATAAGTGCAAGCTAAATATTGAGTACACATAGGCGCAAAGATGGGGAACAACAGACACTGGGAAATACTAGGGGGAAGGGAACAACTGGGGCAAGGGTTGAAAAAACTGACTGTTGGGTGCTATAGAAACGGCAGAGTGATCTGATCTCCTGACAACAGGGGGTGTAGCTCACCTTATTCTGTCTCCACTACTGCTCATGCCCCTGATGGAAGAACGAGCACAAAGATGGTCAGGTGCAGGAGCTGGGGCAAGCGCTTTGGGCTCTAGCCCCACTGTAGTGTCTAGGAGTGGGTGCCTACAGCCCCAGTATTAGACAAACAAATGCAAATGGAAAGAATCCAAGTCAATTATATAACAAAATAGCACTCCATCACAAAAGCCTGTAAAATACAAAAACACTATTTTTAAATATTGGCACTTGAAGAAAACGATAATCTCAGAAACTACAAAATTGTCAAATTGTTCCCTAAACCGGTAAGCAGATAAACATGACTAATGAATGAGTTTGGCTTTTTTAAAGAAAAATCATTCAAATAAATTGAATAATGCATCCTGAGATGCAAAGTTTAAGTGTCTTCTTTCCTCCTATCTACTTGGATTTATAAAGAGACAAACCATAATATAGGAAAAGATACACTGTTTTGAATATGGCATCTTCTTTTTTAAAGCCAGCCTAATTAATTAGAAATACTTTTTATGGAAAGTCTCATTGCCTGAGCAGTCCATATTTAGATAAATGAGAAAAGACACCTATAGCCAGCATTTTCATAGTCTTCACTAAGACAAATGTCGACAAAAAATTTAATATGGCATTCTTGTGTTTTAAGCTCACTCTTTTGGGGATACAGTCTCAGGACTTCTTTAATGTAGGAACTGCCAAATATAACTGCCATTACATGGTAAAAGGAGTTAAGGAATAGAGTCCTCATGTAAAGGTTAGAACATAGTTTTCTATTAGTCCTGCAAGGACAGACTTTCAAAATGTTTGATTCTAATAATACCATGCTGTGAGTAGATTGATTACTCTTCAGTTTGTAAATATAAGGGAGCTATGTGAAATTTCTTAACTGATCACAATGAGATACCACCTCACACCTGTTAAAATAGCTACTAACAAAAAGAAAAAGATGTGTTGAAGTTTTGTGTGAAAAAGATCCTTGTACACAGTTGATGGGAATATAAACCGGTACAGCCATTGTAAAAATGGTACAGAGCTTCCTCAAAAAGCTAAAAATAGAACTACCATACCATCCAGCATTTCCACTTCTTGATGTATATCCAAAGGAAATTAAATCAGTATGTTGAATACATATCGGCACTCTCATCTGTAATGTTCATTGCAGCACTATTCACAATAGTCAACATACATAAACAAATGTGAGTCGACAGATAAACAGATAAGAAAAACATGATACACACACACACACACACACACACACACACACACACACACAGGAATATTATTTAGCCATTAAAAATAAGAAAATCCTGTCATTTGCAACAGGATGGAGGAACCTGGAGAACGTTGTGCTATGTGAAATCAGCCAGATGCAGAAAAACAAATACTGAATGATCTCACTTGCATGTGGAATCCTTTTTCTACAAATACACCAATTCCACTCCTTTTGTTTCCTCTTGACAGGGAAGTGTTAGGATTGTATACTTTTTCTCAAGCCTTAATGCCAGGCTGTGTACTGTGACTCTCATTTATTTTTCCTAGGGCAGTGACATGAAGTGTTTAAAGTATCTTCTTCCAATCCAGAAGAGTCTAGTTGGCTGTCTCTGTGTGTTTGTGGTATATGAACTGCAGAGGCTCTTATTGGCACATCTATGGAGAGAGGGCAGGCAAAATCCTCCAGACAACCATGGTCTTGTAGTGGCGTCCATAGGCAGTATGTCCTGGGAGGTTCACGAGCAGCCTCTTGGTGGATTCTGAGGGCAGCCAGTAGAAACAATAACACTTTATGTACTGCACCCATGTTGCTGTGAGTCCCTGCCCCTTTCCCTGCTCTGAATTGTCCCAGGACTATTGAATCATTCATTCAGTATTCTGGGTGGGGCAAGAAAGAAAAGAACCCGTTAGGCTGGGGAAACTCACTTTCCCCTTTGGGAGAAATCACTGGAGGTGCAGGTCTCTTTGACATTAAGCTGTGCTGCCTTGAGGGAGGTTGATTCTGGTAAAATGAAACTGCTTTTCTTATCCTCTTCACAGTGTCTATTTTAGGTTTTTTTCTTCAGCAGGATACTTGGACCTCTCTACTGGCCTCCCAGGCTCCACAAATGTATTCTCCTCTGTGGGTGGTTGTCAATCATTGTTTCTGTGGGGACATGAGGGCTGAAAGCTCCTGAACACCACTGTGATGGTGGTCATATTTTCCTAGGTATATATCCTGGCTGCCATCCTGAAAGCGTCTTACACTGCAGGAAGAACACAAGCCTTCTCCATGTGAGCCTCCCACCTGAAAGCATTCACTGTTTTCTATGGGACTTCCCTTACACGTATCTACACCATGGGACCAATGGGTCTCAAAAGCAGAGGAAAGTGTTGCCTGTGTTCTGTGGCATTGTGATTCCTATGCTAAACTCCTTGATCTATAGCCTGAGTCCAACATGTGAGAGAAGCTCTAAAAGGAAAAGGGAAGAAGCAGTTCTAGATTGGGCCTCCACTTCTAATTATCTGCACTTGTGGACAACCAGACTGACAGGGTCAATTTTATTTTATTTTTTTATTATACTTTAAGTTCTGGGATACATGTGCATAACATGCAGGTTTGTTACATAGGTATACATGTTCCATGGTGGTTTGCTGCACCCATCAACCAGTCATCTACATTAGGTAGTTCTCCTAATGATCTTCCTCCTCTAGACCCCACCCCTCATAGGCCCTGGTGTGTGATGTTCCCCTCCTTGTGTCCATGTGCTTTCATTGTTTAACCCCCACTTATGAGTGAGAACATGCAGTTCTCTGTTTTCTGTTCCTGTGTTAGTTTGCTGAGAATGATGGTTTCTAGCTTCATTCATGTCCCTACAAAGGACATGAACTCATCCTTTTTAATAGCTGCATAGTATTCTGTGGTGTATATGTGCCACATTTTCTTTATCCAGTCTAGTATAGCCAAGATAATCCTAAGCAAAAAGAACAAAGCTAGAGGCATCACACTATCTGTCTTCAAACTATACTACAAGTCTACAGTAATCAAAACAGCATGGTACTGGCACCAAAACAGATATATAGACCAATGGAACAGAACAGAGACCTCAGAAATAACTCCACACATCTATAAACATCTGATCTTTGACAAACCCAACAAAAACAAGCAATGGGGAAAGGATTCCCTATTTAATAAGTGATGTTGGGAAAACTGCTAGCCATATGCAGAAAACTGAAACTGGACCCCTTTCTTAAGCCTTATACAAAAATTAACTCAAAATGGATTAAAGACTTAAACGTGAGACCTAAAACCATAAAAACCCTAGGAGAAAACCTAGGCAATATCACTCAGGACATGGGTATGGTCAAAGACTTCATGATTAAAACACCGAAAGCAATGGCAACAAAAGCCAAAATAGAAAAATGGGATCTAATTAAACTAAAGAGCTTCTGCACAGCAAAAGAAACTATTATCAGAGTTAACAAGCAACCTACAGAATGGCAGAAAAAATTTGCAATCCATTCATCTGGCAAAGGGCTAATATCCAGAATCTACAAAAAAACTTAAACAAATTTACAAGAAAAAAACAGCCCCATCAATAAGAGGGTGAAAAATATGAACAGACACAAAAATAGCTAAAAACTCTGCTCTTCCAACTAATCTAAGTAAATACTGCTTCTCTACCTACCTTAATCTTCTTTCCTCTTAGATATAAATTACCAAGAGAGCTAATCACCAATTCTTTTGCTAACACTCAACTCAGAATTTAGGAGGCATCTACTCCCTAAATCCTTCTTGGAATCACCCAGCATAAACCTAAATTCTATAATAGGGCTTCTCAGTTCTCTCTTAGCCAAAACTCTGCTCTCTCTGGTACATGCTCCCTCTTGCTGCAGCACACAAAATAAGCCTACCTTTCTTCTGCATTTGAGCTCCTGATGCTTGTTGGCTCTCAGGCATTGACACTATAAATTGTGCCAGGCATATCTATTATCTCTCTTGAACCTTGTTTTTTATTATTATTCATTTGTCTTGAAAATTAATTTGTACACATCTATTACTGTTTAAATGCATCTGTTTTTAAAATCGGAAAGGTACCATTCAAGTTATTTCCCCACTTACTTAAAATTGCATATATACTTCCAGATGATGTTTTCCTTACACATACAAACACACAAACACATGCACAGGTTTTTTAAAGTTCAAATCAGTTCATACACCATATTTTTC
The DNA here is from genome assembly GCA_031835075.1 of Saguinus oedipus. Taxonomy (NCBI): domain Eukaryota; kingdom Metazoa; phylum Chordata; class Mammalia; order Primates; family Cebidae; genus Saguinus; species Saguinus oedipus. The sequence continues at coordinate 60,463,015 of CM063178.1, read as the reverse complement.
TGTAAAGTATTTCATTCACCTAACACTGTGTTATTAATTTTTTTCATAAGAATACATATAGATCTATCTCATTACTTTTAAGTGTTTCACGGAAATGCAACTTATAGATTAATTCTGATTTATTCTATCATTTTCTTATCTGTTTTCAATATTTTGCTATAAATAAAAATACTTCATAGAAACTCCTGTGTTTAAATTCTTTTAATCTCATTTTATCAAAAATTAGACAGAGGTTAAGGGACATTACACTTTTTGCCCAAGGTCACACATCTATTAAGTGGTAGTTCCAAGATTTAAACCTAGATCTTTCTAACTTCAAAGCCTAATTACTTTTCATTTCAGGTAATATAAAATAAAGCTTCAAATGGTCTTGAATACACTACAGTTTGAATGATTTTAAAACACTTACATTCATCCAATTAAAAAATACTTTCGGAAATTCTGCTTCTGACCAAGATGAAGTAATAGCACATGGATTTACCTTCTGACCTAAAATATAAAATGTTGGCCAAAATGTATGAAATAATAGTTTGCAAGACACTTTCATCAAGCAGTAAAGGACAATGATCCCTGAGAGTCAAGAAACCAGTGAGCTCTAAAATGTCCCCAGCGTACTTTCTTAAGAAAGTTTCCAGGTCACAGTGCAGAGACAGGATATGTATGAAGAGTTTAGTGGACTTCCTAAAGGAGTTGGAGCTGAGAGTCTGAAGAGATCCAGGCAACAAAATACTGGAGTTTACAGGACAAAATACTGGAGAAAATGAGCTATACAGAGAGAGAACCCCTAGAGTTTCAGAAAATACCACTTAATTATTTGAGTGCTGGTCAGTACAAACGTGTAAGAAATACCTAAAGACAAGGGAAGAAAACACTGAAAGAATTAAATTTAACAGTGCTCAATGCTCATAAAAGGCTGGAAATTGTGCCTGTTCTCAACAGTCAGACTGAAAAAATCTCAAGATTCATGATATTCTGGGTGGAGCAGACAGAAAGGACTTGCCTCAGGTCATAAATAATTAGCTCTAGACTGAACTATGCTTCAGTTCAAACTAACATATCTACAAAGCAAGACTCAAAGGATCATATGGCCAGGAACAATATCTCACACCTGTAACCCTAGAACTTTGAGAGGCCATGGTGGGTGGATTGCTTGAACTCAGGAGTTTGACACTAGCCTGGACAACAAAGTGAGACCCCCATCTCCACAAAAAATACAAAAATCAGCCAGGCATGGTGGCAAGTGCCTGTAGCCCCAGCTACTAAGGAGACTGAAGTGGGAGGTTGGATTAAGCCCAGGAGGCAGAAGTTGCAGTGAGCCAGGATCATGACACTGCACTCTAGTCCTGAGTGACAGAGCCAGACACTGCCAAAAAAAAGAAAAAGAAGAAAATGATTATACAGTTTCCAAGTATCTTAAGTATATTGCAGAACAAAGCTCAAGAATATGTATAAAAATACAAAACACCAAGCACCAAGCATGGTAATATTCATAATGTCTGTCATTCAACAAAAATTCACCAAAAAACAGGAACATATGACCATAATAACAATAATTGGTAATAAAAACTGGCCAAAAACTGCCAAAGATATTAGAATTAGCAAACAAGAGCACTGAAACAATTATAACAGAACTCCATAAATTCAAAGAGGATAATTAGTGGTATGAAAGATTCAATGAAGTCTGCAGATGATTAAAAAACGGATGGGGGCCAGGCATGGTGGGTCACACCTGTAATCCCAGCACTTTGGGAGGCCAAAGCGGGCTGATCTCCTGAGGTCAGGAGTTAGACACCAGCCTGGCCAACATGAAAAAACCTTGTCTCTACTAAAAACACAAAAAAATCAGCCAGGCAAGGTGGTGTATGCCTGAAAATCCCAGCTACTTGGGAGGTTGAGGCAGGAGAATCACTTGAACCTGGAAGGCAGAGGTTGCAGTGAACTGAGAACATGCCACTGCATTTCAGCCTGGGAGACAGAGCAAGTCTCTGTCTCAAAAAAAAAAAAAATGAGATTTACTATAGATTAGCTGTAATGTAAAATAAAAAAATTAATAAACAGTAAGAAAAAAAAACTATGTAAAATGTGAAAAAAATAAATGAACAGGGCATCAATGAGCTGTGAAACACCTTCATGCAACTGTGTATATGTGTAATTGAAATCACTGAAGGAGAAGAGCAACAGAGTTGATATTGAAAAATATTTTTTAAAATAATGATTAAAAACACATTGACACAAGGAGGGGAGCATCACACCCCAGGGCCTGTTGGGTGGTGGGGCACCTAGAGGAGGGATAGCAGAGGTGTTGGGGTTGGAGAAGGGTAACATTAGGAGAAATACCTAACGGAGATGATGGTGGGATGGAGGCAGCAAACCACCATGGCATGTGTATACCTATGCAACAATTCTGCATGATCTGCACATGTACCCCAGAACTTACAGTATAATTAAAAAAAGAAAGAAAATACAAACAAAATGATTAAAATTGGTTAATTTTATGAAAACTATTATATAAACCCACCAATTCAAGAATCACAAGAAACTCCAAGCACAAGCAACATAGAAAAACCACACCAAGATATATCATAATAAAATTGCTAGAAAACAAGAATAAAGGGAAAATCTTAAGTGTATCCAAAAAAAGACACATTATAAATAGCAGAACAAAAGTAAGAATGAAAGTAGACTTCTTGTCAGAAGCAATGCAAGTGAAAAGACAGTGGAGAAATGTCTTAAAATACTGAAAGAAGAAAATCATTTTATCATAGACTAAATAATTTTATAAATCTCTGGGTGACTTAATTTCAGAGTTGTCAAAGACTAAGATAACTTCCAATGTTCATGCCGTTATCTCACCATGATTAAAGCAGGCATAGGTATTCTTACATTCCTTCTTTTTCTCTTTTCTTTTTTTTTTTTTTAATTAGAGATGGCATTTCACCATGTTGGCCAGCGGTCTCGAACTCCTGAGCTCACATGATCTGCCTGCCTCAGCCTCCCAAAGTGCTGGAATTACAGGTGTGAGCTACTGGGCCTGGCCCCTACATACCTTCTTGCTCTGCTTAACACTAGATTTAAAATTACTTCAAGGAAAAGATCAAACCTTATTCATTTATATTGTAAATCTCCTCAAGGAAACATCATGCATAAAGTTTGACTTGAAGCAAAATTGTCATTTATTCTGTCCAAAGGGCAACTTAGTTATGGATATCTACATATCAAGGAAAGAACCAGAGATGTCAATATATTATAACAGACAGCCTAGTTCGCATTATGCCTCACATTCCAAAGTCATATTGTGATTTTGGCTTAGAGAAAATCAGTTCTATCTGAAGTCACTGATGTTAACAAACATAAGACATCCAATGATTTCTCAAGTGGACATATAGTTTTCTTATCTACAGGTGACTTCTTTTTTTAAGAGTCAGGGTCCCCTCTGTTGCCCAGGCTGGAGTACAGTGTTGCAATCATGGCTCACTGCAGCCTTGAACACCTACCTGGCCTCAAGGTATCTTCCCACCTCAGCCTTGAGTTACTGGGATTACAGGCTTGAGTCACAACACCCGGTTTGCAAGTGACTTTTTAAACTACCCCCCGACACCCTAAAGCTATTGGTCAGAGCCAAACAGGTAAGAAGCTATGAGTGGGATCACTTTCAGAAACTTAGCAGTTTCTATACTAGCATATGAGGATTTAAACCATCATGAAAATAATAAAGATTTCTTAACAGCCCTGCTTTGGACTTTACCAGCTCCTAGAACTATCAAAAACGTTGCTTGTGTGATATAAAATTTTCCCTTAGAATTTTTTCGTTATTTCCTCTCATTTCTTACCTGTCATAGGTTTAACTTTCTTTCTCTCTATAGGCTCTTTTTCCTTCTGTAAAAATGGGTAATATCTGTACCTACAACTGCAGGAACCTACAGTGGCAATGTTTTTCAATATCTCTCCTTTCTAGTAGGTGGCAAAAGAATCAAAATAACTTTAAACGTATATTATGAGAACATTTAAAATCCTCTTTTTCAGCTATTTTGAGAGGATTTTAAACGTTCTCACCACAAAGAAATGATAAATATTTGGGGCAATGCATATGCTATCATTCCACCATATACTCATGCATATATCACACTGTACCCAATAAATATCTACAATTATTACGTGTCAATTAAAAATAAAACTTTTTAATAAATATATTTTGGAATGTATTACTTCATTTATCTATCCCCTGACTGCTTCCACAGAAAGCCTAAAGCATATTATAAGCTCTCTAAACATATTTTTCTTAATTTTGAGAAATTTTTTTTTAATTTTTTTTTTAATTTTGAGAAATTTTAACCCACTGTAATACAAACCAGTTTTCATAAGATGCCAATCTGTAGAAGTTATTTTAATGTAGAATGACTCATTTAAAAAATGAACACATGCTTTCTGGTTGAGGCAAATTATTCTGCAAAACTGCATCATAGATGATCATAAATTGAGGTAACTTCAGTCTAGACTAGCACCTTAATTCAGTAATTTTATTTTTAAAAAATGAATGGTGAGGAATGTGTCTCCCTAATCCTAGTGAGTTTTCAGATTCTCTAGTATACAGTAAACATAAAAGAAAGCAGACAAATTTGTAGGAAAAAGAATGGGGCCGAGAGAATCAAACATTGAGGAAAATCTCCTGTGAAATCCTTTGATAGAAGAATCCCTGACTTATCACAGCATCATTCCATGGACAAAGGCCATAGATGTTCTTCTTTCATGAAAGAAAGTTTATTATAGGCCTGGAGAAATAATCAGTGGTTTTATTAGCTAAGGGTAGGATAGGTGTGCTAAGTGTCAGCACACAAACTATGTGTTATTTCACTGAACTTCGACAAATTGTCTCTATTTCAGATCATGAAAAACCTGTGATCCCTATTTGCAGATGATGAAACTCTGAGCAGTTAAACAGCCCGTTCAAGCCACATAATCAAGGGGTAAAACTAGGATTTTAATTTAATTCCAGAGCTTGTACTCTTGGCCAAACAATACACATTATTTTTAGTTAAGATAAAGTAACAACGAGAATATTTTTCTCTCATGTCACTTTTTTCCCCACACTTTCTGTAAATAATAACAACTTCTATAAATGATAAATAATTTCTAGGTGTCATTTAATTTACATAGTAAAACAAGCCATACTGAGGTATATTCCGTAGTTCTATCTTCAAAAGTCTGCATCCTGTTAGCAGCTGGCGCAGTTGGTGGGATGTTTAGCGGAAGTATTGTAAATACGTGTCCTACTTTTTTACTGTCCTCCTGCAGGTTCAATGCCATCAATCACTTTTTCCGTGATAAACCCCTAAGGCTTGGTCTTTCATGCTACAACATTTATATCAGCACAGCAGTCCCTGCCTTTGTGGAGTTTGAGTGCTGCCTTGGTTGCACTCATGTTTGGCTGCTTTGGCCATCATGTTCTTCTCCTGGACACATAACCTGCTTGCTATCAAGAGGATGTGCTCAGCAGGGAGAAAAGAATTCTCTACTTGTATCTCCTACCTGAAAACTAGTACCATTTTTTCATGTAGCCTTTTTTAATGTGTACTTACAGCCTGATTTTTTTCCTTAATTTTTTAATTATTTCTTTATTTACTTATCCATTTACAGACAGTGTCTCTCATGCAATATCGCTGTCATAGCTGACTGCAGCCTCAAACCTCTGGATTCAAGCAATCCTTCTGCCTCAGCCTCCTGAGTAGCTCCCAGCTAATTTATTTTTTCAGAGACAGGATCTCACTATGTTGTCCAGGCTGGTCTTGAACTCCTGGCTTCAAGCAATCATCCCACCTCAGCCTCTCAAAGTGCTGGGATTACAGGCATTAGCCACAATGTCCAGCCTATTTTTTAACTGACACATAAATATCTATATTTCTGACATAGACATATTATTATAATATTTTGAAATGTGTATATATTATGGAATGACTAAATTGACCTAATTAATATATGCATCAGCAACATATTTATCCTTTTTTGTGTGTTGTGAAAGCACAAAATCTACTGTCTTAGCAATTTTCAAGGATACATTACCATCAACATGTTGTGCAAAAGATCTCTTGAATTTATTCTTTCTACCTAGTAAGTGTTATTGCACTGAACTTTGACAAATCATCTCTATTCCAGATTATGAAAGAGCCGCAGATCCCTATTTGAAATTTTGCACTTTGTCCAATATTTACTCAACAACCCCCCCCCCCGGCCCCCCGCCATTCCTTGTAACCACCATTCTACTTTCTGTTTCTATGAGTTCAACTTTTTTAGATTCTACATGTAAGTGAGATCGCACAATATTTGTCTTTCTGTGTCTGGCTTATTTCACTAAGCGTAATGTCATGCAGGTCTTACAACATGATTTTAACAAGCTCCAGGAGGCTATGAAAGTGACCTCCATGATTTACAGCATTGTGTATCCATATTGAATCCTTGATTGAATGTGATGATTTAACTTATGCAAATCTAAAAACAAAATATACCATATTAACAGAATGAAGAAAAAAAACCATATGATCATCTCAAGAGATGCAGAAAAAGCATTTGACACAATGTAACATTTTATTCATGATAAAACCTGTCAACAAATTGGTGTAGAAGGAATGTACCTTAACACAAGAAAGCCTATATATGTCAAATCCACTGCTAACACTCAATGGGGAAAATCTGAGAACATTTTATCATAGATTTAGAATAAGACAAAGATGCTCACTCTTGCTGCTTCTATCCTACATAGCACTGGAAGTCTTAGCCACAGCAATTAGGCAAGAGAAAAATCAAAAGGCATCCATATTGGAAAGGAAGAAATTAAATTTGCAAATGACATAATCTTATATAGAGAAAACAAAAAAAAACTGTTAAAACTAATAAACAAATTTAGTAATATTGCAAAAAAAAAAGGTCATCTAAAAATCAGGAATTTTTTTTACTTACCAACAGTGAACTACCTGAAAAAGAAATTTAAAAAAAAAACCCACTTACAATAGCTACCAAAACATATATACTTATGAATCAACTTAACTAAGAAGGTTAAAGATCTGTGCACTGAAAACAATAAAACATTGATGAACTAAATTCAGAAAAACACAAATATGTGGAAAGATATCCTATATCTATAGATTGGAAGAATTTAATATTGTTAAAATGTCCATGCTACCTAAAGCAATCTAGTTTCAATATAATCCCTATCAAAATACCAATGACACTCTTCACAGACATAGGGGGGAAAATATAAAATTTATATGGAATGACAAAAGACCCCAAGAGCCAAAATAACCTTGAAAGAAAAAAAACAAAGTTGGAAGCATCACACTACCTGACTTCAAAATATATTATATATATTACAAGACTGTAGTAACTAAAACAGCAAGTTTCTGTCATAAAAATAGACACCTAGAACAAGTAGAACAGAATAGAGAGCCCAGAAATAAATCCATGCATTTACAGCCAACAGTGTTTTGACAGAGGTGCCAAGAACACACACTTGCAAAAGGACATTCTCTTCAATAAATTCTGTTGGACAAAAAAAAAAGATTTCAGGCCAATATATTTGATGAACTTAGACACAAAAATCCTCAACAAAATACTAGCAAACCAAATCCAGCAGCACATCAAAAAGCTAATTACCATGACCAAGTAGGCTTTACCCCTAGGATGCAAAGTTGGTTCAACATAGGTAAATCAATAAATGTGATTCACCACATAACATACGCAGAACTAAAAACAAAAATCACATGATCATCTCAATAGATGCGGAAAAGGCTTCCAGTAAAATTCAACATCGCTTCATGTTAAAAAACCCTCAACAAATGAGTCATCAAAGAACATATCTCAAAATAGTAAGAGCCATCCATGAAAACTCCTCAGCCAACACTGAATAGGCAAAAGCTGGAAGCATTTCCCTTGAAAAATGGAGAAAGGCAAAGAGGCCTTCTGTCACCACTCCTATTCAACATGGTACTGGAAGACCTAGTCAGAGCAATCAGACAAAGAAAGAAATAAAAGGCGTCCAAATAGGAAAAGAGAAAGTCAAACTATCCCTGTTTTTAGACTATATGATTCTATATTTAGAAAATTCCATAATCTCTGCCCCAAAGCTCCTCAATCTGATAAGCAACTTCAGCAAAGTTTTATAATCCAAAATCAATGTACAAAAATTAGTAGCATTTCTATACACCAATAAGATCCAAGCTGAGAGCCAAATCAAGAATGCAGTCCCATTCAAAATGCCACAAAAAGAATAAAATACCTAGAAATACAGCTAACCAAGGAGGTGAAAGACTTCTACAATGAAAATTACAAAACACTGCTCAAAGAAATCAGAGATGACACAAACAAATGAAAAAACATTTCATGCTCATGGATCAAAAGAATTGATACTGTTAAAATGGCCATGCTGCCCAAAGTAATTTACAGATTCAATGCTATTTCTATCAAACTACCAATGACATTCTTAAGAGAATAGGAAAAACAATTTTAAAATTTATATGGGACCAAAAATAATTCCAAATAGCCAAGGCAATCATAAGCAAAAAGAACAATGAAATCCTGTCTCTACTAAAAATACAAAAAATTAGCTGGGCATGGTAGCACGTGCCTGTAATCCCAGCTACTCAGGAGGCTGAGGCAGGAGAATTGCCTGAAACCAGGAGGCGGAGGTTGCGGTGAGCCGAGATCGCGCCATTGCACTCCAGCCTGGGTAACAAGAGCAAAACTCCGTCTCAAAAAAAAAAAAAAGAACAGTGCTGGAGCCATCACATTACCTGACTTCAAACTATACTTCAAGGCTGCAGCAATCAAAACAAATTGTACTGGGACAAAAACAGACACATAGACCAATGGAACAGAACAGAGAGCACAGAAATAATGCCATACACCCTCTAACCATCTGACCTTTGACCAAGCTGACAAAAACAAAGCAATGGGGAAACGACTCATTTAATAAGTGGTGCGGGGATAACAAGCTAGCCATAAGCAGAAGATCGAGACTAGACCCTTTCCTTACACCATATACAAAAATAAACTCAAGATGGATTAAAGACTTAAATGTAAAACTGAAAACAATAAAAATCTTGGAAGATTGGGCTGGAACACTAAGACTTTTTTTTGAGCAGCTGGACTTGGGAATCAGTGGTAGCCCCACCAAAAATATTAATTTATTTATTACGTATAGCTGTTTGACTGAATTAAATTTTGTCTGAACTTTCTGACCAGTTTTGATAAAATATTTTATCCAGTAGCCTATGTACATGCAGACTCATGTCTAATATGAGGAAAGTGTTGCCCAATTTTTTTTTTTTTTTTTTTTTGAGACAGAGTCTTGTTTTGTCTCCAGGCACCAGGCTGGAGTGCAGTGGGGCGATCTCTGCTCACTGCAACCTCTGCCTCCCGGGTTCAAGCAATTCTCCTGCCTCGGCCTCCCGAGTAGGTGGGACTACAGACACACACCACCACGCCCAGATAATTTATATATATATATATATATTTTAGTAGAAACGGGGTTTCACTATGTTAGCCAGGATGGTCTTGATCTCTTGACCTCGTGATCCGCCCACCTTGGCCTCCCAAAGTGCTGGGATTACAGGCTTGAGCCACCGCACCCGGCCCGCCCAGTATTTTTTCGTGGGTTTCTCACATTTCTCCACATCCTGCAAGCAGCGGCACAGACTTCCCTTTGTTTGGGACTGTCTCTCCAAGGATGTTAGTGTCTCCTCTGGGACAAAGAGTAAGCATGCATATTACTCTTTTTAAAACATTTGCATTCCCTAAACTCAGAGGATCTCTCCTTTAAGAGGAGAGGACCCACTGCATGGGCACACATCCATCTGAGTCCACCTCCTTCGCTCCCATGAGACTTGGAAACAAGGAGAACTGCTATGTTCTTGCTTATTTTATTTGTTGGTCCATATAATAAAATATTTTGTCTCTGAAAAAAATAAATAAAATAAATGCTGTTGGGAAAACTGGATATTGATGTGAAAAAGAATCAAAATTAGACTTTTATCTCACACCATAATCAAAAATCAACTCAAAATGATATAAAAACTTAAAGACCTGAAACAGTATAACTACCAGAACAAAATATAGGAGTAAAGCTCTAAGACGTTGGTATGGGCAATGATTTTTTTATATAATCTCAAAAACATAGGCAATGAAAGCAAAAATAGACAAATGGGATTACATCAAACCAAAAGTCTTCTGAAGCATAGCAAAAGACACAATCAGCAGAGTGAAGAAATGACCTACCAGATGGGAGAAAATATTTTTAAACTATACGTCTGAAAAGAGTTAATACCTAGAATATATAACAAACTCAGCTCAATAGCAGAGAAAATAAATAACACAATTTTAAAAGGGGGAATAATCTGAATAGACATTTCTCAAAAGAAGACATAAAAATGGCTAACAGATGAAAAAAATGCTCTACATTGTTAAGTATCAAATGCAGATTGAAACTATAATGAGATATCGTATTGCTTCTGTCTGAATGGCTATTATCAAAAAGATAAACAATAGTAAATGTTGGGAAAGATGTGGAGAAAAGAGAACCCTTGCATACCATTGGTGGAAAAGTTTAGTACAGTCATTATGGAAAACACTATGAACATTCCTCAAAGAAATTAAAAATAGAACTAATATGTTATTCAGCAACCTCACTACTGGGTATATATACAAAGGAAATAAAACCATATATTGAAAAGATAACTACACTCTCATGTTCATTGCAATATTATTCACAATAGCCAAGATATAGAATCAAACTAGGGTCCATCCATGAATAAATGGATAAGGAAATGTGGCATATACACACCATGGAATACTATTGAGCCATACAAAAGTAGGAAATCCTTTCATCTTTTATAATCTGGATAAACCTGGAAGACACTGTATTAAGCAAAATAAGCCAGGCCAAGAAAAACAAACACCATGTGATTTCACTTATAAGTGAAATCTAAAGAAGTTAATCTTATATAAATAGAGAGTGGAAAGGTGGTTACCAAAAATTGGAGCAGTTATAGTGTTGCAGAATTTCAGAGACTGGAAAGACAGTTGAGGTTGCAGAAGGAGTTTGTTTTGGGTGAACACCGGCCCAGCTCGGAAATGAAATGGGTGAGTGTCTAACAAAGACAGAGCTTGGCTTTTATACATGAAGTACACAGTGACACTAAAACAAGTTTACAGGTGTAGAACAAAGGCAATTCATTAAGCAATGACAGGCAGCTAACTTAGCCTTAACACGTTGCTATTCAACCCAGATGTTTGCTATCTGTAGAGCTCAAGGATTCTAGCATGGACCTTATCTATTGGCTTCTGCTACAGTGCCCAGAAGGCCAGAGTCCTGCCAGCTTGGGCATTTCTTATTACCTTCACTGTGTTACAGAAGCTTATAGTTATCAGCTATAGAGAACAAGAATACAAGAATTTATAAACTTCATAAAACTTGCTAAGCAGGATGCAATTCCATGGGAGGGGGAAGGACTCAGAAGTTTGCTTACAAAAGAAAATTTTAATTTCTGCTTCTCTTTCCTGCATTAATTTTATTTCCATTAATTTTTCCTCTTCGATAAGGAAGGTTGGTGGAAGAGGTATGGGTCAAAGGAGACAAACCTTCAGTTAGACAAGAGGAATAATTTCAAGAGATCTATTGTTCAGCATTGTGATTATAATTAATGATAATATATTTTATTCTTGAGAAATGCTAAAAGAGTGGATAGTAAGTGTTCTCACCACCAAATGATAACTATGTAAGGGAATACATATCCTAATTGCTATATTTAACCATTCCACAGTGTTTGTATCCTTCAAAACATCATGTTGTATGAAAATAAATACATATAATTTTATCTGTTAATTTAAAAAATAAATAGATTTGTAAAAAACAGTATCAATGACTCAGGCTGGCCATTTTATACAATGTATCTATTTTGGTGAATTCCTCATCCTTGAAAACACTTATTATTTCTCTTATTTACTAACTTTAATATGAGTCAACATTCTCCCCTGCTAAGGGAAGTAAGCCTTGTAAACACTTTCTGGAATTCATGTTTATCCTAAAAGAGGAAGTGAAATCCAGATTTGGAACTTGAGTTCCAGGAATGGTTGGCCATTTCTACCCATCACCTCTCCAAACCACACCAGCCCTGTAAGGATAACACCCATGGCCTGAACATAGCCAAACTGTTATCTTTATTAGTTTGTCATTGCTGCCATCACAAAGTACCACACACTGGGTGCTTAAACAAGGGAAATGTATCGTCTCACAGTTCTGGAAGCTGAATGTCTGAAAGCAAAATGTTGGGAGAATTGGTTCTTTCTGAGGGCTGTGAGGAAAGAATCTGGTTCAGGTCTTCTCCTTGGCTTATAGACAGCCGTCTTCGTGTCCACATGGTGTTTCTCTGTATGCGTGTCAATCTTCAAGTTTCTCTTTTTATAAAGACATCAGTCATAAGGCATTTACAGCTCGCCTTAATTACCTTATCTTAACTTGATTACATCTGTAAAGACTTTACCTCCAAACAAGGTCATACTCTGAAGTATTGGGAATTAGGACCTTAACATAAGAATTTTTTGCAGGAACATAATTCAACTCACAATACTACCTGAGGTAAAGGCTGTCAACTGTTCAGAACATTAAAGAATCTTTTAGGCATCTTGACCTAAAGCAAACCCAGTTCAATCCTTTATTCCCTCTCTCTCTTGATGGGTGAGTCTCTGGGTGGTGATCTGGGCCTGTTGTGGCATGTCAGACGTATTAGAATCACATTTTTCCCCTGGCCAAGATGCCTCTTACACTCTTTAGAAAGAAGTATGCTCTAGCTAATGAGTCATGACTGGAGAACCAGAGAGAACTGAGTTCCAATAAATTCTCAAGGATATGACTCAAATATAAAAAAGATTATAAGAAGGCCAGAAACTGTTCATATGAAAACATCAATTTCAAGTGTAATCACAGCTTCCAATGCCACCAAGCCTGAAATCTAAAATTTCATAATAGCAAATAATGGTGATGACTATAGCAAATATTTATTAAGTATTTATTAAATGCCAGGAATAGGTACTTTATATATATGACAGAATTAAATCCTCACAGCCACTATATGAGATTGATACTTTCAATTAAATCTGATATGTGAGTAAAGAGCCTAGTACAGACCCCAACACATAGTAGGTACTCAATCAAAAGCTAACATTTATCCCATTTTACAGATGAGGAAACTGAGCATCAGAGATACCTAAGATTGTGCTGATAGTGAGAGGTAAAGTCTATATTTGAATTTAGGAATCTTAGACTCTAAAACTTGCATTCCCTCTACTGAACTCCACTGCATCCCATTCCTATCCCTGTGCCACAGAAGTCCAAGATTACATAAAGCCCCAGAACCATCCATCATGTCCTCTGCCCTTTCTGAGTCACTGGAGCCTTTTCTGTCTGCCCCATTTAGTCTTCAGACCTTGAAAATTACTTCCTCAGGATTCAAGATTTCAGAAACAGGACTCACGACCTTCCTCTTTTGCTAGGATCCCTTCTCTCCAGATAGTTCCAGAAACTCTTTATAAGCCACAAGGAGTGGTCCCAGTTGTCTTTTATGAACTCAGGTGTCCTGTGGCCACCTGTTTCCCAAGAGCTAAGTGTCTTCTTAAAGGAGATTATCCTCTGGCTCAGAGAAACCCAACTAGCTACCTCAGCTGCATCAATTTCACATTTTCCAGCAACCAGCATTCCTGGGGGGCTGCAGACCCCAACTCAGTGCTTGCTCCACATGCCCATTTACTTGAGCTCATGAATTTAGAGCCAGCACGTTCCTGGGTTCCTCAGAGTTCACTCGTCTGGGGTTTCTCCAACCTGAGAGAGCCATCTCAGCCAGGCTTCTTCAATAAGGAAGTCAAAAGCATACTGTGACCTTACCCCCTCCCACCACTGCACCCAACAAATCCAGTCATTAACAGAGGAGATACTGCGGCCACCCTAACAAACCAAGGGAAAGTTTTCAGGTGCACATTCTTTACCTTGACATCAACCGGTGAATGTGCCACGTCAAACCTCAAGATGTTCCAACAAATTAGAACTTAGTGATCAAGGAAAGGTTCTCTACTTGGTTAGTTTCCAAATCTAAAGATTCTCTCTCAACTCACAATAAAATAACTATTTTCTTTCCTCAATTTCTGCACCAGAGATATAGAGAGTACCCAAAGTATGCAAAGTGCTTTTACATGCATTATCTGACCCTCACAGCAATTCTATGAATCTGCTCTGTATCACTGGCCCATTTTTAACATGAGGAAAATGATTCTCAAGGTAGTCAAATGGTTTTCCCAAGACCCTTCAGCCATAGAATCACAAGCCAAGATGGTCATTCAAGGTGTTTTTTTAATTTGTTTTGTTTTGTTTTGTTGTCTTTTGAGATGAAGTCTCTGTTGCCAGGCTGGAGTGAAGTGGAGCGACCTTGGCTCACTTGCAACCTCCACCTTCCGGGTTCAACCACTTCTCCTGCCTCAGCCTCCCATGTAATCATGAGATTACAGGCGTGTGCCACCATGCCCAGCTAATTTTTGTATTTTCAGTAGAGACAGGGTTTCCCCATGTTGGCCAGGACCGTCTCAATCTCTTGACTTTGCAATCTGCCTGAGATTACAGGCATGAGCCACCACACCCAGTCTTAGGGTTTTTTTTTTAATATCATTGTTTTCTTTCCACTACCCTGCATTGCATCTCTGATTCTCAGTATTCTCTTTCAACTCTGTCTATATTATAAAGATCTTACTTGGCATTCCCTACTCAACTTTCGAAAATTAATTTCTTCAACAAATGGTTTTGGAATGAATGCTCTGTGCCAGATTATGGGCTAGGTAGGGGCACAACAATGAGCAAGACAAACATGACTTTTTCCTTCATGGGGCACAGTCAAGCATTACTGGCTAAGCCAGTCCAGAACTTAGCTGAAGATGCCAAAAGCAATGTACCAAAGGGATACTCAAAATAGGGAATAAAAGACCTTTTATATAGAAAGTGAAAGAAAGCCAGACTTTAATTCTTCTAAGTATCCATCAGGAAGACTTCTGGGTGCCCAGAGAGGTGACTCAAAGGCTAAGGTGAACCATTTTAAGAGTTCACCAAGCCTGCTTTCTGCAGCAGCTGAGTAAATATGAGATGATTAGCTCACTTGGGGAACATTTTTATCTTCCCTTTTAAACATGAAATTCTCAGACTAAGCCAGATATAGCTACTGCTATGGTCAATGTTTTTATAACAACTTATTCATATCCACAGTAAAAGCCAGAGCCAGTCTGGTTAATGCAGCTAAACTATTGTCTACACTGAGGAAGAGGCCTTGGACTCCAATCAGTGTCTAGAACTCTTTTCAACCAGTCCTGTCACTAAATCTCATAGGGCCTTCGTGTCCTCATCTATAATTATTATAGCCTCATTACACAGAGGCTGTAATAATGTATCAAAAATGATTGTTAAGAGGATTCTTTGGGAAAATGTAGTCAAAGATGCTATGAAAATACTTAGTGTAGAGTGAAGAGCCATCTGGATTCTAAGATGAAAGCCATACACGGAGGATGGTAAAACCACAGGGTGGAAGGATTCTCACCAACACAGCGAGCTCTCAACCTATCATGCTCAGAGATGGGAGTAAAGTTCTCCATCTTAGAGCCACTGTTAGTGTGGCTTTGTTGTAGTAGCTGAGCCTGCATCTCAATCTATGGAGATGTTAACTAGACTATGTAATGAAGTAAATCAGCTGTACCTCTAGCAGAACCATGTTCACAAATATATTTCCTTAGAGAATTTCTTTCTCTAATCATCTGCCTATGAATTATTTTACTATTGAAAGATGTATATGTGTGTAATTCTTTTGGCAGGAATGTTCTCAAGAGGAATTGGCAGCCTGAAAGGTTTTGTTTTCCTTTACCCTTTTGTGAAAAAGATAGACTCAGAAAAGGAACTGTATTTGACACAACACAATCTGCTCTCAATTTCCAACCTCCCTCCTGTGGTCTTTAAAACTAATAAGCCCAAAATTGAGAAATGTACAATTTGGGCCACTGTGATTATCTTCTTGGAGCCAAGAGAGTCAGTAACAACCCTGGGGTGTTTGGTAGCGGTTGTTTTTGGAAGGAATGTAAACCCCTACTTTTAAAATCATAAAAAAGAGAAAGGAAATAAAATTTTCCTTAGATAGGGTCAGAAAAAAAAAAATTTCTTTCTCTCTGGGAATCCCAATCAGCTGAGGTTAGCAATACTTGGAATATTCCCAGAGATAGATATAAATTATTTGGTTCAATAGGAAAGCAGACTCAGATCTAAGTAGGAAGCAGCCCTTTTAACATCTGTGAGGTCTGCTTTAGACCAATGGGGTCAAAGAATGGCCATTAGCAGTTCTACATGATGTTCTTACCTTGCATTGTCTCTGTGATAGTTAATTTTATGGGTCAACTTGACTGTGCTAAAGGATGATGCCCAGACAGCTGGTAAAATATTATTTCTGGGTGTGTCCATGAGAGCATTTCCAGAAGAAATGAGCATTTGAACTGGTACACAGAGCAAAGAAGATCACCCTCAACAATGCGAGTGGACATCATGCAATCCACTGAGGGCATGAACAGAAAAAAATAAGGCAAAGGAAGGGTGAATTTACTCACTCTGCTTGAGCGGGGCCCATCTGTCTTCTGTTTCCCTTAGACATGGGCGTTTCTGGTTCTAAGACCTTCAGACACAGGCTGGAACTCACACCATTGGCTCCCCTAATTCTCAGCCCTTCTAGTTTGGACCAGAACTACACACACCACTGGGTTTCTGAGCCTCCAGCCCCTATAATCTTGGGAACTAATACCTCAAAATAAATCTCTTCCTATATCCCAATCTATGTGTGTGTGTGTGTGTGTGTGTATACACATATATGTGGGAATATAGAAATAGACTCATTTTGAGGTATTGGATATATATATATATATATGATATACCACATATATTAGGAGATTATATATATATATATATATATATATATATATATATATACACACACACACACACATATATATATCTTGGGCCATATAGAGGATATATATATATATATATATACACACACACACACACACACACACACACACACACACACACACACACACAACTGTTTCTGATACAGTCTCTTAGCCATCAGTCCCAATTATTCATTCCTTCAACAAATAATTTTATACCAGGCACTGTTCTAGGCACTTGGAAAATACAAGTAAACAAACAGACAAAACTTCCTGTCCTTTGGAAATTATAATCAAGAAGAAGGAGACAGCCATTAAACATTAAAGGCAATAAATAAATAAAATATATAGTATGTTAAAGGTGTATGTGTTATATAAAAAAGAAAGAAAGAAAACAAAAGGCAGGGTAAAGGCAAAGAGAATCAGAAGTTTGGGCAACATTCAAAAATGGGCAAAGGATATGAACAGACACTTTACAAAAGAAAACATACATGAGGCCAACAAACACATGAAAAAATGCTCATCATCACTGGTAATTAGAGAGATGCAAATCAAAACCACATTGAGATACCATCTCATGCCAGTTAGAATGGCGATCATTAAAAAATCCGGAGACAGCAGATGCTGGAGAGGATGTGGAGAAATAGGAACACTCTTACACTGTTGGTGGGAGTGTAAATTAGTTCAACCATTGTGGAAGACAGTGTGGCGATTCCTCAAGGACCCAGAAATAGAAATTCCATTTGACCCAGCAATACCATTACTGGGTATATATCCAAAGGACTATAAATCATTCTACTATAAGGACACACGCACACGAATGTTCATTGCAGCACTGTTTACAATAGCAAATACCTGGAACCAACCCAAATGCCCATCGATGATAGACTGGACTGGGAAAATGTGGCACATATACACCATGGAATATTATGCAGCAATCAAAAATGATGAGCTTGTGTCCTTTGTAAGGACATGGATGAATCTGGAGAACATCATTCTCAGCAAACTGACACAAGAACAGAAAAAGAAATACCACATATTCTCACTCATAGGCGGGTGAGAAAAATGAGAACACATGGACACAGGGAGGGGGTCTACTACACACTGGGGTCTATTGGGGGGAATGGGGGAGGGACAGCGGGGGGGCTGGGGAGGGATAGCCTGGGGATAAATGCCAAGTGTGGGTGAAGGGGAGGAAGGCAGCAAAACACACTGCCATGTGTGTACCTATGCAACTATCTTGCACGTTCTGCACATGTACCCCAAAACCTATAATGCAATAAAAATGTAAAAAATTAAAAAAGAAAAAAAAAGCATTATCAGAATTAAATGCCATTTTTCTCCCATCAGACTGGCAAAAGTATTAAAGTCAGATAATTTCATCATCTGGGAAGATGCAGTGTAAGTAACGCACACTGCTGGTGGGAGTGTACAATGGTCCAGCTACTTTGGAGAACATTTGGCAAAATCTATTAAAAGCTGAATCGTGTAAAAAAAAAGAAAAAAATAAAAAGAAATTTGGGCAAGGAGAGTGGGGCTGTGAAATTAAATAGCCTGGCCGGGGTAAACATTGAGAAGTGACATTTGAACACATACTTGAAGAAGGAGAGAGAGTTGAAGGAGGTACAGCTATCTGGAGGAAAAGACTTCCAGGCAAAAGCAATAGTAAGATAAATCACCCGAGGCAGGAACATTTCTTATTTGTTGTAAAAACACCAAGACTCCAGTGCGTGGCCAGAGTGGAATGAGCAGGTTGTAACTGCAGGCTAGAGCATGGAAAGCCTTGCAAGTTATTATAAGGATGTTGGTTTTTCTTAGTCTTATAAGCAGCTATTGCAGAGTTTTGAGCAGAGAGGTACCATTTTCTGGCCTATGTTTTAACAGGATCACTCTAGGTTATTGACTCAAGTAGCCAAACACTCCAAGGATTGAAACTGGCTTCAGCTGATCCAGAGTCTCAAATAAAAACATCCAAGCTTAGTTTCTTTGCTTGTCTCAGCTCAGCCCCAGGATGGTCCCCTTCCTGGTAGCAAATGACTGAAACAGCTCTAAGCCTTGCATAACCAAAGCCAGGTAAACAAGAGAAAGCCTTCCTTTCTAGAAGTCCCAGAATATATCTCAACAGAGAGTCTGCTCGGGTTGTGTGCCCCTCTCTGAAACAGTGTCAGAGGACAGGGTAATCAGCACATGCCCCTGAATCTGGAGATGAGGTCAATTCTACCCAACCACAAAAATGAGGGAGCAGAGTGGGTTTCCTAGGGGAAATTTAGGGCTCTACTACCAGAAGGAGCGAGATTGTACACTGAATCACAAATGATAGGTGCTCACTTATACAGGGGGAAAAGGATTCTTATGCCCATCACTTTAATATGAGGTAGGTCAGTAGCAGCTACAAAGAGGTGTGGAACAAAGGGCTTATGGCAGAAAGAGGCCAACTCTGAAGGGAAGGACCTTGGGAGGTCACTTAGACTTATGCAGTATTCTTGATTCTGTCGCTGGCACAATGTGGCTGGCTACTCAATTTTATTTTGGGGACCCTAAATTCTAGCTTCACCTCCATCAGTGAGCTATCATGCCGTATGTTACCATTTCAGTTTTCCCTTGAGATTCTTCACTAAAAAATAAGGTTGTGATCTTAAACTCTTAGGTTCCTCCAACTCCAAACTTGTAGGATTCTTGCTCTGGCCTCTGGAATCCTCCTCCTTTTGTCTCTTGGTCCCCTGACACCCCTCACACTGTGGTGCCTTAGCTGGCTCTGCCTGCTCTAGATTCTGGTTCAGCCCCTGACACCAAGCAGCCACTGACTGCCCACCATCTACCATGGGGTGGTTATTTTCATTTTGACAGAAGCCTTCTAGAACTTACGCTCAAACCCTGCACATTCACATAAAGGATTAAGTACTTCATGACTCTAAGCCTTATTCTGGACCTTACAAAGAACTGGACCTGATCAGTGCCTGCCCCAGTGATAAAACACTACAGTAATATCCAATCTCAACAGGGAATATTCTATTTCTTCCTTTAACACCTCAGATTTATTAGAATGATGGAAATCATGAAGGCACTAGGGCTTCTCCAAAAACATTTCACGGACTTGAATATTTCCACATACAGTCAGTGCTAGAATAATTAGGGAAAAGCAGAATTGAAGAAGTCAACTTTTCAGGCTTAAATAGACCTAGAAATAGAAATTCCATTTGACCCAGCAATCCCATTACTGGGTATATATCCAAAGGGTTATAAATCATTCTATTATAAGGACACGTGCAGACAAATGTTCATTGCAGCACTGTTTACAATAGCAAAGACCTAAAACCAACCCAAATGCCCATCAATGATAGACTAGACAGGGAAAATGTGGCACATACACCATGGAATACTATGCAGCCATAAAAAAGGATGAGTTCACGTCTTTTGTAGGGACATGGATGAACCTGGAAACCATCATTCCCAGCAAACTGACACAAGAACAGAAAATCAAACACCACATGTTCTCACTCATAGGCAGGTGTTGAACAATGAGAACACATGGACACAGGGAGGGGAGCATCACATACTGGGGTCTGTGGGAGGGAAATAGGAGAGGGACAGCAGGGGGTGGGAAGTTGCGGAGAGATAGCATGGGGAGAAATGCCAGATATAGGTGATGGGGAGGAAGGCAGCAAACCACATTGCCATGTATGTACCTATGCAACAATCTTGCATGTTCTTCACATGTACCCCAAAACCTAAAATGCAATAAGTTTAAAAAAAAATAGTCCTACAACACATAAAGCAACAAATGTATTGAAAAATTTTTGCACATATATTTGAAATTTGTCTTTGACATAGGAGCTCTGAGTTAGCTCTAAAGCCATTTCTCTGAAGCAAGTGTGGAGATACTGAACTGCATGCAATTACCAGGTTGTGTTTCCACAATGACACATTGTCATGTGTGTCTTTGAAAGTTCATGAAGAAATGGTAGAAAGCATGTGGTAGAAACACTCACCCCAAGTCACTTTTACAATATCTCTGACCTTCAGCATTGACCTTCAGCATGGCCTCCTCACAGCATGCTCTGGCCCTCTCCACCTCTGGGTCTCTTTTCACACTGTCCCACCTCTTTAAAGGTCCTTTCCTCCCAACCCAGCTCTGCTGTCTCTACCATTCTCTCTTTTTTTCAAATTCATTTCAAATGGTGTTGCCTCGAAGGAGTCTTTCCTGATCTCTCTGCTGGAAACAACACGAGCCACCTCATAACACCCACAGCATGCTACCTCTGTCTCTACTATGACAACAATAAGAAATTACCTTCTTCCTTTAAAAAGAAAAAAAAAAGAAGCCTCTGCTCAAACCCTGCACATTCACATAAAAGCTTGGGTGCTGCCTCATTCTGGACCTTGCTAAGAACTGGGCCTGATTAATGCCTGCCCAAATGATAAAACACTACAGTAATGTCCAAACTCAGCATAGAATATTCTCCTTCTTTCTCTATCTGTGGGAGAACCTCTGAGATGGTCACCAGTAATACTGCCTCCTGGTGTGAATGTTCTCTGTAATCCACTCCCCTTAATGCCCTGAGCATGGGCAGGACGTAGTGACTCCCTTATCGTAAACAGAATACTGAAAAAGTAATGGGATGCTACTTCCAAGAGATTAGTAAGATTAAGATACAAAAGGACTCTGTTTCCATTCTGAAACAATCAATCAGTCTCTCTCTTTATAACCTCTCTCTCCCCCTTTTTCTCTCCCCCTCTCTCTCCCTCACCACCTTTCTGAGGGAAGCCAGTTACCACACCACTAGCTGCCTGTGTGAGTTGTCCCATACCCGTGGGGCAAGGAACTGATGCTTACAACCAACAGCCCTCAAGGAATCCTACCAAAAGCCATGTAAGTGAACTTGGAAGAGGATCCTCCTCCAGTAGAGTCTTCAGATGAGACCTCAGCCCTGGCTAATACCTAGACAGCAGCCTGTGAGAGACCCTGAGCCAGAAGTTCTCAGTGAAGCCACATATGGATTCTTAACCCGTGGAAAGGCCACAAATATTTCCTATGTTAAGCACCCCCTCCTGAGGAGAGAGATACTCCTTAGGCCTGGAAGAACTATGCTGCAATGTTATGAGAGGGCCTATGAGACAGTCACATCATGAGGATCTGTGAGCAGTGGCCTCTGAAGCTCAGAATGATCCCCAACTGACAGCCTGCAAAAAAAAAAAAAAAAAAAAAAAAAAAAACAAGCATCCTTGGTTTTGTTCTAAATTTTGGGGCAATTCATTGCGCAATAGACAACTAATATAGTAACCAATCAAAAATGCCTTTGAGGTTCCTGCATTTTTTGGAAGGGCCTTATTCATTCGTTCCCAGTATCTGTCCATCATGCCATAGATCACTTATTAGCCTTTGTTATTCTTCAACAACCTCCTATTTTTAGGCAATATGCTAAAGAATTAAGCTCAGAATTTGAGTATTCCAATGAATGCAGTTCTTTTCCAAGAAGCACAGAATTTTATTATTCCCATGAACTCAGCTCTTTTCCAAGACATTGTATAGATATCCAAACTTCAGAAAACTCTCCCATTAAATATAGTCCCAATTAAGTTGCAATAAGATGTTTTTTATATTTTTATATATTTCCTGTATATATATCTGAAATAATGAACCAGCAAATAGAATATATGTGTGTGTGTGTGTGTGTGTGTGTGCGTGTGTGTGTGTGTGTATAATATTAATCAGCTTGAACTATGGGAAGAGGAACAACAAAGTCTATTCAAGTCTATTCAAATGTCCTAATTTGGATGGGAAGTAAATCTTGTCATAAAGCCAAAAAACTTCCAGAAGAATCACTTGGTAGGGGTATTAGCTGACATTTGTAACATCCTTTTCACCTATTCATCATGTTCTTCCACAAGTCACTGCATGAACATCACTGGGAAGTAACTTCAGTTGCTGAAAAGCAGGGGGCCTAGCCCTTTAGGAATGGCCCCTATGGTGATGCTTATCTCTTAAAGGTCAGGGCTGTTCCTGGAAGAAGAGATACTATTGTCATTGACACTGACTCTATTAACATTTCATCCAACTCCTGCAAGGCTTTCTTCTGTGTCTGAATTCCTCATTGGTTTGGTTTGACATTATGTCAATTCACTTTGGCCTTCAATTTCCTGAAAATTAGTTTATGGATTTTCTTACTCAAATCAACACTAAAAGCACTTATTGTCTATGTATCTGAGAGATACAGTGGGAGTTGGAGGAAAACACACAAAGAACACTAAAACATGAGATGATTTTTACAAATTCAGAGTCTGAATAGCCCTGAATAAAGGTTCAGAAAGAGTTCTATGCTCCAAGACCTCAACTATTACTAGATCCAGGGGTTCAATATACTATTTCTGTGTCATAGCCCCTTTAGGCTTCAAAATTGCATCCTCTCTGCTCCACATCCCATGAAAAAAAATTATTTTTTATATCTGCTTCCCCAGGCAATAAAGAAAACTCTCTCTTTACTGATCCTGATTGGATATACTCGGGTCACACACACACCCCTAAACCGATCACTATTTCCTGGAGAAAAGAAATTACCTAGTCAGTCAAGCTGGCTCAATTCTTCAGCCCCAAAGAGAGGAATGAAGTCTGCTCAGCCCAATGCCCCTGATTTGGGTCTGCAGAAGAGATGATTCTTGCGTAAGCTATCAGGGTCCTGCCACCAGAGAAAGAGAAAATAATCAACATTCACCAAAAAAAAAGGGTGAAGAGTGGCTACAAATTCACCACATGTTTGGTCTTAGGGTACAAGATGGTTCCTAAAGTCCTTTAAAATTCTAAATTAAATAGTCTTGTATTTTTATTAAATGTTATTGATTTGTAATGTTAAATGAAATATATGTTCAATGTAATAAAAGAAAAATCATGTGATGCAGCAATCTAAAAAGCAGAAGGCCATGTTCTCCAAGAACCTCTATCTACCCTACTGCCAGAATCGTGAAAACCATCCTGAAGACATGCCTGTCCTTCCTGAGGCTACAATTCTATGTGCCATGTTTATTTGGATTTAGGGTATACATAGACTTCTGGGAGGAACGGGAGGTTAGACATTCCGGATCTGGAAAAGAGACTCCAATACCCCAATGGCAAGATCAGGAAGGAAGTCACAGATAACAGGAGAACGTTCCTGGGACCACATCAAAGCCAAAGAGACCCCTACCTTTCCAACAAATGCCCATCTGTTTCCTCAATATTTAAGGAATCAATATGGCGAGGATCTCAGCCCCAGGGTGCCCTCTCTGGCAATTACACAGTGTGATGGAAAGAGTATGGAAGGTGAAAATCAGTCAGACACAGGTGCAAATTTTGGCCACTCTCTAATTTCTCTCTGCCACTAATTTTGGCTCTCCTACTATCTAATCTTGTGTAAGATCACAGGAGGTTTGCCATATTCCTGAAAGCTCCAGTCTCCTTATCAAAACTGGAATAATGATACTCACCTACTAGACCATACATGATTGAGTGAGATAACAGCACAGATGGCAATATCTAACAGGCACCTGCAAATGAAGAGTTAATGCAGAAAAAGCCTGCATTGTGGCATCGAAAGCACACTGGCCTGGAAGCACACTTGAAATATTATGCATTTATGGAAGAGGCCTAGTAGGCACAATCCATTGGTTATTCAAGAGCTTCTGCACAGAGCTGTTAAGACCTTGGACTCTGGAGCCAGACTGCCTTGGTTAGAATTCCAGTTTCATCGTTTCCTAACTGTGTTAAGTGGTTAGAACTTTACAAGCTACATGAAATTTAAAGTTACTTGAACATTCCATGTCTTGGTTTCTCTCTTTAAAACCAGGATAAAAATTATCGCTAATTTATAGGGTTGTTGTAAAGATTAAATGAGTTTAGTAAATGTGAAACACTTAAAATAGTGTGTGACACATTGTTTGCACTTGATACTTGCTATTATCATTATTATGCATTTATTCAATACATATTTATTGAAAACATATGTTCCAAGATCAATGTTAGATGCTAGAATTGCATAAATGTATATATGTCAGTATCTTCCATGGAAGAACTCAACACATAAATAAATATTTTAAATTGCAAAATGAGATCACAATTACAATAACAGAAGAATGAACAAATGCTACCAGAGCCCAGAAGAGGGAGCCTAACATTGGAAGAATAAAGGAAGGCTTCACAGAGGGGCACATCTAAACTGTACCTTATGCTGACAAGCCATTTAAACAAGAAGGGCAAAGGGAATTGGGCCTGAGAGTAAAGCAATAGAAAAATTTAAAATAGCTATATATTAGAAGGATTTTGCCAAGTGAAAAACAATAAGTTACAACATTATACGATTTCTGTAAATACAGCCTTGCACACAAAATGACAAGCTACATTTTGCAAAAACATCTACAAAAACACACTGAATGAGATTGGAGGATTATGTTTTAAAAGCATAATTAAAATTTAAAGTGAGAGTGGGAGTGAGAGAAAGACCATCACTCCCAACGGTGATGTATCATGATCTGAAAGACAGAAAGGGAAAGCAGAAAGCAGGAAAGAGGGAGGGAACAAAGAGCCCAAACACAGAATATGCGAGAATTTTCTAGCAACGTATTGCATCTTTGCTGAAAGGGTTGGATCCCTGCTGGTAGAATAAGGCATCTGGTCATTTCATCTAAATTCTCGAAAGTAATGTCAGAGGCAGTATACATATGCACGCACACAAACATACACAAATATACATATTACAAATGAACAGGGCAAAAACCTACTTGAGCTACCAGCAAGGAGTGAGTCAGGAAGGGGTAACTTGCCTACCTAACCCCCTTATGAATTAGAAATAGGCACCTCTTCTCCAGAACAGACACAGCTTGTGACAAGGTACACAGCTCAGCCAGCAGACTGCAAGCTGGATTTTAGCACCACTCACATACTCAGCAAGGGACCTTTGTGGAAAACACAATGGCACAACCCTAAGAGATGGCCCTGTGGTGGTTATTCTCTTTCATCAGCCTCCAGAGAAAAACTGAACAGGCTTAAACTATATGCAAGATGAGGCAGCAAAGGCACAGGAGGTGCAGATGGTGAGAGCATCTTTTATGGGCAAAACCAAGAGTGCTGAGCCTCAAAGCAGAAATGTTGCCAAGCTCAGCTTCTCACATCAGAGCATTCCCTGGGCTTGAGAAAGACCATGACTTGCAGAAGAAGATAACATCCCATCATCTTGAAATTAAATGTCTACAATGCTGCTCTGGGAATGTTCAGGTCAGCACATGACTCTTTAAACTCAAATTATTTTCCCTCTGGCCAAAGCAACTTGACCAAAACACTGCCTCTCTCTTTTTACTATTATTATACTTTAAGTTCTGGGGTATATGTGCAGATCTTGCAGGATTGTTACGTAGGTATACACATGCCGTGGTGGTTTGCTGCATCCAACCCCCTCCATCAGCTTCATTAGGTATTTCTCCTAATGCTATCCCTCCCCAATCCCCCCACCCCCTACTATCCCTCCCCTAGCACCCCCCAGCTCCCAAAGGCCCTGGTGTGTGATGTTCCCCTCACTGTGTCCATATGTTCTCATTGTTCAACACCCACTTATGAGTGAGAACATGCGGTGTTTGGTTTTCTGTTCTTGTGTCAGTTTGATGAGAATGATGGTTTCTAGCTTCATCCATGTCCCTGCAAAGGACATGAACTCATTCATTTTTATGGCTGCATAGTATTCCATGGTACATATGTGCCACATTTTCTTTATCCAGTCTATCACCGATGAGCATTTGGGTTGGCTCCAAGTCTTTGCTCTTGTAAACAGTGCTGCAATGAACATACCTGTGCATGTATCTTTATAGTAGAATGATTTATAATCAATGAATATACGTGAGCATGTATCTTTAAAACAGAATGGTTTATAACTCTATTTTTGCTATAAGATCTTCATAGAGATATTATACAATGTGTTCTTGATGTTGAGCAATGACTGGACGTTAGCATGCAGCTTGAAATGCTAAAGAACAAATCACAATTAAAATGGCTTATGGACATGAAAAAAAGAATTATAACTTTAAAAAAGAAACTTTACATCTGACAACCATGTTACAGTATACAAGCCTACTTCTACAACCACTAAATCATGGAATCTTCAAAACGATTCTGTAAAATTGGTATTACAATCATAAAAAATGCTGGAGGAGAAGGGAAGGGGCACCACAGGGCAAGGGATGGAGGATTCAAGTCTCAAGGTGGGGAGGCCACAGCCAGCTACTGACCCAAAGAGAAAGTATTAACTCTAGAGGTACCCAACAGGCAATATAATACAGATATTAGGGTCATAGACTCTGGAGACAATTGGAACCGAAGTCTAAACAGCTAGCGGGAACTTAGACAAGTCCATTAATTATTCTAAGCTTGTTTCCTCATCAACAGAATGGAATAATAATGGCCTCATTATAGCGTTAGTGTGAAAGGTAAGGGTTTATAATGTGCTTACTAAAATGCCTGTTTTATAGTAAGTGCTCAATAAATAGAAGCTATTATTCATTCATATACTCAATAAATATTACCAAGTGCTTATTTTGCGTCAGTCACTTGTTCTGCAAAAAACAGACATCATGTTTGTTCTCATGAAGCTTATACGTTAGTGGGTTACAGTGGCAATAATGAAATAATTGCTAAAGTAAATATTAATTGTGAATTTATTTCTAAGAGCTACAAAATTACACAGTGCCAAAAGACTGAAAAACTGATCTAGTTTAGAGAGTTGGTGCAGAGGGGATCAGGAAACAATTACCTGTGAAAGCCAAATTTGAGTTGAGATCTGAAAAATGAATAGAGGCTAAGAAATAAAAAAGCACTCTAAGGAGAAGAACTGGCACGTTTAAATGCCCCGTGATAGGAGGGGGCCCAGCACAGCACAGGAGCTGGACAGTGAGTGTGGCCAAAGTATCGAGATAGCAAGGAAGAGCGGTTCAAGATGAAGGTAGGATGAAGAGGAGTGAATAGGCAGGGGCAGCCCCTGCGGGTCATAATGGGAATCCATGAGAAGCCACCAAATGATTTTCATTCTTTTGGAATTGACTCATCAGGAATGTGAGGAAGAAAGGGATAGCATGTTCACATGAGATTTAAAACATGGCTCCTGCTATTTGTGTGGAGGACGGATGAGAAGTGAAAGAATAGATACTGAGAGAATTGTTTTGCCATCATTACAGCGGGTCCAGGCTAGAGACAATGATGGTTTGGTATGGCAATAGAATAAATGGCACAAAGTAAAGGAATCTGAGATCTCTTTAGTAAGTAGAGTTGACAGGACTTTAGGATGGATTGGATATGAAGGTTAAGAAAGAGGAGAGAATCAAGGCCGTCTCACAGGTTTCTGGAAATACCAGTCACTTGAAGATGTCTCAATTTAGGGGAAAGATAATACATGAATTTATTTGTGGCTCAGTTGAGGCTAAGATGCCTTTGAGATGTCCAGGTAGAAGATTTATGCAGACATGTGTCTAGAGCTCAGAGAGAGATTTAAGTTATGGATATATATTTAACAGTCTTTGGCATATAGTCTGGCATATATATATGGATATATATTTAATAGTCTTTGGTGTATATATAGATAGCATGAGTAGATCAAATAGGGTTAGAATATAGAATAAGGCCAGGCGCGGTGGCTCAAGCCTGTAATCCCAGCACTTTGGGAGGCCGAGGCGGGGGGATCACGAGGTCAAGATATTGAGACCATCCTGGTCAACATGGTGAAATCCCGTCTCTACTAAAGATATAAAAAATTAGCTGGGCATGGTGGCGCGTGCCTGTAATCCCAGCTACTTAGGAGGCTGAAGCAGGAGAATTGCCTGAACCCAGGAGGCGGAGGTTGCGGTGAGCCCAGATCGCGCCATTGCACCCCAGCCTGGGTAACGAGAGCGAAACTCCATCTCAAAAAAAAAAAAAAAGAATATAGAATAAACTTTTTAAACAAGAAAGGCTCAGGGACTTTAGAACAAAGTCTTAAGGAATTTCAACATAATGATTAAGCAGTGAAGGATATGCCAGCAAAGAAAGGGAGACAAGGAACGTTCTAAGATAGGAATAAAACACAAAAAAACATAGAGTAACAAAAGCCAAGGGAACAGACTAAAGTTTGAAGGAGTCAACATTATTAAATGCTGCTGAGAATTATGTAAATTGAGTGTTATAAATCACAGGTCTATTTGCCATTCAACAGCTCAGAACTGCACACTTGTCATCAAGATGGAAAAATTTTAAGGCATAAAATTTTCAATCATTTGCCTGAGATGCAGCCAGGAAGTGGTAGGCAGGGTTTCCAACCCAAACCGAGCACCAAAGCCTTTTCTATGGAGGCTCCTTGGGCCTCTCCACTCTCTTTTTTAGTGAAAGTGTTTCCTCACAACAGCACTGTGACCTGCAAGGACCTAAACACTGAAAATTGGGCAACAATATCTGTCTTCTCCCTTCTCGGTAGCTGTACATCAGAACAGAATAAAACCATGTGTCTCTAGATCAGTAATTGGTAGAGGGAATGCCAATGGAGACATGACAAAAGGGACAAGGATGTTGTGGCATATGCCATGACTTAACCGTAGCTGTCATTTCATCTTGAGCCTAGACTGACAGAAGGGGCACCTGTGAAGCTGGTAGACTGCAGTCTCTTTCCAGAGGGCTGTAGAGAATGCTAGAGATAGATGTTTAAAAGGAAGAAGGAGCCTGTTCCGAAGAACTCAGCTAAGAAAAAAAGTCTTACCCATCAGGATAAAGTCACATTTCCGAATTTAGCATAGTAGTTATTACTCAAATCCATCCCCACCCCAACCTTCTAGGTGCCAAGAAGAGACAAGACTGGATATCAAGTTTGAAAAAAACATTTTATCATTTTTTTTCCTTCTTTTGACACTCGCAGCTTCTCTCTAAATTCCTGCCTTAGAACCAGTAAGAGCATCTTATTATCCCTGTTCATGTCCATCACCACATGAAGCCCAAGACTCCCAGCTCATCTCCATTCACAAGTGTCTGTGTGGCTGTATCCCATTTTATGAACTCTTATTCCACTTTTCTCCCTCTCCTGAAATCATTTCACTCTAACTCTGGAGCTTAAGGTCTCTCAGTACATTCCCTGGTGTCCTCAGCTCTGTCAGAACATTTCCTTCACCTTCTTGCACTGCTGAAAACCCTGGCTCCTCTATGAGGACACTGTAGCCCTCTCAAGTGATTCTATGTTCTCTTCCACTCCTCCTTCCACTGGACCTAGACTTGGGGTTGAGACCTTTTTTGCTACTTTAATAATGCTGTAAGACCATCCTTCCTCCTTCCTCACCAACAAAAAATCAAAGCTGCGAATATCACATCATGAAACTATGTCTCCTACTACCCCTGTTTGTTGCATTCTCTTACCCACCCCTCCAAAGTCAAGTTCCTGCCCCCAATTCTCAAAGATTCTCCTGGATCAGTGCCATTATTATTATTATTATTATTATTATTTGCCACATAACTCCTGTCCTGTCAGAGGTCTCATAGGTCCATCCCAGGGTGAGAACTGACCTGTTACCAGCCTGGATGCTCCTGTAGAAGATGTTTGGAGACCCCTGTTGGGAGTTCTCACCCCGTCAAGAAGGACAGGATCAGGGACCTACTTAAAGAGGCAATCTGGCTGCCTTTCCGTAGAGCAGGTGTGCCGCGTTAGGGGCAGCCCTTCCTTGTCCAGACTGCCTGGACTCTCCAGAGCCAGCAGTCTGGGAAGGCTGAGTCGACAGAACCACAGACACATCAACTGCCCCACACCCTTCAGTCTTCATCCCAGGGAGAGATCAGAGTTTTGTCCTTATAACCCTGGCTGGTGTTGCTGAAATTTCCGCAGGGAGGCCCCACCCAGTGAGGAGGAATGGATTGAATCCCACTTAAGAAAGCAGTTTGGCCACGATCTGGCACAGCAATGACCTCTACATGGATAAGTCCAGTGGTCACTTCTCAGTCCTGATCTTACTTCAGTTTTTATTATCATGTAACACAGGTGGTGACTCTTTTCCCCTAAACGCTGGCTTTGGCCTCCAGGACTCTACGTTCTCTTTATTTTCCTCTTACCTCTCTGGCTGCTCTTTCTAATCTTGCTTTGCTGGTTCCTCTCTGTGACCCTGGCCTCTAAATGAAGGAGAGTCCTGAGACTTAGTCCTTAGACCTCTATTCTATCCATCTACACTGCTGGCTTTAATACCATTTAGATGCCCTTTACTTCCAAATTTATATACCTACCCTTGACCTCTTCCCTTTAGTTTAGATCTTACTACTCAACAGCCTACACTATATCTTAACTTGAATGTCCAATAGACATCTCAAACAATACATCTACTAAAAATCTCATACTATCCCCCCTAAAACTCCTCCCACAGCATTTTCCATCTAACTGAATGGTGAATTCATCCTTCCAGTTGTTCAGGTGAAACACACTAGAGTCATCCTTTACTCCTGGCTTTCTCTACATCTAATCTGTCAGCAAGTTATTTCAGATATATCCTCTTCTTTTGCCTATAGCTTCAAGATATAAATACAATTCTATTGCTTTTCATCAATTTTATTGCTACGTCCCTTATCTGAGCCAAGCTATCATCACCTCTCCCCTGTATTACTAAAACAGTCTCCTTTCTGGTCTCCCTGCATCTGTACTTGTCCTCCTACAACCTATTTCCCACACAAAAGTCAAAAGATCATGTTAAAACAAAAGTAAGGTCTTGTCTCCCACTACTTAACCCTCTCCAATGCGTCCCAGGCCAAGGACCTCACCTTGTGCTCCAGGATGCTACACAGTGATGCCATCACTTTTCTGACCCCAGTACTTGCCCTCTCCCTCACTCTTCCAGCAATGTTGACTTTATTCAAATATTGACTTCTCTCATTGAGGCTTTTCACCAACATTCTGTCTAAAATTCACCCTCCTGCACATACTTTTCCTATTTCTTTTCCTCAGTGGAAAATTGCTATCAGTTGCTGTTTATCTTAGCTGTATTAAACATGAAGCTTCATGAAGACAGAAATTTCTTTCTTATTCTTTATCACTGTCTCTCTGGAGCATAGAACAATGTCTAGTACACAATAAGAGCTTAATACGGTGCATTAAGTGAATGGATTTATGAGGAAATTGAGTCTCCCAGAGATTTAGTCATTTCCTTTAAATTGCAATTTGGTAGCAAATAAGTATCATAGCCAGAACTCAAGGCTCCTTTTAGTGCACCCATGCTTCCAAGATGGCAACTTGGAAAATTCTTCATCCTTGTTTGGAGAAGCTTCTCAAGGTTCCCATTCTTCCTGACTTTTTGTAAAATATTCATAATCCTACATGAAATAATATTTCCCAGTGCCACTGCTGTGACTTCCTCCCTCATCTTTAATTTAGCCAATCTAAACAAATAGGACAAAAAAAAAGGTGCTGCTGATCTCTTAACAGAGAAGCAAATAAACAGTTCCCCAAATTTCAAGTTGCAATTAGCAATTCCGCAGAGCAAAGGGATTTTAGATAAATTAAGATAGCTCATTTGGGGCTCTACTGCAAGTATTAAGGCCAGTAAGAAGGGCCATTGGGAAATAAAGGCTCATTCATGAATCTTGAACTTAAAATAACCCTCCTCTTCAAGGCACAATTACCTAGAAGTTCAGTGTTCTGATTGGCCTGGAAATTATGTATTCAAATGAATAGAACTAACACATTTGCTCAGCACTAAACTGTGTGCAAGTTACTCTCTTCTGTTGAGAGATGGATGTGAAGCTAAAAATAACATAACATCATTTTTTGAGCAACTAGTATTGTTGGATTTGAATTAAGGATCTTAGAAACAATGTATCATTTCATTCTTACAGTAGTTCTGCAAAATGGTGCAATGTCCACATTATGATTAAGAATGCTAGGTTGGCTGATCTCTCAAAGCCCTAGAACTAACAAATCTCACAGTGAAAATTCCAAGCTAAGTCCCTCTGACTTAAAATCTCAACCAGTGTGTCAGACCACCTTCATTTAAGATGACTCAGACTTATCTCTTGCCCCCAGGTATTCAGGTTCTCGCAAAAAAAAAAAAAAAAAAAAAAAAAAAAAAAAAAAAAAACAGAATAACACCTAATTCTGGCTTCTTTTAAAAATACTGGAATCATAGATGCTAATTAGGAAAAAACCATTCTGAAAGGAGTTAGCTAATAATTTTCTATGCATGAGGTATTTGAACCGTGTTTGAATTATAGGTAAGGTTTAAGAGGTTGATATGGAGCAAAGAGAATTCCAGGAGGAAGAGCTTTTGACAAAAGACAAAATATTGAATAAACTAAAGCAGCAGCCTTCATAAGTAGAAGACTCTGAAGCTACAATAACATCCTCAATCTCCAGAAGAAATCAATAAGTGTACCCCAAAAGGGAAACTCAACTACAAAACTCTCACAGGTGTTATCTGCTTGAACTTGTTAAAGCCATTTTAGGCAAAGTGCCCAGCTCTAAGGCTGTCTTCCACTTGTCCTGAAGTCCTCCAATCTCCTTATCTTAATACTGAATTTCTGCCAGGCTGATAGTCAATGGGTTAACAACCTGCTTTTAAAAGATAAAAGCCCCAGGAAAATTACAACCTCACTTTGTATTGATCTATTCACTTGGTTTCTTCCTAACCCAGCTGAAAGCTAGCATCT
The DNA here is from genome assembly GCA_031835075.1 of Saguinus oedipus. Classification (NCBI taxonomy): domain Eukaryota; kingdom Metazoa; phylum Chordata; class Mammalia; order Primates; family Cebidae; genus Saguinus; species Saguinus oedipus. Next base: position 60,429,369 of record CM063178.1, on the reverse strand, counting down.
GATGCACAAGAGTATTGATGTGGAGAAGGGAGGGGTGAGAAAGAGGAAGAAGTAATTCTAGAACCTGGGGTAGATCCCGAGGGGCAGGTTTGAGTGGAGTCCTGAGTGCTCAGACACAGGAAAGAATGAAACAAAAGGTGAAAGAAGGAAACAATTACAAGGGACAGAAACCACACTCCAACCGGCTTAAACAAATTAGGGAAGTGATTGGATGATGTCTCTGAGCTGAACTCAGGCATGTTTGTAGAGTGGCTAAACTTGCAGGATTGTTCATCAAATTACCTGAGTTTAGATTTGTCTTCAAATTCTTACTCATTGTGGGACCTTGAGCAAGTTACTTAGCTTCTCTGAGCCTTACTTTCCTCACCTGGGTGAAGGTACAATAATAATAATTGTACTGTACCTACTTCACAGTTTTGTTGTGGGAATTTAGTACTATGTGCTATGGGTTGAATTGAGTACCCTAGAACTATATTAAAGTCCTAACTCCTAGTACCACAGAATGTGATCTTATTTGGAAATAGGCTCTCTGTAAATTACTTAAGATGAGGTCATACTAGAGTGGAACAGGCCTTTAATCCAATACTACTGATGTCCTTTTTTTTTTGAAATTAAACTTTAAGTTCTGGGGTAAGTGTGCAGATCATGCAGGATTGTTACATAGGTAAGAAGAGAAGAGTCACAGAGACAGACTCAAGGGGAAAATGCCATATGATAATAAGGCAAGGGATTGAAGTGCTGTCACGTCAAGACAAGGAATTCCTGAGTCTACCAGAAACTGAAAGAGGCCAGGAAGGATTCTGGCCTACAACTTTCAGAGGAGTGTATTATTCTGTTTGGGCTACCATTTTTAAAAAATAGCATAAACTGGGCAGCTTAATCAACAGAAATTTATTTTCTCACACTTCCAGAGGCCAGAAGTTCCAGACGAAGGTTTGACAGAGTTGATTTCTGTTCAGAGCTCTCTTTCTGGCTTGCAGATGGGATGGCCACCTTCTCACAGTGTCCTTATATGATGGGGTGGTGGAGGAGAGATGGGTTTCTGGTGTCTCTCCTCTAAAAGCACTAATCCTGTCAGATCCAGACCCCATCTTTATGGCCTAATTTAACCTTAATTCTTCCTTATAGGTCCTATATACAAATTCAGTCACATTGGAAGTTAGGACTTCAACATATAAATGCAAGGCGGTGGGGAGACACAGTTCAGTCCACAACAGGAAGCATGAACCTGCCAATATCTTGAAGTTGGACCCCAGAATCCATAAGAATGAAAAAAAAATTTCTGTTGCTTTAAGCCACCCAGTTTGTGGTATATCCGCTATGGCAGCCCCAGGAAACTAATACAATCTAAGAAATACTTGCACCAGTGCCTGGTACATAGTACGTATTTAATATATGTTCATTGTTACTATTACAACTCAGGCACAATTCAATCCAGTTCCTCAAGCAATGTTACTAGAAATTTCTTTCTCTTCCTCTCCAGTCTTGCTTTCCTCTGTCATGGCTGAATTCTCAGGTTGACTCTCCCTCATGGTGGTCCCTGGGAACTCCAGCTAGCCAACCTAGCAGCTGCTGCAAAAAGGACTCCCATTTCTTTCCCTGTAGATCCAGCAAAACTCCTGGGACTGACTCTCATTGGCCTGGATGAAGTCACATGCCGATCTCTGAACCAATCACGGTAGCCAGAGGCCTTTAAGGCTTTGGCCAAACATGCCCACCCTGCAGCCATGACTGGAGTCAACTCCACTTAAACCACAAGGATTAAGAATAGAGATAAGTGGTTTGGAAAAAGAAAATCAGGCTGCTAGTATCAGAAGAACATCAGACACCAGAAAGCTGAAGAAGCATTATTGGATACAATGAGTTCTTAATTTCTCTTCAGAGAATCAGTATGTCAGTATGTTCAGCTCTTTTATTCTTTAATTCTCTATTTTAAAGTTTAACTTCCTTGTAATTCCAGTAAACAACCTTCTCCACTGGTTCTAATCAGTAGTTCACATATGTTCCCCCTGCCCTCAGCTCCATTCTGACTCATCCCAGTCACCTGATCACCTCTGGTAACCTGCTCTGACACACCCATAACCATCTTTCCTGCCAAAATACCCACCCTGCCACTCCAGCTCAGACCCCTGCTCTTTTTAAAATAGTCAGTTGGGATTAGTCTAGCTTGTGCGGTCTAACTCTGGCTAATAGGGGATGACACAGCAGTAGGGACAACCCCAATCAGGCATAAGTATCCCTTCCCTTCCCCCCTTGTCCAAGCGGGCAGCAGCTAGCATTGCTCCGTCTGTGCACTGCACCCTTCTATAGAGGTAAACTGCTTTGCTGGTAGGATTCATCTTTGAGTGCTATTTCTTTTGTGGCATCGAAATTTCACTTATAACACCATAAACAACAGATAACTACATGGGATTTTAGCAAACTGAAGTTTATAAACAGGATCTGTAGTTCTTGAAGTTTCCACTGCATTCACAATATCATTCTAGTAAAACTTACTGATTTCAATTGCAAACAACAGAAACCAGGATTCATTAACTTAAACAGAAAATTATTTTTGAGAAGTTTCTGGTAGCTTGCAATGCTGAAAGGAAGGCTGGAAATCAGGCTCAGGCAGAAATGAGCAATGTTAACTCTGGCCATGATTTTTGCCGTGTTCCACCAGCCAGAGGACAGAGAAGACAGATCCCTTTGTGTCTCATCTTGCATCTGTGGCAAGAGGAGGGACCATTCTGTCTACTTATTTAGGATCCCTCCCCAAACAAGTAGGATGTTTGGATATTGATTTGACAAAGAGAACAATTTACAATAATTTTCTACTTAATGACAAGGAGGAAATAGTTATGAATAGAACAAGGCCTTATAGTCTTCCAGAACCTGTAATCAAGGTGGGGAATGACTTCCTTAGAACTAACCAGCACTCAAGGCAGAGCACTCACAAGAAGCCCATAGAATGTCATGGATGAGGGAATGGGGGATGCTCCATGAGACAAGTGTCAGCAAGAGAATGGAAATGATTTTGACAGCAGCAGAGGAGCAGGAGTTAGGATAGAAAGAGAATTCTAGAAGTGACAGCATGAGCAAAAGACTGCAGAAAAATAAAATCCAGTACATAAAATAAGGAAGACTATTTTGAATTCAAGAAATTAGTTTTTACAGCAGCATCTCCGTGCCTCAAAGATTATCTTTAAAAACAGCTGTTACCCAACAACTACTTAAAGCTCGAAATAAAGGAAAATATTCCCACGCCAACTCCATACTCTAAATAGAAGCTAAAAAGATACAAAAATACCAGGGCCACTATGGCAGCCTGATTCGAAGCTTTTTGTGGAATGGAAAGTTCTGTGGGTTCCTGAAAGGCTCACTCCTCCTCTTCACACAATTGTTCAGTCTCTCCTGAGCCCCCACTGTCGGGATGGCAGGGAGGGAGCTGAGGGAAAGCAGCCATCTTGAGCCAGAGCCAGCCTCCAATTCTTCTGCACCCACGCAAGCGTGCTCTTCCCAGGGACAAGGACTATGGTAAAACAAGAACGTTATCACTAACATGCATTGGGTGTTTAACATGGCTGGAACTATCCAAAGCATCACACAGGTTATATTATTTCCAACCACCCCATCAAGTGAGTGGTGCTCTAATCCCCATTTCACAGATGAAGAAATTGAGCCAGAAAGAAGTTAAGTCATACTATGCCCAAGGTCGCTTAGGGTGTCTCATAATTCTCCCTCTCATACTGCACAAAAGAACAGAAATTGAAACCTCTGCCTCATTTTAGAGTTTGTGAAGGCTGGTGGAGGGACAGGGAAGGAGTTTATTAAATAATTGCAATGTGCCAAATTTTGTGCAAAACACTCTACAGATTCTAGAAAGATAAAAACAAACAAAATCTCTTAGGTAAATGTCCAATGTGAATATACCTAATGCTAATGTACTGTACACTTTTAAATGGTTAAAATGATCATTGTTATGTTATGTATATTACACCACAATAAAAAGAAATCCATCAGATGGTACTATGTGGCATGTGAATGCTCTAAATGCATTAGCTCATTTAAATCCTCTCAACACCCTTGTGAAGCAGATGTCATTGCTATTCACAGGTGACAAACGAAGAAATGGAACCTCTGAGGTTAAGTAATTCACTTGGTTAGAATCACCCATCTAGTACCTGCCTTCAATTAGTATTATTAGTTACAACATTATTACTCTTATTAGTGTTTTCTAGTATTATATAATAATTAATTGATAGTATTATCATTAGAAACAATAATAATACATTAGCTTTATTAGGATAGATTTTAGAGGCAGCTAATGTGGTTTTGAATCCCAACTGCACCATCTACTAGCTGTGTTATCATTGGCAAGTTAGTTTATCTCTCTCTCAGTTTGTTTCTTCATAAAAGAGGGATAATCATCGTGCCTTTTTCATAGGGTTGTCAAGAGGATTGAAATGAGATAATCAGGTATGAGTGCTTAGAGCAGTGCCTGGCAAATCTAGGTGTTAAACAAAATACTACTATTGCTGCTATGAAGATTTTTCAAGAGAGGAATTAAGCTAAGGGACTATGCAACTTGCCCAAGCTCACATGACAAAAGGAAAAGTTGGAGAGAGGCTCACACCTTTGTTGGCCAAGGTCGAAAAATATGGACATTTACTGAGGACAGCAGCCGCACTGCTCACAGCTGCCAGAGGCCCATTACAAAGGGAGGTCTAAAGAGATCTTAAATCAGTGAAGGCTTAGACGTCTTACTGGGTAAGGACCTCTTTGATAAATCTGGAGACAGTTAAAGTGAAGACATTCTCACCATAAAAAATGCACACATGTGAAATGATATAAACTTACCACAAAAAAGGTCCAAGGTTTTTGGACCCCTGAGCATTGCCCTCCCCATCCAGGGAGTCCTCTGATAGGAAATTCTACCCTACCCTACTCCCACACTGCACTGATTCAGAAAGAAAACTCCCAGAAGATCAGGGTAGTAGTTCTCCCTTCTGCTTCTGATTCATTAAACCTAGGGCGGGATGCAGGGATATAAATTTTTAATAAGGCTTTCTGACAGATTCTGATGCAAGGAGCCACTATACTCTGAAAATCACAGCTAAATGGAAGTTGCCTGAAGTTACCCTGGTAAAGGAAATCAAGACAGGATTGGCCTTAAGAAATGACTCCGCCTGCAGAGTCCAGACTCCCAACAAGTTCTCTTTCCATCTTGTGCACAACCTAAAAATATTTTCAAATAAATTGAGTGTTTAAAACTTTTCAAAATTACTACATAAGGAAAGAAATTCCACATAGAGAAACCTAGAAGAGAATACGCCAGGATGTTAGTAATAGAGTCTCTGGGAAAATAGAATTGTAACCAGCTTTTCACTTTTATCTGCTTTTTTATATTTTCCAATTTTCATACAGTAAATATGTATTCTATACAAAACATCTTAGAAGGTGAACCTTATGTTTAATATTTATTTTTATATTTTAATTTCATGGACATTGTATTTAGAACATTAACCTACTTAATTTCTATTTTTCCTGGCTCCTTACTTTTAAAAAAGGAGATAAATGGGGAAAATGAAATAAATTTACTTGAAAGTGAACCAAAATAGGAAGGAAAAATGCACTTGATTAGCCACTCTCTGAAGAATTACAGAGACAGACCTAGAATTTCTAAACTACTCTATCAAACTTCAAGAGAAAAAGAAGTGAAGAACACAGTCTCGGATCACTTAATAAAGCACATGTTTTCAAATCTTTGGTGCTTTCATAAAAATGCCATTAGGAAGAAGACAGTCAGGAAGACAGAAAATGCCTGCATCCTGGGACTGTGATAACAAAAGAATGATGATCAAGGCTTATATCTGTCTAGCACTTACCAGGTTTCCAAGCCCATTTATAATAATTAGCAGTTGGAAAGAACCCAAATGGGCAACAATAGGGGAATGGCTAAACAAACAGCGGTCGATTAACTCAGATGGAATACTTCATAAAGAGAGACAATGGTGAGCTGGCAGACTGAGCCGATACTGGAAATATCTATATGACCTCATGTTAACTAAGAAAAAAATGAAACATGAAAGAGTGCCTTGGGGACTTCAACAAGGCCTTTTAAAAGGTCTATCACATTAGCGTCTTAGACAAGATGGAGAAATGAGAACTTTATTGTTTATTAGAGAAAAGAGCTGACATCAAATTCTGGCTCTTCCAGAAACTAGCTAAATAACATTAGAGAGGGTAAGTGCAATTTTCTTTGTATATAAATAAGGCATTTTTGACTTCAAAACCTTTTTAGAAAGCCTGAATTGAGAAATTATATGTCACAGGATTTTTCAGAGAAAAATAAACATGTAAGACCCCTAATACATCTTGCCTTCTTGAGACAATCTTTTTAGATTTGCTTCTAGCAATGTATATAATTTTTAATTTGACTCTTTTCTTTCCAGTTGAAACCAAAGTATGAAGACTTTAAGTCCAAAGAGAATTCACCACTTTTGGCATTCCCAGTAAGTTTTACTTTAGTCTCAGTTTGCATTGAGTATTATTAAAATATTAAGTCCATTATCACCAATATTAGAGTTTACGTTTTTTTCAGCTCGCACACAAATCTCGTAAACCACAAGTCAGGCATTGTGTTCAGAGCTTTTGCAACAGCAGTTCTGGCCTTGTTCTGTACAGTATTTCTATGTCACAGATGCAGTAAATAATGTCAAATGTATGCAAAAGCTCTGAACACAATGCCTGAAACATAATCTGTTCTCAGTTGAGGTTTACTAAATTCTATTTTGAATGCTAGCATGTAGATTAATAGCAACAAATAATTGTGTACACAGAATACTGCTTTACAAGTTGAACAGTGTTTACCTAGCAGGAGACTTCTGCTACAAGCAGCAAGTATCCTGGCTTTGCTTGTGGTGAGATTTTTATCCCTGACTCAAGAGGGTCAGACCCTCAGATTTATTTATGAGTAGCAAAAAGCCAAGAAGGGAAGGAAATATTTCAGAACATGAAATAAAAATCTAGGATAATTTGGTCAAGTCCTGAGTTATAGTTTAAACATTCCAGGATGAAAGTGAATGCAAGGAGCTGGGTGTGGTGGCACACACCTGACCCAGCTATTCAGGAGGCTGAAGCAGGAGGATCCCTTGAGCCACAGATTTCATGGCCCGCCTTGGCAATATAATTAGACCTCATCTCTTAAAAAAAAAAAAAAAATAAGGAAGAAAGGATGGTAATGCAGGGAAATGTAAGACCTCCCACTCAGATTCCAAAGACCGATCTCCCCAAAACGAGTTGATGAATATATAACTTCCTCTAGCATGTATGGAAGGGATTCCGGGAATTTGGCTAGCAGAAAGTCTACTGTGAGTCTGTATTACAATTTTACTCCACAAAATGCTAATATGATTCCAGGTATTTAGAATTAGGGGCAAGGACGTATTGAGGGTTTGAGTTTAGTTTTCAAGCTTACTTTAAGAAGGACTTAGGTAGAATAGGGTATGTATTTGGAAGAGGGTGGCCAGGATGATCACTGAGAGGTCTCTCAACCTCAGCATCTGCGGAATTTTTGAATGATCTGGTCAAAAAAGTCACTGGGGGATATGATCCCCTATTTCAAAAGCTTCTAACAATGGACAAAGAATTAACATTTATTGTTTAAGCCATCAGGTAGATTCAAAGGGTAGAAGGTGAAGCAAGATGACAACATATAGAAAATTTCTCAGCATTAGAACTTCCCAGAGATGAATCACATTTGGTAGATAGTAAGTTCACCTTCAATGGAGGTGTTCCAGCATAAACTATAGGATCACGTGATAGAAAGTAGTAGGAAGTTGATAAGCCTACAGTGATGGGAAGGCAGATGCCCCTTGAGATCCCTTTTAGTCTCTTTCTCTATCCTACTCTAGTGTCTATGCCACTTTCAAGTATGGGAAAATACGTGTGTATAAGACTAAAACTGGAAGCAAATATGGAAAGGTCTGAACAGTTGACACGTAAATGCGTATTAGGTTCCTTCTTCGTTTATTCATGCTCCCTCATATCTCACACCATGTACGTCTGTGTTAATAATAATCTAGACCAAACAAAATGTAAATTAGAAAAGTTCATTTCTGAAAGCAAAGATTGAAGAACTATATTCAAAGGCAGGTCACCCAAGGTTTCGTACAGTTCCTAAGTGAACGATAAATGTGACACTGAGCTTCCTGCAATCAGTCACATGATTCTCAAAGTTCAAGAGAAGAAAACATTTCAGATCTTCAGGGAAACAAAACTCCTGGCATTTAGCCCTGAACAGAAGTGCTCTTAGGAGACGTTGATCACTATCATAGACAGTGTCCTTAACAAAAATCCCTGAAGCAAATACAATAGTGTGGGCCTTAAAGCTGTTTGTTGATGGTGCCTCTGGGAGAAACCTGAGGCTACGACCCTAGAGCACAACGTGGCAAAAACAATTCTCTCGAGATGGAAAAATAACATTTGAATTCTTTATAATCTAGGTACACCTAGAAATTAATACCTAAAATATATTTTTTAATTACGTGGGTGACACAGGTTTCACATAATCCTTTATGAATATTACTTCTCTAAACCAGAGAATTTGAGCTTATACTCTGTGATAGGAATTTCTCTTCCTTAAGTTGGTATTTTCTTTTTTATTTAACTCTTTTGCTTTAAATTTCCTTTCTGTTTAACTCTTTTCCTTTTCCTCCATATTATACGGGGCCCCACTCTGCTTCCAGGGCTGTTCCCCTCCTCCAGACTCTCACCTACTATCTCTGTATACAGCTATCTTTTCCCTTCATGGTGCGAGGCAGTTTGTGTGACATGTATCCTCCCACTGGGAACTAAATTAAGACATCAAAGTCTTGTCACATCAGGCACCTAATAATCACTAGTTGTTTGCTAGCACTGTTCATCTGGGATGAATTCAAAATTCTGATCCTGAAAGAAAGCTGCCAATTTCCATTAACCGTGATTGTCAATTCAAAGATCTTGACTGGGAGCTAAGAATAAAAAGCTAATAGAACAAATGACTAATGGGACTTGAGCACACCTCCCATGTAGGAGAGCCAGCCGAGCATGGGACTGCCTGGTGATTAGGTGGCCACGTGGCTGAGTTCTTGATGGTGGAATGTGAGTGGAAGTTATGCATGTCCTCTGTGCCTTTAAGACAACAGACATCCCTCCTGAGCATGACAGCCACCCAGCCTCTAAGATGCCAGACAGCCTCTAGGATGTTCTTCAGCTGCCCTGAACAACCACAGGGGGCAGAGTTCAACAAGTCACCCTGAAGAGAAAATGAGCCATCACATTTTGTGGGTCTCCTTGTCACAGCAGTTTAACTTCCCCGCCCTCCACATGATCCCAACTGGATAATCCCTGGAAACCTGTGCCAGTTCAGAAGGGTTTGATTGGTGACTGACTTCATCACATAGAATCACTTACTTTATTTGAGAAACCTATACTTTCAGAGACTTTCATCATACTAAAAGGGTGCTCTTAACCTTTAATCTTCAGAGTTTTCTTATGTACGTACATGTGTGTTTTCCAGAGATAAGATTTAGTTTTCACTTTTGATGAATCAAGGGTTGAATGCTTGCCTTCTTTATTAATCACAGAAAGTACAATAGTAATATTCCTATGAATCACAATTATTTCTACATGTTCTGTCACAATTTAGAGTGTTCTAGCACTTTATGCTTCCAAACATGTGGTAAGCGTATCAGGAATCGCAGAGGCGATGTTTTTGGCAGCACACAACTTTTTTAAATTAAATAGCTAAACTGCATTTTAACGTGTATTTAATGTGCCTTCTATTTATGGCAAATGACTCTACCTCTCAATTAATGAGGTAGTATATTTTTTCTTAAAATTAATTTATAAAAATAAAAAGTAAGACTGTTTAGAGAAAAGTATGAGTAGCAGAGGAAAGGAGAAAAGTTGTAAGGTGATATGCAAATGACTGAAACTGGGAAACTCAACAATAATTGCAAGATAGATTGAGTAGGCATTATGATATTCACTTTATAATGATAAAGTTAATACTCTACAAATGACATTGGCCAACCAAATCACTAGACTAATTAAATCAGTGAGATAAATAATACTAACAACTACAAATTATAGGCACTTTTATCATTTACAAAATACTTTTTCACATTATCTCTTTTAATGTCATAATTGAATGTGTTGACATGTAATATTAAAGCTAATGGAAAAGAACACAGAGTTCTATCTTTAGAAAGACTGAGTGTGTATGTGATGTTTGTGTTACAGCATTAGTAATGGAGCGCTCTCACGGGCTTAATCATCTAAGACCTAGGCTCAGAATTCAGGTCAGTTGTTCATAAACTGTGGAACCCAGAACAGGCTACTTGGTCAATAATCAACAGACACTCACTGAACACCAGTAATGTGAGAGGCACAGATCTAGGTACTTGGGATAAATCCGTAAACAGAAGAGCAAAGGTGCTTGACCTCAGGGAGTTTACCTTCTAACAAAAGAGACTCCTATGGTCTGAATGTTGTGTCTCTCAAAATTCATACATTGAAACCTAGTCCCTATTGTGATAGTATTAGAAGGTGGGGCATTTGAGAAATAATTAGGTCATTAGGGCCCCACCTTCATGAATGGGAATGGTGCCCTTAAAAAAGAGACTGCTGAAAGCTAGCTAACCCTTCCACCATGTGAGGATGCAGTAAGAAAATACATTTTACGGGCCGAGCGCAGTGACTCATGCCTGTAATCCCAGCACTTTGGGAGGCCAAGGCAGGCAGATCACAAAGTCAAGAGATTGAGACCATCCTGGCCACCATGATGAAACCCTGTCTCTACTAAAAACCCAAAAATTATCTGGGTGTGGTGGCATGCACCTGTAATCCCAGCTACTCGGGAAGCTGAGGCAGGAGAATCGCTTGAACCCAGGAGGTAGAGGTGGCAGTGAGCCAAGATTGCACTACTGCACTCCAGCCTGGTGACAGAGCAAGACTCCATCTGAAAAAAAAAAAAAAAGAAAACACCTTTTATGAACCAGAAGACAGCCCTCACCAGACACCGACTCTGTCAGCACCTTGATCTTGGACTTCCCAGCCTCTAGAAATGTAAGAAATACATTTCTTTGATTTATAAGTTACCCAGTCTACGGTAATTTATGTAGCAGCTTAAATGGACTAAGACAGAGACATACACCTCCTAAGTAAATTATAGAATGTATTAGAAGTCAAGAAATGCTCTGTAAAAGGGGGGGAAAGGAAGAGGATCTATAAAATAGCAGTCAGAGTGGGCTTCACGAAGGAGATGATATTTGACAAAGACTTTAAAAAGGAAAGGGCATGAACCAAAAGGGTGTCTGGGGAAAGGAGAGTCCAGCAAGAGGGACTAACTCAGGGTTTCCTAAGGCCAGCATGTACCTGATGTGCTCAGGGAGCTGCAAGACCAGTATGACTGGAACAGAATGGGCAAGGAGGAAAGTAGCCAGAAGTGGGTTCAGAGAGGTGGGGTAGGGGCTGCAAGTCACATGGGGCCTTGTAGGCCATTGTTTAATAACCAGCTTTTACTCTAAGTGAAATGGAAAGCCACAGCAGGATTTTGAGCATATAGGTGACATGAACTCACACTTTAAAGGATGACTCTGACTGCCCTGTTAAAAATAGAATATGAGGCTGGATATGGTGGTTCATGCCTGTAATTTCAGCACTTTGGGAGACCAAAGCAGGTGGATCATGAGATAAGGAATTCAAGACCAGCCTGGCCAACATGGTGAAACCCCATCTTTATTAAAAATACAAAAGTTAGCTGGGTGTGGTGGCTGGTGCCTGTAATCCCAGCTACTCAGGAGGCTGAGGCAGGAGAATCACTTCAACACGGGAGGCAAGATTGCAGTGAGCTGAGATTGGGCCACTGCACTCCAGCCTGGGCAACAGAGCAAGACACCATCTGGGGGAAAAAAATAAAATATGGGGGATGCAGGGATATCTTTTAGGAGACTATTACAATAATCCAGGTTAGAGATTATGGTAACTAGGATTACAACCATAACAGTAGATGTGAGAAGTAGCTGGACTCTGGATATAGGCTAAGGGTAGAGCCATGGAAATATCTAATGGACTGAGTATAAAGTGTGAGAGACAGGGGTGAGTCAAGGATGACTCAAAGTGTTTAGCTTAACAATTGGAGGGATAGAGTGACCGTAATGAGCTGGGAAAGACTACAAATAGAGCAGGTTTGCGGATTAAGACCAGGCTTTAATTCTGTATTTATACACCTGTTTACCATTTCTGGTGCTCTAAATTTCTTTGTATACATCCATACTTTTTACTCATACCATACTTTTTCTGCCTGAAGGAATTCAGGCATTAAAGGAATTCCTTTTAATTTTCCTGTATGACATTTCTTGTCATGCAGGGCTGTTGGTGACAAACTCTTTTAGCCTGTCTTTCAAATTAGTTATACTTTGCTTTAGTTTTTGAAAGATAAATTCACTGGGTATAGGATTCTATTTCGGATTTTTTTTTCTTCCAGTATTTTTAAGGTATCATTCTGTGTCTTCTGGCTCACATTGTTTCCAATGAGAAGTCAGCTGTAATTCTCTGCATGAAATGTCTTTTTAAAAAAAATCTGTTGTTGCTTTTAAGAATTGGTCTTTATCACTGACGTTGAGCTACCTGATGATGTGACCTGATGTTCATTTTCTTAGTCTTTCTTTTCCTTAGAGTTTGTGGCACTTCTTAAATCTGTAGGCTTATAGTTTGCATCAAATTTGAAAATTTTTTTCCACTATTATTTCTTCTAATTATTGTTTGGTTCCCTTTCTCTCTCCTTTCTTTTGGGGACTCAAACTACACATATATTAACCTGGTTCAAATTATCCCAAAGTTCACTGATGCGCTGTCATTTGTGTTCACTCATTTTTCTCTGTGTGTTTCATTTTGGATAGTTTCTATTGCCATGTTTTCAAGTTTGAAAATTTCTTCTTAAGCGGTCAGGTACAGTGGCTCACACCTGTAATCCCAGCATTTTGGGAGGCCAATCAACCAATCAATCAATAAAATTTAAAAAATAAAAATTTCTTTTTTAGTGCCTCATCATCTCTTAATCATATCTGATGTATTTTTTACCTCTAAAAATTAGATTTTGGTTGAATGAAAAAGACTGTGTCTTTCCTTAGCATGTACTGCTTCCTCTATATTCTTGAATTTATGATATTTAGTTCTAATAACTGTTATTTAGTCCTTGTCTCAAAATTATATCATCTATTCATTTCTGTGCCTATTTCTATTGATATTTTTTCTTTTTATGGGTCATATTTCCTGCTTTTTATTTATGTATTTATGTTATTTTTTTATCGATTTGTTGTCACGGTAATTTTGATTGGATGCCAGACTTTGTGAATTTTAGCTTTTTGAGTACTGGATTCTTTTTTTTTTTTTTAATGGAATCTCACTCTGTCACCCAAGCTGGAGTGCAGTGGTGCTATCTTATCTCACTTCAGCATCTGCCTCTTGGGTTCAAGTGATTTTCCTGCCTTAACCTCCCAGGTAGCTGAGATTACAGGTGCATACCAACACACCCGGCTAATTTTTTTGTATTTTTAGTAGAGACAGGGTTTCACCGTATCAGCCACGATGATCTTGATCTGCTGACATTGTGATCCACCCACCTCACCCTCCCAAAGTGCTGGATCACAGGCGTGAGCCACCATGACCAGCCGAGTGCTGGACACTTTTATACTTTTTAAAGTATTTTTGAGTTTTGTTTGAGGATGCAGTTAAATCACTCAGAATGTGTTTAATCCTATTGAGGCTTGCTTTTAAGTTTTGTTAAATGGCACTAATGTAGCCTTTACACTGAAGCTAATTTTAACCAATTACTGAGGCAATAACCTTCAGAATACTTTCCCCATTACCCCATTTATTACAAAGTTTTGCCACTCTGGCTGGTGGAAACATGAACTATTCCTGCTCTTAGCTGGACTTCTAAGATTGTTCTTCCTACTCGTTTCTAAGAGTTCTTTACAACGTCTCAGGTAGTTTCCTCACGTGCACGTGCTCATCAAGACTCAACTGAAAATGCAGGAGAATCTGCAGATTTCCAAATCTCTCTCCCTCTGTGTGAGTGTGTGTATGCATGCATGCAACTTCTCTCTGTGTGGCTCTCTCTTCTCCAGTACTCTGTTCTGTTCATTCTAGCCACCCTGGGATCCCTAAATTCTTATCTCTGTGTCCTTAACTCAGGAAGATCACAGTTCTGTTTGAATTCTCCATTCCTGGTGCCATGCCCTGGAAACTCTCTCCAGCCATTAATTTGGGACAATCAGAACAGTCACTTCACTCACTTCCCTTCTCTTAGGGATTATAGTTCTATGTTGTCTAGTGTGCAATATCTGAAAATCATAGTTTTTTATCCTGAGTTATTTGTTTCAGTTGTCCAGAGTGGGAGGGTCAATCCAGTCACTGTTACTCCAAAGTTCCTTTTTTAACATGTTGAGTGCAAGATGTCTATTAGACATCAAGTGGAGGTAGGGGCCCTACTAAAACACATCTATCTAGGCCCTAACTCCAGAATTTCTGGTTCAGCACCTCTGGCACAAGGCCTAAAGCTTTGTATTTCTAACAAGTTCCCAGGTAATGCTGTTGCTCCTGATCACGGACCATACTTTGAGAACACTGGCATACTGCAATTTTTCCCCACAACGTGGCTGTTTTTTTAAATACAATACAAAAATCAGAGAGTTACTTCTCTGCTAATAATCTTGGAATAGATCCAGAGATCTGTTATCTTTGAGATTGGGCTGACCCTGGCCAGTCTTTTCAGCATCCTTTCCACTCCTTCCTGAACTCCCTGTGCTGGGCCATTCACACAGTACCGTGGCTGTGCCAGGTCCTCCTGGCTTCCCCTGATGTCTTTGCACATGCTGTGACCTCCTTCTGGAAGGTCCTCCTTTTACCATGTTCAGCAGAGAACAAGTCATCATTTATCAGCTTTGGCATCACTCCCTTTGTGGGACCTTTCCTGACTCCAGGCAATACAGACTTCCCTCTTCTATCTCCTATTACTGCGTTAGCACTTAGCTCAGAGTTTCCTAATAACTGCTTTCTTATCAATCTTGCTCATTATATTTGGAACTCCTTTAGGAGAGAGTTTTTTAAATTATTCTTAATTTACTTCCTTTACATTATTCCTAATTCAATAGTAAAGATCTCTAAAGACTTTTTTTTTAACTTGCAGTAACACTGTTAGTTGTCCCAGCAGTTGAGGGGAGACTCCCAGTATTTAGGGAGCAGGGATCACTAAAGTCACAGCATGGTATCTCACAGGCAAGAACAGTCAACATCAGCCATGACTTTCAAATGTCCCTTCAGATATCATGTAAGTGAAAACCTTATCATTAACTGAACATAGAACCTAACTCTGTGTTACAATAAACAAAGTATTTTTGCACAATTTTAACATGCAGTGGATTACCTGAATTGCAATTACCACGTAAATGGAGGAAAGGTTAGACTTTGTTTTGCTGGGAAATTTAACCAGAAACTTTTAACCATTCAGAGAAATTACATAACCAAAAGCAACACTCTCATTGTATTTGAGGTCTTCAGTACATGAACATCATCATGTCAATCTGCATTCGTAGCTGATACATTCATGATAACATCCAGATGCAAACCTCTAACTATTTTATCATGTCTTCTACAGTGGTTGCAGTTAGCATTTAAATGTTAATATTTATTTTAAAAGTTATTTTACTTTTACTTTTACTTTTCTTTAGAGTTAGAATGATATATTGATTATCTTTTAAGAGTACATTTGCAGGTATATTATGCTATCTGTAAATTTTATTCCAGGACAGTAGTTAATTGTAAATTGTTATTGAGGGAGTCACTTGGAATGACAAAGCTGTCACTATCATTCTATAAAATAAATCCAGATTCCCTGTCATGGCATTTAAACTCCTTCACAAGTTTGTTCTAGTGCATTTTTCCAATCTCCATTTCAACTTTCTCCCACCTTCCCTTCTCCAGCCACATGTAATTTCCATCTTCTCTTGTGCACACCATGTTCTCATTCTTTGCACACCTGGAATTCCTCTACCTGTAATTTCTTGCCCCCTTCTATTCACTTCCCACTGATTTTTTTAAAGCCCTGCTCAACATAATTGCTAGTTTATACATTTTCCTCTCACACCAGTCTGAAGTCTCCTCAAGAACAGTATGTTGGCTAAAAGCGTTGGCTTT
Organism: Saguinus oedipus; assembly: GCA_031835075.1. NCBI lineage: Eukaryota > Metazoa > Chordata > Mammalia > Primates > Cebidae > Saguinus > Saguinus oedipus. The sequence goes on along the minus strand of CM063178.1, from coordinate 60,413,145 downwards.
AATGGAAGCCAGCTGGGTTCAAATCCACCTGGGAAACACTCTACTTGGGTGATCTTGACTTTGGGCAAAATAGCTAACCTTGCTAAACCTCAGTGTTTTATTTTACAAAGTAAAGACCATAATACTTACCTCTCAAGGAGTTTAAAAGAATTAAACGAAATACTGACTTACCTCTCAAGGAGTTTGAAAGAATTAAATGAAATACTGCATATATAGCACCCAGCAGAGTACCGATCCCTTAGTATTGCTCAACAAATAGTAATTATTGCCATAGTTATTATTCATTCCTTACACTCATCATATTACATAAAACACAGTGGATGGTCAATAAATGTTTGATGAAGACATTCATTTGATTCTAATGTATGCTACTCCTCTGAAAGGAAAACCACTGGACGCATACCTAACCTCAGAGAAAGTTGCTGATTGAGCTATTGGAGCAGAGTGTTTGACTAAAGTCTCTTCGGTAGCATCATGTGGACAATTATCCCAGCCAAGCTCAGCCTGTGCCTCTTGACAATTTATAATTAATCTGGACGACCCAGATCCAAGATAAAGGGAAATTGTCAGAAAAATAGAGATAGTTGCTCTTTTATGCAAGCTTATGTTCCAGAATATAGATAATCCCTTTAAACAGGAATTTTTAGATTGTGTGGGAAGACATGCCTCATACTTTGCTCCAATTTAAAACAAGCACTGGGATTGGAGTGGAGCCAAGGACTCTGACATTAATGGAGGAAGAAATGAGCAAGCTCATTTCCCCATAGAAATAGACAGAAGGAGAAGTCGATGCTCTTTACATCGATAACCACCCAAAAGTAGAATTGAGGGAGGAGAGTGCATTCAATCACAAAACAGCCAGAGAGATGCTCCTATTCCCATGCCCACCAGCAATTACCACAGCAAGACTGGTTCTGATTCTTTACCCCTACAGTTCTACAATAGAACTAAAGTATATATTTGAATTACAAGTTTTTTCACTCAATTACCTGGAACTGTCAACTGAAATTTGGTGTTATTCAAGTAACTTTTGTGTTATTTTGACCTAGAATTGCAGCAACTTAGAAAGGTCAAATTTTATAGTTAAAACAGTCCCAAGGGATCCTTTCTTTCTGTTACGGTCTTTATGTTTAAGTGTCACCTAAGCAGCATTTTCTACAGTAACCACGACAAGTTTTTTAAGGATGGATTTTAAGGGAAACCCATTTGGAAGCTGATTAATTGTTCAGTTGTCCTATCTCAGCACGTCAGTTGATTGACAACACATAGTGCAGTTGTCACACTACCTTAGACCAAAAGACCTCATGCAGGCAGTGTTGGTTACTAAAGTGTAATTTATTACAGGTATTATTTATTATTTGCGAGGTATAAAGCATTACAGTTGAGCCTTGAATAATAAAGGTTTAAATTGCACAGGTCCACTTATAGGCAGACATTTTTCAATAAAATTTATAATTAATGTGCCTGCCTCTCCTGCCTTCCCTTCCCCCTTCTCTACCTCTTCTGTCTCCTCTGAAACAGCAAGATCAACTCTTCCTCTTCCTCCTTCTCAGCCTACTCAACATGAAGACAATAAGTACTAAGAACTCCGTGATAATCCACTTCCACATAATGAATAGTAAATATATTTTCCTTATGATTTTCCTAATAACATTTTCTTTCCTCTGGCTTACTTTATTGTGAGAATAAAGTATATAATACATATAACATCCAAAATACATGTTAATCAATAGTTTGTTACCAGGAAGGCTTCCAGTCAACAGTCATCTATTAGCAGTTACATTTTTAGGGAGTTAAATTCATATGCATATTTTTTCCTACACAGGGGTCAGCATTCCTAACCCTCACATTGTTCAAGAGTCAACTGAATTTTGTGGCTGGGTGCAGTGGTTAATGCCTATAATCCCAGAACTTTGGGAGGCCAAGACATGTGGATCACTTGAGGTCAGGAGTTCAAGACCAGCCTGGCCAATATGGTGAAACCCTTCCTCTACTAAAAATACAAAAATAAGCCAGGCATGGTGGCTCACGTCTGTCGTCCTGGCTATTTGGGAGGCTGAGGCAGGAGAATTGCTTGAACCTGTGAGGCAGAGGTTGCAGTGAGCCAAGGTTGTGCCACTGTACTCCAGCCTGCGTAACAGAGCAAGATTGTCTCAAAAAAATTTTTTAATGTCGAAAAAAAGGAGTTAACTGTATTTTGTTTAATGCAAACACCTAAATGTCAAGTGACTTTGCATCTCACCAGACTCAACTGGGATCTATGATTAATAAATTAATGATTTGCTTTCTTATTCACTCTTAGGGAAAGGCTTTCTATCTCCCATGTTGATACTTTGGATCTGTTCACATTCCATTTGCCTCTGCTCCTTGAATAGCTGAAGAATTAAAATGAGTTTGCATATTGAAGTCTTAAAATATGAAGTCCTAAAACTAAAACCAACCACAGTACTTCTTGGCCTCATAAGCCTTCCAATCTCTTCATAATCTGGTCCCTCTTCATCTCCCCAGCTTCACTTCCCATCCTTTTCTCGTGATACGATATTCCTTCAAGTTGCTCAAACATGCTTTGCCTTCTCCTCATTTCCAGCCTTCATTTATGCTGTTCTCTCTGACTGGGACAGTGTTCTTCCCACTAGTGCTCATTGCTCAAGTCTAGATTTAAACCTCACTTCTTCTTGAAGGTCTTCTCTAAACCCTAGACAGGGTAAGATGCTGCTGCAATGTATCCTCATAGCACCCTGTATTTCCCCACTTAGGGAGGTACCTGTTTTCTCCACTGGATGATAAGATTTATAATCTATATCTTGGCCACCAGGAACATGCATGATATATATACTCCATAAACGTTAGCCGAATACATAGATTGAGGAATGCATCAGCTGTTTCAATCACCTTCACATGTAAAGACAGTATCTCCATTCATATATGAATTGAGCAAGTTCTAAAGAGCTAAGAGATTTGTGTAACACCACTGTAGCATTTTGGCATCAGAACTGTTACTCAAGTCTCCCACTGTCAGCAAAGTGCTATTTTTATTATTATATTATCTATGGTTACAAACCATAATGTCCTCTAGGGTCATCCATGAAAGGAAGGGATATAAAACCATAGGTGATGGAGGAGACCATGACACACTGAAGGACCCATGCCTCATTTGAAGGAAGCATCAATTCAGATCCAGCCAATTATTGCCACAGAACAGGGTCCAGTGTCGCCAGATCTTCTTTTTTTCGAAAGAAAAATAAATCCGTAAGTTTATGTGAAATATTCTGGTTTTTAATACTGGCAAAATAAAATGTATTTGATGTAATATACTGTGCATCTTAAACAAAGTACTCATGGACTAAACATGGACTGCCACCCCGTGCCATCTCTGCACTACACTGAGCTGCTCCTTTTACACAACCCAGAGCTATCAAGAGGCCGTCCCTTGTTCCAACAACCAGTACCCAGGCAATCCTATATTCCCCTACTGTAGTTGAGAATTGAAAACTTCAATAAAACACAATTGCCTTTTAAGAGAGACACTCAGCTCTCCAATTGCTTTAGAATCAATTGGCCTCCCACAGCATTAAGTTCAACTCCCACATAGGCTACAGTAATTCTTATGATCTCACATGACAGAAACCAAAACTCTACAAAGTGGAAGACCAATTTTCTTTTCCAGGAGATAACAAAGTATGACTTATACAAAAAAAGAAAACTGGATTTCATTCCTGGAGAAAAATGGCACCAAAGTTTCTAATTTCCTCCCCACTCTATTACAACTCATCCGTGTATGACAACAGAGAGACTCCTAGCATTAGACTTGGAGGAGCTGGGTTTGCAGCCCAGCCCTTGCTCTTGAAGCTCCATGATCTCAAGTAAGTAGAACCTGTTGAGAGCCTCAGTGTCCTCATGGATAAAATGAGAAGAAAGGATACCTCCTCCCAAGGCTGCAGTGAAGAAGGGACCAGGGAAGAGGCAGGTAGAAGGGACTTGCCACCTGTCAGATATCACACCAATGTTAAAAGTTGACAATAAATGGGGCTAACTGGACTTCATTATTTCTGTGAACCTATTCTAGGTAGGAATGCCTGGTCCCAAAATTCCTCCTCTGGACCTGAATGTGGTCCAGTGGAACTGCAAAGTCAGGGTGAGAATTAATGTCTTTATCTAATTTTATCCCATCACTGTCTTCTGATATGGTGAGAATTAATGTCTTTATCTAATTTTATCCCATCACTCTCTTCTGATATGGTGAGAAATAATGTCTTTATCTAATTTTATCCTATCACTCTCTTCTGATATGGTTTGGTTGTGTCCCCACCCAAATCTCACCTTGAATTGTAGTTCCCATAATCCCCATGTGTCATGAGAAGAACTTGGTGGCAGGTAATTGAATCGTGGGGGTGGTTACCCCCGTGCTCCTGTTCTCATGATAATGAGTGAGTTTTTATGAGATCTGATGGTTTTATAAAGGTCTTTCCCCCATTTTGCTCATTCTTCTCCTTCCTGCCTCCACATGAAAAAGAACATGTTTCTTTCCTCTTCCACCTTGATTGTAAGTTTCCTGAGGTCTCCTCAGCCCTGAAGAACTGTAAGTCAATTGAACCTCTTTTCTTTATAAATTACCCAGTCTTGGGAAGTTCTTTATAGCAGCATGAGAACACACTAATACACTTTCTGATTCAAATATCAAGAAAGAGTCATAGGTTATCCCCATTACCGCTTCCCATATATTTCTCTATGACTTCTCAAGAGCACCACCTGATGTCTACTAGGCTCTTACAGGTACCATTCTCCGCACTTACCTGTATTAATTCATTTGATTATTCCATCTAAACAACCGGTCAAAATCTCACTGCTGGAAAGTAATAAGGTTAGGATTTGAATTATATTCCTCTGGCTTCAGACCCTGAGAATTTAGCCACCATCATGGTACATTACTTCCCCCTCCATGCATTGGAATCTGCTTTTGCATCTACCATTCATTCATTCACTCACTTACTTATTCACTCATTTGATAATTCTAGACTGAGTGTCTACAATGTGCCAGACCCCATGAAGCTTATATGCCAAAGAAAAGAAAAAATGAATAAGTTAAATAAGTAAAATATATACATATATACATACATATATATATATATAAAATAGGCAAGCTAGTAATCAATGCTAAGGATAAAAAGATTAAACAGTTAAGAGAGATATGATGGCATGGGCCAAGGACTAGTCAAAAAGTTGGAATGTGGGATCTACAGGCGGTTATAACAGGCAGTGGCTCAGCACCAGGCACACAGTTCATGCAAACCAAGGGAACACGGCAGACTTGTAGGGAAGCACCCTAACCAGTATTAAGCCCTGACTTTGTACCAAACACAATATGTTCAGCATAAGCTGTCTCGTTTGCCTTCTATCTTTTCAACCTGCAGTATCATTATATCAATTTAACAAACCAGAATTTTTACTAACTTCGTTTCCATATTATTAATACTGACAGGTACCAGGCCAAGTTCTAAGTACTTTGCATACATCTTATTTGAGCCTCTGAGGAAGGTATTGCTATCCTTTGTCACCAACCATGAAATGAAACTAAGAGAGGTTACTGAATTTGCTGAAGGTTACCCAGCCAGTGGCAGGGCCAGGATTTAAACGCAAGCAGGATTTCAAACCCAAACGTCATGCTTGTAAATAACCTGCTGTATAGTGGTCAGTAAACAAGGATCCCAGCTGGAAAGCATTTTCAACAACATGGCAGCAGGTGGCAGCAGATGTATTAGTTGGCTGCGGCTGCCACAGCAAACCACAGAACGGGTGACTTAAATCACAGAAACGTATTTCTCACAGTTCTGGAAGTCCAAAATGAAGGTGTCAGCAGGTCTGGTTTCTTTGAAGACTCTCTCCTTGCCTTGCAGAGAGCTGCCTTCTCACAGGGTCACCACGTGGCCTTTCCTCAGCACATGCCTTTCCCTGGTGTCATCCTCTCTTCTTACAACAGCATAACAGCATCAGTCATATTGTTATTTTTTGTTGTTGTTATTTGTTCTTTTTTTTTAGACTAAGTCTCACTCTGCCACCCAGGCTGGAGTGCAGTGACGTGATCTCTGCTCACTGCAACGTCCGCCTCCCGGGTTCAAGCAATTCTCCTGCCTCACCCTCCCAAGTAGCTGGGACGACAGTCATGCACCACCTTGCCTCACCAATTTTTGTATTTTTAGTAGAGATGGGTTTCAACATGTTGGCCAGGCAGGTTTTGATCTTCTGATCTCAAGCCACCTGCCCACCTCTGCCTCCCAAAGTGCTGGGATTACAGCACCAGTCACATTGGATTAGGGCCCCATACTAACAACCTCCTTTAACTTTGCCCCTTTAAGACCTTGTCTCCAAATAAAGTCACATTGGGGTTAGAACTTCATCATATGAATTTTACAGGGGTACAATTCAGTCCGTAACAGCAGGTGACAGAACTGCAGTCTCTTTGGGAAGAGGAATGAGATGATTGAGCAAAAGAAAGCAAAGTTGCAGCCTTATTATAACTAGAGTATCAGTTCTGGCCAGTAGGAAAGTGGAGACAATGGAGTAGGGCGTGAGATGAGAGGGAGCGGCAGGCTGGCCCTGAGTCACCCACTGTATGATCGAGAGCCCCTTCAGGGTGCTGAGGCTGGAGGTTATGCCCTCAGTGCCTTACCCTCTAGTCCTGCAGTAGGAGGCAGGGATGTGGGCACCACAGCTACTGGGCAGGGAACCAGGAAAGTCATTTCACTGCTGTAGGAGCAGCCAGCCCATGGCATCTCTCTAAAACTGGTGTATAATTTACAGAAAGAAAGTAACAGCCCCATAAAAAGTGAGCAAAGGACATGAACAGTTTTCAAAAGAAGACATACCGACATACACATGGCCAACAATCAATCATGTGAAGAAAGCTCAACATCACTTATCACTAGAGAAATGCAAACCAAAACCACAATGAGATACCATCTCACACCCATCAGAATGGCAATTATTTAAAAAGTCAAAAAATAGCAGATGCTGGCGAGGTTGTAGAGAAAAATAAATACTTATACATTGTTGTTAAGAGCGCAAATTAGTTCAACCATTGTGGAATGCAGTGTGGCAACTCTTCAAAGACATAAAGTCAGAAATACCATTTGACCCAGCAATCCTATTACTAGATTTATACACAAAGAAATGTAAATCATTCTATTATAAAGACACACGCACACATATGTCCGTTGCAGCACTATTCACAATAGCAAAGACATAGTCTCACCCTAAGTGCCCATCAATGATAGACTGGATACAGAAAATGTGGTACATATATACCATGGAATGCTATGAAGCCATAAAAAAAATGAGTTCATGTCCTTTGCAGGGACATGGATGGAGCTGGGGGCCATTATTCTTAGCAAACTAACACAGGAACAGAAAACCAAATACCACATGTTCTCATTTACAAATGGAAGCGAAATGGTGAGAATGCATGGACACATAGAGGGGAACAACAAACACTGGGGCCTTTTGGAGGGGAGAGAGTGGAAGATGGGAGAGGATCAAGAAAATCAACTAATGGTTACGAGGCTTAATACCTGGGTGATTAAATAATCTGTACTGCACTCCCCATGACACAAGTTTACCTATGTAACAAAGCTGCACTTGTACCCCTGAACTTAGAAGTTGAATAAACAAACTGGTATGCCTATTCCCATCATATGAGCCCTACTTATTCTCTATACTTCAGCACCATCCTCTATAACTTCCGTGCATATGTGTATATGTATCTATCCATCTGGGAGAGATAAGCAGAAAGAAAGAGAGAGAGGTAAATTATGTTAAGGAAAGAGAAAAGGAGAGAGCACCAAATGAGAATCACAAGGGGAGGGATGGAGGGTGGTAGGGAGAGCAGGGGGCATCCAGGGAATGAAGTTTTGTAGGGTTGGACCCCAAGCAGAGACCCTTATCGCTGTATAGTCATCAAGTACCTGGCAACTGAGGAATCCAGGAGGCTCTATAAGCAAGGCTGATCTTCTTGTGGGTGAGCCTGTGGATATCTAATTGATAAAGAGTCTAGACCAGTTTCCCAACTGCTCTGCCTACCTTAGAGCAGCCAGGCTGGAACTGAGCAGCCAAAGTCCTGGAGGGTCCACCCAGGATGCCAAACAAATGTTAATTCTATTCGTGGAATAGACAGGCCGTGGAAAAGGTTAGGGAGCACTGCTCCCGGCCAGCATGTCCCAGGTGGATGAAAAGAGGGCTCCACAGTCACTCTGGAGAATCCTGTGTATGGTTTGTAAATATACTCACAAAATGCAGCAGCATAATAAAGACTCTGAGAAGCTCTAAGTGCAGGGAGCAAGGTGAAAGAACTGGTAACTTTGCTTAGGCCTCCCAGCATCAGACTACACCACTGGTTAACTGATGTCCTTAAATCTAATAAAGCCAAGGATGGGAACACTACAGCTCGCAGCCCAAAGGCATGTTCTTTCTTTTCAGAAAGTGTTAATTCTCCTACCAGGTGATGCTTGCCGAAGCACAGACCGTCTCTAGGATTAGATGGCCATCTTCCAGGCCAAGCAATAGGTTCTAAAGAAGTCAAGCAACGTGTCCTTACTGGCCTAGTCTCCTGCTTGGCAAACCAACACAGGTCTCCAAACAATAGTTCAGCAGCCAGAAACGAGCTTGTTGCAAGTTGTGTGTTAAGGGTTGGTCAAATAGGGATTTCATTCTTAAGATTTAGAACCGTGGCTCAAGGGGCTAAAAATTCACTATTAAAATTGTGAAAATGTTGTGTGAGCCTGTGAGTCTAGAGAGTGTGCATGATTTGAGACCGATCACAGCTCCTTCCACAGACCTCAACTTTTCCAATGCATAAAATGAGTGGGTTGGATGATGTTGTAGGATGAATTGTGTCTCCCAAAATGTATATGGTAAAGTCCTAACCTTCAGTACCTGAAAATGTGAGTGTATTTGGAGATGGGACCTTTAAAGGGGTAATTAAAATTAAATGAAGTCATTAGAGTGAGCCCTTATTCAGTGTGACCGGTGTCCTTATAGGAAGACAAGATTAGAACACAAACACAACACAAAAAGACAACCATGTAAGGAAACAGCAAGAAGGCAGCTGTTTGCGAGGAGAGAGGCCTCAGAAGAAACCAAACTTGCTGACACCTTCATCTTGGACTTTCAGCGTCCATAATAGTGAGAAATAAGTTTCAGTTGTTTGAGCCACCCAGCAGCCTACAGTGTTTAATTACAGAAGCCTGGTAAACAAATACAGATGAATAAACTCTCCAGAGTGAGCACTTAATTGCCTATCAAACAACCCTTCCCTCCTGCTTTCTTACTAATATAACCCATCTTTATTCAACATTCATAGCATGAATAATCTAAGCAACTGTGTTTCCATGTATTCCTGTTGCCAGTGATTGGCTGAGAAACAGGCATTTGACCAAATTCAAACCAGAAGGCTTGAAAAGACTCTCGGGGGGTTCCAGGAAGAGGTTTCTCACTTCTTTCAGAAAGACGAAGTAGGTATGGTCTCTTGTTTCTCTAAAAATGTTTGTGGTTCAGGGAGACACCTGAAACTTCTGCAGCTAATTTGTAACCTAGCAGGGAGCCTGGCTGAAGGCAAAGACGATTTCCCAATGATGGAAAAGAGGATAGATGAGCAATGACACCTCTACCTACTATCTTAAGCTAACCTGCAGCTCCTCCCACCTCAGGACTTCCAGGGATGGCTGATTTTTAAAATTCCTTTTTATTTAAACCAGTCAGAGTTTTCTGTGATCACAGCTGAAAGCATCCAATCAGAGGCATTCCATCATCCTTTTCCGCTCCGTTACCTCCTAGAAGCTTTGCTTCTAAGGCCACACAAACAGTAAACATATTAAGAAGAATCTTACAAACGTGAGCAACCCACAACTCTAAGAGATAGTGTGATATTGTAATATGATAATAAATATATATTTGGTCTTCATTTCTTGTTCCTGACACAGAGCTCCTAAATCCCTTGGAATTTCCTGGGTGATAGAAGTATCTTTTGTTCTCATGAGACGATTCTTGGTAGCTCCTGAAAGGGGGCTGGTCACCAGGAAAACCAAGCCATGATTAGAAGCTCAGAACTTTTAGCCAACCCCCTGTCCCCATCCTTGGGTGAGGAGAGAGGAGCTAGAGATTGAGTTAATAATTGATCATTTTTACGTGATGAAGTGTCCATAAATTGCCTTGCATAATAAAGTCACATTATGCCTATGTGATGAAATTCACCTGAAGTTTGAGGTTCAGAGAATGGAAGGGTCGATGAACAAGAGCACATCCACATGCTGGGAGAGTGATGTCCCCCAACTCCATGGGGACAGACACTCCTGCCCTTGGGGCCTTTCCAACCCCCACGGAACTTTTCATCCTAGATCCTTTTTATAAGCAAGTGTTTCCCTGAGTTCAGTGGCACTGTCATAGAAAATTATCCACCCTGAGGAGAAGGTTATGGGGATCCTCCCTTTATAACGGGGCAGTTGGAGGTGAGACTGGCATCCGAGGTGGGGGCGGTCATGCGGGACTGAGCCCTTAACTTGTGGGATCTGGTTCTACCGCCAGGTATGTTGTGTCATTGTTGAATGCTAGGATACCCAGTTGGTCTTTGGAGAATAAGAGAACTGGTTGGTGTGAGGGAAAAAAAGAAAATCACACATCTAGTGTGGAAAGTGGAGTGTTCTAGAAGTATTGAGCTGTGTGAGTACAGAAGGAAAAACCATTGTTTTTCCCATATGGGTAGGGACTATCTTTAGGCCATTTAAAGAAAACAGGGTTAAATGGTTAAGTAATCTGAGACAACAGAGTGTCCCAGCCCAGTAGGGGAAACCAGTCTGACCTGAGAGCCTTGCTTTTACCCACTCTCTACCAGAAACTCTGAAAAAGAAAAAAATGATGTTTTCCAATCAGCCAGAAAGCCACTGAGGGTCAGGGATAAAAATCCTTAATCATTCAGAAAGCCTCATTTTAAGAAATCTATCTTTTCAGAATCTCTTAAACTCCTCAAAACTAAATTGCTGCCAGAATGTTAGGAAGGGCTGATAAGTCCTTTGGATTCTTCAGTCACGATGATGAATTCCCAGCTAATTTCTACCACCTTTTTTTAAGAGATTGCACTATTTTCCAAAAAAAAAAGTGCAATTATCCATTGATTTTTTTTTTTATTAGACCAAAGTCACATTGTTCTCTCTCTCTCTTTTTTCAGCTAACTATTGGAGATTGATAAAGGTTATTTTCTCTATTCAGTAGAAAAAAAATTATAAATACTGATTATATACAAATTACTAAAAAGAAAAGAGGACTGAATATAAAAAAGAAATGATCTATCGTAAAACAAAAGTTATTGATCTTGAAAGGTAACAAAAGATATACAGACAGGTTCTCAAGCAGAACTTTCTAACTAGAAGAGGAAGTGTTGGAAGTGTTAACCAGAAAGCACACGATGAAATATCTCACAGAGTTTTCAAAAAAAAATGGGTGTGGAAATTTTCAGTGCAGACTTTCTTAATTGTGAAAGAGCAAGACTGTTTTGTTTTGTTGTTTTCAACCATTTAGTTACAAAAAAAAAAAATCAAACTAACTGAAAGAAAAAGCGTTTACCACAATGATATAGGAGTATCTTATAGAAACCTGTGCAAGAACACCAAAGACAAAAGTCATCAGGAGCCAAGGCCATCCCTCCCTGTCTTCCTCTTGCTTTCTTTATTTATTTGCTTCTCTTTCTCTCTCTCTCCTTTTCACTCTCTTCCATTACATTGTCATTCAATTTGTTTTCAATCCGTTCTTTCTGCAAATGAGCTCTTCCTACTCTGCTATATACATCCCATTACCCAAGACGGCCCCTTCAGACCTCAATTCTAGATCATCTGAGAAGGTCAAGACACACAGCAAGCTAAACAATGATCTCTGCAACCCAATTCCAAATTTTCTGGAGAGGGTATGATTGGGCCAGCCCAGCTCTGGGTTGGTTTTCCTGACCCAGGTCTCCACTGCTTCCCCAATCAGCTGTGACTGGAGACGAAAAAATATGTCCTAAGAGCATGGCTACTAGAGTCCATTTCTGCATACGTGGGATGGGGAGAGCAAGGCAGAATAACTCTTCTCAGATTAGATGGTCGGAGCTGGGTGAGACCCCAAAGGCTGTCTGCTGCATGTAATCTTTAGGGCTTTCTTCCATCATGAAATTCTCTATTCAGGAAGTTTTAATGATGATGTGGCTTCACACTGACCACCCCCTCCATTTCTTAAACACAAATGCAAACAGGCAGGAGAAAGGAACACAAGGCAGCGCCTAGCTCTGCTCCTCAGTTGCGGAAGCCGGGCTCTGGGGTGGTGTTTCCTCCCAGAAGTATAGGATGGAAGTAGTGTGTTATCTTCAGCCTAAGCGAGGAAGCACAACCCCAGCAGTTTCCTGGACGCTTGTGCTCAGCTAATTAGCACTTTCACCCATCAGCCCCAGCTCAGCGGGTTAACCCTTTACCCGCCTCCATCAATCCTGGTGCCTCGGATTTCTCAAATCCCCCTGCCCACTTCAAACACACACACAAATGGGTAGCAGGAATGGAGCAGGGCTCTGCTCAGACAACTGGCCTGAGTCCATCATCCACATTGCCTACAGAGAGTACTTCCTATTAAATAAAATGCAAAAAAAGTCATTGTGGTATTCCCCTGCACCAGACCCTTCTCTGCATCCCTCTATCAACAGGACTTGGGTCCTTGACCTGGGGCACAAGGTCCTGCAGACCCAGCCCTGTGTACCCTGCCAGCCTTGTCTCAGGCCCCTCTACAGCAGACATAGCCCATGTTTCAGCCATCACCGAATTGTCTGGAATGCCCTGACATGCAGTATGCTGTTCCCGTCTCTGCACACTGCTGAATGCTCCTCCTCCCACTTGAGCTGCACCTCTCCTCCTCAGCCGCTCGTGGCTGTGCCCCTGCCTCTGCAGTGGCACTATGGAACAGGAGGAAGTTATTTGGGTTCGTGTCTGCTCTCCATATTGAGCTTTTAACTCCTTAAAAGCAAGGACTCTGATCTGCTCAGGGCCATCTATCCAGGGCTGAGGGGTGAGTTCGTGCATCACAAAATGTTTGAAGGAAGAACATAAGACAGAATGCAAATGAGAGGAACAGGAAAGAAACGGGGAAGGAAGAAATCTTCCTTCCCCTTTAACAATGCCCCTGACCAGCTGTGAAAACAAAGGCAGGTGGCTCTCAGAGCATCCTTCTTGCATCTGTCCTAGGCTTCACAGCTTCCAAAACCCTTTCATACACAAAAGCTCATTTGATCCTCACACATCCATCCCTGTTAGGCGATCAGCAATTACCCCCATTGTACAAAGAGGAAAGACAAAAGCCAGAGAAATGAAGTGACTTGAAAGAGCACCAGCGGGTCTCGGCATCCAGAGCCAAGGGGATTCCTTCCCCACAAGAGGATTCCTTCCTGGTCAGCAGAAATCAACTGTGCAAGGGGCTGTTGGTCTCTGAAGTGTCCCAGGCTGAGTTAGCCTGGAGGCGATTCCACTGTGAGCAGCCACCCAGGCGCTGGAGTCCCCACTCACTGCCCAGTTCCTACCACAGTACAAACATCGTATTATTCTCCTGGGTCCAACAGCCTGACGCCAGCTCAGCTTCCTTCTGGCCCCTGTCTCTGTCCTACATCTGGGGAGACAGTGAATAATCCTTCCTTTCTTTCTGGAGCGTGTTGCCTTCAAGGTATTTATAGACTGCTCCTGGCCCCGCTGAGGCATCTTTTCTCTCCTGTTTAAATTTAGCTGCCTTTGTCTTCTCCCCCTGACTTATCTGCTGATCCCGCCTGGATTTCCTCTACCGCCTTTGTTCTCCTGTGTTTGTTCCACATCTCTCATCTGCAGAGCCGAAAGCATCTCACCAAAGCATTTCTCTGAAGCCTTATATAACTTTCTCCTCCACGCTCAGACCTCTCCAACAATCCTCTGTGCCCACTCTTCACTTTCTCTTGCAGCAAGTTTCACCTTTATCTTCTCTCAATCCAGCCCATGTGGAAAAAGGGAAAACTGGCATGGCCAATTTGCAAACAGAACAAAAGACTTTTCAATCCTCTCTGACCACAGCCATTTTTACTTTTAAAGGCTCCTGGTTTTGGTATGTCTATCTTGAGTCGCACATCCCAGAAGCATTTTGTCTTACATGTGCCAAGATGAGTCAAAGTCTTGTGCATCTTTGTTCTTTTAGTCCCTAAAACTGACCACAAGATTATTCTCATCTTAGCACTGGAAAGAGCAATTGCTCCCAAAATCCAGAGGAGGAAAGTGCACTGTTTTGCCTGTAATAACATTTAAATGCTGTGAGGTAGATCGAGATGAGATGTCCTACCTCCAAATCATACAGGGGTCTCTGATCCTAATGGCTCCAGGCTTAGGCAGGTAAATAAATAAATGAAGCAGGCCTGACCACAGATATGAGGCACCTGAAGCATGTAAGCAGTAAAGGCAGTAGCATACCTCATCATTCAGATCTTCTGATTTTGTTCCAGAGACATCAGACATCTGACCTTTTGGCCAGGCATAGTGGCTCATGCCTGTAATCCCAGCACTTTGGGAGGCCGAGGCGGGTGAATAATGAGGTCAAGAGATCAAGACCATCCTGGCCAACATGGTGAAACTCCGTCTCTACTAAAAAGTACAAAAATTATCTGGGCATGGTGGCATGTGCCTGTAGTCCCAGATACTCGGGAGGCTGAGGCAGGAGAATTACTTGAACCCAGGAGGCGAAGATTGCACTGAGCCAAGATTGCACCACTGCACTCCAGCCTGGTGCCTGGCAACAGAGCAAGACTCTGTCTCAAAAAAAATAAATAAATAAAATAAATCTGGACTTTTAAATAACAGCAATTAATGCAAAAATTTTTAAATATTGTATGATCAGAACAGAACACAGACCACAAGTTCTGTGGAACACATCCAGACCCCTCCTCTTTAGATGTCAGTCATCCTTGCTCCCCGACACGTCCCTAGCCATGCCTTATATACCAACTGGCCTTCCCAGTTCCATTTAGCATTTCTATAGCACTCAAGCTTACCGCTTCATTTCCACTCCTCTGTTATTCTTAAAACTGGATTCTAAATCAATAACAGCAGGACTCTGCCTCTAACTCAAGCTCCCTGTGGACTTTCTGTTTTATCTTTATGCTTGGCAAGAGTGATGTTCATTTTCAGAATTGTCTCCCAGAAGATCTTTTATGACACATCAGTCAGGATGAGCTAGATTATGCTGTAGAACCAAATAGCATTAAAATCCCAGTGGTTTAAATCACAAAAATTCACTGCTTGCCCATGCTACAAGTCCACAGAGGGGCTTTGCTCTGGGACTCAGGTGGGTGGGGCAGCCACCATCTGAAGTGTGGCCACCATCATGTCAGAGTACGACAAATCGTACACTGGCTCTTAAACCTTCTTCCCAGAAGTAACACTCATAGCTCTGCGACTTACATATCATCTCCCAGAGCAGGTCGCACAGCCATATCCAATTTCAAAAGAGATAAAGAAATGTCATTTTAACATGTGCCTGGAAGGCAGGAGTGTGGAAGTGTTTGGTAGCACTGATTACCATCTATGGTATTCCCACTTTACGGGGAGGTTTCTTAGTTAGTCCTATCCATTGGTTCCAAAGTCATTTACTTATTCATTTAACAGTAATGACTGAGCAAAGCCCTAAGGTGGGAAGTCTAGGGACAGGAATAAGAACTGGCCTCTGCCTTCCAGCAGCTATGACTTATCTAGGGAGCATCCACAGATCTGCAGCAATAATTTGGAAACAAGGTAGACAGGAAGTGACTCAGGCAAGTGTAAATGAAGTGCTGAGCATAGAGAAGGCAGTAAACGTGGAGAGATTGGTATCTGGGCAAATACTTGGAAAAGGAGAAAGGTAGACATGAGCAGGAAGGACCTTTGCTCTACCTTCCCACACACAGGTAGCCGCACTGCCCATCCCGAGCTAAATCCCTCCACCCAAATATTTGTGACCATGATGGCAGATCAAAGCACCAAACAGGTACAACATCCTGAATAACTAGTCCTAATCCTGGGCATGTGATGCAAGCAAAGAGAAATACACATCACATCAAAAGCAGTTCCCACCCCTGTCTACGAGTCCAAGACCAGACTGGAGCTTATTGATTTGATTCAAACTTCAGCTCCTCCACTTACTTGCAAGATGACCTTGGGCAAGTCATTGAACTACCTGTGTCTGTTTCCTCATATGCAAACTGGGGGTAATAATGGTACCCACCTCAAAGGGTTGATATGAGAATTGAATGGGTTAATACAGGTAATGTGACAAGGTAGGCTGGGCACACAGTAAACATCATGTAATTGGTGACTACCATCCTCATCCTGCCCTCATTATGGTCTCGATATGGCCATCATCTTGTTATTTCTTCTTCCTTCAACATCTCAGTTGCTTACTACAATTCCTAAAGTCTGTGTACTAGGGCGTTGACTAAGACTCTTCTTAAGTGGTCCACAGAAGGAGATTTTATCCTCAGGAAAACACTAAGCAGAGGGAATAGGGCTTTGTGCCCTCAGGGATGGTCCACGTGAACACTAATGCATACCCCATCTCTGCCTCATCATCAATAAATTTCTCATAAATATCTCTTTTTTAACTTTCATTTTAAGTTCGGGGGTACATGTGAAGGTAAGTACATAGGTAAACTCATGGGTTTCTTATACAGATTATTTCATCAACCAGGAATTAAGCCCATTACCTAATAGTTATATTTTCTGCTCTTCTCCCTCCTCTTACCCTCCACCCTCAAGTTGACCCCAGTGTCTGCCGTTTCCTTCTTTGTGCTCGTAAGTTCTCATCATTTAGCTTCCATTTGTAAGTGAGAACACGTGGTATTTGTTAACTGTTCCTGCATTAGTTTGCTAAGGACAATAGCCTCCAGTTCCATCCATGTTCCCACAAAAGACATTATCTCGTTCTTTTCTATCGCTGCATGGTATTCCATGGTATATATGGTCCACATCTTCTTTATTCAATCTGTCATTGATGAGCACTTAGGTCCAGTCCATGTCTTTGCTATTGTGAATAGTGCTGCTATGAACATTTGCGTGCCTGTTTCTTTATGGTAGAATGATTTCTATTCCTCTGGGTATATACCCCGTAATGGAATTGCTAAATCTCTTTCCATATAGAGTCACATTTCTGTTGGATGGGCCACAAAGCACAAATCCCACCCAATGGACTCTAGGGGAACAGAAGACTCATGTCCTATGCTATGCATGGCAGACTGCCTCTGAGATGAGCAGTGCACAAGGCAAAAACCCTGTTTGCTTTCTTTAATACAGCATTTTCTGAGTTAAATTCTGACCACGATAACTTTATTTTACAAATAATACATTTTAGGAAATATTCTGCAAAGGCAAAGAACTGTTTCTTATTCATCCACTTATCCACAGAAGTGTGGATAATGCTTGGTGTGTAACAGGCATGAGAAAAGAGTCAATAAATTGAACTGAATTTGTTATATAAGCTCAGGAAAAATATTTCCTCCCTCAGCTTCAGCTTTCCCATTTCTATAATGAGAGAATTGGACTAGAGAGTTGCTAAGACCATTTCTATCCTCAGTTACCAGCCAATCTTTCATTAGCTGTTTTTGCCCTCTGCCTAGTTATTATTGAACTTCATTCTTTTATTCAAGATGGTAGCAAAAGCAAAACTGTCAGGCCCCGTGAGCAGGAAGCTAATGGAGGAAATGATCAAAGATGACATTGACTGTGTGCCAGCTACACTTCAGAGTGCTTTATAGGGATTGCTATACCTAGTTGAAACAAGACCATTAGATAAGTATCATTATTAAAATTGTTCCCATTTTGCTAAGATATTGAGGCACAGAGAGACTAAGCTATTGCTTAAGTAGCTCTACCTAGTTGTCAGAGATGGGATTTGATTCCAGGTAATTTGACTCCAAACCATTAGGCAACACTGCCTTTACACATGAGGTGCAGGAATCCTGTGGATTCAGGTTAGCCCACTCTGTTATTGCTAAGAGATAGTAAGATCCCTAAAGGTTTACTTACTTTCTTCAAGTTGTTTCCACACATTGGCCAGTGGGATATTTCTCAATCCCTTGATTTCACCTTTCTTTTAGCCTCAGCTTTCATGAAAGAATGCAGGAAATAGCACCATTCCATGCATTTATTTTTATCAATTATCCTAACAATAGTCATCTACAGCATTTCTAGGAAGCTCTTTCGTAACCATCATTGGATATGATTTTCACCCAAGTCACATGAGGTGCACAGAGATAAAAATTACTGTGTTGATTTTACAATCAAGGAAACAAGCTCCAAAAGGTGAAAAAATTTGCCTAAGACTCCACACCAATAAATAAATTGTGGATCCTGTATTTGAATCTTGTCTTTGGGCCTCAGCTGGGAAGTACTCAAAGGCTCAGCCTGATCCAGGACATTTGGCTCTCAAAGTTGGCCCCAGGTTGGGGGTGAGGAGTGGCCAAGTTTGTGAAGATATAGGTACAAACTCAAGGGGAAATTGAAAGCCTGCAGCCAGGAAGAGAAACCCAGCTTGACAACAATAGGGAGGGGGGTGAGGAAGCAGGAGGATGCATTAGGAGATTAAAGTGCTTTCCTTGCTCCTGCTCTTTTGTTGCTTCCTTCTCGCTAAGCCTCTGCCTCTTAAAGACACTTATCCATCCACCATCTTAGTTACCTCATAATAATGGACCTGGGATGGTTTACAGATTCACTGAGTGCCTACAATGGTGCCAGGCCACTGAATCTGGCACCACAGACACTGAGTTGAAATATGCACACATCATTGAATCCAGGGAGGATGTGATGGAGTCAGGCTCAGGAAAGACCTGCAGAGGTGATATATTTGATCTGAGTCTGGATGGGTATGCAGGAGGTCTCAGATCAAAATTAAAGACTAGCAGTTGACACCAGTCTGGTCTTGTAACCACAGGTAAGAGTAGGAGCTATTTTGGATGTGACATGTATTTCTCTTTGCTTGCACCCTATGCCCAGACTTAGGACTAGTTATTTAGGAAGTTGTACCTCTTTAGTACTAGAAGGTGTTTTGGGCCAGAATCAAGGTGTGGAAAAGAGTATTCCACGCAGAGGGAATAACATGGGCAGGGATTCGTAATGCTTTCTGATTGAAGCACAGGCTGCACAGAGGGAAAGTGTCAAGAGCTGAAGCTAGAAAGCAAGTAACAGTCAGATCCTGATGGGCCTTGAAGTCTAGCTGAAGACACTGGACTTTATCTTTCAGTCCGTGAGGGAGCTTTGAATGCTAACGGCAGCTTCCCCTGTGTCCTGGGGATGGCTTTGAACCCATCTTTGCTGTTCTGCTCCTCTCATACCAAGTGCTCCCAAGGACTCAGAAACTAATTCAGAAATTCTCGTGGAAATTAGAAAGGACAGGGAAGATAAAAGAAGAGAGAAAAAGCATCACTTCCCTTGATCAAAAAAGTAAGGAACACATATATCATCCCATGGAGTAGGCAGAGCTCTCTGCCATTTTCCTGGTGCCCAGGAGGCTGGTAGTGGCAGGTCCTCAAGACAGACCCTCTCCTCTCCCCTCACAATGACTCCGTGTATGGAAATGAATGTGAGCGCTCATCCAGACATCACTGCAAATGCAGTCGGTCTCCCCATCTAAAACAGTGAGTGCATGTGGATGGTGATCATCGGTGAGCATCGCGGAATAAAGACTGATCGCATCCCCTCCAGCCTCAGGGCAGTGGTTATACCAAGTGCTATGCATGAACCTGGCACAGGGAGGCAGTATGGGCTCATGGTCAGTCTCAGCCTGGACACCTGGGAGCAGGGGATGGAGGGCAGACAAAAGAGGAAATGGACACAAATGAAAGAAAAGGGACAAGCATTTTCTACAACCAAGTTATCAAAATGTGCTTTAATATAAGAGGACTCCCTCTAGAAAATATCCTTAATCCATGAATTTAGTCCTTTCAATCTTACAACAGGCCCTTGACAAGCAAAACTCCATGAAAGTTCTCAGTCCTTGCTCACTGCCTTGGATTGGTGCTTAATACCCACTGTGACCCAGCCCCAGCCTACTTTCCTTCACACACTGGTGCTCACGCACGTCTCTTTCCCATTCAGGCTCTTGTCTGTGCTTCTGTCCACACCGTTCCCTCCACCTGGAGCATCCTCTTCCAAAAGATATCGCCCTTATTTCTGATCTAACTCAAACATCACCAACACCATGAAGCCTTCCCTGACCTACTTTCCACCGAGACAGAATTAAGCTCACTGGCTCTGTCTCTCTCTGCCACTTACTACCATCTACCTTACATGGCAGTCATTTGTATACATGGGCAAAAACTCTACCTCAATATTCCCAGAGAGTATTCAGGATGTGAGCCCTGCTCACAATAACTACTCAATGCATGTACAAAATAAGAGGTTAAATTTTTTCTGAGGAATGGCCAGGAATGTCCCTGATTCTCAGGGGAGCTTCAGTTTTCCAATCTAGAGAACTTTGAAAAAAAATGGATAGACCAATCAGGGACTGGTTAACTAAATCGTAGTATACAGGCATACCCCACGTTATGTACTTTGCTGTATTGCAACTCTTAGATATCACATTTTTAAGAATTAAAGATTTCTGACAGTTAGCCAAGTTGTGAATGCAAAAGAAAAGTTCTTAGCCAGGTGGTGGATGTATGTGGATGGTGCATGCCAATAATCCTAGCTACTTGGGAGGCTGAAGCAGGAGGATCTCTTGAGCCCAGGAGTTTGAGGCTGCAGTGAGCTATAATTACACCACTGCACTCCAGCCTGGGCAACAGAATGAGACCCTATGTCTAAAAACCAAAAGGGGGAAAAAGAGTTCTTGAAAGAAATTAAAATTTGCTGCCTGATCAGGATAGTGGTTGCTAAAGTTTGGGGTGGCTGTGGCAATTTCTTAAAATAAGACAGCAATGGAGTTTGCCATATCAATTGATTCTTCCTTTCACAAGTGATTTCTCTGTTATATGGGATGCTATTTGATAGCATTTTACCCACTGTCGAACTTCTTTCAAAATTAGAGTCAATCCTCTAAAATTCTGCCACTGCTTTAACAGCTAAGTTTATGTAATATTTAAATCTTTTGTGATCATTTCAACAATGTTCACAGTATCTTCACCAGGAGTATATTCCAACTCAAAAACTCATATTTTTGGCTGGGTGCAATGGCTCACGCCTGTAATTCTAGCACTCCGGGAGGCCAAGACAGGCAGGAGTTTGAGACAAGCCTGGCCAACATAGTGAAACCCCATCTCTACTAAAAATACAAACATTAGCCAGGCGTGGTGGCACATGCTTGCAGTCCCAGCTACTCAGGAGGCTGAGGCAGGAGAATCACTTGAACCCAGGAGGGAAGGATTGTGGTGAGCTGAGATTGCACCGCTGCACTCAGCCAGGGTGACAGAGCAAGACTCTGTCTCAGCAAAACAAACAAACAAAAAAACTCACTTTTTTATTCTTCTAAAAGAAGCAACTCCTCTTCCATTCAAATGTTATGATGAGATTACAGCAATTCAGTCACATCTTCAGGCTCCACTTTCAATTCTAGTTTTCTTACTATTTCCACCAAATCTGTAGTTGTTTCCTCCACTAACATCTTGAATTCCTCAAAGAAAATAATGAGAATTGGAATCAGCCTCTTCCAAATCACTGTTAATGTTATTTTGATCTGCTCCCATGAATATGAATATTTTTAATGGCATCTGGAAGGATGAATCTTTTCTAGAAGGTTTTCAATTTGCTTTGCCCAGACCCATCAGGGGAATCACTGCTTGGCTGCTATAGCCATACATAATGTATGTCTTAAATAATAAGCCTTGAAAGTCAAAATTACTCCTTGATTCATGCACTGCACAGTGAATATTGTGTTACTGGGCTTGAAAACAAGATTAACCCCCTTGTACATTTCCATCAGAGTTCTTGAGTGTCTAGGTATATTGTCAGTGACCAGTAATATTTTGAAAGGAATCTTTATTCTGAGCAATAGTTCTCAACAGTGTGACTAAGACATCTTACAAGCCATGCTGTAAACAGATGTGCTGTCATCTAGGCTTTGCTGTTTCATCTATATAGAGCACAAGCAGAGTAGGTTTAGCATATTTCTTAAGGGCCCTAGGACTTTTAGAATGGTAAATGAGCACTAGCTTCAACTTAATATCACCAGCAGCAGTAGCCACTAACAACAGAGTCCACCTGTTCTTTGAAGCTTTGTAGCCACTGACTTCTCCTCTCTAACTATAAACGTCCTAGATAGCATCTCTTCCAATAAAAGGCTGTTTGTTCTACATGGAAAATTTGTCATTTAGTGTAGCCACCTTCATCAACTCCTTAGCTAGATGTTTTAATAACTGGCTGCAGCTCCTACATCAGCATTTGCTGCTTCGCTGTGTATTTTTATGTTACAGAGATAGCTTCTTTCCTTAAACCTGTGAACCGATCTCTGCTAAACTTCAACCTTTTCTCCCGCAGTTTCCTCACCTCTCTCAGCCTTCGCAGAATGGAAGAGGCTTGCTCTGGAATAGGCTTTCGCTTAAGGTAATATTGTGGCTAGTTCCTCCACAATATTACCAATATTACCCCAAAAACTTCCTCCATATCAGTAATAAGGCTGTTTCGCTTCCTTATGATTTGTGTGTTCACTGGAGTAGCACTTTTAACTTCCTTCAAGGACTTTCAACTGGTACAAAAAGCCTAGGTTTCGGCATATCACTGCTTTCGACATTAGTGAAAGCTTTCAACCTCCGTGAAAGACACTAGTGAGCCTTACTCACTAAGCTTCATTATTTCTACCTTTGATACAGAGTAAGAGATGTACAACTCTTCCTTCCACTTGAACCCTTAGAGGCCGTTGTAGGGTGACTAATTGGCCTCATTTCAATTTTCTTGTGTCTCAGGGACTAAGGAGGTCCAAGGAGAGGAAGAGAGAGGTTGAATGGCCAGTCGGTGGAGCAATCAAAACACTCACAACTTTATGGATCAAGTTTAGTGCTGTATATAGGCATGCTTCATGGTGCTCCAAAACAATTACAGCAATAACATCAAAGATCACGCTGATCACAGATCACCATGACAGATAGACAATAATGAAAAAGTTTGAAATACTGAGAGAATTACCACAATGTGACAGAGACACAAAGTAAACACAAACTGTTGAGGAAAATGGCACCAATAGACTTGCTCGATGCAGGGTTTTCTTTACAAATAGAAAGCCACAAACTTTCTCTTTGTAAAGAAAACACGGTATCTGAGAGGCATCATAAAGTGAAGCACAATGGAACAAGGAATACCTGTATGTCAGTAATAGCACAGAAGATGGGTTCAGATAAGTGCTCTCTTGCTGTTGCAGGGTTCTTGCATTTCATAGGAAGTGATGCAATATTAGTCAAAGATGTATTTGATAAATCAAAGATATGTATGTTGCCTAGAGCAGCACTAAAAAGAATACAAAAAAACAATTACAGTTAAAAAGTCAATAGATAAATTAAAAAGGACAGCTAAAAAATATTTGATTATCCCAAAGAAGGCAGGAAAGGAGGAAAAGAGGGACAAAGAAACAGTTGATACAGATAGAAGTTATCAAATACCAAGAAAGAATATTGAGAAACCAACAATATTATTAATTATTCTAAATATAATAATATTGGAACTAAACCCTCCAATTAGGAAGCAGGAGAGACTTCTGGTATGGCAAAATGAGGAGGTTAGCAAATCTTCTCCCCAGAAAACAACTCTATATACTAAAATCAAAACTATCAAAAACAATGATTCAGAGCTCTAATCAAACAGAGCCACATTGCAAATAAAGTTTGTATTCATGAAAAACTGCTAAATTTGGGGAACTGCGGAAGTTTGTGGTATTCAAGCTTCAGACTGAGGCTGCTTTCATCCTCCCCACCCTGGTCCAGCTTGATCAGCAGGGTAGTTCTAGCCCAATGGGACAGGCTGTAAGAACCAGCAACTTCGCTGCAGAGAGAACTCACTTGGTTTGGAATGGAAGGGAAAAAAAAATCCACACCCATCATCCCTGTCAATAAAGCTAGCAATCATGGTGACCAGTAAACTGGGAAAGCTAACAGTTTTACTAACCTGAGATTGCAGTTCTGGTTGTAGACTAACCAGAAAGTTAACAAGGAGATCCAGGAAATCAGATAGTCCTAAAGGGGCTCCACAGATCCCTGGCACACCAGGATGCAGAGCTCATGCAGAGAAGGTGAAAGATGATCTAGCTGAGAGTAACGGCCAGAGCTCACCTGAAAACTTCCTGAACTTTGATAACCCACACAGATCTGACAGAAGTGTATAGAAGCCTCACTAGATTGAGGTGTGTGTAGGCAGAATAAAGTCCTCTCTTCCCCACCCCACAAAGATGTTCAGTTCTGATCCCATAACCTATGATTATGTTAAGGGCGTATGGAACTTTGCAGATGGGATGAAGGTTAAGGACGCTGAGATAGTTTATCTTGGATTATCCTGGTGGGCTCAATCTAGTCACAGGACTCTTTAAAAGCAGGCTTTGAAGGTGGAGAACATAAGCCACAAAGAATGTTAATGCCCTCTAGAAATTGAAAAAGGCAAGAAAGCTGATTCTTTTCCAGAGCCTTCAGAAGGGAATGCAGCCTTGGCTGGGCACGGTGACACACCTGTAATCCCAGCACTTTGGGATGCTGAGGCAAGTGGATCACTTGAAGTCAGGAGTTAGAGACCAGCCTGGCCAACATGGTGAAACCCCATCTCTACTAAAAATACAAAAATTAGCCAGGCATGATGGAGGGTGCCTGTAATCCCAGCTACTTGGGAGGCTAAGGCATGGGAATCACTTGAACCCGGGAGGTGGAGGTTGAAAACAAAAAAAAAAGAAGGAATGCAGCCTTGCCAATGCCATGATTTTAGCCCAGTGAGTCCCATAGAGGACTAAAATAGTAAGTTTATGTTGTTTAGACACTAAGCTTGTGGTACAGGGCAGCAACAGAAAAACTAATATAAGGTGTTTGAGCACAAACTGTGACCAAATATCAGCTGACCGCTAATGTGAAGAAAGAGAAGCAACCCCTAGGAATCCAGACTTAAAACAAAATAATTTTTTACAAACTGAAGAAAGACATCAGTAGCCACACATCCCAAGGGAGACAGTATCCACTGATTTAGTCCAGGCAAACTACTAAACAAACAATCAGCAACAATAACCATTCCCAGGAGACCTCACAGTCCAGAACTGCTACAATATATTACCTAAATTATCCAGTCTGGAACAACAAAAAGTTATGAGATATGCAAAGATATAGGAAAACATGATCCACACTCAGTAAAAAAAAAAAAAATAGTCTAGAAGAATGGTCTCTGAGTGGGCCCAGGTATTGAATTTAGCCTGCAAAGTCTTTAAAACAAATAATTATGTTCAGAGAACTAAACAAAACAATGTTTAAAGAGTCAAGAAAAACATGAAGTCAATGACTCAACAAATAAAGAATCTTAATAAGGAGATGGAAATCATGCAAAAGAACCAAATGAAATTTTAGAGTTGAAAAGTTCAGTAACTTTCTGAAATGGAAAATTCACTAAAGAGGCTCAACAACAGACTTTTTAGATGACAGAAGAATCAGTGAACTTGAAGGAAGATTAATGGAAATGATCCAATACAATAGAAATAAACACATATTGAATAAAGATGAAAAGAGCATCGGAGACCTGTTCATGTTCATGTTCATGTGTAACACATGTTCATGTTCATGTGTAACACTGTACTCATTTCCTAGGACTACTCTAAGAAAGTTCCACAAACTGATGACTTAAAACAACAGAAGTGTATTATCTCACAGCTCTAGAAGCTAGAAATCCAAAATCAAGGTGTCAGTTGGCCTACGCTCTCTCTGAAGACTCTAGGGGAAAATCCTTTCTTGCTAATTCTAGCTTCTGGTGGTTGCTGGCAATCTTGACATTCCTTGGCTTGTAGACTCATCATTCCAATCACATGTCTTCTCCTTTGTGTCTTTACATCATCTTCCCTCCATGCATGCCTCTGCAAAGAAATTTCTTTCTTCTTATAAGGATAGCAGTCATTGGAATAGGGCCCAACCTAATCCATTATAACCTCATGTTGACTTGATTTACATATGCAAAGACCCTATTTCCAAATAAAGTCACATTCTGAGGTTCTGGGTAGACATGAACTTCTGGGGAACACTATTTAACCCAATAGGGATATCATCAAGCATCCCAACATCCCAACATACTGTCAAATGGTCCCAAAGCAACAGCATAGTGGCTAACAGGGATATAGAAATCTCTACTGCAGTTTATCGTAATGTCATATATTAGGCCAGTAAAAAGACAATAAGCCCAAATGAATTCAGACAGTTTACTACTTATGCAGATGCAAAATCAGTCAGCATAATGTTGCTTTCTATATCCCTAGCTCCACTGGACACCACCAAACAAGAGGGGCCAGATGACAGGCTGTGCAGGCAGTGGGTGGCTGTGCTATTGAGGGGCTCCCCCTAAATACAGCCAGAAAATTAATAGACACACACAAAGTCAGCAGCTCTACTCTAAGTGGGTCAAAGATGAAAATCCTCTGAAACA
Organism: Saguinus oedipus; assembly: GCA_031835075.1. Taxonomy (NCBI): domain Eukaryota; kingdom Metazoa; phylum Chordata; class Mammalia; order Primates; family Cebidae; genus Saguinus; species Saguinus oedipus. The sequence goes on along the minus strand of CM063178.1, from coordinate 60,386,524 downwards.
AGGGGGTGGATAAAACCAGTCTTATACCTTTCCCCTGCAAGCTAAGGAGATATGGATAAACTTCCTCATGGTAGCTCCCCACAAGACTGCTTATCCCCCTCATTACATAAGGAATAGCAAGGTTTTTTTCCCAAGAGTTGGGTCAAATTCAAGGGTTAGGTGGCAGGGCGCCACCCTAGAGCTATTCCTCTACATGTAGATGTAATAGTCCCAGAAGGAAAGGAGAGAGAAAAATAGGCAGAAAGCAGGGAGGTGGGGATGGTTAATGGGTACAAAAAAAATGAAAAGAATAAACAAGATCTACTATTGATAGGACAATAGGGTGACTATAGTCAATAATAATTTAATTATATATTTTTAAAGAACTTAAAGAATGTAATTGGATTGTTTGTAACTCAAAGGATAAATGCATGAGAGGATGGATACCCCATTCTCCAAGATGTACTTATTTCACATTGCATGTGTGTATCAAAACATCTATACTCCATAAATATATACACCTATTATGTAGTCACAAAAAAAATGTAATAACAAATTTAAAAATAATAATAATAATGGGCCAAACTCCCCAAGAGATGCCAAATGAGATAAAAACAAAGAGGTTCACATGTAGACACATCATAGTCAAATGGTTAAATGACAAACACAAAGAAATCTTGAAAGCAGCAAGAGGCCAGCACAGTGGCTCACTCCTGCACTGTAATCCCAGCCCTTTGGGAGGCCTAGGAGGGTAGATTGCTTGAGCCCAGGAGTTTGAGACCAGCCTGGGCAACATGACCAAACCCCATCTCTATCAAATATATATAAACTGCACCCAACGTGTAAGTATGAGGGCAAATATAACAGACATATACATACATAAGAGACATAAAAATTAAAAAATAAATTAAAAGCATATATAAAAGAGAAATACATATATCTTTCTCCTTTCTTCTCTTAACTTCTTTAAAAGATATAAGACTTTATAAAAACAATAATTACAACACTGAGTTATCGTATGAATTCTGACATACATAGATGTCATATGCATCTAAATAATAGCACAAAGGATATGGAGTTATATAGGAGAAAAGTTTCTGTATTTTACCAAAATTCAGTTAGTGTTAATCTAGAGTTTTCATTCATGTATCATGTTAATATTATAACAAATTAAAATTTACATTCTAATCACTGGATAAACCCCCTAAGAAAATAACTCAAAGAAATAGTTTTTCAAACTCAACAGAAAGCTTTCTACCCATTAAGCAGCAGAGATTGATAGAGTAGTAAAAAAGTAAGATACAGCTAGATGCTGACTGCCAGGAGGTACACTTGAAATACAAAGACATACTGCTCATGAGGAGAAGGATGAAACACATATGCAAATACAGGACAGAACAAAGTTTCTGTGATTCTACTAATGGCCAACAAAACAGACCAGAATATTACCAGTTCTCCCAGGTGGAGGCAAAAGCCTCAGCACTAGAGGTAGCAAGACCTGCATCTGAGCCCTGCTCAGCCCCTTACCCAGCTGGGAGACACGGGGCAAAGACCTATAGCATACTAGACACTTTACATAACTGATCTCTAATCCTCACAAACCCCATAAGATTGTTATTATCCCCATTTTTCCCACCACATAATAGAGCTAATAGATACATCATTCCTTATAGTAATTATTATTATTTCTCATTGTTTAGTAAGTTCTTATGTGCAAAGTACTGTCCTAGGCACTAGGATACATTGGAAACTGAGATAGACAAAGTCCCTAATTTCAGAGTTTATTTCTAGTGGAGTGGAAACAAGCAAAGTAAAATTATAATAATTTTAATTAGAGAGTAATAAGTACAATGCAGAGATTTAAAGTGGAGCAATATGATGGAATAATTGGATAGATAATCCAGTTAAGAAAGTTATTTATGCTAAAATATAAATTACACGAGACAACCACATGAAGATCAGGGAAAACAGTAGTACAGGTGGAGATGATAGTGCAAAGGCCCTGGGGTTGGAAGGAGCTTGGTATATTGGAGAAAAGTCGCCATGGCTGAAGGTGTGGTGTGGCCATCAGGGGGAGTAACATAATCGGTGACTAGAAAGAGAGATATGCGGGCCGGGCACAGTGGCTCAAGCCGGAATCTCAGCACTTTGGGAGGCCGAGATGGGTGGATCACGGGGTCAAGAGATCAAGACCATCCTGGTCAACATGGTGAAACCCCATCTCTACTAAAAATACAAAAAATTAGCTGGGCATGGTAGTGCGTGCCTGGAATCCCAGCTACTCAGGAGGCTGAGGCAGCCTGAACCCAGGAGGCAGAGGTTGTGGTGAGCCGAGATCGTGCCATTGCACTCCAGCCTGGGTAACAAGAGTGAAACGCTATCTCAAAAAAAAAAAGAAAGAAAGAAAGAAAGAGAGAGAGATATGCAACATTCTGTAAACCAGAGCAGGACATCGACATGTTACTCCATGTAATGGGAGGCCACTAGAGGGTTTTAGGGTTTTACATCAGTTAGTGATAGAATGTGATGTACATTTTAAAAGAACATTCTCACTTCAGAAAGGAAAATAGAGTACAGGGCAGCAAGAACAGAGGCAAGGAGACCACTTGGGCGCTACTGTGGCAGCCTGGGAGAAAGAGGTGGCAGGTTAGGTGGAGAAAAGCGGGAAAGTTTGGAATTAATTTTGGAGGTAGAGCTAACCTTGGTGATGCACTGGATGTGGGGTGGGAGAAAAGAAAGACTGGAATCAAGCATGATCCCTAGGTTTGCAGCTTGTGCAACTGCATGGAGGGCGGTGCTGTTTACCAAGAAGGTGAAGTCTGGGGGAGGAATAGGATTGCTCAGGGAATGCAATAGAGGTTGGGGAAGGGGGTGAACTGAGCGGTCCTGTTTTAACTCCATTGGGTTTGAGAGACTTATCAGGCTTCTTAAACTATTACTAGGTTTACCCAACAATGTAAAGATGACCAAAAGTCCCTATCTTCCAGGAACTCACAAGTTTAGTAGAGGAGAAAAAATGGATTCATATCAGTTCAGGAAAACCTGTAAGTACTTTATAAAGAAGAGGTAATACGTAAGCATGTGATAACTAGGATCCAGCAGAGAGGCAGGGCATAGACATCTGGGAAGCCTCCATGGCGTGTAGATAGGCTCGAAGTTCAGATTCCAAGTATAGATGAACCTGAACAAGCAGCCCCGGAGTGTGGATAGATTCTAGGCAGAGGGGAGAAACTTCAGCTGAGGTTCTCCAGAGGTAAGCCACACTCAGGGAAGGTTTGAGATGCATTAGAGGTAGATGATGGAAGGCCCTGGAAAAGTAAGTCATATTTACATTTGAAAGATTTTGAAGGCAGGCCAGGGTGACAGGTTTTAACTTGTGGCCTAGAGTGGATGGGGAGATACAGAAGACTCTTAAGCAGCAAAGTGACCTTTTCAGAGATATGTGTTAAGGTCACTCTGACAACAGCCTTTGAAAACCAGGTGATGGATGGCAGAAATGAGGGACAAAGAACAAGAAACAAAGCAGGAAGCCAGTCCAGAGACTATCCCATAGTCTAGGCGAGGGGGTAAGGAAAGCATTAGGAATGAAAATGAGGAGAAGAATGAGACGTGATGAAGGTTAAGTAACAGGGTTGGGTGATTGATTGGATGTGAGAAAACAAGTCCTAGATAATGCTGAGACTGAGCATGAGTGTCTTAGGGAACCATGGTACCATGATCCAAGATAAGGGACCCACGAGCGAGCAAGAACAAGAAGGGGAAGAAAATGGGGAGCAAGGAAGATGATGAGTCTGATTTTGGTCATGTTCAGCTGGAGGTGCCAATGGTACATCAGTTTCTAAGTAGAAATGATCCATCAATAGGTGAATATTTTGGCCCATGCTTGGGAGATGCACCTGACCTCCAAGTAAAGATTTGGGAGTCCTTGGCACCAGTGATAATGATTTATTGTGCATCAGGAGCTGATTTAATCCTTTACATAATCACCTCTCTTCCTCCCCCATGACAGCCCCATGAGGTGGGTGTGATTATTACTGCCATTTTGCAAATGAGAAAGCTGAAGTTCAGGAAAGTTAAGCCCCTTGCTCAAAGTTACACACAAATTTAGTGACGGTGTCAAGGTTTGAACTTGTGCACTTGGTGCTACTCTACATGGTAAAACTAGGAGGGAGACTGGAGGATCACAGGATGCCTTCGCTGACTCTGCTCAAATGTCCATGGAATGTCAGGACTGAGTGCACCTTAGGGATCACTGAGTCTCATTCTCCCAGCTCACAACTAGCAGTGACTAAAGCCCAGAGAAAGGCATTGACTTACCCAAGGTCACGATGTATGTTGGGGTAAAGTCGGAAGTGGAACCTGGATCTCCTGGCCAGTCCGTGCTCTTTCTACCACACTGCATAGCCTCCACGTGACCGAACGCACCCTTGCCTCATCCAAGTGAGGCTCCTACAGACTTTCTCCTTACACTTGGTATAAATTCTGTACTCTAAGTTCTGCACACTCTGGCCCCTCCACCTCTTCGACCTGATTATACCACTCTCCCTCTGTCATGACGATGCAGCCCCACAAGCCAGGCACATGCCCTCCAAGGACCTCTGTGTTTGCGGTTTCCTCTGCTCTCAGATATTCTCATGACGGCTTCCTTCTTGTCATTAGGTCCAAGCTAAATAGCCTTCTCCTCATAAAAGCCCCCTCTGACCTGCCAACTCAAAGTAACCAACCTCATCACTCACTGTCCTTGTACATGATTCTATGTTCTTTGGGGCAGTGGTGGCTATCTCATGTACCTTATTTATCTATTTGTTTGTTAATATTCATTCTCCTATCAGAATGCACAGCAATCTTTACTGCATTCCTTGAGCCTGGAACAGAATTTAGCAGAGAAACTGCTGGGTGGAGGAAGCAAGAAAACTAAAAAAGAAGGAAGGAAGGTAGAAGGGAGGGAGCAAACCCTCCTTTGGATTGAGGAGGCAGGAGGGAGTTTGTCCAATGCCGGTGCCTTTATTCCCAAGAGACCCACAGCCAGACGAGGTCTCCTTGGAGCTCCCACTCTCCCGCCATGATATTTGTATCTGATGGACTAAGGGTCATGGCCTGGGGAAAGCCGTGGACTCACCTTTAGGATAGAGAGAATAAGATCATGCCAGATACATAAACAGGCCTGGAATTCTGGGAGCAGAGGCCCTGGGACTGCCTGCCTGTCTCTGTCTGCCTCCCTCCACCCCTCTCTGCCCTCTTATCTACTTCTCCTTCCCCCTTTAATGCCCACATTCCCCATTCCCCATGGGCCGTGGCTCATGCTGCCCCTTATCTGCTCCTCTCCTCTATCACCCGGCTCCCAGAAGGCACCTTTTCATCTTCCCCATTCTCTTATCTTACCCTTGCCCTGGGTTCCCCCATGTCTGCTTCCTTTTGCTCTCTGGCCCCTTATCAGATGTCCCTGTCTCTATCATGCTTCCCTTATCTGCTCATCCCCTTGCCCACACGCATTGTTTTTCTTTTCCCCTTCTGGAAAGAGGCCCACAGTGAACAGCAAGAGCTGAGAGTTTGCATTCCAGGCTCTGATGGACAGGCTGGGGGAGTGAGGGGCAGACCCTCGGGGTTAGGACTTCACACACGACTGAGGGAGCAGGCTTTGGAATCAGCCCCTGGTGGAATCCTGCCTTCAGAGCTTCAACCATTTTTCCACCACATACTAAGAGACATTAGAAAAATAGTTTTAACCTCCCCAATCCTCAGCTATAAAACAGGTCTTGAGAATACCTCCCTCTGAGGGTCACTGAAGGCCAAGAATAGTGCAGGCCAAAAGGGAAACGTGGTGCAGAGGCTCTGGGCTCATTCATCACTGCTGCTGCCAAGCGCCTCTGAGAACTCATGTTCTCCTCCCTGCAGCCCTAGAAGAGAGAGCCTGTTACTGTAGACTTTCTGCAGATGATGGAGCTGAGACCCATAGGGTTGACTGACTTCCTTGAGGTTTCAAAGTTGACCCCAGTTGGCCCTCAGTGAATTCCCCACCATTTTTCTTTTCTTTTCTTTTCTTTTTTTTTTTTTTGAGACTGACTCTCACTCTGTCGCCAAGGCTGGAGTGCAGTGAAACTGTCTTGTCTCACTGCAACCTCTGCCTCCCGGGTTCAAGCGATTCTCCTGCCTCAGCCTCCCAAGTAGCTGAGACTACAGGCATGCGCCACCACACGCAGCTAATTTTTGTATTTTTAGTAGAAACAGGGTTTCATCATGTTGGCCAGGATGGTCTCGATCTCTTGAACTCGTGATCTGCCCACCTCGGCCTCCCAAAGTCCTGGGATTACAGGCGTGAGCCACCGTGCCCGGTCAACTGACTTCCTTGAGGTCGCAAAGTTGACCCCAGTTGGCCCTTAGTGGATTCCCCGCCATTTCTACACAGTGAAGCAGCTCTCATCATGGGAGGGAACATCCCAGCACCCCACTGTGCAACCGTCTGCCATGATTCTAAATTCCACAGCCAAGTGAAACCTGCAACGGCCTCCCCTCTCCTGGAACATCTGCCTGGTTCCCAGGACAGAATGAAGGTGAGAACCAAGTTTCCTCTAAAGAAATGGGAGGGCAACTTCTTCCATTAGGACCTCAGGAAATGACTTCAGCAGCCCCACTTGGCCAGTTTTCTGGTGTTAATCATTTTCTCACACCAAGAACAGCTCCTTGGCACCTCCTGAGTCCTGTTCCCCTTGACTATAATTAGAGGTGTCACCTGGGTGTTGCTGTGGAAAGTGACACCAAAAGCCCTTCACACACCTGCTCTCGGCTGCAGTGGCAGGCCCCGCCCTGGGCTCAGCACACAACCAACGGCTGCCAGTTTGCCAGGGGGAAGGGGTGGGCATCACAGCACTGCATACTGGAGCAACAGCTGGCATTGGGAGCTTCTGGTCGCATGTCTGGGTCCAGTCTCAGGCCACTAGAGAAAAGTGTCCTCAGAAAACATAAACTGCAATCCGCCGCCTTATCTTTTAAGTGAGAAGACTAAGGCCCAGAGTGGGAAGATGTCTTTCCAAAAGTCACACAGCACTAAGTTGCTGGTATGAAAACCCAGGTTTTCTGCCTCCCCAGCCCACATTGCCCACATCCTTCCCTGTTTAGGATAGTAGTTCCTAACCAGAGGTTATTTTACCCACCTTGGGGAAACGTTCGACGATATTAGGAGACATTTGTGGTTGTCTCAACTTGAAAGGCTGGGTAATTAGAAGAGAACAATGTTGCTAAATATCCCGCCATGCATAAGGCAGTCCTCTATAGCAAAGGCTTATCCAGCCCAAGGTGTTCATAGTGCCATGACTGAGCAACCCTGATTTAGAAGCACTGCCATGGGGGCCTGCAGCTACATGCCCTTTACAACTGAAGTCAGGACAGAATGTATTGGTACACTGGCTCCCATAGGGTCCTGTGCAGTCCAGTGATTCCTAAGGAAGATAATTCCTGGCATTTCCTTACTTCTGTGCCTTTGCTTGAGCAGTTCCCCTCTGAATGGGACGCCCTCCCTGGCCCTTCTTATGCCACTCCCACTCATCCTTCCCACCCTGTTTGTTGTCACTGCCTCCAGGAAGGCAGCCCTGGTTTCTCCTGCTGGGAGTCATCTCTCATCTCTGAACTCTAGGAGCACTTCCGCAATACTTCTTCTGACACGTACAAGAGTTCACCTTGTATTAGAGGTAAGAGGTAGTGTAAGTCTATATTAAGTTTGTGGGCTCTGGAGTCTGAAGCCCTGAGTTCAAATCCCAGCTATCCTATTTCCTACATGTGTGACTCCAAACGATTTACTTAACCACTCTAAGTCTCATAATCCTTGTCTGTAAAATGGGAGGATGGTAATAACCCCTATCTCAAAGGATAGTTAGGAAAATAACATTAATTAATCCATGTAAAAGGAAGTGCTTAATGCAGTCTCTGACACATGGGTTGGTGTGCAATAAATGTTAGTGATCATCGTAATTATCTAAGAATTAGTCTTGCCTGAACTACAGCATGGTCTCTTTCAACAAAGGACCCTGGAGTCCCACATCATTGTCATTTTACCTAAAACATGACCCTGCAATGAATGGAGTTTTTTTAATTGAAGGCAGATGAGAAATGACAAGAACAATGGTCCCTAATCCAGCTAGATCATGGTCACACTCACGACCCTGGACCTCCTTCATGTCCAGCCTCCCTCAGTGCTTTTAAGAAGCTACCTTGACCCACATGGACAAAAACAAAAAGGGAAAAAAACAATCCAAGATCAATCGATCTTGGAGAATGATCCAAGATGGCTGATCGCTAACATCTCGGGATTGCAGCTCCCAGTGAAAGCGCAGAGAAGGAAAGGACGCCACATTTTCAGACAAATTTTTGTCGCTCACAGACCAGAAGATTCCCAGTGGAGGAGCCCCACGGGTCGCCAGTGCGACTCTTGTGGCCGGCGCAGCAGTTTTGACGGCACCTCGGCATGGCAGCTCTTGGTGCAGAGTAAACGGGACTGGTTCTTCTTCTGACCAACATTTGGAGCTCTGGGAAGGCAGAGTCGCCTATTACGGACTCAAGAAGGAAGCCAGACTGGAGATTCCCGGGCAGAAAAGCACCATCAGTCTTAACGCCGCTGTTCTGGCCGGCGTAGTGGGTTGCTCAAATTTCAGCCCTGGGAATTAACAACTTGGATGTCCACTCAGAGACCTAATTTGAAAGTTGGTAATCACAAAGACGACAGGTGGATAAATTCACAATGATGGGAAGAAACCAGCGTAAAAAGGCTGAGAATACTCAAAATCAGAATGCCTCTCCCTCTACAGAGGATCACAGTTCCTCATCAACAAGGGAAGAAGGCTTGATGGAGAATGAGTGCATTCCACTAACAGAATCAGGCTTCAGAAGGTGGATAATAAAAAACTTCTGTGAGTTGAAAGAACATGTTGTAGCCCAATGTAAAGAAACTAAGAACTTTGAAAAAAGGTTTGATGAAATCCTAATGAGAATAGACAATTTAGAGAGGAATATAAGTGAATTAATGGAACTGAAGAATACATTATGGGAACTCCGGGAAGTATGCACAGGTTTAAACACTCTAATTGATCAAGCAGAAGAAAGGATATCAGAGGTCGAAGACCAACTTAATGAAATAAAACAAGAAGACAAGAATAGAGAAAAAAGGATAAAAAGGAATGAGCAAAGTCTCCAAGAAATATGGGACTATGTGAAAAGACCTAATTTACATTTGATAGGTGTACCTGAATGTGATGGAAAGAATGAATCCAAGCTGGAAAATACTCTTCAGGATATTATACAGGAAAACTTTCCCAACCTAGCAAAGCAGGACACTATTCAACCCCAGGTAATACAGAGAACACCACAAAGATATTCCTTAAGAAGAGCAACCCCAAGGCACATAATCGTTAGATTCACCAGGGTTGAAACGAAGGAGAAAATACTAAGGGCAGCCAGAGAGAAAGGTCAGGTTACCCACAAAGGGAAGCCTATCGGACTTCCAGCAGATCTCTCAGCAGAAACCCTACAAGCCAGAAGAGAGTGGGGGCCAATATTCAACATCCTTAAGTAACAGAACTTTCAGCCCAGAATTTCATATCCAGCCAAACTAAGCTTCAAAACTGAAGGAAAAATAAAATCTTTTATGAACAAGCAAGTACTCAGAGATTTTATTACCACTAGGCCTGCTTTACAAGAGCTTCCGAAAGAAGCATTATGCATAGAAAGAAACAACCAGTATTAGCCTTTCTAAAAATATACCAAAAAGTAAAGAGCATCAACATAAAGAAGAATTTACATCAACGAATCGATAAAACAGCCAGTTAACATCAAATGGCAGTAATCATAAATTTAAGTCGACTAAATCCCCCAATCAAAAGATACAGCCAAAACCCAACAGTATGCTACATCCAGATCCATTTCACATGCAAGGATACACAAAGACTCAAAACAAAGGGATGGAGAAAGATTTACCGACCAAATGGAGAACATAAATAAATAAATAAATAAATAAATAAATAAATAAATAAATAAAAAGCAGGAGTTGCAATTCTCACATCTGATAAAATAGATTTTAAAGCAACAAAGACACAGTGGTAAAAGGATCAATGCAGCAATAAGAGCAAACGATCCTAACACCCAGATACATAAGACCTATAAAGAGACTTAGACTCAACAAAACAGAAAATTAATAAGGATATCCAGGACTTGAACTCATATCTGGAACAAGTAAACTTAATAAATATTTATAGAGCTCTCCACTTTAAATATACAAAATACACATTCTTGTCAATACTACATCACACCTACTCATAGGGTTAAATGAAATATTGATCAGCCATTATTAATACCCATTTTTAGAATAAAGCAACATTTCTGTTCTCTCTCCCTCTTTTTCTTCCTCTTTTTTCCTCTCCTTCACTCCCTTTTTTTCTTTCCTTCTCTCCTTAAAAAAAAAAAAAAAAAAAATGCCAATGCATCTCCCACCTTGTCTGATCACCAGGACACAAGCACCCATTTGAGTATCCTTAGGTTAAAAAAAGAAAAACAATAACCCTACAGCAAGATCTCTCAAACTCATCACATTTGGGGCTGGATAATGCTATGCTGTGGGCGCTCTCCTGTGCGTTGTAGGATTCTTGGCACTAAATGTCAGTAGTACTGCCCTTTGCCTTCATACACACGTAAAAAAGCCTCCAGATATTGCCAAATGCCCCCTGGAAGGCAAAATCACCCCAATTTGAGAGCCACTTGTCTAAGCCATACATTCTCGATGGGGGCAAAAATTGGTTCTTGGTGGATAAAAAAATCTTATCATCTCTCTATATAAAGCGTAGATATATGTATAGTACACAAATAGATACACAGAATATTTGTGGTAATAAAAATCCAGGGGGCAGGGGATTAAAGGAGAGAAATGTGTAAAAGTGTTCCTGGAGGAATGATCATCATGGAATGATAATGAGAAAAGGTTGAAAGCACTGTTCTATGCAAGTCATCCCTTGTAGAAAATCAAACCACAGATTGCTAAATGACTAATAATATCTTCCAACCTCTGTGCTAAGCTCTGTACTCACAAAGTCAGTACCTCTGCATCTGCTGTTTACAGGTGAAGGTCCTGAGGATTAGAAATGTCCTTTCACGGCCAGGCATGGTGGCTCACACCTGTAATGCCAACACTTTGGAAGGCCGAGGCAGGTGGATCACAAGATCAGGAGATCAAGACTATCCTGGCCAACACGGTGAAACACTGTTTCTACCAAAATTCAGAAAATTAGCTGGGCATGGTGGCATGCACCTGTAGTCCAAGCTATTCAAGAGGCTGAGGCAGGGGAATCGCTTGAACCCAGGAGGTGGAGGCTACAGTGAGCCAAGATTGCGCCATTGCACCCCAGCCTGGGTGACAGAGTGAGACTCCGTCTCATAAAAATAAATAATTAAAATAAAATAAAAATAAATGTCCTTTCATAAGACCTAAGTACCACTGCTATGAAAAGACAGGACCCAAGGCAGGTCTGTCTGACCCCAAAGAGCTTGTGCTTGCCTGCGAGGCCACTGCGCCTGTCATCTCAGCATTGCTGGTTGCTGTACTCCTCAGTCACGGAGCCTTTCCCAGATCCCCACCCCACTTGTTCATGTGCACCCAAGCCTTGCCTTGGGACCACCTGTGGTCTACAGGACTTTGGGAAGATAGCAATGACTAATCATTGCTGGCTGATTCTTCTGAGCTAGGTACCTGCATGACCTCATGTTCTCCTCCCGGCAACCCTGTAAGATGGATATTGTTGCTGCTGACTTTCTCCAGACAATGAAGCAGAGATCCACACAGGTGTAGTTACTTGTCCTAGACAGAGCTGGGCATTGAATCCTAGCAGGATGGTTCCAGCGTCTGCAGTATGGCCACCATACCACAGGCCTCCCTACCTTCCCCACACCCACAGCACAGGCATCCGAGGATCCAGAGGACCTTGGAATTCCTCAAAACAATGTTAGTGTGTTGCACTCCAGGCTCCAAAGGGCAGTGAAGAGCCTTGCCTGTCTGTCCACAGACACCCTCGTTAGGGAGGCAGAAAAAGCAAGAAGGTAGGAAGGAAATGCAGAAAGGGGAGGAGGGAAGAGGGGCCTGTGGAGGAGAAGAGGAAGGAGAACAAATGAGGGAAAGGGGCAGGGAAGGAGCAAGGCACTGACCACATGCAATGAAGGAAAAAGAAGTTAACAGAAAGGGACCAGGACCAGGAGCAGGAGCTCAGATGCTGGATGAGAGGGGGAGGAGGGAGCTGCATTGCTGAGCTATTTTTATGAACCTGAGAGCGGCTGATTTACATCTTTAGCGTCTCTTTCCATATTGAGGTCAGAAGGTCTCAACTTCTCATGTGAGAAGAAATAAAAATTCATTAGTGTAGACTTCTGGAAGGTTCTTCAAGCACACTGCGTCTGGCTCTTCCCATACAGAGCAAAGGGAAGGGGAGGAGGAGAGCCAATGACCAGGCATCAAGGGTATCTTACAAGGATATCTCTGGAACACAAGTATGTGCCAGAGGAGGCGGCACTGCAGTCAGAGTCAGCAGGACACCAGGGCCACTACCTCCTCACTTCATCTCCCTGAGCAGGTCACTGAGCCTCTGAGGCCTCAGTTTCCTCATCCACAAAAGGAAGGAAAGTGGGCTAGAGGCTTGGAAGGAGCAGAATCAAATTAAGCAAATCACTCCATGAATTAATTCATAGGACAAGGTCATATCTCTAAGGCAGTTGGAGGGGAAAGTGACTAACTTCTTTTTCCTTCATAGCACGTGGTCAGTGCCTTGCTCCTTCCCTGCCCCTTTTCCTCATTTGTTCTCCTTCCTCTTCTCCTCCACAGGCCCCCTTCCCTCCTCCCCTTTCTGCATTTCCTTCCTACCTTCTTGCTTTCTCTGCCTCCCTAACTAGGGTGTGTGTGGACAGACAGGCAAGGCTGTTCACTGCCCTTTGGAGCCTGAAGGTATTTCAGATGCCTTCCCCTTTGTCCTGAACGTTTGGTTACAAAAAAGAAGGGAGGAAGGGAGAATATGAAGGAGGGAGGAGAGGAGGGAGAAAGGGAAGGGGCAGGGGTGGGTGGAAGGAAGGGGTAAGGAGACAGGGAGGGAGGGAAGGGGGAAGGGGAAGGGGGAGAGGGAGGGGGGGAAACCTGAAAGCCTTGAGAAGCCTTCCCAACAACCTGTGCACTTGTCACTTGCATTACCCTCAAGCTGTCCTATGAAGTACTCATAAAATCCCCATTTACAGATGAGAAAACAGAGGCTTACTTGGTTAGGTTGCTTGCCCACACTCATGGTCTTAGGGACAAAAGAGCTGTGATTTGAAGCCAGTGCAATCTGAGACCATAGTTCACACTCCCAGCTATTACACTTTGCTAACTGTGCTAACCAGGCAAGCACACAAAGATGGCCAATGATGGAGAGCTTGGGCAGAGAATGGGAAGAGGAATGGGAAAAATCTCTCATTAGCCACACCGTCTCTCCCCACTCCCTGCATATCTGCCCCATTAGCCTGGAGCAGATCAGTCTTGGAGGTTACTTGAGGCTCCTCTGTACTTTTCAAAACCTGCGGTTTATACACAGTTTTGATTTATCATGGCAGGAACTCTGACCCTAATTCTATGTGACCTCTGAGTTCAAGCCCCTCCATCAACTAACTGACTTAGTTCCGTTTGCTCAGTTCCAGTTCTCCAGAGACAGGATGCAATTTGCCCAGCCCAGCCTGTAGATGTAGACTGGTTCTCCTTGGGCAGCCTTTCAGATGTCCACTCATGCTTTTCCTACGTGTGGCCTGGCAGCACAACGACAAAGCGTACAAACAGGAGAATTAGAGGCCACGGGCATACCAGGAGGGGTGGAAGAGATGTAGCAGGGAGCACTGGGTGGCTTCTCCAGGGGGATCACTCTTAAAGTCTTCTGCTCAGGGCTGCCTTTGCTAGAATGGGAGTCACAGCATCTGAGTTTAAGCATGGCTGAAGAACAGAATACATAGTGGAGACAGAAAAACTTCAACAAAAAGAGCAAGTGACTGCCCGCGTGGGAAGACAGGAAGAGCACTCAGGGTCCCTGTCAGAAAATGTCTCCTCTGCCCATCTGCCTAGCACCTCAAGATCTACCATTAGATATTCCTGCAGAACCTCATTCAGGTCCTTTAAGCTCCTGCTGTGTGAAAAGCATGAAGACGTTTTGCTCTGATGAGAGAGTGGAAAGATTATTGGGTGGTCGTGGGTATACACGTGAAGCTCAGAGCAGAAACTGATGGTTATCTCCCTGATAACTATTCTCCCTTTCTTCTATAAACAGGTATCTTATCTGGACACACAGCCACCCAGTAACTGCTATCTTTCCTAATCCTCCTTGCAGCTAGCTGTGGCCAAATGCTTGGATTGAGGCTAATGAGTTATGAGCAGAAGCCATGGGTCAGGCCTTAAAAAAAAAGAAGCATGCTCTCCCCTCCCAATAGCTCCTGCTTGCTGGACAGAGCCCTATGGTTGTGGGAACTGAATCAGCATCTCAGCCTCTAGATGGAATGTGCATTTGGAGGATAGCAAAGTAACAGGACAGAAAGAGTCAGCTGCCCAGGACCACGGAGCCAGGGTGTCAGCCCTGGGCTGACATGGATGAGACATAAACTTCCTTCTTATAAGCCAGGATTATCCAACTCTTAATATAGCAATCAGTGTCTTTCCCCACTTCAGGTAAAGGCGTCCCTGGTACCCACCGCCATGCCATTTGGTAAGCACAGCTTGGTGTCTTTCACAGAGAGGGAAGGGAGCACCTGGGCCAGGTAGCCAGAGGTCAGCTCTGATCCCAGCTCAGAGATGCACCCTTCGAAGCCCTCTGCTGCTTCGCTGTGGAGGCTTGATTTTCTTCAAATCAGGCTACATAGTCTGAGAAAGGGTTAGGAGGTATCTTTTGGGAACAAGGAGCCCTCTTCTATTTTTTTTTTTAGAACACCTAATTTATACTGTTAGTGGGAGTGTAAATTAGTTCAACCATTGTGGAAGACGGTATGGCCATTCCTCAAGGATCTAGAACCAGAAATATCATTTGACCCAGCAATTCCATTACTGGGTATATACCCAAAGGATTATAAATCATTCTACTATAAAGACACATGCACACTTATGTTTATTGCGGCACTATTTACAATAGCAAAGACTTGGAACCAACCCAAATGCCCATCAACAATAGGCTGAATAAAAAAAATGTGGCGCATATATACCATGGAACAAGGAGCATTCTAAGCATATAGCTTGGATGCTAAAATGTTGATATTTCTGGGACATTTCAAACAAGTGTGAGAATACTAGCTATGTTAGATGCTGGGTTGCACTCAAAACTCAGGCTCTCCAATGCTTTGCTTAGGAGAAGCCTGAACTCTCCATGGCCTAACCTTCCTCTTTTCTTCACTCCACTACCTCACATATTTAAGACACTTATCTGGACCAAGAAGGTATGAAGTTACACCCATTTTTGTGAATGAATTAAAGTAGAAAGTGGCCTCAAGGGAGAGTCTAGGAATCCCAGCATAGACTTCCCCATGAGTTATCCAGTTCAATCTTCAAAGACACGTTCTCCAACCATCTCTACACCCCCAGTCATAGACTAAATGTTTAAAACCCAGAAAAGAAGTATCCGCTTGCCCGGGTTTAGACACACGCCTTCTCTTGGCTTTTCCTAAGACTGGGAAAGAAGTAAGTGGTCCTCCTTGGCTTCCCTAGGAATAGGAGGTGAGCACTGGGAATCCCTCTCCCACCAAATCTCACAGATATAATGGTAGCAGATTCATATACCACTGAGATTTGGAGAAAGCAATGAATGCCAAGCAGTCAAGAAATGGAAAAATGACCACTAGATTTACCATATCCTCTCAAGAAATGAAAGTAAAATCAAATCAAAGAAGAGAAGAGTGGGGCTCCAGAGAGAAACTATGAAACCAAGGGAATTTCCTTTCCCACTGAGATGTTATTACCAGAGGCATAATTTGATTTTCTAGCAATGCCTGTGATCAGAAAAGAAGGAGTCAACACCGTTAGGAACACAAGCTACAGGAGAATATCATCTGGACATGACCTCATCACCATCCTCTGGAGGAAAGCTTGCAAAAGAGGGGCAGCAGTAAATTCCCAGGTGTCACAGCTAAGGCAAGGAACGGACTACTTAGGGAACAGGACTGGGCACAATGTGTGGGGTTTTTTTGCTTTTTTCCTAGGCATACTCTCTGGCAAGATTCCATGGTGCCACCTTCTTCCACCTGGATCCAAGATGATGTCTCTAGAAATGTAGTTTATCTCATAACATACCTGAATGCCACTCAGTTGTTTTGTAGATGATAGAAGGGACCGTGTTTCCTTCCATTACCATCTGGCCACCTGCTATGCTTCACAGTAACGCCTCCTAAAAATACTCTTCTCCAGTATCCCCTGTGAATTTAACAGAATAAAGAAAAAAATCAAAGTTTGTCTGCTCAGATTTGTTTTCCATCGAGGGATACTTTTATGATGTGCAATTGAGTAGGAAAGCAGAAGACTTAGAGACAGACAGGTTTAGATTAAAATAATGACAATTTTTTATTACACCTAATATGTATTACCACGTGCTGGCCACTGTTCTATTCACTTTTTATAGATTACCTCATTTAATCTTCTCAATAACCATCTGAATTAAGCAACATTATTATCCCCATTTTATAGATAAGAAAACTGACACATAAGTAACTTGGCCAATGGGATTCAGCAAGAAAACAGCAGAGGTCTGACTCCAGAACCAAGCTTGCAATCCCTCTGCAAAAAAAGCCTCTGATTAAATAGTTGTCTGTTCCCCATCTCTCAGATCCTTGGTTCAGAGCAACTTAGGCATGAAGCAACTAAACCAGTGGAAAGGGGAAGAAAGATACTTCTCTCCGAGGACAAAGGGATGGGAAATACAGTCTGGTCGTCTTGAGGACAGTCAAATAATGTGAAGCACATGAACAGGTCTGGGAAGCCACCAGTATTCATGGAGAGCCTATAAGGCAACAGAGGGTCCCTTAAATGAACCCTTAAATGAGCCCAGCATCATGGCTCTGGACACTAACAAGGGTCAGACAGAGTGGCAAGTTGTAAGAAATTTAGGAATGGATGCAATCCCAGCATAAGTAGATAGGTAGGTAGGTAGGTGATAGACAGGTACACACATACATATACATATACATAGATGATAAAACATAGATGATTGATAGATAAATAGATTAGATAAGTGGAACATAGATAATAGATGACAGAGAGATTAGATAGGTACAGAGATAATGGAAGATAGATAAGACAGATTGATAGATAATAGTAGATAAATAAATAATTGATAGATGATAGAAGATAGTAGGTAATAGATGAGAGAAATTAGATAAGTGAATGAGATATATAGATAGATGGAATATAGATAGATGATAGATTATGATATATGATATGACATGATGATATGATATTGGACCAGAATGATCCACCAGATGCTTAGTCACAGAGACAGAACAATCTATGTAGAGGTAGGCACATAGATGACATGGGCAGGTACAGTATTGAGTATTACCAGGCACCAGATACCTGGCAGAGAGTGGGCTGAGGCAGCTGATACATTCCCTCATCTGTTCAGGATGGCCTCTAAACTTAGACTGGGCTGAACCTCCTGACAGGTGCATGGATGACTCCAGTCAACAGGATTTAGCTAGTTTGAGATTCTACTTTCCTACGTCTTCCCACTTCTGTGCGCAGCAATGTGGGGATCCCCATCACCTCTCCAATCATATAGATCATCACTATTGTCATCATTGGCATTTATTGAGCCTTTATTTTCTAGAAGGCATGATTTGAAATGCCTCACATCTGATTCCTCATTAAACTATCACAATAGGCATATGCAGTCAAATGTCATTTTAGGGTCTTGCGTTGCAAATAGCAAACACATCACCTTCCTTCATGATCTCTTTCCTTACCGCAGCCTCCTTAGAGGCCACATATGAGACAGAAAAGGTAAAAAATGTCCCAACCTCTTTGGAATTTAAGAAAATGAGACATAGGCCAAGCTCAGTGGCTCATGCCTGTAATCCCAGCACTTTGGGAGGCCAAGGTGGGTGGATCACCTGAGGTCAGGAGTTCAAGACCAGCCTAGCCAAATGGCAAAATCCTGCCTCTGCTCAAAATACAAAAAGTTAGCCAGGTACAGTTGCACAGGTCTGTAGTCCCAGCTACTTAGAAGGCTGAGGCAGGAGAATTGCTTGAACCCAGGAGGCAGAAGTTGCAGTGAGCAGAGATCACATGCCACAGCACTCTAGCATGGGCAACAAAGCAAGATTCCCAGCTCAAAAAAAAAAAGAAAGTGAGAAATAAACTTTGACTGTATAAAGCCACTGATGACTCAGGGTTAATTTGCTATTGCATCTTTGCCTGACTAATCCACCACTTTCACATAGATTTGCTGTGAGAATTGAGTTAATGCATGCAAAAGATATAACTTGCCTAATATATACTCACTTGCCTAATACGTGAGCACTCCATAAATATTGCCTACTATTGCTCTATAGAATCTTGTCCAATATGTAGTAAGCACTCCATAAATGCCAGCTGTTGTTAATATCATTCCTGGATGACTGGATATAGACACTGATCCCCGAAGGGCTTAAGACCTTACCATTGTTGACATTTATTGCAACAAAATGAATATCCCCTGAGCTCCTGTTCATAACAGCATAGAGCTGAGGCTGGAAGTGCATCATATTTGCAAAGGGTTTTATTTGTTTCTTTAAGAATTATGTAACAACCGCAGATTCTTGGAGCTGGAAAGGATCTTAAAGGTCATCTTGCCTATCCCCCAACTGAGGCTTAACTCCCTTCTTCCCTCTCCTTTTCCCTCATCTGAACACCTTATCTTGAGCTTACTCGAGAGCTCTTGCCCCAGGAAAGTTCTTCCTTATGCTTACCTGGATCTATTTCCAGCCCCCACATGGGCCAATACACCTGCCCAGCACAACCATCCTCAGTGCACCCACTGGCCACAAACACATGGGCCAATTTGTCTAATTCATTCAGCAAACAGGCATTGAACTCCTACCTCCTGCCTGGCTTATTGCCCACTGTGACCTCAGGCAAGTCACCTACCCTCTCTGAGCTTCCAATGCCTCATCTATCAAATCACAGTCATACTGGCACCTAATTCCCATAGTTGTTGTCAGAATAAATGAGGCGGCATACACAGGGCACATATCACAGATCCTGGCACATAGTGAGTGTCCAGTAAATATTAGTCTTCACTGTTACTGTTGTTGTGGTTTTGGTGTATTGGAAAAAATAGAAGTCGAGTCAGTATTTGCAAGTCTGATAATTACTGCAAAAGAGAAAGTATGGAGTGTTACAGAAATACTGAATGAATTTGAATTGGGTTGAATGGTTCCATATGAAGAGACCTCTTTCCCAAAGTGGGGACATGCCGTTGGTTATCAGGGGGTCCTCAGAAAGGCCTGGAAAACCGAGCTGAGAAAGCCACAATAGAGAGGCTATTGGCTGTTCCTGGGATGGCAGCAGAACAAAGTTGGTGGAATCAGAACTAAGAGAATAAGGGCCACTCAAGATGTAGTTCAAAGGGTGACCTGGGAACCAGATGTGATGAGGCCCAGAACCTGCTTTCATGTAGCGTGGAGTAGTCCCGGCAGCTTACAGGAATTGGGCAGGAGGACTGCAATGGATAGAAAGCAGATGAGGTAGAAAGCCTTACTTCACCTTAGAGCTGCCTAACAAGGAAGTCGGCACAGCCCAGGGACTCAGGGCAACGGGAGAGATAAATTCCAGGCCCCTGGGTGCTGTTTGCAAACTAAATTCTGGCTTCTGATCCAAAGCTTCAGGTCAACAGAGGAGACAGCATAGGGTGGGGCAAAGGGTGGGGCAATGGGTGGGGAACAGATGGAGCCAATGAGGACCCCCTGCCACCCTTGCCTCCACCTCCTTATCACTACCCAGCCCCACTATGAAGTCAGACCAGCCAAATGAAGCACACACAGGGGGAGGTGGTTGGCCCAGTCCTACCCAACATGCTTCCAGAGGCTGGTTTGTTAATCCTGTTGTTTTAGATGGTCATTGCCTTTGTGAGAAGAGCCCAGGAGAAAGGCTTTCTTTCCTCCCTATTCATGCTGCTTGCCTGCTGGTTCATTGATTGTCCTTCACATGTCCTGGCTGTAGCTAGGACGTAACCAAGGAGGGTAGGCAACCTGGGGTGGGTGCTGGCAGTTCCTCGCCTGAGTCATAAAGGACGTCTCCACCCCGACTTAATACCCAATAAAATATAAAGCACTGGCTCTCCCTGGGAAACAGCAAAGAATCTTGCTAAACCCTGTTTTAAAATAGGGTTGTTTATTTATTTATATTTTTTTTTTCCTGTTTGGATTTTTAATGATCAGGAGGGAAAGACTCTTTTTTGCTTTAAGGAGATAAACTGTCAACTGGCAATCCCTGCCCCCATCAGAAGCAGGAACCCTGAGTGGGTTCAAAGGGAAGCAAAGGATTGGGTATGATAGAGAAATTCTACCCATTGGGCCACACAAACCGGCACAACTTTCCAGGTGACTGGCTTCCAACATTGAGGCACAGGGCCAGGTCCCAGTTAGCTAATTACAGTGACAGATACTGACAGTCCCCATCAGGTAAGCAGTACGGCTCGGCGCCTCCCCCAAGTAGGGGTCATGGGAAAAGGCATGACCTGAGTTTGATTCCCAGTTCCATGCTATACATTCTGTGTGACTTTCAGCAAGTTATGCCACCTCTCTGAGCCTCCGTTTTCTCATCTGCAAAATGGAGCCAATAATAATGACCTGACAGGATTCCAGAGGAAGATTCAGTAAGATGAACACCTGTAAAAAAGACCAACACAGTACTGAGCCCATTGTAAGTACTCCAAACTAGCATCTATTAAAATCTCTAGCTATCATGAACGTGTCACTGGCTATGGAAGGCTTGGTCCTTCTAAAGGAAACAAGGGACCTAGGTGTGTGTCACTCTTTGGAGTGTGATGAACTCAGCTCCTAGAATTCTAGAGACTACTTCCTAGAATGACAGAGACTTAGCTTTGCCTCTCTTCATGTTATTGATTTCTTAGACTTGAGACTCCTCACTCAAATCACATTCGTATTCCCTTTACCACAACAATATTGAAAGCTGGTGAGGATCCCCACAAACGTGGGCTGCAAAGTTGTGTTCCGGCAGATGCCCTTGCTTCCTAAGGGAGCAGAGGATGTAAGATGCATGGGTGTCATTGTGGCTGGGCTCCTGTGAATATACTTTAAAATTCAGTGGAGAGAGCACGTAGCATCTCAGCTGACATTTGCAGACAGAGCTAAATTGAGAGGTGTCACCTTCGCTGGCAAGGTTAGAGGACTCGTGCCTGCTAACCTAGAGAGGTGGGAATTGCAGGCAGCAAACAAAATTGCACTGCCACTTGGAAATCTGCCAACTGCTACAATCAGGGTAAAAATAATTGGAAAAGTAAGTCAGGTGTGAATCAGGTGCTCAGGAGACGTGTGGGGGTATGAACCACTGCTGTCTATTCCCTCTTCTTCCTGAGCCCCCTCCTGCCCTGGCTTCTAAAACATGGTTTCTACCCATCCCTGTCCCCTTCCCTGGATTCTTATTCTTTTTCCATCCCATAGGTCTTGGTCCTTGGCACTATACTTCTCTGCTCTCATATTGTATTCCCTAGAGAATTCATCCTTCTCAGGACTTGTCTCCCCAACCCTGCCCAGCCTCACTGCAGATAACCACCAATCTAGAGCCTCCAACCCAGAGCCCTCTCTGCCCCAAGTTTCTAATGGTTCACACGTCCTCTTCTCTTGGATACTCTGAGACAACAAGCCACTCATTCACTGGTTTACTCCATTGACAAATATTTAGTGAATAGATACCCCATCCCATGCCCTGAGCTAGGTGCTAGGGATAGAGAGGTGAAACATGTGACTGGAAATTCAACCTGAAAGAAAGAAAATTAAAAACAACTTTCTAAATTGTGGGAGGAGCATCATTCCAGAAAGATGGAATCACATGAGGAAGGCTCTCAAAAATCTCTTAATAAAATAATTTTATTTGTTTTGGGGATATGAAATGCAGGGTTCCCATTTTGTCATCAAGAAAAAGTTAAAAGCAGATAGTAGCACCATGATAAAAGGTATCTATCAGCCAGACATCTAAATAATTACATAAATCTTCCCAGCCCTGACATTTATCACCAACCCTTACCTTGGAGGTATGTAAGTAGGAAAATAATGACAAGAAAGTTATTTTGTAATTACCCAGCATGACTTATGATTCTGAGAGGCTATTTCCAGGGGTACTTTAGAGTAATTTAGTTGAGCATGATCAGAGTTTAATTTAGCATAACATTATCGGTGCAGAGAAACTGGAACCAGACTCAAAAGAGCAGGATTTTTATTCTGCCATTCCTAAGCCACCGACTGTGGGTCCTAATCTCATGAAACCTCAGTTGCCTTCTCTGTGACATGGGAATGATAATTCCTGCTTCACTAACCTTACGGGGGAGTCGGGAGAATCAAGGCAATGAGTGTAAATGTGTTTCACAAACTATCCATGGGAGAGACTATTCTTCATGCCTTTAATGGAGGTTCAGGAACCCCTTTTGGTTGCAACTGACAAACAGAAACATATTAATAACTCAAATTGGTTTAAAGAAGGAAAAAAATACTAGCTACAATAACTAGAATATCTAGTTAACAAGCTGTAGGTACAGTTTGATTCAATGGTTCAAATGACACCATCTGCACCCAGACCTCTTACCGTCTCTCACTCTCTTCTTCTCCATATTGTTTTCTTCTTAGGTTTCTCTAAAACTACACCCTCCTGGGTTCAAATCTGGCGACAAAAGAACACCTCTCTCTCAACAATCCAAGGAAATTCCTGAGCCTGATTTGCACTGACCCTCACAGAGTTATGAGACCATCGCTGCACTGACGACTGGGTCCAGGGAATCAGAAGCCTCAGTGAGCCGTGAGTATGTCCCATGCACAGCTCTCAAGTAAGAAGCACATGGACTGAATGCTGGGGAAGAAGAGATCCCTTGAGACATCAAGAGAAAAATGAAAGGCAATTGGACAGCAGAAACAACAGATGTCCACTCCACCCCCATAGCTTAAATCCCTTCATGGAAAACTCCCAAGTCAATCTTCAGCATCTCAGGATCAGCAGTAACTAAAGACAGATATGATTACAGACTCAAAAATGGCACACAACCTGGCTTAAGAATTATTTCCTACATTAAACTCAGTGTCAAGCCTTAGTATTGAGTTCTCAAAGTCCAACCTCTTCTCGAGCGCCTCATCTTTCCTTTTAGATCCAGTTGCTTCTTCCAGCCCAGACAGTCCTACCATGAGGAAGTGGCCTATATTGTGAGTTTCATCTACCTCTGCAAGTCTTGGTTCCATCCATAAGTCAACAATGCTATGTCTTTTCCAGCCCCGGTTTCTCTACTGTTTTACAACTTACGTTTTTGTTTTTGCTTTTGTTTTCAGGTATCAGAGCATGTAAAAGATGCAGCGTACACGTTTGGGAGATGTGGCAGGTCTTTGAGGGTGTCAGGGAGAGGGGAGCTGATGAGAAAAGCTTCACAAAGGGGAATGAAACTGAGCCTTAAGTAATGATTAGGAATTTTCTAGAACAAGAATGAAAGAAGGTCATTTCAGGCCTGAATCATTGGACCTGAAACTATTTTCATCTCATCTCTCTTTTGAAGAAAGAAAACTCTTTTCTCAACCCAGAAGTTGCAAACCAGCGGCCTGCAGATAGATCAGGCTGGCAGATGTGTTATACTTGGCCACACAACATTTTGTAGAATTTAAAGTAGTTGCCAACATTTAAAAATGGTGAGATTTTTTTTTTTTACATAAGGATCTGGATTTCCAGCTGCTCTTGAAAACTCAGAAGCTCTGACAGCCCTGGGCCTAAGCTTCTATTGGGGCAACAGTTTACTAAGTTGAGTAGCACCTACACTCTGCAGGGCTGTACGACCCCCTGACCTTGCTCCTTGTTTTATGTTATCTGCCTGGTCCCTGTTGGCATTGAATTGGTAACTCTGTCTCAACCCAAATGACTAACCATTGATGCTTCAGACCAAATCCCATTACTATCATATTATATTATTATAATATATTATATTGTATATATTATATTATTACATCATATTATATTATATAACAATCTAATCTGTTGCTCTTACTCCCTTACTTTGAATCCCCAGTGATTCTCCAAATCAACAGAATAAAATCTAATGCAGACTGCGTTGACCTCAACCACTCCCCCGCTATTTTACCTACCAATCCCCCAGCCCCAAAACCCTCTATACTAAATGTTTGCCACTTCCTAATCCCATTCTTTCCCATGACTACATACTGTTAACATGTGCTATCCCCTCCACTGGTCAAATTTCCCTAGGTCTTCAATGTTCAATTCAGAGGTCAGGTCCTCAGTATAGACCACTCTGATTCTTCCTCAGGGTAAAGCTATCCCTCCCTCCACAGGGCTCCCATCCAGCACCACGTTCCTACCTTGGTTCCATCACCTGCCGTGTTCCTCTCTAATTATCTGTTTACATGACTGCCTCCTCCACACCCACCCCAAACTGAGATCCTTGAAAGCAAAAACCGTGACTGATTCATCTTTGTGTATTCAGTGCCTCTCTGTATACCTTGGCAGATATCAGATACTCAATAAATTCTTGTTAAATGAATGAAGAAAGGAACAAACACACAGGGAACAAATTGGCATGTGTTCATGGAATGTCACACCTCAGCAATTGTAATGAAAGAAATCCTGCCTGCTGAAGCTTTTCTGTCTACTCTAGCCACACAGAATTGTTCCCTTCTCTGGATCCCTGTAGAAACAGTAGTTTGTAACAGCTCCTGGGTGAGTTATTAGAGGAAGCTGATTAGAAGGAGGTCATACCCTTTGGGTATTGACAGATATAGAATTACAGAGAAAAAAAAAAAAAAACTCAGTCCAAGTCTCTGATCTTTCTAGCCCCTGGCAGCTACAGGCACCAAAGCCCATGAAGCTGCAGTTCAGGTCCCAGCATCAACTGTAGTCCAGGCAGAGAGAAACTCCATAGCTGAGACATCCCAGAGAGAAGTTCTAAGATAAGTTATTATTTTCTCACTCAGCTCCAGACACACCTGGTGCACTTGCAATTACTTGGAGATACCAAGCTCCCTCCTGTCTCAGAGCCTTTGCACTTTCTATTCCCTCTGCCTGGAATTCTCTTCCCCTGTGTATCTACAGGACTCACTCCCTTACTTTTTCAGACCTCAGATCATGTTTAACCTTCGTAGAAAAGCCTTCCCTGATCAACAATGTAAAAACGTATCCCACAGCTTGCTACCCTCTGTTTTTCACTCTGCTTGAAGGAGGAGTAATAGGAATGAGGGCATTAAGGACCAAAGAGAGCCGGGACTTGGTGTCACCAGGACTTTACTCTCTTTTCATCTCATATCCGTTTTTGTTTCTGCTTGGCTCCATTCTCTTCTACCCAGGCAGCCTTTCTCCATGTGGAAAAAAAAAAAAAAAAAAGCCATGAGTCACAGTCTCCAAACTCAAAACCTAAAAGAGAAAGGAATTTTCCCACCCACTCCAGTGAGAATCCTCTCAGAAAAATCATCGGATTGGTCCAACTCAGGTCACAAGCCTATCCCTGAGCCATTATTACAGTGAGAGCCTCTGTTCTTGTTGATCAGGTCTGGGTCCTGCCCTGGGATTGGCTTGGATAAGGCTTTTTTGGTTTGAGTTATCTCTCAATCTTCATTACAGCCAGAAGAAGACATGCTCACCTTGCCCAGGTCTGCTCACACACAGACTTGGAGCTGGAGTGGAGCAAGTCCCAACTGAACTATATGGTTAAGAATGAGGGTGGCTGGGCGCGGTGGCTCAAGCCTGTAATCCCAGCACTTTGGGAGGCCGAGGCGGGTGGATCACGAGGTCAAGAGATTGAGACCATCCTGGTCAACATGGAATTAGCTGAGCATGGTGGTGTGTACCTGTAATCCCAGCTACTCAGGAGGCTGAGGCAGAATTGCCTGAACCCAGGAGGCGGAGGTTGCAGTGAGCCGAGATCGTGCCATTGCACTCCAGCCTGGGTAACAAGAGCAAAACTCTGTCTCAAAAAAAAAAAAGAATGAGGGAGTAGAAAATCAAGGTGAAATGTACCTTCAAGACAGAGGAGACACATGGGTACTGGACAGACAGGTGTATTCACTACCCGATAATGGCTTCACAGTTCCCAAAGCACATGCTCCCATCTTTCATTTATCTCCATTGAATTCTCACAGCAGATCTAAGTGAATGCCCAGACGTGATTACCCCCGGGGATATATTTCAATTATTAAACAATGCCTATAGTTTGGGCACTGGCCAAGCAAAAGGGACTCTAGCTGTGAACACAGGGATGACCATGGTCAACAGCAGTAGAACAACAGCCTGATCCAACCCATTTCACAGGTGAAGATGCTAAAGCCAGGAGAGATGTTCAGACTTGTTCTCAGACACATAGCAAGTGGATAGGAAGAACCTGAAGCCCCTGATGCCAAGTATAGGCTCCTTTCCACTGTCCTAGACCACCCCTCTGTCCACACCCATCAGGGAGGTGAAGTGAGGCAGGATGGAGGGAACCAGAGGAGAGTTGCTATTATGATCCCAACTACATGGAGAAAGAAGCCAGCATGCTGTAGCTTGCAAGGAGGGCTGCTTAGTCAGTGCCACAAAAACCTGGAAAGCAGTGCCTGCCAGACGGCAGGGACAGGGAGCAGCCAATGAGATGGGAGTTTGCAGCCAGGATGGCAGATGCCAGGAAGGCTGCAGCTATTCTAGGCTGCAGGCAGAGAATGCTCCATCACCCAGCCCTGCCATTCCCCATCTCCCGAGGGTAGTGGGGAGACCTCCACCCTCCCTCAGCTCCTTATTGATGTAGGGTCTGAAAGCTGAGACTTTACAGTCAGGCAGTCAGGCCAGAAGGAATCAGCCCTTTAAAGAAAACAGTGAAATATCATCTGAAAACATGGCAAATGCTTAGTCATTGTCCTTATTACAACTCCGCAGTCATCCAACCTACTCAGAACTCATCTGGTTCAAATGCCCCATGTTATTAGATGCAGAAACTGAGTCCAAGAAAAAGGATAGGATTTGCTCCATGGTCCCACAGCAAATTTGAAGGATAGGTGAACATTGTCTGATTTCTCAGTTCAGGACCCCTTCCCCTGGGGATTGGGAGGTAGGCGGAGTCTCATTTGGGGTCATGATTCTTCTATTTCATGGGGCTGGTGGAGCTCGGCCTTCTTTGGCTGGATCAACTCTTGACCTTTATGCCTCACATTCTCCCAGTAAAGGCCATGGTGTAGGGCCAGGTGCGGTGACTCACGTCTGTAATCCCAGCACTTTGGGAAGCCAAGGCAGGTGGATCACCAGTGGTCAGGAGTTCAAGACCAGCCTGGCCAACATGGTGAAACCCTGTCACTACTAACACAAAAAAATAGCTGGACATGGTGGTGGGCACCTGTAATCCCAGTTACTCAGGAGGCTGAGGCAGAAGAATAACTTGAACCCGGGAAGCAGAGGTTGCAGTGAGCTGAGATCACAACATTGCACTCCCGCCTGGGCAACAAGAGCGAAACTCTGTCTCAAAAAAAAAAAAAAAAGGCCATGTTATAGCTGCAGTTGTAGATTCCTGCCACAGTCCCTCTTCCCTGCCCTCCTGTGCTGCTCTGAGGACTACACGATGCAGCCTCAGGCCCCCTTTCTATTCTGGATTCAGTGCCTGAAGCAGCCCAGAGCGCACAGCCTTTGCTTCTCCACTGTGGTATAGCTCCTCTCAGCTCTCTGTGCCAAAAGCATCTCTTGGACAAAAACACCCTTGGCCCCAGTGTCTGTCCTGGAGAAAAGGAAAAACAAAAGAATGGATACGAAACAACGTTCTCTTTTTCTGATCCTAACCAGTACTAACCTTCTTTCCATTGCCTCTCTCTTCTCAGCTTGGCTGGACAACAGAGTGTTTTACACAGGTCCATCATGCCTTTAAGGTACGCTTTGTGGTTAGGGGCACAAACTCTGGATATACCAGACAGACCAGAGTTAGAATCTGCTCTGCAATTGACTAGGTATGTGACCTGGAGACACTGTTTTTCCCCTGCCTGTTTTCTCACCTGTAAAATGGGGACATGATGGTGTCACCTCAGAGGGCTGGGAGGCTTGAATGACATAAAGGGTTTGGCTCTGTGTCTGGGATAGAGTCAGCGCTTGATGCTTGTTAGTAGTAGGAAGACGGTAACCACCACACATTGTGGGGCAAAGGGGGTGTCACCACAATGACCCCTACCTTTCCTGCTCCTTTCAGCCCCTCTGAAACTCTTGTTCTGCCAAAGCCTTCCCTGATTACTCTCATCTCTCCATCAGCCTTTCTTTTCAGAATCTGTACACCTCTATTTCCCATCCAGCTTAGTTCTGAATTAAGTTCCATGTCTAATAGTTCTGACTTGGTGTCGTCCTTGCCCCACCTAAAACCAGAAACCCCCATCAGGTAAGACCAATGGGTTTTCTTCTCCCCCCGGCAGTGAAAAGTCCAGGACCAGGCACAGGGGAGGTGCAGGGAAAGTTAGTAGTTGAGTGATTGTATAGCCAATTTGTCACTTTCAAGGAATTGAAGTGAAGCTATCTCAGAATCTTCTGTATCTACTTCATCTCTTGCTCTTTCCATTCTGTGACACTTTGACACATCCACATCCCAGGGCACATCATGAGATCCTGGAGCCAGACCTAGAAACCAGTCAAACCAGGGAGCCCCAGCATGTCTCATTTATTACCCAAAGGAAGGAAATCAACATCTTATGTATAAAGCACTCAGTAGTCTATCAAATGCTCTTAGCAATTCACTGCGTGAGGAGGTACCTTTTCCCATTTCCACAGAGGGATACCAAGCCTCGAAGGATTAGGACAGTAACCCAGGCTTACATAGCTGATAAGGAACAGCCCAGACATTTCAGCCCAGTGCTGCTGGCCCTCGACCTGGTGCTTTGCCCTCTGCACTGGCTGCCATGCAGGGGAGCCACGTTAGTATCTCTCTGTATTAGCGTGTTCTCAGGCTGCTAATAAAGACATACCCAAGACTGGGTATAATTTATAAAGGAAAGAGGTTTAATTGAGTCACAGTTCCACATGGCTGGCATCATAGTGGAATGGAAAGGAGAAGCAAAGTCACATCTTACATGGTGGCAAACAAGAGGGCAGGTGCAGGAGAACTCCCCTTTATGAAACCATCAGATCTCAGCCAGGTGCAGTGGCTCATGCCTGTAATTCTAGCACTTTGGGAGGCAAAGATGGGCAGATCACCTGAGGTCAGGAGTTAGAGACCAGCCTGGCCAACATGGCGAAACTCCATCTCTACTAAAAATACAAAAAAAAATTACCTGAGCATGGCAACAGGTACCTGCAATCCCAGCTACTGGGGAGGCTGAGGCAGGAAAATAGCTGGAACCCAGGAGGTGGAGGTTGCAGTGAACCAAGATCATACCACTACACTGCAGCCTGGGTGATAAGAGTAAAACTCTGTCTCAAAAATAAATAAATAAATCTCATGAGACTATCATGAGAACAGTATGGGAAAAACCCACCCCATGATTCAATTACCTCCCACTGGGTCCCTCCCATGACGTGAGGATTATTACAATTCATGGTGAGCTATGGTTGCAGACACAAAGCCAAACCATATCACTCTCCTTCTCGGCCACAGGTGGACTTGAAAAACCTTTCCCTTAACCAAGCAGGACCCCCAGTAGCTGCTTTGTTCAATGTCTGTTTCTCTAATGCCTCCTACTCTGGAATATTTAGGAAAACCCAACCTGGCTCAAAAAGATTATCCCTGTATCAAACCTCAGGGACTCTAATGTGATCCAACCTCTCCCAGTCCCTATAGGAATCTCCCTCAAACATCAAATGTGGGGCAGACCCAAGAGAAGAAAGGTGTGGCTGCAAGATGTTCTCTCTCATGGCCATTTATCACAATGGGGCTCCCTTCCCCACAGGAGGGAAGGCTGAGTTTCAGAAAGATGGTTTGGACTTTGGAAGGAGAATGACTAAGCTAAAGTTATTCCTCTGCCACTTACAATCTGTGTAACTTTAAGAAACTTTCTTAATGTTTTTGCTTTTTAATTTTTCATGTATAAAAGATGGGATAGTCATACTTAGGTTTCAGACTATTGCACACACCTGTAATTCCAGCACTTTGGGAGGCCGAGGTGGGCAGATCACTTGAGGTCAGGAGTTAGAGACCAGCCTGGCCAACATGACAAAACACCGTCTCTACTAAAAATACAAAAATTAGCCAGGCATGGTAGTGCAGGCCCATAATCCCAGCTACTTGGGAGGCTGAGACAGGAGAATCACTTGAACCTAAGAGGTGGAAGTTGCGTTGAGCCGAGATCATGCTACTGCACTCCAGCCTGGGCAACAGAGTGAGACTCCATCTCAAAAACAAAAAAGGGACTATTGCAAAGATTTTAAAAGACGGCACAGGTACAACACTGAACACAAAGTGATTCATGAGTGACAGTCATAAGCTCTTCCACCACCTAACTGTTACCTTTAGCAAATTACCTAATTTATCTCTGCATCGGTTGTTTTGTGATTCTTTTATAGGGGAAAAAAAAAGCACCTCCCTTCATAGACCTGCTACAAGGACAAGATAAAATAATTGACATAAAGCACTTAACCTCTTGCCTGTCACAGAAAAGGTACTCAACACCTGTTAGCTCTGCGTTGATGTCCCCAAGTTAGAGAGTCAGAAAGGGAGGGCTATAGCTCCCACCAGGGTCTCTGGTGTCAACACAGCAGCATCTGAGCAAGGGTGACAAAGAAGAAATAAGCAATAGTGGCCTCACAGACACAGGCAGGAAGGAGTCACTCCTGTGTGGCAGCTTTTCTGCGCCTGACCCAAGAGATAGGTGTTGCACCTTTATCCATGTGGACAGATAAGAAAGAATAAAGGGCATAGGTCGCAGAGGTGAGTATGACCTCACTGCAGTACCAGGATATTTCCAGGCGATTGGCAAGACTTACTGACAATCATCCAACAAACAGGATAAATAGGTCTTACTCCCCAAGTGCCTGGGAAGAGAGCTTGCAGCTCTTCCCAATTCCTGCCTCTCATCTCTTCCTTCTCAGACGCTGCAGCTCTCTTTTTCTGCAAAATCTCAGGGCAGAATCTGAGCTCCTTCCCACTATCCTCTGTCCAGAATTCTAAGGATGCCTGGGAGAAGCCATCTGCCCTGAACGAATGGGTCAGAGGCATGATTCCAAGTGGCTGGTTGGTAATTGGAAGAGCTCAGCAGTCTGGCTGGGGAGATGAGAGCTTGCTAAGCACATCTGGACAGCATCAGAATCACAAATTGAAGAGAGCTGGGAAGGGCTCAGCACCAGTTGACATTCGCAAAGGAAGGAAAATGTAGGGAGACGACAGAAAGGAGTGACACTCTTCAAAGTCAACAGGCTTATAATGAACACCAGGCTTATATCTCACAGGTGTAAGAGAGAGCACACAACAGGCTTATAATGAACAACAGGCTTATATCTCACAGGTGTAAGAGACAGCACAGAACAGGCACACTCAGCTAGCACACAGCTTTCTCAGGGCGGTTGTCTTCTGCCATATGAGAATAGTCCTGCTTTTTCATTTTTTAATTTTTATTAATTTTTTAATCAACAAATAAAAATTACATATCTTGCCCGGGCACAGTGGCTCATGCCTGTAATCCCAGCACTTTGGGAGGCCAAGGCAGGAGGATCACTTGAGGCCAGGAGTTCAAGACCAGCCTAGACAACAGAGTGAGATCCCATCAGTACAAAAGAAAAAATATTTAAGAAAAACAATTGCATATATTTATGGTGTACAATGTGAAGTTTTGATATATGTATAGATTGTGAAATGATTAAATCAAGCTGATTAACATATTCATCATGCCACATGCTTAGATTTTTATGGTGAGAACATTTAACATCTATCCCTTAGCAATTTTGAAGTATATGCTGTTGTCACCATGCTATACAATAGACCTCCAGAATTTATTCGTCCTGTCCAGCTGAAACATTGTATCCTTTGACCAACAACTCCACACCTCGCAACCCCTGGTAACCACTATTCTCCTCTTTGCTTATGTGAGTTTGATTTGTTCAGATTCCACATATAAGTGGGATCATGTAATATATTTCTTTCTATGTCTGGCTTATTTCACTTAGCAAAATGCCCCACTTAGCAAATTATCCATGTTGTTACAAGTGACAGGCTCTCCTTCTTTTTTAAGACTGAATAGTATTCTATTTTGTACATGTACCACGTTTTCTTCATCTGCTGCACTAGTCTGTTTCACACTGCTGATAAAAACACACCCAAAACTGGGGGAAAAAAGGTTTAATTAGACTTACAGTTCCGCATGGCTGGGGAGGCCTCAGAATCACTGCAGGAGGTACAAGGCACATCATGGCAGCAAGAAAAAATGAGGAGGAAGCAAAAGCAGAAGCCCCTGATAAACCCATTAGATCTCATGAGACTTATTCACTATCATGAAAATAGCACAAAAAAGACCTGCCCCCAAGATTCAATTATCTCCCCCTGGATCCTTCCCATAACAAGTGGGAATTCTAGGAGATACAATTCAAGTTGAGAGTTTGGTGGGGACACAGCCAAACCATATCATTTTGCCCCTGGCCCCTTTGAATCTCATGTCCTCACATTCTAAGACCAATCATGCCTTTCCAACAGTCCCCCAAAGTCTTAACTCATTTCAATGTTAACCCAAAGTCCACAGTCCAAAGTTTCATCTGAGACAAGACAAGTCCCTTCTGCCTATGAGCCTGCAAAATTGAAAGCAAGCTAGTTACTTCCTAGATACAATGAGGGTACAACTATTGGTTAACTACAGCAGTTCCAAATGGGAGAAATTGACCAACACAAAGGAGCTACAGGGCCCATGCAAGTTCAAAATCCATCAGGGCAGTCAAATTTTAAAGCTCAAAATGATCTTTGACTCCAGGTCTCACATCCACGTCGCACGGATGCAAGAGGTGGGTTCCCATGGTCTTGGGCAGCTCCATGCTGCTTTCACAGGCTGGCATTGAGTGTCTGCAGCTTTTCCAGGTGCACAGTGTAAGCTGTTGGTGGATCTACCATTCTGGGGTCTAGAGGACAGTGGCCCTCTTCTTACAGCTCCGCTAAGTGGTGCCCCAGTAGGGACTCTATGTAGGGGCTTCAA
Source organism: Saguinus oedipus (assembly GCA_031835075.1). Taxonomy (NCBI): domain Eukaryota; kingdom Metazoa; phylum Chordata; class Mammalia; order Primates; family Cebidae; genus Saguinus; species Saguinus oedipus. Next base: position 60,353,236 of record CM063178.1, on the reverse strand, counting down.
CCCCACATTTCCTTCTCCACTGCCCTAGCAGAGATTCCCCAGGAGGGCTCCACCCCTGCAACAAACTTTTGCCTGGGCATCCAGGCATTTCCATACATCTTCTGAAATCTAGGCAGAGGTTCCCAAACCTCAATTCTTGACTTCTGTTTACCCGCAGGCTCAACACCACATGAAAGCTGCCAAGGCTTTGGGCTTCTACCCTCTGAACTCACAGCCCAAGCTCTACATTGGCCCCTTTCAGCCATGGCTGGAGTGGCTGGGACACACAGCACCAAGTCCCTAGGCTGTGCAGCACAAGGACCCTGGGCCCAGCCCATGAAACCACTTTTTCCTCCGGAGCCTCCAGGAATGTCATTGGAGGGGCTGCTGTGAAGGTCTCTGACATGGTCTGGAGACATTTTCCCCATGGTCTTGGATATTAACATTAGGCTCCTTGCTACTTATGTAAATTTCTGCAGCTGGCTTGAATTTCTCCTCAAAAAATGGGTTTTTCTTTTCTACTGCATCAGCAGATTGCAAATTTTCTGAACTTTTATTGTTTCCCTTTTAAAATGGAATGCTTTTCACAGCACCTAAGTAACCTTTTGAATGCTTTGCTGCCTAGAAATTTCTTCCACCAGGTGGATCACTTGAGGTCAGGAGTTTGAGACCAACCTGGCCAACATGGAAACCCCATCTCCACTAAAAATATAAAAATTTGCCAGGCGTGGTGGTGCACACTTAGAGTTCCAGCTAGTTGGGAGGCTGTGGTGGGAGAATCACTTGAGCCCAGGAGATGGAGGTTGCAGTGAGCCATGATTGTGCCACTGCACTCCAGCCTGGGCAACAGAGCAAGACTCCATCTCAAAAAAGTAAAAGAGAAGAAAAAGAAAGAAAGAAATTTCTTCTGCCAGATACCCTAAATCATCTCTCTCAAGTTCAAAGTTCCACAAATCTCTAGGGCAGGGGCAAAATGTCACCAGTCTCTTTGCTAAAACATAACAAGAGTCACCTTTGCTCCAGCTCCCAACAAGCCCCTCATCTCCATCTGAGACCACCTCAGCCTGGATCTTGTTGTTCGTAACACTATCAGCATTTTTGTCAAACCCATTCAACAAGTCTCTAGGAAGTTCCAAACTTTCCCACATTTTCCTGTCTTCTGAGCCCTCCAAACTGTTCCAGCCTCTGCCTATTACCCAGTTCCAAAGTTGCTTCCACATTTTCAGGTGTCACTTCAGCCACACCCCACTCTACTAGTACCAATTTACTGCATTAGTCTGTTTTCACACCACAGATAAAGACATACGTGAAACTGGAAACAAAAAGAGGTTTCACATGGCAGGGAGGCCTCAGAATCACGGTGGGAGGCAAAAGGCACTTTTTACATCTGTTCATCCATCAATGGACACTTAAGTTGATTTCATACCTTGGCTATTATGAATAATGCTGCAATAAACGTGGGAATGCAGATAAGTCATTTACAAGCTGGCTTTCATTTTTTTCTTTTTTTAAATAGCTCTGCTTTTTTCTCCCTGTACCATTCTTTCTTCTCCTTTTGAAACACTTTTTATCTGTTTTTATTTTTCAGTGATTTAATTTCGTCTTCTCTGCTTCACCTTTCTCTGAGCACGGACCTTTTCTGTTTTGTCAGCTGCTATATCTCCAGTGCTTAGCAAGGGCCCAGATACACAGTAGGGGTTCAATAGGTAACTGATGGTAGCTTATGAGAAGATCTCTGTGACCCTTGCTCAGGTAGGACTACAGTGAGGTTCATGACCAGCTGCTCCCACAGCCCCTCTTCAGATGTGACTAGAGTCAGCTTTCAAATTCATCAAGTCCCAGTTCCACCTCTTACTTGCTGTGAAGTCTTAGGCAAGTTATTTAACCTTTGTCCCTGTACCCTGATTTAGTTTTCTTCACAGCATTATCATCACCTGTCATACATCTGTTTGTGTGGATACTTATCATCTATTCCCTCTGACCAAAAACTAAGTAATGAGAGAGTAGGGACTTCTTGTTCACTGCTAACAGAATGCATAAATATTTAATAACCAAGCCTCATGAACACTGACCATTCAGATTGAATATTTGCCTCATAAGCTGTACAGGGATATATGTTAGACAGGTAGATCAAACCTGGGTCTGATATATAGTAGGTATTGAATAAATATGTGTTAAATATGTGAATGAATTTCAGTCCGTCACCCTCTTTGTACCCTCTGTACATTATAACTACTCAGCATGTATTGGTTCCTGTTCACTTTCATGGTGGTCTTTTCTAGTCAACTGAGGAAGCAACCCCCTGTGGCCCCATTCTCTCTCCTGCTATAGTAAAACTGATCTTTCTCAATAGGACCTCAAAGCAATAACATCTGCTACTTCTATCTCTTATCATTGAGTGTTAATTTTGGCCTTTTAGTTCACCCCTTTACATCCATTTCTGTTTTGTCTAGCAACCTCCAGAAGCCTCTCTTTCAATTAGCAAGAGTGGACAACAGTTGTGTCCCTAGATAGACATTTAACCAGCCTGCCTCAGCCAGAGAGGTTATATAGGCTTCCAGCCAAGAGGACCCTTCAGCAGGTACTGCTGACCTGGTGCTCAAGAGTGAATTCACTCATTCACGCAGCAAATGTTTGTGAAGTTTCTGTGGTTATTATGTGCTAGAACTGGAGAAAAACATTCAAACAAAGTACCTGTACCTGCCTACAAGATGCTGACAGCCTAGCAATGGAAACAAACAGGTAAACAGACAGTTACCTTGAGAACTCCTGACAGAAGCCAGAGACGGGGGCAGGGAGTTGCAGTTCCTAACAGATTTTATTTTGTTCTCCCATTAACTTTTCAGGAAAACACACTTAATAAGCACTTGGCAACTCAGGTTGTATTTGTAGGGACAATTCTAACCCTTATAGCTGCCTTGGGATTGAGCAATTACTCCAGGAAAGATTTGGCCAAGAGAGTACTGGGTGACAAGAGGAGCTACCCTGCACTCACCCTTCTCTTCCCATCTGGCCTTGCCTTCACTCTAGGTTGTTCTCCCTGCCAGGGAGGTGGTCACAGACTGGAGCCACCTTCTATTCACATCATATATGAAAGCATGTTTTCTGACAACAGATCATCATTAGGTTTTACTGTTTATGCTTCCAAGTTAAACAACACATCCTCCCTTCTACACACACACACATACACATACTGTGCAAGCATGCACACACCCCTGTATGCACACACTCGTGCACACACATGCATGCATGCATGCACACACACACACCCCTCCATAGTGCAGATGTTGAATCGTGTCAACATCTAATTACAAAGGGATGATGAGGAGTATCACTCAGGCAGGAACATAAAGAACACATCATAAAAACAAAAAACTCGACCAGGGATGCAGAAACCAAGGAGCAGAAAGAACATGTGAGTTGATCACAAGTAAAAGGATAGGCTGCAGTTGCTATCTAAAGACTAAGTGCTATTATTTGAGGTATGGCTCCATATTCACCTCCACCAACTCCCTCCCAAAATAATAATAAAATAATAGTTGTCGTTATGGTTTATTGAAAGTTCACAGATACTATACTACACATTTTACATGAGTCATTTCATTAATGACCATGAGTCAGGTATTGTTATTATTATTATTAATTACTCCAAAGCCTTCACTCCTAACACTATGTTACAGAGCCTCCTATCATATAATGTTGCCTCTCAGGTTGAATCAAGAGATTTTAGAGTCAGGAACAGAAGTCATCCAATTCATTTTCTTCTTTTCTTTTTTTACATTTTTTTTTTTAGAGCCAGGAACTCACTCTGTTGCCCAGGCTGGAGTGCAATGGCTCAGTCACAGCTCACTGTGGCCTCAATCTCTTGGGTTCAAGTGATCCTCCTGCCTCAGCCTCCCGTGTAGATGACCCCACAGGTGCATGCCCACCATGCCGGGCTGATTTTTTCTTTTTTATCTTTTATAGAGGTAGAGTCTTGTTATGTTGTCCAGGCTGGTTTCAAACTCCTGGCTTTAAGCATTCCTCCCACCTTGGTCTCCCAAAGTCTAGGATTACAGGTGTGAGGCCCTTCACCCAGCCCCATTTCATTTTCATATAATGATACTACTCATAATTGTTATAGTAATGGCCAATTCCTTAAGCTTCTATCAAGAACTAAAGACTATGCCAGGTTCTACACCGATTGCCTCTTTGAAATCTCTCCATGGTCCTGTGAGGTGCATCCTAAAATTATGCCCATTTTAGATACAAGGAACTTGAACACAGTGAGATTAAGTCATTACCCCAACGGCACACAGCCAGTGAGTGGTGAAATATTAGTTAATTGTTGCTCAGCTTTATTCTGTTAACAGGATTGTGCAGGCTTTCCAGGCAACAATATTGCCCATCAGGTGGCCACAATTAATACTGTTCAGTTGGGGTTTCTTTTTATTACAAGATGCTTGCTTAGCACCCTCTGTTGCTGAAGGCTGGACATTCACATTAATTCCATCTTTTGCTTTATCATAAATGTTCCTGCTATGAATATTTTTGAATGAACTAATTTCTTGCTAATTGCAGGATCAACGGGATAAGCAATTTCCTAAGTTGGCCTGAGCCAATTTCCAGCACCCCTAAAAAATGTCCATGTATCTGGTTCCCCCAAACCCAGCACATGGAGTTTTATGGGTGATTATTACTAGTTTAATGTATTATCACTAAATGTTTTTTATTTTTATGTCTTTCATTTTGAGCCAAACCATGCATTCTTTCCACATGACATTTATGTTACTTTTCTATTGCTGCATCACAAATTACCACAGACTTAGTGGATTAAAACAATACCCCGTCTCTACTAAAAATACAAAAAATTAGCTGGGCATGGTAGCACGTGCCTGTAATCCCAGCTACTCAGGAGGCTGAGGCCGGAGAATTGCCTGAACGCAGGAGGCAGAGGTTGCGGTGAGCCGAGATAGCGCCATTGCACTCCAGCCTGGGTAACAAGAGCGAAACTCCGTCTCAAAAAAAAAAAAAAAAACAATACCCATTGATTAGCTCATAGCTCTGGCGGTCAGAAGTCCTGGAACAGCATAGCTGGGTTTTATACTCAGGGAATCGCAAGACTGTAATCAAGGTACTGGCTGGCCTGCTACATTCTTACCTGGAGCTTAAGGTTAATCATCTTCTGACCGTGTTCAAGTTGTTGGCAGAATTCAGGTTCTTGTGGGTACAGAAGTGAGGTTCCTGTTTTCTTGCTGACTGTTGGCAGCAATCAATCATAGCAAGGGAGTCCACTCTCAAGTTCTTTCCACAGGTTCCCCTCTATTCTCAGAGCTAGCGATGGAGAATAACCCTGGAGTCAAATACCCTTTCAGGAAGGGCTGGGAACTTAAAAGGGCTCACCTGATTCAGTAAGGCCCACCTGGATAGTCGGCCTTTTGATTAACATGAGCTAACCTAATCACAGGAGTTTTAGCCCATTGTATACACAGATTCTACTTGAACTCCACCAGGAAGTGGTCAGCTTGATGGCTATACTGGTTTCCTATTGCCGCTGTAATAAATCGCCGCACATGTAGTGGCTTACAGCCACGTCCACTGATTAACTCATTGCTCTAGAGGCCGGAAGTCTAACATGGGTCACCAGGGCTGAATTCCTTCCGGAAGCTCTAGGAGAGAATGTTTCTTTTGTTTTTTTCTAGCTTATAGAGGCTGCCGGCCTTCCTTGACTTGTGGTTCCTTCCTCTGTCTCCAAAGCAAGCAGTGTAACACCTTCAATTCTGCTTCCATCCCTACCTCTCCTCTGACTCTCCTACCTCCCTCTCTCCTTTCCAAGGATTCCTGTGATTATATTGGACCCACCTGCACAATCCAGGATACTCTTCCCATCTCAAGTCCCTTAAGATGACATGTTCCTGGGTTTTGAGGATGAGAAGATGAACTTTTGAGGGCCCATTTTTCTATCTACCATAAGGGCCATCTTAGAATCTTACCTATCACAATGTTATATTTTCTGTATCTGTATCAGAGTAATTTGTATATTACAACAATTTATAAGAACTATATTTGTAGCAATTTTTTTTTTTTTTGAGACAGAGTCTCGCTCTATCGCCAGCGGCTGGAGTGCAATGGTGCAAACCCGGCTCACTGCAATTTCTGTTTTCCGGTTTGAAGCAATGCTCCTGCCTCAGCCTCCCGAGTAGCTGGGACTACAGGCACGTGCCACCACGCCTGGCTAATTTTTTATACTTTTTAGTAGAGACGGGATTTTACCATGTTGGCCAGGATGGTCTCGATCTCTTGACCTCGTGATCCACCCGCCTCGGCCTCCCAAAGTGCTGGTGAGCCACCACACCCGGCCTGTAGCAATTCTTAATGTATTTTCCATGTATTATGTCAAAAGATTTAAGTGTAAAATTTATTTTTGCCATTGACTGTCTTTCCTTTCTGATTTTGTTTTATCCTTTTTTGCTCAACAAAACCCCATTGTCTTTTAATGTTATGTTTGAAAAATGACATTGTCTATTTCCTTCACACACAGAAAGAGACCCTTCTCGCCACAGCTAAGATAAATGCGCTATTCTGCTCTCTTCCTGATTTGTATGTTTTCTATTGCTTGTTTCTTTCTTTGGACCATTTGGAATTTCTTTTTTTTTCAGAGCAGAAAAATGAAGTATGGAGCTAATATCACAATACGATTTCTTTCTCTGAGGTTGAGTCCAACAACATTGTTGTAGTTTCCCATTTTTCATATTCTGTATTCTGACAGTGAGAACCACTTCCAGAAATTATACTCTATCCTGTGGTCATTTTTCAAAGAACAAATGTTTTTTAAGTTTTAAGTTCAGGGGTACACTGCAAGTTTGTTACATAGGTAAACTTGTGTCATGGGGGGGTTGCTGTACAGATTATTTCATCTCCCAGGTATTAAGCCTAGTGCTCATTGTAATTTTTCCTGATCCTCTCCCTCCTCCTCACTTCCATCCTCTTATACCCAGTGTGTGCTGCTCCCCTCTATATGTCCATGTGTTCTCATCACTTAGCTCTCACTTTTAAGTGAGAACACGCAGTATTTGGTTTTCTGTTCCTGCACTGGTTTGCTGAGCATAATGGCCTCCAGCTCCATCCATGTCCCTGTAAAGGACATGATCTCATTCTTTTCTGTGACTTCATAGCATTCCATAGCATATACGTACCACACTTTCTTTATCCAGTTTATTGTTGATGGGCATTTAGGTTGATTTTATGTCTTTGCTATTGTGAATAGAAAGCACAAATATTTAGTAACGTCATCAAGTGATTCTTAGTTTGCAAATTTTTTTAATCTTTTGGTTAGATGAGTTCATCATCATTACTTTGAAGTACTTCCCATCGTCATCATCACCATCATCTTATTAACATGATCTGTGCATTCTTGCCAGTTATTCCCCAGATGGTTTTTATTACCAGTTTACCAGATTCTAATTCAGATAATTTCTTACGCTATGATAATGAAGAAAGCAAAGTCACTTTGTTATTTTTCCCCTTTCCCAGCAGCTAGAGAGATTAGCTTTGTCAATTTCTTCCTGTATCTTCATTCTATTAAGATTTCATAATTTTCCTTGAATGAATTTATTATGTGGTAGATTAAATTACTTCTCACGTATTTAAAGATTTTCTGCCGTTGGTTACAACTAATTTAGCGCATACTCGGGAAATCATAGTAATGAAAATTATTTTTCAACTCATTTCATTTGTACAACTTTTTGATGGATTTCCGTGTATTTTCCCAGTAGAGTAAATCCTTGACAATCATGGATTGAACAATCACATTTTCAGTGACTTGCAAGAGATCCCAACAGGCCATGGTACATAATTTTTATCATTTTGCTGGGGCTCAAAATAGAATCACTCTCACTGCAAGAATGCAGTGCAGGAAAAAGTCATTTTGCAAAGGGAAACAGCCAAGCACCCAGCATGGGGTGTCTCAATGTGAATTCATTGACCGAACTCATTGAATTTATTATCTTCATATCTAGTAACTTTCATAAAGTGATATACATGTTTTCTTTCTGTAAAAAATAAAATAGAATGACCTCTATGGAAGCCAACTGCTATTACTAAAGATATTTAAGCAAGGGATAGTCTATAATAAATTTTAGTTTCATATTTCCCAAACCACGCTCACCAAAAACTGTTCCCGATGCTAACAGTTCTGACAAAAACAAGGAAGAGGAGGTAAAAGAACTGAGAATAGGGAGGAAGGGGAGAGGGAAAGGCAACAGCAGAGGGAGAGCAGAAGATAAAAGAAAATTACAGATCCCAAATAAGTTTAGGAAATGCTGGATATTACATATCCCTATTCCCCAATGCTGTCACTTGCAGACTGGCCCTAAGTGTTTACACATTAAAGGCTCAGAAATCTTACAATAAATAAACTCATTTCATTTCGTTTAACTCAGTGTTTCTCAAACTTATTTAAGAACCTCATGGCACATAATGTACCTTGGGACACCAATTTGAAATTCAAAAATCCCGTAATGATTCATAAAATTATTACAGGTAAAAAGTCATATAAAATATTTCTGTCTCATCAAACCTCACTTTTACAGAAGATACATGCAATGATAATATTCTTGAAATAGGGGTTTCTGAAGGTTTTGCAACTCATTTGCACAAGAATACACTCAAATCACCCACAAATGTAATATTTTCCTTTCTTGACTTTTTGTTGAGCAATTTATTTGTTGTTCTTTCTGCGTTGCTATTTCAAAGATTTTATACTCTGCTATTTGTTTATTTTACTTTATTTGTTCCTTTGACAAACCGTCTGTACTGCTCACTGTATAGTGCTCTAAGTGTTTCATTTATAATAGCTCATATATCTAACAACCCTGTGACTTAGGTGCCATCATCCCTGTGTCAAAGGTCAGAAAACTGAGTTGCAAATGGTGATGAAGTGTTCTTACCTAGATCCTATGTTTTTAAGGAAAACAGTCACTAATATTTTCCTTTAGTTATATTATTAATCCTAATTTTAAATACAAACTTCATATCATGTAAAGGAAGAAAATCTTCATAAGTTACCTTTAGTCAACACTAAAATTGAATTCTGAATAGCTTTTTTGGGGAAGAGAAGGTAAAGGAGCTGAGAATAGGGAGGAAGGGGAAATAATCCAACCAGATAATTACGTTTTCCACCATTTTCCAGTGAATATTAATAACATAGGTCACTAGCTTTGCCTTCCGGAGGCCAGCAGTCCTCAGTTAGAATGGATTACTTGTTTCATTGTGTTGCGTTTTCTGGGTTAAGATGAATATTTTCCTTCTAAACTCATAAATGAGATTGAACAAACACTGCCTTTTTTAAGCAGGGGGCGAAATCTCATTTACCTAAGTCAACTCGATATATAAATATGGAGTGGCTGCCATGTTACTCTGTGTCAGAGACTACAGAAGATGAAAGATTCAAAATGAGTATCTGAGAGAAAGAGGGAACTGACATTCTGCAGGCACATAGGAAAAAGAATCATGTTAGAGAAGACAACGACCGTGATTTCAAGAACTTTATAAATGCCCAGATTCTGTATAACTTCACACTTGTTGTTTCCTATTACTCCACTTTGGTTCCCCCAAAGACCTAAGTTGTTACTTCAATGCAGGAAGCCCCAGGTCAACTGAATGAAGCAGCACCAGGAAGGAGGGGTCTACGTCCATCTTGTTGTCCACCATCTGGCCAAGTACCCAGCATAGAGTGAATGCTTAATAAATATTTATTAAGCAAAGAATTAAGCCAGCTCTTTGGGAAAACCAACTGGTCAAGACATTTTTTTAAAGTGCAGGACAGCTAGAGACTTGTTCAGTGGGTCAGTGAGAAAAGAGACATTGCACAAATTTCATCCTCATCTGAAGTCACTCCAAGGAAGCTTAAAAGGATGGAACAGACAGAATCCCTTGGGCCTGGAGGAAGAAGAAAGGATCACAAGCTTCCTTTCCCCTTGACAGATTCGAGTGTCTCTACAGCCCCAGGTGTTCCCACCTGGCCAAGAAGTTGGCCTTTTGGATCCCAAAGTTTCTCATACCCCAAGCCAAGGGGAAATTGGTATACTCCAACCAAGCCTCCTAGCCCCAGAGAGCCCATGGGGTCAGGACTTAGGCACAATCATGGAACATAAAAAGGTCTCTCCTGTGATAATGGTCCCTAACAAGCCGTGATTCAATCACCTGGTACCTGGAGCCTCAAATACATTCCAACCCAGGTTAAGTAGACTTTATGTGCCCACTACAAAGATATATCCCATCAAGTGAGCAAACTTGTCATATGCGCATGTCTTTTTTGTTTCTTATTCTTATTCCTGTCTTCAATGCCCCCATTCTTCACTCCCCACCCACCCCACACATCCTCCACTAAGTCCCTTTCTCCTTTCACTGCAAGCCCTCTTAGTTTTTCCTTCTGGGTCCCATGTCCTTAAGCTGTCCCTCCTCTGTCTCCAATTCCAGGTCCATGCCTTGTGCCTACTACAACCTCTCCCACTGGGCCTTTTAACCCTCTCTCCCTGCCTGCTCCTCTTTCTCTGCTCCTGTCCAGTTGCCCACCCTCATCTCCCCTTCTTCCCCTCGCCCTATCCTTAGGATCCTGTGGGAGGCCGTGAATTCTGCCGGGTGCTTCCTTCTCTCCTCTCTCTTCGTGGTGGGGTCCACAGCCAGTTCTCCTGTTGCTCAGAGATGTGGAGGCAGTTGCTAAGAGACAGTGAAACGTCAGTACCTGGCCCTCGAGGAAAAAACGGGGAGTGAAATAGGGAGAGAAGAGGGGGAAGGAGGGAGGGAGGGAGAGGGAGAGTGCGGGAAGGGGGGAGGGAGGGGAAAGACCTGGCCCTGGCGGAAGCCTTATACCCCAGCAGCCTGGGCACTAGCTGAGTTTCAGAAAGGAGCATTCGGATTCTGTGAACTTTCTTCCAAGCATCCTTTCTCTGCGATTTTCCTTTGGGGTGAAAGAAGGGGCAGGGGGACCACAGGACGGGAAATCACGGAAGATGCTGGCCAGGGATCCAGGAGACGAGGAGGAGGAGAGGCCGGGGGAGGGGAAGAGCCGGGGAGACAATCTGTTCTGAAGCAAGCAGGGAGCGAGCGGGGATTCCAGGAGGAGGGAGGGAGACCCGCGTCTGCCTGCTGCAGATTGGTGGCTGTGTCCTTGGAACGGAGTGAGTAGGCTCAAGGGGCCTGTGGGAGTGCAGAGGGAGACCTGGGGCTCCGGAAAAATGAGTCTGCATGCAGGGGAGCTGGGGTGATTTCCCGGTGGGCGGGATTGAGGCTCCAAGCGGTAGGAAAATAGCGCCAGACCAAGGGTGAGGGGAGGACCGAGCACAGCAGGTGGGCAAGGGAGGCGCGAGAGGGCGCGGGGCACGGGCGCGAGGGCTCAGGTTCTGGGCGTGGCATCACTCTTGGTCGCTCTGCTGGGGGCAGCGAGCAGGAGAGTGCAGCGTGTGAAAAGGGGTGCTGCGATGAGGGGTGTGCGCTGGGGGGGCGGGGGAGAGATGCTGGGGGTCGACTGGGGAGGGGTCTGCAGGATCGCCTGTGCAGAAGGAAGCTGGAGCGAAAACCGCCGGGCGTGAGCGCGGGGCAGGGCAAAAGGTGGGGGAGTCACAGAATAATGGTGTGCGCGTGTGTGTGTGTGTGTGTGTGTGTGTGTGTGTAAGAGGAGACAGGAGCGCTTAGAGTGTTTGAAAGGGGTGTGCAAACCCCCAGAGTGTGGATGCATGTTTTCCTTAGGGAGTTGTTCCAGGGTGGCGTATTCGGTACTGATGGGGGTGGGGTTATGAAAAGAAGAAAATCCATTTAATCCAAGAGAGAAACTCAGAGGAGAAGGGCTGCAGGTTGGGTCAGGGAGGGCTCGTGGGTGACAGCAATGTGAGTGTGGGTTATCAACCTGCCATGGCCCACACCTGAGAGACAGTCAGCAGAGAACTTTGTGGTTGGGGGACCAAAGAAGGGAGGAAAGAGAGACAGAGATAAGACAAGGGTCCTAGGTGAAGGGACAAGTTGGCGTGCAGGGCACAGGATTTCTCTGCCTGAGTGCTTTCCTTGTTGACAGAGGGAATTCGGCCTCCACCTGCTGAATACAGAGCTGCGCTGAGGAAGGCGCTGACTTGGAAAAGTTGCCAAACCAGACTGCACCTTCAGGACTCATGGTTTCTTCTGGCCCCAGAGGCCCAGACAGTGGGCATCACCTGGGGTCCTCCTCTCTTTGGGGAACAAAGAGGCTCCCTGGGGATTTCAGCAGCCACTGAGGCTGAGGAGGCTCATGGAGACTCACTTCCTCCCGGGCTCTCTTCCCAAAACACCCACCCTGGGACCCCCTTGGACTCAAGCCCACCAGGCCACCAGGACAAATGGCCTCTGAGACCTTCAACAGTGGAGACCCAGGTGCAGCCCTGGCTTCCTAATCAGTCCCAGACATGGGACAGGACTTAAGTTTTCTTAGAAGAAGTGCCAAGGATCTTTAAAGGGCACCTTTCATCTCCTTCAGCCCCTCCCTCCCAGACGCAGCACCAAGAAGGAACGTCCAGCAGGCATGGGTGAGAGAGACACAGAGCATCTGCAGGAACTCTTCCAGGACCTGCTGGCAGCTGATCCAGCCCCATCTTGTCCCCTCCCTCTCTCAGGTTTTGATCATCATTCGAGACCCTGGGGGACCTCGACGGGGTTTCTTGCCCCCTAGGCTCCTGAAGGGGACTGCCCGTGGATCTCAGGAAGCCCTCTGGTGCTCAGAGGCTCCTGGGAAAGTCTCTAGCCATGATACCACATGCTCAGAAGCCCCACCTTCACAGATGCTGGCCCCTGATGTAGCTGCCTTCCTGTGTCACAGACTCTCGATTCCATGAACACGGTCCTCATGGGCTCCCTCCAGCACTGCTGTTGCCAGCTGCCTAAGATGGGTGACACTTGGGCCCAGCTTCCCTGGCCCGGGCCACCCCACCCAGCAATGCTGCTGATCTCTCTCCTCCTGGCAGCCGGGTTGATGCACTCGGATGCTGGCACCAGCTGTCCAGTCCTTTGCACATGCCATAACCAGGTGGTGGATTGCAGCAGCCAGCGGCTATTCTCCGTGCCCCCAGATCTGCCAATGGACACCCGCAACCTCAGCCTGGCCCACAACCGCATCGCAGCAGTGCCACCTGGCTACCTTACATGCTACATAGAGCTCCGGGTGCTGGATTTGCGCAACAACTCCTTGATGGAGCTGCCCCGGGGCCTCTTCCTCCATGCCAAACGCTTGGCACACCTGGATCTGAGCTACAACAACTTCAGCCACGTGCCGGCCGACATGTTCCAGGAGGCCCATGGGCTGGTCCACATCGACCTGAGCCACAACCCCTGGCTGCGGAGGGTGCACCCCCATGCCTTCCAAGGCCTCGTGCAGCTCCGAGACCTGGACCTCAGCTATGGGGGCCTGTCCTTCCTCAGCCTCGAGGCTCTTGAGGGTCTACCGGGGCTGGTGACCCTGCAGATCGGTGGCAATCCCTGGGTGTGCGGCTGCACCATGGAGCCTCTGCTGAAGTGGTTGCGAAACCGGATCCAGCGCTGTACAGCAGGTAATGGGGGCGGGCAGGAGGGGGCAGTCAACAGGGAGGGCTTGCCTCAATGGAAGCATAGACTCCAAAGAAAGGGGAGGGACTTAGAGCCGGAAAGCACCTACTGTGTTTTGTAACGTGGGCCTGCCTCTTTGTACACCAGCTCGGTCAACAGGTTGTTTGTCGAATCCTTGCAATGCGTGGTGAGGCACTAAGGGCCCATTCATTCATGAAATAGGTGTCCTTCACCGCTGTGGTGCTCACAACCTAATGAGGCAGACAGATAGTAAACAAGTGGGAATAGCTCATCCGGGGTGGTTCTGATTGAGCTTTCACCATGACCCAAGATCTTAGCATGCATGATCTTATGGGACCCCCATTTTTATTATACTCATTTCCAGGTGAAGAAACTGAGATTTAGAACAATAAAAAGGCTTGACTAGAATCACGGACTTAGAAAGTGGCAGGGCCATGAAAAAAACAATACAAATATAAAAAATCAAAAAAGCGTCAGGACCATGAATAACACCTAGATTTATTTGACTTCTAAGCCCTGTTCTATTCTACCAGACTGCTTCTGTAGCATTCCATGTGTTGGAAAACTCTCATATAAATAGTAATGGCTAACTCAATCTCAGCAGAGCTACAACTTCAGTCCCATGCCAACCAACACATTCCAGGAGGAACTTGAGACCTTAGTACTTACTATGTACCAGGCCCTCTCTTAAGCACCTTTGCCTATCTCTCCCTATCTCCAGAAGAACACTAATGAGGTCCCCACTCTACAGAGGAGGAAACAGGCACAGAGAGGCTCAGTAGCTCGTTTGAAGGTACACAGCTGCTAAGTGGTGAAGCCAGGATTTGAGTCCTGGCAGTCTCCCTGACTATATCCTGAAGACAGTTTCTGGCCTACCGGAAGAGTCAGAGCCTGAATCCTGGACTGGCCAAAGGGCTGCAGTAGAGTTCCAGGACCTCATGCAGCTTCAAGACCTGGACCTCAGCTATAAGAACCTGGCCTTCCTCCACTTCAAGGCTCTGAGCAGTGTAAACTCTGGGCACAGCGTAGGGAGCTGAGAGAAAGACTGCGATGTGGCAACTCAGCCAGCCAGTCCCAACCGGAGGGTGGGCTGGGGCCTGAAGGAGCCCAAATCACACAGGTTTTGATGGCTGTCCCAACCCAGTGGCATCCGAGCCTGACCCAGAGGCAGGCGATGTTCAGCTGCAGCCCTAGCCACCAGCCCTCCTGTGTGACAGCACCAAGGCTTGGCACAAGCACCAGAAGTAGTAGCTGAAGGCCCTACCCTAGGGCTTTCCCAGAACCTGAGCTCAGCACGTGCTGAGAAGAAGCAATGCCAAATGCGGTAACAGGGGGGAGGACCGAGTGGGGAGCCCAAGACCAAAATAGCCTGGGGAGGGCTGTGGGTCACGATTCCAGTGTTTCCACGGAGCTGTAGGAGGAAATTCTCTGGCACCAAAATAGCTGGGGACCGGGTTGGGGCGATGGTGGAGGGCAGCAGGGGGAGGCTGCCTGGAGCAGTCTCCCCACTTGCTCAACCTCAGCAGGCCGTGTCTTCCCTCTGTCTCCTGTGCACTAATAACAAAAAGGGCACTGAAGCACTCAGTTTCCACCACACCCAGGGACTCCTTTTCTGTGATCTCTGAGGTCCCTGCTGCCCTGCAGAAGATCAGACTTGCACAAGAAGGAGAGGCGTCCAAGATTTCATCAGTGTAGCCTCACACATCAGTATAGGTGAGGAACCTGAGCTCCAGAGGGGGACAGTGGCTATCCACAGGCTCATGATGAGAAAGCTAGCAGGCCCGACTGGAAACTCAGGTTCCCTGCTCCTCCACAGAACACACTTTACACCAGGCCGTACTCACCAGGGGGCTTCTTCTTAGGGACAAAAACTTGCCAGTGTGGGCAGAGCCAGGTGATGTTCCTCCCTTTAGGTCCTTTAAACTGCTTCCTCCATTTTTCTTCATAGGACTCTACTATTATCCATGGTTTTTGGAAAAATTGAACAAAGAGGTCCATAAGCCAGCCCCTGTGATACAGCATGGCTTTAAGACTGGTGCCCTGACTTACCAGCGGGTTTTGTCAGCCTCCACATTCCCATCCTGTGTCCTGTGTGGTCCCACGATGACTGTCAGGGGCTCCTCTGGCTGGTCCATATGAGTTTTGCCACATTCCCCATCTCACTGTCTCACCACTACCAGCTTCACATACATAATAGACTTTAGAGTTCAGCCTCTTCAGATTTCCAGAGGAGTCATGCGAGTCAACCCCAGACAGGATCCAGGCCTGAGTGGGGCACAGGTTCTGGGGTCACAGCCTCCAGGGACCACTCAACCTGGGATTTGGGGAAGATTCTGTTCTCCTTCCAAACCTGACTCCCCATTTCCAAGGATATTGATGCTGATTCAGTTCTCAAAAGGGTCAATCCAAATGCATCATTTGATTCCTTGCCCTCAAAAACTGCAGAATAAATACACAGCATTTATACAATGCATAACTTAGAAAACGTCTTCTTATTGACTCTCAGAAAATTGAGATTGGATTATCCCCTTCTTATAGAGGCAGAGCATGAGAGCCTGAAATACCAAAAGAAAAAAGACTTACCCAAGGTAACAGCTTAATTAATACTTATTCCACTGAACAAAGGAATGACTGGCTGCAGGAAAGCCAGTGCCTGCACTGCATGGCAAGAGAGCTGCCTGCACACTACCCTGCCTTCCCAGGCAGAGTGACATAAGACCATTAACAGCCATCGTGCATTCATAAAAGCAACCCCAGAAGGATGAGGTGAGATCATCAAGGCTGCAGATAACAGTAACCCCACCAGGAAAAACCAGCCCCTTCCCTCAGAAGCCTGAGTGCAGACTATGACCCCCAATGACCTGTCTGGGAAAACTAACCAATATAATAATTTATATAATTGAAATATATGTTATATATTACATATATTACACTAATATATAACATATAACTCATCTGTGTCAACTCACTGAATTCTCACTACAACCCTAAGAAGTAGATACTGTTATTACCCTCATTTGACAAATGAAGAAGCCAAGACACAGAGAGGTTAAATAACTTACCCGTAACTATGCAACTAGCAAGGGGTGAAGAGGGGATTTGAAACTAGACCAATAGCTCCAGGATTCATACTTTTAACCCTATACTCTGTGTATCCAGAAAAGCCACATAAGCAGTAGAAAGACCCAAGGCTTTGGAGTTGGGCAGTCTTGTATTCATGTTGTAAAGATTCATCAAGCACTTACTGTAGAAAGAACACTGTTCTCATGCTCAAGATTCCATGGGAAGAGCTTACATGAAAAGGGGAGAAGACAGGAAAGAAACCAATCAACTTTCAGGCAGTGATCATCACTACATAGAAAAATAGAGCCGAGCAGGTAAGGTTGGGAGCCCAGGGGGAGGTGAAGTGGGGGTGCTATTTAGAGTCATAAAGAGGGAAGGCCTTTAATAATGTGGCATTGAGCCAAGTCCCAAAGAAACTGGGGGGCTGAGCTGTGCAGAGGTCAAGGGGAGAAACTCCCTCCCAAAGGGACAAATGCAAAAGCATCCCTTCCCCACCTCTGGAGGGGACACTCTGGGGACGTGGAAGAATAACTAGGAGGTATATGAAGCTGGAGCAGAATGTACAAGGAACGGAGTGGGAGAGCTGGGCAAGAGTCCTTGGAGCCCATGGGGAGCACCTTGGCTTTTGCTTCATTCAAAGACAGGAAGCCAGAGAAGGGTTTCAAGTAGAGAAGGCATGCCAGGACTTCAGCCTTGAAAGAACCACTCAGCCAACTGTATTGAAATGGTTTGTCACCTGCTGATGAGGTTCTAGGCTGCAGGCTGAGGGCAGACACCTTCAGAAGCCCAGAAACCAGTCAGGAGGTTATGGTAAGAGACAATGGTGTCCCCAGACCTACCACAGGTCAAAGCCATATGACTTTCAGCAAATTGCTGAACTCTTCAAACAGTGCTTTCCACATCTGTAGAAATAGACATAAAAATTCTTGCCTTGAGAGTTGTCGAGGGAACTAAAGAAGATTATAGAATTCTTGGCACACAGAAGAACCGCAGTGAATGTCTTCCTTCCTTTTTCCAGGGAGCAGCTGGGGTTAAGGGGTTGTCCAATCCCCTCTCCCTCTCTGGGTACCTCACCCTCCCTGGCTTCTGTGTTACAGATTCTCAGCTGGCTGAGTGCCGGGGCCCCCCTGAAGTCGAGGGCGCCCCACTCTTCTCACTCACCGAGGAGAGCTTCAAGGCCTGCCACCTGACCCTGACCCTGGATGATTACCTGTTCATTGCGTTCGTGGGCTTCGTGGTGTCCATCGCCTCTGTGGCCACCAACTTCCTCCTGGGCATCACCGCCAACTGCTGCCACCGCTGGAGCAAGGCCAGTGAAGAGGAAGAGATCTGACATGGCTGCCTCTCATCCCTCCATGCTGCTGACCGCCACAGCCGCTGACCACCAGACGCCCTCCCTGACTGCCCACTCTGGTTCCACGGTGACCTGGCTGCCTCAGGCATGGCTCAAGCAAGGTGGGGACACTCACTTTGTATGCGCATCTGCTTTGGGCCAGGCAGTGCTCTAGGGACTGGGAACATCAGATGAATTGACTCAGTCCCCGCCCTGAAGGCAATTACCCCTGGTCAAGGAGAGAGATCCAAAAACTATTCCCTTTAAGACTATGTCAGGACTCTGAACACATCATTATGGATCCCCAGGAGGAACCATCATCTGTGTCTAGCAATGTCCATGAGAATTATAAGAGTGAAGTGATTTGTGAACTGGGTTATCAAGAAATGTCTACTTTGTAAGGTAGGCGATGAAGGGTGTCTGCAAATGGCAGAGGTCAGAGTAGGCATAGTGCACGGTGTTGAGAAGATGAACAGTTCCTGGTCACAAACTTGTATAGAGAGGGTGTGGCACAGAACTCAAACCTACTCCCCACCCTCTCACACCAAAACGGTCAGCTCTCAGCAATCAGCCACTGCCTCCAGGGAGCACGAACACCTCCATGCCAGCCCCTGGCCTCCTTCCACCAGCAGCTACCACGTGAGACCACCTCCCAGTGACTGCCCCCATATGACCAATTGTCACCAGCTGGTGAGGTCCCAGGCAGCAGGCTGAGGATGGACACTTTCAGTGCCCTTTCTCCTGCCTCTTACTCGTGATTGGCCTCAGAAGAGAGAGGCAGGAGGCCCAGCAACTGGGGCAGCAAGAGTCCCGGCATCCTGGGACCCTCATCACGTGACCGTTCGTGCCACGGTGCTCATGCCACAGGGTCTCACCAGGAAAGTGCAGTGTGGGCCACTGACCCATGGCCTGGCAGTACCTAGAGCTTAAAGAGGACAAAAGCAGCACAGTGATGACCATATGAGGCTTTGCATTTTCTTCTAAGCAACTCACCCACATAAGCATAAGGGCGAGAGAGCTGTTAAATACTGAGCCCTCGCCAGTGTCAGGCACTGTGAAAAGCTCTCTCCACAAACCGTTCCCTTTAACATACACACAGATTGAGCTGAACGCTGTTGTTCCCATTTTACAGATGAGGTAATTAAGGCTCAGCAAGGTTAAAGTCACATGCCACTATGAGCAAGATAAAGTCTGTGCTCTTTGTACTGCCCCAACCAAGCTGGGGAGCATCACCATTCCCTCTTGAGTTGTATAAATTCAAATTCAACTAAAGATGACAAAGTTTCTAATAAGGTCCAGGCATTCCTCTGGGCACTTTGATATCTATTGACTTGCTTCTTTCAATTCTCCCAGCAGCACTGCCTGGTGGTTTTTATTATCCCCATTTGACAGATGAATTAATTGTAGAGAGTTGAGTGTCTTATCCAAAGTTGTCTGGATGAGCACTGGAAGGAAAATGGTAGGCAGCTCCATTCAGGGAAAGTGCATCTAATCAGTCAGTCAAAAATCAAGTAACTTTACGAGCAAAGCACAATTATCATCATCCTTGTCTTCTTCGTCAGTTTCATCGGCGTCATCATTATCTTTCCTCTATTTGTTCAGCACCAGAGAGTTCATGAGTGTTTTCACGTCGTTCTCCGTGACTTTTCACAACCCTGTGCGGGAGGTAAATGAAACATCAGTAATCTTGTTTTACAGATGGGAAAAACAGTCTCAAGTTTGGATATGACTTGTCTATGTGGCAAGGTTGGGACTCAACCCTACACGGTTCTCTTTCCTGTGCTTTCCCAAGTGCTTGGGGAAGAGAATGCCTCAGAGGGCTGGGTAATGGGGCCCTGGAATTCAGCAGCCGTGAATGTGCTAGTAGGTCAGCTAAATAGAAGGCAGGCAACCCATCTGCTGTCCAGATTGAGCTAAGCTCCCAGTGGGGCAAATTGCAGGCTCTGAAACAGAGATTACACAGGTAACAACTGAATAGGAGACTCCTGCTCTACAACGGGTAGATAAAACATCAGCACTGGTGGCCATGGAGGCAGTCACGTGAAAAATTAGATCTTTGGGAATCAAGAGAGGAAGCTGTGTTAACCCTTCCTACTCAAGCCCTGCTATATGTGCTGCAAGAGATACTAAAAGAGCAAGAAAGCTACGGTGAGAACCTCTGCAGTTTAGGAGAAGAGCATTAAGGCCCAGTCAAACATGCTGATAAGCTGGCCAGGAGGAGAATTAAAACAGGGGCTTTCCACCTACCTTACCCCAAGCTCCAGCAGTATTCCATCATCCCATCCTCCTGGAAAGCCTCGAAGGAATGAAGGAGGATAACATGCCATCTTCCAGGAAGTCATCCCTCACTTGTGCTTCCCTGAGCTAGTCAACCAAAAGAGTCTTCAGAAACTCTGCTAGACCTGAGGTACTTGAACGTGTGTCCCCTGAACCTTGCTTACAACGTCTGATATCCGAAGCAGAACTGTGCCCTGCTCTCTTCTGTGATGACCAAGGATGGCGAACTCGAGCTGTTCTCTGACAAGCCAGGCTGACAGCCTAAATACCTGGAGAGGAACTTTTAGAAACTGTAATCCTGACAAAATAGAAAAGCTTCCCATAGACAGATACCATATACTATAATAATCTCCTAGGAACTGTTGTTTGCCAAAATATAGTTGATATATTTTAAGATAGATACTTTTTTTGCATAGGACTAGAACCAGAAAAGACACCAAATGCCCCCTTGACATCAACTGTCCTTTCTAGTGGGACAATCTGGTCTCCATTAATGCCAAACCTTTCTGAGAAGGATACATGGCTTTTAAAGGACAGATGTTTCTCCTGCTGCTAAAAGCGCCCCAGTTTACTAGAGCATAATGAGAAAAGTATTCAACCCACCTACTGCCAAGGAATTCCCTGCTTCTCCCCCACTGCCGTCAGCTTGTCCAAGCTATGAGAAGCAAGCTTCTAAAGATAATCTAGCAATCCTCATTGCAATTGCTCCCACATCCCTGGTAACCACAAGGCTTCATTCAAATTGTCCAAACTGGTTAATATGTATGCGATGGAGTATCTCTGCATCTGTATGTCTGTCTGTGAGGTTCCTTGTGTATTGGTGGTCTGCTGACACAGGACAGATCTCTCTGGAATTTGGGTTCAGTTTTCTGACATCGTCCACTGAACCATCTGCTTATTTATATTGGTGCAAAAGTAGTTGTGGGTTTTGCCATTAAAAGTGATAGCTAAACCCGTAATTACTTTTGCACTAACCTAATATTACATTGTTTGACAGATTAAGATGGAACCCTACCAGGTTTAGGGTAGGACTGGATGCTCAGAAAATACAGAAGGAGAAAAATCTGTGGCAGGGTCATCCAAATGAGAAGCTGACTTCTGGCTGCTTCCCTCTGTTCCCTCCTGCCCCTAAGAGAAGTCCTCGTTGCAGAAGCTTCCTCCATGCTGGACCAGAGGATATCAAAGGTTTAGCTTGGTCAAGGTTTAGGCCAAGAAAATTCCTTTCTAGAAGAGCCCTCATATCTGAATCACACCAGTTATCTCTGGTCCCCCTTTAGACAAACCCTCATCTCTCTTTCCCTATTCCTAGAGGAATTCCCAGGGAACTTTGTAGAAAAAGGAAACCAGAGTTGCTATAGAGGTTCATGGCTCCTTTCAAGGAGATACATGTATGAAATTTGAACAGATCAAGACAGGTGTTTGTCTTTAACCACAAGGGAAGACCTCCCAGCTTCCATTTCCCCCATAGGTATCTTTGCTGACATCCTTTCCAGCAGTAGAGGAGTAAAAAGATACATCTTAATCCATTCCTCAAAAGGACATCTTCCTAAAGCCAGAGAAAATTGTCTGCTCTTCCCCACCCCAGGAAGACGCAAAAGGGAAATGAGGGAGTCACACAGTCCTTTGTAAATCACTATTGTGTTTGTCGCAGCACTGGGTGGAGAGCTGGATCCACAGAGCTCTCAGTTTTTCTAAGCACTGTCCTGTAATGTGCTAATGTCTGGGGGTGGGAGGGCTGGGGGGGGCGGGGTTAGAGGGAAGATGCCAACCTTTGTATGGAGATGATTTTATAACCATGCACTTTTGTAACTGTGAAGAATTTTTCATAAATGTACATTAATAATAAAGAGTGTATAGTTTAACAAATTTTCCTAAAAGCTGTGAAGAGGAGGGAAAGGGAGGGACGTAGAGAAAGAAAGAGAGAAAGGAACTAGGCGGAACCAAGAAAATGTGTGCCAAAATATACATGCAAAAGGTCTATGGGAGGGAGTAGATGGGAATAATTAGGAGATGTGCCAGCCATGGAGGGGCATGTGTGGGAGTTGAAGGAACATCACAGAAGTATATTTCTACCAGGCAAAAAAAGAATACGCATGTGTCTGTATGCACATACCCCTCTGTGTAGGCATATTTTGGTGCCTGAAATTACACAAAGAAGAGAGCATATGCCTTATACATGTTGATGTTTGCAGCTTGGGTCGTCCATAAAACATGCCAAGGCAAGTGGGTGTGCCCGCCTAGTTAGCCTCACTGAAGGGTGTGTGATAGGGAGATGACACACACCAGCAGCATGAGCAAAAGGACATTAACTCAGGCGTCCAGGTAAATCAGGCATCTCGATGCATGGAGTGGGGACTAGATGAGGCCATCGCTGGTTTAAGTTCAGCCTCTGTTCTCATTGGTTGATAAAGAAGGGAAAGGATTCTAAACCTGCTTGCCAGCATTGCCTGTACACCATCAGAAGTGAGATGGCTAGGCAGTGTACCTTGAGAACAGGGACAGAAAAAGAAGGAAAGTGTTCTGTAGGTACAGTGGCAGCTGTTTTTATCTTAGCATTCTAAGTAGGAAGTGGCTGTAAGGAAGTCAATCCAAGCAGGAAGTGGCTCTGATCAGAAAGTAGTTCCTTCCACCAACAGGGATGCTAACCTTCCTCTGTTCCTCCCACTCCAATTGCCACAGGGTACAGACAAATACTGCATTCACAGCCTCTAAACAGAACATGGACACTGACTCAGAACACTCAGCTAGACAGAGAACATCTTCAACTGTAATCAGTGTTTCCTGGAGTTGATTAGAGGGAGGCAAAACCCTTCTCTTCAAATTAAGTATTTGATAGAGTCTATGCTGAACAAGTGCAAGATCAAAAATAAGGCTCCTGAAATAAGCAGACACCTCACAGAAGACCAAATCTTGTATATCTCATTCAGTGCTGTTTGTAGTGCCAAGCACATACCTAGCAACTGACAATGATGATGATAATGACAATGATGTTATAACATTTATTGAGCACTTACTATGTGCCAGCTGCTCTGCTAAGCACTATATATTAATTACTTAATTTTCACAAAAAAAGATAAGTACTATTATTATATCCATTTTATGAAAACTGAGGCACAAACAAGCTAACATGTGCTTAAGGTCACACAGCTAGTAAGTAGTTGATCTGAGTTTAGACACTCAGTAATACTTGGTGACTAACTTCAGAAAAAAAGAACAATGTGGGCCATAAGAGAAAATTCAGTCTCAATCAAAAGTAGGGGTTTAGCTACAAAGGTCTTTATACTAGTTCATTTTTACACTACTGATAAAGACATACCTGAGACTGGGAAGAAAAGGAGGTTTAATTAGACTTACAGTTCCACATGGCTGGTGAGGTCTCATAATCATGGTGGAGGGCAAAAGGCACTTCTTACATGGCAGCAGCAAAAGAGAATGAGAAAAAAGCAAAAGCAGAAACCTCTGATAAACCCATCAGATCTTGTTGTTCAGTATCACCAGAACAGCATGGGAAAGACCAGCCCCCATGATTCGATTACCTCCCCCTGGGTCCCTCTCACAACATGTGGGAATTCTGAGTGATACAACTGAAGTTAAGGTTTGAATGAGGACACAGCCAAACCATATCAGTCTTCCACAATTATTTGGTGAAAAAAAATTGGAGGGTAATAGGTAAAACCAACACATACCCTATATATTTCATTGCAAGTAGCTTTAATGGCTGCATTGAACAAGGTAGACTAATTATGATAATAGGTGATTCCAAAATCTCAATAAAGTAAAGATTTGTTTGCTAGATTATTTGACACAATTAATTCTTATTTCCTGTTCAGGGCATATGCCAAAGCATGTCAGAGCCTCTGACTCACAAGATTATTCAGGGACCCAGGATTCTTCCATCTCGTGTCTCTGCCATCCCTGAGGTCACAGAGCCCTCCAGCGAATTCTCTAAAGCATGGAGGATCTCAAGGACATTTGCAGGAGTCAAAAACAGAAGTATTGTACTTCAATTCCCACATATTCCATTGGCCAGAACTGAGTCCCATGACTCCATTTAACATCAAAGAAGTAGGCTAGCTCTGCAGGTAGAAGGCAAAGGAAACAGACTTTGATCAACTCCACCAGTTTCTAACATGGTCTGCTCTTCTTGTTACTAAATACCTGTTTCAGTCTTCCTCCATGCTTATCTTACCCTGTTACCACATCCAGGTCAAAGCTCAATGCTCCACTACTCTCCATCATGTCTCTCGGTGGTCCAGTGACCTATGAACTAAAAAGAAAAATCATCTGCCTCCAGACCCAGCCCCTACTCCACACACACCCAATATATGATGGTGACGGAGGGACAGAGTATCAGCAAATTAAAACCCTTGTTTGAAAAGGAGGAAAACATACTCAGCCATTATGGTTCATAGCAATTCTGAAATCCTGCTTGGAGAGCATTATGAAGGCCTCAAACTAAGTTCTTATATTCAATTCTGATTCTGTTTTCTGAGAAGAACTCCTTTGTCACTGTCCTCTGTGATCTCTGACTCTTCCCTTTTGAAGGGTCTCCCTTTTCCATTATCCACCATGGCCATATCCACGGTGGTTATTGAGGAGAATGCCACCTTTGGGGATTACCCAGCTTCAATAGCCAGCCTTCTAGTGCAAGTATGGTGGCCTGAAACTGGCTTTAGGACTCAGTAGTCGAAAACTCTTTGGTTCCAGATTCATGGTTTCACAGCAATCTACCTCATTTAAAAACTTGGTAAGTTACACCAAAAGCATTGGCAACAAAAGCCAAAATAGACAAATGGGACCTAATCAAACTCCACAGCTTCTGCACAGCAAAAGAGACAGTCACTAGAGTGAATCGGCAACCATCAGAATGGGAAAAAATCTTTGCAGTTTACACATCTGACAAAGGGCTGATATCCAGAATTTACAAAGAACTCAAACAGATTTACGGGAAAAAAACAAACAAGCCCATTCAAAAATGGGCAAAGGATATGAACAGAAACTTTACAAAAGAAGACATACATGAGACCAACAAACATATGAAAAAGTGCTCATCATCATTGGTCATTAGAGAGATGCAAATCAAAACCACATTGAGATACCATCTCACACCAGTTAGAATGGCGATCATTAAAAAATCTGGAGACAGCAGATGCTGGAGAGGATGTGGAGAAATAAGAACACTCTTACACTGTTGGTGGGAGTGTAAATTAGTTCAACCATTGTGGAAGACAGTGTGGCGATTCCTCAGGGACCTAGAAATAGAAATTCCATTTGACCCAGCAATCCCATTACTGGGTATCTATCCAAAGGACTATAAATCGTTCTACTATAAGGACACATGCACACGAATGTTCATTGCAGCACTGTTTACAATAGCAAGGACGTGGAACCAACCCAAATGCCCATCGATGATAGACTGGACTGGGAAAATGTGGCACATATACACCATGGAATATTATGCAGCAATCAAAAATGATGAGTTTGTGTCCTTTGTAGGGACATGGATGAATCTGGAGAACATCATTCTCAGCAAACTGACACAAGAACAGAAAAAGAAATACCACATATACTCACTCATAGGTGGGTGAGAAAAATGAGAACACATGGACACAGAGAGGCGGTCTACTATACACTGGGGACTGTTGGGGGGAATGGGGGAGGGACAGCAGGGGGGGGCTGGGGGGGATGACCTGGGGATGAATACCAAGTGTGGGTGAAGGGGAGGAAGGCAGCAAAGCACACTGCCACGTGTGTACCTATGCAATTATCTTGCACGTTCTGCACATGTACCCCCAAACCTATAATGCAATAAAAATTAACAAAAAAAAAGAAAAAGAAAAAAGAAAAAAAGAAAAGAAGAGGAAAAAAAAAATTTTAAAAATAAATAAATAAATAAATAAAATTAAAAAAAAGAAAGATAAAAAAATAAAAAATAAAAAATAAATAAAAAAAAAAACTTGGTAAGTTTCTGTTCTATTTGCTTCCACTAAGTTCCACATTTCAGCACATATACTACGTTATTTCCCAAAAACTACCTTCAAGCCTGTCTTGATGCTTTGCTTTCTCTTCCTCCGTGCCTCCTTCTCTTCCCTTAATGCAACCTTGCAATTATCTGAAACCACAGAAGAGAAGGACACATTCTTATTCTTGTTCATTTCCACTTGGCTAAGTCACATGAACTGGATGTTTTTAGGGGACCTATTGCTGAAAGCCTTTTCCAATTTTGTCTTTTATCATTTAGGTCTAGAAGCAGTCAGCTTTTTCCATTTTTTAGTGCCCCTCATTTTTCACTTTTTTTCCTCTTTCTTTCCATTTCTAACTTCAAACTCCTTTAGAACTAAGTAAGGATATTTAGAAACGTGGTTTGGATCAATCTGGACTGAGATCAAAAATGCTTGAAACTATCAACTGTCAGGCACCCTGAACTTCACAAAGGGATTGAAACTCCTCATGGGAAATGGTCACTGGGATGAGAAGGAAGGAAACTGAGAAGAAAAAAAACGCTACTAAGCTAGAGAGTTCACCGATACCATTCAGATTTCCAGAAAGTGCCAGAAATCACCACAGCAGGGATAGGTGTGCTGGGTTGATGGGGAAAAGCTGCTGCTCGCGGATGGTGGTAAAGAGGCTACCTAAAGAGAAAATGTTGGCTACGTTGTATTGCTGGTGATTATTCCCAACCCCCTTGACATGGAAGTCAGAGATCACAAGGAAATACAAATGCCGCTGTAACACAGTTACAAGAAAAAGAATAATGTTACGTGCCCCCCTTCGCCACCCAGCTTTACATCTATCTCATGGAATCATTCAGGAGTATACTGCAAGACATTCTTGAAAATACAAAATAATGTGGCTGATTTTTACAAAGCTAAGGATTGTATTTCTGTAGCTGAGCCAGTATTCAAAAGAAATCCCTGGATCTGCAAATTAAAAGCCAAAGCTGGGCTGGGCGCAGTGGCTCACACCCGTAATCCCAGCACTTTGGGAGGCAGAGGCAGGCGATCACCTGAGGTCAGGAGTTCGAGACCAGCCCGGCCAAAATGGTGAAACCCCCGTTTCTACTAAAAATACAAAAAAATTAGCTGAGCGTAGTGGTGCACACCTGTAGTCCCAGCTACTCGGGAGGCTAAGGCAGGAGAATCGCTTGAACCCAAGAGGCAGAGGTTGCTATGAGCTGAGATCATACCATTGTACTCCAGCCTGGGTGACAAGAGCAAAACTCTGTCTCAAATAAATAAATAAGCCAAAGCTATGAAAATGGTTGATACAAGAAGACTACCGGCCAAGAGGTAGATTCCCATATAAAGAAGCAGTTTATCTCCATTCGTTCAAAACTATGAATCCCACACCTCTGCATGCTGGGCACATACTTCAAGTGTGGGTGTATGGTGCTGAACAAACTCACATTACTGCCCCTGCCCCTTGGTGTCTTTCTATGCAGAGGTTAGGATGAGAGGGTTGGGAATGGTGGTAGGTCAGATAGTGAACAAGAAAAATAAAAAGTTCCAGACAGTGATAAGTGCTACAAAGAAAATACAGCAGGAAGAAGGTGGTGGGGTGAGATTACAGAGGTAGGCCTAGGTCTCACCTGACGAGCAGGTCCTTGTGAGCTCTGGTCAGACTTCAAATTTTATGTAAATGCAATGGAAGAACCGCTGGAGGGGTTTCAGCAGGGGAATGACATGATCTGACACTATTTTCCAAGACCATTCTAGATGCTGTATGGAAAAGGTTCAAAAGGTGGGAAAGAATACATAAGCTGTGACATGAGGGAGGGGCTTTGTCCATGAGTGCAGGGGAAAGGTGTTCTAAAGGGACACCAGGGCTGGTGGCGGATAAGGGAGCAATCGGAGGATAACTTGTGAAGGCAGAGCCAATGGGACTTGCTGATGTGTTGGATGTGGGGAGAGAGGACAAAAGAAAAATCAAAAATAACTCCTAATCTTTTTTTTTTTTTTTCACATCAGCTGCAGCAATGCTCAGCCAGGCCTAAGTAGCGGAAAGACTGTCTTAATTCTATTAAAAAACATACACACAACAGACAGTCAACAATCAGTAAGTCAGAAAACCCTGATGAGTAAGTTGGAAGGGAAAGGGAGGAAGCAGATAGAAAAACAGACTCATATGTCAGGAAACAGCCCCAGCCTGAGGGTCCAAAGATGGGGGGAGAAAAATATGAACATCCAGAGTTGGTTTCAATAGTCTGCAGTATCATTCGGAGTGTCCCAGTGGATCTTAAATAGAGCAATGGGGCCTCAGGAACAGGAGTTCAAGTCTAATAATCAGCAGCATTTTCAGTAGAGATAGATTTGTAGCCGCAGTGATGTGCTAGAGGCAGAGCATCAATCTACAGCTGTTTCCTAAAAGGAGAGTCTTAGACTCCCTTGGCTGTATACCAGGAAGCAAACCCAAGAAACAAATTATATTTGAGATGGACCCAAATATGAAATGGGAATATTGCAAAGAATCACATAAAGAAAAACGGGAATGAACAGCTTGTACTCACTCATCTTAACCAAGAAATGAAAGGCAATTGTGACAAACTAGGCATCTCAGGATGGTGCTAATACCGAGAACATCCAAAACCACTATGATTTTTATGCGTTTACAATGTATTATGCACTGCACCAATTTACTTGCAATATCCCTCTGATGTCTCACGATTTTCGTGGAAGCTAACACAGAGCTTGATTAAAAACACAGACTAGGAAACCACAATGCCTGGTTTCAAATCCCAGTACTGCCACCTTGGGTGGGTGACATCACCTCTTTGAATCTCAGTTTCTCTGCCTGTAAATTTCAGAGGATAATGGTAGCTACTTCACAGGACCTCTGAGAAGATTAAATAAGTTCATTTAAATAACGTACTTAGAACAGTGCCTGGGACAGGGTGATACTCAATTAGTGATTAATTAGAACCTGAGAGATGCTTCAGTAATCTGTCTAATGTCACAGGCTGAAATGTGACAACGCCAGGATTTTAATTGCCTCTGTCCTCCAGACCCAGTAAACCATCAGAAACCAGATAGGTCACACTGGCTAGCCATGAAGGCGAGTCTCCAAACTTGGGAACCTGGGACCAGGTGAACCATGCCCTCAATATTCATGTCCCTGAGTAATCCACTCCCACACTGTGACTTGATTTAACCGACAAAAGGTGGCAGAAGTGATGCTGTGCCTGGCAGCTTCTGCTTTTGTGCTCTTGGAAGCCCTGAGCTACCATGGATTAAGTCTGATCCATGGAGAGTGATAGAGAGTTCATATGGAGAGACCACGTGGAGAGAAAAGAGGCTCAGCCTTTCCAGCATGCCAGCTGAGCCCATCTTTCCAGCCATTCCCCCCAGGCACCAGATCTATTAGCGGATACATATTGAACATTTCACCCCCAACTACCCTCTGACTGCATCCCCATGGGAAACCCAAGCAAGACCAGCAAAACAACTCCCCAGCTAAGCTACACTGGTGGTAATTTATTGTTTTAAGCCTCTACGTTTGGGACTATTTGTTATGCAACAATATACAACTGAAACACTAATCTATAAGAAAAAGACTTATTGGGGACAAAAATGTGTCAGCAACGTAAGGCTGAAAACCAGAGTGACTGTTCCATCCCTGAAGCAAGCTGTGCAGAAAGTAATCACCCAGGCTCTGGAGTCTGACTAATGAACATATGATAGTGCCAGCCACAGAGAAAGAAATCAACAAAAAAATAGCTGCTTTTTTTATTACTCAGAAGAATACACTCATTCTAGATGCAATTTAACTGCAATGCAAGGAATAGATAAAAATCCTTAGTTCTTGCTTCTAACTTCTCCAGGAATAACGCTACGGGAAATTTGTATCACTTTCCTTTGCTTTAGGAAATTTCAGTATTGTAAAGATGTGAGTATTAAAAGGTTTCACAAGGACAATAAAAGTTAATAAACAGAAGATGATCACAACTGGTCTCACACTGCTCATTAAGAGTAGTGACTTCCCAGCCGGGCCCGGTGGCTCGTGCCTGTAATCCCAGCACTTTGGGAGGCTGAGGCGGGTGGATTGCCTGAGGTCAGGAGTTCAAGACCAGCCCGGCCTACATAATGAAACCCCGTCTCTACTAAAAATACCATAATTATCTGGGTGTGATGGCAGCCGCCTATAATCCCAGCTACTCGGGAGACTGAGGCAGGAGAATCGCTTGAACCTGGAAGGCAGAGGTTGCAGAGAGCCAAGACCAGGCCATTGCATTCCAGCCTGGACTGCAAAATCGAAACTCTGTCTCAAAAACAAAAAAAAAAGTAGTGACTTCCCAAGTTACTACTGCAAAATAAAATTGTTACAGAGCAATGTATTATGATAGACACTATTCCCCCAAAAGGAAAAGTCATTTCCAATTTAGACACAAAGTAGTATGAGACTTTGTCTATGCAAAGAAGTGTAAAACCATGTCTCACTCTACGATAGTGGAAGAACACGGAATTCCCAGAAATAAAGCAGCGGTCAAGAGCAGCGCAGACAGACTCTGAGCCCATGGGTGCAGCTGTACTGCATTCATCATTCTGATGAATAAATAGATAAGCGAAAAGCAAGGCCTTCCTTCGAAATAAAGGTTATCTCTGTAGATTACTTTAAATGTATAATAAAGTCCTTCAAGGAAAACAAATAGACATTCCAGCAGAGCTCCCAGGGGTCAGGAGCAACATGGAATATCCAGAAAACAGTCTAGATTGAACAGAATAAAATCATCAGCCTCAGAAACGAGAACAATCACCTGACCTTTGGTGGAGGTGCAGCTGAGCACTGATCTTTGGACTTGTTATACATCCTGTATTGCTTCATCAAAGCGATGGTATAGTCCAGAGGTCCTTGACCCCCAGGCCACGGATGGATACTGGTCTGTGGCTGTTAGGAACCAGGCCGCACAGCAGGCGGTGAGCAGCAGGCGAGCGAGTGAGCGAAGATGCCTCTGTATTTAAAGCTTCCCCCCATCATTCACATTGCTGCCTGAGCTCTGCCTCCTGTCAGATCAGTGGGGGCATTAGATTCTCATGGCAGTGCCAACCCTACTGTGAACTGCACATGCCAGGGATCTACGTTGCATGCTCCTTAGGAGAATCTAATGCCTGGCGTTCTGACACTGTCTCCCATCACCCCCAGACGGAACCATCTAGTTGCAGGAAAACAAGCTCAGGGCTCCCACTGATTCTACATGATGATGAGTTGTGTGATTATTTCATTTTTTACAATGTAATAATGATGAAGTGCACAATAAATGTAATGCATCTGAATCATCCCCAAACCATTCCCCACCCCGGGTCTATGGAAAAACTGTCTTCCAGGAAACCAGTCCCTAGTGACAAAAAGGTTGGGGACCCCTGGCTTAGTCCATTGGAAATCATTCCCTGTTTTGGTAAAGACGCTCCTCATCTACCATTTGTGATATATGGATTTCTGGACTGCGTGAGCCCTAACCCATTATTAGAGTCTTGAGATTTGCCAAGAGTTGGCAAAAACAACCATACAGCCTACTCTCTGATTTCCTCCTTAAAGAACTTATTTATTTCTGTCTGAAAGTGCTACCGTGTACTCCAGGAGGCTGGTAATTACAGAAGGCAGCTGTAGCAATGTGCAAGAGGCCTTAGGCTTTCATTCAAGTGACATATTCCCTCAACAAACACTTGCCAAGGCCCCGGCGTGAGGCGAGGCAATGTTTAGGTACATGAAGAATGACTAGAAACAAAAGAGACCAGAAATTACTGATTCATATTCTATCCACCATGCCAGCACAGGGCTGGGTGTGTAGCAGGTTTTCAATAAATGTTTGTTAAACCAAATTAATCCTGACACTAGTTAGCAAATCAATTTCCCTCTCTTCAGTTGGTATTTCAACCTCCTATTTTAAAATTTAAAAAATGTAAGTGGGTTACAGCCTTGCCTCTTAAAATTGTATGAGCATAACAATTTCCTAGGGGTCCTGTGAAGGTGCAGATTCCAAATCAGTTGTCTGGGAAGGAAGGCCTGGAAGTTGCATTTCTAACAAACCTCCACATTGCTGGTTCATGGACCACACTTTGAATAACAACAGGGCAAATGATCTCTCAGGGAGAAATTCTGGATACAATGAGGGGTCCTCCAATTCAATGTTGTTTAAGTGTGGAAAAATGGTAGATACTCTAACTGTGGAAAGAAGAAGAGGAGAGGGGCCTGAGCACGGGGCCTGGGATAAATCCAGGAGGTTGGTAGAGGTTTCTCCTGGGGGCCAGCAGGAAAGGCCCACTTTTCATCACAATGCGCAAACAAGTTCTTTTTGGTGCCTGCAAAAAGAATCAGCAATAATTTCGCTGGCTTGGAAGGCTCTGTCTCTTAATGATTCTTCCTGTTTTTCTAAGCCTGATCCAAGAGAATGAGAAAACAGCCTTAGTGAAGGTCAGCGGAGGTCAGAAAAGTCCCTGGAGAGGGCTGCTTTCAGGGAAGTGGAGCAGATAGAGGCCCACCTCTTCTGCCTACCCCCATCTCTGCCTACCTCTAGCACTGCTCCTTGACCAATCTAGCCCAATACCAGTGTATCAGTACTCAGCCCAAAGTCAATTCCATTCAATTAGACATTCGTTACTACTGATGTGTGTGCCAATGTGCTAGATGCCCCAGATGATGCCAGGATGTGATAGGGCCAGGGCCCTCCAGTTGCCCATGGTCTAAAGGGGAGGAGTCGCACAGTCACTAGAAGAGGAGTTACAATGCAGAATGCAATCAAGGGCATGAAAAAGAGATCTGCAAGAACAGTATGAATTTAGAGACGTCAGAGGTCAACATTTACAGAGAAGGGGACATCCGAATTTAAAGATGGATACGGGCTCCTCAATAAAGATGGAAATGAGCCATTCCAGGTGGAGGGAAAGCAGGAGAGACAGTACCGAGGGGAAGGAAGAGTGGATGCTCACGACAGAATCCAGGGTGACTGGAACAGAGGATATTTTGAAAGAAGAACCTGTGATGAAGGGGCTAGGAGGTCCAGGGGGGATTTTCATCCTCAGGGTCTTAGCCCTCCCTTTCCCATTTTAGATTCTGATAGTTGACCCTCCCTCCAATATGCATACACACACTTCCCTGACCTATCTTTAGAATTGTATCTGCAAAAACTATTCAAGATTATCCGTAGCAATTCATTTATTCCAGTCTTTTACCGAAACCCTAAGACATGTGAGGCACTGTACAAGCATAGGAAGTACAGCCAGAGATGAGACAGGCAAGTTCCTGAGCACTGGACAAACCATCAGCAAAGTGAGAGGGTAGAAAGAACGTACAAACAGGAAAGTCTTGGGTGCAAACATATGCTGTGTGTCATGAACAAAAGATTTCATGTCTCTGAGCCCTGGTTCCCTCCTCCTTCGTGGGGATAACTATACTTATTCCACAGGGTTACTATAGAAATGAACCTGTGGGGAAAGAGCTTCACACTGTGTTGGGTACACTGTAACATTCACTACCCGTGTATTCTTTATTCAGCCAGAAAGAGAGGCGCCTGGAATACCAAATCTCCAGGGTCCCTTTCAGCTCTGGTATTTGTCTTGGGCAGTTCTAAGACACTGCGGCACCTGTAACTATGCCCACTGACCAGGGTCCTGGCATATTCCAAGGAGTGAGGCTCCATCCCTCCCTGGGCAAGAAGCCTCCACCAGGGTGGCCTGAGATGAGGCCAGTGGATCGGGCACCCAATAATCAGGCAGCCACCCTCCTTGGATGTGGCGCCGGCAGGCCAGGCAGTGTTCTGGCTGCGTAGCTTCCCTGACCGGCTTCCACAGACCCGTTGCCATGACAGTGAACCCCAAGGGGCACCCAGGAGTAGCCAGAGCTGAAGAGGAAGGTTCCATTGATCGAAATCCATCTGACAGCCTTGATTGATTTCAGGATCCTAGCGTGAGAACAAACAATAACAATTCAAATCTACTGAGTGTTTTTTTCGATGCAGACAACCCGTTAAGTGTGTTTTTCTGATTCTCTCATTTCATACTCACAATGGTAACGTGAAATAGGAATTCTCCTTTCCACTTAATGAAATGAGAAACTGGGGGTCAGAGAAGAAAATACCAATGTCACCCATGAAGTAAGTGGTAACACCAAGACACACCTGTGGCCCCCAGCCCCAGGGATGTATCACTCCAAAGATCCTGTGCTTTTTCACAAACCACAGTCTTCCCAGCCACCTGAGCCTCCAGGAAAGTTGATGCCACTTTCCCCCCTTGCCTGAGTATTCCTCAGAGAATCGAGGGGGCCAACGGGGACAGCTCCATAGAGCTAGGTCTCTTAGTGATTCCTCAGGGACAAGGCCAGGTCACCCAGATGATGGGCTACTCAGACAGATGCCAAAAATATGTTCTGGGACTTTCCAGTGCAATCCCAATTTCAAACATTCTGCTTGTTTTTCTAAAGAACGAAAATTTCAACATTTTGCCACCAAACCAATGCGTCTCTCAAATCAGCTGTTAAATCTGGAAACAGCACAATATTTGACATCTGTCAGACCCTGTCACAACATTTGGTTCTAAAGAGCAGGGTCCGAGCACAGTCCCTGTATTTTGATGCAAGGTAGCAACTCACAAACTCTGGCCCTGGATATCCTTCTCTGCCCTGCCAGAAGGAGGATATCCAGGGACCAGAGGACATCAGCCCTTTGCCTAACCTCAGCAGCTGGGGAACTTGCAGAAAGAACAGCTTGGCATTCCTTCCCTGCCTCTCACCCCGCTTCCTATGGCTGCTGAACTATTGAGCCCAAACTCTGGGAACACATGACATGGGAAAATCCAGCTGGTCTCTGTGGCCCAGACATCTGGTTTCCCTAACCCCAGGCAGCCAGCTGAGAGAGGAGACAGCAATGCAAGGATGCTTGGGAAAGCCTTTGGAGGGACCTCTGCCAAGTCGTCTCCCTCCTGAACAAACACATGTCCCACTATCTAGGGGTCAGCAGAGCCATGTTTATATATGCTCAGACCATTCAATGGATTAATTAATTAGCTCCCTGGGTGGCCTTTGACCACTAAAGCTTCATCCCTGGGGGCCTCAGTTTCCTTATCTATAAAATATAAGAATTAGCCAAGTTGATGTCTAAGGTTACTTCCTCACTATGATTTCAGCATTCTACTGTAGAAGAACAGGACGAGCATGGACAGAATTTGGTTCTAATACTGTCCCTGCTCTGCCAGCATGGGAAAGTCCCTTCCCATTTCTAAGCCTCAGTTTCCTTGGGGAGTCCAGAGCTGTGTTATCTCAGAAATGGAACACACCTTAACACACCCTCTCCCTGATCATCTGCATGCACCATAACCCAGCAGACCCCATCCCGGCAGCTCCATTGCCACCTACTCAATCCAGCTGCCTGCTCCCACCTGGACCACTGCAATAGCCTCCTAACTGGTCCAGCAATATGCACCGCCCCTCCCCCATCCCTATCCTGGCAACTACCAGGGTGAAGTGCCTTTTCAAAACACAGATCACCCAGCGCAATGGCTCATGCCTAGAATCAATCCCAGCATCTTAAGAGGCTGAAGGAGGAGGATTCCTTGAGCCTAGGACTTTGAGATCAGCTGGGACAACAGAGATGGTTGTAGAGATCCCATTTCTACCAAAAAAAATTTTTTTATTAGCCAGGCATTAACAAGCATTAGCTGCTTGCCTGTAGTCCCAGCTGCTCAAGAGGCTGAGGCAGGAGGATGACTTGAGCCCAGGAGGTCAGGGCTGCAGTGAGTCATGCTCATGCCACTGCACTCCAGCCTGAGCAACAGACCCTATCTCAAAAAAACAAACAAAAAAAAGACATAAGATCATATTAGCCTGCTGCTGGTATGGGTTTCCATTGCTTTTAGGGTAAACAACAGTGCAGGCTGTGAGACCCTCATGGCTAACTCGGCCCACCCCTCAGCACCGAGTCTCACCACCCTCACCCTCCCTTCCTCGATGTACACAAGCACAGAGCTCTTGGCCTTCACTTCATTAACGGACAAACTTCCCAAGCCCCAACCTTTGTTCATGTTATTTCTTTGTTTAGAATGCTGAACTGCTCCCTCTCTATCCCACTTCCTTCTTCAACTTGTCCATTTTTTCCCTTCCTAGATTTCGCCTCAGGCATCCCTGCTCAGAAATCCTCCTGGGAACTCACAGGGCTAGCTCAGATTCCATGCATAGACTTTCCCATCAGAGTGTAGCCTTCCCTACAGAGCATTCCTGCCCGTTTCTGAGGACATTCAGGATGTTTTCTCTCATGCGTGCTCATCCCGTAGTCTACATGCAATAAACCTTTTCAAGATGAGCAGACAGAGCTGAATGTTCTGCCTTAGGAAGGCCCTGAGGGAATGATGGCATCTTTTCCAACAACTCCTGGCAGAGACCAAGACTAAAACAGGTCTGATCTAAGACTTTCAGGCTCCGGAGGAGACATCATCCTGCTGACTGCTGGAAAGCTCTGCCCAAGGCAAGCTTGAGACTGTCAGTTGTTGGCTGTGCTCAGAGTTCATTCCAGCAGAGGGTGCTCAGAAGTCCACCCTACAAGCCTCTGAGCTGGCTGCCCTCCCAGCCAGCAGGCAGCCCAGGGGGAACGGCTCCAGAGCATCAGACTGGGAGGAGAGCCGAAGGCTGTACTGTGGAAAGGCAAGATGACTAGTTACATTCTTCTTTGCAAATGTCTTAAAGTGCCCTTTCCTCCACCTTCTCCCCCCACTGACTTGTGCGGGTCCTTTATGTGTGCATAGGCCTCCTCCTTCAGGAAGCCTTCCTGCACCACCCCTGCTGGACAAAGGTCCCTACATCAGTGTTTCCATGCCCGCTGGACATCCCAGTGGCACTGTACACTACACTGAGAAAACGTGTTTCCACACCTGTCTCCCCAGCCAGGCTGAAGGCTGCCTGCGGGAAGCAACATAGTCTTTTTCATCTTTTATCACCAGCACCCAGTGCCTAGAACACAACTAACACTTGGGAAAACTCTGTCATTTTATAGATGAGGAAAACAAGTTCCAGGAGAAAGAATGACTTGTCCCCCAGGGTCACATGAGTCACTCACTGGCAGGGCCAGGAATCTAACCCACGTCTACTACTTCAAGCTGACACCTTCCGGTTGCATCCCTGCCTTCATGAAGGGATGGGAATGAATTTACGATGGGATTCATTTATGATTCTGTGGACAAGAGCTTCCAGTGACTCTCTGGGGATGCCTAATCACCTGTTTCTTTATAATGAAGGCTCCAAAAGCAAGATCCCAGACTCTCCCATGGGGAGAGCACCTGTAGCCTATGGCATGGCCTGCTCAGCAGCTGGAGAAGCTGACCCTATTCAGTACCAAGATTAATGAAGGATCCAGCCTCAGTTCCAGCAGGAGGTGAGCACACGATGGCAATCCCTCCCTGAGAGTTACGGTTCCTCCCCGCTCCCTACCTGCCGCTGATGCTTTCTGAGAGTCAATCAGCATTTAGTAAATGTGTCGTCTCATTCAGTCATTCAACCCCAGACC
Source organism: Saguinus oedipus (assembly GCA_031835075.1). Taxonomy (NCBI): domain Eukaryota; kingdom Metazoa; phylum Chordata; class Mammalia; order Primates; family Cebidae; genus Saguinus; species Saguinus oedipus. Next base: position 60,315,539 of record CM063178.1, on the reverse strand, counting down.
ATAAGTTTCTTGAAGTCAGGAAGTGTCTTAACTTTGGATTACAGAATGTATTATTCTAAAGGCCCTTTAGGATTCACCTGGTTCCAGCTTCTCTATCTACACCTAGGAAATGGGGTCCAGAGGGTGAAAGAGACTTGCCATGTGAATGACTGCAGAACCAGGGTCTCGGCCCTGCTCCCTGGCATCTCACACTGATCTCTCTGCTTCGTATCTCTGGACTCTGGCCCTGACAAGAAGCCTCCTTGGATCCCTTCCAGGCCCAGAAGCAGGACAGGTTCCTGTGAAGGTGTGTCTGTCCATTGATGGGACAGAGCCTGTCAAGACTCAAACCGCAACGCTGATCACCTCACTTCCCTGTTGAAGGGCTTCAGTGGCTTCACCCCACCCTTCATATGGAGTTTATCCTTCCAGATGGGTCCTCCGAGACCCTGGCTCCTGGTGTCCTCTCCAGGCACAGGCCCTGTCACTCTGGGCCGCAGCTCCTCACCCAGCACTTCCCAGCTTCTTCCTTACCTTACCAGCTCATCCAGGGCTGTTTCCCGCCTCCTCACCTGGTCAACTCCTGCTCTTCTTTCAGCTGAATGCCCAGCCACCTCCTCCATGAAGCCTTCCCTGGTGCTCTCCCACCCCACACACAACCTCCAAAGCACCCTTGACTTTCAGATTTCCATTCAGCTCACTGTGCTTGCTTATCCTCTCTCTCTCTCTCTCTCTCTCTCTCCCTCTCTCTCTCTCTCTCTCTCTCTCTCTCTCTCTCTCTCTCTCTCTCTCTCTCTCTCTCTCCTCCACCCAACCACAGACTCTCCTAGCCTGGAACAGTCTCTCTCTCCCCATCATTGATGTACTTGCAGAGTCAGGCTCTGTCATCAGCACTCAGAGGATGTTCAACAAATATTGTAAGGGTGTATGATTGATAAGTGGAGACCACATCCCTTTATGTGTCCTGCTCCTTGACTCAGTGGAACCACAGAGACCACTAAGCATAGACCCAGGAGATAGCTCCAGCTACAGCAGGGACAGTGATAGAACAGGAGCAGCTCATAGAGAAGCCTCTAACCATCTGCCCCACAGGAGTGTCTGTCCAAGAGAGGTGATGTGCATCTCCATATCGGTCCAGGATGCATGTAGAGGGGGAAGTCTTCATCTCCCTCTGATCCCCGGCTGCTACTTCCTGAACCTCCTTATGGCTAAGGGGCCAGCAGGCGGACGGTGAGGCTGCCACACGCCCCCACTCCTAGCACATATCCTGTCGCTACCTCTTCTGGCAGGATGTTATTGCAGAGTCCGGGGCTGTTATTGTCAGGAGATGGGCTTCCTGAGCTCATTAAAGGGCCTCTGTCCTTTCTCCAGGACCAACCCCCCTTTTCCTCTGTCCCCCATCAACACTGAGAGAAAGGGGCCCTGGGGCAACTCCAGGTGGAACATCACAGCTCCCCTTCCTCCCTCTCCTTCTCTCCTTGGCTTGCTGATGACTGTGATCACAGATGGCCACAGTTCCTATTTGAGTATCTTTGTGTGCCTGGACATTAACAGCCATTGACTAATTCAGCCCTCATAGCACTCATTTTTCATTTTATTCTCATTTATACGGTACACATATACAGTATTCATGTATACAGCATACACATATTATTCTATTATACAGTAGAACAAGCTGGGGCTCAGAGAGGTTACATGATGTGGCCAGACTCACATAGCAAGAAGGAAAAGGAACAGCAATTCCAACACAGTTCTTCCTGACTCCATCACCCTTTCTCTTGCACAACCCAGCTACTGCCATGAGCTAGTTTTCGTTCCATGGAAGTGGAGAATTGCAGTGAACTAGGGGGAAAAGGCCTTCCCAGGAACCAGCATTTCCCTACAGGGAATCTAGAGGTCACAGGATCTTCCTCATCCTCGGGAAAGAACTAGAACTAAGATGTAAGAGTGAAATAACTCCCATCTTGTGTTTGCTCAGGCCTAACAAAATCAAAACACTTCCACCCCTGAAGGAGAGAAGCCATTGGCTCTTCATCATTCATGAGACAAGGCACAAGAAGGATGAATATAATTTAAAACCGGAAATAATAAGCTGAATTTCTCTTAAGTGATTTTGTGTTGACAGGAGCAGAAACACAGCGGCTAAGAGAAGGCAGCTTGGTTACTACTAGCTGGGTAATCCTGATACATCACACCTACTGGGGACCTCATTTGCCTAATCTGGGAATCAGGAATAACTACCCCCACCATGCAGAGTTTACTACGTGAATCCAATATTCCATGTCCATGAAAGTGCTTTATAACGTGAAGCATACCCTGCCTCACAGATGTGCTGAAAAGTTAAACACATTGATACATAAAGCACTTAGCACAGTGTTTGGAATTCAAGTGCTCAGTAAATCAATGGCAGCTGCTACTTTGTAGCAAGTTATCATTTCCATTAGTGCATTTATTGTTCTGCTGAAGTCCCGTATTGGCAGTCCTGCAGCACAGCAGACTCTGGGTGAGGAGGCAGACTGGGCCTACCCCATGAACAGCAAGAACCCTCCTGACTTCCACACCCAACAGCTAGAGCCATGCGCCATGAAAGAGCAAAACCAGCACCTCCATATCACCTAATAAAACATAGAGACAGGCCAGGCACAATGGCTCACACCTGTAATACCATCACTCTAGGAGACTGAGGCAGGAGGGGCACCTGAGCCCAGGAGTTCAAGACCAGCCTGGGCAACACAGTGAGACCCTGTCTCTACAAAAAATATATAAAAAATTAGGCAGGTATGGCAGCACATGGCTGTAGTCCCAGCTACTCAAGAGGCTGAAGCAGGAGGGTCACTTGAGCCTATGAAGTGTGGGCTGCAGTGAACTATGGTCACATTACTGCAGCCTCGAAGACAGAGTGAGACACTGTCAGAAAGAGAGAGAGGAGAGAGAGAGAGAAAGAAAGAAGACAGACAGACAAAAGATTCTTAGAATACAGATGTGATGGGAAGAATAGAGCTGCCTGCAGTGGCATTCTCTTCGTTACCACCAGAGAGTTTACTACTGGACACTTATCTGATGCCTAAAGAAACAAAAGTCTTTACCTGCGTTATCTCAATCAGTCACTACCACATCCCTAGGAGATCAACTTTGAGAAGTTTAATGACTTGCACAAGCTCACTTAGTGGTATTAGTGAACCTCGAAATGACTCCAAAGACTACTTTCTTAAATACTCAAGTCAGACCCAAAGACCAGTCCATCGCTTACTGGCTGTGGCTCGGGACGAGGTTTGCTTGAATCTTCATTTTCCTTGCCTATGACATAAGTACAGCTAAAACTCCCCTTGTAGGACTGCTGTGGCCATTAGGGTCTTGTGGCCACAGCCCCAACACAATGCCAGACCAAACTGGTGCCTGGTTCTTCTCTTCTTTAGGCTACATCAAATTTTCCCAAACATGCTTGACCATAAGAACTGTTTGATATGCTGAATAAAAACAGATTCCTGAGATCTGCCCCAGACCTGCTGAATTAGAATTCTTAGAAAATGGTTCCCAAGAGTCTGTATTTTTTTAGAAGTCTCTCATGCTCCTAATTCCTTTTTTTTTTTACTTTATTTTTTATATTATACTTTAAGTTCTGGGGTACATGTTCAGAACATGCAGGTTTGTTGCACAGGTATAAACATGCCATGGTGGTTTGCTGCATCCATCAATGGTTATCTACATTAGATATTTCTCCTAACGCTATCCGTCCCCAATCACCCCACCCCCTGCTATCCCTCCCCTAGCCCTCCACCCCCTGCTATCCCTCCCCTAGCCCCCACCCCTGACAGGCCCCAGTGTGTGATGTTCCCCTCCCTGTGTCCATGTGTTCTCATTGTTCAACAGCCACTTATGAGTGAGAACATGCCGCATCTGGTTTTCTGTTTTTGTGTTAGTTTGCTGAAAATGATGATTTCCAGCTTTATCCATGTCCCTGCAAAGGACATGAACTCACTCTTTTTTATGGCTGCATAGTATTCCATGGTGTATATGTGCCACATTTTCCTTATCCAGTCTATCACTGATGGGCATTTGGGTTGGTTCCAAGTCTTTGCTATTGTGAGTGCCACAATAAACATATGTGTGCATGAGATAAGCTTGAGACACGGTGGGCCAGTGCTGGCTACACATTAGAATCACCTGGGAGAACTTCTGAAAAATCCCAATGACAGACCTCACTCAAGACCCATTGACTTAGTAGACTCTTGGAGGTGAGCCCAGCCAGGCATCAGGACTTTGCCAAAGTTTCCAGATGATACCAACGTGCAGCCACAGGGAAGAACCACTGTGTTAAGCCAATGCTGTTCACAAGAATTCTGTGCACTGATGGAAACATCCCATGTGGTAAGTACCAGCCACATGTGGCAATAGAGCCCTTGCAATGTGGCCAGTGCCACTGAAGAACTAAAATTTTGATTTTATTTAATTTAAAATAATATACATTTGAATTTGCATAGCTACCTGTGGCTATTGGCTACTATATTGGACCACTGCAGCTCTAGACCCAGGAGTGTACACTGCCCTCTAGGTCACAGGCAGGGACTGAAGAATGGAGAATGAAAATGAGGGGCTCTCCGCATTCCATAAAAGGGGTGGGAGGCATGTTAAGACATTTCCTTGGAAATCAAAATGTTTTCATGGGCTCTGAGATAACAATTAGTCCTGACGGCCTCTTCCATTTGGTGAATTCCCACCTGGCCCCTTACTTGGCTCAACTGAAGAAGGAAAACACCCATCTCCAGGAGGCTTCCAACAGGAGCCTTGAAGTTGCAGGAAAAGCCAGGGGGCAGGCTGAGGAGGCTAGCTTCTATTTTAAAGACGTCTTCCTCTTTGGAATAAGCTCCATCCTCCAATGGTGCAGACAGGGCAAAGGTTGTGACTGACATTGTGTTGCTGGACATTAAACAGCCTCCGAGGTCACCCGGCAGCTGGTGGGCATGTCCTGATGGACGGCTCTTAATCAGGCTCACCCCTGCCCCTGGAAACCTTGAGGTCCTGGGGGTGGGGGGAGAAGAGGGAGGCCAGCTGTTGGTGATCACCAGTTGCTTTTCCCCTCCCCCTCCACCTTCCCTGCCCCTCTGTGTCACCTCATCCTGCAATGCCCTGTGATGATGGATGTTTGTGAGTTAAATGGATGGGCAGGCAGGGAGTGTGAGTGCAAGCAGCAGACCACCCGGGCAACAACTCAAGAAGCTCTGCTGGGTTTCTTCTCCCTGGTGTGAGCTCGTTCCTGGATGACAAGCTGTGATTTCCAACCAAATGTTTTCTTACAGTCACCACACCTATTGGTTTTCTCTCCCCTGGGAAAATCCTCAGTGGGGTTTCGGAGGGGTCATCTTACTTAAGCTCCATTAGGGTGATGAGACTTCAAGACCGGGGTACAGGGTCAGGGAGGTAATACAGAACTGCAGAGGAAGGCCCCCAAGCCTCTGAGCCCAGTAGCTTCACCCGTAACGTGAGATAGCAACACCCACTTAACATGGTAGTTGTGAAAATAAAACCAGATGATGATGAATAGACGAATGTCGCTGGCAAGCGGCAGGGGTACTCAAGGCGGTTCACCCTCGAATAACACAGCCTGCCTCTCATGCCTCCCCTTCCACCTCCTCCACCTCTTCTGCCTCTGTTATCCTCGAGACAGCAAAATCAACACCTCCCTGCCTCCTTCTTTCTCCTAAGAATGTCCACTCTTTCAGCTTCCTTGAGTCACGCTGGAAGAAGAATTTGTCTTGGACCACAGATAAAATACACTAACTGGGCCAGGCGTGGTGGCTCACACCTGTAATCCCCACACTTTGAGAAGCTGAAGCAGGTGAATCACCTGAGGTCAGGAGTTTGAGACCAGCCTGGCCAACGTGGTAAAACCCCGTCTCCACTAAAAAACAAAAATTAGCTGGGCATGATGGTGGGCGCCTATAATCCCAGCTACTTGGGAGGCTGAGACAGGGAATCACTTGAACCTGGGAGGGCAGAGGTTACAGTGAGCCGAGATGGCACCATTGCACTGCAGCCCAGGTGACAAGAGCAAAACTCCATCTCAAAAAAAAAATAAATCAAGAAAATGCAATAACACTAACGAAAGGTGATGGGCTTTTTAAAAAGTCACAAAAAAAGTCTTCTAATGTTTTAAGAAAGTTTATGAAGCTGTCCCAGGCCCACGGAGCCGCAGGCCCTAGGTTGGACAAGCTTGCTCTATTTGATGGGAAGCCCACCAGGATAAGACTTCAATGATGATCCACTTACACTTAATGAAGAGTAAACATATTTTATTTCCTTGTGGTTTTCTTAGTAACATTTTTCTTTTCTCTAGCTTCCTTTATTGTAATATGGTATATAATACATATAACATACAACTATGTGTTAATGTGTATGTTATCCATAAGGCTCACCATCACCAATAGGCTGTTAGTGGTTTTCGGGAAGTACAAAGTTATACACGGATTTTTGAGGGCACATTAAGGTCTGAGCTTCCCTAACTGTTCACTAGGATTTCTTTGTCTTCACCTTGCCCTTTTTCCTAAATTTTCTCTTAATATTTCTCAACCCTAAGCTGTGACCTTTGACCCCTGTGGATTTGTTACCCTAAGAAAATCCCCCAAACACCCTAACAAGCCCCAGTCCGGAATGGACCACACACAATGGGAATGGATTCCCCACCTAGACTTAGCCAACACTCCAGCACCATTTTCTCTACAAACCTTTGGTTCCACTCAAGAAGCATCTGATGCATGTTACTGAACCTCACACATGGGGTGGGACAGAAAGGCAGCCATAAAGTCAGTAGGACACGTACCCTACATTCAAAGAACTCCTACTGGTGACAAAAACACACAACACCAACTGACAACATCAGGTTTTAAAGTACTGTTCTGACTACTAGCTCTTGAAACAACCCAATGAAGAGCACGTGGAGATTAGATGATAATTCCCATGTTCCAGATGAAGAAATTGAAGTTCACAGAGTTGAAATGTTTTGCTTAACTTCACAAGTAGTTGATGTACAACCATGCCTCAAAGTCAGATTTTTTACTTCAAATGATAATTTGCATGCAAAGCACTCGTAAGAGGAACTGAATTATTGATGAGCATTTTTCATTATTGTTTATCCAAATTCCATGCCCTTTCCAACAGAAGGGAAAGAGTGTGCATTTTAAAAACAAACAGGCTGTGATTAATTACAGAGGTGTTTAAAGAAATCAGATATTCAAGGAACTATAGTCATCTTTTTTTTTTTTTGAGACAGTCTCATTCTGTCGCCAGGCTGTAGTGGTGCAATCTCGGCTCACTGCAATCTCCACCTCCCAGGTTCAAGAGATTCTCCTGCCTCAGCCTCCCAAGTGGCTGGGACTACAGGCATGAGCCACCATGTCCAGCTAATATTTTTATTTTTAGTAGAGATGGGGTTTCACCATGTTGGCCAAAATGGTCTCGATCTCTTGACTTTGTGATCTGCCAGCCTCAGCCTCCAAAAGTGCTGGCTCACAGGCGTTAGCCACTGTGCCCAGCCACCATATTCATCTTTTAAGGACCTTGGTAATGAATGTGGGTTGGGAAAGCTTTTGGAGACTTGATAGTTTGAAAAAGGGTAGGACTTGCATGGGGAAAGAGAAGAATAAGGGCCTTCCAGACAGGGGGTCCTGAAGTTAGCATGCACATTTTACCAATTTATACAACCCAGCCACGAGGCCAAGTATTGAAGATCCAGAAATAAATAAGACAAGGTTGCTGCCCTGGAGGAAATTATAATACAAAGCTGATGCTGTTCTATGGGACTGTCAGGGGGGATATCCAGGAAAGTGGGCAACTCATCCTCAGATACTGAAAGGGCCTTGAACGGCAGTCCAGGGAATTTGGAGTTTATCCTGCAGGCAATGGGTTGCAAGGAGGACTTTTCCTCCAACCCCTTTGTTCTGGTCTTGGGCAAAGGGTCCGCCCATGACACAGCCTCACTCTCCTCCTTTAGCTACCTCATCCCCCTACCCCCACCCACAAAGCTCATTATTCTCTAATCAGTTCAGAAAACCACAAGACAAGGCAGATAAATCTGGACCTTGGTGCCACTTCTCCTTCCCCTCCCCCAAGCCTTTGTTCCTCCCTTTGTCTGGAGATGAAGCCTCCCACCCACCCACCGGCTGGAGCTCCGAGGTCCCTCCCTTCCCAGCCCCTCCTCCCTCTCAAGCCCCACTGCAAATGGGCTTTATGGTTTCCATGGAAACCAGAGAGGCCCAGCAGCCAGGGGGTCTTTCGCAAAAACACTATTTGTGCCACCATTTGGGGTGGAGGAGACAGTGTGAAAGTGCGAAAACAACTTATAAATGCCTTGCCCATCATGCTCTCGATCTGGTTTGAGGGGAGAGAGGAACTGAGTTCATTTCCACTTCAAAGGGCTTTGCTGGGTTAAGTCCAAACTTGGCCTGGCAGCCCTAAAGGAACACACATATGCACATGCACACGCGAGTGGGCGTGCACGCGCGTGCGCACACACACACACACCCACACAATCACACTCACACAAACACACACTCATATACATACCCACACAGCCACACTCACACATACACACACACACTCATAAACACACCCACATAGCCACACTTATACAAACACAAACACACACACTAATATACACACTCACACAACCACACTCACACAAACACAAATATACAACACATATACACACCCACACAGCCACACACAAACACAAACATATACACACACGTACATATCCACAGCCACACTCAAACACAAACACGCACACATTCATATACATATTCACACAGCCACACTCACACATACACATACCCACACAACCACACTCACAAACACAAACATACACACACATATACATACCCAAACAGCTACACTCACACACATACACACACTCATATACATACCCACACAGCCACACTCGCACAAACACAAACATACACACTCATACGTATCCACACAGCCACACTCACACAAACATACACTCATATACACACCCACGTAGCCACACTTACACAAACACAAACATACACACACTAATATACACTCCCACACAACCACACTCAAACACAAACATACACACACACATATACATACCCACACAGCCACACTTATACAAACACACACTCATACATATCCACACAGCCACACTCACACAAACATACACTCATATACACACCCACGTAGCCACACTTACACAAACACAAACATACACACACTAATATACACTCCCACACAACCACACTCAAACACAAACATACACACACACATATACATACCCACACAGCCACACTCATACAAACACACACTCATACATATCCACACAGCCACACACACAAACACAAACATACACACACATTCATATACATATCCACGCAGCCACACTCACACACACACTCATACACATACCCACACAACCACACTCACACAAACACAAACATACACACACACATATACATACCTACACAGCCACACTCAAACACATACATTCATATACATACCCACACAACCACACTCACACAAACATACACACACATATACGTATCCACACAGCCACACCCAAACACAAACATACACAGACACTTTCACACATACACAAATCTACACTCACCAGCCCCAACTTTCCCAGGATAGCTGGGCTCAGTCCACTAAGAAAACACACCTCCCATTAGAACACCCTCTGTACATTCCCAGGATGTAAAAGCCCTTCCAATGACCACACCCTCAGGAGCCCCCAACCCCTTGTGCCTCAGCCCCATGGTCTTAAAACTGACAGTTGAAAACTTGCTTCTTGCCTCTTTTAACACCTGGTGACAGGAGAGTTACAGATGCTGCAGACCGAAAGTCCCCCAACCCTGTCGGCTTTCCTGTGTGTTCCCAGCAGAAGCCATCAATCCTGCTTAAAAAGACAAAGGATGGTGGGCACGTGATAAATGAGGACGGGAGAGAAACATTTCGTTTCCCACTTTGATGGGTCCCAGCCTGAAGATCCAGACCCTGGGAGTGTATTCAGGTTGGAAAGGCATCCTTCAAGTACCAATAATATTTTCAGGGTTTTGCAGATGCTAGACAAGGCAAAGCGGTGCAGGGGAATGAAAGTGTGCAGGCTCTACCTTTGTAATAAGTAACAGCATTCCAGATAGTACTCATCATTACAAGGCAGTCTGGAATTCTGGTGGCTGGTTCTGTTGTTTCACCTTAATTTTTCAGTAAATAAAATAAGCTAGGGATTAGTTCTCATCCAGCACAGTCTGCTTGGGAGACCAGATATTTCTCAGCATCAGGGAGTCGTTGGTGGAGAAACACAGAGGCCATGCCCCTTGAGTCCATGCTTTATGTAGGCCCCACCCAAACAGTACAATATTATAGTTGAGAAATCCTCAGGCCCTGGATCCCATCCACCCTCATTCAAATCCCAACTATCCCTCGCTGGCTATCATTTCATGTTTGGCAGGTTGTATCATCCTTCTGAACGTCAGTTTACTCAGCTGTATAATGGAGCTGATCACAATAGCCCCTGTGCCTCCCGGAATTAAATGAAAGTAAAGCCCATTAACTACTCTAGCTGAAGAAGCACCCAGCTTGGAAAGTGCTCAGTTGACTTTGCTGCTGGTGCTGCCGATGTTGCTGTTATTATTATCAGCAATGCCACCTAAGTCGAGAACAATTAGACCACAAAATATCACAGTAGAGCAGAGAAGGATAGCAAGGATAGTGAAGAGTCCAGGGCACCCTAGGAAACTCACTTGCCCTTTCCAGGTCTCTGATACATAAAGCTAAATGGAGCAGTGAGACCCAATGATCCTACATCACTCAGTGACTTCAAGAAGTACTCCAGAAGTAAGGGTCACAAACAACAGAAACAAAAACTACCAAGGAACCCATCAAGCTTACAGTTCGGCTGGAGACCTCCCACTCACCTTGGTTCTCCGCTGCCAAATTGTTTTCCGGAAAGCTCCAATTGCTCCTCCCTGTGCCTTCCCCTCCTCCCCGCCACTTTCCTCCTCCTGGGGAAGCAGAAGTTCCTGAGGGCCAGAGAGGAGGTCAGAGATCTCCACCGGTCTGGCCAAGAGCCACCCGGCGGCTTCCTGCCAGCAGCCTTCAGTAAGGGGCTGCCCACCCCAGGGAAACCCAAATAAAGTCACCTCTCCACACGAGAGTATTTTGCCCTTTAAGGAAAGATTGTATTTGGAGCCCAGAACATATTTATGGCTTCATGAAGATTTCATCCAACCTTTTACCGACAGAGTCAGCATCAAAGGGGCCCACCCAGGCCCGTTTGCTACCACTTTCATAGGCGGACCTAGGCTCGGATCCTGAATGCATGGTGAAGTCACTGAACTTTGTTTCTGATATGCCCTTTTTCGTTCGTTCTTCTCTTTTCTGCCTCCAATCCCACCCAAGTCTTCCACACCATGGCCAAGAACCCTTACAATCTAACCCCATTCAGTCTTTGCAAACATGAGGCTCCAAGTAATTATTCCAAATGACTATTTAATACAGCTTAATACATTTCCACCCTAGAAAAGTTTTAAAAAGATACCTAATAACCATTTGTGTGTCCAGAGTTTTACAGACATCTCATTTTATCCTCACAACAGCCTGTAAGCAGGTACAACTGCCACCTCTACTTGGCTGACACTGAGGCTCAAAGGTGTTCTCTAACTCATCCATGGCCGCAATTGCTGGTAAGGGAAGAGCTGACAATTCAGCTGAGGTCTCGATGAGTCCAAAGCCATATGCAACTCACGATACCACAACAGACCAAAAGACAGAGGAATTTCTGGCATCACTGGGTGTCTAAAGGGATCTGCAGGGACAGACATAAGTTTGAGAAATCTCCCTTAAAGAACTAAAGGTAGATCTACCATTTGATCCATCAATCCCATGAATGGATTTCTATTCAAAGGAAAAGAAGTCATTACACGAAACAGATACTTGCACATGTATGTTTATAGCAGCACAATTCACAATTGCAAAACTATGGGACCAGACCAAATGCCCGTCAACCAACAAGCAAATAAAGAAATTGTGGTGCATATATACATGTGTGTGTGTGTGTGTGTGTGTGTGTGTGTGTGTGTGTAAAATGGAATACTACTCAGTCATAAAAAGGAACAAAATAATGGCATTCACACCAACCTTGATGGAATTGGAGACTATTATTCTAAGTGAAGTAACTCAGGAATGGAAAACCAAACATCCTGTGTTCTCACTCATAAGTGGGAGCTAAGCTATGAGGATGCAAAGGCATAAGAATGATACAGTGGACGTTGGGGACTCAGGGGAAAGAATGGGAAGCGGGTGAGGGATAAAGGACTACATACTGGGTACAGTGTACACTGCTCAGGTGATGGGTGCACCAAAATCTCAGAAATCACCGCTAAAGAACTTATTCCTGGAACCAAACACCACCTGTTCCCCCAAAAATCTATTGGAATAAAAAAGAGATTTTAGGAATCTCTATCACACCGTGTAACTCAGCTCCCAAAACCTCCTTCTCATGGACCAGGTCTGGGTCAGTGCATGATTGAGGTGTCAGGCAGGACAGCCTCACCTCGCTCTAGGACACTTCCGATGGTAACAGTTAGCCACGTTTCAGCATCCAAAACGGAGAACGCACCTGACTTCCCAGCGATTTTAGGAAAGGAAGCCAAGGGATTTTGAGATACTAGGTAAATTTCCGACATTCCATTAGATACATAGGTGGATACGGAGAGAGACAGAGAGAGAGAATGAATATTGATTGAGAGTTTTCATGCCACAAGTTTCACGTCAATTAAAAAATAATCCCGTGGGACTCAGGAGCATGCCATGGTAAAACCAGCACAGATTTTACTATTAGGCAAACCCAGCTTTGAATTCTGGCATGGCCGTGTACTGATCGCATGACCTTGAGCAAATCACCTAAGATTTCCTGAACTTCAGTTACCTCTTCTGCAAAAATGGGATGATAGTATCTCCCTTTACAAAGTTATTCAAAGGATTTGGGATTGTTTGTGTAAAACACCTAACAGTGTGCTGAGAGTGGCAGATGTTCACCAACTAGATACATCCCAGGCTGAAGGGGGGGCCAAGAAGCACTTCACCCCTTCCATCCTTATCTCTCAAAGTCCAGGGCAGCTCCAAACGAGAGGCAGATATTTCCATCAAACAAAGCAGCTGCTCTGGATTTTCTAGAACAGGCCTCTGCCTCAGAGACCTTCATTGACCACCCATGTTTACATGGTTGAATGTTTACAGGGGAACATGCAGCCTCTCCTTGTGGTTCACGGAGCCCTTAAATCCCCCTCCAGCCTCCCCTCCTGCCATTTCCCACTCCCACTCACACACCTCCAGCCAGATCCTCAGTGCACCATTCACCAGACACAGCGTTCTGGGGCTTCGATCACACCGTTCCCACTTCCCAAAGTGTCCTCCTAGCCTTCCACCTAAAGAACTCCCTGTCATCCAGGGAAAATGTAGCACATATACACCATGGAATATTATGCAGCCATGAAAAACTATGAGTTCGTGTCCTTTGTAGGGACATGGATGAACCTGGAGACCATCATTCTCAGCAAACTGACACAAGAACAGAAAATGAAATACCACATGTTCTCACTCATAGGCAGGTGTTGAACAATGAGAACACATGGACACGGAGGGGAGCACTACACACTGGGGTCTGTTGGGGGGAATAGGGGAGGGACAGTGGGGGGTGGGGAGTTGGGGAGAGATGGCATGGGGAGAAATGCCAGATATAGGTGAAGGGGAGGAAGGCAGCAAATAACATGTGTGTACCTATGCAACTATCTTGCATGTTCTTCACATGTACCCCAAAACCTACAATGCAATTAAAAAAACAAAAAATCCCTGTCATCATTAGGAGCCCAACCTAAATCCATCAAGTAGAATTAACCACTACCTTCTCTGTGGTCCCATCACACTTTACAATGAATGGAGGAGAGGAGAGGTGTGGGTGAGGTATACAACTTGCTAAGTGCCCATGATGCACCAGGCACTAGCTACTCCACAGACTCTAACCCCCACATGAGCTAAGCCCTATTATCGCCACTCTGCAGAGGGGAATACTAGTTCACAGAGCCCAGCGTATGATCCTGAGGTCAAAAGGCTCCAAAGCCCCTTTCCCCTACTCACCATACCCCATGGACACATAGATATGGTCCTGTCTCCCACACTAGACTGAGTTTTTATAAACAGAGTTCATATTTTCATCATCTCTGAAACCGCCTATCCCCCTGGGCTCAGGCTCAAGCCCAGTCCCTGATCCCTAGCAAGCCCTGCTAACATTCAGCATGGACAGGGAGCTGCGGGGTCATCTGTCTGTTTATTAGAGAGACTGGATGGAAAGAATTCTGAATCACTGAGAGAGGGCATTTCCAGGTTCAATGTCTCAGCTTTCTCCATGGGCACCAGTCCGCTGCTGGAAGACTTTAACCTTCACAACCATCCACTTTCCGGGGCTTGAAGAAAGTCTTCTTGTATTTTTTTTAACTACATTCAATTTAAAGGGAACTTTAAATTTTTAATACAAAAAGCCCAAGTGTCCTGTGACCTCTGAGCTGGCTATCACACTTTGTAAAGAGAGGCCATGGGACCAGGAAGGACCACAGCTCAGCCAGGACTACACACCTTGGGGCAACTTTCCCAAAATCTAGGAACAAGGGTCCAAGGAAACCAACAACCTTGTGGCCAACCTTTGCCACATCTGTGGCACCCAAGCTTTTTTTAAAACAGACTCACTGTGTTTGAGGATCTTCCCACAGTCTGAGCACTACCTTCCAAGTTAGAAGCTAGAATTCACTTTCCCAGCCTCCTTTGCCACTCATGCTAGCAGTGGCCTGGGCTCCACCATTCATCACGTGTGAAAATTCACTTTGAAAGAAAACCACCTGACGATCCAGGAGCTGCATTTTGAAAGAAAACCACCTGAGGATCCAGGAGCCCATTTTCTGCCTAAGGAGGGAAAGTAGCAGAGAACCTTCAAGGCCTCAGCGATAGCAGCGGTGAAAGTTCTGGGGATTCAGTCCCAGGCAGAACTTCCCGGTGTAAGCAGAGAAGTTCTCCCTACTGAACACAGACAATTCATGGATGACTCTTTCCTGCAGCCCAATGCTCCAGAGAGACTGTCAGCTCCCTGAGTTCCTTTATCAAATTCGTTTTCTACATAAATAGCTGAGAGGGGTACTGTTGTTTACACCTAAGATGCCCGAAGGATGCAAACTTCATGCCTGCCAGCCTCACAAAATCAAACCAGATCGGACTGAATAAACCTCACAGCGATATCTGACCCCCCACCTAAACTGGGATCTCGTGTGCCTGGAACATGCTGAGTAGAAAATAAGTATGTGCTGAAATGCAATGAAGAAAAGCCACAAGACTCCTTGTTCACAGGTTTCACCTTGGACTCTGAGACCCTGCACTGAAGAAGGAAAAGGACAGTTTCCACCCCAGGTGCTAAATAAGTCTCTGCAGTGCAGTACACTGTCTTTGTGACTCAGAAGCTGGGTCTGAAGATCTTCTTTAGGAAGGAGTTTCCCAAAATGGTTGGAACAATGGCAGCATCACTAGAAAGACGTCTCTCACCTCCCACAGAGGCAACTTTGAGGGACAACATATTTTTGAATTTGCAATTTTGGAGTGTTTGCTAAAACGTCACTTCCATTATAGGGTGTCACAGAAAGCAGAGTCTCAGGAGAGCAGAGCTTAGTTCCAATTCTGCCCTCAACCGCCAATGTTGTTGAATTCTGTTTCCTTTCTCTGGGCCTCAGTTTCCCCATCTGTAAAATCAGAATATTGATCTTTGCTCCCGATTGCCTCTTTCAGGCTTTTTCTCCTTCAAAAAGCCGATTCCTCTGAAGCCTATGCTATTCAACCAGGGTGTCCAAGCACAGCTGTACAGGTTGGATAAGTAGGTTGCATCCTGACCAAGGATTCCCACCTGAGATGTAAGTAAAATCCCCACAAGCATCAACCTTAGGTGGGGCTGCTTCCACTGGAGGAAGGATTTTTTTTTTAATTTGTACAAAGGCATCCTATGGGCTAATCACGGCCCCAATTCCAGCTATTTTATGCCCTTGCCCTCCTCCTCACTGGGGTCATCCCACCCACCTCTTAGCCATCCTTCTTTCTTCACTGAAGACTTTAGGTCCTTGTTACAATCACGTTCACTGCCCTCTTTCTACAATAATTCTCACAGCTCCACCAGCCACTTGGTCTTGGTCTTCGATGTCTTTTACCCCACCAACCTTTGTCCTCACTCCACCGCAGCCGCCCACTCAACAGCCACACCACAGACCATGAGCTGGCCAGAAATGTCTATTTCCAAATCCTTCCCTTAGACTTCACTTTCAGTCCTTCCAGCTCACTTGCTCTGGTGCCCTCATTCCCACACTTCTGCCCCTTATCTTGACCACTAACCACAGACCTCACCACATACCCACCCTCCAGCAGCCACTTCCTGCCTTTGCTTCCTTCCTTACATAAATCAAATTCCATTGTCCTTCTTTATAATTACTCTCGCAAACAACCCCAGTGTCCTTGAGCCTCTCTCCTCTGTCACAGTCGCCTTGCAAAACCCCAATATCTGCTTATCACCTTCTCTGCGCTGATGCTGCAGCATGTAAATGCTGCCAGAGAACTTCACACAACCTGGCTAAGTGATTTTTACTTTGAATTCATGGACACAAATCTCAAGTGGAAAACTGGTGCTGGAAGCTTCCCTAGGAAGTTTTGCTTTTTCATTGCCCAAGATAATACTTTATCCCCCCCCAAAAAAACTTTCTAGACCCCTTTCCCTACCCCATGCTCACCTGATGACCTCATTTTACAATTCACTTAGAAATGGGAGGTCCAAACACTGCATGTTCTCGCTCATAAGTGGGTGTTGTACAATGAGAACACACGGACACAGGGAGGGAAACATCACACACTGGGGCCTGTCAGTGGGGGGCTAGGGGAAGGATAGCAGGGGTGAGGGGATAGGGGAGGGATAGCATTAGGAGAAATACCTACTGTAGATGACAGGGGGTGGTGACAGATGCATCAAACCACCATGTCACGTGTATATCTATGTAACAAACCTGCACATTCTGCACATGTACCCCAGAACTTAAAGTATAATTTAAAAAGAAAAAAGAAATGGGAGATCACAAAGCCAGGACTTCCTCATCTTCCCACCACCAAACTGTACCAACCTATCTGCTTCTTAACCCATCCTCTTCTCCGTCCTTTCTAGTTCACTGAAGAAAACGTCCTCTCTTCCTGGCAAAGGCTGACCCCTCTACATGTGCTCCTGCCTGCATCCTGTCTGTCTTTCTTGAAGGCTTTTCTCCTCCAGTCCTCCCTTCTCCACCAAAGCATAATTCTCTTTATGACTCATTCTTCCTCTCACCCTCACTCATCGACTTGGTCTTTCTTCGATCATTACCGCACACAGACATGCCATTGTATCTCCAATTTGTTAAAAGCCTTCTCTACCTATTGCCCATTTCCCTCCTTACCTTCCCAGCAAAACTGTTACCATTTTGGGCTGTTTGTTTCTTGTTTGTGTGTTTAAGCAGAGCCTTGCTGTATTGCCCAGGCTGGAGTGTAGTGGCACAATCTCGGCTCACTGCAACCTCCACCTCCTGGGTTCAAGTGATTGTCCTGCCTCAGCCTCCTGAGTAGCTGGGATTTCAGGTGTGCACCTCCATGCCTGCCAGATTTTTGCATTCTTAGTAGAGACGGGGTTTCACCATGTTGGCCAGGCTGATTTCAAACTGCTGACCTCAAGTGATCTGCCTGCATTGGCCTCCAAAAGTGGCAAAACTTGTTGAAAAGAGTTGTTTCCACAAGCATTCTCCAATCCTCCTATCAGCTCTTCAGCTCTCTGTAGTCTGTCTTCTATCAACACAACATATAGTCTGTCTCCTATGAACACAATTCATTGTAACCCCGGCCCATGTCACCAAAGACCTCTGTGTCACCAAATCCAGTGGACAGTGTTCTGGTTTTCTCTTATCTGACCTCTCAGTAGGATTCTTCACAGTTTCATCTCTGTGATGCTCAGATTTTTATCATCAGTCCAGACCTCTCTTCCATATGCATATCAAACTGCCTTCTCAACGTCTTCCCTTGGAAGTCTTATTAACATCTCAAGGATGATATGGTGATGTAGCTAAACCTCAGCTATTCTTTCTCCAGTCTTCCCCATCTCACTAATCGGTACCACCTTCTTCCCAGTTGCTCACGTCAGAAACTTTGGATAATTCCTTCTTTCTCACCCCCTCATCCACCCACTCACTCAAACCCAGGCGATCAGAAGTCCTGTTCATTTTGCATCAAAAATATAGCTCAAATCTGCCTCTCTTCTCAGTCGCTGTGGATACCACCCTAATGTGACCCACCAGCATCCCTCATCTTGGCCTCTGAAGTAGCTTTCTAACCCATCTCTGTGCTTTCCCTCCTACTCCCCCTCAACTCAACTCATTCTCTGTGCAACAGCTTGAGGAACAATTTTAAATTCAAATTAGATTGTGTCACTTTTCCGATGACTTCTCATTTCATTTAATAAAGTCACACTTCTTACCACAGCCTTCAAGGTCCTACATGACCTGGCCCCTTCTTGTCTCTCTTTGTCTCGGGCCATCCCCTGCCTGCCTTCCTGGGACTAGCCTTCCAGCTGCCCTGACAACCTTCCAAGAACCTACTATGATCTTTCTTGCTTCACGGTCTCTGCATTTGCTGTTCCCTGCATCTGGGACTCTCTCAGCTTCCTTTGCACAGAGCAGGCTCGTTCTCATTCTTCAGATGTCAATGGAAAGGTCACCTTCCAAGATGGCCTTCCCCAAGCACTTTTTCTGAAGTTGTACTCAGTGTTATTTTCTACCTCACATGTTATTTCCTTCATAGTGTGTTCCATAACTGGCCAGGTAATATGTTTATTTACGTATCTGTGTATTGTCTATCTTTCCCTACAAAAATGCTAAGCTATATATGGTCTATCTCATCACTATAATCCTGGTGGCTAGCTGAGTGTGTGGCACACAGTAAATGTTCAGTAAGTATTTGTTGAATGAATGAATGAATGAATGAGTCATCACGATTTGGCCCAGTCTAATCCTTCCTCCTTTGTTCCACATTCCCTTGTATGTATACCCTATACACAAGCTAGTCGACCTGCTCCTCAAACCTCCAATGCTCTTCCTTACGCTGTTGCCTTTGCTCACACTGTCTCCTCAGGCGGATGCCTCCTACCACCCCCATTCCACATTCAAGTTGCCAAAATCCTAGTCATCCTTCAAGGCCCATCTTCAACTCTAATGCCTGAGATTCCACCAGTAGCCATTTTTAGAATTATAGAATGTCAGGCCATATAGACAGTAGTTCAAAATTGCATTTATCATTTCAATTGCCCAGAGTGCTGCATGTAGAGGGGCTGTGAGTTCTGGGACCACTATCGTACCACAAAGGCTGTCCATGACAACAGGAAAGTGATGACTGCCTGATCTTTTTCAAGTTCCTCATGATACAGATGAGGAAACTGAGGTTGAAGCAGGTGGCACGACTTCCCAGAAAACACACTAAGTTGGAGACAGTGCTGAGAGCACAGCTTCCATCTCTACATCGCCAGTGTGGAATCATATCAGGCTACCTTTTCTACATCTCAGACAGAGAAACTAAGGCTCACATAGACTTAGAAGGTGACTGAGGTTGTGAATTTTTAATTTTATGTGTGTATATATATATATGTGTGTGTGTGAAAGATGTTATTTTTCATCTTTCTTTTTCAACAAACTTCTGAGCAGATTAATTTTGTATGCAGACTTCTGTCCATTTTTTCTAGTTTTGTTTTGACACTACCAAGATAAAAATATTTTAGATACAAGATTATTACCAACCACCACATTCCCAGAATTGTACACTTCCTCCTTCTTTGCACCGTCTTTTTAAATGCAAAGATCCTCCAAGTCTTCTGTGGTGGAAAGGAGCTCCTCAAGTCACTTTTCTTTGTAACAAGAATGGCAAACAGGAGAATGGGAGAAAATTAAAACCTATAGATTAATTCTTACATGCTGGAGATTGTGAGAGTTCCTTGCAAATTATTACCTCAGGTAACCTTCAAAATTGTCCTCTGAGAAAACTACTTTTAAAGCTATTCCATTTTGACAGATGTGCCTATCTTTGCTCCCCTGAATGTACTCTATGAACTAACGACATCCACCATTGTTGGAGGTCTTTAAGAAACAAGATGCTAGGGACAGCCTCCAGATCTGTTAAATCCAAATCTGTATTTTAACATCTCCTGGTGATTCTTCTTTACACAAAATCTTGGGAAGGAATAGTCTCTGTGACACAACCAAATAAGAGATGAATCAGGATTCTAATTAGGTCTGTCTGAGGACTAATACCCAGAATCTACAACGAACTCAAATAAACTAGCAAGAAAAAACAATCTCATCAAAAAGTGGGCTAAGGACATGAATAGATCATTCTCAAAAGAAGATATGCAAATGGCCAACAGACATATGATAAAATGCTCAACATCACTAAAGATCGGGGAAATACAAATCAAAACCACATTGCAATACCACCTTACACCTGCAAGAATGTACACAATCAAAAAATAATAGATGTTAGCACGGATGCAGTGAAAAGGGAACACTTCTGCATCACTGGTGGGAATGTAAACTAGTACAACCACTATGGAAAACAGTGTGTAGACTCCTTAAAGAACTAAAAGTAGATCTACCATTTGATCCAGCAATCCCACTACTGGGTATCTACCCAGAGGAAAATAAGTCATTATACAAAAGCAATACTTGCACACGTATGTTTTATAGCAGCACAGTATACATATATATGTACATATACACACACACAACATATGTATATATTTGTTTATATATGTAGTATTCTACTGTGTATGTGTGTGTATATATGTGTATATATGTATAATACTATGTATATACAAATATATACATATGTTGTGTATATATGCACATATATATGTATATGTACATATACAAATATATACATGTGTAGTATTCCATTGTGTGTATATATGTGTGTACATATATGTATATATACATGTGTGTATATACATGTATGTATATGTGTGTACATATATACACATACACATATACACACAATGGAATACTAATCAGCTATAAAAAAGAATGAATTAATGGCATTCACAGCAACCTGGATGGGATTGGAGACTATCCTAAGTGAAGTAACTCAGGAATGAAAAACCAAACATTGTATGTTCTCAGTCAAATAAACTATGAGGATACAAAGGCATAAGAATGACACAATAGAGTTTGAGAACTCGGAAAGAGTGGGAAGGGAGTCAGGGGTAAAAGACTACAAATCAGGTTCAATGTATACTGCCTGGGTGATGGGTGCATCAAAATCTCACAAATCACCACTAAAGAACATACTCATTTAACCAAATACGACCTGTTGCCCAAAAACCTATGGAAATAAATAAACAAATAGGTCTGCCTGACTGTACCCTTAGCAGAATGAACAGCCAGATACAAACATCATGGTTTTAAAGGAGACAGGTTAAGGCACCACTGATAGAAGTTGTACACATCTGTGGCACATCTGATTACCTGTCTACTCCAATGACCATCCCTTCCAAAGCCATCTACAATACAAAATGAGGAAACGTGGTGACATGGAAGGCAAACAGGCCTGAAAATCAAGAGAACCAAGCCAGCCAACTCAACCACTACTTAGCAATGGCCCAGTGTCCCAGGGTCCCACTTCCCTTGTCAGCCCACTGAGCTGCTCCTGACACCATCAGAGTAGAAATCACTTCCTTCTTCAGCCTGCAATGTCTATCTGTAGTCAATTCCTTTGGTAATTCCTGTGTTGCTTTTTCCAAGCATAAAAATAGCTCATTATTTGCAAGGCAAATAACCACCACCTTGCAGGGGCCCTGACAGTGCCCCAGCACAGAACTTGCAACAAGCTGAATCCCAACAATACTCAAGGGCTTCCAGGTCTCATCCCGGAAGCCAACTAACCACCATATTGGTGTGTCTATTTTCCTAAGGACAAGGGTTGCATCCATTATCTTCATTCCTGGCACGTCGCAGTGACAGTCCACAGACTCTGGGTCACTGGCCGGCTCTGCTATCAAAATCTTTTTTCTGCCAAAAATACCAGACCCAGTCCACATAGAGTAAAGCCTGGGTCTCTGTCTCCCGCTCTCTCTTTGAAACAGAGTCTTACTCCATCACCCAGACAGGAATGCAATCACGGGATCTCAGCTCACTGCACCCTCCACCTTCCTGAATCCCCCTCTTATCATCAGAGGTTGCTTCATCTGTATAATACAGGAAGACCTAGTGACCTTAGAGACATATTCCGGACCCAGAAGAAAGACTGCCAAATCCTCTTGGATGCCCTTAAATGTGGCCCAGCTTTTCTCAGGGAATGGAAGAGAAGTTTTCCTCAAATATTTTTATAGAGGGGGAAATCCAAGATTGTATTTTCTATTCAATCAGTACATCCCCCACCCTCATCGCAAGAGTCCTTCCTCCATGAACAGTGGATGTCCAGATGTGGATTCCCAGAAACTGTTTGACTCAGTGCCGCCTCCAGTTGGCTCACCAATAACTTCCTCAGGAAGCCAACCAGCTTTGCAAGCCATCTTCCAGCCAAAGAGACCTGGAGACATAGTTTCCAGCATGAACACCAAACTGGTCACCATAATGCCATAATTTGAGAAATTCTACTGAGAAGAAGATCAGAATAGCCCCTGGACCATGGTCCAGCGTCCTTTGTCCTGGCACTGGGTTCCCAGAGGGCAGCTCTTACAAGCCAGACCATTTGGTTTAATTGGGTCAGGCGTTAGTAATCTTAGTACTTATCAGTCCTAGAAGAGACAAAGCTGTGTCTCTTCTAGCATCAGTTCTAGCTTCATCTTTCTGGGCTATTTTAAAAGCAGTCAACTTGTTTGCTGTAAGCAAAAACCAGCTTTTCTCACCCTTTCTCCTGCATTTTCTTTATCCAGTTGTTTGATTATTTAAGCAAACATCTTTTAAGCACCTGCCACGTGCCAGGCACTGAGGATAAAAAAGATGCATAAACATACCCCTAGTCTAGAGAAGCTGCCCAGAGAGCAGAAGAGATGAGCAGGAATACAGAGCCCAGAGAGAGTGGCCAAGTCTGGGCTTTCCTAGAGACCTGTTCCCTGTGCTCAGGGGACAAGGGACTAGGAGTACAAGGCTGCTGGCCAAGTGAGGTACTTCAAGTAGGTTTGTGGAATCCATTTCTGATTATTCACTGTCCATGTAAGAAGCAGCCTCAAGTAGCAAGAGATATGCCATACAACTAAGTAGTAAAGTACAGAACAATATCAGGGAAGATGCTCACTGAGCACAAATAATCCTTTGTCTCATGTCCTCAGGTTTCCAGTTATTTAGGCAAGAAAATGCACCCTAGAGTGGCTTTGGAAGTAGGAGAACGCCAGACATTTATACCCCTGTGGAATTGAACGTGGACCTGTGTGATGAACCAGTGCACTCGCCCTGTCTTGTGACCCCTCTGTGGTGCAGACCAGAAGATGGGTGTTTGTCTCCACCACTTCCTGTACTTCCTTTGCAATGATGCTTACTGCACTTTATTACTGATTGTTAAACTTGTATATCACATATTGCTCTCTTCTCATGATATATGGACATAAAAAGATGTTTATACATGAGACAAAATACCTGATGACCAATACTCCTCCAAACCATCAAGGTCATCAAAAACAAAACCTGTGAAACTTGTCACAGCAAGAGAAGTCTGAAACGTGACGACTAAATGTGATGTGGTATTCTGCATGAGATCCTGGAATGGAGAAAGAACATTAGCTAAGAAGTGAGGAAGTCTAAACAAAGGATGGACTTCAGTTCATAGTAATGTATCAATAAGGTTCATTAATTGTGGCAAGCATGTCCTGCTAATCTAAGATGCTAATAATAAAGGAAATTGGGGGTGGAATATGTGAAGACTCTCTGTATTCTATCAGCAATTTTTCTGTAAATCTAAAACTCTTCTGAAATAAAAGGTTTATTAAGAAAACCTCAAATGATCTTCAAGCACCTTTGTGCCCTCCTTTTCCCAGCTGGTGGC
This sequence comes from Saguinus oedipus, assembly GCA_031835075.1. NCBI lineage: Eukaryota > Metazoa > Chordata > Mammalia > Primates > Cebidae > Saguinus > Saguinus oedipus. The sequence goes on along the minus strand of CM063178.1, from coordinate 60,291,431 downwards.
TCATGATGGATCTGACTCTCCACTTGTCCTGTGTATTCCCAATAAGAGACTTCCTCTCCTTTCCAAGCCTAGAGTCATAGAACACACTGTTGCCTGGCGGTGAGAAACCCGAGATCTAGTCCCACTTCTGCCACCATCCTGCTGTGTGACCATGTGTCAATCATTTCCACCTCCCAACCATGGGCCTCAGTTTACCCTTCTGTTCAATGAGAAAGTAAGACTAGAAGGTGCTTCTGATTGTTCCATGAAGGCAGGAATGGTGTCTGGCTCACGGCAGCATCTCCAGCTCCTACCATAGTCCCAGGCACATAGCAGACACTGACTAAAAAATAGCATTCAATGCATAAATAAATGATCATTGCTCTGATATTCCCAATACTCTAACTAGAAGTTGAAACTTCTAGAGTCAGCCCAGCATCTCAGAACCTCCTTTTTTGTGCACTTGATTGTAAGCTGCCTGGGTCATGTCTTTGTGTCTGTGTCCAGCATTGTGCATGGAGACTTTATGAGCATTTAGGCAATGACTGAGAAGTGCTGGCCCTGCCAGATGAGGCCCTGCAAGTGTTGAACTCCCTGGAATGCAGACAGTGGTGCCTGCTGAGATGGTGGGGAGGTGTGGCACATCTAGGTCTTATCACACTGGGGGTCATCCGGGCTTCTGGAGGTGGAAAGGATCTTCCCATGGGATCTATCATCCCCTTCTTAAAAAGTTCAGAGTGAATTAGGAGCCCCTGGGAGATAACTTAAAGGAAGACAGCTGAAACCTAGGGAGGGAAGAAACTTGCAGAGAAAGAAAAGAAAAGAAAGAGAAAGGAAGGAAAAAAAGAAAGGAGAGAAAAAGAGAAAGAAAGGAGAGAAAAGAAAGAAAGGGAGAGAGAAAGAAAGAGAGAAGGAAGGAAAGGAAAAAAGGAAGAAAGGAAAAGAAAAACGTCCTGCCCACCCCTCAATTGTCTAAGACCTGGATTCTAGCCCCAGCCCCCAGATTTCTCAGCATCCTTGCCATGAGAATTGGGCAAGATTTTATCTGTGCCTCTAGCCAGCCAACCTCCCAGAGTTGGGGTTGGGGTGAGTAAAAACAAGGATGAGAGTTGGTTCCAGTTCCTCAGAGGGGCTGCGTTCTCCCTGGGCAATTCCTCTGCCCAGAACATTTTCTCCACTAACTGCTCACGCTCCATGCCTCAGAGCAGGCTCCTGGCAGGCACTGTGGCTGAAATGCCTCTAAAGTCTCCCCTGATGCCCTGCCTGAGTCATTCCATTGTTTCCATCACAAGCCCTCGAACACTTAGAAGACTTCACAGTTCCCTTAGAACTCTCCACCCCAGGCTGTAATCGCCCATTGCACTGTCTGCCTCCACAGCCAACTGTGAGCCGGCCGGAGTCCCCTCACCCTCACCGTTTGGTCCTGCATCCAGCACAGTGCTTGGCACGTATGTGATAAATAAGGACTTGGGGAACAAACAGATGAATGAATGAGTGAATAAATGAAGATGTGAGTGAACGAGTGAATTAGTAAGTGCCGTCAGAGCCAAGGGAAGTCTAAAATCGTGTCATTGTTTGGATAGCTTACCTCACATTTCCCAGGAGACTTGCTGAGGCTTTTTTTTTAACAGCATCTGTAAAAATAATAATAATAGTAGCTCCAATAGCCTGTTGTTACCGTTGTAAATTCCCAAAGGGCTTTCCCTGGTGTCTTTGAGAAGAGGGGGAGCAGGCACTGATTCTCTGCCCTCAGTCTCGATCCCTCCCTCCCAGTGTCTTCTTCCCACCTCTGTGCTCCCTCTCAGTCCCGGTTTCTCTCTCCTCACTCTGCCTCTCTCTCTTTCACTGTCTTTGTCTCTGTTTCTTTCTCTCCTCACTGTCCCTATCTCTGTCTCTCTTTCATTATCTCTGCCTGTTTCTCTCTCTTCCTTCTCTCTCAAGCTCTCTCTCTCCTCTCTTTTCTCTCCCTCTCCCTCTGTCTCTTTCACTATTTCTGCTTCTGTTTCTCTCTCTTCTCAATCTCTCTCTGGGTCTCTCTCTCCCTGTCTCTCTCTCTCTCACACTGTCTACCTGATTTACTCTCTCTTCCCTCTCTCTCTCCCTCCCTCCTTTTCTCTCTCAATTCCTATCTCCCTGCCTCTGTATCTCTTTCACCATCTCTGCCTGTTTCTCTCTCCCCACACTTCATTTTTCTCTTTCTCTCCCTCTCTCCTTGTCTCTATCTTTCTCTTCACTATCTCACCTCTCTCTCTTCCTTCTCTCCCCCTCTCTCTTCGCCTCCCTGCCCTGTCTCTCTTTCGAATACTCTCCACCATTTCCCTCCCCATCCCCATTCACTCTCCACGGTGTGCGAGGCATCTCACAGAGAAGATCTCACGTTCCTTCCCAGACACCTGGCGCTGCCTCATTTGGGAGAAACACCTGCTGGCCATGGTCAAGAACGTGGGCATTAGGCTCAGAAGCCAGATTCAGCTGGTTTCAGGCTCAGCTCTTCCACTTACTAGCTTGTTACCTTGGTCAAGGGGTCTAACTAATCTCTCCCAGCCTCAGCTTCCTTATCAGCAAAATGAGGTGAAAATGTGCCCTCTCAAAGGACAGCTGCAATGATTAAATGACATAATGATTGGGAAATGCTTAGTACAGTAGCAAAGCTCCATAAATGTGAGCTGTCTTGTTACTATCAGTTCTATTGGCTGTTTTTGCATTGTCTGCAAATGTTATTAATACTCAGGAGATCATTGCTGAAGATGATAAACACCTCTGGACTGAATAGCCCCACCACCACACCAACCCCAGGATCATTTCAGCCCCTTCCTACCTCCCCCAAATAGAAGACCATCAGAGCCCAGTTGATTCTGGTTCTGACTCTCCGGTCTTCTGTGCCCACTTTAATTTGGACAGAATCTATCTGGATAGATTCCCTAAGCCTGGCTTTCTTCCAAAAATTATTTGAGGAGCTTTTAGTAATTGTAAACATGGGGGGTGAGTCAAGGAGATTCTGACTCCATAGGTCTGGGGTGATATCCAGGAATTGGGTATTTTCAAATCAGAGTGACTCTGATTGGAGAACAGGGATTCCAGCTTCTGGTCTAAACTTGGTGGCTACGCAAGTGATACTAAGTGAATCAGTCAATAGGAGATGGTAAATGAACAAAGGCATAAATGAGTAGATGGATGTATGCATAGATGGATGGATGGATGCATGGATGCATGGATGCATGTATGGATAAATGAATGGATGGATGGATGGATGGGTGCATGGATGGATGCATGGATGGATAGATGGGTGGATGGATGGATGGATGCATGTATGGATAGATGAATGGATGGGTGCATGGATGGATGGATGGATGCATGGATGGATAGATGGGTGGGTGGATGGATGGATGGATGGATGGATGGATGGATGGATGGATAGATGGATAGATGCATGGATGGATTGATGGGATGGATGGATGGATGGATGGATGGATGGATGGATGGATGGATACATGGATGGATACATGGACAATAAGTCTACCTCCATGGGAAGAAATGCAGGCATTTTTCCCCAGACCTATGCTCTGGCCTCCAAAATGTGTGTCCTTTTGTTCTGTGACTTTTCAGAACACAACACTTGGCTGCTCCCCTGTTCCTTTATTTCCCTTTCTCTGCACCTAAATCCCAGCCTTTCCCTTTCCTGGTGCCTGTTTCCTCCATCCTCTCTTCCTCCTCACTCCACCCCCTCCTTTTAGATCCTACTTCTCTCCACGGCTTCCCCCTCTCCAGGCTGAAACATTTGCAAGCTGGAGGTTATTTTCTTATTATCCCAAGACACTTTCGTGAGAAGAAACTTTGGACACAACAGTTGCACAAACAGTTTTATTTGATGAACCACAGTAACTAACAGGGTTGGAAGATAGTGCAGACATTCTGAAGAAGGCACTGGGAGAGGGAAGGGGCTTCACAGCAGGCAGCCTCCTCTGCTTCTGTCCCAGACCACAGGTGAGTTCCAGGCAGGAAGTCTCTGTAGGTTACCCACGGGGGCCTCAAAGAGACACCCTCTTCCCTTATAGAAGCCTCTCGCAGTGTTCACTGGATGCTTTGAGCACAGTTCTGAGCAGGGGAGGCGACTCTGCGGAAGATGCCATCTTAAGACAGGGAGCCTAGGCTGAGAGGATTCCCTTCCCCTCTCCTCCTCCCTCTGCCGCCAGAGCTGGCGCCATTCTAGGGAGGGTCAAGATGTCCATTTGCATCAAGCTGGGCTTTTCCTATCTCCGTTGCTCATGTCTTGTCCTTCACTTCCAGAGTCCTCCAAGAACAAAATCCAGAAGACACCCCCCGCCTCTAGCTCACAAAGGCTCCACCATGAATTTCATCCTCATGATCCCTATGGTGATGTGGAAATCATGCCATCTGCCCTTTCATGACTGCTCCAGTCTCTATTCCCAGCTCCCCCACCCAGCAGAAGCCAAGAGGTCCAATCCTGAGGGTAGGGACAGAAAAAAACCCACCCAGTGCCTTTCAGCCCATGGCAAGCAGGGGCCTCCTTAGGAAGAGGGCCACTGACCCTGGAACAAGGAAGGATAATGAGGGCAGTGCCCATGCATTTGAAGCCAGGTGGGAGGCACCGGAAAGGGGGCAAGGGAGGCTCTCAACCAGCCTCTTCCTTCCTTCATGGAGCCCAAGAAGGAGCAGGAACCCAGCTCAGTAGGCTGCCCCCAAGCCTTGGCGCCAGCTGCTTTGGGGAGGGACCTTCCCTACAGGAAGCCTGGTGCAAACATTAACTTCTCTCCTACAGCACGGACCAGCCGTTGGAGCCCCCAAATCCAGTGGGGGGTGGACTCATTTTTATTCTACATTTTTCATTGCCTCAGTGTGTCCCTGCCCCACCTCACCCCGCCACCCCCTGCCAAGGGTCATGTGTGAACAGCAGAGAGGCAGTGGAGTTGGGTGGGGATGGGAGGGGGTTCATCCAAGTGACCCAGACATACCGCTGTTCATGCCAGGCTCGTCCATATAGACATATAAGTACACACACACACAGACAAGAAGCAGGCATCTCCACCACAACCAACGTGACTCTTGGCACCAAGTAGCACCAGTGCCCAAAAAAGGAATTGGCATGATGGGGCAAGATGGGGAAATGGAGAAAACCTTCAGCTCACAGTTCTGCAGGAAGTCAGAGAGATGAGGACCCGGGGAGGGAGCCAAGCAGCATCTAGACTAAATGCAAATGCCCGTCCATCTTCTCTCTCTCTCTCTCTCTCTCTCTCCCTCCCTCCCTCCCTCCCTCCCTCCCTCTCTCTCTCTCTCTCTCTCTCTCTCTCTCTCTCTCTCTCTCTCTCTCTCTCTCTCTCTCCTTCCCAACTCCCCACTCACATAGTGAAACTAAGGAGCATGTCCATTCATCAACCCTGCTGCCTTCCAATTCCCAGAGAAAATAGAGAAAGAATGAAAGGATCTGCAGAAAATTTGGAGAATGCATCTCTAGTCAGTGTCACGGTCCCACAGAGGGACTGCAGGAATCACGCTAGCCCCAGTTCCTGAAATGACAGGGAACTGATCCAATCTTAGGGCAAGGTCTGGAGCACCCAGCTCGAAGGGCTAGAGCGCTAACTCTCTGCCCTAACACACCACCCACCCCTGCCCCAGCCCATTCCCTGCCTCACACTCAGAACTAACAGGATAGAGAGCTTACACAGGGTCAGTCTCAGCAAGCTTTGGGATCCTTAACCCTTAGCAGCCCTTCAGAACAGGAAAGTAGACAAGGGAGAAGGAGAGATGGAGACAGGGGGATGAGCTATAGGAGGGGATTGGTGCCAGAAGGCAGGGATGAGGAGTGACAGCTGCAGAGAGTGGTGAAGGGGAAAAAAATACAAGGAAAGGAGAGAGAAAAGACGGCTGCAGATCTAAGAAAGCAGTGGAGGGAAACAAGCTTTTATTGAGTCCGGACTCAGGCTTCAACATTTTAGGGTCAATACGACTTTCCCCCATTTCATACCAATGGAGAAACTGAGGCTGAGTGAGAGGAAACAGCTTGTGCACGGTCAGGTCTATAGGACCCAGTCTCTTTCCCCTAAAGCACAAACCTCTGAGAAAGAATAAAGAAGTAGCGGAGGACAGGGTGGGACGGGAGTCAGGGGGCAGTGAAAGGACGTGCAGGGAGAAGGCATAGCCACACTACCTGGTTTTCAGAAAGCAAGGGCAAAGGCTGGGGAGAGCCGAGGGCACCAGGCTTCTCTCTGCTCCCGGCCCTAGTCAACCACGAGGGTCTCCTGGCTGTAGGGGATAGATTTCTCGTGCATCTGCTCTCCACCCTTGCCCATGTTGGGGCCGGGCCCCTGGCTGTGCCCCGAAGAGTAGCTGGCTGACTTCTCCCCACTGCTGCTGTGGGAGGTGCCTGCACACCTGCTGTGGCCGCAGCAGAGCATGGAGGTGCAGGACTGGCGGAAGCGGGGGTCGAAGAAGGCATAGAGGAAGGGGTTGAGACAGCTGTTGACGTAGCTGATGCAGGTGCAGTAGGGGAAGACGTTCATGAGGAAGAGGTCGAAGTCACAGGGCCAGTGCAGCAGGCTGCCCAGCATGTACAGCGTCTTCACCAGGTGGTAGGGCATCCAGCACAGGGCAAAGGTCACCACCAGCACCACGATGATGCTCAGCAGCCGGCGCCGCTTCCGCAGGCCCTCGATGCGCTCCTTGCGGAAGTGGCCAGCAATGGTTTGGGCGATGAAGAAGTAACAGGTCAGCATGATGGTGAAGGGCACCACGAAGCCCACGGCAGTGGACGAGACCCCCAGGCCCACCTCCCAGGCCCACTCCGAGCTCACGGTGGCCACCACGGAGTAGTCCATGTAGCACTGCACCTTGGTGGTGTTCTCCATGTCCCCGGTGGTGCGGAACACCATGACAGGCATGGCCAGGAGGGCAGCCAGCACCCACAGGACCGCCGTGGCCACAGCCCCGCTGACCCGCAGCCTCAGCCGAGCATTGGCCACCGGCCTCACGATGGCCAGGTAGCGGTCGAAGCTGAGGCCGGTGAGGCAGAAGACACTGGCGTACATGTTGACGAAAATGAGGTAGCTGCTGAGCTTGCAGGAGAAGGTCCCAAAGGGCCAGTCATAGTCCCGGTATGTGTAGGTGGCCCACAGGGGCAGCGTCACCACGAAGGTCAGGTCAGCCACCGCCAGGCTAGCGATGAAGATATCAGCTGAACGCCTCTTCTCCCGGCTGGTCCGAAACACGGTCCAGAGCACCAGACCATTGCCCGAGGTGCCCAGGAGGAAGACCAACATGTAGATGGCAGGGATGAGGGCCCCCGAGGATTTCCAGTCTGTGTACTCACACTCAGACTGGTTGTCCGCCCCATAGTAGTTGTCAAAATCACCACCTTCCTCCATGCTGGGGAGTGGAGAGAAGACGGGCAGGGGGTCCCAGGCACACTGGCTCCGTGGCTCTGTCACCTACTCTGCAAGCACCCTGAATTTCCGACTTGAGCCTCAGACGGTAGAAGGGCTGAAGGTGCCCAGAGTCCTTCCCAGCATGCAGGAGGAGCTGCTTCTGGGTTCTCCAGACCCTGGAGGAAGCCTCTCTCCTGCAGACCTTCCTCCACTGTCGCCTGCCTTGCCCCGTCTCAGTTAAGACACTTCCTCGCACCCTCCTGAGTCCCAGTCTCCTCCTTGACTTGTCACTGCCTCCTCCCACCTCCAGACCAGCCCCTCTCCTGTGAGTCCAAATCTTTAAGTGACAGCCCACTTTTTTTTTTTTTTGTCACTTGTCAAGTGGACCAAACTGACCCCTACTGTGCTGGGCTGAACATTATCTGCTTTCGCAAGTCCGCTCCCCTGGCCCCGCCTCCCCACTCCGGCTGCCACCCACCTTCACCCCAGCCTCTACCCCTCCAGTGTCCTCGGGCCACCACTTCCTGCCTGCCCTTTAGGGCACTCCCTCACTCCCTCCTCAGGGGTCCCCCGCTCTCCCCGTTCTCACCCCCACCAGCTCTCCCCATTCTCACCCCCACCCATCCAATCTAAATGGGACACATTATGCAGATTGCAATCCAGCCTGAGCTGGAGCTAGGGCTGGTAGGGAGCAAGGAGGGTGTGAGATTTTGCAGAATGGTCAGGGCATCTGGCAGACCCTCCTGGCAGACGGGTCTGGCCCCCTCGGCTCCCTTCCTGCACCCCCTGCCCCCACCCAGACCAGGTATCACAGGAGAGCCTCCTCCTTTGCCTCTCACTTCATCTTCCTCTACCTCTTGGCTCTGACCCTTCCTCTGAGAACTTTCATGATTTATAAAGAGATTTCAATGTTCTCCAGATTCAACCATGTCCTAGAACACATGGACACAGGGAGGCGGGTACTACACACTGGGGTCTATTGGGGGGAATAGGGGAGGGACAGTGGGAGGGGAGCAGGGGAGGGACAGCCTGGGGAGAAATGCCAAATGTGGGTGAAGGGGAGGAAGGCAGCAAAAAACACTGCCATGTATGTACCTATGCAACTATCTTGCACATTCTGCACATGTACCTCAAAACCTAAAATGCAATAAAAATTTTAAAAAAAAGAGAGATTTCGAGAGAAATCCCTCTACACTTGTGAAGATAGCAATTTGCAGTTTGCAGATGGCACAGGATGCTTTAGAAGGTTAAGGACAGAGTCATGGGATGGGGGAAACCCAGGACAAAATTATCTCTAAGCAAGTCATTAAATCTATAGGAAACTAAGGCCCAGCAAGGTCAACGTTTTGCCCGAGGTAATAAAGTGAATTCTGCTACAGTTGATTATTCACTTTTCTTCTTCTCTAAGCACATAACACAATGCCCAGCATGTCATAGGTGAATGGCTGATTTTTTGGTTATTGTTGTTGTTTGGAAGAGTTTTGCTCTTGTAGCCCAGGCTGGAGTGCAGTGGCACCATCTCAGCTCACTGCAACCTCCACCTCCCGGGTTCAAGTGATTCTCCTGCCTCAGTTTCCCAAGTAGCTGGGATTACAGACACCCACTATCACGCCTGGCTAATTTTTTTTTTTTTTCTATTTTTAGTAGAGACAGGGTTTCATCATATTGGCCAGGCTGGTCTCGAACTCCTGACCTCAGATGATCCACCCACCTCAGCCTCCCAAAGTGCTGGGATTACAGATGTGAGCCACCACACCTGGTCAGGTGAATGGCTGTTGAGTAAGTGGATGGATGAATTAGGGGGTGAGTGTGAAGAAGAATCCATAGGTGGAGGAATTAATGTATGAATTACTACATGGCAAGAACATGGATACATTCCAGTTCTCAGATTTTTACTATCCTCCATGGACCAAGAGGTTTCTATAAGACCATAGGGGGTCAGGAAGTTGAGCTAGAGAAGGAAGATCTCTAGGGAAAGATGCAGTCACTGGAGGATGCTGTGGGCAACGTTCTGTAGATCACTTTGCCCCTTCTCATCACCTCTCCTGAGCCTCTAGGCAGTAAGGAAGGAAGATGCATGGATAAGACTTTAAAATACTCACCCTTTCCACTACCTCGAAGAGTGGGGGAAGCCACCTAAAGTTGGATAACAGTGAGCTGGAGCAAAATCAGGAGATGAGCCATGACCACTCCAAGGCAAAGGACTTACAAAAGCTGGAATCGCTGGGACAGGGTAGCTCATGCTTATAATCCCAGCACTTTGGGAGGCCGAGGAAGGATGATTGCTTGAGCCAAAGAGTTCAAGACCAGCCTGGACAACACAGCAAGACCCTGTCTCATTATATATATTTTTCTTATTACAAAATCCTCCATTGTCTGGAGGGAGAGTGTATCAGAAAATCTTCTGCAGAGATCTTAAAACAGGGGAGTCCAACTCAAAAGCCAAGTTTGAGACAATAGAGAGTGGTGGAGACTGTGGCAAACTGGAGTGTGCCCATTCCATCTTAATGAGGCCTCTTCAGCTCTAGTCTCTGATTGTTATGCAGAAAGCTGGACCCCAGCATGACTGAGTCTTACGGTTTTTCCAAGATAATTTCAAATTATGGATTTTTATAAGAAACCTCCATATTTGTAAATGTTAGAAATCCATTTTAACTTCAAAGAAAAAAGCATAGACTATGATAAGTAAAACATGCTTTTGGCCCCCAAGTTTGTGTGCTTTAAACAGGAGCTTGCCAAGAATAGAAGGTAGAAGAAGAACAGAGAGGATGGGCCAGAGGAGGAAACATAAAATGCAAAGGTAGAGAAAGCCTTAGAGTGCAGAGGGGAGATACAGGAGAGAAGGTTGGAGAGAGAAATCAGAAAGATCCCGTGATCTTTACCTATGTGAGATGTGGAGAGATGAGTACGTTGGCGTTTCTCATGAGGACGGCAGGTTGCCCCCTCGCCATGTGCCAGGTGTTCTTCTAAACATTGCATACCTTTTACATATATTTATTATCTCTTTTAGTTGTCAAAACAACATCAGGAGGCAGGTGCTCTCATTGGCCTCGATTTACAGATGAGGCACACAGAGGTGAAGCCACTTAACCAGGATCACCCCACAGTCATTGTCAGAGCCAGAATTTGAACCAAAGCTGTCTTGAGCCCATGGACTAAACCACTATGTCCCCAAAGAAACATGCCCAATCCTTTTTAAATTGGGGGGTGTGTCATCTGTTAAGCATTAAAGAAATGTAGGGTGATGCCAGGATACCTGTAATTTACCTTAAAATAAGCTCTCCCAGTTGAGATTTTAAATAGAGTGACTACTTACAGACACTCCTCACACTTGATTAGACAGGGTCTAAGAATCCTGCCAGGCAATTATCTGTACATGTAGGGTTAGCACCAGAACTTGATCCAGAAACCACCCTGGGTCTAACCATTGCCAAAGAGAATTCCTGGTTGCCTGGTGCCAGCTAGGAAGCTAACAGGACTCAGCCTCTGGAATCTTGGCAGTCTGCACAGCGGGGGCTACAACACCCAATAGGACCCGGAACGGGGGCTCCATCCATCTCACAGTACACAGGGTAGGAATTGTTTGGGGCCTCTTGCTCCTGCATTTTTGGCTAAAAGAAGTTCTGTGCAGATGGCACAATGGTTTTCATTATATCCTGACAGTATGGTTGGGCAGAAATAATTAACCCATGGCCACACCAGACTTCTTCAGTGGTAAGTTATCTTTACCTATCAAAGGGGACCTAGGAGTTGCGTAGGGACCAGTTTGGCTCAGGTGAGGGCATAATAAATGGCCCTTTTATGAGTAAACATTACTGCTCGGGACATTCCAGGATCAAGACCAAGTTTGGGACACCCGAGTGACCCCAGTTCTCCCATGATTCTCCCAGAAAGATGCAGGTGTCTGTGCCCTTTGCAGCTAGAAACACAGAGAGAGGGGAGTGAGTGAGCTTGGAGCGTTCCTGAAATCAGATCCCTGTCTTCCTCCCCTCAGCTGTTCCCACTGGGGTGCTGAGCCAGACTGGAGCCTGGAGACCCTGTGGGAAAGGATATGGATCCATCGCTTTCATCTGCTGAGCTCCAGGCTCTCTGCCCTGGAGGGGGTAAAGAGCAGTTAATCTCACTAGAGAAACCAGACTCATTGAGAGGGGAGGGAGTTGGGAACCATGGCTGGGAAGAGGCCACCATTTGGGACCAGAGAGGGTAGAGTGCTGATAAGATCCGGCCTCCATCCAGGAGCCAGCTGTAGCCAGATGGCCTGAGTGCCCCCTGCAATGACAGCCTGAAGTGAGCAGAATTAGCCAGCTTACTCCTCATCCCGCCTGATCCCATCTGTCCCTGTTCCACACTGCACCATTCCACACAGAAGACAGGCTGGAAAATAGGATCAGTAGCTGAAATGGACCTTGTAGGTCCCGAGGCTCAGAAGCTGCCCGCATACTAGACATATAAAAGGCCTGGGACAGATACCTGCTTTCCATTTCTGCCCCCTACCCAACTTGGCACCTGGTAAAATCTGTTGAATTAAAGTAATAGAAGTGCTGAAGTAATAGGGCGCTGAAGACTTGGGTCTTCACCCCAGAGCTGCGCTACTGTATTAACAAGGGGACTTTTGCTAAAGTGATCCAGGAAAATCTACTCTGAGCTATGTGGCCAGCCAACAGCTAAGGCAAGTCTGTTGGCCAGGGTGCCTGGAGCTGGCCTGTGCTGGAGAGGCCTGAACAGGTTTCCTGGGGAACTTCCCTCGTGCTCCGGGGTGATTTCTTCAGGGCATTGTGATGAGACTGAGATGAATGACACCTGGCAGAAAAGCACCCGGACCTGCTCCAGTGCCCTGTGAGGAGTGAGGAGAGCCCAGACTTCTGGGAGACCTCTGGAGTCAGTGGTTCAAAATCCCTCACCCTCCACCCCCAGGTTTGTGCCTGGCTTCAAAAGCAGAGACTGACTTGGCTTGTGGCCATGGACATGCTGGCTATGTGTGCTTTGTGAATGCAAGTTTTTATGGTTTTATTTTTTTGAGATAGAGTCTCACTCTGTCATCAGGCTGGAGTACAATGGCGCAATCTCAGCTCACTGCAACCTCCATCTCCCAGGTTCAAGCAATTCTCCTGCTTCAGCCTCCCGAGTAGCTGGGACTACAGGCGCATTCCACCATGTCCAGCTAATTGTTGTATTTTTAATAGAGATGGGGTTTCACCACATTGGCCAGGATGGTCTCGATCTCTTGACCTCGTGATCCACTTGCCTGGGCCTCCCAAAGTGCTGGATTACAGACATGAGCCACCGGGCCCGGCCTGTGAATGCAAGTTTTGTGTGTGAAGCCTGGAGGAGCTTGTGAGCAAGCTGGACTTGTGTGTGCATGGGGATATGAGTGTGCATTGGTGCACGCATTCACGCATGCAGAAGAGTGAGCTTGCTTGTACATTAACGTGTATAGAAGTGTGCTTGTGTGTGTGTTGTAGGCATGAGTGTGCACTGAATGCACACATTCACCCAAGGCATGTATACTGGGTACGCAGCAGAGTGTGCTTGCTCGTGGGTAGTGGGATCGGGGATCTGAATAAATACCCTGCTTGGAGTACAGGCAGGTGCTTCACTGGGGCTCTCTAAGAGTTTGGGGTGGGGGGAAGCTAAACCCCTCTGCTGGGACCTCACCTAGACCCACCCAAAGCTGTGGGCTGGAGACATCAAAGTGGAAGTACTGCCTTTCTGTCCCTTCCTGACTTCTCACCTCCTCCCTCCTAGCTCTGGCTCCAGCCCCCTCACTTCACAGGTCTGCTTTGAACTCCACAGCTTGGGAACTCACCAGGGCAACAGGGCCTTTTTCTCTCCTTCCCAAGAGGCAGCCACAGCTGTGTCCCTAACAGCTGGTGGTGTTATCTGAAGGAAAGGGGAAGGGGAAGGGAGGGCAGAGACACAGGCGGGATGTAACTTGGCTGCCCGGCCCACACTTAGGAATTTCACTTCCCCTTTCTCCAGCAGCGGAACACGCGCCCCCACCCCAGCCCTAGGCGCACATGCAGACACACACACACATGCACACACAGACACACACACAGAGACACACACACTCACATGCACACTCAGACACACCACACACACATGCACACACAGACACACACATACGCACGCACGCACGTGCACACACACACACACCCTACTTTAGAAGCTTATCTGACCAAAAGCAAATGGTCTGGTTAAAACAGAAACCCCCTCAACAACCCTCTCCACCCCCAACTCCACCATTTGGTGCTATTTCAAACTCTAAGACCATACTGCAAACTCCCAGAACTCCCCAGTCTCTGGGGACAGCAAGAAAACTCACTCACTGGCCTAGGACCCAGGGATATGAATTCTAATCCCATCCTGGCTACTAATTCATTCACTCAGAAAATATTGAGCAACTACTATGTGCCAGACTATTCGAGGCTCTGGGCATACAGTGTGAGCAATTCAAGGTATGTCCTTGGTTTCCTGCACTTTCATTCTAGAGGTGGAACGGAGACACACGATGAAAATTAAATAAGTGCAGAGAACTCGGGTAACAGTAAGCATTACAAAGAGAGATAAACTGGAGAACGATGAGGAGAATAAATGGAAACTGGCATTTCAAATAGCATAGATGGGGGAGGTCTCTTGGGGTCACTGATATCTTACCTAAATCCCAATAACTAGCTTGCTTTGTACCCCGGACAAGGCTTTTGCCCTTCTCTGTGCCTTGGTTTTTCTATCTGTACGTGAGGACATTGGGCCAGCCAGGTCTGGCTTTCCGTGATTCTGGGAATTATGGCAATGGCTTCCAGATGTGGTTGGAGAAGTAGGCTTCTTGCAAAAAGATCAAAAGTGGGAGACAAATTGACTCTCTTGTTTTCGAATGACAGGATCACCTGAGAATCCATTCTCCCCATGACAGCACCACGCCCAGTTTGATGGGCTACTTATTAGACTGTGAGCATCAGGGGTCTGGAAGCCCTTCCTCATCTCCCACCCACCTCCTGTCGCCCTTTTACCTACCATTACCCACCCATCCCCCGTTACTTGGTAAGGCACCCTATACATGGTAGCCTCTAATAAATGCACTGGGATTGGAGGACCCTCATTTCTATAACCTCAGGAGCAATCAGAACTTTCTTAGGGGCCAGGCCCAGTAGCTCACACCTGTAACCCAGCACATTGGGAGGCCGAGGTGGGTAGATCACATGAGGTCAGGAGTTCGAGACCAACCTGGCCAACATGGTGAAACCACATCTCTACTAAAAATACAAAATATTAGCTGGGCATAGTGGTGGGCACCTGTAATTCCAGCTACTCAGAAGGCTGAGGCAGGAGAATTGCTTGAACCCAGGAGGTTGCTGTGAGCCGAGATCACACCATTGCACTCCATCCTGGACAAAAGAGAGTGAAACTCCAGAAAGAAAGAAAGAAAAGAGAAAAGAGAGGGAGAGAGGGAGTGAGAGGGGGAGAGAGAGAGAGAGAAGGAGAGAGAGAGAGAGAGAAAGAAAGAAAGAAAAAGAAAGATGAAAGAAAGGAAAGAAAAAGAAAGAAAGAAAGAAAGAAAGAAAGAAAGAAAGAAAGAAAGAAAGAAAGAAAGAAAGAAAGAAAGAAAGAAAGAAAGAAAAGAAAGGGAACTTTCTTAGGACAATCTGAATAATCTGAATGGGCTCTGGGTTTTTGTGACTTAGAACAGGAAAGACGCCTAAGTGTTACTAGCCCATTGATTCCCAAGCTGACATCGGAGACCTTCGATGATAGAAATGGGGAGAGGCAGTATCAGCCCAAGTGAAATGCTGTGGAAACGGTTCATTCTCCTCACCCTATCATAAGATAACCCTCTTTAAATGTCAAGCACCAGTACCATGAGCTTGGACTTTACCAAGTCAGCGTGGGGACCCCGGCTACTCCATGCTGCTCAGCATGCTTTTGATGAATAAAAACTGAGCAGATAAATTCATTACGATTTCGTAAACAAGGTGGGTTAGATCAACAGTCTCCTTCCTTAAAAGGGACTCACTGTGGGGAGAACAGGAAAGCAGGCGAGACGGCCTTTGATGCTGAAAGGTTGTGGCCACGATCTCCTCCACGCACTTGACCTTCGGACGGGGAGAGAAAAAGGGTTTCGTCCAGGTGTCCCTATGCCACCCCGTCTTCTCCTCCCATCCCCAAGGTTGGGTGCAGAGGAAGCCTTTGTTTGGTTGAGAGGAGGGACTTGGGCAGGAGACAGTGAGGACAGGAAGCACAGCAGAGGCAGGAAGGAGGCCAGGAAGAGGCTGACAGGACCAGGCTGGCTCACACTCAGCTCTGCCAGCCTTCAGGAGAGCAACGTGGTGTTTCTAAAAATATTTACAGTGAGTCTACATTAATGAGATATATATCAGCACTGACAATGGGAGGATGCAGGGCCAGGCCCTCCAGGGTAGAAGACCAGCGCAATCAGCCCAGAAGCTACACAAAGGCAAGGGGAGCTTGGGGAAGGCCAGCCTTGCACAGCTAAAGGAGGAGATCAAGCCTTCCATCCTGGGGCTCGAACAAGCACCAGAGGCCACAATGCCCCATAAACCAGCCCCATAAACCTCCCTGGAACAGAAAATATTCCACATCCCTGGACCTGCCATGAGCATCTTCAACCTGCATCCCGATCCCAATGCAGTGCAGAAATCTCTACTGCACCCACTCTGAGGACCATCCAGGGGTCTCTTGAATACCTCTGTTGACCAGACACTCACTCCTGCCCCCAGCAGCCCATTTCCATTCCAGTCCTGGCATTCCTGCTCATTCAACCTTCAGGAGAGAAGAGTGGTTCAGAACAAAGAGGCTGGAGTCGGGTCACCACTTACAAGTCACTTTGCCGTGGAGCACCAAGGAGTGTGACCATTTCAAGCCTCAGTTTTCTCATCTGTAAAATAGGGAGTCATTAGAGTCTCTGCTGCCCCAAGGCTGATGTAAGGATTCAGCCAGGTAAAGGAGATAGGATGCAGAGAATGCCATGAGGGCCAAGGTGCAAAGATGCAAAAGAAAGAATATGACATGTCCTAGGACTAACGTGAGATAAGGTTAAGAAAATTAGCAAATGCCATTTTGCTGCTGATACAGGGCTGCTGCAGAGCTAACCTTGAATTGTGCAGTGGGCGAGCCACTCGCCACGAGGCTGTTAAGCGCTGGAAATGTGGCCAGGTGGATGGAGGGGCACTGCAGGTGTAGAACACACACTACGTTTCAAAGACTTAATAGAAAAAAGAAAGGGCAGGGCGCGGTGGCTCACACCTGTAATCCCAGCACTTCGGGAGGCCGAGGCGGGTGGATCGCAAGGTCAGGAGATCGAGACCATCCTGGCTAACACGGTGGAACCCCCATCTCTACTAAAAATATAAAAATTAGCTGGGCGTGGTGGCACGTGCCTGTAGTTCCAACTACTCAGGAGGCTGAGGCAGGAGAATCGCTTGAATCCGGGAGTGGAGGTTGCAGTGAGCCAAGATCGTGCCATTGCACTCCAGCCTGGGCAACAAAGCGAGACTCTGTCTCAAAAAAAAAAAAGAATGTAATATATCTCATTAGTAATATTTTCTATTGATTCCATGTCAAAATGATAACATTTTGGATATATCAAAGTAAATATATTGTTAAAATGAAGTTTACCTCTTTGGTTTCCTTTACATTTTTTTTTTAAATGGAGTCTTGCTCTGTCGCCCAGGCTGGAGCGTGATTTCATCTCACTACAACCTCCACCTTTTAGGTTCAAGCGATTCTCCTGCCTCAGCCTCCTGAGTAGCTAGGATTACAGGTATGCGCCACCATGCCCGGCTAATTTTTGCATTTTTGGTAGAGACAGGGTTTTGACATATTGACAAAATTTCTGGATTTTTGGTCTCAAAATCCTGATCTGAAGTGATCCGCCCACATCGGCCTCCCAAAGCACTGAGTTCACAGGAGTGAGCCTCTGAGCCCAGCCTCCCTTACTTTTTTCAGTGTGTCTACTAAGAAAATTAAAGTCACATATGCAGCTTCTGTTGTATTCCTGTTGGCTCATGCTGAGCTGAAGGATCACATCTAAGCCTTAGGATGCTCACTCTGGAGGCATCTTTGAGGGTGGGTCAGGATGGGTAGGTTCATTAGGAAACAGGTACAGTTTTTTATATCAAAGGCCCATATTAAGGAGAGGACTCCAATTCCAATTTTCCAATCACAGGTAGTTTGTCACAAAGTACAATCAAAGAGAGATATGATTTCCCTCCTCCTATAGTAATAGGTAGTGTGTTACATCCTATTAGGTAAAGGGTATTACCAGGCACTGCAAAAGCACACTAAGATGCTTCTCCCCAATGTAAGTTTCAATGCCATCACTTACATGATCTCTATCTTACAGATTGGTAAACTGAGGTTCAGAGAGTTACTTCACTGGCTCAGGGCCATGTGGCTTCTGAGTAATAGAAAGAGGATTTGAACCTTTGGCTTTCACTGTAGAAGCCTGAGAGCTCTACAGTCAGGATGTGTTTTCCCAGCATGAGGCCTTGCTTCTGCATTCAGACATGACCTACTGTTGCTTCAGTGAAGGGGGATGGCACAGAAATCTCGTAGATAGAACCCGTCTCTCTCAAGGACAATGAGATTGAGTGGAGAAAAATTCACGTAGGCTCACAGCTGTGATGATAAAAAGATAATTTGTAAAACCATCATGATTTGTACTTACTCATGACCCTTAAACATAAAGATCAATCCACAAATAACTCTGTAATAACAGCAATAACAATAATAGTTAAAGATATTAGTAACTTTACAATAGCAATGACTTGGAACCAACCAAATGCCCATCAATGATAGACTGGATAAAGAAAACATGGCACATATACACCATGGAATACTATGAAGCCATAAAAAAGGATGCGTTCATGTCCTTTGCAAGAACATGGATGAAGCTGGAAGTCATCATTCTCAGCAAACTAACACAGGAACAGAAAACCAAACACCGCATGTTCTCACTCATAAGTGGTAGTTGAACAATGAGGACACATGGACACAGGGAGGGGAACATCACACACTGGGGCCTGGTGGGGAATGGGGGACTAGGGAAGGGAGAGCATTAGGACAAATACCTAATGCATACAGTACTTAAAACCTTGACAATGGGTTGATAGGTGCAGCAAACCACCATGGCACATGTATACTTATGTAACAAACCTGCAAAATCTGCACATGTACCCCAGAATTTAAAGTAAAATAAAAATAAACAAATAATAATAATAATAGTAATGGCTTTTATTTATTAAGTGCTTACTCCACTTCAGCAGGCACTGTTTTAGTAAAGGACCACAATTTTAAAAGTAAACTCTGGAAGCAAAAACGTCTGTTTCAAACCCTGGTTTTGCTAGTATATGAAGCCTGTTTCATCAACTACAAAATGAGGGTGCCCGTATACAGCATTGTCAGAATTATGAGATACTAGGCTTAGATACCAGACTTGGGTTCGTGTCTGGCACAGGGCAAATCCTCGGTTAACAGTGCCTATTACAATCATCTCATTTAATCCCCACAATAACCCAATGGGTAGAGAGGATCAATAGTGATAAATGGGAGTGATAATATTCCCAGTTCACAGATGCAGAAACTGAGATACAAAACAATAAGAAACTTGTCAAAGTCCTTCCATTTCTCAGGATTGGAGATGGGATTCGGATCTTGGTGGGCCAGTTTGAGGATCTGCAGTCTTAGCTACCACAGTAGACAGCTTCTAATCTTAAACAGTTTGTAAAGTCATATTTTTTTCTTATTTTTTTTTTAAGACGGAGTCTTGCTCTGTCACACAGGCTGGAGGCTGGAGTGCAGTGGCACCATCAATCTGGGCTCACTGCAAACTCCACCTCCCTGACTCAAGTAATTTCCCTGCCTCAGCCTCCCGAGTAAGCTGGGATTAGAGGCGCACGCCACCCACCACGCTCAGCTAATTTTTTTGAATTTTTAATAGAGATGGGGTTTCTCCATGTTGGCCAGGTTGGTCTCGAACTCCTGACCTCAAGCAGTCCATCCACCTCAGCCTCCCAAAGTACCCGGATTATAAGCGTGAGCCACCACGCCCAGCACTTTTTTCTTATTCTTTTTTAATGATACTTACCACGTTCGTTCCTTGAAGTGTAGAAAGTGACCGCCCCACCTGCCCAAGGCTTTGACAGAAGCCAGTGGATAGTCCACAGCTCGGTGTGAGCACAGAGAGGTAGCTGCCCGGATGCTGCAGGGCTTGGCTGATGAATGACCCATCAGTTTCAGGGTCCCGCGGGTCCACGGGTATCCAGCAGCAATCTACGCTTGCCAAGAAGGCACAACACTAGCGCTACAGCATCTCCCCCTCTTAGGACTGCTCGAGGCCTGAGGATGGTTGGGGAGAAGGAAAGAACTGGACGTGGTTGAGCCCGCTCAAGCACGGAGCTGCCTCCTGAGCCTGGCCGTTTGGCTGCTGTGTCTCGGACGCCTCGGTGATGCTGACCTCTGGTGGAGATGAGCTGCTCCTCAGCCTTGACCTCCCCCTGAGCTCCAGGAGTCCCAGCGCGGGCTTCCAGCCCTGCCACCGGGAGGCGGACCCTGCAGCCTGAGACCCCAGAGGGACCACCTAAGCCCCACCTCTCTCCTTTTTCCAGGGCCCTGTGGCATCTGGAATTGTCTACCCCGGAGCCTTAGGGCTCAGGGGCTAGAAGAACCCTTTGCAAAAGGAACTTACCCCGCTGATGATTCTGACGCTGAACACACCCTAGAACCCAGCACTGGTCCAGTCTCCGGGAGAATTAAGGCCTTGGCCTCCCCACCTACTTCAGTGTTTTGAGCTACGCATTCTCTTCTGAAAGGCGGTTACACTGCACTGTAATAATACAATGTCATATTATGACACTGAGATAGAAATGTTCTTGTCTTACTGTTTTCTCTTTGGGTGGTGCAGGAGTAAAACCAAGAGACGTTGAATCATCCTCAATATTATTCATCACTCTTCTCAAGCGTGTCACTCTGTAAAGATAACATTTGAAAGAGAAAACGTTACCCTGTTTTATTAAGGAAAACTATGGACTAGGGGGAAAAAACTGCCTTTTTTTTTCTTTAAATAAGCTGACATAGATAAGAAAAAGTTGAGTTAAGTCCCCGGAGGCAGGAATCTCATTGCTGAGCACCTAGCGCCACCTTGTGGTTGCTCTCAGGACAGCGATCCCAGCTTCCACTCATTACCCACCACTAAAGACATTTATTGAGCATTTCTTAGGTGCCCTTTCACCTGTTTCTTTGCGGAGGCCCTTATCTGAATCTTTTTTTGGTTTTTTTGTTTTTTTGTTGTTGTTCTTGTTGTTGTTGTTGTTTTTGCCAATCCATGAGAGTTTGTAAGGTTGCTGAGGTTGGTTGGCCTTGAACTCTTGGCCTCGCCTTCGCAAGCGCCACGAGATCCGGCCGGAGCCACTTTGGGCCCCTGAATCTTTTATCTCAATGAACTTTGTACTGAACTCTCTTTCGATACACTTACTAATTTTAGCATGGGGAAAAAAGACGGCTACACAGTTGAGCTGGCCCAAGTCAGGTGTCTATGGAGATATTCTTTATCCATGAGCTCTCCCAGTTATTCCAATGTCAGCCCCAAGACCCTAAAGGTCACCCGCAGACTTAACTAGTGAGATCTGTTAAAATGTGTGTGTATATTTTCCCTTCCCTCTTTCTGGAAATATATTTTCCTGTTTCTCAGGCAGCAGCCATTCTTGTAAGACAGGGGAGCTTCAGCACACACAGGTTGGAGTGGACACAGCTAATTAGTGGAGCAGACACAGTAATTAGTGACTGAGCCAGATCCGGGGCTTCAGGGCTCTATGAATCACTCAAAAAATGTCCACTGAGTCCTTCCTCTCCAGGGGACCCTATGCTAAGCTCAATGGTAAATCAAATCCGCGCCCAGGACTCTGCCCTGGAAAGACAGAGCCTTGTCAGGGAGAGGGGCGTCTACTAAAGAATGAGGTAAAAAAAAGTAGAGTTGCTAACTGTGCAAAGTATTACAAGGAGAGTTATGTCCACAGACGGGATTTTTAGAGTCTGACTTTCAGAGACTTTAAAGGACTGAAAAGAAATCACGGCCCCCTCCATAATCTATTTTAAATGAAAACAAACGATTTAAAGATAGGTGTAAAGAAACCCCCAAAAGGTTTATTTTTCCCATAATGTCGTCTTTGAAACTATTTTATGCTAAAAGAATCAAATAGCATGTGATAAAAAATCGGGAGTGACCCCGTTTCTCTAATGCCTGAAATAGATGTTTAGCCAGCCTGTTGGAGAATCCAAGAACAGATATACATATAATAGGTCACAAAAATTTGGAAAGACGCTCCTAAGAAAATGGTAACAGTGCTGAGAGCTACAGGATAAGAGGGCAGAAAGGTGAAAAGCGTGACAAACAATTACAGCAAGCACTGGGCAGAGCGTGTACGATGGTCCTGCAGAGGCCGGGAGCTTGAGACAGCAGAGGCTGAAAGAAGGCAGGAGAGGCTGGAATCTGTTCAATGAGGACTGTGTTGTAAGAGAAGACAAGGAGCCGAACCACATCGGGCTTTGTGGGACACCTTGAGCAGTTTTGCCTTTATCCTCCAAGCAATGGAAAGCTGTTGAAGGGTTTTCATCGGCAGGGCGTGGTGACAGGATGCGGTTGGTGTCACAGAAAACCACACTGGCTGGATGCCCAACGCGAATAGGACAGAGGACGAGCACCTCAGCCTAATAAGTTAAAAATATGACTTTACAAACTGTTTAAGATTAGAATGGCAGGGACCGGGTATTTTATATAAATAGAAATTTATTGGCTCATGGTTCTGGAGACTGGGAAGTCCAGTGTCAAAGTGGTAGCCTCTGGCCAGGCCCTTCTTGCTGTGTCATCCCATGGCAGAAGGCGGAAGGGCAAGAGAACACAAGAGAGCAAGAGGGCAAGAGGACCAGAGCCCAATAAGGCAACGTTAAACCCCAGGAGAGACAATACGGGCCTGGATGAAGAGTGTGGTGGACAAAATGCAGAGAAGTAAGTAGATTTGAGCAATATGTTGGATTGGGTACGGGTATAAAGAAAAGGGAGATGTCAGGATGTCTCGGGCTTCTCACTTGCTGGAACTAAATGAATATGGTGTGGCTGAACTGGTGAGCAAGCCCCAGTATCTGCTTTCTCCTTTCTCCTTCAGTGATTGCAACAGAGTCCTCTGACATGCCACTTCCAGTTTTCTCGGGCTCACTTACCTATTTTTGTCAGCTCTGGGAGGGCTCTGATGGACCCAAAGCAGGCATAGTTTGATGGCTCCCTCCCCTCTGGCTCCTGCCATGCCCTTCTCATCTGCCACGTGGGCTTCTGCTGACATCACTGGACCTGGCACAGTGCCCACGTTTTGCATGGAAACCCAGAAAAGTGAAAGAGTTGGCACCCCACAGAAAAAATGTTTTGCCCAATGAGAGAAGCCACTGGAGAAATTCTTCCTGCATTCTATCCCAGGGGTCTGGTCCTCAGAAACTGTTTATACAACTTCGTGTCTTGTTTCTATAGATCGGTCAGTCAACATGGACCCTCGTATGAGCTCTCTCTCCTTTCTTCTTCACTCTGCTTGTTAGTTACTCCTATTTGGAAACCTTCAGCTCTGGACTCTGCTTTCCAGGAAACCCAGTGGTATGGTTTAAATGTATCCTGCAAAATTTATGTGTTGGAAACATAATCCCCAATGCAACAGTGTTGAGAGGTGGGAACTTGAAGAAGTGATCAGGTCATTAGGGCTCATGGATGGAGTAATGGATGGATTCATGCCGTTGGATAGATCAATGCTCATAAATGGATTAATTCTATGACCTCAAAGTGAGTTAGTCATCATGGGAGTGGGTTTCCAATAAAAGACTAAGTCCAGCCCCCTGCCTTTCTCTTGCTCTCTTGTGTTCTCTTGCCCTTCCACCTTCTGCCATGGATTGACACAGGAAGACGTCCCTGCCCAGATGCTACCACTTTGACAGTGGATTTCCCAGTCTCCAGAACAATGAGCCAATAAATTTCTATTCAAATAAAATACGCAGTCCATGCCATTCTGTTATAGCAACATAAAACAAACTAGGACACTAGGCTAAGGTAGTAAGAGAATATCCAAGTTTTAGCTGGGAACACACTACCCAGCTAGAGACGAGATGTTCTGGCCTCCCTCACAACTACCTGAAGCCTTCTCAGTGTGATATGAACAAAGTGACATGCGCTTCTTCTGGGTCACATTCTTTAAAAAAGGAAACTGCTTACTCATTATATCCTTTCTCTTTC
The DNA here is from genome assembly GCA_031835075.1 of Saguinus oedipus. NCBI lineage: Eukaryota > Metazoa > Chordata > Mammalia > Primates > Cebidae > Saguinus > Saguinus oedipus. Next base: position 60,267,791 of record CM063178.1, on the reverse strand, counting down.
CTTTCTCATATGGTGGAACATGGACGTCCTAGCAAGCCAGCTTTGACCATGCAGATGAAGACAACATCCAAAGGGAAGCCGAGCAGCCAGACGCTGCGTGCAGGGGAGCTGCGCTACCCGACAACTTCTGGCTTATTAACAGAAAGAAAAAGCCAGGCGCGGTGGCTCACCCCTGTAATCCCAGCACTTTGGGAGGCCAAGGTGGGCAGACCGCAAGGTCAGGAGTTCGAGACCAGCCTGGTCAACATGGTGAAACCCCGTCTCTACTGAAGATACAAAAAATTATCCAGGTATGGTGGCACACGCCTGTCATCCCAGCTACTTGAGAGGCTGAGGCAGGAGAATCACTTGAACCCAGGAGGCGGAGGTTGCAGTGAGCCAAGATCACACCCTTGCTCTACAGCCTGGGTGACAGGGCGAGACTCCATCTCAGGGAGCGGGTGGGAAGAAAGAAAGAAAAATGACTGTTTTTAAAGCACTGTCTCTCTGCCTCATATCTTACCCTGTACCGTAACTCACACTTAGGGAACAGTGGAACAAGACCTGACTTGAGTGCAGTTTGGGGCGTGTTGCATTTGAGAAGGTTTTGAGAAATCTAAGTGAAGTAGCAATTGATCTGTTAGCTATGAGCCCAGATGTCAGAGAGGTCTGGGCTGAAAGTACAAGTTTGTGAATAGATTCCCTGTCACGTGTGCTGGTAATTAAAGCCTCCGTGTGTGTGTGATGGTGTAGAGAGAAGGAAGAGAGTGAAAAGACAAGGGTGCCTGTGGTGGGCAGCTTCTAAGGTGACCCCAGTTATCTGCACCTCCTGGCATTTTTGTCCATTTGCAATCTTCTCCACTTGAATGTGAGCTGAACCTAGTGACTCATTTCAAAAATATGAGTCACTAGGCAAAATGGCAAAAGTAATGGGATGTCACATCCAAGACTAGATGACAAAAGTACTGGCTTCCATATTGAGTGCTTCCTCTCTCAATAAGTTGTTTTGAGAGAAGACAGCTTTCATGTTGTTAGCTTCCCTGGGAACAAATCTATGTGGCAAGGGCCTGAGGGAGGCTTCTACCCAATAGTCAGTGAGGGACTGGGGCCCTTAGTTCAAGCTCTTGTAAAGGAATTCTGCCAACTATCTGTGAGGAGGCTGGGAAACAGATTCTACAATCCTTCTCAAGCTTTTAGATGACTGAGCCCCAGCCAACACCTTGCAATGCCTAGACTGCAGCCATATGAAGCTCTAAGTCAGAAACATCTAGCTAAGCCACAGCCAGGCTCCTGACCCAGAGAAACTGTAAGGTAAAAAGTACCTATTGTTCTAAACTACTAAGTTTGGGGAGAATTTGCTTCTCAGCAATTAATAACTAAGAATGAGACCATGCAAGAGCTTGGAGGACCCCTTCCTTTAGCACCTGGTAGAGGAGAATGAGCCTAGAGCCTTACACATCAGGGCAATCCAGGCGAATGCCAAATGTCTTTATCCATTTTATGCTGCTATAAAGGAATGCCTGAGGCTGAATACTTTACAAAGAAAAAGGGGTTATTTGGCTCATGATTTGATGGCTGGAAAGTTTAAGATTTGGCGTCTGCATCTGGTGAGGGCCTCAGGCTGCTTCCACTCCTGGTGGAAGGTGAAGGGGAGCCAGCTTGTGTAGAGATCACATGGCCAGAGAGGAAGCAAAAGAGGAGGGGTGGGATACCAGGCTCTTTTAGCAACCAGCTCTTATGGGAATTAATGTACTGAGAAATCACTCACCTCTGAGAAAGGGCATTAATCTATTTATAAGAAATCTGCCCTCATGACAAAACACATCCCATCAGGCCCCACCTCCAACATTAGAGATCAAACTTCAACGTGAGGGCTGCAGGGGACAAATATCCAAATCATAGCACCAAGTCACAGAATCCAAGAGAAGAGGACTGGTCAGTAAGGAGGGAATAGTCAGCAGTGTTGACAGATCAAATAAGATGAGAGAAGAATGCTTGATGGACATTGAGATGCGGAAGTCACTGGTGACCTTGGGACATAAGCCAATATCTCAGGACTGATAGCCCTGAAAACCCCAGCCACTTACAGTCTCTAGAAACATCCTAATAGTATATAGCAAGTGAAACATTAATTCAAAAGCTAAGGTTCAATAAAACAGCAAGAGTCTGTGGAACTTGAGCCGTGATATGTGTGCTCACTCTCTTGCTCACTCTCTCCCTCTCTTTCTCTCTCTTTTTCCCTCAATCCCACATTCTCATTCCAGACAGACAACAGAGGCCTCAATCTGAATGGGTGTGGCTCCTTCTTTCCTAAGTTCCCAGACAAAGGACATAATATTTCACTGGGAAAGACAGACCACCAGCATTTCTCATTTTCCCAAACTCCAAGAGGCAGAGGACAAACTCTTGGAAACTGTGGACAAAATGTCAGGAGTTCACTTTCTCCAGCTAGTCCTTACTCACTGAGCAAAGGTTCACCCCAGGCACAAAAGACTGAAAATATGGGGGTCTTGATTACCTTTAGTTTTAGGGCAGAGGTTCCATGCTGGAGGAGGCAATCTGAGAAGAGGAAGAGTTAATCATTATCACTCAGTGCCCTGCTCATAAAGAAAAGGTATCACTCAGAGAGAAGTGGGTCACTATCCCTGTTCCCAGATCTGGAGAAGGGGCTCAAAGATTTTGGCCAGTAAGAGAAGTCGTTGACAAGAACAAAGAGCTCCAAAGCTCTCCCAGGATGAACTGACTTTATTTGAAACAGAGTGTAGGGAAGTTCAAGCCTAAGGGTGCTCTCGGTAACAGTGGAGATTTTGGTAGTAAGCAATAAACGGAGGCTGGTAGCTCCATTAGGGCAGCAAGATAAGCCAAAGGCCAGATCATTTACCAGAGATAATCATGGTAAGAGACAACTAAGAATAGCCTTCCTGGGGTCACAACAAACCTCAAAGTCTTGCCTTTAAAACTACCCCGGCAAAAGTCCTAAATTTAATTGCATCAGACTACAAAGCAATTTATGTTCCAGTGCATTGTCAAAAACAATAGAGTAATCAGATGAAGCCGGGCATAGTGGCTCACACCTGTAATCCAAGCACTTTGGAGGCCAAGGTGGGCAGATCACCTGAGGTCAGGAGTTCAAGACCAGCCTGACCAACATGGTGAAACCCCATATTTAAAAAAAAAAAGAAAAAATAAATCAGATGAAAATTAGTGGAGGGTAAAATCTCGATGTGATATTAGCAGAATCAGACAGTTTAACAAAGAGATCCAAGAAAGAGACAGTCAAAGACAGTCCTGCTAAGACTAGTCATCCCAGGGCGACAGGGCATGCCCATGGCTACACTCTTTGGGGAGTGACATTAGAGGCTTCATATTAAAGGGGAAATAGGCTTCGCTAAAATAGTTCAGCCAGGTCACTAGACAAACAAACACACGAAAACAAGAACAATCCATGGAGGGAAGACAGAATCAGTCTCCAGCATTCCTAAAGTATATCACCTAAAACGTCCAGATTTTAACAACAAAAAAATCCAAAGACATGCAAAGAAATGGGAAAACGTGCCCCATACAAGAGGGGAGAAGTAGACAACAGAAAATGCCTGTGATATGGCACAGATGCAGATTTTAGAGATGTCAAAGCAGCTGTGATAAATGCTTTCAAAGAAATAAAGGGAATTATGTTTGAAAAGGTAAAGGAAGGTATGATGACAGTGTCTTATCAAAATGAGAATAAAAATAAACAGATAGTGATTATTTTAAAAAGAACTGAATGGAAATACTGAAGTTAAAAACTCACTAAAGGAACTCAACGGCAGATTTTACCTGACAGAAGAAAAACGTCAATGAACTTGAAGATGGGTTAATAATGATGATGCAATACAAAGCACAAAGACAAGAAAAAAATTGAGAAATGAATAAAATAGAACACAGAAATGTAAGATACCATTAAGCACACCAAAATACGCAGTGCATAATGAGATTACCAGAAAGAAATGAGCAGGGAAAATACTCAAAAAAGTGGTGGACACGTTCTTATTTATTTATTTAATTTTGAGAAAGCCTTGAACTTCTGAGTCCAAGAGACCTTCCCCTCTCAGCCTCCCAAGTAGATGTACACCACCATGCCCAACTAAGTGTTTACGTTTTTTTTCAAGATGAGGCCTCACTATGTTGCCCAAGCTGGTCTTAAATGTGTGGCCTCAAGCTATCCTCCTGTTTCAGCCTCCCAAATCACTGGAATTACAGACATGAGCCACCACTCCTAGCAAAAAATATTTATCACCTAAGAAGCTCAGTTAACTCCAAGTAAGATAAATACACAGCAATTCACATCCAAACACATCATGGTAAAAATGCTGAAAGCCAGAGATAAAGATAAAACTTGAAAGCAGCAAAAGAAAAGTGACTTGTCAGCCCAAAGACAGCTCTAAAAACATTAACAGTCAACTATCAGAAACAATAGGTGCCAGAATTCAATAGGGCTACATACAAAGTGCTAAAAGAAAAAAAAATGGTCAACTAAGAAAACTATATCCAGCAAAAACAGTAATAAAAAGACTAACAACACAACTTTTAAATGGGCAAAGGATCTGAAAAGACTTTTATCCAAAGAAAATACACAAATGGCCAATAAGCATGTGAAAAGAGGCTCAACATCATTAACTATCAGGAAAATGCAAAGCAAAACCACAGTGAGAGACTATTTCATAGCCAGTGGGATGACTGTAATCAGAACTATAGACAATAAGTTTTGGTGAGGATGGAGAAAAAGGAACCCTCATTACACTGCTAGTGGAAACAGAAAATGTTGCCGTTGCTTTGGAAAACAAGCTGGCAGTTCCCCCAGATTCGTTGCCATATGACCCAGCAATTCCACTCCTAGGTATATACCCAACTGTTATTGTCTGGATGTTTATGTTCCCCCAAAATTCATATGTTGAAATCCTAAACCCCAAGATGATAGTATCGGGAGGTAGGGGCCTTTGGGGGTGATTAGATCATGATGTGGGAGCTCTCATTAATGGGATTAGTACTATACTTTTTTTTTTTTGAGACGGAGTTTCACCTTTCACCCAAGCTGGAGTGCAATGGCACAATCTCGGCTCACTGCAACCTCCACCTTCCGGTTTCAAGCGATTCTCCTGCCTCAGCCTCCCGAGTAGCTGGGATTATAGGCACCTGCCACCACACCCAGCTAATTATTGTATTTTTAGTAGAGAGAGGATTCACCACGTTGGCCAGGCTGGTCTTGAACTTCTGACCTCGTGATCCACCCACCGTGGCCTCTCAAAGTGCTGGGATGGTATTACAGGCATAAGCCACCTCACCCAGCTGGGATTAGTACTCTTACAAAATAAGCCCCAGAGAGCTTCCTTGCCCCTTCCGCTGTGAGAGGACACAGCAAGAGGCACCCTCTATGAGGAACAAGCCCTCAGCAGACACCAAATCTGCCAGTGCCTTTGATCTTGGATTTTCAAGCCCCCAGAACTATGGCAAATAAATGTTTTCTGCTTATAAGCCACCAAGCCTATAGTATTTTTGTTATAGCAGCCCAACAGACTATGACACCAAGAAAACTGAAAATGTGTTCAAACAAAAATTTATACATGCATGTTCACAGAAGCATTATTCACAGTAGCCAAAAGAGGGAAACAACTCAGAGGCCTATCAACAAAAATGTGGCACATCCACACGAAGGAATATTATTTGGCAATAAAAAGGAATGAAGTACTAATACATGGTGAAACATGGATGATCCTTGAGAACACTGTGCTAGGTGAAATAAGCCAGTCACAGAAAACCACATAGTGTATGATCCAATTTATAGGAAATGTCCAAAATAGACAAATCTATTTTTAAAAAGTGTATTAGTGGTTGCCTAGGGCTGGGCAGGAAGAAGGGGAGGTGAAAAGGGCAGTGACTGCTAATGGGTATGGGATTATTTTTGCAGGGTGATAAAAATGCTCTAAAATTGATTGTAGTGATGAGTGTATTCTTTTAAAAAAAATGAATTGTACACCTTACACTCCCATCAACGTGTATAAGTATTCTCTTTTCTCAGCAACCTTCCCAGCATCTGTTATTTTTTGACCTTTTAATTCTGATTGGTATGAGATGGTACCTCGTTGTGGTTTTGATTTGCATTTCTGTAATGATTAGTGATGCTGAGCATTTTTTCAGCCATTGTGAAAAGCAGTGTGGCAGCTTTTCAAAGAACTGAAAACAGAATTACCATTCAACCCAGCAATCCCATTACTGGGTATGTATCCAAAGGAATATAAATCATTCTACCATAAAGACACATGCATGTGTATATTCATTGCAGCTACTCACAATAGCAAAGACATAGAATCAACCCAAATCCCCCTTAACAGCAGACTGGAAAAAGAAAATGTGGTACCTCTATACTGCGGAATACTATACAACCATAACTAAGAACCAGATCGTGTCCTTTGCAGCAACATGGATGGAGCTGAAGGTCACTATTCTAAGCAAACAACCACAGGAACAGAAAACCAAATACTACATGTTCTCACCTGTAAGTGGGAGCTAAACAATGAAAACACGTGGATACTAGGAGGGGAAAGACAGACACTGGGGCCAACCTGAGGGTGGAGAGTGGGAGGAAGGAGAGGACCAGAAAAAGATGCCTTTGTGGTAGTATGCTTATTACTCAGATGATGAAAGTACCTGTTCACCAAACCCCCATGACATGCAGTTTATCTACATAACAAATCTGCACCTGTATCCCTGACCTAAAATAAAAGTTAAAAAACAAACGAATAAAAAAAATTTTAAAAAAGAATTGTACAATTTAAATAAGCCAATTGCACAATAGATGAGTTATATCTTAATACAGCTGTTATTTTTTTTTAAATGAAAAGAATCCAGTCAGGCACAGTGGCTCATGCCTGTAATCCCAGCACTTTAGAAGGCTGAGGCGGGCAGATCATGAGGTCAGAAGTTCAAGACCAGCCTAACTAACATGGTGAAATGCCACCTCTACTAAAAAAAAAAATACAAAATCAGCCTGGCATGGTGGCGCACACACCTATAATCTCAGCTACTTGCGAGGTTCAGGCAGGAGAATCACTTGAACCCAAGAGGCAGAGGTTGCAGTGAGCTGAGATTGCACCACTGTATTACTGTATTCCAGCTGGGCAACAGAGCACTCAAAAAAAGGAAAATAAAAAGAAAAAAAGAATCCAGTTAGCAAACAGGTGAAAGCAAAAAGAGGTTACTCAATAATCTTTTTGGGGGTTGCGAAAGATGGCGATATACAGACTGGGGACAAGAGGTGGTGAACTATATTGGGGTTTATCAATTATAGAACAGGATCCTCTAGAGGGATATAAAGCACCACCAAGTCCTTTGAGTTTTAAGCTATTGCTTGTAGTATCCTGGTGAATGGTTTTGTTAATATAACTGTTAAGAGTTTAGGGCTAAGCATAGCAGGGTATCTAACCCCAGTTTGGGTCTTAGCTATTGTGTCTTTAAGCCACTGGAATTCAAGGGTTACCTGTGACTGCAACATAATCTAACTTACCCCAACTCATACAGAGTGGCCTCATTTTCCAGGATCACATCAACAAATCAGCAAATTATGAGATCCTAAATGGCCTTTCTCTAACCTCTAGAATCTGGCTTTTCAGGGAATATGTATTTGTTAAATTCATAGAAGGGAACTCCTATTCCCTCTGAGTCAGATCCAAACTCCTTCATCTGCACTCACAACTCCACGGCCAGTCAGTCCAGCCTTGCTTCCCACTTTCCCACAAACGACCGATTTGCTCACTCACCTTCACATACTTTTCATTTGTTCATTTATTTATTCATGTACTCCTTTATCCAATATGTACTGGTGCCTGCTCTGCCACAGGAAGTGTGTGGGGTGCAGAAATGTCTACACAGATGTGGTCTCCCTTCCCTGGTGATGTAGTCCCCAGACCTTTGTCATGATGTTTCTCTCTGTCAAGAGCATCTTTCTGACTCCTCTTGGCCCGGCCAAGCTGCTAGCCCTCCTCATACACAACTCCATCCACTAACCCGCCATCACACCACTTACTCTGGCGCACCCTCTCCTTCTTCGCAATTCCTACACCAGCCACTGTCTTATTGATTACGTGGCAATCAGCCACATCTTGCCTGAAGCCTCTCTCCTACTGTGCTTTGAAAGGCTATTGAAATCTCATTATTAAAATAGGTATACCTTTTTCTTATGCTGTTAAATAGGTCCATAGAAGCAGCACATCCCCTAATGCAGGCTGAACTAACTAATTAAAGCCAAGTATAGCACCCTTATTTACATTAGAAGACTTGTCTACCTTCAACCAACTTTGACCTAGAAAAATGGCACTTTCCCAACAATCATATGAAAAAAATCTCAATATCACTGATCATTAGAGAAATGCAAAACCACAGTGAGATACCATCTCACACCAGTCACATGATGATGATTAAAAAGTCAAAAAATAACAGCTGCTGGCAAGGTTGCGGCAGAAAGGAGCACTTTTATACTGTTGGTGGGAGTGTAAATTAGTTCAGCCACTATGGAAGACGGGGAGGTGATTCCTCAAAGACCTAAAGAGAGACACGCCACTCAGAGGCAGGAGAATAGGATCTGGAGGCAGGAAACCTAAGGACTTCCTAGAACTAAATCAAACAGAGACCCATTCAGCTATGACAGGAAATACTCTCTTCACTTATATAGGACATAGATCCAGTAAATGACTTTGTAACTCTATCCTTTTCATTCACATCAGGTGTACACCTGATCTTGTAACTTTACTTCATCCTCTTCATTTACATAGGGGATATACCAAGTAACCAATGAGAAACCTCTAGAGGGTACTGAAACTCCAGAAAATTCTGTAACCGGGACCCTTGATCCGCTTGCGTGGGCCCGCTCCCACCCTGTGGAGTGTGCTCTCATTTGCTATAAATCTCTGCTTTTGTTGCTTCATTCTTTCTTTGCTTTGTTTGTGCATTTTGTCCAATTCTTTGTTCAAACACCAAGAATCTGGACACCATCCACCGGTAACATATTTTGGCCGGCCAGCCAGGCAGTAAGCCCGAAGTTTGGGATTTATTTTTCTCCTTTCCCTTGTTCTTTTTGCTCCTTACAGGGGAATCTCTTTTTCTCTCTCTTTCTTTCCAACTCAGGACCCTTGGTGGGCAGCGCCTAAACACAGAGGCAACTGCAAGCTTCTGGCCGGGGCTGCTCTCTGGTAAAACTAAGGAGTTTCTGAGTGGAGGTGCCTAACTGCCACCACCGGGTTCAGGTAAGAGACCTGGGTCTTTTCCCTTCCTTTTTTTTTTTCTTTCTTTCTTTTTCAGTTTTTAAGTGGTCACTTTCTAACAGCTCCTTGGTAATTGAGGGTGACTGGTCAGGGCCATCTCAGTGATGCCTGAAGGCCAAGGAGTGAATGGGGATAGCTGTCCTGCCTGGAGACGGAAAGACTCTTCTGGTTTTGGTGGTTGTCCCTGATCCCTACATGTGGTTCAGCTCACTGGGTCAAATTTACACGTTTCAGGTGACTTAAACCTTCTTTTCTATTGTTAAACTCTTCCCTTCCCATATTCAACTGGCTAGGGACAGAAGAAACCCACCCAGCCTCCAGTTCCTAACATGAAGTTCATGGAATGGGAAGCAACGGGAAAGTGTGGCCATGTCAAATGATAAAGAGGCTGGAAGTCAAGGACTTCATCCAGGGACAAAAGGAAGTTCGTAGCAGGCCATTGCCTCTGGAGGGAAAACAGGCAAAGGGGCACCAGTGCCCACCTAAGGTTAGAAATGTCTGACACTCTAAGATTGGATACCAAAGGGGAACACCCCAGGGGATTCCCCCAGATCTCAACCTTTCCAAAGAGGATGCCCTTAGCAGAGGTTCGAAGGCCTAGCACTAAGCCCTCCTTAGAATTTTCTCTCACAGCTGCAATACTGCTTGGCTCCAATATAGTTTGGAATCTGGAGTTTGCTATTGAATGGGAAGTGGGTTGGAGTTGCATATATCCAGCCTTTTGTGCCGCTGTTCTAAGCAGGGTCGGGCCAGGTCAGTATGTGATGTTCTCCTGCGGTGCTGTTTGACCCCAGTGTTCTTTGGAGTCTGGGGAGGTTTGGCCTTTAGAAATCAAATGGCCATGGAAACTGCAGTACCCAAAATTTGGTTCACAACCTTCACCGGATTATCAATTGGGGCAAACAGAGTAAAACTGGTGAGTTGTATTGCTAGCTCATGGCTAGGGTTCCAAAATAAGAGCCATTGGATCTTCATTTACGTGTGTGTACATATGCCTAGATGGGTTTATTTCTATGTACATTTATTGTTGTATGTTGCCCCTATTAAACTGGCTTATAAGTAAAAGAGTGCTTATAAATTAAGTCTAAGCAATTTTCGAATGCACATGACTTAAGTATAACTTTACTAAACCAGCTGGTTTTAAAAATATTGGTAAAATAAAAATAGAAATACCTTCAGAATTGTCAGCATACATTTTTGTCTGGATTTTATATTTGTCTTTGCCAGATATTTTGTGGTGTCAGGGTTTGGCATAGAAGGTTATAAAGCTACTAATGCATCCAAAACAAAATGATCTTGGTTTGAATGCCTTTTTTTTTTGACAAATGAGAGTAATTTAATGTTGGTAGCTAAATCTTCTGAGTTACCGGCAAAAATACCTATGTATTTAACTTTGAGGCCGGGCGCAGTGGCTCACGCCTGTAATCCCATCACTTTGGGAGGCCGAGGCGGGTGGATCACGAGGTCAAGAGATCGAGACCATCCTGGTCAACATGGTGAAACCCCGTCTCTATTAAAAATACAAAAAATTAGCTGGGCACGGTGGCACGTGCCTGTAATCCCAGCTACTCAGGAGGCTGACGCAGGAGAATTGCCTGAACCCAGGAGGCGGAGGTTGTGGTGAGCCGAGATCGCGCCATTGCACTCCAGCCTGGGTAACAAGAGCGAAACTCCGTCTCAAAAAAAAAAAACTTTGAAGCTCTTAGGTTTAAGTGAGCACCTGATGTTTCCTGGCTATTAAAAATAGTGATATTGTCTGATATCTCAGTTTACAAAAGTAATCTAGATAAACTGTTAAAAATGAAAGAATTGAGTACAGTAAATGAGATAAATATTTTAGGTAAATTTTTGTGTAAATTAGAATCTTAAAATTATTTTGGATGCTCATTGAATGTCTGGGTTATTTCCAATTAAGAAAGGGTTGTGATATGAGGAAATACATTTCTAAAATTGTGGGAAAAGTTTAAATAATAAAATAGTCTTTAAAACCTGATAGAGAATTGGAGACATCTTACTAATTAACATTTTCATAATTAAAGCTCTTATTCTTGATGAAAGACAAATAAGAAATATTGTACAAAAAGGTATTGGCAGTTTGGCAATTCTTTTTTTAATATAATTGAGCATAGAGCTTGATGTAGTGTGGAGCCAAACTTCGTATACCTGCTCGCTTTTCACCATGTTTACTGTTTTTCATGGATAGTGCTGGCATTGGAGGACTTCCTGGTCAGGTGCCTAGAGTGAATTTCCTGATCGCACAGGAGGTATGGTGATATTAGTGAATTTAAGGATATTAAATTGTTATCAGGAATAAAATATTCATTATGTGGGTTTTGGGGGGATCTGGGGAACACTGTAGCCTCCAAGGTAGATTGAGTAGGAAACTTATGGTAGGTTTTCTGTTTACTTGTTTTTGCTTCTAATTTTCTTTTGTTTGCTATTTATTCTCCTCTGGATTTTGCCTATGTATGGAAATATATAAAGCCATGATGCTTTTTTAGTTTCTAGTGAAAGGATTTTACTTGGTTCTATGAACAGTTATTCTGTTCCCAATGCATTTCTAGCAAGTCATCATTTGTTTCATTTAAGGAATTCCTAGGCTACCTTTGTCCAGTCTGCAAGAATTGATGGAGCAGGCCTTGTGTGGTGGCTCACACCTGTAATCCAAGCACATTGAGAGGCCAAATTGGGCAGATCACCTGAGGTCAGGAGTTCGAGACCAGTCTGACCAATACGGAGAAACCCTGTCTCTACTAAAAATACAAAATTAGCTGGGTGTGGTGGCACATGCCTTTAATCCCAGCTACTTGGGAGGTTGAGGTATGAGAATCACTTGAACCCCAGAGGTGGAGGTTGTGGTGAGCCAAGATCATGCCATTGCACTCCAGCCTGGGAAACAAAAGCCAAACTCTATCTCAAAAATAAATAAATAAATAAATAATTGATGGAGCACACCAGCTTTTTCTTAAACCTTAAACTAACTTCTTAGATATTAGGCTTCCTGATACTTTAAGTGGTTTGGGTATACACTCATAAATAGCATTTGAGTCATATTTCTCTCTCTGCCTAATTTATTCAAAATTTGTAAATTATTTGTGAATATTCTTAAGTCATAGCAATGCATTTGTTTGCATACAGTTGAGCAGAGTCACTAGGGCCACTCAGGGAGAGAGAACCCAGAAACCTGACATGCCAGCAATAGGGTAAGAATTTCTTACCAGTCAGACTTCTGGCCTGTCTCTGTGCACACTGGTTGAATGAATGGAAAAAGATTATAAGAAGAAATAGAAATTTAAATGTTTGTAACCTACTTTATAGACTTCCCAAAATCAAACATCAGCTTTAAAATTGTATTTTCTGATATCTAACTTTGGGATGCTACACAGGGCTCCTGAAGCATCTGAAAGAAAGGTAAATAGGATTATTTGACATGTTTAGTTACATGGGAAGCATATCAAATTAAAAACTGTTTAATCTTCTTCAGGTTATATTTTAGTGAATGTTAATATATGTTACAAAATTGTATGGGATTTCTAAAATTCTAAATATGTCTGAGTATATGCTATCAGTCATAATGTTTATTATGTTAAGTTACTGTAGACGACAGAAATAGGCTGGGCATGGTGGCTCATGCCTGTAATCCAAGCACTTTGGAGGCCAAGGCGGATGGATCACCTGAGGTCGGGAGTTCAAGACCAGCCTGACCAACATGGTGAAACCCCATCTTTATACAAAAAAAAAAAAAAAAAAAAAAATTATTAAAAAAAAAAAGACCACAGAAATAATCAAATTTCCCTGTATAAAACTACTAACCCAGGCTGGGCGTGGTGGCTCACGCCTGTAATCCCAGCACTTTGGGAGGCCGAGGCGGGTGGATCACGAGGTCAAGAGATCAAGACCATCCTGGTCAACATGGTGAAACCCCGTCTCTACTAAAAATACAAAAAATTAGCTGGGCATGGTGGCGCGTGCCTGTAATCCCAGCTACTCAGGAGGCTGAGGCAGGAGAATTGCCTGAACCCAGGAGGCAGAGGTTGCGGTGAGCCGAGATCGTGCCATTGCACTCCAGCCTGGGTAATGAGCGAAACTCCGTCTCAAGAAAAAAAAAAAAAACTACTAACCCAAAATTAATTGAATACCAAGAAACCATATTGACAGATTTGCATGGTAAATCAGCTGATACTGAAATTGTTTAAATATATAATTTGAATGAACTCCATGGGCTAAGTCTAATTACCTATGATAACCCTTTAGTTATCAGTGATATGCACCTAAACTGGAGAAACAACTGGTATTCAGAGGACGTAAGTTCAAAGTTAAGCATGGACTCATGGAGAACCAGAATGGCCACCTTGTCCTTCGTGAGTCCTTAAAGCCGGTCCATGAGTCTTCCACAATGATTTATGGGGATCACATCTTTCAGGGGGCAAATGAGGCAAGACAATAGGTCCTGAAGGCAGGGAAACTAAGGACTTCATAGAACTAAATCAAAAGGAAACAGTTCAGCTATGACGGGAAATATCCCCTTCATTTACACAGGGCATACACGCAGCAAATAACTTTATAACTTTTACTTCATCCTCTTCATTTACATACGGCATACACCAAGTAACCAATGGGAAACCTCTGAAGGATATTGAAACCCCAGAAAATTCTGTAACTGGGGCCCTTGAGTCACTTGCTTAGACCTGCTCCCACCCCATGAAGTGTGTTTTCATTTGCAGTAAATCTCTGCTTTTGTTGCTTCATTCTTTCTTTGCTTTGTTCATGCATTTTGTCCAATTCTCTGTTCAAAATGCCAAGAACCTAGACATCCCTCCTCCAGTAACAATTCAACCCAGCAATCCCATTACTGGGCATATACCCAAAGGAATATAAATGATTATATTATAAAGAGACATGCATATGTATGTTCATTGCAGCACTATTCACAATAGCAAAGACATGGGATCAACCTAAATGCCCATCAATGATAGACTGGATAAAGAAAATGTGGCACATATACACCGTGGAATACTACACAGCCATAAAAAAGTGATATCATGTTCTTTGCAGGGACATGAATGGAGCTGGCAGCCATTATCCTTAGCAAACTAATTCAGAAACAGAAAACCAAATATTGCATGTTCTGACTTATAAGTGGGAACTAGATGATGAGAATACACAGAGGAGAAAAATGCACGCTGGGGCCTTTTGGCAGGTAGAGGGTGAGAGGAGGAAGAGGACCAGGGAAAATAACTAATGGATACTAGGCTTAATACCTGGGTGATGAAATAATCTGTGCAAAACCCCCATGATACAAGTTTGCCTGCATGACAAACCTGCACATCCTGCACATGTTCCCCTGAACTGAAAATAAATTTTAAAAAATAAATAAATAAAATGGTGGGGGGGAGGTAATTTCCTGTGGTTCAACCTAATAATTCTACTACAAAAAGTAATCTGTTAGCTTTGGAGGTCTCTCCATTGCTAGGAGTTTCTAGGGAAGAATACACATGACCTGTCCTCACAGGGGTCCATGACCTGTCCTCACAGGGGTCCCACTCACTGCCTCCACCCCACAGGTCCCAACACTCCCTAAAGTCTGTCCCTTAGAGAAAGTGTTGGCAGGCATTGGGGAAAGAACTGTTTCTGCAGCATCAGCCCCTATCCATCTGCTGACCAAGTCCTTCCCTCTCATTCTGTAGAAGTTTCCAAAGATACAGCAGAAAGAACAGAGAAAACCAAAAAAGGAGAAGGTACTAATTGTTGAGCATTTACTATGCGCCAGGTCCTTGGGCAAAGTGTTGTATATATTTATGCCTATTGATCCTCCAAGACAAACTTAAAAAGTGAGAGATGGCCAGTCACGGTGGCTCACGTCCATAATCCCAGCACTTAGGGAGGCCGAGGCAGGTGGATCACGAGGTCAGGAGATTGACAGCATCCTGGCTAACACTGTGAAACCCCATCTCTACTAAAATCACAAAATATTAGCCAGGCATGGAAGCATGTGCCTGTAGTCCCAGCTACTCAGGAGGCTGAGGCAAGAGAATCGCTTGAACTTGGGAGGCCGAGGTTGCAGTGAGCTGAGATCAAGCCACTGCACTCTAGCCTGGGTGACAGAGTGAGATTCCGTCTCAAAAAAAAAAAAAGTGAGTGCTTCCCATTTTCCCATTTTCCCATTTTCCAGAGAAGGAAGCAGGCTTACTGACATAATGTGCCACGTTCATGGTCACTGAGCAGTGAGGACCAGGGTCCCCTAATCTGTGACATTCATACAGCTGGTTGTTCTTTGGGAGTATTTGATGGTTTTGTGAAGCCTCTAGCTGACTCCTCTTCTACCCATCTGCTTGATGGCTATAATCTCCATCACACAGATGCAGAGCTGAGCCCAAAGACATTGAGCCTTGCCTCTCCCATTACACAACAAATGAATGGCAGAAGAGAGCTTCAACAGGGCATGCCGGAATCACCCCACTCAGCCTGGCAGCTTCATTGGCACGGCTGAGCTGGCAACAGGACACTTATGCCAGGCGGCTGAATAATCAGAAGCCGTGAGGCCTGAGCTCTAACCACTATCATTTTAAAGATTATTATGTGCAGTTATTTCAGCTAATTAAACCTTGAATGCCTGCCAGCTCAGCTGCCAGCTCAGAGAGGAAATGCAGGCATGTGTGGCCTCAGCTTCCCTTCCAGCCTCTGTCTGCCTTGCAGGGAGAGCAGAGCTCAGAGCCTAGGGATGGAGGGAGCGAGGAGAGCAGCAGAACAAGGAAGGGGCCCTCAACTGCCATGGCCACCTCCCCTCAGGAACCCAGAAGATCTGATCCTTGCCACAGGAAAAATCCCCTGAGTTTTATGACCTCTCAGGAATGGGAAATTACAGCTGTTCTTTACTAGTTCATCCGGGGAGTCAGGTCTGGTTTGAAGCCTGGGATCGATGTCAGGCGCAAAGTTGGGATCCTAGCTTTGTGGCTGGTGGCTGTGAGGACCTGGAGAATCTTCTGTTTTCTCATCTGCATGCTGTCCGAAATTTAGCTTTCGCATATAAATGTGGAGGCAGGATACCTAGCCCTGTCCCTATCCAATACAACCGCTACAAGCCACATGGAGCTGTTTAAATTTTAATTTCAATCAATTAAATTAAATTAGATTAAAAATTCCATTTCTCGGTTACACTAGGCAATTTCAAGTGTTCAGCAAGGCTCTGTATTGGACAGAGCAGCTATGGGCCATCTCCATCATCACAGGACGTTTCATGGGACAGCACTGGCCGTGTGATTGAGGGTGTGAACCCTGATTCGACTCAAAGATGCAATCCCAGCTCCCACTTACTGGTGACCCTGGACAAGTTACTTAACCTCCCCATCCTCAGTTTTCTCATCTATAAAATGGGAAATAATCGGATCCAGCCCAGAGTTGGTGTAAAGACTAAATGAGAAATGTGTGTGAGACACTTAGAAGAATGCTAAATAATGGTAGGCACTCTATAAATATTACCTCTTATTAACAGGAGTATGTATAAATTCATTCCGTTACAGGGCCTTACAGTTCTATGAAGCAATTTCAAAATCACTATCTCATTTGCATTTCATAATGGTTCCATGAGGCAGGTGGGGGCACAAGGGTCAGCTGAGCCCTTTTATTAATACAAGGAGGCAAACTAAAATCCAGAGGTCACCTGACTTCCCACAACGGTGGCAGAACTAGGACTTGAACTAAGTGAATAACTCAAGAACCAACATTTATAGAATCCTCTACACCTCGTGAGCTTTAGCATAATTTCAGGAGGCCAGGAATGTGCCTTCCATGTTAACAGTAAGGTTCTGGAATGGGAGTAATTCCAACACTCACTAGCCTGAGATCCAGGCTTTCTTTGTCTTCTTAGTTCCCATGACACTTAGTTTTTATCTCTGCACATTTTTTTTTTGAGACGGAGTTTCGCTCTTGTTACCCAGGCTGGAGTGCAATGGTGCGATCTCGGCTCACCGCAACCTCCGCCTCCTGGGTTCAGGCAATTCTCCTGCCTCAGCCTCCTGAGTAACTGGGACTACAGGCACATGCCACCATGCCCAGCTAATTTTTTGTATTTTTAGTAGAGACGGAGTTTCGCCATGTTGACCAGGATGGTCTTGATCTCTTGACCTCATGATCGATCCGCCTCGGCCTCCCAAAGTGCTGGGATTACAAGCGTGAGCCACCGCGCCCAGCCATCTCTGCACATTTTATGCTGAACTGCTCTAGTTACATTTGTCACCCCTTCTAAACTGTGACTAGGATAAGGCCCAGGTCCTATTTGTTTTTCTATCCCAGGAGCACAGCTCTGAAACTGGTGCAGACTAATTTGTCCATTGTAAACTGTGGAAGCTTGGTAAGGTGGAAGGTGAATATGCAGGCTGGTGGTGAGATTCTCCATCTCACAGTGTTCAGAAAAGCCAAAGATGTTCTTTAGAAAACCAAGCCAGTGTACCAATCAGGACTCTCAAATAACTGAAAAAGTCAACAGCCTTCAGGTATGGTGGGATCCAGGAGCTCACACACAATGGCTTCAACACACAATGGCTCGGTCCTTCTGTCAATAGTATGTTTTGCTGTGTTAGCCTCACTCTCAGGCAGGCGTTACCTATACTTACTAACTTCCAAAAGCTCCAGATCATATCCTTTAACTGTGAGCCTATTAAAAAGAGAGATTCTGTTTCCCCACAGTTCAAACAAAAGTTTACCAATAGATGTCAACTAATTATTATAGTGAAAAAAAAAAAAGCTTACCAATAGAATCTCATGGAACCAATTTAGTCACATGCCCACCCCTGGGCCAATCACTGTGGCCTAAACGAGTCAACACTGTAATTTATCAAACATACATCACTCTCCCATTCCTGGAGCTAGAAATAGAATCAGTCCCTCTGAACCTATGGGTTTAAAGTGGGCTCACCAACCAGGAAACAGGGCATGGACACCGAGCACAAAAAATCCAGCACATTCACTCTGCCCAGCCTTTACAGCTCTGTTCACTGGAGCTCAAAACACACCTAAGGGTCTGCAAGGGATGTTGCTGCAGAGGCCACGAGAGGCTGCACATGGTGACATTTCCCATTCACTGTGGCTCTAAGATTTCACTCGAGGGAAGCACAGCCTCGCTTCCCATCATCCTGCTCTCCTCCTGCCAGCCCAGAAGCCTGGTGGACTGAAAGCCAGGGACTCCATGACTAAGGTGCCCTGGGATGGAGATTCCCTACACCCCTCCCGACCAAGCTCCTCCTGCAGAAAGACCTCACACCAAGAAAAAGCACTTAGCCTTGATGTTGGTTTCCTGTCACTGCCCTTCCTATTGAGACGTCATTGGCCTTGGCTCCCTTCCTGACTTTTCTATTATTTTCCAGTTTCTGTTAAAAAGGCAGCAGGACCGTAAAAGACTTATCCTATAACCTAGTGTTTCAGGCTCTCTCTCCCTGTTGGTTAGACTCCCTGACAGATTTGGAGAATATTTATTAATTGCTTTGTTTAATGGGTGGGTGGGTGGATGGATAGATAGATAGATGGAAAAATGGATGGATGGGGAGATGGACAGATGGATGGATATACAGATGGATGGATGGATGGATGGATGGATGGATGGATGGATGGATGGATGGATGGACAGATGGAGGAATGCAGTTAAAAGTGGATGAATTGGTTCTGGGTGCCCTCAGAACACTCTATCTCTTCAACTTCTCATATTTACCACCCTAGGCTCCTGATTACTGTAATTATAGAAAGCCCTTTTTCTGGTCCTAAAATCAGTTTCCCAGCCCTCTCTATATTATAACAATGACTGATATTTAACATGGTTAATTCTTATCCAGGCACTTACCCTGAGCTCAGTAGTGATTCAATCTTCACAATTCCATGGTCTGGGTGCTGTTATTGTCTACAGTTTACAGTGAAGGAAACTAAGGCTCAGAGACAGGAACTTGTCCAAGGCACACAGCCAGTCAATGGCAGAGTCACGACTCAAAGTGTGTGACCTTAGCCACTATGTTCTAGGGCCCTATAAACATGAACCTCAGCCCTGTCTACACCAATTTGCTCCTTCTCCCTTGAACATGTCGTGTCTTTATTCACGGTGCTCTGCCTGGAACAAGGTCTTCCTTCATCAAAGTAGCACTAAGCTACACTCTGAAAGAATAAACCCCCGAATTTCAGTCGCTTATCATGACAAAGATTTATGTCCTGCTCATGTCATGGACTGATGTGGGGCAAGTGGCCCTCCTCCATCTGATAGGGGGCCTCCAACAGAGGAAGGGGAGATGGTAAGGGAGCAGAGGTTCTTTGCTGCCTCAACCTAGAGGGGACACATGTCACTCCTGCTCACATTTCACTGACCCAACCAATTAGTGTGTGGACCATTTGGCGAACACGTCTCATCTCTGCCAAAAAGAGCCCATACACTCCTGCCAAGGGGCACGCAAAAGATATAGGCTCAGCCAGCCCAGTCAGTGCAAACTGAGACGGTGGGGGAGAAAAAAGAGCCAAGATTCAAGCTGGTGGTTGGGGAGTGGGGAGGGATGGATAGGATTCTGGAATTAACCAGGAACAAAGCACCCAACACTTGGGTGGTACCCCACACCTATTGTTCTGAATACTGCTCACAAGTGAGCTAACCCTAAGCTTCTTGGCTAAGACTCAGAACTCTTGTTATCTAAGCTTCTGGCTGTTAATTACAGGATTTGACCCAAATTAAGTGAACAATGAAATAAGAATAACAATCCCTGACTTTTCAAACTTCAGAGTTTCCAAATCATACAGCAATCATCTCATTTGACCCTCACAAAATAACCCTATGACGTAGGTATTGCTATCTCTACCTCTATTGTGCGATAAGGAAATTTAGAGAAGGATGATGTCATTGACCGAAGTCACTCAAAACCTGTGCGTGCTGGAATACATCTCAGTGCCAGTTTTCTAATCCATGCTAGGAGCTCTTTCTTCTACAGTTCAGCTGTATTTCATGCAAATTTCTACGGAAATCAACAATATGAAAATGAACATCCATAGGATTTGAATTCAAAAGCTCAGGTGCTCTGTGTACCAAGGAGTTGTTTGGGCGTGCAGGTGTTGAAGTCGGATGGCCTGAGTTTTAATTCCAGTTCTGCCACCTGCTGGCTGGGTGATAGCTGGCAAGTTAATCTACTTGGGCTCGCTTTCCTTATTTGGAAAATAAGGATGCACTGTACCTAACCCATAAGATTATGGTGAGGATTAATGAGACAAGGAATAGAAAATGCTTAGCACAGTGCCTGACCCAACATTAGAGCTTAATAAACAAACGCTGAATGATGCTGCCAAGATCTTTCTTGGAGGCAAAAAGATGCCACTATTCCTTCCTTCCTCCCTCAGGGCATGATCATGTCTCACTACATGACACCCTTGGCTTCAGCTGGAGAACAGACTGACCACCGAACTCGGCTTCACGTGCAACTGCCCGCGAGAAGAGAATGTTCTTTTCTTTGTCTGAGATTCGGCACTGGTCACTGCCACCAATCCCGGGCCTTTGTCTCAGATTTGCTGCCACCCAGAGGCCATTTCATGTCATGCCAGGATGACTCTCAAAAGTGTTCTTTGGGATAGTGGTTTTCTTTTTTTTTTGAGGCAGAGTCTCGCTCTGTCACCCAGGCTGGAGTGCAGTGGCGATCTCAGCTCACTGCAACCTCCACCTCCCAGGTCCTGGATCAAACAATTCTCCTCCCTCAGCCTCCCAAGTAGCTAGTATTACAGGAACGCGCCACCATGCCCAGCTGATTTTTGTATTTTTAGTAGAGACTGGGTTTCACCATGTTTGCCAGGCTGGTCTTGAACTCCTGACCTTGTGATCCGACCCCCTCAGCCTCCCAAAGTGCTGGGATTACAGGTGTGAGCCCCCGAGGCCGGCCCGGATAGTGGTTTTCAAAAGAAAGTAGGACGTGGGGGCAGTGGGAGGAAAAGGAAAACACATCCCACTCTTGGAGGTGGGCAAGACCATGGGGGTTGAAAGAATCCTGCAGGGAACCCTGGCTCGCCCTCCACTTTATGCACTTGAGGTTTTCTGATTTTGGTGAAGATGAAAAGAGAGAAAACAGGAAAGGTAGCCAGGAGGATTCCATCTGCCTTCACCAGCACCAGGAATGTATGTGAGCTGGTGCTTCCAAGGGGTGGCAGCTCCACCTCGTGGAGTGAAAGCCAACTATTTGTTTCTGTGGCAATTCTTCAGCCAGTAAACACAGGAACAAGGAAGTTATGACATGACCTTCTAAAGATTCTGAAAAATAAACCAGCCGAAGGGACTTGTATGGAGAATATGTAAAGAGCTCCTGCAATCCGGCAGAGCATGGTGACTCATGCCTGTAATCTCAGTACTTTGGGAGGCCAAGGTGGGAGGATCACTTGCGCCCAGTTCAAGGCCAGCCTGGGCAACATAGGGAGGCCTCACCTCTACAAAAGAAGAAAAGACAAAAGGATCTCTTAAAATTAACCATGGAAAGAAAAATCAGCAAAGGGTTTTGTATTAGTCCATTCGCACATTGCTGTAAAGAGATACCTGAGACTGGCTAATTTATAAAGAAAAGAGTTTTAACTGGCTCATGGTTTTCCAGGCTATACCGGAAGCATAGCAGCTTCTGGGGAAGCCTCGGGGAGCTTTCAGTCAGGGCAGAAGACAAAGTGGGGGCCAGCAACTCATATGACCAGAGCAGGAGGAAGAGAGAAAGTATGCAGAGGTGCTATGCACGTTTAAACAATAAGATCTCATGATATCCCACTCACTATCCGAAGAACAGCAACAAGCAAATGGTGCTGACCCATTCATGAGAATTCAGCCCAACCATTCAATTACCTCCCACCAGGCCCCACCTCCCATACTGGGGATTACAATTTGATATGAGATTTGGTGGGGACAGAGATCCAAACCATATCAGGTCTGAAAAGACATTTTTTTTTTTAAAGCCAGTAAGTACATGGAAAGGTAATCAACAAGATCAGCCATCAGGGACATGCAAACCAAAACCACAAAGACATGACCTCACACCCACGAGGTGAGCTAAAATCGAAAAGATAGGTGTTGGTGAAGATGTGAAGAAACCGGAACCCTCACACACTGCAGCAAGTGGGGGGTGTCAGGGAATGTAAAATGGATGCAACTTCTTGAAAAACAGCCTGGAGGCTTCCCAACAGGTTACAGAGTTACAGTATGACTCAACAGTTCCATTCCTAGGTATATATATGCAAGAGATGAAAACATATATCCACACAAAAGTATGCACACAAGTTCCTGTAAAAGCATTATTCATAACAGCCAAAAAGTAAAAGCAACCCAAATACACACCAAATAAGATGTCTATAGTCTGCCAGGTGTGGTGGCTCATGCCTGTAATCCCAGAACTTTGAAAGGCCGAGGCAGGCAGATCACTTGAAGTCAGGAGTTCGAGACCAGCCTGGTCAACATAGCGAAACCCTGTATCTACTAAAAACCCAAAAAAATATCTGAGCATGGTGGCACAAGCCTGTAATCCCAGCTACTCAGGAGACTAAGGCAGGAGAAGCGCTTGAACCCAGGAGGCGGATGTTGCAGTGAACTGAGATTGTGCCACTGTACTACAGCCTGGGTAACAGAGTGAGACTCTGTCTCGAAAAAAAAAAAAAAAAGATTTCTATAGTCATACAATGGAATGTTATTTGGCAATAGAAAGGAATGAAGTACCATACATGCTATAACATGGAGGTACCTTGAAAACATTATGCCAAGTGAAAGCAGCAGTCATAAAGAACCACATATTGCATGATTCTGCTTCTATGAAATGAAATGTCCAGAATAGGCACGTCTATAGAGACAGAACGTAGATTTGTGGTTGCCTAGGGCAGGTGTGAGGCTGGGGGTGGGGGTAGATGATTATGGCTAAGGGGTACAAGATGTCTCTATGGGGTGATAGAAATGTTCTTCAATTGCTTGCGATGATGGTTGCACAACTCTAGATCTACTAAAAGCCACTGAATTGTACACTTTAAACAGGTGACTTATATAGCCCGTAAATTATATATCAATATATCTGTTAAAAAATAAAATAAACCAAGTTCTTCTTTGTACACCTGCTTGAGGCAAGGGCAGTTTGCAAGCCCCTACATTCCCAACAGTATGAATCACAGAAGGAAAACAAAAACAAAAACAGGACCTCTGGAGGCTGAAGGCAGGAGAGTTGTGTTGCACTGTGACCCTCGGTGCCCAGAGAGCTTCAGTGCTGGCAGCAGCTCATTGGCAGTGGCCAGCATGGCCAGGCCCACTGAAGCTGGAGGATATACTGTAACAGGCTGACATCATGTCCCAAGGAGAGTAACGTGGCTCTACCAGCACCAGGTATAGCTATAAGGCCAGGTGGGGCATAAACTCTGCCAGGTCACACATGGGCTCCAGACTCACTGATACCTGCTCTAAAGACAGAGACAGAATGGAAGTGACATGAGCTTTGGCAAAAGACAGACCAAATTGTCACCACATCCCTTCTGTCTATCAGTTCTATGACCTCAGGTCTACACTCATCTTTTAGAAAACTGAATAATAACGCCTATCATGTAAGCTGCCCTCACTCTCCCCCTCCCCAGTTTGTTTTGTTTTGTTTGGCTAATATTTATTGAAGGCTTACTAGGTACTAAGCAAATGCTAATACAGGCTTTAATATCTCTGTTAGTCTTCACTGCAGCCTTGGACAAATCCAGAATGATTTCTTATTATGCCATTTTGGAGATGAAGGAACTAAGGTTCGGAGAAGTCAGACAACTTCTCCACTGTCACGCAGCTAGCAAGTGGCAAAGCTACTATGCCCAAGTCATCATTTAAAGTGTCATACTATTCTCTATCCACATAGCAAGACTGACATTTCATAAGTAGATAAAGAGCTTGACACAGAATTGGGCCCTAAGAAAAGAGTTCTGAGAGCCAGGTGTATCAGTCTGCTCTCATACTGTTGCAAAGAAATAGCCGAGACTAGGTTATTTATAAAGGAAAGAGGTTTAATTGACTCTCAGTTCTGCATGGCCCAGGAGACCTCAGGAAACTTACAATCATGGCAGAAGGTGAAGGGAAAGCAAGGACCTTCTTCACATGCTGGCAGGAGACAGTGTGAGCAAAGCGGAAAGAGCCCCTTATAAAACTATCAGATCTCATGAGAACTCACCATCACAAGAATGGCATGGATGAAACCACGCCCATGATCCAATCACCTCTCCTCACCAGGTCTCTCCCTAGACACAGGGGAATTATGGAAATTACAATTCAGGATGAGATTTGGGTGGAGGCACAGCCAAACAATATCACCAGGGTACCAAAATCATGCCCCCTGAGTGGTGTCCCCATCTAGAGGCCACAGAGGGTACACCTGGTATGTGAAGGTGGCATGCTTTGGATGGTCTGTTCCCTCCAAATCTCAGGTTGAAATGTGACCTCCATTCTGCAATTACACAAGCAGTAGGAATAAAACAAAACAAAAGAAACAAAAAAGAAATGTGACCTTCAGTGTTGGAACTGGGGCCTAGCGGGAGGTATTGGAACATGGAGATGAATCCCTCATGAACGGCTTGGTGCCATCCCCTTGGTAATGAGTAAATTCCCTCTCACTTAGTCCATGTGAGATCTGGTTGTTTAACAGAGTCTGATGCCTCCTCTTTTCTCTCCCAGTCTCACCACATGACACACCTGCTTCCCATTTGCCTTCCTCCATGATCGTAAGCTCCCTGAGGCCCTCACCAGGAGCAGATGCCAGTGCCATGCTTCCTGTATAGCCTGCAGAACTGTGAGCCAATTAAACCTTTTTATAATTACCCAGTCTCAAGGAATACTTACTCTTTGATAGCAATGCAAGGACAGGACTTATACCAAAAATTGGTACCATGGAGAGGGGCATTGCTATAAAGATACCTGAAGATACAGAAGCGGATTTGGAACTGGGTCACGGTTAAAGGTTAGACGAGTTTGGAGAGTTCAGAAGAGGACAGGAAGATGAGGGAAAGTCTGAAACTTCTTAGAGACTGGCTAAAGGGTTGTGACCAAAATGCTGATAGAAACATGAACAGCGAGGTCCAGGCTGATGAGGTCTCAAATAAAAATGAGGAACTTACTGGAGACTGGAAGTCAACAAAGGTCACCCATGTTACACCTTAACAAAGAGCTTGGCTGCTTTGTGTTCAGGCCCTAGGGATCTGTGGAACTTTGAATTTAAGAGTGATGACTTTGGGTATCTGGCAGAAGAAATTTCTAAGCCGCAGAGCGTTCAAGATGTGGTATGGCTGCTTCTAACAACCTACGATTAAATTCAGAGACAAAGAAATGACTTACGATTGGAATTTGTATTTAAAAGGGAAGCAGAGCATAGAAATTTGGAAAGTTTGCAGCCTAGCCATGTGGTAAAGAAAGAAAAAGCATTTCCAGGAGAGGAATACAAGCAGACTGCAAAGCAACCACTTGCTAGAGAGATGGCATGACCAAAAAGGAGCCAAGTGGCCGGGCACAGTGGCTCACACCTATAATCCCAGCACTTTGGGAGGCCGAGGCAGGCAGATCACGAGGTCAAGAGATCGAGACCATCCTGGTCAACAAGGTGAAACTCCGTCTCTACTAAAAATACAAAAAATTAGCTGGGCATGGTGGTGCACGCCTGTAGTCCCAGCTACTCGGGAGGCTGAGGCAAGAGAATTGCTTGAACCCAGAAGGCGGAGGTTGCGGTGAGCCGAGATCATGCCATTGCACTCCAGTCTGGGTAACAAGAGCGAAACTGCGTCTCAGAAAAAAAAAAGGAGCCAAGTGCTAATAACCAAGACAAGGGGTGGGGAAGGGCCTTGAAGGCCTTTTAGAAATCTTCTAGGTAACCCCTCCCATCACAGGCCCAGAAGCCCAGGAGGAAAGAACCTGTTTCGGGGCCATTCCCAGGGCACCCGCTGCCCCGAACAGCCTCAGGACACTGTTCCCTGTATTTGGGCCCAGTCCGGCTATAGCCTTGGCTTAAAAGGGCCCAGTACAGCTCAATCTGCCACTCAGAGTGTTCTAGCTGTAAGCCTTAGTGGCTTCCACATAATGTTAAGCCTGTAGGTATGCAGAATGCAAGAATGAAGGAGGCTTGGTAGCTTCTACCTATATTTCAGAGAATGTATGGAAAAGCTTGGGAGCCCAGGCAGAAGCCTCCTGCAGGGGTGGAGCCCCCAACAGAGATGCCTTACTAGGGCAGTGCAAAAGGGAAATATAGGGTTGGAGCCTCCACACGGTGTCCCCACTAGAGCACTACCTAGTGGGGCTGTGAGAAGGGAGCCACCACTCTTCAGACCCCACAATGGTAGAGCCAACAGCAGCTTGAATCCTGAGCCTAGAAAAGCCTCAGGCACTCAACTCCAATCCTTGAGAGTGGCCATGCAGGCTCTACCCTGTAAAGCCACAGGGGCAGAGCTCTCAAAGGCCTTAGAGTCCCACCCTTCCATAAGTGTGCTCTGGATGTGGAACATGGTATCAAAGGAGACTATTCTGGAGCTTTAAGATTTCATAACTGACCTCATAAGTTTCAGACTTGTGTGGGGCCTACTGCCCCTTTCTTTTGGCTGATTTCTCCCTTTTGGAATGGGAATATTTACCCAATGCTGGTACCACCATTGTATCTTGAAAGTAAATAACTTCTTTTGATTTTATAGGCTGATAGGTAGGACTGAGTCTCAGATGAAACTTAAGACTTTGGACTTGATGCTGGAACAAGTTAAGACTTTGGAAGACTTGCGTAGGGATGATCGTATCTTGCAATGTGAGAAGAACATGAGATTTAGAGGGCCAGGGACAGAATTATATAATTTGAATGTTTGTCACCTCCAAATCTCATGTTGAAATGTGACCTCCATTGTTGGAGATGGTGCCTGGTGGGAAGCAACTGGATTATGAGGGTGAATTCTTCATGAAATTTCCTTGGTAATGAGTGAGCTATCTCTCAGCTCATATGAGAGCTGATTGTTCATCGCTCTTCTCTGTCTCACTCTTGCTTTTGCTGTCCAACGCACCTGCTTCCCACTTGCTCTCCTCCATGATTGTAAGCTTCCTAAGGCCCTCACCAGGAGCAGATGCCAGCATCATGCTTCCTGTGTAGCCTACAGAACCATGAGCCAATTAAACCCTTTTCTTTGTAAATTACCCAGCCCCAGGCATTTATTTTTAGCGATGAAAGAACAGACTATATGGTAGGGAAGGATAATGCCTTTGGCAGACACATCTCTTGAGCACTATGTGCCTGGGACTGTGTTAAGCAATTTACTTGCACATGCCAGAAACTGTCCTATCCAAATATTCCATGTGCCCACCTCTTCAGGAGACTCTGGTAGGGAGGCAAAAGCCTGCAGACAAAAACCATACCCTTACCAGAAGATACCTTTTGCTTTAGAGGGAATGGGGCAGACAATTTACAATTGGCCTAAAGTGAGTAAGAGAAGTTCTGAAGATAGGACCAGAGGATGAGGCCAAGGCAGGGCTGTACATCAGCCAGTGGACTTACTATGGTAAAGCCACCCAGTGAGAAGGCTAAACTTACCCTCCCCAAGTCCAGCCACTTCTCACCCTGTGTTCCAGTTATTATTGCTACATAACAATTTACCCCAAAATTTAGCATCTTAGGATAACCATTTTTATTATGGACTTTTATTCTGTGGGTCAGGAACTTGAGCAGGACATGGGGTGAACAGGGTGACCAGAGGGATGACTTGTCTCTGTACCATAATCTGGGGCCTTGAAGGCAAGGGATGATTTCATGGCTAGGGCTGTAGTTATCTTGGGCCCATTTGCTCACATGATGGGAGACTCAAAAGCTGGGATTAACAAAAGAGCACCTACATGTGGCCTCTCCCTGTAGCTTGGCTTCCTCAGTGCATGGTGGCCTTGGGGTACTGAGACTTCCTACATAGTGGCCCAGTGCTCCAAGCACCAGTAGTCCAGCTATTAAGGAAGAGGAATGTCAAGAAATTTGGAGGCCACATTTTAAAGCCTTCACACCCTAGCTTCCAGGAAGGAGCCAAGCTCAAGGGCATATGCAAAAGAGACTGCAGAGGATCTTCCCCATCCGAGCACCTATTTCCTGCAAAATCGAATGGCAGAATCTCCCAGGCATAACGATAAGCAAAAGAAGACAGGTGCAAAAGAATGCACACTGTGTGGCTCAATTTATGCAGCATTTAAGGAAAGACAGAACTCATCTAAGTTCAGAATAGCAGTTACCTGCAGGTGGGGTGCAAAGGGGCACAAGGGAGGGAGCTTTCTAGGCTTCTGGCATGTTCGTTATATTAATACACAAATGTATTCATATGTTAAAAAATTAATCAACTTCTACAGTTAAAAGTTATGCACTGACCACACTATGCATTTTCTACTTCAATAAATATTTTGTAAAGAAATTATCCTTAGGAGGAGCGGAGAGGAGGGACAAAAGAAATTTATCCTATCCAGTCAGAGCACCTCACTCTCCATCCCTTCTCCTAGCCAGATTTACATGCCCCAGGAAAGCAGATTCCCAGAACTTCCAGCTCTGGCTAGTCGATAGAGCGTGGCTACAGCTCTCTGGGGCAGGAGTTTCCAGCCCCTCCTCTGCCCATCTGCTCCAGCTGCCTTCTCTGTTTTAGAATCCAAAAGTGCTGGGAGGGCCAGGCCCATTGAGGCTTCAGTTCATACCCACCCTCATTTTATGGAGGAGGAAAGCAGGAAGGGGAGTGACCTGAATGTGCTGCCAGGGAGGCAGGTGGGGCCCAGACTCCGATGGCCAAGGCAGAACTGCAGTCTTCCGGGTCTTTCTCCTCCTCTCAGTGAAGTGGAGCCCTCCATTGCCCATAAGACTGCTTAGCGTAGGCTCTGTGCATCCATGTCTATCCAAATGGGAGTTTCTGGAAGGCAGGAAAGTTTCTCACTTGATAAGCTTCCGGGACCCACCCAGCTGGGTGGGGATTTTCCACAGGGCCCAGGCAGAGGGACAATGCTAGCCACTCCTTGGGGCATGGCTCTGATCTCAGACTCTGGGGGCTGGGGGCCTGAGAGATTTCACCCCTCCCAGAATTGCCAGAAACTGGGATGGGAGGCTGAGATGTTTCGGCTTTCCAAGGAGCCTCTCAAGGCTCAAACCAGAAGCCAGCATCTTAAGTCCTAAAATGTGAAGCCCTAACAGTCAAGGCCTTTCCTGATCTGGCTTTGCCCCATCCCCCTACCAATTCCTGTCTTTCACAGTCAGCTTCTATTATGGGCTGAATGGTGTTCTCCCAAAATTCATATGTTGAAGTCCTAACCCCCAGTGCCACAGAATGTGACTATATTTGGAAATAGGGTCATTAAAGAGATTAAGTTAAAATGAGGCCCTCAGGATGGGCCCTAATCCAGTCTGACTGGTGTCCTTCTAAGAAGAGGAAATTGGCCAGGCACCGTGGCTCAAGCCTGTAATCTTAGCACTTTGGGAGGCCAAGGTGGGTAGATCACCTGAGGTCAGGAGTTCAAGACCAGCCTGGCCATCATGGTGAAACCCCATCTTTTTAAAAAAAAAAAAAAAGGAAGAAGAAGAAAAAGAAATTTGGACACACAGACACACCACGGATGTGCAAAGGAAAGACCATGGGAGGGCAGGCCAAGAAGGCAGCCATCTGAAAGCCAAGGAGAAGGACCTCAGAGGAAACCAGACCTGCTGGCATCTTGCTCTTGGATGTCCAGCCTCTAGAACCACAAGAAAATAAATTTCTGTTGTTTATGTCTGTGGCATTTGGTTACAGCAGCCCTAGCAAACTATACAACTCCCATTTCCTAAGTGTCACACATGTTGACACCTGCCTGGGATGCCATTACCTCTCTCCTCCCCTGACCCTCTGAAAAACACCACTTTCCAGGCCTTCCCTGCCCATTGCTCCATGACATGTCTCTTGAAGCCCGGAGTCAGTGAATTGTGCTATACAGTCTTGAATTGTGCACGTGTAACCATTATCATCTCTATGACATCATATTTTCATTTATCTTCTTGCCAGACTTTGTCCCTGGAGATAGCAGCTATTCCTGATCTATCTCCACCTTCCCAGTGTGAATAACAAATGGTTTGATAAAATGTCTGCTGGATTGAATTGAACTGGAGAATTTGCTGAGTGACTCAGCATCCCCTAGCAGCGTCCCTGCCTCTCAGACCCCACACTTCCCTTCCCTGCATCCACCTTGCACCCTGCACAAATGCCAAGAAAAGCTTTAAGGTCAAAAAAATTAGCACTGTCTTAGAAACTGTATAGAGGTGGGCCAGATGGTTCTCACTTATAATGGTTCAGCATACAGTTTTCTGACTTTAAGATGGTGTGAAAGTAATACACATTCATTAGAAACCATTCATCAGGCCAGGCGCGGTGGCTCACGCCTGTAATATCAGCACTTTAGGAGGCCGAGGCGGGCGGATCGCGAGGTCAAGAGATCGAGACCATCCTGGCCATGGTGAAACCCCGTCTCTACTAAAAATACAAAACTTAGCTGGGCGTGGTAGCACATGCCTTGGTTCCAGCTACTCGGGAGGCTGAGGGGGAAGAATCGCTTGAACCCAGGAGGAGGTTGCAGGGAACAGAGATTGTGCCACTGCACTCCAGCCTGGCGACAGAGTAAGACTCTGTCTCAAAAAAAAAAAAAGAAAAGAAAAGAAAAAAGAAACCATTCATCAAATTTTGAATTCTGATCTTTGCCCAGGCTAGCAATGAGTGGAAATATGCTCTCCTGTGATGCTGGCAGGAGGAAGGAGTCGCAGCTCCCACTGCCACACTATCACAAGAGTAACCAACCAGTGCTCTACAGTATAGTGCCTTGCCAGATGATTTTGCCCACCTGCAGGCTAATGCTAGTGTCTGAGCACATTCAAGGTAGGCTGAGCTAAGCTGTGATGTCCAGTAGGTTCGGCGTATTAAACGCATTTTTAACTTACGATATTTTCAACTTACAATGGGGTCATTGGGCACTAACCCCCCACCATCAGTCAGGGCGCAACTGTGCTATAAAACAAAACACTGAGGGAGGGCAATGTTTAACCTGGAGACATGGGTTGCTCATGATAACAATGTAGGATGCCAGGGGCTAAACACAGCAAACTGAAGGGAGGGGAGATCCCTTCTCACCTATCCAGCACCTCAAAGCTTGAATCAATAGCTCCTTCCAATGCTGGGTGAAATCGTCAGCCCTGAGCTGTGTGTGAATCAGAGGCTGTGTGTGTGTGTGTGTGTGTGTGTGTGTGTGTGTGTGTGTGTGCGTGCGCATGCGCGCTGGAGAGGGTCCGGGGAAGGGATATATGTGTGCATCCTGAGGTAGATAAACCCTTAAACTCACTTGTGTGGGGAAGCAGGGCTGGAGGCTTCTAGAACCCTAGGGAGGGCACAGCCTCTGACTTTCAGACAGACCTGGTTAGAAGCCTCACTCCTTTGCTGCCAGCTGATAAAGGAGCCAGATGAAAGGGCCTGGCATAGCTTCTGGCCTTTGGAGGATGCCCTTTATCCGTAGGATGCTACTCTTCTCCTGACGTCCTTCTTGCCCTAGTGCTGAGTCCAAAGCACAGAAGGCATCCTGGTCGGGAACAGGCTATCTGGGGTTAACAAGAGAAAGGCAGCTGTTTCCCGAAAACAAAGGGCTGGGTCAATAAATCTGCCGAGCCAGCCATTGATCAGTGAGGGCAAAGGCTCCTGCCGGGAGCAGCCAGCCAGTTTCTCTGAAATGTCTAGAACAGAGGCATCCAGGAAAGCAAGGCTGAGGCTTGAAGGGCCCTTAGGTAGGCCTGTCTTAGGGTCAATATCCTCAGAGCACAGGGTCCCTCTCCTTCCCCCCAGGACCCTCCAGGATCAGACTCAGAGTCTCACAGAATCACAGAGCTAGAAAGGATTGAAGCATTCTCCAATTCAGTTTTTTATCTGGAGTCCATGTTAAGAATGCAGCCATCTATGAACCTGGGTAGGTCGGGGGAGAAGGTTCACTAATCTATAACTGAAATTTAGCATTTCTTTCTATCATGAACCTAAGCAACAAACTACAGTACAATTAGGAGAACTTAAGACTTTGTCACCAAGAGTTGTGACAGGTATTTTTATAGTTCAGTATAGGCATTCCAGAATTCTCAAAACATTGTTTATGATTACTACCTCAAAACTGTAGTAATGATTGGGCCCACCACCAGATCTTGTTTAATGCCATTAATAAATAAGCATTTTTATTG
Organism: Saguinus oedipus; assembly: GCA_031835075.1. Taxonomy (NCBI): domain Eukaryota; kingdom Metazoa; phylum Chordata; class Mammalia; order Primates; family Cebidae; genus Saguinus; species Saguinus oedipus. Next base: position 60,235,321 of record CM063178.1, on the reverse strand, counting down.
CTATATCACAATTTTTTTTTTTTTTTTTTTTTTTTTTTTTTTTTTTTTTGAGACGGAGTTTCACTCTTGTTACCCAGGCTGGAGTGCAATGGCGCGATCTCGGCTCACCGCAACCTCCGCCTCCTGGGTTCAGGCAATTCTCCTGCCTCAGCCTCCTGAGTAGCTGGGATTACAGGCACGCGCCACCATGCCCAGCTAATTTTTTGTATCTTTAGTCGAGACGGGGTTTCACCATGTTGACCAGGATGGTCTCGATCTCTTGACCTCGTGATCCACCCGCCTCGGCCTCCCAAAGTGCTGGGATTACAGGTGTGAACCACTGCGCCCAGCCACAGTTTTTTTTTTACTTTGTCGATTGTACTTTGTTATTATTAATTAATTTGTTATCATTAGTTAACTTTGTTATTCTATGTATTTTATATCACCAGCCTTCAAAAGTGTCCATGACATAGAAACTAATAAAAATTCCTACTGGGCTTTAACCCTCACTGTAGATGGAGAAAACAAGGTCCAAGATAGACAGTGCTGCTTCTGGATGGATGGATGGATGGATGGATGAATGGTACACAGATGGTGAATGGATTAATGGAGAGAAATGTAAATGATAAATAGCACAGTAATAGCAATAATAACCCTCATGGACTGCTTACCCTGAGCCAGGCATTATTTTAAACAATTTAATTCTTACAACAGCCCTATGACAAAGATAATATTATTGTCTCCATTGAACAGATAAGAAAACTGAGGGGCCGGGCGTGGTGGCTCACACCTATAATCCCAGCACTTTGGGAGGCCGAGGCGGGTGGATCACGAGGTCAAGAGATCGAGACCATCCTGGTCAACATGGTGAAACTCCGTCTCTACTAAAAATACAAAAATTATCTGGGCATGGTGGCACGTGCCTGTAGTCCCAGCTACTCAGGAGGTTGAGGGAGGAGGATTGCTTAAACCCAGGAGGTGGAGGTTGCGGTGAGCTGAGATCATGCCATTGCACTCCAGCCTGGGTAACAAGAGCGAAACTCCGTCTCAAAAAAAAAAAAAACCTGAGATATAAAGTTGAGAAGTGATTTAGACAAGGCTACAGAGCCAGTAAGAGGAAAAGCTACATATGATTCAAACCCCCGAGCCTGCACTCTGAACCTCTCTTCTCTGACTGGTCTGAAGCAGTCTGGTGAAGTTTGGTTTAGTGCTGAGCTCTGGGATCATAAACCAAGGACTGAATTCCAGTTCTAGCCACCTGCAAGATGGTGACTCTGGGGAACTGATTTCAGTTCTGCAAATCAGAGTTTTCATCCATAACAGGAAGACAGTAGTATAACCTCCATCACAGGGTCATCTGTAGATGAGTAAGTAAGGGAAAGCACATAGCACAGTGCCCAGTATATAATATTGCTAGATAATTTGGGGGTTTTTTAATTTGTTTTAATTTATTTTTGAGACAGAGTCTTGCTCTGTCACCCAGGCTGAAGTGCAGTGGCACAATCTTGGCTCACTGCAACCTCTGCCTCCTGAGTGCAAGCGATTCTCCTGCCTCAGCCTCCCAAGTAACTGGGATTACAGGCATGTACCACCACGCCCAGCGAAATTTTTTGTATTTTTTAGTAGAGACGGGGTTTCATCATATTGGCCAGGCTGGTCTCGAACTCGTGACCTTGTGATCCACCTGCCTCAGCCTCCCAAAGTGCTGGGATTACAGGTGTGAGCCACCTTGCCTGGTTGATAATTTTGTTTTTCACGAATGACAAGACCAAGGCATAGACCCATTTAGAATGGTGATATGTGTCTCTGTGCTAAAATTGCCAGAAATAAGAAAATAAAAGTAACGAGGCTGGAACCCAGATCCCAGCTCCTGGCAAAATTGAAGGGTGTCAACAATTAAGTTGAGGTCAGGCACGGTGGTTCACGCCTATAATTCCAGCACTTTGGGAGGCTGAGGCAGGCAGATCACTTGAGATCAGGAGTTGGAGGCAGGCCTGGCCAACATAGCGAAACCTTGTCTCTACTAAAAATATAAACATTGACTGGGCGTGGTGGTGGGCACCTGTAATTCCAGCTATTAGGGAGGCTGAGGCATGAGAATTGCTTGAACCCGGGAGGCTGAGGTTGCAGTGAGCCAAGATCGTGCCACTGTACTCTAGCCTGGGTGATGGGGCAAGACTCCGTCTCAAAACAAAACAAAAAATAGAATTAACAAGTTGACTTTCAAACTGCAAGAGCCAAAAAACGAGGAAAAAAAAAGAATGAACAAGTACCCAGTGCAATTTTGCTTTCAGGATGGTGTAAATAAAGGGACAGATTGAGACTGAAGGAAATACATGAAAATTCTAGTAATCAGTGATTCCTTCTGAAGAGTATGGTATGGAACGGGAGGCAAAGAATAACTTTGCAGTGGAGAAATTCAGCAAGCACTACCCCAGCCAGCTGGCCAAGCTTAAAGTCACCAGTGATAAATCACGTGATAGCATGCACTTTTGATATGACAGACGTATCATAGACAGATGGCGCTTTACCTTTACCTCCCAAAAACTCACATACCCAGTACAACCATAAGAAAAGTATCAGACAGACTCAAATGGAAGGACATTCTACAAAATACCTGACCAAAATGTTTCAAAACCCATCAAGGTCTTCAAAAAACAAGCCTGAGAAACTGTCCCAATCGAGAGGAACCTAAAGAGACATGATGACTAAATGTGTTGTAGCATCCTGAATAGGATTCTGGAACAGAAATAGGACGTGAGGTAGAAGGTAAGGAAATGTGAATAACGTATGGACTGCGGTTAACAATACTGTATCGCTATGCTTCATTTATTCTGACAAATGCGCCATACTAATGTAAGCTATTAACATTGGGGGAAGAAATGCGGCGGGAAGGGGCGGGGGTGAAGTACAGAAGTCTGTATCATCATTTCAGCTTTTCTGAAAATCTAAGTCTATTCTAAAAAAAGAGTATTCTCGGCCGGGCGCGGTGGCTCAAGCCTGTAATCCCAGCACTTTGGGAGGCCGAGGCGGGTGGATCACGAGGTCAAGAGATCGAGACCATCCTGGTCAACATGGTGAAACCCCGTCTCTACTAAAAATTAGCTGAGCATGGTGGTGCGCGCCTGTAGTCCCAGCTACTCAGGAGGCTGAGGCAGAAGAATTGCTTGAACCCAGAAGGTGGAGGTTGCGGGGAGCCGAGATCGTGCCATTGCACTCCAGCCTGGGTAAACAAGAGCGAAACTCCATCTCAAAAAAAAAAAAAGAGTATTCTCTTTCAAAATGCTAGCAGTACATCTGGTGGTGAGATTACAGCAAATTTATTTTGTTTGTATATTTTTAATTTTTCTTCTTTTTGAGACAGGGTCTCTCTGTGTTGCCAAGGCTGGAGTGCAGGGGTTATGCACAGGCTTGATCATAGGAAACTACAGCCTCCAACTCCTGGGCTCAAGCAAGTAGACTGAGTCTGTAGCTGGGTCTGTATTTTTCAAATGGTCTCTGATGAATACACACTGCTTTTGACATCAGCAAAACAAAATTCAATAAACATTACTTTTGAAAAATGAATGGATATTGGGCTCTTCGATGACAGTACTATAAACATAAAAGTATAATTAGAACTGTCCTTGAGCAGCGATTAAAACACACTTCATTGGCTGGGCGTGGTGATTCACGCCTGTAATCCCAGCACTTTGGGAGGCCAAGGTGGGTAGATCACTTGAGATCAGGAGTTCAAGACCAGCCTGGCCAATATGGTGAAACCCCGTCTCTACTAAAAGTAAAAAATTAGCCAGGCGTGCTGGCAGTCACCTGTAATCCCACCTACTCTGGAGGCTGAGGCAGGAGAATCGCTAGAACCCAGGAGGCAGAGGTTGCAGTGAGCAGAGACCTACACTGCAACCTAGCAAAAGGAACAAAACTCTGTCTCAAAAACAAACAAACAAACAAAAATCCCACTTTATCATTCTGCGCCCAGGTGACTCTGGCCACCAGGGCCCGGCACTCCCCCCAGGGGAGGGTGGTGTGCTTCTGAACCTGCCAGTGCTTTTTCTGTCTACGATGCACTTGCTGGGAGGGGAGGGATGGGCAGCAGCTGCTGCAGAGGTCAAAGGGCTGTCCCAGGTGAGCTTACACTGCTGGCTCAAGAGGCCCCAGGCAAACCAGCCCCAGGCAAATCTCATCCATCAGCTTTCAGGCCAAGCCTCAGCCTTCTCCGGGTCATCAGCCTGGGAGGCAAGAGGACTGCAAATGGCCCTCAGTTCTCACCAGATGAACAAAAGACAAGACGAGACGCGCCAGGAATGTATAGTTTGTCCCAGGCACTTTGTCCTTCACCCAGACCTCAATCAGTCCCATCAAGCAGATTCTTTATTTTTGTACCTCTTTTAAAGCTCAGGCTCAGAGAGGGTCCGCAGCTCACAAGAGTCAGAAGCAGGATATAAACTGATCTATTCACTCCAGAGCTGCCCACGAGAAGGACACCTGTCTCCACTTGTCTCAAGGACATGCTGTGACCACAGCAGATGGCTGAACTACATTGAGGATGGTGGAGAAGGGAAGTGTCCAGCAGTGGGCAGCACCCTTCAGACCTCCCATGACACCAACCACTACCACCCCAATACTGAGGGCTCCATGGACAAAGGCCAGCTTGTTCTGGGGCCCAAACACCAGTTTCAGCTCCTGGATCCTGGGACTGCTCCCTGGGCTCCACTCCTGTTCTGTTCCCAAAGGCATTCTCCATCATCCTGGTATCCAATTCCCTCCCCTTGCTGAGGGCCTCCTCCAAAGCAGGAGCCAGGAGAAAAATGGTGCTGAGATTTCTCACTGTAATTGCATTGGGACCAGACTCTTTCTCTCTCTGAGAGGTAGTAACAAGAACCCCTGGGAGGAACAACTCAGCTTTCCGACAAAGTTAGCCTTCTTTTTTTAATTTTTTTTGAGGCGGAGTCTCGCTCTGTCACCCAACCTGGAGGATAACAGCATGATGTTGTCTCACTGCAACCTCTGCCTCAAGTGATTCTCTCACCTCAGCCTCTGGAAGCTGAGATTACAGGTGCACATCATCACGCCCAGCTAATTTTTGTATTTTTAGTAGAGATGGGTTTCACCATGTTGGCCAGGCTGGTCTCAAACTCCTGACCTCAGGTGATCCACCCACTTCGGCTCCCAAAGTGCTGGAATCATAGGCATGAGCCACCGAGCCCAGCCACAGGTAGCCTCTTTAAAAGGCTTTTTTAAATATACACACACTGAGATGTTGGCTTCTAAGTGGCCGCCTGAAAGGCTGTCCAGTTACTCCAGTGACTTCTCCAGAGCCATTCAACTCTTCAGAAATTGGCTTCAGGGCAATCTTGGACCAAAATTGGTCAATCTGCTTGATTGTCCAAAGTATTCCCCAATATGGGTAGCCAAAGAACTTTCAGCTATTTCCAAAATCCAAATCCACGTTCAAAAGACCAAGACCTGCCCCTCTGAGGCCGCTCCTGAGAATCCTGGGCATCATCTGAGAAAGGGCTGCATGGCAGGCATAATGTTACTTTCTCAGTTGTGTTATTTGTCAGACACCTGCCTTCAGCGTCGAAGCTTGTGTGTGTTGGCTTTCTCTCTCCCTGACTCCCAACAAAGGCCCTGAACCATTCCCCAGACAGTGGCCGTGTGGGACACCTTCCTCTGACTTCCCCAGAAACGCGGCCCCCTGCCTCTTCTCCCATCAGCCCAGGCTCTATTTGTTCCTCTAATGTCTGAGTGTTTGGCTTGGGCTTCTGCCAGTCCTACTCCTACGGAGAGGAGGGAGTGGGAAGAATGGGACAAAGCTCATGCCAGCTCAGTTCTGCTGGGCCCTGGGCAGACTGGCAGTTCTGCCTGGCCCAGACCCATCTGGGGGTGCAGCCAGGCACCTACTCGAGGTCCACAGCCCTTCTTTACCCTCCACTGCAGGGGCTTCCCACAATGCAGATTCTTGGGCATACTTCCTGGGTTGGAATCCTGGGGTGAGACTCAAGAATGTTCATTTTTAATAAGCACCTCAGGAGATTGTGATGCATAATGAAGATTAAAAGCCATTGTTCCAGAAAGTCAATGATAGGGACTCAGGCTGGCTTGTGAAATCGTGTATATGTACATTTTTCTAGAGTCCACAGTTGTCAAATACTCAAATTAGGTCAACAGACCCCATAACCCTTTAAAATTGTTTTTGAAAAACAGGCCCGGTATGGGCTCACAGCCTGTACACCTAGCCCTTTGGGAGGTGGAGGCAGGAGGATAGCTTGAGGCCCGAAGTTTAAGACCAGCCCAGGCAATATAACAAGACCCCATCCCTACAGATAATTTAAAAAAATAACTTAGCTGGGCATGGTGACACACACCTGTTGTCCCAGCTACTCAAGAGGCTGAGGCTTGAGGATCTCTTGAACCCAGGAGCTTGAGGCTACAGTAAGCCAGGATCATGCCACAGAACTCCAGCCTGGGTGACAGAGCAAGACCCTATCTCTAAAAAAAATTAAAAATTAAAGGCTAAGAAGCATTAGTAAATGAGAGGATTCCTAAGTTCATTGTAGCTCTGACCTGCTAAAACTTGGTGACCCTATCCAGGCCCCCATTAAGGTAAGCCTCCAGGACCATCTCCTTTTACCAAACCTCAGGGAAAGACAATGCTGGTCGTGAAAAAGGCTGGCAAGTCTGGGGAGACAAGGATGACACAGTCAACTAGGCTGAGGGACAATGGCCACGGGCTTGGGTGAGAAACACAACTCTGGGGAAATTCTAGAATACCTGGCTGAAAGGACCCTTAGATATCAATGAAGGCAAACCCCTGGCAAGAGGGGTAAATGTTTACCAGTATCAGGTCCTCTCTCTCCGGCCACATAGCTAAACTACATTTCTCACTCCCCTGCAGTTGGCGGATGTTATGAGTTAAATTCCGTCCAATGGAATGTGGATCTCTGCTATGGTCTGCATGTGTGTGTCTCCTAAAATTCACATATTGAAGTCCTAGCCCCTAAGGTGATAAGTTTAGGAAGTGGAGCCTTTTGGAGGTAATTAGTTCATGAAAGTAGAACCCTCATGCATGGGAGCCCTTATAAGAGATCCCAGAGAGCTCCCTTGTCATTTCCATCAGATGAAGACAATGAGAAGGAATTATCTATAAACCCGGATGGGTGATATGGTTTGGCTCTGTATCCCCACCCAGATTTCATCTTGAATTGTACTCCCATAATTCCCACCTGGTGGGAGGTAATAGCATCATGGGGGCAGTTTCTCCCATACTCGTGACAGTGAGTGAGTCTCAAGAGACCTGATGGTTTGATAAAGGGAAACCCGTTTTGCTTCTCATTCTCTTCTATTATCTGCCGCCATGTAAGATGTGACTTTCACCTTCTGCCATGATTGTGAAGTTTCCCAAGCCACGTGGAACTGTAAGTCCAATAAACCTCTTTTGTAAATTGCCCAGTCTTGGGTATGTCTGTATCAGCAGCATGAAAACACACTAACACAATGGGTTCATATTATAAGGCCCTCACCACACATCAAATCTGCCAGTGCCTTGATCTTGGACCTCCAAGCCTTCAGAACTATGGGAAATGTTTGTTGTGTGTAAACCACCCAGTTTATGGTGTTTTGTTACCACCGCAGCCCAAATGGACTAACAACAGAAAACGTGTACTAAGAAGTAGGGCACTGCTATAACAAATACCCAAAATGTGGAGGAGTCTTCGGAATTGGGTAATGAGTAGAAGCTGGAAGAATTCTGAGACGAATGCAAGAAAGAAAAGATCTACATTGCCACAAACAGGCTATTAAAGGTGATTCTGATAAGGGCTCAGAAAAGGGGTGCTACACAGAGAGCCTCGATTTTCTTGGCGATCACCCAAGTGGTCATGATCAGAATGTTGGTAGAAATACAGATGGTAAAGGCTGTTCCGATGGGTCTTAAATGAAAATGAGGAACATCTTGTTGAAAACTGGAGGAGAGATGACCCTTGTCATAAAGTGGCAAAGACATTTAGCTTTTGTTCACATCCTAGTGGAAGGTAGAACTTGTGAGCAACGAAATAGGATATTTGGCTGAAGAAATGTCTAACCTTAAAGTAAAATGCAAGAAAACAAACTTTAAGGCTGGAATTTCTCATCAAAAGGGAAGCAGAACTTAAAGATTAGGAAACTTCTCAGTCTATCCATATTGTAAAATACGAGAAAGTGCGTTCAGTCATTTGCTACAGAGACTAGCATGGACCAGACATGTACTATTCATCAAGACAACAGAAAAATGGCCCCAAAGGCATTTCAGAGATTATGGGGGCTGCCCCTTCCATCACAGGCCTAGAGTGTCAGGGACAGAATGATTTCAAAGGAGGAGCCACAGGCCCCCACAGATCCTCAGTGCTCACTCAAGGCTCTGCATCACCTAAAGGCTCTGCTCCCTGCATTTCACTGTGGCTCTCACCATCCCAGGTTCAGCTCCAGCGGGCCCAGATGCAGTGGAGGCCTGTGGCCATCCTCCTCCCAGCCCCAAAGGACACAGGTGGTAAATTCTGGTGGCACCCGCATGGTGCCATCTTGGCCAGTGCACAGAGTATACGTGCTGTGGGGGCATGGTTACCTTCATCTAGATGTCAAAGAATGCCCCAGAGAGCCTTAGGGGCCAGGCAGAGAACCACTGCAGGGGCAGGGCCACTGCAGAGAGCCCTGAGTAGGGCAATGTCTAGGGGAGCCACAGAGGTGGGCTACACTACGACCCAGACCGATGGGGCCACCTGTGTGTGATCCCAGCCCAAGGTAGCTACAGGTGCACAACCCAGGTACAGAGCCTCCGAAAAAATGGGACCACAACATAGAACTGCCATGGAGGCAGGACCACTACCCCAGTGGGTCTGGAAGACGGGACCCTACCCCTGTGGACTTAGAGGGCAGAGCCTCAAGTCAAAGATGACTTTCTCCAGCCTTCAAGTTTTGCACTTGCTTGGGATCTGTTACCCCTTCCTTCTTGCCTATTTCACCCTTTTGGAATGAGAACGTCTATCCCATGCCTACCCCACCAGTGTATTTTGGAAGCACATGACATATTTCACAGCTGGAGAACATTTTGCCTCAGGATGAATTTGAGTCTCATCCATATCTGACTTAATTTTTTTTTTTTTTTTTGAGTTGAAGTCTTGCTCTGTCACCCAGGCTAGAGTGCAGTGGTGCAGAGTTGGGAACTGGTGCTGAGAGTCAACTCACTATAACCTCCACCTCCCAGGTTCAAGCGATTCTCGTGCCTCAGCCTCCTGAGTAGCTGGCACTACAGACACACACCACCATACTTTTTTTGGTTTTGGGGGTGGGTATTTTTAGTAGAGATAAGAGTTTTACCATGTTGGCCAGGCTGGCCTTGAACTCCTGACCTCAAATGATCTGCCTGCCTTGGCCTCCCAAAGTGTTGGGATTACAGGTGTGAGCCACCACACCTGGCATTAGATAATATTTAGAAGAGATTTTAAGATGGGTAGAAAACTATGGTCTGAATGTTTGTACCCAACATTTGTTAAATGTTGTTAAATTCCTAACATTCAAGATGATACTAGGAAGAAAGGCCTTTTCTGAGCACAGTGGCTCAGGCCTTAATCCCAGCACTTTGGGAGGCCGAGGCAGGCAGATCACCTGAGGTCAGGAGTTCAAGATCAACCTGGCCAACACGGTGAAATCCTGTCTCTATTAAAAATACAAAAATTAGCCTGGCATGGTGGTGGGTGCCTGTAATCCCACATACTGGGGAGGCTGAGGCAGGAAAATCACTTGAACCTGGGAGGCAGAGGTTGCAGTGAGACAAGATCACGCCACTGCACACCAGCCTGGGTGACAGAGTAAGACTCCATCTCAAAAAAAAAAAAAATTGGGAGATGTTTAGGTTATGAGGTTGGAGGTCTCACAAATAGGATTAGTACCTTTATAAAAGAGGCCCCAGAGAGCTCCCTTGTCCCTTCTACATGTGAGGACGCAGCAAGAAGGCACCATCTATGAACCAGAAAATCGGTCCTTACCAGACACTGAATCTGTCAGTGCTTTGATCTTGAGCTTCTTGGCCTCCAGAACTGTGAGAAATAAATGTCCGTTGTTTATAAGTCATCCAAGTCTACAGTATTTTGTCACAGCAGCCTGAATGGACTCAGAGTATCTCCCACAAAACATTTCCCCTTTCTCCATTAGATGTGGCAGAAGACTCCAGGCCCTGAAGATGGCCGAGCCATAACAGGCAAAGAGCCTGGGCTCTGAATGACTCTAAGGTACAGAGTGCCCCTGTCACCAGCCCACCCTGGACTGTGTCATGGATGAAATGTAAACCTTTTTATGCTAAACTACTAAGATTTAGGGGGTGTCTGAATTCTTGATCATCCTATTATAACCAATATACCCTTCTCAGTGATGTTGTGCCCAGTAAGTGAGAGAGAAGTGACACGTCCAATGTCAGAGTGAGCCCCTGGTGGGGAAGAATGGGAACCAACATTTTCCAACTACAGCCTGGGAAGAGGGGATGGGCAGCCATGACCACGCCTCACCACCTGGACAGCACCAATTCCCAAAAAACTTTATTTATTGTTTCAAGTGGCAAAATGTCATTGGTCTCTGTGGGGTACCTGGCGGGGCAGAGGGAGACCTGGGGTGGGGCAGGGGTATAGTCCCACCCATTATAAAAATCAAAGGCTTTTATAAAAAATGCTATAAATTGGTATCAAAAGAAAACCCAAGGGAGGCTGGAGGAGGAAGCAGAGAGGGAGAAGGAAGAAGGAGAGGGAGGGACAGAATCTTCAACCACTAGAGATGAAATCCAGGCTGGAAGGGAAGGTGTAGGGGAGTTGGGAAGGTGATACAAAGTGCATAAATGTGCCTCCCCAGACGCTCCTCAGAGGTGGAGGGGGACAGAGGCTACAGCCTGGGGCATGGTGGGGCTCCAGCCGTCTCCTCACCCAGGGAACCCACAGGAATGGGCACTGCCTGAGACTGCCAGATGGGAAGAACCTGCAATGGGAAGGGAGGAAAAGACGTCAGGGAAGGACACTGTGGAGGCTTAGCTTACCAATCCTGGTTCCCCCAGCTGAGCCTGGTCATGGAGCCTGGTAAGTGCCCACAGGGTCCCAGACCGGAAGGGCTGGCTGACCACTATCCATCCAGCCAGCAGACATGGGGGACTGTCCCTGAGCCCAGGGAGGCAGGCCAGGATGGCAGACCTCCTCCTCTTCCATACCAGGCCAGACAACACCCTGACCTCCCTGTGGACAAAATCTAGAGCAGCCAAGGGCCTACCAAGTCTCTGGAGCTTGGCTTCACCTGCTGTTTCTAACCTCACACAGAAAGGGGTGGGAGCTAAGGGACAGAAGCGGTATGAGGCCTCCCAACCCTCCAGGGCAGGCCCTACTCAGACTGGATCCAAGCCCAGGAACCTGCCCTCACCTCAGTCACTTCTCAGACCTTCTTCTTCTTCAGCTTCAGGGCTTGCAGCCAGTTGGGCGACGATCCTTCTGACCTAGGAGGCAGAGGGCAAAGGTCCACGATGCAAACTTTGGGGAAACTGAACAAAACAAGAAGACGTGATAGGGACAGAAACCACCCTGCAACCAGAAGAGGCAGCCTGGGGCCTGGCTGCGGGGACCCGAATTCTGACATCAACTTCATACAGTTCATCTGGGGCATGTGCAACTGAGCCTCCTCCTAGAGAGCCTCAGTCTTCCTCTTCTGTGAAGTGGGAGTTTCCCTTTTCAGAGGAATACAGTGAGGTCAGTGGGTGCCCAGAGCCCAGGTCACCTACCCTGAGGACTTCTCTGGCTTGGGAGGTAAGGTGAGGGGCTTCCCCAGCCCTGGGACCTTGCAGGACTTGGAGCGCTGGACCGCAGACTCCTTCTGGCTCGATTTGCTCTCTGCCGGCTCCCCTTCCTCAGCTGAGCGATTCCGGGAGCGCAGTTTGGCCTAAGAAACAAATGCAGATGCAGACAGATATAAGCGGGACAGGCAGTAGGATCCTCAGACAGTGAGAGCTTATCTCAAGAGCGTGTAGTCCCCAGAATCAGGCAGAGAACCCTCTGCAGTCCTTTTACCCCAAAGGATGGGAAGTCACTTTGAGATACACCTCCCCCAGAACTGAGCTAAGCCTTGTACACCTTTCTGTCCTCAAAAAGATATGGCAGGATTGAATTCAGACAAACTGGGTGGGACAAAGCCAGTGGTGACTTCCCTCCCCTGTTCCCTCTGCTGTGGTGCGACCCCACCGCCCAGCTCCAGGAGCCAACTCCTGTGCCAGCCTCAGGCCAAGATGATCCACTTACAAGAAGCCTTCCCCAATCCACCCTCCCTTCCCCTTCCCCTTCCCCTCCACCCTGCTGTTAGGAAATGACTCCTGTCTCTCTGAACAGGCCCAGCCCCTATCTGAGCCTCTCCCCAGGGAGAGGGAAGCATGGGGGTTGGGGTAAGCATGGGGGATGGGGAAGCTTCCCTCATCAAGTTAATTATGGGCATCACATCTCCCACTGCCCCTGAGGTTCCAGGACAAGAATACGTCTTGTTCTTTCCATCCCACATGGCACACAGCACAGGGCCCAGTGGGGCACAAAGGGATCTGGGGCCCTCAATGGGGACCAGAATGAGAGGAGGAATGGGAGAGGGGGACCAGGGGAATGAACTGATGGATGGAGAGAAGAAAGGCAGCATGCAAGGCGGCCACCTGGCCAGATGGCTGGACATGTTTGCTTAATGATCAGATGGTACCTTCAGGGCTGACGGGCTCAGGCCAGGAAAGAGGTTGACTTTCAGCCCCTTGGTGCCCAAGGACATCCGTGTCCGGCGGCTCTGAGGTTCCTCCACTACCTCTTCATCTGAAGATGGCACCCGAGATGCCCGTGGCTCTGCAAAGGCCCAGGGAAGGGGCTCAGCAAGGGCAGCACACCCAGACACTCCCACCCTGCAGCCCCCCGCTGCACAAGTCAGGCCTAACACCCCAGACATCAAGAGACATCATCAAATAATCCATCAGCCCTACCCGTAGAGTCCTGGAACAGGCGGGCATCCGAGTCTGCAGCCTCCGACAGGCCCAAGGTACCCCCAGGCCGAATGGCTGGGGCCCGGTGCCCACGTTTGCGCCCCAAGTTGGCACGGCTCCGATACATGGCACTGTCGAGGATCTCGGTGTCCTGCTCGGGGCAATGGTGACACCACTGCCATTGCTGCCCCATACCATGGGAGGCCCTCCACAGCAGCTGACTGGGAGCCGACCCCTCCTGCAGCCAGAGCCTCACGTTCATGTGACGCACCTACAACCCGCCTGCTTCTGCCTCCTGGACTGGGACTGCCCAGGGACACACCAGGAACGGGGCTCTGGCTTCATCACACTCACCCACCCACGCTCTTGGGCTCACCCTTCACTGACCTCAATGAAGGAGAAGTCCTGACTGGGGGATCTGGGAGGAGGGCCTTGGGAGGGTCGCCGAGAAGCCTGTGCTGGCCCCTGATCGCTCCGCTTGGCTGCTGACAAGCCCCAGGTGCTGTCCACATCTTCTGTCTGGCTGGCCTCGCCATCAGGCTGGGTCCTCCAGGACGGTGGAGAGTCCCTGCCAGGCTCCAGCACCTCCTCCTGGGCAGCACCTGATGAGGCTCCTTCCTCCACCAACGGGCCCCCAAGGCCTGAGCCCGCTGCCTCCCTCCGCGCCACCGCCCTGGAGCTGCTGGCTGCCAGCATCTCCTCCAGCAGACCCTGGGAGCCGGAGGGTGGGGAGCGGGCTGGGCACCTGCCAGGACTGCAGAGGGGACAGAAAGAGAACAAGATCCCCGTGAAGCCCCTCTCCCTGCCCTGACGCCTACTTCACGAGCTCCTTCCCCCAACCCCCAACCTCTCCCTCTCCCTCCTTCCCATGCTTTTCCCAGACTCCTTCAGGAAGGACTCAGTCAGGGCCTTGAGTAACACGGCACACAGAGAAAGAGCCAGGTCGGTCTGGCGAGTTCAAATCCAAGATCTTGGGTGAGCCCCCTCCCTGGAAACAGCTCAGGCTCCTCTAACTGCATGGAGTTGCTACATGGATGAAAGAAGAATCTAGCCAGGCACGGTGGCTCACGCCTGTCCCAGCACTTTGGGAGGCCGAGGCAGGAGGATCACTTGAGGCTAGGAGTTCAAGACCAGCTTGGCCAAGACCAACAGGATGAAACCCCATCTCTACTAAAAATACAAAAGTTAGCTGGGCAGCATGGTGGCGAACGCCTGTAATCCCAGCTACTCAGGAGGCTGAGGCTGGAGGTTGCAGTAAGCCAATATCGCGCCACTGCACTCCAGCCTGGGCAACAGAGCCAGGCTCTGTCTCAAAAAAGAAGAAGAAGAATCTAAAGCACTTGGTGCAGTCCTGGTCAGTACGCGCCCCAGAAGCAGCAGCCACTATCCTCCAGGGCCACCTGCTTGGGCGGTCATGCTCCTCAGGGTGAGCCAGGCACTGGCCCACCTGCCTCTCTGGACTCATGTCTTCAGCCCTGACGTCGTGCCTCTTCACTCCCCAGGCTCACAGAGCAACCAGGGACCATCAGAACACACCTGGCCCTCACGTGCTGCTGGCTTTGCATGAGCCACTCCATCTTCTGGGAAGCTCCCCGCAGCCCACTGTCCCTTGTGTTACTGTCCCTTCAGTTCAGTTCTGCTTCTGAAGCTGCCCTGCCCCCTCCCAGCCACCATGGCCGCCTCAGCCCTAGAAGCCCTGGGCTCCAACCCATGCCATCTCCTGCTTCCGTCCTGTGGTTCTTTGTCCCCACAGCCTGTCTATGAGCTCCTCAAGGAAAAAAACGGGGCCCTTTCTGCCTTTACGCGCCCAGCACCCGACCCAGGGCCTGGCTACAAGGTGGACTGAGCAAATGTTTGCCAAGTAAATGAGGGACTGGGTCACCTTGGACCTGTATGCAGCACATGTGTCTTCTGTCTGCTGCTTCCTCGAAACACAGCACGGCCAGGCGTGAGGCTCACGCCTGTAATCCCAGCTACTTAGGAGGCCAAGGCGGGAGGATCATGTGAGCCCAAGAGTTCAAGACCAGCCTGGGCAACATAGCAAGATCCCATCTAAAGACAAAAAAACAAACACGGCACAAGCACACCACACACTCTCTCGCTAACTCACCCTTCCCATCCTGTCCAGCTGCCACTCCCCAAAATGACAGACACAGTCACACTCATCACACACAGGAAGAGGGCGTGTGCACTGTCACTCCCAGAGATGCACCTTACACCCACCATGTCTACCGGCACAGCACAGAGCCGCACCCGACACACACACACACACGTGCCCACCGCCCCCACCATACTCACACCACACACAGAGGTGTGGGAAAGGCTGGCAGGGCAGTGCCTGGAAGCCAGGCTCCAGGTTCCCAATGGGAAAGTGAGGCAGGTGAGTCAATACCAAGCAGGAAGAGGGGGCAGGGAGAGAGAGCATGAGTGACAGTCTGTCCTTCCACGAGCTGCTGACAGATGGAAATTAAAGCGGTCTGGGGAGAGACGTGGGGGAAGGAGGCAGTGGCGGCAGCAGAAGTACAGCAAGGCAGCAGAATTGGGAGCAGCCCTGGCTGGGGGCCAGAGCCAGCTCACCCTGACAGCCAGCTTAAAGTCAGGAAGGCTTCAGAGGGTAGGGGCAGCAACGGCACCCCACCCGAAGCCTCTCCCTGGGGTGTGGCAAAAGATGCCTCAGGGCAGGCCCCACAAGCTAAAGAGATGTAAAAAGCCCACGTAGCTAAAAAGATCCATTCCGCAAGGCGGAGTAGCTCACACCTGTAACCCCAACACTTTGGGAGGCCAAGACAGGCAGATCACCTGAGGTCAGGAGTTCCAGACCAGCCTGGCCAACATGGTGAAACCCTGTCTCTACTAAATACAAAAATTAGCCAGGCCTCCCACCTGGGTGTGGTGGCAGGCGCCTGTAACCCCAGCTACTTGGGAGGCTGAGGCAGGGGAATCGCTTCAACCCGGGAGGTGGAGGTTGCAGTGAGCTGAGATCGCGCCACTGCACTCCAGCCCGAGCAACAAGAGCAAAACTCCAAAAAACCCACTCCTAAAGCGAGGGCTGGCCCAAGCCACCCGGGCAGCGGTCAGTAGGCTCTGGGGGAGGCCTTGAGGAGCGGAGAGTGGCGAGTGGGGAAAGCCCATGAAAGTGGGCTCTTCTGAATCAGAAATATGTACTTAGCATATAGTTAGCACTTGACAAGCGCAGTTATGCCCACCCCGCCAGACTTAATCCCACCCCGTCTTAGGAGAAGCTTTCCTACTCCTAAGCATCCAGATCACATACAAGCTGAGCCCCTCCCGGCATGGAGCAGGAAGCGGGTAGTTAGGAACACAGGGGCTGAGTCCCGCCACTCCAGGACACAGCTAGGCTCTGTCTCCTCCTACGCCTGTGGCTTTGAACACAACTTACTTGTTCCACTCTGAACCTGTTTCTTTATCTGTAAAATGGGGATGACAAAAGTACATAAACCGTTCTGGTTTGTTGGCAGAAATATGTGCCTAACACATAGTTAGCACTTGCCAAACACAACAAATTATTAGGATAGTCATTATCATCCTCAACACAGGTCCCTGGCCAGAGAGGATGTGCCTCATCTTGTCCCAAATAGTTCACGTGGCCTAAACTTCAGGATACCCAGAGGGCCAGGACTGTATCCCGCCCCGCTCCAGCACGGCTGCAGAGGCAGACATGGCGCTGAACTGCAAAACGTGACTATCCCAGTGTTCTGAGCTGAAAAGAGGGAGTGGTGGAGCTGGAGAGATGTGTCGAGAGGAACAGCAGCTGGCCTTGACCCCAAAGAGACAAGAAGGGCACCCAGAGAAGGCTGCAAGGCTTGGGCCCAAGGTGACAAGAAGAACCCACAGCCACCAGCCGTGGGAACCTGTGCACATCACACTGCCTCTCTGGGTCTCAGTGTCCCTACTTTTTGTGAGGACTTATAAACAAAACCCCATCAGTACTGGGTGTAAATTACTCCCAACTTAACTGACGAGGAATCAGAGGCCCGCAGAAGAGAACAAACTTGCCCAAGGTCACAGAGGTGGTGACAGAATCAGAATGCAAGCCTGGCAGAGGGACCCAAAGCCAGACCCCTCTGAGCTAGTCTCAAGGAATTCTCGTTACAGAGGGAACCCCCCAAATTTTCTTTTGAAGAGAAAGTGCCCATAGTGGGCCAGGTGCGGTGGCTCACACCTGTAATCCCAGCATTTTGGGAGGGTGAGCTGGGTGGATCATGAGATCAGGAGTTCGAGACCAGCCTGGCCAACATGGTGAAATCCCATCTCTATTAAAAATACAAAAATTATCCATGTGTGGTGATGTGCACCTGTAATTCCAGCTACTAGGGAGGCTGAGACAGGAGAATCATTTGAACTCAGGAAGCAGAGGTTGCAGTGAGCCAAGATCACACCATTGCACTCCAGCCTGGGTGATAGACTGAAACTCTGTCTCAAAAAAAAAAAAAAAAAAAAAGAGAGAGGGAGAGAGAGAGAGAGAGAGAAAGTGCTCATAGTGTAGAATTTCCCTACATCAGAATTTCCCTGCTCAAAACACTAGGTTCTCAGACATTAGCCAAATTAGTCTGGCAAACACTGCATTTGTTACTTGTCTTTAAGATACTAATATATGCTAATACACAGACTAAGTCTTCTGAACAGCCATAGAGTACCCAGCATTTTCCAAACATTCACAGACTGGTATTCTTTAGGACACATTTTAGAAAAGGCTGCCCGAAAGCACCAAATTCAAACAAGCCCCTCGAACTCCTCTCTAAAGCAACTGTCTCCTTTCCGCTTTCGAGGAGCCACACTTTCTGTTGCATACAGTGAGACTCGCAGTAACAAAATCACAAAAGCCTGGGTGCTTTAAAGGCGTGATGAGACGAAAGCTCAGAAAGCCCAGTGCTTCCCGGCTGGTCGGACGCTACCCTCCCCCACTTCCCCTAACCTAGTCCCGGCACAATCCCCGCCCCACCTCCCTCCATCCTAAACAAAGGGAACGGAGATGATCACTTTCCACTTCTCAAGAGCCATCCCATTCAGAAGGGAAAGGCAGAGAGCTGTGGTGCAAAGGGGTGGGGTGGGGGGTGTCCCACACAGGCAAAACCTGAAAGCAATTAACATAAACCAGTGAGAAAGAGGTACAGCTGACACTCTGCCCTTCCTTAAGGGGTCATACCACCCTTCCACCCGCTAACGAACAGGATAAAAATCCCTTTCCTGCTTCCCAGAGCAGCTGTGAAGATCAATGAGGTATGATGTGTGGCTGAGCACAGGGCGTGAGTTCTTTGAGTCCCAGGAAGAGAAATCTGGAACAACCACGCCAAGCCTCGACTCTCTCCAGCACCAGGAACATTAGAGCTTTAACTCTGCACTTCCCGAGTCAAACCCTGAGAAACTGAGGCTAAGAGCCTCCCTTCTTCCCCGTAGTCCTGGACACAGCCTCAGTGGTTCCCTGGGCTCCGTGGCCACCCTGTCAACAGCCTGCTTCGTCAGGAAGCTCCCCTTCCTCAAACCCCACTGGGCAGCTCCCTGGGTCCTCTCTCCCTCCTCCTCCTCCACCCCAAATGCCCCTCCTGACTCCCCAAGACCACCATGATGGTCTCCAGCTCCTTCCTGGTCCTCTCCTCCCACTATCAGCTCATTCCACTTAAAAAAGCCCTCATCCCACGCTTCCCTTGCCTTCCCCACATACCCAGGGAGAAGCTCCCACTGTGGGTCTGGAAAAGGTAACATTTTCTGCTCACTAAAGGGAATCAAAGCAAATCTCAATCGATGGAAATGTTAACAAAACGGAAGCACTGCCTTTTTAACACTTTCTCAGCTGCAAAATCATCTCAGCTGGTTGTAAAACATCCACCAAACAGACTGTGGTTGGCTTGTAAAACCTTTGTCAAGTTCTCTTGCAGCAACTTTGCACATAGAGGCCAAGGTCATGAGGCCAGGTCCTAACATACCCTTCAAGTTCCTAAACTTGCTCTTCCAGGCTTCATGACAGGAAGGCAAGAAGCACCAAGTCCCAAACCTCTGAGAACTCGTGGGTGCCACTGTCCACTCCACTCCCGGCTGCGGTTGCCCTGGCCAAGAAAACACAGAATCCTCTGCCCTACACCTATGAAACCACCTGTGGCTTCTGAGCTGAGAGGCCTGAGAAACAGGTACAAGAGCAGAACTTACCAGAAACATCCAAGCTATGACATGCACCATCTCCCCCAGCACAGTCACAACTCCAGATCACCAAGGAAGCTCAAAACATGGGTTGCAAATGAGTGATAACTTACTAACACATCAGTCATCCTTCAAAAAAGGAATTCACCTGGATGTGTCATTATTTCAATTTTTTAAAACTCTCAGTCCGAAATGTCTTCAGTATCCAAACACTAAAAGTTCTCAGGAAAAACTGTTTCTTCCCTCCTCAGAAAGGCTCCAGTTTTTCGGATAGCCCACACATTCCCTCCCACACTGGGATGAGGCTGCGCTGCTTACCTGGCTCCAAAGCCAAGGGCTTCTCCCATCTCCATTCCAGGGTCTGCAGGGTGTATCTCCAAGGAGCACGAGGGGTCATCTTCACCCAGGGTCTCTGGCCCACTTGTCTCACCAACCCCCAGCTCCCTGGCCTCCAAGGGGTCTCTGGCCTCCAGGCCAGGGGACAAGCTGCCATTGTTCTGCAGGCCTGGCTCTGGGCACTGGCCAACCCCACCCACCCCATGCTCCCTGGCTTCAGTTGGAGCCCCGAAGAGCTCCACATTTCGGGGCCTCAAGTCCTGGGTCCAGTCCATCTGCCCCACCCCACACCCCCGCAGCCCCTGAGAACCTCCAGACTCTGGGTCACAGGACACCTCCAGATCCCTCAGGCCCAGATTGTTCCCCCAGTCCATCTGGCCCACCCCAAGCTCTTTGGGCTCTGCGGGACTGCAGACTACCCCTGGGGCCATGTTTCTCAGCCCCAGGTCAGGTGTCCAGTCTGCCTGTCCAACGCCACGCTCCCTTGATTTCAGGAACTCTCCGGCCTCCACCCCTGACCAGTCGGTCTCCCCCACACCACTCTCTCTGGCCTGGCTATGGCCTCCTCCCTCACCGACCTCAGCCAAATCTCTGCCCTTGACATGACCATCAGAAGTCCAGTCCTTCTCCCCAACTCTGACTTCCCTGGGCTCTTCAGACCCTCCACTTTGCAAACAGCCGGTCAGATTCATGTCTCTTAAGCCCAGGCCGCCTGACCAGCCCATCCGTCCCACGGCATTCTCCCTGGCCTCGCTCGAACCCCCGGAAACCACACAGCTGGACACTTCCAAGTTCCTGAGACCCAGCTGGTCAGACCAGTCCACAGAGCCAGCTGTGGTCTTCCCAGGAGGCACAAAGTGACCACCTCCCGGCTTGCTGGAAGGGCTCAGGCCAGCACCACTCACTCTGTCATTACCAATGATGCCGAACTGATAGCTCCTCTCACTGGTCTCGATGCAGAAATCCCGGCTCCAGTCCTGCTGCCCTGGGCTAAACGCTGCCTCTCGCTGGGGGCCAACACTGAGGCTGAACTCACCTGCCCAGCCTCGCTTCCCCAATTCCCCATCTTCCAGGTCAGCACTGCCAGGACCCTGAGCCCCTGCCTGCTGCCTCTCCTGCTGCCCTCCCACCTCCTGGCTGGCATCACTGTTTTGCCAGCTGCTCTGGTCTCTCTGCCCGAGTGCCCCGTCTGGCATGTGGGCAGTGCTAGGACTGAACAGGCCCCCTGATTCTCTCTCTCCTGGCCGGCCAGCATCCCCGCTGTCCTCTCCAAGGCTGTCTTCCACACTTGGAATCTTCTTCTCAAATTCCTCATCCTGTTGCTGGGCTTCCTCAGGGCTGAACCCAGAGCTCAGGGGTCTCGTTCCAAAGCCTCTGTCCTGGGTGTCAAGGGTCCTTGAGCTGCCACCGCTGCTGTAGTCCCTCATCCAAGCGCTCTTTCCAAACTCCTGTTCCTGTGGCTCCACACCCCGGCTGCCAAAGGTGCCGAGGGACGCATCTCTTTTCTCAAACGCCCAGTCCTGCTCATCAGCATCCTGGCTGCCGTATCTGCCATGGTGGTCCCTCTTCCCCAAATCCCGGCCCTGCTCATTGGCATCTTGGCTGGCATAAGCACCCAGAGAATCTCTCTTCCCAAATTCCCAGTCCCCAAGGCTTACATCTCGACTACTGTAAGCACCCAGTGAATCTCTCTTCCCGAATTCCTGGTCCTGGAGTTCTGCATCCCGGCTGGAATAGGTGCCCTGGGAATCCCTCTTCCTGAACTCCCAGTCCGAAACATCTGCCTCCTGGCTCCGCTGCTTGCCAAGCGGGGCTGGCTTTCCCACCACCCGGTCCTGGGCTGTGAGGCCCCCTGGAGCAGTCATTTCACTCTGGTCTTGGCTGCTGCTGGCCTCCGTCTCCTCCTGGGTGATGCCACACCGGCTGGCCCACTCCCTGGTGCTCCCTTCCCCAGCTCCTTGCCCATACTTGCTGGTCCAGTCCCCCTCTCCGAGGCCTGGGTCTCCTCTAGGGCTTGCACCCCCAAGGCCATAGTCCTGAGAAGCACCTTGACACCAGCTGGAAGGACTGAAACTGCTGGGCTGTGGGTCTCCTGTGATCCCAAATTCACTCTGCAGATCTTTCTGGGACCAGCCAAGGAGTCCCTGGGAATAACAACAACAAACAAAGAAACAATGATTAGATTCAACCGGGGTGTGGGGGGGTCAATCCAGCACAGTCCATGCTGCCTAGTGCCTGAGAGCCCCACCCTGGCAACAGAAAGCTGTGTGACCTTGAGCAAATCACTTAACCACTCTGGGCCTCAGCGGCCTCCTCCTTAAACAAGGATAATTCCTTCTGCATGGGGCTGGTGTGAGAGGATTAAATGAGATCATTTAGACCAAGCACTCGGCACAGTGCCTGGCATGCAGTGGGCACTCAATCGACGGTCCCATGGTCATGTTTACAACCCTTGGGCAATACTTGGCTAACAGCCAGGAGAGGAGTGGTCTTCACACAGGAATGGCGGGGAGGGCGCTTTCCTTTCGATTAGGAGAGGTCGAGATTCGAAGCCTCTGTGACCTCCGTTGCACAGCAAGTTTCCAACACCAGTGAGAGCTTTTCCAGCCCGTCCTCTCCCCTGCCCCATCCGACCCCGTCCTCCTGTAAGTACCCAGGCCCTTCTTCCCAACGAAAGTGCTGTCTGCCCAGTCCTCCCCAGGAAGACCTCTCAGCCCTCACCCTGGCTCAGGAAAGACCGGAGGGGCAGCCTGTGTGGCACAGGGGAAAATCCCAGCCCGGGGTTTTTGCACCCCACCCCCCACCTCACTCTCCCTGACTCACCCTCGTGGGCGGGAGAGCCCTGGGCTCAGGGCTTCGGAGCCGGCCAGCCTCATCCCGCAGCGCTGCATTGGCCAGCAGCCGCTCCAGGATAGACATGCTGGCCTCCCCATCCCTAGGCTGGGCCATGGCCCCCCGCCCCCCACCCACCTTGGGGCTGCTGGGTGCGGCCAGCCAGGCACAGGGACAGGGCTGGGCTGCTCCCCGAGCTGGGACCTGTCCGACGGCTCTGGCGCTGGCTCTCCCTCACCCTGGCCCTGCTCCCTCCGGAGCAGCTGCAGATCGGGCAGCCCCGCCCAGGAGCCAGTTGAGTCACCCACATCCCGGGACAGACACACCTACTGCAGGAGTCAGCTTAACCCCTTCCTGCCCCTCCTCCTCCCCGCCCCCCAGCCCCTTGAGGCCCCCTGCAGCTCCGCCCCTTCCAACCCAGACTCCTCCTTTCCTGCAGCCCTGCCCCTTCCAGCCCAGGCTTGGCCTGAGAAATAAATTTCAAAAGCCACCTGGCCCCTGGCCCTTATATTCAGAGGCAGCCTGGTAGGAGAAAGGGCATCGGGCAGGGAAACAGCGCTGGCCCAGGCCCAGCCACCAACTTGCTGGGTAACTACACAAGGCTCACCTCCTCTAAGCCCCAGCTGCCAGTCTACAAAGCAGGTCTGGAGCTCAATGTTAATAACGTTTGTAAAAGCCAACACTTATCAAGCACTTAGGATGAGCCAAGGGCTATTCTTAGCACTTTAGACATTACAACTCATTGAACCCTTGCCAACATCCTCGGAGGTAGAGCTCATCTTGTGATCCACAGTTTACAGATGTGGAAACTGAGGCAGAGGGCAGAAAAGTCGCTCTTTCAAGGTCACACCTGGGCAAAGGAACAGTAGAGCCAGAAGACAAACTCAGGAGCCCACACTCTAAACGGCTACCCTATTTTGCCTCGAATAACATTGCCATAATGAGACTGAATACTCAGCGCCTGCCACAAACCATAGTAAGAGCTCTCCACCTCTCCGTTTCCCGCAATTTAACTCTGAGGCCAATGCTATCATGGAAGGACTCTGAAGCTTAGCAGTTAAGGTACATTCTTCCCAAGACCAATCAGCTAGCGGATGCTGGAGCTGGGATAGAGCCTCACACAAAACCCCACACACCATCCTGTGTGGCTCTGCGGACCTACAAACTGCAGGTCCACAGCTGCCTTGCTCGCTACCACAGCCCAACCTCTTGACATGTAAAATCCACGTTCAAAGAATGAAGCCCACCCAAGCCCTGGCCTCTGTCCCCAGAAGCCCCACCCTCCCTATGCCCATCCTCACCTCAGAGCAGTTACTTGGAGACTGTGTGTCCTTCAGCTCAGCTCCAGCTCCTCGCCGTGCACCGCCACCACTGGGTGGTGGTGAAGCCAGGAGGTCGTCTAGCCAGCGGGAGCTGCTTTCAGGCCCCGCAGGCTCGGGGGACACCCTACAGGAGTCTTGAGCCTCTGTCCTTGGTTCGGTAGTCTCGGCCAGGGCTAGGGTCACGGCCTCCTCCTCGACAGACAGGGCCTGCCCAGGCTCAGGGGCATCAGCAAAGAGAACACAGGGCTGGTCAGGCGGTGCTGGCTGCTCCTGCCCCAGGACTGGCTCCAGAACGGGCAGGGCTGCCTCCCTGGTAGCCAGGGGGAGAGGGGACTCCTGTCCAGCCAGGGGCTCCTGCAACTCACACCTCTCCTCTGCCTGCTGCAAAGGTAATCCAGGCATGCCCTCAACTGCAGGTAGGGGCTCAAGGGGAACAGCTGGGAATTGAGGTTGACTCTCCCCATCCCCCTTTTGGGTAAGGGACATGCTGGGATCATCCCACTGTACCCAGGAACCAGGCCTTTCTGATCCACTTGAAGTTGACCCAGCCCCTTGCCCCTGCTTAAACACTCCTTCTTCCCTGCTGGTCACGGCCAAGTTGCCAGCCTCAGCAGCCTCGGCGGCCTCACTGGCTTCAGTGATGGGAGAGGGAGGCGGGGGGTCCAGCCGCCACACTCCCAGACCCGAGGGCCGCGTGGGGAAGGTCCACTCGAAGGACTGTGATAAACTCCAGTTGGACTCTGCTCCAAAGGAATGATCCAGAGCCAACTGGCTTCCCTGGCCTTGGGGCAGGGCAGCCAGCGAGCCCCCCAGCTTCTCCTGGTCCTGGTTGGGTGACTGGAGCACACCTTCGGAGAATCGGCGCTGAACCAGGCTGGTGGGGCGGAGGAGTGCGTCACCCTTGGCCACCTCCTCCCCGCTAGATGGAAACGTCCGAGTGAGATCCAGCAACTCACCCACCTCGATCAGGGGCTGGGACGAGGTGGCAGGGGGCTGCTCCAGACTGTGGGGCTCCGAGACCTCATGGGGAGGGCTGCTGGGTCTGGGGGCCTCTGGGACCCCTTCAGCTGGGAGCTCTGGGCTGGGGGTGTGGTGGGAGCCTTTGTCAGGCAGGACTGCACTTGGAGCTGATGGAGTCCCAGCGGGGCAGGGAGAAGCCTGGGAAGCTTCAGGACTCTGGGCTTCCAGAAGCTGTGAGTGGCAGGGAGAACTCTTATTGGATGAGTGAAGATGGGGAGAGCCAGGGCCTGGGCCTGAGGCTTCCAGGGGGCAGCCTGGGCTGGCAGAGCCTCCATTCTCAGAGGAGGGAGCTGGACTGGAGGCAATCCAGGGCTTGGAAATCTGCAAAAGAAAGATCAAGAGCCATCACTCACCTCTCAGTGGGGTGGGGAGGGTCCCCTCCAACCCCACACAGACTCCAGGTCAGCTTCTCACAGGCTGGGAGGAGGAAACTGGAACCCCAGGAAGTCCTCTCGGGGCAGCTGGGAGAGGCCCCACAGAGGACTTGAGGCAGGGCTTCTCACAGAGCCCCCTTTAGACCTGCTCCCCCAGAATGCACCTCGCCTTATTCACTAAGCATAATTCCTGATATTTCAGGTGGTTTGAACCCCTCACCTGCTTAACCCAAAGCTCATCTGAGGATCTCCACAGGGCCCCAGTTTGGGGTCCAGAATATTTGCTTTATAGAGGGAAAAGGAAAATTGGGAATCTGACTCTCGAGGCATCTCAGCAGGAGGGATTCGGGAGGGGAGAGAGGGTTTTGCCTCACAGCAGAACTCGAGGTGCGGTGCAGCCACAGAGCTGCTCGAAGGAGGGGCTAGGGCATGCAGGGGCACTCCTTGTGCCACTCCAGAGGTGCCAAGGAGGCAGGAAGGCCGTGAGAACCAAGCAAAAGGCACTGGGGGACCTGACAGCACCTAGCCCGAGCAGTCACAATGCTGGTATTTCTGTTTTTCTTTTTTTGAGAGGGAGTTTCACTCTTGTTGCCCAGGCTGCAGTGCAATGGCATGATCTCAGCTCACTGCAACCTCCACCTCCCAGGTTCAAGAAATTCTCCTGCCTCAGCCTCCCAAGTAGCTGGAATTACAGGCATGGGCTACCATGCCAGGCTAACTTTTTGTATTTTTAGTAGAGACGGAGTTTCTCCATGTTGGTCAGGTTGGTCTCAAATTCCCAACCTCAGGTGATCCACCCACCTCAGCCTCCCAAAGTGCTGGGATTACAGGTGTGAGCCACCATGCCAGGCCAGTACTGCCTCTTAAAAGATGTGCCCTCCCTCAAGTATGGTGGACTCTTGGTCTCGCTGAGCCTCAGCTTCCCCATCTGTAAATTAGGGCTGATGGCAACCATGCCCATCTCCCAGTGAGGTGAGGGTTAGGAAAATGTGTGCACTGGCCCTCAGCATAGGATTTGTGGGATGATGAGGGCAGAGAATGGGGAGGACGTAGAGAGAAGAAGGGGGCAAACGAAGCACCAAGCACCTGGCACTCCACCTGTCCCCCGACAATGAAGCGAGTCTGGCTCCACTTGACCTTTGCCCTCTGCAGAGGTCAAGCTTCCCTGGCCACCCTCTCCCATGCAGCTGCTTCTCCCACTAGGTAGGGCAAAATAATGGGTCCTGCTTGCTGCTCAAGGTCCCTTCTGTTCCCTCCATGCTCACTCCCCTCTACAGCGTTCTAATTTCAAAGCTTGTGACCTTGAACTACAGCACCCATAATTCCTTCTTGTTATCGATCCTACACACCCATCATTCCTTGAAAACCATAACCGCTGGATCACTGCAACCCTCTCCAGCATTGCTGTGACAGCTTACAGTGACTTCCACAGCCGGATGCGACCCTTCCAGCCTCTGGTTCACTGCCTTCCTCTTTCCCAGAGACTGCATGACCCATCCTCTCAAGGTCATACTCTAGACCTCATCTTACCAGTGGCTGCCCCCCCTGCATCTTCTCAATCCCAAATGCCCCGCTCACCCACCCCCACTGCCTATCTGTCCAGCTCACTCTATTTCCCCAATGCCCTCATTTTGATCCCTCTGGTAGCACAGTCCCTTAACACTAATTCTTTCTCATTGTCCCCACGCTCCCCTCATACCCTCACCTCTATTCTTATCATCATTAAAGTCACTTATAGTTTTTGAGACAGAGTCTCACTCTGTCACCCAGGCTGGAATGCAGTGGCATGATCTCGGCTCACTGCAACCTCTGCCTCTTGGGTTCAAGCGGTTCTCCTGCCTCAGCCTCCTGAGTATCTGGGACAACAGGCGCACACCACCACACCTGACTAATTTTTGTATTTTTAGTAGAGACAGGGTTTCACCATGTGGTCAGGCTGGTCTCGAACTCCTGACCTCGTGACCCACCTGCCTCAGCCTCCCAAAGTGCTGGGATTACAGGCGTGAGCCACCGCGCCCAGCTAAAGTCACTTTTTACCCAACGTTCAACTCCCCCATCTGCTTCATCACACGGTCTAACCTGTTTTAAACACAGCTCTCCAAGACATCTGGGCCAGTCCTAGCCCCACACCTGAGCAGCTGCATGTGGCTGGAGAAACACACACAACCGTGAAGGCTGGTTTCCCTTCAGATTCAACACTGACCTCGAGCTGGCCCGAGAGCTGCCCAGAATCCCAGGGCACTCCCCCTCCTATTCACTCCAGGACTCTCCCAGGCAACGGTTTAGCATCTTCTCCCATCAAACCTCCGGCACCTCCCCCAATCCTCTCTCAGCTGATGGCCTTGCTTTCTGTTCCCTGGGAACACAGAGGCCACCAGCAGAGAACCCTTTCCCACTCAACAACCCGCATCACACCGGCACACAGCCCACTTCCTGCATGGAAGCCCAAGCACTCTGCCTCCCCTTCTGCTATCAGGCACTGTCCTCGCTCAGGGCTCTGTCCAATCCCTCCTCTCTCTCCTGCATCATTGATATTTTTTCTCTCTCTACTGGATCATTTCCATCAGCACACAAACTGCTCTAATTTCTTCTGTCTTCAAAAAACCACTCTTGACCTGACACCTCTCACTAGCTCCCACCCATTTTCTCGAAAGCCCTGTCTACATGCACTATGAATATCTGAACCCTTCTCTCCTGAACCCACTCCAAACTGGCTCTCTCCTTTACCCTGCCACCTAACTACTCTAGTCAAGGTCAAAGATGACCTCCCTGGAGCTGAATCCAATTCTCCGCGCTCACCTTACTTGACCTGTCAACGGCATCTGACAGCTGTTGGCACCCTCCCTCAGTCCTGGAGGCTGTCTCCACTTGGTGGACTCCCTCACTATCCTCCCAGGCTCCTTGGCTCTGCCCCAGGGCCCTCCCTCCTGCACTCTCCCCACTCCTGGTAATCTCAGCCAGTCTTAACACACATCCCTACTCTGACAGTTCCCAAGTGTTCCTCTCCAATTGGCTCATTTCCCTTGAAGGGCAGACTCGACTACCCAACCACCCGCTTGATGATTCCACAGGGGTATCTGAAAGCCATTTCGAACTCAACAAATCCACAAGCAAACTCCTCCCACCTCCCCCGATCCTGCTTCACCCTTACAAGTCCCTATCTTGGTAACCGTAAACTCATCCTTTTGGTTGCTCAGGCCAAAAGCCTTGGAGTCACCCTTGATTCTGTGCTTTCTCTCATTCTCTCTCTCTCTCCTCAATATGTCTGAAAGTCCTTTCCACCATGCCTTCAAATTCTATCCAGAACCAACCACTTCTCCCCATCTCCAACAGAGGCCACCTCCAGGGTCCAAGCTGTCATCATCTCTCACTTAGACTATTTCAATAGCACCTCCCTGCAACTGATTGTTTTTTTGTTTTTTTTTTTGTTTGTTTTTTTGTTTTTGAGACGGAGTTTCGCTCTTGTTACCCAGGCTGGAGTGCAATGGCGCGATCTCGGCTCACCACAACCTCCACCTCCTGGGCTCAGGCAATTCTCCTGCCTCAGCCTCCTGAGTAGCTGAGATTACAGGCACGCGCCACCATGCCCAGCTAATTTTTGTATTTTTAGTAGAGACGGGGTTTCACCATGTTGACCAGGATGGTCTCGATCTCTTGACCTCGTGATCCACCCGCCTCGGCCTCCCAAAGTGCTGGGATTACAGACGTGAGCTACCGCACCCTAATCCAACGGGCCAGGCGACTCTTTACAACTAAGACAGCAGCATACTATGCCTCTCCTGCAAAACCTTCAAATGGCCTGTTCCTCTCACTCAAGCCAAAGTCTTTAGAGCAGCCTTCGAGACTTGGCAAATCCACTCCACCACCCATCGGTCCTCACTACCACCCAGCTCCTCTCTCACTTCGAGGCAGACATCCTGGCCTCCTTGCCAGGAAAGCACCAAGGCCTTTGTACTTGCTGTGCCCTCTACCAAGAATGCTGCTCCCCAGCCAGGCGCAGTGGCTCACGCCTGTAATCCCAGCACTTTGAGAGGCCGAGGCAGGCGGATCACAAGGTCAGGAGTTCAAGACCAGTCAGGCCAATATGGTGAAACCCTGTCTACTAAAAATAGAAAAAAAAAAAAAATTAGCTGGGTGTGGTGGTGGCTGCCTGTGGTCCCAGCTACTCAGGAGGCTGAGGCAGGAGAATCGCTTGAACCTGTGAGGTGGGGGTTGACATGAGCTGAGATTGCGCCACCGTACTCTATCCTGGGTGACAGAGCGAGACTTCATCTCAAAAAAAAAAAAAAAAAAAAGCATGCTGCTCCCAGACACGCACCATGCACCCAGCTCAGCGTCTGCCCTTCGCAGTACCTCCTTCCCCGACTACACTTGTCTCTGCACTGTCTACCTTCAGTCATCCCCAGCACCCAGCTCCTAACAGGCCCTCACTCACTGCTTGCTGGATGGACAAATGAATCACCTCAGGACTCCATCACAGGGCAGCTGGGACAGTCTCTAGTTAGCAAGGGCTGTATGAAAAAACAGGGCTATCCTGTGCCTCATTTACTCAAGAAAGCAGGCTGAGCATCTTCGAGAATGGGAGTATAATGGAAAACTCTCAGCAAAAGGACTCACCCCTCTTCTGAACCCAGAAAAGGCAGCCCAGCCAGGGAAAGCACGGAGAGGGAAGGGGCAGACACGGCAGCTCCTGCCTCAGCCTAAGTTACTTACCCTTTGTGAGGCACAGGTGCTCTCCTCTCTCACGTGGGACTAACAAGGGGTCTACTAGGCAGAGTTATCACAAGGATCGACTCAGTTAACACTCCTGGGACAGGCCCAGTACATAGCAGGGACTTAAGCAGTGGCACTTGCTGTGGATATTATCATTACTGTTTATAATGAATGGCCTCATGGCCTGACCCACACTTAGCCACTTTGGTGATCAAGAGCACTGGCCTGGGAGTTGAAAAATCCCAGGGCCAGCCCTCTGGTGAGTCACTCTCTCCATCGGCCTGTTTCCCCATCTGCACTACAAGGAGTAGAAAAGACGATCTCAGATGACCCTTCCAGCCCTAAAATACGATACATAATTTGGATTCATAACCGGAGGATAACTCACATCAGCAGGTTGCTCCGAGCTGGCTGCCTTAGCCAGGTCCCCGTTGAAGGCCAGGTCGGAAGGGGGGCTCCTGTGAGGGACAAGGACAGGAAATAGAGACACGGAATGTTGGAGTCTTTCATGGAATGGAGAAGGTGAAAGAGTCTCCCAATGCAACTTCAGCAGCACCCAAAGGTGAAACGCTCCTAGCCATTTACTCTTGAGCCCTGCCTGGAACCATTACAGACACAGAATCTGTCCATTTTCCATACAGCAAGTGCCCCAGAAGGCAGTGCCTATTCCCTACCTGAGCGTGAAGGGTTAAATTCCCCAGCTCCTTTTGGAAAAGCATCCTGTATCCCCAGACCTCTCAACTGTTCCTAAAAAGATAACTCCTCTTTCCCTTAACCCATAAGGAGTTAAAGTTCTCCTCTAGCCAGGAAGAGTGCAGCTGGTCCCGCTGCCCTGCCAATACTTCTTGAAGAATTGCAGGGGGGTGAGGGGAAGAGGAAAGAGTGATTTTCCAGGGTTGGAAAGCCCTGCTTGGAGTGACGGAGGGAAGGAAGACGGCGAGTGGAACTCAGTCTGGGCAAGAGAGTGACCTCACAGCACCCTGATCTGGGACAGGCAAAGGAACTAGCTCCAGGGCCAAGGCTCCGGACACTGTCAGGTGAGAGAAGGGCACGGCCAGAGGGCAGGGCAGGGCAGGGCCCCTCAGCATCCGGCTTAGCCCAGACCACAGCAGCCCTTCCCTTCATAGCAGGAGGAGGAGAAAGGGAGCCTCTGAGCCCAGCAGAGCGAAGGCCCAGGAAGCCAGCCATGCCTCGAGCTAGCTCTCCCAGCGCTCAGGACAGTCTCTGTGCAGCTGATGGCTTCTGAGAGGCCTTAGCTCTTCCTCCCAAGTCCCGTGCCTACCACCCCAAGAAGCACCTCCTGGCCAGCCTTGCTTTATACCAGTGGTCACTCTGGTGAGAAGTGGTCACTCTGGTGAGAAGTGACCACTGGTGTAAGGCAGTGAGAAGTAAAGTATGAGAAGCGTATCATATGCAGATGTCACCAGCCAGTCAAAATCTCTGTGCAGACACTAGCTGGCCTGGCATCGAGATGTGTTCCTGGCTTATCTCGCTCATCAGATTCCACCTTGCAGGCAGAGACTGTGCCCTACTCATCCTGACACACGCAGCCCCACCCCAGGACTGGCACACTGCTCTGCACACTGTAAGAGCTAGCAGTTAAGAGCACAGGCTTTGGAATCAAACAGATGTCGGTCTCTGCCCCTTAACTTGCTGAGACTATAGAAGTCACTTTTGAGCCTCAGTTTCCTCATCTCTACAATGGACCTGATACTCCCTCAAACAACCAGAACACCAATGAGGCAAAGTGTGGTGCCCAGCTCTCAGTATATAGAAACTGAAAATAAACTTCCTGGCCAGGTGTAGTGGCTCACACCTGTAATCCCAGCACTCTGGAAGGCTGAGGCAGGCGGGTCACCTGAGGTCAGGAGTTCAAGACCAGCCTGGCCAACGGTGAAACCCCATCTCTACTAAAAGTACTAAATATTGGCCGGGCACGGTGGCTCATGCCCGTAATCCCAGCAGTTTGGGAGGCCAAGGCAGGCAGATCACAAGATCAGGAGACCGAGACCATCCTGGCCAACATGGTGAAACCCCATCTCCACTAAAATCCAAAAAATTAGCCAGGCACGGTGGTATGCACCTGTAGTCCCAGCTACTTGGGAGGCTGAGGCAGGGGAATCACATGAACCCAGGAGGTGGAGGTTGCAATGAGCTGAGATCATGCCACTGTACTCCAGCCTGGTGACAGAGAAAGACTCTGTCACACACACAAAAAATGATTAGCTGGGTGTGGTAGCACATGCCTGTGATCCCAGCTACTTGGAAGGCTGAGGCAGGAGAATCGCTTGAACCTGGGAGGCAGAAGTTGCAGTGAGCCGAGATCACACCACTGCACTCCAGTCTGGGCGAAAAGAGCAAAACCCCATCTCAAAAAAAAAAAAAAGTCTATTGTTTATTAAACTTCTATACTGTACATTTGAACTCTCTATAAACCTGTATCAACTCTGTAAAAACTACAACTTAAAAAGCATACAGTAACGGTAACACTATCTGCTGGGGAATGATTTGTGACTTAGATTGGGATCTGCCTGTACTCATAGCACACAACTAACCTACAGGTAAAAGTCACAACCTTTTATGGGGCCACGAACTTGGTCCCCAGCCCCCACCCTATCCCACCCCACCTGACCTCCAGGCCGCCACAAAACATACAACCTCCCACCCTTCACCTCTCCTCAGGGGTCTGGCTGTGCTCTTCCTGGCACTCTGCTGGAGACTTTACTGGCCCCTCCTGGGACCATCCCCTCGAGAGGGTGCTGCCATCCTCATCCCTGGGAGCAGTGGTTGTGCCATAGGTCCTGGGGCCATACCGCGAGCTGCCATCATGGTTAAAGGTGAGACGGGAGCCCCACAGGCGGTCAGGGCTGGCTGGGACCTCCTTCCGAGGCTGCTCCATCTTGGCCAGGATCTCTTCCACCGTGGTGGCCGCGAAGCGCTCTGAGGCTGGGCGGAAAGGGGCAGGGGCCTTCCGTACACCCCCTGGGGCGGCACATCGGGCTGGGGGTGTCAAAGGGGGTAGCTCCTCTTTCCCAGCCTCCTCTTTCCCAGTATCTTGGGTGGCTTCTCCTCCAGTGGAGGCCTCAACCGCAGGCCTTGGTGCAAAGGGCAGGGGGCGCTTGCTACCACCATAGGGCTGGGGTCCTGCCAGCATGTTCATCTTTCTGGCAGAAGGCAACTCGGCCAGGGGACCCCGGGGAGGCCGAGGCCCAACAGGCACCAGCAGGCTGGGTTTGGCAGGCAGGGCTGGCTTGGCAGGCAGGGCCCGGGGTTTGGGCTTGACAGGGGGTTTGGCCCGAGTGTCACCTACCAAAAGGAAAGGGTTGGTGGGGAGCTGTCAGAAGAACCATGAAGAACTTATTTGTTTCCTGTTCCATCTCATCTCCCACCCTCCAATTTAAGAATATTTACATCTTTCCAGGCACAAGTCATATGCCACCTCTTCCAGGAAGCCCTCCTTGATTTTCTACACACATCCCAGAAGCATCTTCTCCCTTATTCAAACCCCCAAAATGTTTTAGCCAATTCCCCTTTTAAGCTAAAGCTGTTTAA
Organism: Saguinus oedipus; assembly: GCA_031835075.1. Taxonomy (NCBI): domain Eukaryota; kingdom Metazoa; phylum Chordata; class Mammalia; order Primates; family Cebidae; genus Saguinus; species Saguinus oedipus. Next base: position 60,202,031 of record CM063178.1, on the reverse strand, counting down.
GGATCCACCTGGCACCTGATTTCTTCCTGTACTGTATTTTGTAGCTAGCATAAGTCATAATCAAACAATTGAATGAATGAATGAATGAATGAGCAAATGAGGCCAACAAACAAATGCCTGCCTGCCCACATCAAGCCATCAGCTCTCCATATTCCCAATCGAGTTTTTCCACCTTATGTGACACTTCTCAATCATCCGTGACACTGTGACACTTCTCTATCATCCATAGTAAACTTTCCACCTTAGCTGAGCTTCTCCACCCTGCCTCCAGGTTGCCTCCTCCCCCAGCCACAGGCCGCCTCCCCATTGTCATCCGGTGTGTGACTGGGAATGCAAACTTACTATTGACCTAAGTTAAACAAAAGTAAATCTGCTATGGGAAGAAGAAAAAAGACAGGACCCGAAACCTATCTTCTATATAAAGCATTCCCATGCCAAATAAAAGACCTTGGAAGTACCTATATCCACGATCCTCCCGACAGAATCTCATACCCACTAAACATTCGGCTAAATAGAAGAGTCTACACAAGAAGCCCGGAGATCTGGGTTCAAACTCCCACTAGTGCACTGCATTGTCCCCTGTGGGCCTCAGTTTCCCCCTCTGCAAAGCATAGCTTGCTCCACATCATCTCAAAGGTCCCCGTCTGCTCTTACACCTGCTGGAGATTTCCCAAACAGTTCTGAAGAGTCCAAGAGAAGCTGAGAACCTTTCAAACTCATCCTGTACTGCCTTGCTACTCCTTCCCTCCCATCTCAACAGAATCATCACTCAACTACCCCCCAAGACAGAAAGCTGGTGCAGCCTCTGCCCTTCCCACCCCTCTCAGCCGCCCGGCTCCACCCTGCACCCATTGGTACCTGGCTCAGAGCCAGCAGGCACCAGCTCCTCCTCCATCTCCCGGGGCAGTGGGGAAGCCATGGCTGAGCTTTCCCTGAGAGTAGACACTTTCATCACATGCAGCAGACACTCTGCTTGAGAGTTAGGAGGCAAAGAGGCATGAGCTGAGGTGGCTGGAGACCTAGGAAGAGAGAAGAGAAGGAAAAAAAGAGTTGGGAGTTGCCAGTAGGTTTAGCAGAGGGAAGTCTCCTATGTCTAGCAGAGGCAGAGTGTGGGACAGGAAGAGGGAACTTGGGTGGGGGGGATAGGAGGAGGTCCAGGGAGGTTCCCAGCAGCCAAACCCTCAACTCTTCCCAGATCCTCCCCAGTTCTTATCTCCTAACCCCAAAGTCCTAGAGCTTCAGGGAGTCACTCACTGCTCCCTCCACTGACAAACTCCCCAAGACACCCCACTTACAGTCCCCAGAGTACCCCTTGGGTAGGGCGGCCCCGCTGAAGTTGTCTACTCAAGGCAGAGCTAGAGAGCTGCAAAGTATGAAGCCTGTGAATCACCTCACGGGAGACGGGAAAAACCTGCTCCTCCCCAACCTGGGGCCCCGCCCCAGCGCCTGCCTACCCCTTCCCGCTCACCCTCCTTCCCTCTCTCCCTCCTGCCTGCAGCTGGGAGTGGTTCCTTCTCCCTCCTCTCTCCCGGTTCTCCTTCCACATCCCTGCCCCACTCTCCCCTCCCTCAGAGCTGTCTCATCCAAACACGGAAAAATAAGAAATAAAAAGTAAACATCTGGAATATATTTTTTTCTTTAATTTCTCAATCGCTTGGCTTCAGCTTGGAATTTGATGAGGTAAAGCCAGGGCCTAGTCCTGTTGCCATAGCAATGGCCTCCCACTGGATTTCCAGAGCCTCGCCAAGAGGAAGGAGGAGCCGGCCCAGGCCTGGGCTGGGAGAACGGGATGGGGCTTGAGAACATCCGGGGGGTGGAGTGACCTGGGGGAAAATTCCCTGGGGTTCCACCTTCTAAGACAGTCCGGGTGGAACAGCCACAGCCTATAAATAGGGGTTATGTGGGCTTCACTCACCAGCCTAGGGTTGGTCTGAAGGAGTTTTGAGGGGGACAGAAGAGATTAAACCAAATGGCATGGCCCTGGGGTACAAGCCAAATGGGTACCCCTCCTCTAAGCCTGTCACATGAGCTTCAGGGTCTGATATACCAAGATTCAATGCTGGGGGAGTCTACCACTTTCTAGCCATGTGACTTCTCTAAGCCTCAGTTTCTCTACCTGAAAGATGGGATTATTGAGACCCTGAGGAGGCTTAAGTGAGATAGTACATAAAAACTGCTTAGCACAATGCCTAGCCCATAACAAGGGTTCAATCAATGTTGGCCATTATGACTGTGACTCCAATCAGTGTCACCAATGAGCTAACATCCCTGATAACCACCTCCACCTCCTATCTGACCCCAGGCTACCAGCATTCCCAGACCATTCCTTCACTTCCCCAGGCCCCAGTCCTGCCACCTGTTCCTCAGATACTCCACCACCTCCTCAAGTCCCATCCTGGCTCCTGAAGCACCCTCCCACCCACAAAAACATGGAGAGCCTGGGGGATAGGGCTGTGCACCTCTCATGCAAAGGGGGAGTTTCCCTCCCCTGGTATGCAGATCCCTGAGGACGACCCAACCCTCTTCAAGCTGCAAGGGACACTGCCTCACTTAAAGGCACCCACTCCAGCTGGTCTGGGAAGACAGCACCAAACCCTTAAAAGGGACCTCCCCAGTGCTCAATCTCTGCAAAATCCAACTCCCCTCCCCTAACGTGGACCCTGCCCCAGGTGTTTCAAAGATGGGAGAGGGTAGGAAGAAGGTAGAGAAACTGCCAACCCACTGGTCAGTCAACCACGGAGGACTGCCCACTATGAGTAGGTGAATAACTGTGCAGAGCCAGGCCAAGTGTGGTGGGGGGAGGGGCATATGATAGAAAAAATTAAAGATTGTTTCCTTGTCCTTGAACATTATTACTAGGGACACAGTGTGGGTGGTTGGAGGTAGAAATGAATTGGCTCAGAACCAAAACAATCCTTTCCCCTGGGGTTCTGATGGGGCCCTCTGCGATATGCGGGGCTCCAGCAATGAAGTCCTCAGGTGCGGAGGTGGCCACAGCAACTCAGAGGACCCAGCCAGTAGCCCCTGGTGACCAAGGCCACCAAGGCTGTGGCCAGAAGCTGCAAAATCACAGCGGCTCTGAGCACTCCCCACCCCTAAGAGAGCAGGGGGTAGAAGGGAGCGGGGTAAAGACGAGCTGACCCCTGGCAGCAAAGGCCTCCAGAAGGGCTGCGCAGCTCCAGCCCCGGAGGGGACTCGGCGCAGGCGGGGTCGCTCCTATGGACCCCAGGATCTCCAGCCGGATCCGAGGCTAGAGAGGTCGGCAGGGACAGCACGTAAACTGCTGGAAGAGGGAGGGCCAACGGGAAGATGGAACAGCCCCGGGCAATGGGCTGTCTGGAGGGGCCCCGTGGGGAGCGCTGGACACAGAAGGGACGGCGGCAGCCGAAGAGGATGGACGAGGTGGGGGGGGCGGCGGTGTCGGCAGAAGCGGAGGACCCGTGCGCGGGCTGTGAAGCAGCCGGCGAACAGACGGTGGGCTGTGGACGTTGATCAGGTGGGGGCGGACTGGGGTGGCTGGGGGCGTGCCGAAGGAACCGGGGGAGGGGGCTAGCGCGGCCCGGGAAAAGGGGGGGCAGGGGTCCCTCCAGCGGCTCTGCCCGCCCCCGGCCCCGCCCCAAGCCCTCGCCCCCTCCCCCCTTTCTTCTGGCTCCGCCAGCACGAGCTCCAGACCATGCGCCCTCCACCCCCGCGCACACGCGCCAGCTTCCCCAGGGCCTCCAGCGTCCCCAGCACCCCCGACCCCTGCAAACTTTCCTGGTGACCCCCCCACCACCACCACCACCTCAACCCGAGGTCCCGGCTGGAAAGCGCCCACTCCTTCCATGCCCCTCCCCCGCCGCATCCCGGACCCCGCCCCCTCCTTCGCCCGCCCGCCCCCGCGCACTCACGCGTCCGCCCGGGATCGGTCTCCGCTCGGCTCGGCGCCCCGATGCCCGTCTCCGCCACCGCCTCTGACACCGCCGCTACCGCCGCCGCCGCCGTCACCGCGGGACGAAGCCACTGCGAGCCGCGGCGGGGCCCCGCCCCTAGCCCCGCCCAGGACCACGCCCCCATGGCGCTTCATGAATATGCATGAGCCGGTGGAACCCGGGAGTGGAAAGCCCGTGCAGAACTCTTCCCACCGTCGGCAACTAGGCGCGGCCCAATACTCAATTATTCATGAGGCTTGCAGATAAGAGGCCCGCCCCAGGCTCAGACCGGGGCGAAACTGACGCAATTCAGCTGGGAGCGCTCGGCTAAAATGGCCACCGAGACGACTGCCTAGAGTGACTGCCTTGGCGGCCCCTCCCGGGTCCCGCCGCCTGCACAGAGCGCGGCACCATTGAGCTAAGCAGCAAGAAGGTAGCCGACGGCGGACTGGAGCCGCTTCCTGGTACAGCCTTGAGTCCTGAGAACGCGCGCAACGTGGCCACCCCTCGTGTGTCAATTCAGATTTAGAGCCACCGTGAGGGAGTCTGGCAGTTTCACTTTCCTCGTTAGTGACCTTTATCTCCTTTTAGGCCCTTTCTCAGACATGAGTTCCTTCCTACACTGTTTCTAACCCCACTTCTTCCCGTAAGAACAAAAGCTTCCCGTATACTCCCTACCTTTCTTGCACCCCCACCAGGCTGCAGCCACCACCACCCAACACACACGCTCATCCTCCCCAACTCTTCAGGCTCAGGTTTCCACTCCCCCGGCTGCGGGAAGGCAGTCAATCCTGATTTCATTATCTAAAGCCTTGGAAGACCCTTGCTTGACTCATAGGTAAGGATGCAGCCAAGAGCTGCCTCCCCCTAGCTTGGCTAATGGAGTGTAACTGGGAGACTTCCTAATCGGATCAGCTCTCATTTCTAGACTCTCAGGTGGCCCATCCCGGCAGAAGAGGGTGAAAACCAATGCTTGTCCAGCTGGGAACAGACCATGATGTACCTGGAGACTTACTTCCCGGCTGGCCAGGAAGCCTCTGCCCAGTGTGGGCTGAGCAGTATCCGCCACCAATAAAAGTGGGAGCAATGCACCAGGGCTACAAAGAAAGCAGGAGGACATTGTTTCCAAAGTCAGTTCCCTTTATTAAATGATTTTCACAGACCAGAAATACAAAATAAAAGTAGAAATAGGCCCCCGGTAGGAGCTACAGGCCTGGCCTCGCATGACCTCTGCTGCAGCAACTTGAACAGGACAAGCAGCAGCTACATCCTTAAGGTCGGGAAAGTAAGATGAGGATTTGGATCCTGCATTGCCCTGCCTCCCACCCTATCTCTCCCCAAATAATCAACGGCCATCCTTGGGAAGCAGCAGAGTTAAGACATCTCCCCACTGCCCTAGTGACATACACACCAGCAGGAGAGTGTGTTCAGATGGCACAGAATCCAGGGACTACATTTCATGAGGAGAAACTGGTACCAAAATATGGGTGGGGAGTCGGGGGTTGTGAGAAGGCAAGCGCAAAGAGGAGAACCTTCCTCCGTTTCTACTCATCGGATCCTGACGCTGAGTCTTCTGAGCTGGGGGGAGTACTGGCTAGTTCTTCTTCTTCAGAGTCCTGAAAACCAAAGTTGTCTTAAGGGAAAAGGTAGGGGCCCCAGCCACTCTTCAGTGAAGGGCCCACAATTCCCTACCGCCCCCCAGCTGCAGCACCCACCCTTACAACCTCGGAATTCCACCATCCACTCCGACTCATTACTCTTACAGACCAACCCCACACAGACGCACACGCCCCTCGCACTGCCCAGCCCAGAGTCCCCACGTTCCTGCCGCACCTCGCTCCGCCTCCTCTTCTTTTTGCTCTTGTTCTCTCCGGAAGAGCTCTCATCACTAGACACAAACTCTTTGCTTTTGAAGCTCTCGCTTAGCTGCCTTGAGGCCGACTTGGATGATGAGCCCCTAGAGGGCGTGGACTTCTTTTCCATCTTTACCTTTACTTTCTTCTTCTTCTTTGACTTGTCCCTGTTTTGGCAAGAGGGAAGAGGAGCTGGGCCTTCGGATCCCCTCACTCTCACCATGGCCGAACCTCTCCCAGCTTCAACAAGGCCTTTCCCGATCCCAGCCACACCACCCATTTCACTCTGAACATAAATAGCCATGTCAGCCTGAAGGGCACCAAGGGAGAGTATCATGAGTATACCAGAAGGATCAGAGGGCATAGCCTAAAGCAGCCCCGTATGCAAAGCCTACTTGACATTTCTTGCTTTACTTTTTAAATTTCATGTGAATTGTGTATTGTACTCCATAATAGTATTTTTTTTTTCATTCCCTCATACCTTCAAATAAAATGGTCCAGGAAAATGGGCCATATTTCCCTAATGACCTGACTGTCCTATCGTAACACCCAATACTTGGGCAATGGCCTACCCAGGTTTGAGAAGCACTACTAAATCAGCCTGTAAAAAAAAAATATCTGCACAAAAATCAAGTTACTGGTCCATGTTCTTGATACTCACCTCTTAGAAGACTCGCCTCGGCCACCTTCATATTCCTTCATGGCTTTTTCATATTCCCTCCTGGCATCCTCAGCCTTGCGATCCCACTCCTGTCTCACAAACACAGAAAAAAATAGCAAAGAATAAGACCTCTCCCCTCTCCCGATACAGGCAAAATCAATACACAAAGTCCCGCCAATGGCTCCTACTGCTCCCCATCAGTCCTGAGACTCACCACCCCAAGACAGCACCCCTTGCCAGCCCATGAGATGCATCGTCCCTCTGCTGCCACTCACCTCTTTCTTCTCTTTGGACATTCCCTTCCAGATCTCGCCAGCCTTCTTGGAAAGATCCGTGATACTGATGCCAGGATGGTCTGACTTGATCTTCTCTCGGCTGGCATTGAGCCACAGCATGTAGGCAGACATGGGCCTCTTGGGGGCATTGGGGTCTTTGCCCTTCTTCACCTACATAAAAACCCAAATGCCTTCAGCAATTTCCCATAGAACCCATACATTTTCCCAAAGAAATTATTTAGATCACCTAATCTGGAAAAAAAGTAGAGGACTAAATAGCATCAGGCTAGATGACAGCTTGCTAATGGCAAGGACAGCATCCCCTTCCTCTCTGCAGCTCAGTGCTTAGCTTACCAGGGGCCCCCTTTCTTCTGGGCTCCTGGGACAGAAGCCCATCTCCTAATTCAAATCTTCCAGAAGCTTAATAATCCCAGGGCTAGTGAGAAAAATTTCCAAGAAAGTACCCCTCAAGGCTATAATCATTGGCTACAAAAAACAGCCCCAAGGAAGACCAATGAACAGGTTCCTACTGGTGGTGGACAGGAAAAGGTAAAGAGAATGCCTCCCACCCCCGAACACCACACACGACCCCTCCCATCTAGAGTCTGCACCTCCACAGGCTTCTTTCGGCTCTTGCGGTCCTTGGCCATCTTGGCCTTTTTGAGCTGTTTCCGCTTCTTCTCATCCCGGTCACTGTCACCCTCATTACTTGAGGAGCTGGCAGAGGCATTGCTATCAAACCTGCCAGAGGGCAAGCCAGGCTTAGACTTGAGGAAGGACAGCACCCCACAGCCTCAGGACAGGAGGAAAACAAATCCAAAGATACCCACCCAAAAGGGGCAAGGGAGGAAGGCCAGAGGACGGCGTGCACCACCCATCCCTAACACTGCTTCCTCCCATTCACTCAGGTGGCGTCAACCATGCTCTCCAGACCCAGCCAGAGTAATGGCTTACTTGATGAATTAATTAATGAAAAGCAAATCAATCAGTGGACTTCAGCTGTTCTCCCTGGGCATGGCCAAACAGGTTCCATGTCCATCCCCAGGACCCCACGGGCAGAAACACTGCCTCATTCTTGCCTGGAACATGGCCCAAATCCACTTTACCACTTCCTTTGGAGTAATCGTTTAAATCTACCCTAGTCTTTTTTTGTCTTTTTTTTCCCTTGTCAGATGGGTAATGTGCCGAGGTCATAACAAGGCTGGAGGATGGCATGCTTCACACATGCATGTGAACACCCAACCATCATGTTTATGAACTATGAAAGGATCGGCTCCTACAGTCTTTTCTGATAAAATATAATCAGTTACTACCGAAAGAGGAAAACCAACTTCAGTTCAACCCAGTACAGACCCCTGTAATTGACAGTCTTACTTGATATATGTGAAACTTCTCAAAAATGGAACTACCTTACATCTGTATGCTGCTGGACAGTTTTCAAGGCACTTTCGCAAGTATTTGCTCATTAAACTTTCATAAGCATGTGGCAAGCTGAACTAGTGGACCCCTATTGGGGTTCTGTTTTCTTTTTTTTTTTTTTGGTGCCTGACATTCTTTTGCAATCCTTCTGGATTAAGAGAGCAGACTCCCAATATTCTGTTGGGAACCACCAGAGCAGGGGCAACCCCACTCAGAAAGGGCTCACCCCAACCACAGGCTCTAAGGGTGGGCACTTGGCCTATTTCTGGCCCATCAGAGCCCTATCCATCCTAATAACTCAGACTAGGAAGGGGCAGGTAACCACTCTGTTCACTACGCCGTTCACTAAGAGACACTTCTGGTGCTGTTGTAAAGCAGTATGATTAAGCCTGCACTCAGCTTCTGCGAGTCGCTGGGCACCCCGTGGCACAAACCTATTTTGAATTAAGGAAATTGGAAGAAATAGGTTTGAGTGCCTGAATCCAATAGTGTCAGAAGCCCCACACTCTGCAGTAACATGAACTGAGGAAATTCCCTTTTAAAGTGAGAGTGGGTCACATTTCTAACACTGCTAATAAAAAGTCTTAACCAATTTTGCAGGGGAACCAATCAATGCATTTCTACCAATGAGAAAATTGAGATTCGATGACTTACTCGACAACATCCAGCAAGTAAATGGCAAGCACCAGCTCTCATTTCCATTCTCTCCTCATCCAAGTACTAACCAGCCACAACTGGCACCTGCAGGGTGGTATGGCCATAGACCTCACTATGCCTTTCTGACTTCAAAATATGCCTTGCACTTACAAAGCCCTGGACAATTTCCAAAACATTTTCATGTATCACCTCATTGGAGGTCACTCTCCCATTCTGGGTCAGTAGCTAATGCTGGGACATGAGAATTGTCCAGAAATCTTGTGGTCCTTTAAGCTTATGGGTCACCACCTTATTCCCCCCGCAAGGTACCACCAAAACTCACTCCTCTGCCACATCTTCCTCCTCTTCACCTGGGTTGAATGACTCATCTGAAAAAGGACACAGGATGCATCAGCTTCTGAACTAATGGAAATCCCACCCCTTCACCCAGGCACCCAGCTCTGGCCCAAGGGCGACTCCAGCCCGGGCCACAGTGAGGAGTGTCTGACCATCCCCATGCTCAGCACAGAGGCTAACACACCAGTTTCTTCTCCCGAGTCATCGCTGCTGTCATTGGCATTCTCCTCCCGGATCTTGCCCTCCTCCTTCATCCTCTCCAAGTAGGCATCATGCTGGTCCTCATCAGAGTCAGCATATTCATCGTAGCTTGGGTTCATGCCCTAGCCAGGGAAGAGTTGAGAGGGGGGCCGACTCACCCTCGAGCCCGAATCCGTGCACACTCAAAAGCACACCCCCATGCCTGTCAAGTCAGAGCAGCAGCTCCCAGAAGACCTGGGGCTGGATTGTCCACACACAGCCAACGTGCAGGGCCTACGCCCGAGTACTTCCTGCGAACTGGGTTAGTCCAAGCCCCAAGCCCCTCCCTCTCCCAGCCCCACTGGGGGCTCCTGAGGGGCTGCATAGACTGGTCTAAGGTCATGCAGAGGAAACCTGCACCAGGAGGGGGAAAGGGTCACACGCACCTCTTTTTTCTATAAGGGTAAGAAAAGAAGAGACAGTGAAAAAGAAGCCGGAAAAATCTCTACCCCTTTCTCCCCTACAGAAAGAGAGGGAGAGGGTCTCATCCTCCCCACACAGAAGTACCTCTTTCAATCCTCGGTTTTTGATGTTGAGCTTTTTCGCATTGACAAAATCAAACAGTTTCCCATACTCCTCCCTGTGAGGGGACATGCACCATGTTACCAGACAGGTAGGGCCAACACAGGGGCGAGCTAAACAACGTTCTGATTGCCATGAGCTGGGGTAGACTGTGGAGCCTGGAGCCCTTGACCATGCTACCCAGCCCACAGCTTAGAAACCCCCAGAGGACAGCAGTAAGGCAGAGCCAGACATTAGTCCTGAAAGAGGAACCTGCATAGCTTTGAAGAGCCCTGGGAAAGAAAAGGCAGGGAGGGGTGCGCACCCGTTTACCAAATAAGCTCAGAGGAGAGCAAGTGTGGGGCAGGGGATATTGGCATCTTTTTTCATTCCTTACAAGGTTGATATGAGGATTACACGTGAAGATGCTTATAAAACGTTTAGTGCACAGTGAGCACTCAATAAGCATTAGCCGCTATGTTCTCGGGCACAAAGCTCATTCCAGGAAAGACAGAGATAGCATTTCCACCATGGTGGGGAGTGGAGGAGAAAAGATGCCAGTAGTGAAGCCATATAGCTTTCAGAATATGGAAATTTTTTTTTTTTAAACAACCAGAAAGCAAACAATGGAGAGGCCTCTAAAGTCTGAGCAGTCCAGGGATAAAGACCAAATCCTGATGTGGCAAAAGAAAACTTCTGCTCTAGGGCTGGAGAGTGCCCCAGACCATGCCAGGCTTCCCGGTCAAAGCTGACTCGGGACCAGGATGCCCAGGAAGTGACAGGTGGCGGTGCTCACCTCTCAATGCTGCTGAAGGTATACTGAGTGCCCTGCTTGGTCTCAATTTCAAAGTCAAAGGAACGAGTCGTCGTGGTACCACGAGCAAAGTTGACAAAGGAGATCTCATCAAAGCGGATGTGCACAGGTGGCTTGTGGACGTAGATGAAGCCCCGCTCCAGTGGGTACAGCAGTCCTGAGCTCGCCTTGTAGGAACAGGTGATGCACTGGGCCCCTGAGTGCCTGACAGAGGGTGCAGGAAGCCTGGTTAGTGCCTACCTCAGCAGAGACAAAGGGCACATCTAACATAGGCAACATGTGTGCTCATGTCCTTGACTAAGTAAACCTCACTGAGCTGTGCGGACAGAGGCGCTGACACCTGTCATGACACAAGGTCCCATCCAGGGCTCTAACAGGCTGCACTCCCATCTCAGGGGGGTTTACCAAGGAGACACGGCATTTCCATACCCAGCCAGGCCGGGATCCCAGGCTCACACTCACCCTTGGAAGTTGCCTGGCACCGTGATCTTGCGGTTCACCAGTGCTTTCATGACCCGGCTGACCATCTCATAGAGGGATCCTGACATGTTCTTGGTGAGCCGACCCTCAAAGCGCTTCTCCACTTCTTCCCTATAAAGACGGCCAAGGTGAGGTCACAGCTCTACTGCCTTCTAATGGCACACCTGTCTCCTGCCTGGACAGTGGCAGGAAGAAAGTCCAGGGAGACACTCACTCGTTCATGTTCAGAGTCAACGAAATGTCCTCGTCCTTGGAGAAGAGGAGGATCAGGAAGTGGTAGCGGGTTTGGCCTTGCTTGATTGGGGGATCCAGGCTGATCTAGTAAGGAAGGGTACCAACTGACACTCTGCAGCAATTTGCAATTAACCAACACAGAATTCTGCACACCAGCGAGATCCGTCTCCTAAACACTTAGGCAAAAAACCAGGATTACACAGCCATCGGGGTTTCTCCTTACCACAAAGAACATCTGGCGCTGGTCCTTGTGGGGCAATAGAAACAGCCTCAGTACTGTGGTGTAGGGGATCTTGTAGTCAAAGGTCTTGCCGTGCAGGTGCAGAAAGGTGGGGTAGATCCGAATGTCGTAACGACCGCGAGGAGTCAGACACTGCAGCTCCCGGAAGATGCAGATGGCATCTCCCGTGGCCTGGATTACATCCGCCTTCGACAACACATTCTGGGCAAAGGCCTACAAAAGTACACACTGGTGACCAGGCAGCAGGCCCCGCTTCCAGGCCAGCCTACGCCTGCTCAGCACCATCTGCTGCCAGGACAGCCAGGGGAAGCCTCACCTCAACAGGGTCCACGCCATCCTCCTGGGTGGGAGGGACATAGAAGCGCACCTCCATGAGAGACACCTCTGCGTCGTCGTTCTGGTGGAATTCCAGGGTCACCTCATTCTTGCCCGTGGTGCACTGGGACACGTTGCTGAGGGGTATCTCGAAGACTGGCTGGTCACCAATGTCAAAGGAAAGCAGCTGCCCTGTGAGGAAAGGGCTTATCAAGCCGCAGGCTCCCCTGCATAAGCAACATTCCCACCAACCCGAGGTCCACAGAGATGGGAAACCAGGACGAGTCTGTTCACACTGTAACCCAACTCCAGGCACAGTGCCCAGTACACTGTAGGTACCCAATAATCAGTACTCATGATGAACATGCAAACAGATAGGAAACCAGAGACACTGGCAGAGGGAAAAGAGCAAAACAAGTCAAAGGCTGACACCCTTCACTCTATCTTCTTCCCCAAACCTCAGTCCTCCTTAGGACTCACCACCAAATTTCACTGTCCCCCAGTTCCAGCCCTTCACACAAAGGTCCTTCTCCATTAACTCAAGGCGATAGTGAGTTTTGAAGAAATCAGAGAGTTTCTCAAACTCCTGTGGGTGGAGGGAAGAAAGCACAATCCCAGTAAACCCTGGTGGCCTTAACACAGACTTGAATGTCCTGCGATGATCTATTTCTGAGAAATTGCCCCAAAATAGGCTTTATGAGAAACCCATGCTGACTAAGCAACCCAGCCCTAACATTGTTTAAGAGACTGTTGAGGCCCGGCGTGGTGGCTCACGCCTGTAATCCCAGCATTTTGGGAGGCCGAGGCGGGTGGATCACCTGAGGTCGGGAGTTCTAGACCAGCCTGACCAACATGGAGAAACCCCATCTCTACTAAAAACACAAAATTAGCTGGGTGTGGTGGTGGGCACCTATAATCCCAGCTACTCGGGAGGCTGAAGCAGGAGAATCACTTAAGCCGGGGAGGTGGAGGTTTCGGTGAGCTGAAATTGCGAGACTGCACTTAGCCTGGGCAACAAAAGCAAAACTCCTTTTCAAAAAAAAAAATTGTTCAAAGAGGTTGCTTCTGGCCACTGGATCTGACATTCCTGGTTATGGGTTTCACAGTGCCATCTGACTTTATAAAAACTTGGTATAGGTATTACTTTAATGAAAGTGGAGATTAAAATCAAATAAAGCCTTTAACTCAATCAGCTCAAAATGAATAACAAAACCCACATTTTATCAAGCTGGCCAGGTGCAATGGCTCATGCCTGTAATCTCAAGCCTTTGGGAGGCCAAGATGGGCCATCCCTCGAGTCTGAGAGCTCAAGACCAGACTGGGTAATGTGGTGAAATCCCATTTCTACCAAAAATTGTGAAAAAATAGCTGGGCATGGTGGCATGTGCCTGTGGTACTAGTTACTCAGGAGGCTGAGGTGGAAGGATTGCTTAAGCCCAGGAGGCAGAGGCTGCAGTGAGCCAAGATTACACCACTGCACTCCAGCCTGGGCAACAGAGCAAGACCCTGTCACAAAAAAAATAACACAAAGGACATCAAGCTAAGATTCTGAACCTTGATAAAAGCCACAGGCGGAAACTACTATCTAAATCAAGACAGCAGAAAACCTTCTGGAGTCAAGGCACACAAAAGTTCACAACACTTTACACTCAAGGCTGAACACCGATTGCCTGATGGCCTCACAGCCCTGCTCTAAGGAGCCGAAACTAGCAATCACAGTGTTACGTGAGGAAGGAATTGCAAGTCTCTAAAAGACTAAAACAAGATGACGCAGTAAAAAGGAGGTTTGTAGGGGGTTTATAGCCAAGGGACCTCTCACCGATTCTCGGAAGCCATCATACTTGTAAACATGGCCATTCTTTGTAAGCAGTTTAAGTCCATGGCCCAGAGCTACACGGCGCCAGATGCCTTCTGTTAGCTCCCCAGCCTGGATGTTGTCCACTTTGCCGGTCTTGCTATTCTTGAAGATGATACCCTGGCGGCTCAACCTCAGTCGACCATCATTCTGTAAGAAAAGCAGGCTCAGATGCATGGAGACAGTACAAAGCATGTCGTGGGTACAGTTCTACCCAACACACATTCTGGCTGCGAGGGTGCTGGCCAGATGACCAATGCAGCAGCCACAGCTGAGGAGGCCAAGGAGTCTAGATTCTAAACCAGGCTCTGGTACCCAGATCCCTTACAGATTCTCAGTTTCCTCATTTGTAAAACAGGAATTGGGGACTGAACAACATATATGGTCCCTATAACTCCCGAGACCATCTCTCTATTGCCTTGTGTTGGGGAAAATACTAGGAACACATTATACTGAGTCTTCTTTTTCCAAAATAACATTCCCAAAGCAAGCTCTCGTTAACGGACAAAAACTCTACCCTCCTTCCTTCTCTCTACTTGTATCAACTGTGTGAGCCGTTCTCACCATGGAGCCTTTCACCTCCTGATAGACGTCGTTGAACTCCAGTGTCTCTGCCATGTCGACCCCTGCCTGTGGTGGCCTGGGCAGAGCCCTAGGCTGCACAAGGGAAACCGAGTAAACTGGGAGCTGGGCCCCAACTCCTGAGTGGGTGTGCGGATGCTCAGCAGGCAGGGAATCTGAATTCAAGAGGAAGACAGATAAGCATAAAAGGCAACAAACACCTCGCTGTGCTCGCCGATGAAGCCAGGTAGCAACCCCCATCTGCGCCTGGGATGTCTCAGGATTTCCTCTGCCTGGGAACCCATAGGCGGGCGCTGCAGTGCCCGAGGGTCCAGGCCCAGGCCCAGGCCAAGGTGGAGAATCGGGCCTGTAACAGCGCTGACACCCAACCCGACACCCACTCTGGCCGCTCCAGCGGGAGCCATGGCAACGAGCAGCGGAACCCCAGGGTCTGCCTGGAGCCCGCACCTCGCACGCGCCCCAACACAGCTCAGAGTGCAGGGTTTCCCTAGCACCGTTCCCACCACCCCGCGGCCCCAGACCCACGGTTCACCCCCGCCCTACAGAATGGATTCGCCCGCTCCCCGCGGTTTCAAATGCGGAATGGTCCATGTCGAGCGTCCCGCGGGGGAGCGGGGCTCGTGCCTTCCTGGGACTGGGGGACGACCACCACCTACCTACTCAGGCTGCAACCTCGCGAGGGCCCGGGCGTGGGAAGTGGGCGCGTTGGGGGGAAGCGGGGGGGCGGGGGGGCGGGGGTTGGGGGGGACACCGGGAAAGCTTTTCCCGCGTGCGCGGCCCCGCGTCCCGCCACCGGAAGCCAAGCGCATGCCACAGAGAGGACGAGCCGGCTAGAGAGACGCAAGCCAGGCCCGCCTGCGAGACGGTCACATAGAGCGTCGGCGACTCTGGAGGACCTGAGGGAAGGGTGGTTGCAGTGAAGTCTCTCTCACCCAGGTGTAATCTGCCTCGAAAATGTGTAGGGCTCTTTAGAAACTACGGACACTTCTTCAGTGGAGACTGGATGCTAAAGAGAAATTGTGTAATTTTATCGTATCAGACTTAGTACAGGGGTGGGGGTGGGGGTGTGTATTGGAAAGATGCGTGCCCCTCGGTCTGCAAAATAGTTTGCGGGTCATGGAAAGGAGTCTATGCGACAAGAAGAAAAGTATTTAAGAGTTGTGGAAAGAAACAATCTCTCCCACTGGCTGGGAAGAGAATGCAGGTGTTGGTGTCATCGTAAGTGCACTGCTTTCTGGCTGAACTGTCAAGTTCACTGTCTGTACCCAAAATCTTCACATCCCTAACCGCAGTTTATAGGTTCTCCCAAGAGGCTGGCAAATGGCTGTATCCAGTTCAAGCCCTGGTGTCAGATTCACCTCGGAGCCGGAACTGCTTTGAAACCACATCATCCTGGGCTTGCGGAAGCCAGGCCTCCTCCTATAGTCCCAGAGTGCATTTTGCAACATCAGAGAAAACCAGACCTGGAAAAGATGCTTTAGTTTTTCTACCCCAACCTCCTTTTACTGATAGAAAACTGAGACCCAAAGGGGCTTGAGTTGTCCAGGGTCTCAGTGAGTTGGCAACAAAGCCAGGACCCAGACTTCCTTAACACCACCAGTCCAGTTCTTTTCTGTTGTAATCTTGGTGACTGTATGTTCAGAATGACTGATGATGTGTCCTGTGTGAAGACATTAGTACAGAATATGTAAATTCAAGATTTCCCTGACAATCAGTACACCAGCTTGCTAACTCAATCCTGGGGCAAGAGACGACAGGAATATACCCTTCCCCACTGAACTAACAGCTTTAACCTCTGAGTAGTGGCTATTCCATCACTATGTAGCAAGATAAATTCAACTGGGTTTAATAAATAGATATTGAGGGCCTATTACTAATTTAGCACACTTCTTGGATTTGAGGAAACTTGAACAAGGTGAAAACATACCCAGCCAGGCACAGTGGCTCACACTTGTAGTCCCAGCACTTTGGGAGCTCAAGGTGGGCAGATCACTTGTCAGGAGTTCGAGACCAGCCTGGGCAATGTGGTGAAACTCCCGTCTCTACCAAAAATACAAAAATTAGCCAGGCATAATGGTGGGTGCCTATAATCCCAGCTACTTAGGAGGCTGAGGCACAAGATTTGCTTGAACCCAGGAGGGAGAGGTTGCAGTGAGCTGAGATTGCGCTACTGCACTCCAGCCTGGGTGACAGAGTAAGACTCTGTCTCAAAAGAAAGAAAAGAAAAGGAAAGGAAAGAAAAAAACAAAGAGAAAAAGGAAAAGAAAACAAAAGAAGGAAGGAAAGGGAGGGAGGGAAAGGAAAACAGCCCAGATTGTTTTCAGGAAAACATAATCTAACAAAGATTTGGATAAATAAACTGACAGTTAAAAAAGAAGTGCTAACTGCTATGCCACAGGTAGAGCTTCAGCCATTACCAACTGGAATTAGAAATCTGTGACTCTACTTATCACACCCCAGAAGTCCCAGAAAAACTTTCGAGAGCCCCTCTCCCCTGACCCATGCCATTGGGGGCAACTCAGGAAAGGAGGGGACAGCTGCAGAACTGGGTGGAATTTGTCCGACACTCAGGAATGAAGGGGTCCTCAGCTCTATCAGGCTATTAGGTGACTGGGGGATGGGGCATTGCAAGGGGCTTTAGAGAGAGTGTGAGCAGCTGGTGAGCCGGGATGAGGATGCTGCAGAAGAGAACGAAACAGAAACAGTAGTCAGAGTGCAGATAAAACATGAGTCCCAGAGGGCTCCAGCCAGCTACATCCCAGGCAATCAGGAGCCCAGGATTGGAGACCCCACCCCTGCTGTGACATCACAGGGGAGTGGGGTGGAGACGAACAAAAAGGGGGTCCCCCGCCCTGGTCCTGGCCTCTTGGAAGCCAGAGTATCAATAGCAGAGAGGACCTGACTAGGGTTGCCTGGATTAAAGGGACAGGCTCCCCATTCCTCCGACCCCATTAAGCTGCCCCCTCCAGGTCGTGCTCTCTGTCTCCCTGTCCTGTAGAACCTCCCTCTCCTGAGGCCACCACTGGGCCCCCTTCTGAGTGTCCCCTGACCTGAGCACTCTCTCAGCATGAACTGCATATCCGACTTCTTCACCTATGAGACCACCAAGTCGGTGGTTGTGAAGAGCTGGACCATCGGGATCATCAACCGAGTCGTTCAGCTTCTGATCATCTCCTACTTTGTGGGGTGAGTCTGTGACCCTTCAGGTCTCTGGCGGGGTGGGTCACCTGCTGTCCTGCCTTTGCCCTCCTGCCTCAGTGCCACCCTCCAGCTTCCTGAGCTCCTTTCTTATGTGGAGTCGAATCCTAAAGACTGGCCTCTGCCACCCCAACCCAGGATCTGAACTCACCCAGATGAATTCTTCTCCCAGTTCATCCTCCGGAGTTCAGAGTGGTTTCAAGACACACACTCAGAGGAGTAGAGTCCCTGTCCTGGCACTGCCCTCCACCAAGGGAGGTCTCAGGAGCACCGTCTCCACCCTCCCTGCTCTCATCTCTCCAAGCAGAGAACAGGCAGACCCCCTCCCACAACTTCGCATTCCCTTCAGCCAACTCTTTCGGGTCTCAAAAAGACAAGACACCACAGGAAGCGGGAAGGGAAGGCACTGAGACAAGGGAGTGGTGGCAGGTTGATCAAGTTGGTGGCTGGGAGGGAAAGAGAAAGCTGGATCCGTTTGAGAATAAGGACTTTCCTTCTGGCATGGATGGGCGAGATGGAGAGAGCGTGAGAAGGGCAAGGGAGAAGCCCTCTTCTCTCAGACTGGAGGACAAAGAGGAACTGCCCCTTGATGAGGAAACAAACACAGGTCCAAGGGAAGAGTGGCCAAGGAGAAAAGTAGCTTTTCTGAACATAGTTTGGCTCCCTCCCCAGGAGTCCAGGAATGCTCCCCTTCATCAAAAAGTGTTAAGTTCCCTAGCTCTGCCTGACCCTGTGCCATGTAACCCAGCTTAGGAGTTGCTTAAGAGCCAGGAAGGTGCAGCCATCCCCCTCAGCCCCCGACTGCCTGGAAGTACACACCTACATACACACACACACACACACACACACACGCACACAAAGAGCTGTGGAGCAGACAATGGCTGGGAAAGAATGCAGGTCCTATCCTTCTTGTGTTCATTTCCACACACTCGTGGGCACCAGGAAATATAGGCAGAAGCCTCCAAGGTTTTCTTTCCTGGCATGCGGGTCTCCAGTCTCACCCTGTTCTTTGAGACAATGGGTCTGTGCATTCCAGGCAGCAAGCCACTGACTGTCAGGAATTAGTTCGAGCAGGGCAAAGGAGAATCCTGTGTGCCTCTGGGCTGAAGCTGCCTGCAGCCTGCTTGCCTGAAAAGTTGAAGTTTCTGTGAGGGTACGGAGGGAAAGGTGGCTAGATGTGACTTTTTAGGTGATTTTTTGGCTCTGTGTGCTGGGCAGGAGCTGGCCAGCTTCAGTGGGCAGGTATTGTAAAAAGCCTGCACCATCCTGTGCTCCTTTGGCAGATTTTAGAAAAGGGATGCAAGCTTCGGAATAGGATTAAATGGCCTTGAAGTTTCCTTCCAATGTTGAGGTTTTGTAAGATATGAGGTTTGCAAATGTTCGCTGTCTGCATCTCCAGAACTTGGCTCACAGTTGGTTCTTAAATGTTCTGTGTTCACGTGTATATTCAATGCTGTGGTTGTTTATAGCCACAAGATGGTATGTTGGCCCAGGTGAGTGCAAAAGCTGGCTCAGCACATTCCCCATCTGGCCTGGCTCCATTGGCTCCAGACAGTGAGATTGATGGGGGATAGAGAATGGGCTCCTAGACCAGACTACTCAGCCCCCACTGCCCTTGTCTCTCTCTCATGATGATCAGATCGAATCCTCCAGTCCTCAGGGCTGGAGCCCAGCCTGCTGGAGTGAGCCTGCGAAGCTCTTTGGCATCTTAATTCCCAACCCCATCCATCTCCAAGCCTGACAGCTCCCCACGGGGACAGTGCCTTCCAGTTACATCAGCGCCCTCTGCAGCCCAGCCCCCTGACCTGAGTCCCATCTCCGCGTATGTGAACCCAGGCACATTGTGACTTCATGAATCCACCGTCATTAATTTAGCAAAAACGCACCAGCATCTCTGCATGCAAGGCACTGCGGACCGAGGACGGAATGATGGGCAAAAGCAGACGGGGTCCTCACCTCGTGGGGCTTACGGTGGAAGGCAAGAGATGGACATTCAACTGATGAGCTCCACAAATGTGAATGTCAACCGTGGCTTGGAGGTGCACAGTCATAGGAGAGCCACTTTTGTGAAGGTGTTTGGCCTGATCAGGGAATAAGGGAAGGCTTTCTGGCGATGTGACATTTTAGCTGAGACCCGAAGGACAAGTAGGAGCAACCCAAATGAAAGAGGGAAGGAAGAGCTTTCAGGGCAGAGAAACCTCCCTGTGCAAAGGGAAGGAGCCTAGCAAACAGGGGAAAGAAAAGAAGCTCCTTGTGGCCGGAGCCAAGGGCAGAAATGAGGGTGATGTACAGTGGTCGGGAACATAAACAGGGGCCGGACCTCGGACACCCTTAGAGAGCTTTGGTTTTTACAGGAGATGAATAAACAGAAGCCACAGAAGCATTTTAACCTGTGTGTGTGTGTGTGTGTGTGTGTGTGTGTGTGTGTGTGTGTGTGTGAGAGAGAGAGAGAGAGATACAGACACGATGAGATCTGAGTTGGGAAGAGCACCCAGACTGATGCACCCAGAAGTGGAGAGAGTAGGTGTGCTGCAGGAAAGCCTGTTAAAAGGCGGCACAGTTATAAGGACAGAGGTGACAGTGGCTTGGACTCAATCGAATTTGAAAGGATCTTTAAGGCTACAGTGTTAGCA
This sequence comes from Saguinus oedipus, assembly GCA_031835075.1. NCBI lineage: Eukaryota > Metazoa > Chordata > Mammalia > Primates > Cebidae > Saguinus > Saguinus oedipus. Next base: position 60,181,826 of record CM063178.1, on the reverse strand, counting down.
TTTCACTGATACTTCAATTTCTTCCCCATCATCCCAACCAGGTGGACAACCTAAACTATGCCTAACACGAGCCCATCATTTCTCTGAGGCCCTCACAGAGACACGCCACCTGGTTGCATATGCTCTCACCCCTGTCCCCTGGCCCCAGCTGCCTGTCTGTGGTTGACACCACTTGGTCGCTGTTTTCCTTTACCCACTCCAGGACACGCAGAGAGGCCTGGGGTTACCTGATGCTTCTCACATCTTTTCTGGGCCCAGGTGGTAATCCCCACTCTTCTCTGTGGAGTGGGACTTCCTGAGAGCCCACCCCCTTTTTTGATCCTGTGGGGATCTGAGAAGTTGAAGGAAATCCCTGAGACCTGTGTCCCTGGAAGCAACAGCCTGTGCTTGGCCTGAGGTTGATTTCCAGGGCCTTCCTGGAGGAAGCTGCCTCCTTGCAAACCAGCGGGCCAGGGACTTCCAAGGCCTTTGAGGCTCCGTTGTGCGGAAGGATCATTGGTGGCTGCTGGAGCCTCTGACCCTGTCACAGCCCTGCTCTGCCTGCCCTGTCCTTCCCACATACAAGGCCCAGTCCGAAAACTCACCATCTGTATGATAATACTCAGCCTCATTTCAGATCTTAGGTGGGAGTTCAATATATAAAGCAGGTAAAAGGAAGGTGCTGCTCTTGTTTAAAGAGAACGGTCTAGAATCCCACCTTCTCGGCTCTCTACCCCATCCTCTCGGCCCAGGGTAGCACACTGACCCAGCTTGTCAGCACACTTAAGTGACAAGTGACACACATAAGGTAGGAAGAGCTGTTGGGCTGCCCCATTTTTTTTTTTTTTTGAGACAGAGTCTTGCTCTGTCCCTCACACTGGAGTGTAGTGGCTCAATCTCGGCTCACTGCAACCTCTGCCTCTTGGGGTCAAGTGATTCTCCTGCCTCAGCCTCCCAAGTAGCTGGGATTACAGGCGTGTGCGATGATGCCTGGCTATTTTTTGTATTTTTAGTAGAGACAGGGTTTCCCCATGTTGGCCAGGCTGGTCTCAAACTCCTGACCTCAAGTCATCCACCTGCCTCGGCCTCCCAAAGGGCAGGGATTATAGATGTGAGCCACCATGCCCAGCTGGATGCCCCATCTGGAGCACTCAGTCATCCTGGTCCAGACAGAGGAGTGACTCTCATTCTTGCCTGCCCTCTCCCCACATAGGGAACATGGAGCACTTGGTCAGAAGCCTGGCTCTGCCACCAACTAACAGAGGGCCTCAGATGAGTGACTTTATGCCTCGAAGTCTCAGTCCCTGTATCTGGAAAATGGATTCAGGAATACCTCCTCCATAGGAGTTACAGGGAAGGGAGGTAACATGTCAAGTGCCTTGTGGAGATGGTGACTCAGTAATAGATGGCAACTGCGACTATTTCGCAGGACCCCCCCATCACCCCTCCTCCTTTCCCTCTGCCCAGCTCACACCTTCCTAAGAGACCCCTCTCCTCCTCCCACACAGCAGCGTGCACTCTTCACATGCACTCCCCAGCCTCTTCCTTGACTCCCTGGGGGCGGATGGGAGGGTGCTGGGGCGCGGCTCTGGCCTCCCTCCTGCACATCCCACCTGCCAAGGATCTGCCATACGCCTTCCGCTCTATAAATAATAAACCATAAATGCGAGAAGAAAATAGTCAGAGCAGCAGAGTAAATGCCAAGAATTGAAGGCTCAGGCATGCCCCATCTCCTGAGCCCTGGCCTCTAGAGACAGACTCAGCCCCTCCGCTCTGGAAATGAAGCATCCCCTTCTTTCCAGCTGCCTCAATGACATCCTCAGGCCCCGCAGGGCCACTGAAATTCTTCCACTTGTTATTTAACTCAGAGAGAGAATTCTAATGTGGGCTCTCTGCCCCACAGGGCACAAGAAGGAGCCTTGAAGGAGGAGGAGGAGGAGGTAGGAGATTGGTTGATTGCTCCTCGGAGTCCTTGGCCCTTTCCTCCTGAGACTTTCCTAAGCCAGGAGATGCTCTGGCTGGTGATGAAGCTGGAGCCCGCAGGACAAGCAGAGGGTCCGGTTCAGGGGCCCAGCATGGCCTGACCTTGAGCTGGGACACAGCCGGAGACCTTCGAGTGAAGGGGCTGTGAGTGGTCTGGTGCAGGCTGTCTGGTTAGAGCCGACATGCTGGCTGCGCAATCCTGGGCAAGTTAGCACACCCCTCTGCACCTCAGTGTCCTCATTCATGACACAACCGTGATAGCAAAGCTGTCTCAGTAAGAACGTAGTGAGAGATTCAGCCCAGCGATTGCCGCATTGGTATTACATAATAGTAATCTGAACTCGGCATCTGCAAATGTTCCTGGACTTTAAAGATGCAGGGCAGGGGCCTCAGAAAACCATTTCCTTAGGTCGACACTGAGAAATGTATCTGTTCTGTGGCTAGGTGCACTGGGGCTTGGTTCCAGAAGGGTGTGTTTAGACTGCAGTTTGTACTCTGTAAATGTACAGCTGTGGCCAACAGCCATCTTCGCTGGAAGCAGAGAGCATGGTCCCCAGCCCTCAGGCCCTTCACTCCACAGGGTCCCAGGCCGGAAGCTAATAATGCTCATTTCGGTTTCCTGTGACGGGGAGGCTCCCTTCTCTTCTGCTAGGATGCAATATGGCAGATGGGATTTCTACATGAGGCATACTTCCTTGTGAAATCTGAATGAAACCCCTCCCCTTCCAAAAAAAGAAGGAAAGTGCTGAGAGATAAAGCAGTACCACAAAGCCCCATAGAGGGCGGTGTTCATGAGAGCATTTTACAAGCATGTAACTCACTCTAAATGGTGCGTTAATCAGGATGCCGCCCGCCCGCTGTGAAGCAGGAGCAGAAAAACAGGTAATGGGTTTGAAGCCATTTGTGGGTGCTGTGACTATACCCTTTCTCTCCCACTCAAGAGATCATTCCAAATTGAAGCCAGTAATAGTACCAAAAAAATAATAAATATGCGAGGGAGTAGGTATGATCATTAGCATGACACATAGTCATTCCACAAGGTATAGGCATATCAGAACACTCACGCTGTGCCCCATGAATACATGAAATTATTACTAATCAATAATACATAGGGCTGGGCATGGTGGATCATGCCTGTAATCCCAGCACTTTGGGAAGCCAAGGCGGGCAGATCACTTGAAGCCAGGAATTTGAGACCAGCCTGACCAACATGGCAAAACCCCGTCTCTATTAAAAATACAATAGTTAGCCGGGTGTGGTGGTGCACGCCTGTAATTCCAGCCTCAGGAGGCTTAGGCATGAGAATCGCTTGAGCCCGGGAGGCAGAGGTTGCAGTAAGCAGAGATCGCACCACTGCCTGGGTGACAGAGTGAGACTCTGTGTCAAATAATAATAATGAATAGTATTTATCAAAATTTTAAATTTAAATTCGAATAAAAAAAGATTCAAGCAAGCAAAGGAAGCCTCATTATGGAGATAACGCCAACCTCTCTCACTGAAAACTGAACCACTTGCAAAGATCAGCCGGTGTTTGCAGTACATAGGATTGTGGTGTCCAACCTACAAGTGACTGGGACAACCCCGCCCCCACCCCGTACGTTCAGGGAGCTGCTGCTCCTTGCTTGTCCCAACAGTAGGGGACCCCAGAGGTCATTCAGTGCAACCTCCACCTGAGGGAGGGGCCTCCTCTCAGCATCCGGCAGGTGAGCATCACGCTGTCCTGGAGTCTTCCCAGGGTGTGGCACACATATGGTGACTTCCCGCAGCAGCTGGTTCTGGGCTCAAAGTCCTCACCCACCTCCTATAGAATCCTCAGATCAGCCCAGCCCCTGCCTCTCCCCCTTCCCAGCCTCTGACTCCCACAGCTTTGTCTTCTCTGGGCTACACAGTCTCAACGTCCTTCCATTTACCTTCAGCTGGTGTGGTTTCCCAACCTCGTGCCACCCTGGTTAGATGCAGAAAATGCCCTCACCCAGCATTTCCAAAAGCTTGCTTCTCGGTTCCGTGAGAGGTCACCAGTATTTCTCCAAGACTGACTCCTGTGGTCGAATAAGACTGGGAGGCAGTCAGGGTGACAAACTGTAAGACATGTATTTGTTTGCTTACACTGTATGTTTCTCAGGGGGAAGGGAAGCTGCATGGCGTTTTCTAAACGTATTTGATGAGGTTTTCTCATCTGCGAAGGGGACGGCGGGAGCATCCACCTCCCTCCCGGTGTGCCATTAGGAAAAATGCAACCTTGCTGAAGGCCGGAATGTGGTATGAAGTGAGGCTGAGCGGGGCTTGAGCCTTCAGGGCCGTGATTGGCGATTTCAAATGGAAAGGCAGGCAGCTTGTAGGAAAGCAGCGGCACGAGATTCCAGCAAGTATCCGCAGGCCCTTCTTGCCGAAGGCCTGGAAAATCTGAGGGGCAAGGTAGGGATGAATACAGGGGAAAGCCTCATCCACTTGGCCCCGTAATGGCTTAAAACTTCAGGGAGGAGCCAGTACAGGTAAATGACCACTGGGTGGCAGCACAATCCAAGGAATAAGATCAGAAGCTTCTCCCCTCCCGCCTGCCCCAGCCCCCCAACCTTCAACCCAATTCCTTTACCTGCCAAATAAAAGCTCAGCCACGGCCCCCCTTCATCCTCCGTCCTCATCTGGCACCTGGGCAGATGGATTCTGCCAAGCATCCAGCTCCCAAGTACCTTCATTGATTTCTTTACGGAACTACTTTGTGTTGGGCGCTTGGGGTACAGAGGCCCGGGATCCTCTCTGTTCCTTCTGCCTCCTGGGTTCCTGCCAGAGAAGTGGCCCCCATCAGCAGCATGGAATGACTTTGAGCCATGCATTCTCAATGGGGCCATATGGCCCCCAAGGAGGTGAAAATTGGTTCTCACTCTTTTTATGCATAAACACAAATTTGCATACAGTACATAAGCAGATGTCTGTGATATCAAAGTTTCATGGAGAAGGGGACCACTGTGGGTGTGAAACGTCCAGAAAGGCACCTGAGGGGTGGTAATGGGACCACTGGGGGCGGGAAACGTCCAGAAAGGCACCTGAGGTGTGAT